>CM062922.1:119306112-120657987 GCA_031878705.1 Tapirus indicus | reverse complement strand
TCGAGGAGGAGGAGGACTGGACCGCGAGGTCAGATCAGGTTGTCACCCCCTCCCCTCCAGGGGAGGCTTCCCGGGCCCGCCCCTCAGGAAGGGCGAAAGCCGAGGAAGAGGTGGCAAGGGGAAAGGTCTCCTTGCCCCTCTCCCTGCTTGGCAGAGCCGCTGGAGGACCCCAGGAGGAGGCGGAGGCGCTGGGGCATCATAGTGACCCCTACCAGGTGAGACACGGGGTGCAGGGGCGCGGGTCCCTGTGTCTAGCGTTGAGAAGAAAGGGTGCTCCTTTCTGAGAAGCTGGGTCTGGGTAGGCCCTCAGGATGGGGAAGCCCAGCTGGGCCAGTGCTCAGCCTCTGGCTAGCCTTGCCTTCTGCTGCCACCCTCTTCCCCTTCCTCTTCCCTTCATTATGTCTGGTTGATGAGGGACCTCAGGTGACAGGGTCTCTGATGTCACCGAGGGTCACGCCCTAGGGTGCTTGAGCTAATCAGATGGGTTTGCACCCTTCTGGTCTTCTCCGTGTTCACTTTGCCCCTCACAGCTACCTCTTCTCCAGGATTATACCCCTTTTTCCTGATTGCTCATGGGTGTTGATTCCCATGCCTCTGATCCCCATGGTGGGTCTGCTTATCTGTTTTTTAGGCATGGTCTGTTGGGTTTCTTGTCCATTCAGGGAAGTGTGTGTGTGCATTTGTGTTTGCAGGTGCCTGGCAGTATTTTCCTCCAGCTATAGATGCCTTCCAGCTTCTTGCTGTGATGGTGTAAATAATCATATACATTTGTCAAGCCATCTATCATTGACAAAGTGCTTTACGTCCATTCTCATATGTGACCTCTCCCTCCTCCCATTCCTTTGGGGGGGGCTCTTTTATTTCCATCTTTCCATTTTACAGTTGAGAATATTGAGGCCCAGAGAGGTTGCCCAAGGTCACACAGTGGCAGAATCAGGATTTGAACCCAGGTCCTCAGTCAAGTCTTCCCCTGCTCCAGATCTGTCTCTTGCCATCTCTTTTCTGCTGCGCCTTGGCTTGGCCAGGGGTCTAGAGGAAAATGAGTTGGGGGACATTTCCGAATGGGAGGGACAAGTGCTTCCTTTTTAGGAGGGCTATACTCAGAAGCTTTTCCTGATGGGAGGCTCTGGCTCCTGCCTTCTACCTCATGGATTTTTCTCTCTACTGTGACCTTCATCTTTACCCCTATCCCAATCTTTGACCTGGGTTCTTGAGAGAACTCTCTCTTCTGACAAATGATAGCCATAGTAGTGTCTCTTAACCATTAAAGCCATGCTGCTGGAGGGTAGGATGATCCCCAAAGTATTAAAGCCTTGTTGTGATGACCCTGGAGGCAGGGAAGGAAAAATCCATATGCTGAGTGTCTGCATAGAGTTCTTAAGTATGAGATCTCATTAAAAATCTCACAACAGCCACATGCTGTAATCCATTTTACTAAAGAGAAGACCAAGTGTAAGGAACTTACTCAAAGCCCTGTTGCTGTACATTGCAGATGAAATGTACTGGTAGTGTAGCTTAGGGACAGACTTGAGTTTCCTCATCTGCAGAATGGAGATAACATTGTCCATTTTAGAAGGTGGTTATGATTTAGCACAGACGTTGATAATCACCCAAATGTTCGTTGTTATTTAAGGAAGAGGCCCTGTGTGATGTTTTGCTGGCATCCCTTACATGTGACCTGGGGTCCTGTGTTGGCATTCTTGGCTAGGTGCTGGTAAAGAGGTCAGGAAGATTCCTTTGGCAAGTTGTGAGCACCTGCCTTTGTGTGTGGGTGTGTGGTGAGGGTGAGGAGTGCTTGGCAGGGTTGCTGGCAGGAGAATGGAGAAAGGGGCCTGCTTTGAGCAGCCTGGGAGCTGCTGAGGGCAATCAATCAATCTCCCAGGCTATTCTGAGCCCTCTGCACCCTGGGGGCCCACTGGAGAGTAGGGCTTGATCCTTGCCCTCCAGCTTCCAGTTGGGCTGAGGAGACAAAATTAACAACATAACAGGAAACAATGCAGGACAGAATATAATTACATACTAAATTGTTAGGTGCTTTTAAGGAGCTAGAACTCTGCCCTGGGAGTCCAGCTCTGCTGAAGTCCCCTTTGTGCCTAAATTTCAACAAGTGCTTAGCCAGGAGCCTGGCCTGGAATCCTCTTCCGGATCTTGGCTCTGATGTCCTGCCGGAGCTTTCTCTGGGTGTTTGGCTGGGTGCTCTAGGAGTTCTCCCCAAGGGCTGGAGTGAGCAGGGCAGGCTTCCTGCAGGAGGGGGCTGAGCTCGGGGTGAGTTGCTGAGAGAGTTATGAGCACACAGTCCTGACTGGAAAGGAGAAGGTCCTGTTCTCTGACCTTGGAGAAGTTCTTCCTTTCTATGCCTCAGTGACCTCATCTGTGAAATGGTGATCGTGATCCTGCTCTGCTTGTTTCATAGGCTATTCTGAAAGCACAGTGGTGGAGGACCAGCTTTAAGCAAGTCATTTAAGCTTTCTGAGCCTGTTTCCTCATTTGCAAAATAAGGGTAATAGTAATACCTCATAAGGTTGTGGTGAGGATTGAATGAGAGATAATACATGTAAGGTGCTCACTACATGCTCAATAAATGTTATTTGTACACCACAAATGTCCTGTACCTGTGTGTGATGCGCATGCGATTGGACTGGACAAGTAAGGCAGCCCAGATCACAGAGATGCACCCAAAGCCAGACGCCATTTCTATCCTTGCCCTTCCCATTCTAGATCTCCTCCCTGCCACAGTGTCCCTAACCCTTTTTGAGAGTGAGGCTTCTGGCCCCTCTGGGCCAGTACCCACTTCTAACAATGGCCGGATTTCCACTGCCTCCGGCCTGGCCGTTTCCTGCTCTCTTTCAGGGTGTGAGAGGTTGAGGGAGGAGGGGGCCTCAACGCCAAGGGGAACAGGAAGGTGCCTAGAAACGTTTGGGGTATGTGACTTGTGGGACAGGACCCTTGGGGATCTGGGTTCTGGCTGGAAGGTAGAATCTTTTGAAGGGAAAAGTAGGGATTGTAAGGAAATGGAACTTGTTGAGTGCTGAGGCGGGCGGTGAGGATGCTTAGCTCCCAGGCTTCCTAGCAGTTTTAGGGACTCAGGGGACTCAGCCCCCGTGCTCTGGTTGCCAGGGCAACTTCATTTTTTTGGAGCTTTGATGTTGTTCCTGGTTTCCCCCTGCCCTTCCTCAGCGGTGCTTCCCCCTCATCGGGAAACTAGGGGAGGAGAAGGCAGAAACTTGAGGGGCCCCTTCCTCTCTCTGAGGGCCCCATTCTTGCTCTAAGGGTCCCATCCCTGTTCTTCAGGTCAGGCCCCACTCTCAGGGCCCCCAGGGGCCACCATGCCAGCTGGGGGCCGGGCCGGGAGCCTGAAGGACCCTGACGTGGCTGAGCTCTTCTTCAAGGATGACCCTGAAAAGCTCTTCTCTGACCTCCGCGAAATTGGCCATGGCAGCTTTGGAGCCGTGTACTTTGTGAGTTGGGGTTTGGGAGAGTGGGGTAGGGCTGAGGATTGCATTCTTGCCCCCGTGGACCTCCAAAAAGCCCTCTACACTACTCCACCACACCAGTCTTTCCTGCCCTGTCCTACTGGGCCAGCAAGTCTTACTGCTGCCCAGTTCTCACTGGGAGCCTTCACCACCTTCTGATCTGGTCCTCTAGGCCCGGGATGTCCGCAATAGTGAGGTGGTGGCCATCAAGAAGATGTCCTACAGTGGGAAACAGTCAAATGAGGTGGGTCAGGCTTGACAAGACTGGGGAGGAGGCAGGGGACCCTGGTCTCAAGATGCGGGCTGAGTAGGCCTCTCCTCCCCTGACCTCCTCCCAGAAGTGGCAGGACATCATCAAGGAGGTGCGGTTCCTACAGAAGCTCCGGCATCCCAATACCATTCAGTACCGGGGCTGTTACCTGAGGGAGCACACAGCTTGGGTGAGCTGGCCCCCTGACTCTGGCCTGATCTTTGTCTCTACTCAGGCCCCTCCTTATCCTGGTCCAGTCTCTTAGGTGGGCCCTGTTCAGGGTGTCATTGTGGGGATCTTGGGAAGGAAGAAGTCTCTTCCAACCTCTTTAGTTCTCAGACAAACCCATGAGCAGCAGTGTCCATCCGGAGGGAGAGGCTGGTTTGAAGAGTGACATAGACTGTTAGCAGTTGGAAAGGGGCACATGGGCTGGAGGAGATGGAGATTGAATGGGGCTTTGAAGAGATTCAGATGAGTATGGTGGTATCTTGGGCTCTTTCTCGGGGAGGCCCTGACTCTAGGGACTCTCCCACCACCCCCTTGTTTTTTCAGTTGTCATTCCTCCCTGTCATTATCCCCCCGGGGGCATTGCCTGAGTGGAGGATAGGCAAGGAGGCTCTCTGTTTTGGATTTCTGCCCAAGGGAGATGGGCCAGGGGTGGCTAGATCTGCTGATCTCTGACTCTTGACTCTTCCTTAGCTGGTGATGGAGTATTGCCTGGGCTCAGCTTCTGACCTTCTAGAAGGTGAGTGACTCTTTGGCCAACAAGTGGGAGAAGGGAAAAGAGCAGAGAAGCTGTAGGGGAAGGGTTAAGGGGAGTTTGTTCCAGTCCCACCCTTGAGCTTCCCCAGTTTGATATTTTTCCCTCACTCCCCAGTGCACAAGAAGCCCCTTCAGGAGGTAGAGATTGCGGCTGTGACCCACGGTGCCCTTCAGGGCCTGGCTTATCTGCACTCCCACAACATGATCCATAGGTACAAGCAGCACTGACGATGGCTGGGAGGGGGTGCTCACTATGCCACTCCTCATTCAGCTGGGCTACAGCCTTCTTGGAAACTGATGCTAAAGGCCCTGCCCAGCCTTCCTGAGACACATGTCTTATCCTTGTGCTTTGTGTCTGGCAGAGATGTGAAAGCTGGAAACATCCTGCTATCAGAGCCAGGCTTGGTGAAGCTAGGGGACTTTGGCTCTGCATCCATCATGGCACCTGCTAACTCCTTTGTGGGCACCCCATACTGGTGAGTGGGAGTGATGGTGAGTGGAGAGAGCTCCCAGGATATTGGGAGCAGGAGTTGGCAGGGTCTGGGCAGGTGATTAGCCTCTTTCTCCTGACCATTCTCCCAGGATGGCTCCGGAGGTGATCCTGGCAATGGATGAGGGGCAGTACGATGGCAAGGTGGATGTCTGGTCCTTGGGGATAACCTGCATCGAGCTGGGTGAGGAAATCCTCCTCTCTGCTCTCTCATTCTCTTTTCTCTCAGCTCCTTTCTCTCTCTGATTTCCCCATCCCATCCTCTGAGGCCTCCAAGCTCCTGTCCATTTTGACTTTACCCTTGATCCCCCAGTACAGGCAGCTGTCAAATCCTGCCTGTTCTTAGACCTAAAGATTTCATAGCATTCACCTCTTTCTGTCCATAATGCTAGTTCTAACTCTTTTTTGAGTGTCTACTGTGTTCCATGCACTGTGCTAATAGGTTCTGGAGGTATAGCAGTAAATGAAGTTTCTGCCCTCATGGAATTTACATTCAAGTTAGGGAAACAAGCATGTATTCTTTCAATGTGATGAAAGCTAAATGGATAAGTTATGGGAGCGGTACAATCATAAAACAAGGGACTTGACCTAGTTTAGGGCCTAAGGAGGTTCTCCTTGTAGCAGAGATATCTAAACTGAACCACATAAGTAATAGTTAGCTGTTGAAGACTGTGGGGAAGAACATTCCAGACAGGTAAGAGCAGGCATGGGGAGCTGGGAAGAGCTTCAGTTGTTTGGAATATTGCATGTAATGTAAAGAGCAGTGTGTGATAAGGCCAGAGAGTTGGGCTCGAATGAGTTCATGAGGCTTTGAAGCCATGTCAATGTTCGCATCTCTGCCAGCCTACACTATTGAAATACCTATTTAGTGAGATGACGTTTGTAAGGACTCCCACACGATGCCAGGCACAGAATAGTTGCCCAAGAAAGAGATGCCGGTAGTTACTCTTATCACCAATTTCCTGCAGTGATCTTTTCTACTGCCAGTCTCTTTCTACCTTACAGTCGCTCTTATGTCAGAGAGATCTGCCCAAGCTTGGTGCTGTTGTTTCACTCCCCTCCTCAGAGCCATCAGTGGCTCCCCATTGCCTTCAAGACTGAAGCCATCCATTCTTCCTTACACCAAGCTAAAGGCTCTGCTTCCTAGAGGCTGGTTCTCCCCTTCATGAGCTCCACCCCCTTAGTGTGCCGTGAACTTTTCTACTTTCTTGCCTTGGTTTGTATTGTGTCCTCTGCCCAAGGTCAGAGATTTGGACATGCTCTTTCCCTCCATCTCCACATGTCTACATCTACCATCTGAGGCGCAGCCAGACAGGTAATGCAAATATGTGAAGGAGGCCAGGTTATGAGAAAAATATAGAGCTGTCCGTTTTATTCCTAGTTTTGTGTGTGTGTGTGAGGAAGACCAGCCCTGAGCTAACATCTGTTGCCAATCCTCCTCGTTTTGCTGAGGAAGACTGGCCCTGGGCTAACATCTGTGCCCATCTTCCTCCACTTTATATGGGACGCCTCCACGGCATGGCTGACAAGCAGTGTGTCGGCGGGCGCCCGGGATCCGAACCCGTGAACCCTGGGCTGCCAAGCACGAACTAAACTGCTGCGCCACCGGGCGGGCCCTTATTCCTAGTTTTTGGTAGAGACATGGATACAGAGAAATACCTATCTACTATTTTAAAAAACCCATCAATCCTGATTATAAATGGCAACTGATACTCAGTATTAGAGAGGCAATATGGAGAAGATTGGCAAACTGGAGATTGCTATTGTTTAGCTCCAGCCCATTGTTAGGTGGGAATGTAGGCTCTGGTTTACCAGTCTAATTTTTTAAGAGAAACTGGAAATTTAGATTATCATTATTTAATTGTTATGTTGGAATTTAATTTAAAAATCCCTGTTTGGGCCAAAAACATAAACAACACAAAACATTTGGGCTACAAGAGGCATGCAACTTCAAATCTAAGGCCTAGCTCCAGTATCCCTTTTTCCAGAAGACGTGCCCTGAATCCCCTGCAAACGTACCAACTTAAGGGCCCACCACACACCCAGCTTCCCAGCCATTTACCTGTCTCTCCCTCTTGTGCTAATTAATAGCTTGAACTTGATATTACTTGTTCAGTCCTATTTCATCTTCCCTGTTAGACTGGAAGCTCCTTGAGGACAGGGCCGGCCTGTCTCTTGTTTTTCTTTATCTTCCCAGAACACTTAGCAAGTTTTTGCTCTCATTTGGTACCTAGTAAATATTAGTTGGGCCGATAACTGAATGTGCTTCCTTTCGTCTTCTTTGGTACTTTTGCATACATTATTTTCTTTGATCCCTATTCCACTGTGTGCAAGGGAGAGCATGGGTGTTGCATTTTACAGAGGGAGTTAATTGAGATTATGGATATTTCTCAGGGTCATGCAGTGAGGAAGGGAGCTGGAGTGTGAACCCAAGTCTTCTGATTTCCATTCCAGTCTCTGCCCACCTGCCACCTCTCACCTTCTTCCCCTTGACCTTTCTCTGTAGCGGAACGGAAACCACCGCTGTTTAACATGAATGCGATGAGTGCCTTATACCACATTGCACAGAATGAGTCCCCCGTGCTCCAGTCAGGACACTGGTGAGGACTGGGATTCCTGGGCTCAGGGGTTAGGCCATAGGTTAAGGCTGCCTGGCTCATGTCCTCCCTCCCCCCCCCCCATGACTTCTAGGTCTGAGTACTTCCGGAATTTTGTTGACTCCTGTCTTCAGAAAATTCCTCAAGACAGACCAACCTCAGAGGTTCTTCTGAAGGTGAGGGCTCACTGGCCTAGCATTCTCTTAGAACTGTAGCTTGTTGGAGCCACAGAAACACCTCAATGAAATTAGTGATTCCCAATTCTTCCTCTACCAAGAACTCCATTTATGAATTCCCACACCCATCCCTGGTGCACAGTGGACTCTGTGTTTTGCAAGATTTTCTCTACTAGACTGCCTTTATTTATTAAGTAATTATTTGTTTTCCCATCTTTTATTAATCAAAGATGTATATAATTGCCAGCCAGAGCTTCTGGTCAGCGTGCGATAACCAGGGTTACCACACTGATCTGATGTAATTCAAGCCAAAAGCCTGTGTAGCCTTGTCATGGGTAAATGTATGATTTCCCTTAGGTGTTTTTTGAGTTATCAAAGGTAGAGGGGCCCCCATTCCTGTCACAGATCCATGTGGGCCTAAGGAGCCCTAGTTGGGAACTGACATAGATTGTCTAATTTGACCTACTTGTTTTATGATTGTGGGATACCTTATGAGGCCCGGAGAGGCCTCATGAGATGTCCAGGGGCACGGAGCACTTTGATAGAGGACCTGGACTAGAATCCAGATCTCCTGACTCTTCTTGCCTGTCAGCCATGCCTGGAGGAACAAGAGACTGGGGAGTAGAGATTGGATGGTGAAAATTAATGTGGGAGGAGGGGTTGGGACAAGGCCAGCATGGGCCTATGGTGGGCATGGGCCCCAGGGGAGTGCCTCAGGCCAGAGGGAATGCCAAGACCCATGGGATACTGGGGGGTGGGGAGTGCTTGGCATCAGGCCTCAGTGTTCTCTTTCCCCAGCACCGCTTTGTGCTCCGGGAGCGGCCACCCACAGTCATCATGGACCTAATCCAGAGGACCAAGGATGCTGTGCGGGAGCTGGACAACCTTCAGTACCGCAAGATGAAGAAAATATTGTTCCAAGAAGCACCCAATGGCCCTGGCGCCGAGGCCCCGGAGGAGGAGGAGGTGACCCAGCTTACCCTGCCACCCTTCTTTTCCACCATGTCGTGCTTGCCTCCTAGCAGCTGCTTGGTCCCCTTCCTCAACCCTCCCCACACCCTCTGTCTCCTTGTGCTGCCTCATGTACATACCACTTGTCCTTCCCCTTCCCTGCCCAACAGCCTACACCCTGTCCACAGGAGGCGGAGCCCTACATGCACCGGGCTGGGACACTGACCAGTCTAGAGAGTAGCCACTCAGTGCCCAGCATGTCCATCAGCGCCTCCAGCCAGAGCAGCTCAGTCAACAGCCTAGCAGATGCCTCGGACAATGAGGAGGAGGAGGAAGAGGAAGAAGAGGAGGAGGAGGAAGAGGAAGGCCCCGAAGCCCGGGAGATGGCCATGATGCAGGAGGGGGAGCACACAGTCACCTCCCATAGCTCTATCATCCACCGGCTGCCGGTATGCAGCTCACCCTGAGTGGGGCTGATAGCAGCAAAGCTGAGCCCCAGCTCCTGCTCAGGAATCACCTGGGTTCCCTGCTCTCCCTCCCAAACATAACTGCTCTTCCTCTATGTCTGACTGGGTCTCCAGGGAACTCCCTTTGGGCCCAGTGGCTTCTGAACCTTGGGCATCCCTTCCACCTTCCCTTCCTTTAGGGCTCTGACAACCTGTATGATGACCCCTACCAGCCAGAAATGACCCCAAGCCCTCTCCAGCCACCTGCAGCCCCGGCTCCCACCTCTACCACCTCTTCTGCCCGCCGCCGGGCCTACTGCCGCAACCGGGACCACTTTGCCACCATCCGTACTGCCTCTTTGGTAAGTACAGCCATCCTCCCTCAGCCTGGATGCCCCAAACTCTTTCTAAGCCCAGAAATGATTTTCTCTCTGTGGCACGTGATTTAGTTCAGATTCCACTCATTTTCTGTTGCTGTCTCTTGCCTTCTCCTCACATTGACCCTCCCCCATCCCTTCTCCTCCCAACAGACTTCTTCAGTCACATTGCCCAGTGTAGGTGTTCCTAGCTTGGCAAATTCTTACTCCACTTTCGTGGCTGGGCTTAAATAGCATCTTCTGGGGTACCTTCCCAGGCTCCTGGCCAGCCAGGTGCTTCATATCCCGGTCCTGTGGTGCTCCTGAATGGCATTATGACAGATTTGCTTGATTCTGTCCCCCTGGAGCGCAAGGATGGTGTTCGGGTGTCTGCCTCATGCCAGTGATTGGCTCTCAGACCCACACACATGCCTGTGTCTAATCCTTGCAGCTCCTTTGGGTGGGAGAGAGTATGATCCCTTTTGAAAGATGAGGCAGCTGTGACTCAGAGGGGCTGCTTGCCCAAGGCACTTGTTCAGGCACCTTTGGTGGTTCTCAAATTCTGTAAGCAGGACTTTGGTCCTCTCTTAAAATCCAGTCATGGCAGTATTTTTCTCAGTTCACAGGAAAAAGTGGGTAGACTTTTCATAAAACATAGTTTTTCATCCATACTTTTGGTAAACCTTTAGATTACATTCCTACTTAGCTGCAAGCACCAACAGTCCCCTTAGAGGCCACTGGTCGGTCTAGTATGTTCTTGTGGCCTCTGCTTATGGCTGGTTATTCTACTAGGAAAACTCTTCAGATCCTGTGATGCTTGATGCTTTGTGGTACTACTGTACAGAGAGGTCTGTGACTTCCAGGGACTTGGCCACCTGGACTAGTTTGGGGTCCACTGACATAGCCCCGTGATAATGGGACCTGAGCTCAAACCTTAGAGGAAGACATCCAGGTCCAGTGTTCTTGTTGTTCTAACATCTAAGGGCTCAGATCTGGCTCTGTACCTGGGCTGTAACGGGTCTCAGTATTTGCTGAAGGGGAAGAAAGCCAACACTTATTGGTAGAATGTCCTAGACACTATTACATATGTATCAAACTTAATCTCCACAGCCCCCAAGGGGAGGCATTATTACCCCATTTAACAGATGAGGGAACTGAGGCTTAGCGACGTTAACTTGCTTGAGGTCACATGGTTATAAGTGGCAGAGCTAGAATTTGGGCCCAGGTCTGTCTGATGCTTCTACTCTTTTGAACTAATCTGAATTGTTCCTACTTTTATGCCAGGCCCTGTGTGTGGCACCTTTTATCATCTCATTCAATCACAACACCTGTGAAGTAGATTATATCTCCATTATCTAGTTGAGGTGGCAGGCTCAGAGAGGTTAAGTGTGAGGAAGGTACCAAATGAGAATTAAACCCGTGAGTAAAACCCATGTTCTTCCCCTATAGAGCACGAAGACTATGAATGTTAAGAAAATGGGGGCCAGAGCTAAGCCCCATTTCTCATCCTCTCTCCCACCCCAGGTCAGCCGTCAGATCCAGGAGCATGAGCAGGACTCAGCCCTACGGGAGCAGCTGAGTGGCTATAAGCGGATGCGACGACAGCACCAGAAACAGCTGCTGGCCTTGGAGTCGAGGCTGAGGGGTGAACGTGAGGAGCATAGTGCACGGTTGCAACGGGAGCTTGAGGCACAGCGGGCTGGCTTTGGGGCTGAGGCAGAAAAGCTGTCACGGCGGCACCAGGCCATTGGCGAGAAGGAGGCGCGAGCTGCCCAGGCTGAGGAGCGTAAGTTCCAGCAGCACATCCTGGGGCAGCAGAAGAAGGAGCTGGCTGCCCTCCTGGAGGCACAGAAGCGAACCTACAAACTTCGGAAGGAGCAGCTGAAGGAGGTGGGATAGGGCTGCAGCAGTGGGTGGGGCCAACGGTGGGCGTGGCAGGCCCTGACCTCCCTGCTCTCCCCACTGCCCTTGCCCAGGAGCTCCAGGAGAACCCCAGCACACCCAAGCGGGAGAAGGCCGAATGGCTTTTGCGGCAGAAGGAGCAGCTACAGCAGTGCCAGGCAGAGGAGGAGGCAGGGCTGCTGCGGCGACAGCGCCAGTACTTTGAGCTACAGTGTCGCCAGTATAAGCGCAAGATGCTGCTGGCTCGTCACAGCCTGGACCAGGACCTGCTGCGAGAGGTAGGCCACCCCAGCTCCCATTCCTCTCCTGAATCCCAGGCACCCACTCTTTTCCATTTGCCTCCCTTGTGGTTGTCTTTCCCCTCTGCCCTCGTTCGTGTTATGGCTCAGCTTCTCTTCAACACCGTTCTTGCCTCTCATGCCCATTAGACTCTGCTAGAGTTCCCTTAGGCTTCTGTTCCCAGGCCAGCCAGGAGCTTGGCTCCCTTACACCCCTCATCTCCGCACCATCAGCTCCCTCTGCCATGGGGTTCTGGGGCTCTCCCTTTCTTGACACCAATAAGGCTTCCTGACTGGGCTCTTGGGCCCTGACTCCCTTCTGCCTCAGGACTTGAACAAGAAACAGACACAGAAGGACTTGGAGTGTGCATTGCTGCTACGGCAGCATGAGGCCACCCGAGAGCTGGAGCTACGGCAGCTCCAGGCTGTACAGCGCACACGGGCTGAGCTCACCCGCCTGCAGCACCAGACGGAGCTGGGCAACCAGCTGGAGTACAACAAGCGGCGTGAGCAAGAGTTGCGGCAGAAGCACGCGGCCCAGGTTCGCCAGCAGCCCAAGAGCCTCAAAGTACGTGCAGGCCAGCGTCCCCCGGGCCTCCCGCTCCCCATTCCTGGGGCTCTGGGACCACCCAGCACAGGCACCCCTAGAGAAGAGCAGCCCTGCTCATCTGGGCAGGAGGCAGTCCTGGACCAAAGAATTCTGGGAGAGGAGGAGGAAGCAGTTCCTGAGAGAAAGATTCTGGGAAAGGAAGGGGCCACCTTGGTGCCAGAGGAGCAGAGGATATTGGGGGAAGAATCAGGAACCTCTAGTCCCAGTCCACAAAAACATAGGCGTTTGGTTGATGAGGAAGTTTGGGGTCTACCTGAGGAGGAGGTAGAGGAGCTTAGAGTCCCATCCCTGGCACCCCAGGAGAGGAGCATTGTGGGCCAAGAGGCGGCCGAGGCATGGAGTTTGTGGGGAAAGGAGGATGGGAGCCTCCTGGATGAGGAATTTGAGCTTGGCTGGGTCCAGGGCCCAGCACTGACCCCAGTCCCTGAGGAGGAGGAGGAGGAGGAGGAGGAGGAGGAGGGGGCTCCAATTAGGACCCCAAGGGATCCTGGAGATGGCTGTCCCTCACCAGACATCCCCCCTGAACCTCCTCCAACACATCTGAGGCCTGGCCCTGCTAGCCAGCTCCCTGGACTCTTGTCCCATGGCCTCCTGGCCGGCCTTTCCTTTGCAGTGGGGTCCTCCTCTGGCCTCCTGCCCCTGCTACTTCTGCTGCTGCTCCCACTGTTGGCAGCCCAGGGTGGGGGTGGCCTGCAGGCAGCGCTGCTGGCCCTTGAGGTGGGGCTGGTGGGCCTGGGGGCCTCCTATCTACTTCTTTGTACAGCTCTGCACCTGCCCCCCAGTCTGTTCCTACTCCTGGCCCAGGGCACTGCACTGGGGGCTGTCTTGGGTCTGAGCTGGCGCCGAGGCCTTATGGGTGTCCCTCTGGGCCTTGGGGCTGCCTGGCTCCTAGCCTGGCCAGGCTTGGCTCTACCTCTAGCAGCTATGGCAGCTGGGGGCAAATGGGTGCGGCAGCAGGGCCCCCGGATGCGCCGGGGCATCTCTCGACTCTGGTTGCGGGCTCTGCTACGCCTATCACCCATGGCCTTCCGGGCCCTGCAGGGCTGTGGGGCTGTGGGGGACCGGGGCCTGTTTGCACTCTATCCCAAGACCAACAAGGATGGCTTCCGCAGCCGTCTGCCTGTTCCTGGTCCCCGGCGGAGTAATCCCTGCACTGTCCGACACCCACTAGCCCTGTTGGCAAGGCTTTGGGCCCTGTGCAAAGGCTGGAACTGGCGCCTGGCACGAGCCAGCCAGGGTTTAGCCTCCCGCTTGCCCCCCTGGGCCATCCACACACTGGCCAGCTGGGGCCTGCTTCGGGGTGAACGGCCCAGCCGTATCCCTCGGCTGCTACCACGCAGCCAGCGCCGGCTAGGGCCCGCTGCCTCCCACCAACCACCACCAGGGATTCTAGCTGGGCGGAGATCCCGAACCCGCCAGTCCCGGGCCCTTCCTCCCTGGAGGTGACCAACTCTTGTTCATCCCCAGCCCAAATCTAGAGCATTGAGCACTTTATCTCCCACTACTCAGTGAAGTTTCTCCGGTCCCAGTCCTCTCCTCCCTTTCACCCCTCCTTCCTCAGTATGCTTCCCCACCTCACCTCCAGCCCTTTGGACCTCTAGACAGGCAGCCTTCTCCACCGTGGAGTCCGGAAGTTACACTTTGTGTCCTGACACTCCTCCCCCACCCTAAGTTATTGCTGTTCTCCCTGTGTGTGTGCTCATCCTCACCCTCATCGACTCAGGCCTGGGGCCAGGGGTGGCAGTGGGTGGGAAGAGTCATGGTTTTTTTCTCTCTTTGATTTTGTTTTTCTGTCTCCCTTCCAACCTGTCCCCTTTCCCCCACCAAAAAAAAGAAAAAGACAAACACAAATAAAATATCTGAGCGGAACTGTACCTTTGGCCCAGGCTGCCTCTGTCTGCTTTGTCCTGCCGCCTAGCCTCCCCGGTATGCCCCCAATCTGGACCCTTGGCCCCCAATTCCATGACCTCTTCACCCCCATCTGCGTTATCTCAACCCCTTTCACTCCTCAGCCTCATCCTCTCTGCCTTCATAGCTTCGTTGCACCATGACCACCGCCAGCTCAGGGTTCTGGGCCCCTGTTAAGCTTCCATAGAACTTCTTGGTCCTGCAGTTCCCCGATTTGTGGATTCCTTCGAGAGAGTCCTTAGGTTCTGGGTTCTTTTGTCCTTATCCCCTGCCTTTTCTCCCTGCCCAATCCCTATGTGGTTCCCTTCTGTCTGGGAGCTGAATTTCTCTCCTGGCATCAGGCATTACCCTAGAGGGCTGGGGGATGGGACTGTAAATCCTCCACAGTAGGGGTGGTGAGTTTGGGGGGCCAGGCAAAGATTGTGGGGGCTATGGAAATGGGATTGGTTATGGGCTTGGAGTGGGAGCTGAGTGCGTGAGGAGCCGGGCTGGAATGTGGAGATCTGGTCAGGGTGGCACCTGCTGGCCCGCTGAACTTGTCAGGCCCTTTCTGGCCACCTCCTTTGCCCCTTTCCCCAACCGAGATGGGGCCACCCCTTCTTACCATTTCTCAGCTCGGTGCTTATCCTCCTTCCCTCTCTCCCACTCTGAGGTGCTGAACCTGAGACTTCTTCTGTCTTTTCCTTAGCTGTGTTGTTCTCTTCCGTGGGTGTGTTGTAACTTGGTTTTCTTACTCACTCTTGTGCACGTTCTGTATCTGCTCACACACTTCCTTCTCTAGGTCATATTTTCTCCCTCTTTGCATGGTCAAAACTTCTTGTGTACACTCAGTATTCTTTAAAGATTCTCAGTTCCCTGTCCATAAACTCTCCTGCCGTCTCTTGTGAGTTTTCGACCCAACTCTGTGAACATGCTCTTGGAACCTGTCTTGTTTTCTTTGCATCTCTTACCCATCAAGAATCTTCCTGATCTTGCTCAACACAATCTCATCTCTCCATGTCTGTCTGTATACAGCTCCCCCCGCCCCCTCTGTCTAACATGTTTTCTGTTTCTCTCCCTCTCCCTGTCTCTGCTTCTGTCTCCTCTCCTCCTCTCTCTCATCTCCCCTGGTTGTTCCTCCTCCTCCCTCTCTTCCTCCTCCTCCTCCTCCCTCTCTTCCTCCTCCTCCTCCTCTCCCCTGCCCCCATCTCCCCTCGGTCCATCCACTGCATAGTCTAAGGAGCTGCAGATCAAGAAGCAGTTCCAGGAGACGTGTAAGATCCAGACTCGGCAGTACAAGGCTCTGCGGGCACACTTGCTGGAGACCACGCCCAAAGCTCAGCACAAGAGCCTCCTTAAGCGGCTCAAGGAAGAACAGACCCGCAAGCTGGCAATCCTAGCCGAGCAGTATGACCAGTCCATCTCGGAGATGCTCAGCTCACAGGCGGTGAGGCCTGGGGTCCAGGGAGGGGACACGGTGGAGTTTCCGGCTTAGTTATGGGCAGTGGAAGTGACAGGGTGTGGACAGAGATGGGGGTTTTCTGGTTTTTGGGAAACTCAGATATTCTCCCACCGTTAGTATTCTCTGCAATGGTTTTATTATCTCTCTTAAGTATTTTCTTAAGGTCTTGACAAAGCCTGCCTGTCTACTCTACTAAGAACCACCAAGGAAAGAGTGGTTATAATTTTTTCCTGGGCCTAAGTTAGTTTAATGTGTGAACAGGGAGAAAATCAAAATGATTGTGGCCCTCAGGCTGATTTATTCAGACTTCTGGAGGATTTTGAAAGTTGCTGTTCTAAAAATGATCACACACAACACTGGAATGGGCCACTTAAAATTTACACTTAGTGTAAAAAGTAAAAGTGCCCCATTCATTGCCATTTTCTCACCCAATTCTACCTCTCAGAGGTAACTGTTAATAATTAATTGTATTTTAGATTTTTTCTTCCGTATTTGGAAAATTATATAAAATTTTTAAACAAAAATGGAATCATACATTACAAACTGTTCTCTTAACTTCTTTTCCCACCTAATATTTCTTGGACGTCTTTCCATATCAGTGCTCATATCTCATTTAACAGCATAGACTTGCCCATGGTATGGACATACCATAATTTATTTAACCCATCCCTTATTGGTGGACATTTAGGTTGTTTCCAGTATTTTGCTATTACAACGCTTCAGTGAACACCTTCGAGCACATGTGCAAGTATACCTGGGGGATAAATTCCTGGAAGTGTAATTGCTGTGTCACAGGGTATGACGACCTTTCATTTTGATAGATGTTGAGACTGGCTGCTTCTTGAAATCTTAGGGCCCAGGCCTACCTGGGGCAGGGGAGGATTGTGGGGGTGAGGGAGGAGACCCCTAAAACTAGTTCTTCCTATTCTCCAGCTGCGGCTTGATGAGACCCAGGAGGCAGAGTTCCAGGCCCTTCGGCAGCAGCTTCAACAGGAACTGGAGCTGCTCAATGCTTACCAGAGCAAGATCAAGATCCGCACGGAGAGTCAACACGAGAGAGAGCTACGGGAGCTGGAGCAGAGAGTAGCTCTGAGGCGGGCACTGCTGGAGCAGCGGGTGAGAGGGCTCAGCCTCTAGCACAGGATGGGGAGGGGAGGCCACCCCCCCAGACTCTCTAACTTCTGTTCTGGGTGCCCCAGGTGGAGGAGGAGCTGCTGGCCCTGCAGACAGGGCGCTCCGAGCGAATCCGGAGTTTGCTCGAGCGGCAGGCCCGTGAGATCGAGGCTTTCGATGCTGAGAGCATGAGGCTGGGCTTCTCCAGTATGGCTCTGGGGGGCATCCCAGCTGAGGCTGCTGCCCAGGGCTATCCTGCTCCACCCCCTGCCCCTGCCTGGCCCTCCCGTCCTGTTCCTCGTTCAGGGGCACACTGGAGCCACGGTCCTCCTCCACCAGGCATGCCCCCCCCAGCCTGGCGTCAGCCCTCTCTGCTGGCTCCCCCAGGTCCTCCAAACTGGCTGGGGCCCCCAGCACAGAGTGGGACACCCCGTGGTGGAGCCCTCCTGCTGCTAAGAAACAGCCCCCAGCCCTTGCGGCGGGCAGCCTCAGGGGGCAGTGGCAGTGACAACGTGGGCCCACCTGCTGCCGCAGTGCCCGGGCCTCTGAGCCGCAGCACCAGTGTTGCTTCCCACATCCTCAATGGTTCCTCCCACTTCTATTCTTGAAGTGCAAGGTGGATGAGCAGATGAATGGGGCAGGGGTGGGTGGAGCCTGATCCTGGAGGGCTGTAAACTTGAGGCCCACCCAAGGGTGGGGGATAGGATATTGGCTCCAGCCCCCCCAAATCTCATCTCATGAGCTTCTTGGGCTGGCCATTGGCCCAGGGCCAGCTTGGGCATTGGTGTCTCAAGGCTGACCAGGAGCCCTTGCCTCCCTACCATGGTGCCAGGGTCTCTCTCCATCACGGCCTCGGGAAAGGAGGGAGATGTGCGTGTCAAATATTCATCTAGTCCCCTGGGGGAGGGGAAGGGTGGGTCTAGATATATTATATTCAGAGAACTATACTACCCGCTGCAGTGGGGCCATGGACTGGGGACGCTAGGCCCCCAGACCTGGGATGTGGCAGAGCAGGTCTGGGGCCTGGGGTGGGGAGAATGAGAGGAAAAGGCCTTCCCAGGAAAGAAGGATCAGGATGGGGTCTGGGCTCAGGATGCCTGGGTCTCTCCATTCCCCCGTTGCTGTATGACGTCCCGTGCCGTCTTGTCCTTTATCTTTTTTTTTTTTTTTAATTGAGATCAGAGCTGGGGCAGGGGAACAAGGGAAGGACCTTGGAAGGGGCTGCTCCCGGGCCTGGGGGCAGTCGTGGGAACCCCTCCCAGCTAGGGGGCTGGCACAGAGCCCCACAGCAAGCTTTTAATAAACTGTTGGTTATTCTAACAGACCCCAGGACTCACCCTTTCTGTCTTAAGGCGTGTATTAAGGACTGTTCAGTGGCAGGTAATAGTGTCACTTGTATTTAAAAGAATTTATTAGGCCATGTAACTAAAAATTTCAGTGATTTTAATGACTTCAGGCATGACTAGATCCAGAGCCTCAAAGGAAGTCATCAGTCTCTCCATCTCTGCTCCCCTTTGTTTTGGCTTCAAAGATTTTCGGAAGGTTCACTTCACACACACGTCACACACAGGCCCCTGGCAGCTCCAAGGTTACATCTCAACAGCAAGAATTCCAGTAAAGTCCTGAAGTGACTTCATTGATTCAGTTTGTAGCCAGAGGCCTGAGGTACTCTGATTGGTCAGATCTAGTTCCTATACCCAGCCCTTTAAGGCTGAAAGAGTGGGCCCATGGAGTAAGTGGCTGTTTCCAGAAGGAGGAGGAAGGCAGGCATAAACACCAGCTGTCCCAAGTCATTTCATTTTGTACTTCACATTCTTAAGGCCAGTTATTCAGATCCTCCTCCCAACTAGGCATTAGGTTATCAGACACAGCGAAAAGCAGGCTGATCAGAGGGGCCCGCTGGTCAGGCTGATAGGAGCCTGGTGGTAGACTGGATGGCAGGGTCTGGAGGCTGGGACTTTGGAGAACCTAGGAAAAATGAAAGGGAACCAGACCACAGGGGACAGTGGGTACTCCTCAGCTTCCTGGCCCAAAGTACAGGGAGTAAGAGTGGGGGACCAGTATTGATGAAGTGATTCAAACACTCCTTTATTGCGTCTTAAAAAATAAACCCCTTAAACAAGTAAACACCTTAAACATGAGGCTAAGAATTAGGATCCCAGCAACTTGTGTCCTTGGGGGCTGCAAGTCTTCTCTGAAGAAAGCTGCTTCTGCTCTGTGCAGGCACAGAGTTGGAGGTGGGGGTGCTATATACACTGGCTACAAGTGGGAAGTCACTCCTGGGGGATGGAGGGAGCTCAGTTACTCTCGCCATCACTGCTGATGATGCCGCGCATGTGTGACCAGTCTGGGGGTGGGGCGCGGGGCTGCTCTTCCTCTGAGTCCAGGGTCCGGCGGTATAGCTCCCCTGGTGGGGCTGCTTCTCCTGAAGGGTTCCAGGCCGTGCGTCTGCGTGGCCGGCCTGCGGGGCAGAAGTGGGAGATTAGTTCTGTGAGAAAATCCAAGCCACATCTCCTCCTGGGAAGTGGGAGGAAGCCCCTCACCTGAACTGCTGATGATGTTGGTAATGTCCAAGGAGGCCACCTCGGCTGCCTCCTCCCGCTGCTCCTTCAGGGCCCGACACTTCTCTAAGGAAGGGTTACCTGGGGCAGAAAAGGCTCGTGATCCTCTCCTCCCCAGCAATCAAGGCCCTCTCCTGAAGCCCCCAGGACACGCCCAGCCTCACCCTTCATGCCCAGGGCTTCCAGCTCTGCCCGGAGGATACTCAGGCGCTCCTTGTGTGAGCGGCAAGAGCCCAGCAGCTTCTTGTAGTTGCGATGGGCGCCACAGGCCCGAATGTAGCGCTTTAGCCTCATCACAGCTGGGTGGTCCTCACCGCGGCGACCAGAGCCAGCCTGGCAAGGAAAGACAGCAGCTGAAGGCCAAGCCTTCTGGTCTTGAGTCAGGGTCTCCCTCTACCCTAGTGGTGGCCTCCCACCCCATCTTCACCCTCACCTTCCCGCCTTTGGTTTCCGGACTGCCATCTGCGGAAGAGGAGGAGGAGCTTCGTGTCCTGCCTTTCTTGGAGCTCTTCTTGGAAGAGCGGTTCTTCCTCTCCCCCTTGGGGCTATCCTCTGCCTCACTGTCACTCACCTCCCTCTCTGAGTCACTCGCCTCACCGTTGATACTGCCCACGTTGGCTGTCTTTCCAGTGCCTTTAGTTAGTTTCACCTTCCTCCAGCTGTCTTCCCCATCTTCCTTATTGTTTCCACTCTGCTTTTTGCCACCCTTCCACTGGGTCCTGTCCTTGCTCTTCTGCACTGGGGGCTTTTCATCTTCCCTGCTGTTATCCCCACTGCCTGCTGCTGCTTTTTCCTTCTCTTCCTCTCTGTCCCCCCAGTCCCCCAGCACTCTCGCTGCCCTGCTTTTCTGCTTACAGCTCCTCTCCTCTGGAGCTGACCTTTCCCCTCCATTGTTCTGGGCTCTGGGTTTCCAATTGTCCTCCTCTTCCTCTTCGTTCTCTTTCTTCTTGGCTAGGGTCTCCTCCTCCTCGCTCTCCTTTTCACTGTCCTGGTGGCTTTTAGTTTCTTTCTTTCCTGTCCTCTGGGCAGGTTCCTCCTCACTGCTCTCACTCTCCTCCCTGGCCTGCTTCCTACTGGCTGAGGTCTTGCCTGGTGCCTGCTTGTTCTTTGTCACAGGTTTCTTCCTAGTCTTGCGTTTGGATTCCTTTTCCTCCTCCTCCTCTTTCTCTTCCTTTTCCTCCTCCTCCTCTTTTTCTTCCTTTTCCTCATCTTCCTCTTCCTCACTGCTCTCTTCCTTCCAGACCTTACTTGTTCTGGCAGAGCCCTCTTCCTCCTCCTCACTGCTGTCCTTCACCACCTCCTTCTCTAATCCAGTCTTTGCAGTCAGGTCTCTCTGCTGTTCTTCCTCATCGCTGCTCTCAACTGCTTTCTTTGAGGCTCGCTTTGGACTCTTCTCCTTAGCTAGACTGACTGCTGCTGCTGCCATCCCATTCTTTGCTGGGGGGCTAAAGCAGTCTGGACTGGAGGCTGCAGAGTTAGGCTCTGTAATGTAGAGAGGAAAGAAGGTTGGGACAGGTTCCTCCTATCCCCTCTCTCTCCACTTGGGATAGGTTGCCTCCGAACCCTGCTCCGACAGAAAGAGGTAAGGGCAGCAGGAAACACAGCTATCAGTCCACCCTGTTCCTGGTTCCTGAGTCACTGGCCGTGCGCCCTCATCTAATGCCTTGGAATATAAAACATGCACAACAAATACTTTTTGAATGAGCCAGCTATACAGACGGCACTAACCTGACTCCGAATTGAAACGAAACCTTTTTCTCTCTGAGTCACTGCAGGGGATGGGAGGCCTCTTCACCTTCTTGACAAAGCCTAGGCTCTCTTCCCTGGCACCCGCTTCATCCACCTGTGAGCGCATCAAGAGAGCAAAACGTATGCCAAGCTTGTGTTCTGCCCCACCCCCTCTCAGGTCCCTCCTCCTCGGCAACAAACCCCGCCTTCCGTGGCCCAGGCTCGCGTCCACACCTGCATCTTCAGCAGCTCCTCCTCCACTAGCCGCTTCAGCGCCTGCTTCTCCTCCGGTTCCAGCTGGTCGCGGCCCGTGTGAGCCAAGAACCTCCGCCGCACGATGGAGTGCGTGAGCGTGCTGCGGAGACATGTGTCAAGATGGAGTCCTCGTCCCGTTCCTGCCCTTTCCAACCCCCAACTCCAACCTCCAGTGCACCTGAGGTCCGGGCGGCCTCGGAAGAAACTACGAGTGAACTCCTGCATCTCGTTCTCCCGCGCCATCTTGCTCCACCTGGGATTGGCGGCTCCCGCCTTTTTTCTTCTCGGCCTCCGTCAGCGCGTTTGACAGGAGTGTGCGCACGCGCAATGTCCTGGCACCGTGAGGCGAGGGAGCGTTGGGTGTCGGTCGCTGTCTGCTTGGACCAAGAACTGCAGGCAAAACTCGCTTTCTCTGGGCAGTTGGTCGGTCTCGCGGCTCTTTCCTTTTCTTGGAACGAATCGTTTTTAAAGTTCTCGTTAGAAACCGATTCGGCGCCAGCATCCTTTGGGTATAACGTAATCCACCCGCGACGCTGCCTCCGTCCGTGGTCAGGGGCACCAGCTAGGCCGCTGTGATTTCTAAAGACAGAAGAAAAAAGGCATCCTAGCCTGGAGACTAGGAATCCCTGGGGGAAAGTCTTCTGGCTTCCAATCCCTAAGCACATTTAGAGTCCTTAAGGAAGCCCCACCAGAGTCCGCCATCTTTGTGATGTCATCGCGTCGCTGCGACGCCATCTTCAGCGTAGCCCCCTCGAAGCAGCGTTCCTTTCTGGGTATTCCCTAAGAGGGCAATCCGTGTGGGTACGATCCCTGGGTGCGGGGTACGCCGGGAGTTGTAGTCCCAGCGGACGCCGCCTTGCCGAGTCGCCGGAAGTGGAGGCGTGAGAGGCCGAGCTGAGCCGGCTCGCGGTAGCGGGACTCCAGACTAGCGCTGGGATACTGTTCCGGAGGCCGGTCATGAACGGACCGGCGGACGGTGAAGTGGACTACAAAAAGAAATACCGGAACCTGAAGCGGAAGCTCAAGTTCCTCATCTACGTGAGTGCTGGGGTGGGGAGGTGGTGGAAGGTGAGGCCTGGCGCTGGTAGGATCTGTTTACCCACGTGTGAAGAGAGTGGGGTGAGATGTCGCCGAGTTCCGGGCCCCTTTACGGACGGCCGTTGGTTCAGCGCCCACCTTGCCTGTGATACAGGAGCACGAGTGCTTCCAGGAGGAACTGAGGAAGGCGCAGAGGAAATTGCTGAAGGTGTCCCGGGACAAGAGGTGAGACCGATTGTGGGGGAGAGGGGAGCCGGCGGGTGATGTGGCTCCTGTAGATCTACATTCGGACCTTATCCTGGAATAGAACCACAAATGCATTATGCCTGCCTTGGGGCTCTTGCGAGGATCCAATGGGCAGCTAGAAGGGACGAGGGCCCAGGAGAACATTGCTGAGATGGAAGTAAACACTCTTTTCATCCCCACCTCTTCAGTTTCCTCCTAGACCGACTTCTGCAGTACGAGAACGTGGATGAAGACTCTTCTGGTGAGCAAGGTCGTGAAAAATTGGTGGAAGACGTGGCTCCTGGCACTTCAGCAAGTCTCCTGGGCCCCTCCTTTTAGCCTCTGGAGGCTGATAGAACAGCCTCTAGTGGTTCTTAAAGCTAGTCACTTGTCTTCCACTACTGCCATTCTTTCACTCAAGTATTTATTGAGCATCTGCTGTGTTTCAGGCACTGAGCTTTGCACAGAGAATACAGTGGTAACCAAGATGGACAAAGTCTTTTGGAATTTGTATTCTAGTTGGGAGTAATAAGTAAGGAAAGAAACTAGAATTTTAGACTTGAAAGGAATAAAATCAGAGTTACCTGGTAGTGATCGCAGTAGAGCAGGGGTTGATAAGCTTTTTCTATAAAGGGCCAGATAATATTTTAGGCTTTGCAGAACATACAGCCTTTGTCACAACTACTCAGCTCTGCTCTTGTAGTGCAAAAGCAGCCATAAGTGATATGTAAATAAATGAGCATGGCTGTGTTTCATTAAAACTTTGTTTACAGACACTGAAATTTGAATCTCATATAATCTTCATGTCATAAAATATTTTTCTTTTGATTTTTTTTGAACCATTTAAAAATGTAAAAGACATTCTTAGTTTGCATACCCTACAAAAGCAGATGGCAGGCAATGTCTCAACAGAGTGCTCAAGAAAGGCCTTTTTCAGGAAGTAATGTTTGAGCTGGGACCTAGATGAGAAGACGAAACCAATCTGGTGAAGATATGAGAGAGAGATCTCCAGGCAGAGAGAATAACAAATGCAGATGCCCTGAGGAAAGAACAGACCAGGTTGTCTGAAGAACAGAAGGGCTGAAGCATATAGTGTTTTCAGACTCTTTTTTGAGCACTATATACGATGAATAAAATCTTTTACACCATGACCAAGCTCCCACATACATACTTACCTGTAAAACAACATTTAGTGAAACAACATTAAGATCACCATATACAATTTGTTTTGATAGTTTTTAGACTGCCTTTTTTTCCCAATGAATGCTGATTGCAAACCAGTAAATTGACTTCATGACTCAATAATACGTTGAGACCCACAGTCTGAGAAAGCACCAAGGTGGGCATTTGTGGCCCTGTTCTAGGGTGGGGCTCTCATAAACCATGTCACATGTCACATAAATCACCTTTCTCCCTGGTGCCATTAAACATTCATCTAGAACAGGGGTCAACAAACAACAGACAGCCAAGCTGCTTGCTTTTGTAAATAATGTTTTATTGGAACACAACACCCATTCATTTACATATTATAGGAGAGTAGTGGGTGGTAGATAAGGTCAGAGAAGTAGGTAGGAGCCAGCTCCTGTAGGTCATGGCAAAATGTTTGGCTTTTAAACCAGCTTTTCACTGCCTGCTTCTTCCTTTCCTGAAGTCTTCCAATTAACTTCCTGTTTGAGGGGGGACTTCAGAATAGGAGGCATGAGAAAACCAACGTGTTTATGGTCAGAGTGGGATAAATCTGAGGAACAAGAGCCAGAGATGTAAGCCACCACTCATCATGGAGAAGCCCATAGTCTGGTCAGGGAGATCCACACATGCATGTCATAGTGTGAGGAGAGCAATGATAAGAGTAGAGAGTTCTGGGAGAGCCAGCAATTAACTGGGCCTGAGAGTTTCTGGAAGACTTGTCAGAGAAGTGGCATTTAATCTGCTTCTTAAAGGACCTGTCTGAACAGGGAAATTGAGAACAGCATATGTTATGTGTATTGGTTATTTGTTAAGTGAACAATGGGCCTTCTAGGTAGAGGCATAGAACTGGGAAATAAAATTTCTTTTTTTGAGGAAATAGATTGATATGATGTGAAGAGTACAGTTTGAAGAACAGAAGGGTAGGTTGAGGCCAGATTAAGAAGCCCTTTGAATGCTTGCAGGCAGTGGGGGACATCATCAGGAAGGATGTGATCCCGTTTACATTTTAGGTCATTCTAAAGTTGGAGTGGACAGTGGGTGGCAGGAGAGGTGAGATTGCTTAGCAGGTGATTTTGACATGGTGGTGGCCTGACCTTGTGGCGGTTGGAATGGGGAGCCATGGATAAAGGTAGGAGAGATTTGAGGGGTATAGATTAACAGGACCCTGGATATGAGGAGTGGAGTGGAGGCAGGAGCTGAAGGCAGCTTAGAGGTGAACAAGGAGAGAGTGACATAAAATGGTCAAGGAGTCAAGAGACCTGGGTTCAAGTCCCAGCCCCACACCTTACTTTCTGAGCCTAGTGACTTCATCTGGCAAGTGGAGGTGATGCCCTCACCTTCCTCCTTGGATGGGTATGAAGACAAGAAGAGGCAGTGAATGTAAAGTGCCTGTTTAGAGCCTGGCATGTAGTAAGTGCTTGGCAAACATGTTTTCCTGGAGGAGCCCGGGCAGGAAGTTGGTTGTAAAGAACATTTTAAGAAGTTGGAAGCTGTGGGCCTCCCAGAATAGCATGGGTACGTCAAATGGGGAGTAATATTCCCCGGAGCCCTTCCATAGAGTTGAGATTACACCCCTCAGAGGTAGATGGGGACTCCCCCACCCCCCTCACACTGACCAGCCCTCCCCCATCACAGACTCCGATGCCACTGCATCTTCAGATAACAGCGAGACAGAGGGAACACCCAAGTTGTCGGACACACCAGTCCCCAAGAGGTGAGAAGAAGCCATCATTCTTCTCTGGGGGTGGGGGTGGCGGGGTACCTGGGCCTCCTGGCTGCGTCTGACCCCCTCCCCTGTCCTTTCTCCAGGAAGAGAAGCCCTCCGCTGGGGGGCGCCCCCTCCCCCTCCAGCCTCTCCCTGCCTCCTTCAACAGGGTTTCCCCTTCAGGCCTCCGGGGCCCCCTCCCCATACCTGAGCTCGGTGAGTTGGGGTCAAGTGTGGGAAATGGTAACTAAGATGCCTGGGAATTAGGTGGGCGTCGTTTGGGCTCAGGCCTTGGGGTGAAGCCAGCCTAGCTCTGGGGACATCTGTCTGGGAGTGGCCAGCAAGCGTCCCTTGGAGGGGTGTGAGTCGGGGCTGCCCACTTCTCTCTGGTATAGATGGGGGACAGACATGACTGAGGAGAGCAGACCCCAGGACAAAGTCCTGCTGCTGTCCCCTCCCCTTCTGTTCTCGGGAGCCACACTCATCACCATCTCTTGTTTTTCCATTCTTCCTCCTGTTTGCATTTCTTCCCTTCACTCCCCATCCCATCCACTCCATTTCCCACCTCCTTCCTCCCACTCCCACCTCCAGCTGGCTTCCCCCCCCTACCCCCCATTCCCTTCTGACTACCTGGCCCTACAGCTGCCCGAGCCCAGCCCCCTGAGGCCCAAGCGGGAGAAACGGCCCCGCCTGCCCCGGAAACTCAAGGTACCCTGATTTGGGGACGTTAGGGAGGGGCCAGAATGGCAGGAGGACAGCCATCTGAGGGAGGTCGAGACAGGGGCTGGGGGCCTGTCTGAGAACTTTGAAGGACTGATTTGGGGCTGCTGGGGGCCCAGTTCAGGCCTAGGCACTGAGGATTGAATCAGAGAAGTCCTGGCTCACAGGCTCAATGCGGAGACAAATCAGGGGCAGGACCGGCCTTGGGGGACTCAGAGTGAAGATGCCTGGGGTCCCGCTCTTACACTGCTGCAATGTGGTTGGGGACCAGGCTCGTTTTCACGGGTATTCTGTGATGCCAGACAGCTCCAGAGGAGGGGCAGAGTTGTGGGGTCTAGAATCAAGTCAAGGCTGTACCAATTAAAAACCATGTGACCTTGAGCAGGTCTGTTTGACCCTTTAGGTCTCAGATTCTGCATCTGTAAAGTGAGCAAACTACATGTAATCAACAAGTGTTGATGGAGCACCTACTACATACCAGGTGCTGTTCTAGGTGCTGCAGATGCAGTAGTGAAGAAAACAGACAAAAATCCCTGCCTCCGTGGAGTGTACATGCCAGCAAGATAGGCAGAGAATAAATAAGATCAATAGGTAACAATGCAGAAAAATGGAGTTGAGTGAAGAGGATGAGAAGCCCCAGAGCAGATGGGGGCTGATGTTTATGGTTGAGTCGTCTGGGATGTTATTTGGTCAGAGACTTAAAGGAAATGAGAACAAGCCATGTGGCTCTCTGGGAAAGTGTTTCAGTCAGGGAGAACAACAAGTGAAGAGGCTCTGAGGAGGGTACATGTTTGGCTTGTTCGAGAACCAGGAAAGAGGCCAATGTGGTCGGAGGAAAGTGAGGGGGGAGAGTGATCAGAGAGCAGGTCAGGGAAGTAGCTGAGGGGCAGGACTGTGGAGGGCTTTATAGGTGTTGTAACCACTTTGGCTTGTACTATGAGTGAAATGGGAAGCCATCGAATAAGGTTGGGCAGAGGGGAAACCTGATCTGATTTACATGTTAGGAAAATTGTTGACACTGCTATGTGGAGAATAGACTGGCGGGGGGAGGTTGGGATGGAAGTGGGGAGACCAGTGAGGAGGCTACTGTGGTAAACCAGGTAGAGGGGGTGAAAAGTGGGTCACGGGTCCGTTTCAAAGAATGAGCCTCAGGAAGACCACTGTGAGCTGTGGGAAAGAGGAGTCAAGGGAAGCTCCAAGTTTTTTGGCCTGAGTAACTGAAGAAGTAGAGTAGCCCTTTTCTGAGATGGGGAGAACTGAAGGAGCAGGTTTGGGAGGGAAGGTGTGGAGTTTGCTTTTGAACATTTTGAGATGCTGTCTGGAAATGCCAGTGAGACAACAGTACTGTGAGCTTGGGGCTCATGGGGTGCCTATTTGGAAGTCATCAGCATGGAGGTGGATGCGATCATCAGAGAGAGTGTGGATGGAGAAGAGAAGAGGTCTGAGCACAGAGCCCCAGAAGAGATGAGAACACAGAGAAGGCACAATGCCCGTCCAGCTCTGAATCAGAGTGGACTGGTGACTGGGCTGGACAGCTCTCAAGTTGGGTGGACCGTAGACTCAAGGCTCTGGAGCCAGAAGCAAAATGGGAGGCCAGGTCTGTGGTGGTTGGGAGTGTGGGTTCTGGAGTTCCAGTTCCAGCTCTGCCACTGACTCCCTGTGTGACCCTGGCCCTTGAGCCTGAAAAATGGGGGCAGTAATACTGGCCCTTTGCTCTACTTAGCAGGGTTTTTGCTTTGGCCTGTAGGGCAGGATGGTGGGGAAGGCAGGGGTCCTTGAAGCCTGGAGCAGATGGGCAGAGGTGTGGTGGTTTAAGGTTTTCTGGTGCCGGGTCCTGAAGGAGAGGAGTGTCGGGGAGCTAAGTTCTGGACATCCAGGAGAGAAAATGTTGGTTGAGAGAGGGGCCCAAATAATTGCTGTGGTGGGGGGAGGGGATAAATCAGGAAAGGCCTCAAAGAAGAGGGAGCATTTGAGGCAGGGTAAGTGAGATTTGGATATTCCAGCCTGAGGCAGTTGTGGAAGGAAGACAGGGACACAGCTCAAGTGTTGTTTGGGCTGGAGCAGCAGTGATAAGAGAGAACAACATTGGAAAGGTTGGGTGGGTGGGGTCATCGAAGGCCTGGACACCCAGAGTCAGGATGTTCTATAAAGGGAATGGGAGTCCCTGAAGTTTCCAGGTGACTTGGTGTGAGCAAACAGGAGGTAGTACGTCTGAGCAGAGGAGGGAAAGCTGTGAAGACTGAAGCAGGTCAGTTAAGAGCCTGGGCCTCGGTCAGACTTAGCTAGATGTGAATCCCAGCTCCTCCACGTACTCACCGTACACATGTGACCTTGGGTGTATCATTTAACTCCGAGCCTCAGCTTTTTTCACTGGTCAGTGGGGTCACTGTGAGGATAAAATGAGTTCAGGATAGAAAACACTTAGCTCAGTGTCTGGTCCCTAGTAGGCCATAGATAAACGTTAGCTGCTGTCTGGCACACTGAAGAAGTCACCGAATATGTCCAGGCAGGGACAGGACATGGGGACTAGGGTAGAGATCGAGAGGCGGTAGCCAGAGGAGGGGGCAGTCCTCATGCAGCTGTCCTTTTCAGTCAGGCATGTGCATCTGCTCCCATGTGTACATGTGGGTGCCTGGTACTGGGTGCAAGGGTGCTGTTCAGAGCTGGGCCTCTTGTCTGTCATCAGTCCTGGCACACTCTTGTACCCTGAGGTGCTGACCCCAAGGTAAAAACCCACCCTGGCCCCTTATGCCACCGCAGGAACAGCAGTGTGGGTGAGGGGTCCTTGAGAAGCAAAGAGTAGGCGATGAGGGCCGAATGTGTTAAAGCAATCAGAAGGGTAACTGTGAAGACCATGCACCCCTGTCACCCCCATACTGGGGCCAGATTGGACACTGCCTCATGGGGACCTGTCAGGCCTGTTCCTTAAAACTTCCATTTCCAAGTCTCAGCTTCCTCCTCTAGCGGATGACCTCTCCTCCCTCCCAGTGTAGTCTTGGAAAGGTCAGAGATCATTAATGGCAATCACCTGGCACTTAGTAGGTGCTCAGTTTGTGCCCCCAGGCAAAGCACAAGGCGCACAGAGCTCTCTATGGGGAGGATTTGTAAGGACCTGGCAGGGGTGGGGCTCGAGGATTAGGCAGGACAGAGGCCACTTCCCAGCCTCGGAGGACAAAGCAGGACTTTTGACAAATAGAAAAGGACACTCCAGCTGGAGAGACTGGCCTGTTCTCAGGCACACCTCACTGCCTGCCCCAAGGGCGGCGAGGAGCCTGAGGCCCTCACGTAGAGGGATGACACGCTCAGGTTTGTGTTTTAGAGAGCTCATTCTGGCTGCAGTGTGGAGGAGGAGCTGGATCTGGGAGAGGCTGAAGGCAGGGAGTCCAGTTCGGAGACTGGTACCATAGCCCAGGTGAGCTGAGAGGAGGGCCTGGCCTAGGCCCCTGGCTGCAGGGATCCCAAGGAGGGGCCCATCCAAGGTGTAAGAGGTAGAAGCCTCAGCCGGTGGGGGGGCGAAGGCTTATGACACCCTCCACAGAACCAGTGAGTCCTGCAGTAGGAGGAGGGAGAGGAGGCCACTTGTGGCAAGAGGTATCTGAGGTGCCCAGAGGCAGGCAGGCACACACTCCAGGCTCACTGACTCTGGCTGTAACTGCTATCACAGGGGCAGCCAAGGTGCCTCCCTGGAGAGGGCAGGGCCCAGCCTTTCCTTCCTGGTTTCCTGTAAGACCACCCTGCCCCCACCACCACCCTCATCAACGCCTCCATCGCCACCCCTCACCCCCAGACACTTGCTGGTTTGAGACTCTGAAAGAGCTGAGGTGGGGCAGGCCCCCTGATTCCAGCATTGGCTGGCCCAGCTGTGTCCACTATGCCTTAAATGAGCCTTTGCCCCCTTTCTATCCCCCAGAACTGCCTTAAGGGGCAATGCCAGCCTCCTGGAGGTCCCATTGCCTCCCTGACGAGCTATCCCTATGTTTCTTCCCCCCTGCTGCAGATGGCGGTGGGACCCCCCGACTGCCCTGTGGGAGGGCCGCTGACCTTCTCGGGCCGAGGTTCTGGGGCTGGGGTGGGGGCAGCCCTAGCCCCACTGCCCCCACCCAAGATGCCCCCTCCCACGATCCTGAGCGCCGTCCCTCGGCAGATGTTCAGCGATGCGGGCAGCGGGGATGATGCCCTGGACGGGGATGATGACCTGGTGATTGACATCCCGGAGTGACCCGCTCCCCCACCCAAGCCCCTGCCCAGCTCCCTCTGTGCCAACACACATGAGTACCCAGCTTCCGCAAAGACATTTATTGACGCCCAGTTGCCATGCTGCGGCCACTGACACAATCAGAAAAGGCATAAACATGCACGAATGTCCCCCAGAAGATGGGCCCCTCACCAGGGAGGGCAGGGGCCCTGCCTTCACATCCTGGCCCCATCCAGGGGACAGTTATTTAAATGAGTGGCCAGGAGCATCTGCCACCTCTCAGAGAGGCAGAGACCCTGCAGTGGCCCTCCGTTTATAAGGGCAGCTGTACAGGGCTAGGTTTTTTTTTTTTTTTAACCAAGATTCTGTATTAAAGGAGTGGCTCTTTTTTGGTTTTTTTGTCCTTTTCTTTTTTGAAAACATTCTCTTCCCCCGAACCCCCCCTAATCCGACCTCCTCCCTATGGGGGGAGGGGGACGGGGCAGCCTGGAGAGGCAGGAGAGAGGAGCAGCAGCTGGGGCCTTGGAGCAGGGGGCACTGACAGGACTCCTCCTGCAGGTGTGCACAGGATGGGTGGTTTGCATATTTGCGTGTTGTAGCGAGTCAGGCAGGAGGAAGTTTGCATATGTGAATATAGATCTCCACAGTCCCTCACAAGAAGACAGACCCACAGTCACGGAGACTCTCACAAAATAAGACAGGTAGTGCAGGGTGGGGCATCCACCCCATGTAAACGTGCAACACACTCGTGCGAAGGTTGGGTACTAGACCCGGCCCCAAGGGGCCTGTGCTGGGCAGCTACTGTCCTGCTCAGGCTGAGGGCAGAGCCCCAGCCGCTGGGGGCAGCTCACTGGTCAGCGTGTGCCAGCGCTCCAGGGCTGTATCCGGCTGCTGCAGACAGTCGCTCCAGTGCTTCCGGGCCTCTCCCCGGGCGCCTGGCCCCAGGGACACGCCACCTGGGGAGCAGGTAGAGGCAGGCAAAATCAGAGCCCATCTCACTGCCAGTCTGCCCTCCATCAGCACCACCCAGCAGGCTCCTCCCTCACCAATGAAGTCGTTGGATTTGCCAATGTCATAGTCCCAGACTGTGACTTCCAAAGTCTTGGTGGCCAGAGCGGAGAGCTCCATCTCGTAGAAAAACACCTGGGACAGGGCAAGTCACACCTTCCATGAGGCGCTGTTCCCCTCCCCACCCGAGTCCCCCTCAATTTCTGGTCTTCGCCCTGTTTACCTCATTAAATTCCGGATTTAGAGTCTTCTTCTTCACACATGTTTTATGCTTGGATTTCTTATCCACATCTGGCCTCAGGTACCTGCCGAGGAGGGTGGGCAGGGGTTGGGGAGTGGGGTGGGCAGGGACAGGCCAGGTCCCAGAAGAGGATGGGGAGGGGAGGGTGGGCCTCAGGGCAAGGGCTCACGTCTTGACGTAGGGGTCGGAGTAGCCGTTGACGTCCATGGCGGCCAGGTGAGCACAGCGCACAATGCCCACCAGCAGCCCCCGGCGCCGAGAGCTGTAGCTGAGGCTCAGCAGGATGCGCCCGCGCTCTTCCAGCAGCCCAGGCCCCTGCTCTGCCTGCTCCAGCTGCGGGGCAGACACGGGTCAGCCTGCATCCTCACCACCTTCCACCCACACGTGGTCCCTGTGAGGTGCCTCACCTCCTTCAGGTAGCAGGAGATGCCCCTCAGCGCTGCCGACATGGAAGAGGGTGAAGCCAGCTGAAGGAGCAAAGAGAAGGTTCTGGAAATCTGGCCTCCCCAGGGCTCCCTCCCCCTGGTGCCCCACAGCCCTGCACGGACCGGGACCTGGCGCTCAAGGCAGATGTTAAAATGCTTCTTCTGTGAAGGCTTGAGGCGGCGGAGGGGTACACGGATCTCCCCGATGAACTCATTGTGGCTCAGCTTGTCCTCGTCACAAACAGAAATCCTGGCGGGGAACTGCAGGGTCAGGGCCCCCTGGGGTACCTGAGCCCCACTCCAGTGTGGGAGAAAAGGCCTCTGACCAAACTCTGAGCACCCGAGGCTGGTCCCAGCCTTTCCCTAAATACTCTACACCTCACTAGTAAAATAGGCTGTCTCACAGGCTTTGTGGTGAACACCAGGTCTGGAGCTTGAGAAAGACGCTTTGATTTGCCCTGTTCCTCTACCCCTCCTTTCCAGCTGCCCAGGTTGTCCCTGGTGCATCAGGACCTGTTTGCCTGCTTCAGGAAGCCCTTATAAATCTTGGGGACCACCCCCACTACTGCCTCCATTCAGGGCCTGGGGACGGGATCCAACTGAACGTGCACAGGATATAAGAGCTAGAAGGGCCTTGAGGAGCCTTGGGCAGTTGGATGAGGAGCCCACATCTCTGAAGCTCCTGTTTTTTCCTGCGTAGAACAAGGAGCCAGCCTGGGAGAGACTCCTGGACCCAGCAATTAAGAAACGATTGCTTTTACTTCCATCTGTCCCCTTCTGCAGCCCCCTGCACTTCCTTCCACTTGAGCAGCTGTGTCATGTAGGGAAGGGTGTTCAGTTCCCAGCTCTGCCACTTACTAGCAACCATGTGACCTTGGGCAAATCACTTAACCTCCCTAAGCCTCAAGTCCCAGCTATAAAATGGAGATAATGAGTACTCACCTCCTAAAGCTATTATGAGGATCAAGTGAAATAAATGTAAAAACGCGTAGCCCAGGGCTGGGCACTAGTGAGCATTCAGTAAGTGATTTAGGCCTCATTCAAATCTGAAATATGGGGCGAGCCTTTCTGGTTTCTGCCTCTCTCCTCCCCTCCGTTCTACCCCACAACCAACACCAAAGTAATCTCTAAAATCTCTGACCATGCCCCTACCCTGATGCACACCCTTCCATGGCTCTCTATTGCCCAAGAACAAAGGAAAAGGTCTCACAAGCCTGGGTTTTGCTGCCCTTCACTCCACGCCAGGGACTACTCTCCCCACAGCTCCACCTCCTTGAATGATGAAACAAGTTTCCTGTCCCTGAAGGCTTCACTCCTTAAAGATGTTAGTGGGACATAGGCAACAGAATGGGCAGCCTTCCCCTGCATAGGTCTGACTTAAGTCAGGGGCTCTGAGAGGGGGTCTCTGACCAGGGAAAGCTTTCAGCAGGAGGCAGAGCTTCAAATGATGAGTGGGATTTAGGCTGGCAGAGAGAGAGGAAGCAGGGAGCCCTTTCCAGGTGGAAGAGACACAACAGGCAAAAATCAGGAGTAATGAACCTGACCAGTCAGAAGAGGGCAGTTCCCTATTGGAGAAGCAGTAGGAGATTATTTGGGGGATGGGAATGCCAGTGAGATATTTTGGCCTGCTGCCAAAGGGAATGGGGAGCCACCGATTGTTCTTGAACATCTGAGAGGGGCTTAATGGGAGGTAGATCAACCAGCCAAAGAAAGTTCCAATGACAGCTGTCCCAGAGGAGGTGCTGAGCTGGAATCCTTGGTAGCAGGGAGGATGGAGCCCTCACCTGAGCACCTTGTGGGTGATGTCATCATCTGTGATTCCACTGTACGTCAGGTCCTCGTTCCACACAGGATTCAGCGTGTTTCTCTGAGTCTTAGTTTTGAGCTTATTGGCCTGAGGTGCGGGGATGAAGAGTTCTCAATACACGTCCCTCAGACCCACAGAGGCTGAAGGTTGGGGACAGACCCACAAGCTGGGTCAGGCTGCTGGAGGGAGGAGACGGTTACCTTGCAGGCTCCAGGCAGCAGGTGCAGCTTGACGTAGGGGTCGGCCAGGCCATTGAAATCCATGGGCTTGAGGCCCTGGAGAAGAAGGGAGGGAATAGGGCTGTGAGCTCCCAGCCCTCCCTCCCTCCCTCTGCAGAGTGGATCCTTGGGGTGTGGAGAAGCAAGAAGGGTGCTGGGGGGGTGGAGTGGGGGTCTGGCCTGGGCAAGCGAGGGGAGGATGGAAACCCACCCCTCCCAGGGTAGGCAAACAGGGCCAGGGCTTGGGAGGCAGGGAGTGCCTACCTTGGCCCTGAGGATACTACAGTGCAGAGTGCAGGAGGCCTGGTCGTAGAGAAGGTCAAACTCCAGCGTGCCCAGGGCGGCTGGAGAAGAGGGAAGAGGCAGCGTAAGTCAGTGTGTAAAGACAGGTGTGTGTGAGAGACCGGAGGGCAGGCCGGCTGAGTGACGGCTGGGAAGGTATGTGTGTGTGTCTGTGTCTGTCAGCCTGCAAGTGTGTGTGCGTCTGGGTCCCTGGTTGGGCTGCAGTTGGGGCTGTGTGGGTGGTTGAGTGTCTCAGCAGAAATATTGAATATTGAGCCTTGCTGAAGCTGTAATCTCCACCCTGACTGCAGCTGTGGCGGCAGTGCCCGCCACCTCCCCCCGCAACAGGGCCCCATCCCCTTCCCACAAGCCTGAAGGCCCCCATTATCACCCTGGGCCCTTCAAGCCCCCCGACTCACTGGTATCATCCGAGTCATAGCTGTCCACCTCAGCTCCATCCTCGGGCGTGGTGGCCCCAAGGAGGGATGCAGGGGGGGCCAGGGCCAGGGGGGCCAGGCGCGCAGGGGCCTCCCGGAAGGCCCCGCCGCCCCCTTCGGGTCCTGGTCCCCGGCGGGGGAAGTAGTCAGAGATCTGCCGGATGGGCCGGATGGGCCCAGGGCACACGTTGATGGCCATGTGCTCCTGGATGTTGATGGTCATGCGGTCGCCCCTGCGGCCCCTCATGCAGCACCCCTGGCTGGGGGAGGGAGGTTTGAGAGAGTGAGTGTGGGGCTGATTCCTCATACCTACCGTCTGCTGGCTGAGGGCCAGGTGGCAGCCTCCCAGTTCTGTGGCGCCCTCACTGGCTTCCCTTCCTAAAGTGTTGAGGGAGAGGGCAGCCTGTGCCAGCTGATGGGCAGGCAGGAGGCCTGGGCCCTCCAGACCCCAAGCTTTGCTCCACAGGGGCTGGGCTGCCAGCCCACTGCTCCCAGATAGGTCCTGGCTCCACCTCAGGCTTGCCCATTTACCTCTAGATTGTCCCTGTGTCATCTTCCCAGCTCCAACCTCTCGTTCTAGGCTTCCTTCTGCCCCTGGGCCCTGCCTACCCCCAAAGCAGCCCCATAGGCCCCCTCCTCTATCTCTCTGAAGCTCTGTCCATCCTTCTGCACCAAGCACTTGTCTGGTCTGGGTGTCACCCACTCCTCTAGGCTTTCATTTCCCACTGTCCCTTCATTCAGCCCCAGGATCTGCCTGCCTGCCTGGTTTCTCCAACCCTGCAGCCCAAGGTGGGGACCCCTGCCTTAGATGGCTCTGACATTGGCTCTCCAAAGGAACCAGAATTTACAGCCTCCAGAGAGCTAAACACCCCCCGTAGGCACACACAGGCTAACACACACTCACCCTCACCCTCACGCCCCCAGGCGGCCCAGGCCCCTGCACCTGTCTCTGTGCCTCCAACAGGTGCCCAAGTACTGGGGGGACGGCGGGTGCAGGCTGGGCGGCGGCGGCCGGCGATTCCCAGGGCGGCCAGCGAGAAGAGCGCGGAGTCCGGCTGTGTGAGCCGAGAAGGAGGCAGAGCCGGAGAAAGTGCGGGGAGGAGGGGGTGAGTTGGAGGCGAGGATGCAGCGGGCGCAGGCGGCGGGCGGCGGGGAGGGGCGGCCGGAGGCTGGGGAGGAGGCGGGACTCTCCCGCCGGCGCCCGCCTGGGCACACTTAGGGGCGCATACGAGTGCACACACACTCACAGGCATGCAGGCTGGCACACGCACCTTCCACGGGCACCCCCGCGCACACGCCTGTGCCCACGTGCGCACGCTCACACACATGCACAAACCCTGACACGCGCCGGCACACACCCCAGAGAACCTCGCATACATACACTCGCAAATATACGGGCTCCCTGCGCCACCGGGAACCAACGGTGAGAATTGCCCGGTGTTCCCCAACTCTTCCCTGGAGACCCAGGCCCCGGAGCCGGGCCCACGGTGCCTCCCTCCCTGGCCTTCTCCTTGCTTCCCTCCCGGGTCTCCAGGGCCAGACCACCAGCCTAGTTGCCATGGCGACGCCGGCTCATCCTCCCCCGCCCCCCGCGCTTCCTCACGCCCCTCCCGCGCAGAGAAAGCGCGGAGAAGGAAGGAGGGCGTCTGCCCCTCCCCTCCCCATACCCGTAGGGGCGAGGCCTGCAGGGCGGGGCTTAGGGAGCCGCAGCGACCCAGGGGCGGGCTGGGAAGGGGGTCTGATCCGCCTGCCATCACTGGCCTGGGCTCTTGAGGTCCCGGGGCCCGGCTGGGGAACCTGACAGTCTGAGGTCCCAGGCTGTGCCTTCCCCCATGCTTCTTCCGTTTGGCTGTTCAGGCGTCTCTCCTTGTAACCCAACCCAGCCCCCCAAAACCGGTGTCCCCTTCTCAGGGAAGTCGTTTCCTTTGGGAATCCACCCTCCCTTACCCCACCTCCTACCATCTCCGGTTCCGTCCCTCAGGTGGGGAGGGGCTTTGTTCTGAATGTTCCACAGTCATTCCTCATCAGTCTGCCATTTCTCACCGGAACCCTGCCACCTTGTCTGTCAGCTTAACTCCAACCTTTGATCTTTGCCCTCCTTTGCCCCAATTTTGCCATTCCCCAAAGACAAAGTCCCGATCAGACAGTGGCCTGATCTCATCACCCCTACTTCTTGCGCTGGCTCTCAGGAGCGTTTCTTGCGGTTCCTAGAACACACCTGAATCTCTCAGGCCTCCGGACCTTTGCTCACACAAGCTTCTCTGCATGGAAGACCCTCAGGGGTCATCCTGGGTCACCTCTTCCTAGGAGCCTTCCTGGAGCATCCCCCTCTTCCCCCCAGCTTCCAGTGCTATCTCAGGCCCAGCTCTGGTAACACTGGTTTGTCTTGCCTGTTTATAGTCCTGTCTCCCCAACACCAGGAAGCAGAGGCTGCCCCAAGCCGGGCCTGGCACTAAGATGGCAGGGCTAAATATTGTGATTTAAAAGAGAAATGCAATTGCACGACAATGTGAATATACTTAACACTGGTGAACGGTACACTTGAAAATGGCTAAGATATAAATATTGATACATGGATTTTACCACAATCTTTTTAAAAAGTAAGAGAAATGCAAAGTCAAACTACCCTGAGATACCACTTGTCACCTATCAAATGGTAAAATTCAAAGCTTCTGTTAACATACAATGTTGGCAAGGCTGTGGGTAAGTGGGCACCACCTCTGTGGAGGCCAGTCTGACAGTGGATACCAAGATGACAAATACATAGATTCTTTGACCCAGAAATTCCACTTCTAGGATTTTATCCTCTAGATATGCTTGCCCATGAGCAAAATAATAGAAGTTCAAGGTTATTAACTGCAGCATGTTTGCAATAGCAAAATATTGGAAACAACCTTAACGTCCAAGAGTAGAGGACCGGTCCATTCAGTGATGACACAATTTCATACAATGAAATAGTATGCAGCCATGACAAAGAAAGAGGCCCTTTATGTACTTGTACAGAATCATCTTCACAATCTCATGTTAACTCAAAAAAGGTACAGAGCAGCATGTATGGAATGCTGCCATTTGAGTGAAAAAAAAGAGTTTATATATGTTTATTTATTTGTGTGTAAATTATTTCTGGAAGACTGCACAAGAAAGTGGTAACTACGGTGACCTCTGAGGAGGGTGCTGTGAGGTAGGGTAGAGCAGGAATAGGAAAGACTTAATTCTCAATGTACATCTTTTTGTACCTTTTGAATTTTGTACCATGTGCATATGTTACCTACTCAAAAGAATATATTGAAATAATGTCTTTTTAAAGTAAAGGCAAACATTAGGTTTCTTTCAGGGCTTTCTCGGATAAGAAAGGAGGCAGGTCTAAGGGAGATGCCATCCAGGACCAAGAGCTGGTGCATTTGGCGAGAGGCAGACCTGGGCCTGCAGTGAGGGGAGGGGGCCAGCTGGGCAAAGAGGCATGGAGACCTGCCTCCTCCACTGCTATCTTCTCACAGGGCTTAGCTCAGGCCCAGCAGCGTGCCCGCCAGAAAGCCTTGCTGGAAGGTGAGGTTGAGGCAGGAGCTGGAGCCAGTTGCAGGGAAAATGCAGACAGTGCTGAGCCCTGCTGTGTCCAGAGGTGGAAAGGCTTTTCATCCATCCATCAAACTAGTAAATATTTATTGAACCCCTACTACATACTGTGATGATACAACTATGACCAAGATCAACGATCTCTGGCTTCACAGCCTTGGAGGGGAGACAGGCAAATACACGGACCACTCCAATGCAGTGAGATTGGTGCTGTGACGGGGGATGGTCAGAAGGCCGTGGTAGCTCAGGTTCACATCCCAGGGGAAGTGTGGTCTCAGCTAAGACCTAAAAGATGAGGAGTTAGCCAGGTCAGTTGTGGGGGCAAGAGTGTCCTAGACAGAAGTGTGTGCAAAGGCTGGGGTGGGTGTGCTGAAGAAGGGAGAGGGTGGGAAAAGCCAAGGTGGACAGGGCTGGGCAAAAGTCTTGCAGGTCAGGGTGAGAAGTTCAGAATTCACACAGGAGCCATGGGAAGCCATTGGAGGGTTTTAAGTAGTGGATCCACGTGTTCTAGTTTGTTCTTGCTGGAGGAAGAGTGAATAGAGATCAACCACTCCACAGGCTCTTGCAATAAGTCAGGTGAAACATGGGGTTGGCTTGAACGAAGGGGCAGCACTGGAAGGGGAGGGAAGTGGATGCAGCTGAGATTTATGTGGAACTTGAGCCAACAGGCCTTGATTATGGGTTTGTCAGGAGAGAGAGAGGGAGGGGTCTAGAGATGATTCCTACTTTTTGTGTTGAGCAGAGCATCTAGAGGATCGGTGAGACCATTTGCTGCGATGGAAAGAAGGAGCAGATTTGGGATGGAAGAATCAAGAACTCCATTGGGATCTATTGAGTTCGAGATGTTTTTGGAGCTACAGAGACATGAAGCAGGAAGTTGGGTAGAGGAGTCTGGAGCTCAGAGGAGAGGGCTGGGCTGGAAATATACATTTGTGAGTCATCAGCATATAGATGATATTTAAAGCCATGAGACTGGATGAGATCGCCTAGGGAGACAGTGTAGATAGAAAAGAGAAGGTCCAAGGCTGAGCTGGTTAGAGAAGAAGGAGTCCTCAAAATTGGTGAGCATGACTCCCGTGCCTGGAGGCACGGATGTGTGCCCTCTGCTGAGAGACAGAATAAACAGAGAAGTAGCCACTAGATTTGATAAGTTAAGAGGTCATTGGTAGACTTGGCAAAAGTGGCTTCGGTGGAGTGGTGGGGAGTGAAGACAGCAAGTGTAGACAGCCCCTTAGGGGTTGCCTGTCTGTACCCCAGTGCTGTGCATCCATGAGTTCTCTCCCCTGTGATCATGCCCTGGTGATTTCTATCTAAGCCATAAGTGGAGCCCAGCACATAGCAGGAGCTCAATACATTTATTTAATGACTGGATGAATAAATGAATGGATAATTCACTGCTTGTGTCAAAAGGGCCTTGTCTGGTAGAGAGCTCAGCTATATTCTTTTAAAGCAACTGAGGAGACTGCAACATCTACTCCAAAGGCCAAAGGCTCTGGCTCACTTCTCCCAGCTAAACGAAGGAGCGGCTGCATACAGGGCTGAGGGGAAGCCCTGGCCCAAGTCAGAACCAGGTGGAGTCCCTACTGCCTTGCACAAGCCTGTGATTTTGGGTAAGTCACTTCCTCTTTCTTAGAAGGGATCAGTGTAGGGGTACAGGTCCACATGAGTCAGCCCCACAAGGCTCCATAGATGTTACTCTGCAGGGCGGGCCCCGTGGCATAGTGGTTGAGTTCATGTGCTCCGCTTCGGCGGCCCGGGGTTCACGCGTTCGGATCCTGGGTGTGGACCTATGCACCGCTTATCAAGCCATGCTGTGGCAGGCGTCCCACATATAAAGAAGAGGAAGATGGGCATGGATGTTAGCCCAGGGCCAATCTTCCTCAGCAAAAAGAGGAGGATTGGCAACAGATGTTAGCTCAGGGCTAAAAAAAAGATGTTACTCAGGGGCCGCCCGGTGGCGCAGCGGTTTAGTCCGCGCTTGGCAGCCCGGGGTTCGCGAGTTCGGATCCCTGGCACCCGCCGACGCACTGCCTGTCAGCCATGCTGTGGCGGCGTCCCATATAAAAAAGTAGAGGAAGATGGGCACGGATGTTAGCCCAGGGCCAGTCTCCCTCAGCGAAAAGGGGAGGATTGGCAACAGATGTTAGCTCAGGGCTGGTCTTCCCCACCAAAAAAAAAAAAAAAAAAAAGATGTTACTCTGCTCCCTCTTTCCCTTCCTCTCTGGACTTTTTTCTTGTTTAGAGATTAGAAGCTGACAGTGGGAGGGACCTCCCAGGGTTGCTGTTAGGAGAATGGGTGGGCAGTTCCTGAGGGCAGGAAAGATGAAGGGTGGGAATCCAGTGGAGGAGGGAGCCTCCAGCCATAGGGCAGAGAACCTCACACATGTCACAGACACATGCCTGGTGTAGGCGATGTCGTGGAACTGGGTCTGTCAGAGGCTGTTGAACAGGCATCTGTGTAGTAAAACCTAGGAGACCCCGAAGTGTCCTTGGGCTTGGAGTGAGGTGGGACACATCTGTGACAGACAGGCCTACTTGCCAATCAGAGGGAAACTAACTCTTAGAAGCTGAGAGGGAGCTGCAGGAGTGGAAGTGGCTGTTGGGAAGTGACAAATAAGAGAAAATTGGGGACTAGAAAGAAGAAATGGGATGGCCCTTGGGGGAGCCCATCCAGAGAGGGAGCCTGCTAAGGCTCTGTGCATGCCCCAGAGACCTGCCTCAAGATGGGCCGGGGGACTTCCTCTGCCATTCCTGCAGCAATACCCCACACCTGCAGCACCTGGTGCAACCTGTGGGAAGAGGCCGCGGGAGGGCCTGGAGTCTGTGAGCCAAGCCTTCCTGGGGTGGGAAGAGAGAAACAGGCAGGCAGGCGTGGACGCTGCTTCCACCTAGTGGGGAAAGCCTGTTATTTCTCTTGGTTCCTAACCCCACGGTCATCCTCAGCTGAGCATTAAGAGACGGGTTTTAGGGGATGGGGGAGACCCCTGTACCCCTGAATTTGGGGACACAGGGCAAGGTGAGCCTCAGGGAGGAAAATACACACCCCTGAGAAGTGTGCATTGCCCACATTACTTTGTCCCTCTGTGCCTTGGTTCTCTCTTCTGTATAATGAGGGCAGTAGTACCTACCTCAGGGCTGTGAAGGTTGCATGAGTCAATCCATGTAAAGTACTTGGCGTAGTAACAAGTGCTCAGTAAATGCTACCTGTGATTGATCTGGGGGTTAACTGGAGGTGTTTAGCCTGCTCAACCCCAAACTGAGCCTGCTATACAAATGCAGCTTTCCTTAGTCCAGCAAAATTGTCCCACCAAGTCCCTCCTATTTCTAAGTCCTGGGGCTGCCACTCTTACTGTTTTATCATCAGCATCATTCCAAAGGATGAAGGTTCCGTGGGTCCCAACCTCTCCTCTTCCCCGACTTGGGGGCTTAGGGGAAGGGTCCCAGGTCCTAGCACTCCCTCTCTCCCCTCACCCCAGAGCTCGTGTTCAGAACGGCTCCAGGCTGTGACATCATAGAGCCCCCACCCCTGTCACAGGAGCAGAGGGGTCATGAGGCCATGGCAGTGGGTGTGCATGTGGCTGGTTGGGCTGGGGGCCACAGAAACAGGTGGGAAGCTTCCTCAGGAGGAAAGCTTGGGGGGAAAGGGTCAAGCCCCCTGAGGGGCTGGGGGGCCAAGCCTGGGCTTTTCTCTTTGCTCTCCACACTTCTTTCTCATCTTCTCTGTTCGGCATGGGCCTTCCCATGGAGAGCTCTGCTGATCCTTGAGAAGTTCCTGGAACAAAATAAAGCCCCTCCATAGCCACACTAAGGCTGTGTGGGTCTACCTCAGCCTCTTGGGGTGGGGGCAGGGGTCTGCTTGGCTCTTGTCATAGATTTTGCTCTCGGTTCTCAGCACCCAGCCCAGAGAGTGCCAAGACCTTGGCCCCAGGAGCAGAGTCTCTGCTCTTCTTGGACAGACCTGACTTCTTTGATTACCCAGACTCGGACCAAGCCAGCCTCCTGGCACTGTCCCAGTTTATTGGAGAGAGACCTGTCATCTTTGATAATTCAGGTATGAACCAGCTTGAGAAGGGGTCTTCTTCTTTGCCAGGGCCTGGAGGAGAGCTGCCCTTGACCCTTCTGTTGGCAACGAGCCCAGGGTCCCTGTCTCCCCCTCCTTGTCTAGCAGGTTCCAAGTCTGGGTTCTTCCATCACATCCTCGTGGGCGCTCTGGTAGTGGCCTTCTTCTTCCTCCTTTTCCAGTTCTGCACACACATGTAAGGCCTGGCCCCCTGCCCCTGACCCCACCAATCTCAGCCTTCCTTGAGAGAGGCTGAAGAACCCAAAGGTGGCAGTGTGTGACCTCCCACCTCTGATCTCCATACCCCACAGGAACTGCCAGAAAGGGGCCTAAAGAGCTGGACAGGGGCCCTGCACTCTGCCCTGAGTGCCTAAACCTGCCCTCCTCTCCTGGCGATGAATAAAAGTTCTTGCTTTTTTCTTCTCTGACTGCTCAGTGACCAGCCAGGGGGTCCTGCCCTATCCTCTGGTCATCCGTGCTTTCTATTCCCAGCTGCCCCCCGCCCTGGCTCCCTTCCCAGCCCCAAAGAACTGGGTGAAGAGGGCCTTGGTGGCGGTCACGCAGATCGTCTTTATTAGCAGTCTGTAAAGCACCTCCCAGGGTCCCCCCGACCCCAGACCGGAGGAAGCCTTGAGAGATCTGTAGCACCAGGGACATGCCAGGGCCCGAGGGCAAGATGTGCAGCCTGACGGGAAGGGATCAGCACCCCTCACCTGCCCCCAGGGTTGCTCAGCACTGGGAAGGCTGGGGAGGAGCAGCCACCTCCCTCCCACCACAACAAACTAGTTTGAATTTGGGTAAATAAATAAAATAAATAAGGTTCCTCAGGCTGGCCTCCCTTGGAGAGGAGCTGTGGGGGCAACCAGCCCAGAGCAGGGCCCACAGGCTTAGTTAGGGTGTCCCCTCGCTCCCAGATAACAGGGAGCTGAGAGGAGTTTGCAGCAGGGGGGCTGGGATGGCCTTGGCATCAGGGCCTCCCCCACGTTCTTTGAGTCCCTGTCAGTCTCCTCACAGCCCTCAAGCCCTAAGCAGATAGGAAGTGGTGCCCCTTCCTCTGTTCTTTACTTCTCCAGGGCCCCAGGGTTGGTACAGAAGAAGGGGGTATGCAGGAAGGGGTTCCCTATCCTCACCTCAGGCACCGTGGGGGGAAGAGGTTCCCCTCTCTCTGTCTTCCATTTCACTCAGCCCCTGAGGGGAGATGTCCCCACCCCTTTGGAGTCCATCTGTCAGTCCTGGGGCTGTCAGAGCAAGACCCACCCAGCAGCCCCAGGGCCCTGTCTCCACGGGGGGTGGGGGAGCGGCGTGGGGAGGGTCCCCGGCCCCACCCTCAGTCCTGGGTCTGGCAGGGAGAGGGCGGCGGGGAGCCCCGGGGCCGGAAGAGGCGGCAGGCTCCGCGGCAGATGAGGAAGAACCAGTAGAGCTGGGGGGCGAGCAGCAGCGCGGCGCCCAGGTTGACGTGGGCCGGGATGGCGAGGGGCACTGCGAGCAGGGGCAGGCCCGCGTGCCGCCCGTAGGCCCAGTACAGGTAGGGGAAGAGCAGCACCCGGCAGCAGAGGAAGCTGAGCAGCATCAGAGCCCCGTTCACCTTGTGCAGCAGCGTGTGCTGCTGCTTGTACTGCGGGCGGGGGGCGGGGTGAGGGGCGCAAGGCCGTGCCTCCGCCCACGCCCCCTGCTCAGCCCCCGGGCCCGCCTCCCCGCTCTGCCCACCTCCCTTCTTTCCCCCGTCGCCACAGGGGTCAAGTTAAAGGCCCCAGAACCTGCCTCCCCACACTCTGCCGCCTCCCCTCTACCCTGCCCAAAGCCCCTTCCAGACCTGACACTTTGCCTGTCCTTAAAGAATCCCTGAAGGTCCCTAAAAGTGCCTGCCCTACCCGTGTCCTCCTGTCGCGCTCATATAGCCTGAGGTGCCCTCTCACCTGGATGAGGATCTTGCCAAGGCAGACAAAGGGGGTGCTGACCTCTGCCATCAGCAAGCAGCCTAGAAAGAAATCTCCCTTGCCCTGACGCCACACCTGAGAAGAGAGAAAGGAAACAGCCTGGCCTCACCCTGGATTCCTGGGCAGCACCTGCCCTCCCTTTCTCCTCTCGGTCACTTTTGGAGATGCTTAACTCTGAAAGTCTGAACACGCATACAGTAGCAAAGCTGGGAGCATTTCCTCCCTGTGTCCCTCCCACAATCCTGCAGGTAAGACTGTATACCTTATATTACAAAGGAGGAAACCAAGCCTCAGAGACATACGACAGCAGCTCCAAAGCACCACAGCTGGGCATGGTCCAGCCAGGCCAGGCTGACCCCAGACCCTCTTGCTATCTGGGCTGGCCTGGTGCTCAGTAAATCCTCCGTGGGGACCCTGCATCCTGGGCCCGCCCTGCTGCTACGACCTGGACCCAGGGCTCCCCAGGCTCCTGCAGTGCTGGCAGGAGCAGGACATGGGGGTCCTGGCTCTCAGCACTCCCAACTCACCACTGACAGAGGGAAGCACACGAGCACCATGACGGCATGGTGGAGCACCATGAGGAACTCCTTGTGCAGGTAGCCGCGTGCCACGGCCCAGGTGCTACCCGGGGCTCTGGCCCCCCCTTCGTCCCCTCCGTGCCCCTTGACCTGGTGCTTGTGCCAGTGACAGAGGAACATGGCGTAGATGTCGTAGATGAAGTAGGGCACTGCAAATTGTGTGTAGGCAGAGGAAAGCCAGTGTCTGTTGGGCAGAGAGAGAGAGAGAAAGAGAGGTCAAGGAGGAAGGGAGATGGTCAAAGCAGTGGTGTGGATGTATCACGTGAGTCAGATCTCAAGTGATATTCACAACAACCCTGAGACGGAAGTGGACTCTCGAGTTACATGATGGCACCCAAGGGTAGAGGGTGAGAAACTTGCCCAAGGTCACATGGTCACCCAGCTGGTAAGCAGGAGTGCTGGGATTCAAACCCAGACTGTCTGACCTCAGAACCCACCCATTTTTCATATTCATTCATTCATATTCTCTCTCTGCCTGCAATATGGTGGGAGGAAAAGGAAGAGACACCAAAGACAGCCACAGCCCAAAGGGCAGAAGAGGAGGGAGAAAACAAGCTCAGGTGAGACATGACAGACAGCTGAGGTTAGGACAGAGAGCCGCGGAAGAGGTGACAGTGACGGGGATGGATCACATTGGCTAACACTGAGTGGCTACTTATTACAGGCAGGCACTACTCTCATATTCTAAATCTTTTTTGCATAAACTTATTTACTCCCCACAAAAACCCTATAAAAAGTAGGTATGGTTGTCACCCCCATTTTATAGATGAGGTAACTGAGAGGCTAGGTAACCTGACCAAGGAATAAACATGAGAAGTCCATAGCTCTCACTCTCAGCCCACTGTCCCCTAGAAGATTCAAGACAGCTGTCACAGACAGGCCCCATTGAGGAGTTGGTGGTACTGTCAGTGGTGCTAGTTCTGCCTGAATGTGGCCCAATCTCCTGTTTTTTCAGGTATAGCCAAGCATTAGGGAGAAAACGCTGAGCAAAAGGAGCCAAGAGCAGAGAAAGTTCTATGGACTTTGAGAGTAAATAAAAAGTGCATGAATATGCAACATTGCATTTTTCCTCTTGAGTCAGCACATTGAGCACTTTCTCTTAAATCCTGTAGTCCGGGGATAGGTCTGAGATGGGGTGGGGAGTCAAAGAGGCAGGCCCAGGGGAGCTCACCAAGCTAGGTGGAGGGATAAAAGTGAAGTCAGCCAGAAGCGACACACAAAAAGAGCTGAGACCAAATATGGGGAGCTGCTGAAGGGAGAAGTGGAGTGAGACCTGGCGGGAGGCCCCCTAAGGCCCAGGGGTGAGATGGAAGCAGAATGGGAGCCTGGAGGAGGCTGGCCTGGAAGGGGCCAGGCAGCCCGCTCTAGCAGGGATGATTTCAGGAAAAGAGAAGCTGAGACCCATGCTGGAGTGTGTGCAGGAGAGAGAGAGAGGAGAGGGAGCAGCAGCCCGGTTAGAGGGCAGGAAAGTGGAAAGGGGTCCAACTGGCCTGAGAGAATAGTTAGAGCAGGGAGTGGCCTGGAGAGCTGGCTGTAGCAGACACACTGGGACCACTGGCTTGTGGGGGGACCAGGACCACCAGGCCCTGGGCTGCACCGTGAAAGGTTAAACCTATCCCACCTTCTCAGCAATTAGGTGCTCAGAAGTAGGAACAGCTGTTGCCCCTGGATTAACCCCGATCCTCCCCACCCACCTAAGGATTAAAGGGAGGAGGGACAAGAACAGACCTGGGGGAAAGGAAATGTAAGAGCCAGAAAGTGACCTCTGTAAGAAGGCAGGAGGAGGAAATGTGTAGGGATCCAGGCTCATCTTGGACCCCAGGGTGGGAAGTGGGGAGAGGGCAGGAGGAAGCCAAGTCACCGGGCAGGGTCTGAAGAAAGAGTTAAAGTGTCCACTATGGATGAGCCAGAACTGCCATTTAACACACACAACTCAATTTCTCCTCACGGCGGCTCTCCCAGGCAGGGATTGACCTCACTCCACATGTGAGGGAACTCATCTGCAGGGAAAGAGGGGCACCTCCAGGTAAGGGTCATCCAGACAGTGTCCCTGGGGCTCAGCGACTGCCAGAGAAGGGGAGCAGGGCCAGAAGTTAAGCATGGGGCATCATCAGCACCCTCACAGGCAAAACTGCAGCAGCCCATGGGTCACCTAGAGCTGGCCTGTCAGCACCACGGACAGGGCCCCTCTCCTTCCTCCTCCTGCCCCACCTCTCAGGCCTGGGCCTTTTTGGCAAGCACCAGGCACTGCAGCAGCTGCCAGTGCCAAATTTTGGCCTTCTCACCCCCCTCCCCCCACTGCCTAACCATTATTGGCTTTGTTTGTGTCATCTCTCTCCTCTCATCTCCCTCTCCTGCACAGAGCTGGTGCTGGACACCTGGATTCTGGGAGGAGGTGAGGGGTGAGCCAGTCATGAGGAGGTAGGCATCCGGTTGGGTGCTGGTTGGAAATAGGGCCTGAGGGGTGTAAAGATGGGAGGAGGTAGGGGAGGAAACGACAGTCAGAACTACTATGATACAAGAAGCCAGGAAGTCTAGGAGCTGCTTTGAGAATCCTTTTTGATCCCCACCCCTTCTCCTTTTGGTTCTGACCTTTAAGGACAGGACATGGTAAATTTATCCCCAGGTGTTGAGTCACAGCTATTGCAGTTAACTTGCTCAGGCCCAAGTTAAGGGCTTGGGGACCACTGAAGGAGTCCCCTGGAAGGTCTGGATACTCAGGGGTCTACACACACCCTGGTGCTGGAACGGGGGCAGAGGTGGTCTCACGGCACTTACTGGTCATCAATGATGTGCTTGCAGGAGGTGGAGACGATGTAGCCAGCTGTGGAGGCCATGACGGCTTGGACAGAGGACACTAGCCTAGGGAGGAAGAGGGAGCAGTGGTAGAGGAGGTGCGCCCTTGGTGTCTCCTCTTTACTGTCCAGTTCCTGTGCTTCAGACTCAGTCACTTCTCAGGCTGGTCCCCACCCATCTTTCCCCAAGCCTGCCTTGTCCGGGGCTCACCCCCTTCTCAGGCCCCTGGACTTGCCCAGGTGCTGCTACTTCATTCACCCATTCCCCGCTGCCATCTCCCTTCCCTCAGTTGTGGACACTCAGCCGCCTTTCTCTCAAGAGGACACCAGGGAGGTCATCTTGAGGTGAGACAGTGCTGAGGATGTGTGGCTGATAACAGGGCCCCTTCCGGGGGAGGGGTGGGGGGGACAACACAGGATGGCAAGGGGAAGCCCTGGGCCTGTTCTTGCACCACTCAGCCTCCCAGTCATCATGCCAGCCCCTCAGTGACCCCATGTTCCCCGGACCACTTTCCCGCTCTCCCCTTGACTGCTGCCATGCCCCCCTCCCCAGCTCTGGCCCTTATTCCAGTGTTGTACAGAGTTCTACCGTTCACTCCTCTGTCCCTTGTCCCCCCAAACACATGCCCTGAACAATATACAGCTCCCTGCCCCATGCCTAGTTCCCTAATATCTTAGAGGAATGTTTTAGTCATATGCAGGCCCTGTTTTGGAGGGTGGGAGGGTGAATGAGAAAAGGAAAGAAAAGCAGTCTGAATACTAGTAGACCAGATGGCTGGGTTTGGATGAGGTCTCCTGGGACAGTGAGTAAGGCAGTGAGGAGGGATGGAAGCTTGGAGCTAAAGCCCACTGGCCACTCCAGGAGCTCCCAGTCCCCACCAGGCCAAGGGTCCAGAGAAGGGCTGGGGTCCCTTCCATCCCCATAAAGCCTGGGAAGGGGAGAGGAGTGGAGGGGGAGGGATGCAGTTTACCTGGCTGAGACAATGACCGCGTCGGCCTCCTCCCAGCGCAGCTGGGGCAGCCGCTGGAGCGTGTTCTTGGAGAGGAGGAAGAGTCCGGGGAACACCACCCCCCCAGCCACCATTGGGGTCAGCATGGTGGCTCAGGCCTCGGGCAGGGAGATGAGTAGCCGTGAAGGAACAGGGAGGCCAAGCTGAAGGGAGCAGAGGTGAAGAAGGGACACCAAGCCAGGGAAGGAGAGAGAAAAAGGGAAAGGGGCACAAAGGGGCCAGGGCAGGACAGGAGGGGGAAGGGGAGTTGGACCAGAGGAAGGGAGAAAGGGAGTTAGATGAGACTGGGGAAAGGGGGAGACCGGAGAGAGGGAGGATCCGAGAAAGGGAGGAGAAAGCCAGCCAGAGGGATGGGGAGAGGCGAGGAGGGAGGACTTGGTGAGAGGACAGAGAGGGAGAGGGTACAGGAGGAGGAGGATGTGGATGGGGGAGGGGAGGGAGAGCCGAGGCAGGTGGGGAGGGGGGGCTTACGTGGAGAGGCTGGGAGGGCCCAAGAAGGCGGGGTGGGGAGTGGGGGGTGGGACTGTGGTGCCAGCCCCTGAGAGGGAGAGAGGGAGGGAGGGAGAGAGGGAGGGAGGGAGGGAGGGAGGGAAGGGAGACAGAGGAGCGGCCGGGCAAGTGGTCAGTGGTCAGCACTGCTCTCCCGCCTCTCGAGGCCGCCACAGTCCCTGCTGCCTGGTGCGGAGGCTGCACGGGGCATTATAGAGAGTTCATGCCCAGCCCCCTGCCCCCTCGGTGGGGAGGGGGAGGGGGAGGGGAAGTCACCAGCTTGGGGAGGGCGGGGGAGGGGTGGGGAAATGATGGCACCGACCAGACACCAAGAAACCGGACCTGCAGCAGCGTCTCCCCATGCAGCTCTGAGCCACAGCGGCGGCTGCGACAGAGATGGGGGGAGCAGAGAAAGAGGGAGGGGGAGGCCCTTAAAGAGACAGCAGCTGCAGCACAGGGGGCTGCTGGGGACAAGGGCCAGGGGAGGGTTGGCTCTCCTCTTGAGGAGAGAGGTGGCCCAGGGCTCCCTGGCCAGTTGGGATGGGGATCTGAGCCCCCAGATGGACCTGACCCTGTTTCCCACCAGCACTTTGCAAATGCCTGCCATTTCCTCCTCTGCCAACCCTCCCAATGTGTGTTTCTCACTGGCCTGCTGGGGTCCCAGCTTAGGGGCGCCCACTTCAGCAGAGACAGGATTCCCTGGAGGAGGGAGTGGAAGAAAGTGGTGCGTCTTGCTGTCTCCGAAGGCTGAGTTTAAGGAATGGATGGGAATAAAAACACCTCAACACAGTGTCCTTCAGACTCAGTGACCCCCCAGGTCCTTCACGCCAATAGGAGGGAGGGAAACTCTAGATATAGATGGGGTGCCTCTAGATCCTGACTCCGCTGCAAGACTGCCCCGTGGTTCCAGCTCACTATTACTGGGGTAACAGCACTTGTCTCCTTTTACAGGTCAAGAAATGGTCCCAAGGCCTTCAAGACCCTCCTCAAGGCCACATAGTTAAGAGGCAGGAACCGTCTCACACTCAGTGTCAGAGTGGCTGTAGGATTTGAAGAGGGTGGGGAAACACTCCCTCTCTGAAAACCCACCTCGAACCCGAGGATGCCCCTTGCCCCTGGCCTTCCCTAAGCATCAGTCACTCTCTTTTTCTCCAGGTTTATTATGCTCCCGGCTCCCCTTCCTATGCAACTTCACAGAACAGCCATTTGGAGTGGGAAAGGACCTTGAGGATTGGCTGGTTCAAGCCGCTCATTCAGCCACAAGGAAACCAGGCCCAGTGACTTGGCCAGGGTCGTGCTGCAGGTCGTGCCCAGCCAGAACCAGACCAGCCTCCAAGCTGCTTCTAACCCTTTCATGCTGCCTCCCTAGAATTAGGCCTTCCCATCCTGAACCCAATTGTCCTGTGGACTTCTGCATGACGTGGGGCCTGCTACCCAAACCATACTTTGGTCTCCAGGCCTGACCTGAGATACGCCTCAATCAGCAATTCTATGATTTGCCTTTGCCTGTCTAAAGCCCATTCCACCGCCCCAAGAGTCAAAGGGCTGGGATTTGCAATTTTGTGCTGCCCTCTAGTGGCAGGCTACAGAAACGGACCCTGAGACGTCTCTGGCCTTAGGCAGCAGTTAGGGACGATTTTAGAGGCAATAGTGGACTTAGTTCCTGACCTCAGGGCTTCGCTTAAGGGGAAAAGGGACCCAAATTCCTGAGTATTTACTATGTCCTGGGCCTGGGGTGGTTTTTGTTCATTCTTATTTAATCTTCCTAGATGGTAGTATCTTTATTTTATAGACAAGAAACTGAGGCTTAGAGATTTAAAAAACAAAAGACAAAAAACTTGCCCAAGATAACACAGCTCTATGGGAATTGGAAAAGCTAGATTTCAAACCCATGTTTGCATAGCTCCAAAGCCAGAGATGAGTAAAGCTACAGTAAGATGCTGAGTTGGGGGCAGGATGGTTGATGGTAGGCCACCATGACTGCTTGATGGAGGACCACAAACCTGGTCCAGGAGCTGTGGCTTCACTTTGGATGATGTGGATTAAAGCACGCAGAGACAGATTTTTATCTTGCAGGAACTCACCTAGATACCCAAGTAAATTCTGCCTTCTGCCCGCTCCCTCTCCTACCTGAGGTTTGATGATAGCTCACAGGTATTTCGTCAAATAGGTCATAAATTTGCAGCACAAGGACCCAATCCAGCCCACAAACATGTTTTGTTTGGCCAGTATGGTGTTGCCAGGATAGTATTTTCTTAAATTCTAAGTTATTTGTCAGTTTGAAAATTAGGAGACTTCACATAAAAGCTCAACCTTTTAAAAGAAAGAATTAGAAGATCAGACAACATTGGGCCCACATTCTAACTCCATAATGTTTGGCTGGAGCTGAGCAGCTGCTGCCTGCATTCGATGGGATGAATGCGAGTCCTCCAGCTCATGCAGTCCCCACAGAGCCTACATCCCTCAGGTTACTTGCAGGAGTTTACAACCCCCGCTTGATAGACATGAACTCACCTGACCCTCATACAACATCTCCACGAAGAATGGAAGGTGGGTATTCTTATTAAACCCATTTACAAATGAGGGCTCTGAAGTTCAGAGAGGTTAAATGACTTGCAAAAGATCCCATACCCAGTGTCTTTTGACTCTTAATCCCCCCAACCCCACCCTACACACATACACTCTGCTTCTGTTCTCACTACTAACTCTTCCTGAAAGTAGGAGATCAGCTCCACCAGCCCTGGCCCTAGGAAGGATCCCTCACTCTGCCCTCTTACTTGGATGCCACCAGAACAGCCTCTGGTCTCTCCATCCGCAGGTTGGAGTGGTTCTGCAGGCCCCAGCAGAGGAGAGCAAAGCTCAGCGGGAAGAAGATGCAGCCTAGTATGAAGAGCAGGGTCATGCCTCTCTGGGGTAGAGAAGGTGAGAAAAGATGGCCATGAGAACACCTCAGCATGGTCTCCCTCAGACTCAGAGACCCCCTTCACCCCAATAACTCAATGGCTCATGGGATCCATCCATCTGTAACCATCAAAAGCCACCAGATGCAGCTCTTCCCCAATCTCTTTGGGATCCTTATTGCACTTTTTAAATATCCCTCATCCAGGGCATTTGGACAACCCAGTTCCAACAATTTCATTCATTTTCCCTGTAATCCCTGAAGCTGGTCTATACCTCCCAGTCCATCTCACACCTTAAAATTCCTTCTCTTTCTCCTTCAACCCTAATGATGTGCCTGCTCTTTCTTAACTCCACCCCATCCCATCCTCTGTCCTCCTACCCTTAGCTCTTTCTGTCACCTCTCCCTTCTCCTAGGTCCTCACCTCTGAGGGGAAGGTGGGGGCTAGAGAGGGAGGCTGGTGATTCTCATCAGCACCCAGAACTCGGAAAAAGGAACGGGTGTTTACATTGTAAAGATATTTGAAATTTAAAAATAATATTTCTTTAAAAAGAAAACCCAAAGCATTAGCCCATTAAAAAAGAAGAAAACTAGAAAGGAACAATAGAACCCCTGAAAACATATATATTTACATATGTTATTTTTGTCTGGAAAAGCCTCCCCTGCCGTCCACTCCCGCGAGGAGAGGGGTGGGGAAGGCCTAGGAGGGATGTAGGGAGTCGGGGCCTGCCATTCTGCACCCCTTAAGCGGCTTTGAGGGGAACTTCTCAGGATATAAGGAAGGTGTCAAACTGCAAGGGCACGAGGCCGAGGCAGCTCCGCTGAGGCGGTTGGAGAGGGCGCGAACATCATCCTCCCATTGACAGACTGGTGGAGAGTTTGGAATATTGCCATCCTCCCATTGGCCCACCTCTTGACACAGGTGCCCTATCATATGCTTCCTGGCGGAGGAGGGCCGACTAATGCAGAATTAACCAATTAGAATTCGTTGATGGCTTGATGGACAGCTACGTTTCAGGGGCGGAGCTGAAAGAGGGGAAAGGAGGAGGAGGGAGGGGGGAAATAAGAACAGCCCAAGTAGTTGTTGCTTTAAAAGGCAGTGTATGATAATAGTTAAGGCGGCAGTTTCTAGGGTGGGACCATATGGGCGTCAAATTCAGACTCCACGGATAATAAAAGAAACATAGTGTAGGGCTCCATTTAGATGAAGTTCAAATCAGGCAAAATATCTTTGGTGAAAAAATCAGAACAGCGTTTAACTTTGGGGGAGGTATTGACTGCGAGGAGACATTAGGGAGTCTTCTGACGTGTTGGAAACGCCCTTATCTTGATCACGGGTGTATGCATATGAACATTCTCAAGGCTGACTCTTACGATTTGTGTACTTTATTTAAATTAAGCTGGGATTTAAAAAATGCTAAATGCTTTCATCCCCTGAATGATGGTGGGCCAATCTCTGGGGACCTCAATTCTTCATCTGTGAAGTTGGGATAATAATAATGCCAGCTCAATAAATGCTACTTATATATAGCATTTACTGTGGGCCAGACACTGATCTGAGTGCTTAAAAATATCGTGACATTTCCTCAAAACTTTGTGGGTAGGGATTGTTATTGTACCCATTTTACAGATGAGAAAACAGAGGCATGGAGAGGTTTGGTACCTTGTCCAAGGTTACACAGTCAGAAAGTAAATGAAGTAGGACTTTTTTCAATCATATTTTCTGAATGTATTGGTCTCTATAATGTTAAGCAGATGTAGAAAACTCATAAACTCATTTTCCTAAATGAACTGAAAGTTTAAAAATAAAAAAGAAACAAAACGTCATTGAATACAATTGAGACATCTCAGTCATTTTCGGAGCTTATCTCTCTTAACATTTCTTGCTTCTGTAGCTACTCCATTTTTTCCCTTCTGGATAGGCCTCTGAAAATTAAATTAAAGGTTAAACCAAGAGCAAAATAGGATAGTTGAAGATGAGGCCTGTAGTTGCCTACTCAGGATCCATTTTCAGTGTCTTTCTTATTTTCTTGGGGAGTGAAATGTGCCTATTTAAAAAATTGTATTTCCCAGCCTCCTTTGCAGTTAGAGGTCTGGCCAATATGATGTAAGCAGAAGTCATTATGTGAAAGTTCCTTTTAAAAAGGAAGACAATGCAGTCACAAAGAAAGAAATAGAGATGGCCCTTAAGCATACCAAAAAGTACTGAACTGAGGTTTGAAACTAGGCAGCCTGTCTGGAGTCTGCGCTGTTACCTTCCCAGCTCCTGTGTAAGCTCATTTTGAGGATTAAATAGAGATAACACATATGAACTACTTCGCACAGAGTTCAGGGCCCATTAGCTACTATTTTAGTGAGCACCATGGTATACAAGGCATTAAAATACTAGTATACTTTCTATACATTCTCTCACTCTCTCTCTTTTTTTGTTGAGGAAGATTGGCCCTGAGCTAATATCTGTGCCCATCTTCCTCTATTTTGTATGTGGGATGCCACCACAGCATGGCTTGATGAGCAGTGTGTAGATCCATGCCTGGGATCCAAACCCATGTACCCCAGGCCGCCAAAGCAGTGTGTGTGAACTTAACCACTGCACCACTGGGCCAGCCCCTACATTCTCTCATTTAAGCATCTCTACAATCTTATGAATAATCTCCCTATTTTATAGCTGAGAAAACTGAGGCTCAGAGAAGCTAAATGACTTGCCCAGGGTTGCATAGTAAATGGTAGACCTAGGACTCAGACTTGGGTCAACAAAACTGCTGCCTTCCAAGTTGGGAGAAGAGAGGAGAGGAGGCAAGGGGAAGGCAGAGGAAGGAAGGAGGAGGGGTAGCAAAGTGGGAGACATTTTCCCCTCTGTTGCGGAGGGATGGTCATTCTCCTCAGTGCCTGTGGCTTACCCTGGAATAGAGACTGAGGAAGGGAAGAATCCTGGGCCATGAGCTGGCAAAGGTCAGGCCCCAGAGTCATTGGATTTGGGACTCTTGTACATTTCTTTCCTTTGTTATCTTCGTTTCTTCCTGTTTAGAGCAAAAGAGTCCAAGGCTGCACAGGCTTGTCTGAGAAATAAAGGATGAAGGGAGAAAAAGAAAAATAGTCGTTTACAGAATGATTTTCAACTTTTTCACAGTGACCCACAAGAGATACCTTTTATTTCACTACTCAGCACACGCACACACACGCCAAACTGAACCCAAACTTTCTCACAGTACTTACTGATCCTTAGTGTGGGCAGTGCACTATGGCATTTTCTATATCATTTTTTTCTCCCAAAATGCTGATCATGACCCATTAAGCCAATTCCACAACACACTTGTGGGAAACAACTCAAGTTGTAAAAACCTTGGTTTAGAACAGTGTTTCTCAACTTTTTTTTCATTATTGCTCCCTTGAGGAGCCTTTCGTAATCATCGCTCCTCATGAAACTTTGATAACTCAGATATACTGTATATCTGTGCTTTAGATATTAACAGGAGTGATTTTTTTCACCTCCCAAGAACTCATTTCTGCCCCTTGGGGGCGATATTACTCCTGGAATGAGACATCATACTGACTCATTTTCGGAGCCACCTTTACACACACCGTCCCATCAACCAGTGACATAGTATTAGCCCCATTCTGCAGATGAATAAGCCAAGGCTGAGAGGTTACATTTACTTTTGAAGATTGAAGTGGCTGGTAAATGGATTGGGAATCCAGAGACCTACCAAGATCCTAGCTCAGCCTCTTAACAATCTTCTCCAAAGCTTGTTTCCTCACATAGAAAATGGCGGGATTGGTCTAAAGAAGCATTATCTAAACCTCGGGGTTTGTGTTTGTTTGTTTGCCCTATTTGACCTAATAATAGCAAACATTTATACAGCACATATAGACGTCAGGCACCAATCTATGCCCTTTGCATATATTAACTAATGGAATCCTCACAATAACCTAAGAGGAAGATGCCATTATTACTCTCCCTTTACAGATGAGGGAAGTGAGGCACAGGGAGGTTTTGTGACTTGCCCAAGGTCACACAGGTAGTAAGTAGCACAGCTGGGATTTGAACCAAGAGTCTGATTTCCAGAGTATCTGCTTTTAACCATGTACTTTAAAAGGAAACCTTTTATCACTACTGAAAATAGAAAACCAGTATCACTTGTTGTAAATAGAAGGAAACAAAAAATAAAATGTAAAAACCTGTTCTAACATTCTAGCCAGATACTATCATCTGCTCCAAATTCTGAGCTGGAGGCCTGCTCTCTTTTTGTTAAAGAAAAGACAAGACAAGATAAACAGAGATAGAGAGGTGTTAAAGGGCTTCTGGCAGCAAAATGAGACTTTCTCCTGGAATAATCAGAAGTGTTCAAAGGGAATTGAAGAGAGAATAGCTTTCATGTGTGTTCCGGGCACTTTCTTGCTAATCGGTGCACCGTCTAAAATAAACCCAAGATAGGATGCATTCCACACACCGTGGTCCCTTGTCTGGGCGTTCTAGGCGTGTCTGAACATCCTGGCGGAGGAAGAGAGACAACACCAGCCAGTTCTGGCTTGGGGCTGCAGCCCCGGGCCACCCACACCTCCGGAAGGCAGGCAGTAGCGTTGGGTGGCGCAGGGAAGGCAGCATGGGGTGGCTCCACCCAAGTGCCCCTCCCAGGCTCGCATGACTTAGGCCACTGCTTTCCCGCCCCACCTGGCTCCCCAGGTGAGTTTCTCACACCCACGCAGCCCTCACAGACCTGTCACAATTCACCCCGGGCCTGGAGTTTACCGTTTCCTCCTACTTCTGGCTCCTCTGTCCAAATGCTCTCTTGCGCATCCTCTTCACCTGGGTGCGCCACCGTGGCCCTGCGGAGATGTGCAGGTGTGATATCATCGAAGGCTGTGAATAAGTAAACAATAAGCAGCCAGAAGTGGCCTGTTTCCCACATGATACCCAGGGAAGGGTCCAATTCCCCCTACCCGTGCTCTGGGGAGAGTCCTGGCCAGCGTGCCAGAGCATTTATTATTTAGTGCTTTTATTATACCTGTCCCAGGTTAGGTACGGTTCCAAGCTAGTCCAGTCCCACCCTTTATCTGTACAATAGAAAAAGCTGAGGGGCACAATGCGTGAATTGAAGTGAGAAAACTAAGAGTCCAGGCCCTTTTTTCTCCCATAGATTGGCTGTGTGGCCTTGGTCAAGTGTCAGAAACTCTCTGAGCCTCTGTTGTATACACACAAAGTCCCGTTGCCTGGGCTCGGATCCTGGTTCTGTCACTCAGCAGCCAGGAGAACTTGTGCAGTGATTTAGCTCCTCTGAGCCTTGGGCTTCTTGTCCGTAAAATGGGGACAATAGCAGAACTCCTGCATGGGACTGCTGGGCTGACGAGGGAGACGTGTGTAAAGCACAGTTCCTGTGTGGCCTGTTGTAAATCTCCATTGTGATATTCTTTAATAGTTGTTGTTGTTGTTATATTTTTTAACAAGCCCCTGTTCTATGCCAGGGACTCTACATACATTTTCTCTAATCGTCCCCAGTCTCTTATGTAATCCCTACTTTCCAGATGAGGAAAACAGGCTCAGTGAGGTTGGTTGACTTGCCCAAGGTCACACGGACACATAGAGGCAGAACTAGAATTCAAATCTAAATCTTGCCCAGTTCTAAAATTCTTTTTTAACTGGGTAGTACTTTTTTTCCATCTGTAAAATGGAAATAATGATTTCTGCCACTCAGGTCTACGGTTAGGATTAAATCAGACAAAGTCCGTGAAAAGGCCTCTATTGGTGCTGGCTCTAGCTCAGCTCAGCTTAGCTTCTCATTCCCCCAGGGTAATTACCTATGCATAGGCCTTTCATTTTCATAATAAGGAGGCTGGTGAACCTCCTCTTAGTCTCTGGGAGGCAATATTGTCTGATGTCCATGGGAGGGGCTGAAAGTATTAGATCAAAATCAGAACTGCCGGAGTACACTCTATGACATCGGTCATAGAGGGATCTTTTTGAATTCCATGTCTACTCAGACAAGGGAAACAAAAGAAAAAATAAACAAGTGGAACTGCATCAGACTAAAGAGCTTCTACAAGGCAAATGAAACCAGGATCAAAAATGAATAGACAACCCACCAGCTGGGAGGAAATACTTGCAAATCATCTATCCAACAAGGGGTTAATCTCCATAATATATAAAGAACTCACACAACTGAACAACAAGAAAACAAACAACCCGATCAAAAAGTGGGCAGAGGATATGAACAGACATTTTTCCAAGGAAGATATACAGATGGCCAATAGGCACATAAAAAGTTTTTCAACATCACTAATCATCAGGGAAATGCAAATCAAAACTACACTAAGATATCACCTTACACCCGTTAGAATGGCTATAATCACCAAGACAAAAAATAACAAATGCTGGAGAGGATGTGGAGAAAAGGGAACCCTAATTCACTGCTGGTGGGAATGCAAACTGGTGCAGACTTTATGAAACAGTATGGAAAGAAATTAAAAATAGAAATACCTGATGACCCAGCTATCCCACTACTGGGTATTTATCCAAAGAACCTGAAAACAACAATCCAAAGAGGCTTATGCACCCCTATGTTCACTGCAGCATCATTCACTATAGCCAGGAAGTGGAAGCAACCCAAGTGTCCCTCAGCTGATGAGTGGATAAAGAAGATGTGGTATATATACATAGCGGAATACTACTCAGCCATAAAGAAGACAAAACCGTCCCATTCACAACAACATGGATGGACCTGGAGGATATTATGTTAAGCGAAATAAGCCAGACAAATACAAATACCATATGATTTCACTCATATGTGGAAGATAAACTAACACACAGACAGAGAGAACTGTTTGGTGGTTACCGGGGGGAAGGGGGTTGGGGGGTGGGCACAAAGGGTGAAGGGACGCATTTATATGGCAATTGACAAACAATAATGTACAAGTAAAATTTCACAATGTTATAAACTATTATGACATCAATTAAAAAAAAAAAAAACCCAGAACTGCCAGGTTCCCTGCCCACACCCCAGCCCAGGCCTGCTAAGGCTGCTTTCGTCTTCTGGATTTTCTCTGCCTCTCGGGTCTCCTACGCACCTGTGCTGATTGGGAGCACATAAGCTTCTCCTCACTTTCCCGAGGCAGGGCAAAACTGCATGTGATAATATCTGATGTCTCCAGCTTTGAACTTTAGGTCGAATAACCTTGTGGTTATTCAGCTGTTGTGAAGTCGGTCTCTCCCTGCCTCCAACAAATGATGTGATGTGGTAGAAGTGGGGCCCTGGCAAAGTGGGGTGCATACATCACCCCTCCTATTGGCTTGCCTTGCAACAAGCAGGCCTGGTGCGCTGTCCACCCTCCCGCATAATGCATGAGCCTGTGGTAGGAACAGAATACCATCAGCAGTGAGTGAGCACTGCAGGTCATGGACGTGTCCAGAGGCCTTGCCAAGGCTGACGTCTCTCTGTTGGCAGGAACTGAAGAGAGGGAGGGAGTATGTGTCACCCAAGGCCTTTCCTGGGGCCGAGGTGGGAACTGGCCTCATCTTGGGCTTCAGGATTCTGCAAAGAAGATAGGAACAGACAAGAAGACACCCCCAAGAAGGCAATCTGACCCTGCCTTAGAATCAACAATGATGACATTGGGGACAGCTAGACTCCTGTTTTCTGGGCTTGAAGTCCCCTCTGAGAGGGCTGGGAGTGGCCAAGGAGGTGGCTGGAACCCTCTCCGTGTGGTTGAAGGGGAGAGGGGAGATTTGGGAACCAGGGACAGAGACCCTGGCGATTTCTCTGGTTGCCTGGTGGTGCAGGAAATCCCAGGGGCAGCAGCTGTGGTGAGGTACATCTGGGTGGAGAACATGGACAAAGTAGGTATACGGTGACACCGCCTTCAGGGGAACATACCAGGAGGCAGCAATCATGTTTGAAGTCTGACACCTCTGCAGGGAAGGTGCGCTTACATGAGTGTGCATGCATGTGTGTGTGTGTGCAAGCATGTGTGTGTAGAACCAAAAAGGTCAAGAATGGCGGGAGGTCTGAGTGCCTTAAGAGCCAAGGGAACTAGAGCGTCTGGATAACAACACTTCATTGGTGGAGAGAGTTGGATTTGACTCATTCACAGAACAGTGAGTGCTCACTGGAGGCCCCCAAGGCCAGGCCAACTGCTAGGGCTTGGGATATGGAGATGAAACAGACCCAGGCACTCCCAGTCTACCTGGGGGGCCAGGCACCAAAGTAGAGAACTCAAATACCCTGTGTAAGGGCTAGAACAGCAGTATGTATATGGTGCCCAAAGCAGCCACCTCTGCTTGAGGTTGGCAGGAAGACCTTCCTGAGGCAAAATTGAGCAGAGGCTTGAAGGATAAGGAAGGAGTTCATCAGGGGGGAACAGGGGAAGGGTGTTCTGGGAAGAGGGAACAGCATCTACCAAGGTGTGAAGCTGTGAAACCCTATCCACTGGTTCGGGAACCTCACACAGATCCTATGGCGGAAGCTTGCAAGAACTGATGGGGCAGTAAACAATCTTATTTGTTTACATGTTATCTAATCCACCTCCCCCAGTGGACTGTAAGCAACACAGGGCAGGAAATTTGTCTGCCTTGTTCTCTGCTAGAGACTTCTGAGCCTAGAGCAGTGCCTGGCACCCAATGGGATGTGCTGTGAATGAATAAACAGAAGACGGGCAGGGTTCAGAGTGGATGGTGTTGACAGCTAAAGCATTTGGGCTTTACCCTGGAGTCAGGGGGGAGCCTTTGGAGGTTTAGATATTATAAAAGGAACAAGATCTGATGTGGGTGGGAGGAAATCACTTTGACAGTGATGTGAAGGATAAAGAGACCAGACGATCGAGTCTTAAATTAGGGCACTTTCAATAAAAATGAGTGGGGTCAGGTTGAAAAGATATTGAGGATAATTCCATACAATTAACAAGTAGCTTTGATTTTTACAATATCCCTGTGAGGCAGCCGTTTTCCCGTTTTACAGATGAGGAAATGGACTCAGCGAGGCTCAGTGATTTGGCCGAAGCCACACAGCAAGTTGGTGGTGTAGCCTGGGGGTTCAGTCTTCCCTTTGTAGAACCGCGGGACCCAGCATGGGATGAGGATCCGACTCAGGCGGTGGCGGCGGGAATTCGCCATTTCCTTTCGGTAAGTGAGGGAAGGTCCGGCGGACCGCGACGCAGACGAGCTGGCGGCTCTAGAGGAGAGGACGGGGGAAGCGAGGCGAGGACAAGGAGGTTTGGGTCTCGGCGGCCGCCGTAGGAGCGGCGCTCTGATCCCCATGGCAACAGCGAGAAGCAGTGGGAGGTTTCTGGGCGGCGCACCCTCCGCGGCGATTGGATCGAGCGCGGCGCGGAATCCGTGAACCGCCCGCGGCCCCGAGGGTGCAGGTGATGGGGGTTGGGGCGATGGAGGGAGCCTGGAGTGTGGGGACAGCGCGGGGTGGGGCCTGGATCGGGCTGGGGCCTGCGAGGGAGGCGCCGCCCGGAATCCCCCGACCCCCGATCCGCACTTTCCGGTCCATCGTTGGGCCTCAGTTTCCCCAGACGGGAAATGGGAGGAGGGGGGTGGGCACCGCAGTCCAATGGCCCCTCTCAGCCTCTGAGGCCCAGGACCTTCTCCCCTCTGCAGGTCCTGGACCGACTGGCGCTGTCCTGCCCCATGGACGTGAGTCCTAGGCCCCTTTCCCCTCTCAGGAGCCGCCCCCTCAGCGCCCTAAACTCACCCTGACTTTGCCTGCCTTCAAGCCAAGCCCAGACTGGAGAGGGGGCTCTTTACCCAACATAGACCCTTCCAGCTCAGGACAAGAGCTGTGAGAAAGAGAGTGCCAGGATGGACTTCCCACGGGAGGGCACGTTCCCGCCCTTCCTGGCAAGATGAGGAGTTTGCCAAGTAATCAAGGAGAAAAGGCATTCCAGGCAGAGGGAACAGCATGGGCAGAGACCTGGGAGTGAGAGAGAGGATATTGCTTTTGGGGAACTGCTAGGACTTCAGTATGGCTGGAGTAGAGAAGGAGGCAGGGAGAGGGAGGCAGGGCTAGTGTGGGGCCTTTGTCACTGAGATAGGAAGTTTGGACTGAGTCAGGGGGAGCCATTGATGGATTGTAAGGAAGGGAGGGATACACAAGGACAGCTGGTGTGGAAAGGGCAAAATTGCAGGTTGAAAGACAGTTAGAGGCCAGTAATGTGGGCTGAAGATGGTAAAGTAGTGGCAGTAGAATCAAAGACAATAGACCCGCTTGGAGAGGCGTTCTGAAAGGAAGATCAAAAAGTGCGGGAAGAGTTTAGAATGACCACCAGGTCCTTGATGGTGCTGCGATGGAGATGACAGGAAAAAGGCGGGTTTGGAGGACAAGATAGTGTAGCCCTAGTGACTCTCTCCCCACCATCTGGTGGCTGTTCCTCCCCTCTTCCCAGCCACCTCCGTGTCCTTCCTGGTATTTCTGTGTTCCTGCAGTCCCTCCCCACTTCCTTGTCACCCCTTCCTCCTGTGCTCATCCAGGCCTCCTCTAGCCCGTGGAATCCAACCCCGGCTCCTGTCAGCACTCCTTCCCTGCTGCTCCCCATCCCCGCCATCGTCTTCATCGCTGTGGGCATCTATTTGTTGCTGCTGGGCCTAGTGCTGCTGACTAGGCAGTGCCTGCTGGTGAGGGCCCTGGGGTTGGGCTGAAGGGTGGGGAAGAGGAACCCAGTCCATGTGTCCCCTCATCTACAGGCCCTTACCTTGAGACTCCGCTGCTATTTAGTCCCCACATCTGCCCCTTTCGTGGGACCAGGAAGTCCCTCCTCTCCTGTCCCCAGCTGAACCTTCTCCTGCCCCTCTCCCAAAAACCGAGTGTTGGCTGTTCCTACCTGCCGCCTGGCCCAGATCCTCAGCCCTGCCATCTCCTAGGCCCAGGGCTGCTGCACAGACTGCAGCTCCCCCTGCAGGAAGCAAGGTGCCTCCAGGCCTCAAGACTGTTGCTGGACCTGTGCAGAAGCCTGCGACTTCCCTCTGCCTAGCCCAGCCCACTACCTGGATGCCTGCTGCCCCCAGCCCACCGAAGCTGTGAGTTCTCATCCGATCCCCGACCCCCTGAGCCCAATCTAGGCACCATCTGTGCATTCATTTTTTTGCAACAACTTTATTACTGAGTACCTACTCTAGGCCAGGCACAGTTCCACATACTGGGTCAGGTGGAGACAGCCAAAAACAACAGACACAACACATTAGATACTTTCTGGTGATGAAAGCTCCTTGGAGAAAAGAAAAGAGGGTGACCGCTGGAGAAAGGTGATGTGTGTAACATGTAGGCCACATAATCAGTTTTGAAAATTGTATTTAAGAGAAAAAACAGCCTGACAGAGCTCCTTCTGTTCATTGAGTGAGGGCTATGTTCCAGATACTGGGCCACTTTATTGACATTATTATTTTTCTTGACAACCCTGAGAGCTGGGTATTTTTAAAAACATATATATATATTTTTTTTTTCAGATTATAAAAAGCATTGATTACAAAATGTGCATGTAGAAATACACAGAAAGTACAATTCACTTTAAAAGCCAGCTCTCTGACCAAGGTTGCTATGTGTTATGTATGTCCCTCATATACTAATACAGTACTATCACTGCTGTATTGTACTATTATTGGGTAAAATTATCACATACATTATTTCATCACAACTGCTACCTGCCCTTTCTAACTTGACGTCAGACCTTGGCCTCCTGTCTGTGACTCTCCATATAGATGGGTAAGTATTTTTATCCTCCTTTTGCAGGGGAATAAATTGGCTCAGGGAAGTTTAGTCGCTTCTCCAATGTTACACAGTAGAGTTTTGCAAAGCAAATTGCTCCATAGTGTGTTGAAACAGAATCCTCAGGGAGAAGCCTGGCTCACAGAGGATAGGCCATTTTTGCATTTGTGGGTTTAAAGATGTTAAATGTAATCGACCACCTTCCTGGACAATGTTTATTTTGGGCTCAGAGATTAGACAGCAAAGCTCCTGCCCTTGAAGTGGTGACCTTCCCCAGGAAGGAAGAGTGAGGATAAAAGACCAAGCAAATTCGTAACTTGGGATGACTGTAGTTGGTGTAAATCCCTGGGAGATGTTTTGAGTTTCAAAATAAATTATGGGGCAAGGAGTGCTCTCCTCTTTCAGATAATCTGCTTCTGGTTTCCCAGTGGTAGCCAAGAGAGGGGGCCCAGGGCTGGGGCTAAGGGGAGAAAGGAGAAGACCTTGGGTCCTAAAAACTCCTATTTTATAGGAAAATGGTTTCTGGCCCCCTGTCCTGGGAACACCGCCCCCTTCTCTTCTCAGGGGCCTCTCTTCCTTCCTGAGAGTCAGGATGAAGTGAGGTGCGCTATGGGGAGGAACTGGCTCCTCCCACAGTCCCTTCCAGGGCTGCAGGGAATCCCACACTGGAGACCTCAGGGCCTGATCCTTCCCGGATTCTGCCAGAGCCAGGATGGTTTCTAGAATGGCAGAGGGCGGGGCAGGGTCATACTGTCCTTGAACTGTCTTCCTACAAAGTACATTCAAGTCTCTCTGTTCTCCAGTTTCCTTATAGTTACAATAACAACCACAAATATTTCAAAGCTCTTGTCTACTTTATAGCTGTAGAAACTGAGGCTTACAGAGGCTTGAGTGACTTGCCTGGGCCAGGACACAGACCCAGGTTTCTCCCCCTCTGTGGGGGGGACAGCTGCCTGCCCTGCTCCTTTCACAGCATGTTGTGAGGACCTAATTCATTCATCCACTTATTTACTTGCCACTTTTTTATGGAGTCATTGTTGAGGCACTGTACTGGGCCCCGGGAGCTCAGTGGAAACAAGATAGACACAGTCCCAGCCCTCACAGGGCTTACATTCTGGAGAAGGACAGAGAGAAATCAGTAGGCAATTATAGTAGAGTGTGCGAAATGATGTGATGCAGTGTGGTGGCCGGAAGCAGGTCTGTGTGTGTGACCAGAAGCAGGTTTGAGGCTTAAACAGAAAGCCAGGCATCCAGGCCCTGCGCTCAGTTGGGGGATGGGATTGGAATTTGTGAATTTTAACAAGTTCTCACCTGACATCCACACCAGCGCTCAGACCTACTGCTAAGGGGAAAGAGAGCTATGACAAGAATAGCTCCTTTTGAGTGCTCACTGTGCACCAGGCATCATCGTGCTTAGTTCTTTCCACTGACTCCCCTCAATGACCCTATGAAGTGGGTGATATATATGTTTCAGAGATGAGGAAACTGAGGCTCAAAACATGAATTAGCCAAACCTGGGCCTGAAGTTGATTCAAACCCGGGCCTGAGCTCTAACCAGTACAGATGGCTGGCCTTCAAAATCAAAATGAAAGAAATCAGAGTGAAAAACTGCAGGGCCTAGAGAAGCACAAGGGTTAACAGTCATGTGGAGTCTTTGTTTAATGTACTTAAACAGCAGATTCCTTCCAGAAGCCACATGGCTGCCTGTGAGAGAAGAGAAATCCATTAGCCAGTTATTAATGACCAGATCTAAACTCTTCCAGTGGCCAGAGCCAAGAAACGCTTTTAATCCCCTCTTCTCTGAGGTGAGGGCAGTGGAGCCTCTCTGTCATAGTTCTGCAGCACGGTGACGGTGTGGCCCTCCAAAAACCCAGAGCCTACTTCATCCCCAGTCTGCGACTCCCCAGAGACACCCCAAACCACACACTCATCAAACACAAGGAAACCACTTTACTCTCTCTTCCACCATGACACTTCTAGCCTGCTCCTTGGGAGACAATTCTGTTGGCGGTAACACCAGCCCAATTCAGACCCGTCTCTCTGTGGATGGCAGATCCCCTCCCCTCACTGGAGCCCCTAGTGACATCTGATCTCACCAGTCATCTGACACCGCACCCCGAAACCTCAGCTGTTCAAAAGGTCATTCCCCTATTCCTGGCTTGGCCCAGTGTCTGATTGAGCTGTGCAACTGTGACTGTCACTAGCTCTGCGTCGGGCCTCAAGGAGCCAATCTTCTGTCATACATCCCTGTGTGCCCCCCTCTAGCCACTTGGCCTGACTCCATGCCTGAAGCAGTCGCAGATCATCCCTGTCCTGGGGCAGGAGAGGAATGAGTTGGAGTGGCCTGTTCTCCCATCCTGTCTCTAAGGACATGCTGTTCCTATTCCTCAAGAGACAGGCCTTCTGTTTCCCCTGGGAGCCGAGAAGTCCTCTTTTTTTCTTTTTTGCCTAAAGAGGAAAAAAATGATATGTTTTGTTTCATCCATTCATTCAGCATTCATTGCTGAGCACGAGTCCCCATGCTAGCTCAGTGGAGATATGAGATGAACTGTCCCTGTCCTGGCAGATCCAGAAAGAAGCTGATATTCCCGGCCTTGAGGGGCAGTGGGGTCGAGGGGATCTCAGGACTGGAAGCAGGCAGGCCCGGGGCCATCTCAGCACCTTCCCTAGTTGTGTTCCTTTGGGCAATCACTCCTCTCTCTGAGCCTCCATTTCCTCTTTTGTAAAGAGGCCCCCCTACTCTGATAAATAAAAGAGATGTAACTCTTTTTAAAACATTAAAAATTTTTTAAATATGCAAATTACCATTTTCAAAGAAAACGAGAAAGATTTAAAAATCATTCAGGAATGCAGTTTGTGCCTTGCATAGAGGAGGTGCCCATGCCAAGGAAGAAATCCACAAAACCAGAAAGTTATTTTCATTGTGGACAGAAAACGTGTCCATGCTTTCCCTGTCTACTGACCTTCAATTGCATGAGGCCACGAGGATATAGTAGAACCATCTTTGAACTGAATATCGGGACCTAGGCTGAGACCGGGGCTAGCTGATCTCTGGTCCTGAGGCTCCTCACCTATAAAGTGGGAAGAAAGAAAGAACGCCCTGAATAATGTCTTCCAGCTCCTGGACTCAGTTGTTTGGAACATCGCCTCCTTGCTGATTTCTCAACAGCACAGGGAATTGATTTGTTCCCAAGAATGGTGGATGGTACCCTCTGTTCCACTGGGCAAATGGGACTTTCTAGGCCTCTCTGTTCCCTTCTTCTCTGAGAGGGAAACAGCTTCAGGCTTTGGTCCACCTTCCTCCTGCCCACCTCCCTCACTTCTTTCTCCTCTCCCTCAGGGTTGGGCCCCTCGCTGCCCTCGCTGCTGCCCACTCTGCGACTGTGCCTGTGCGTGCCAACTTCCTGACTGCCAGAGCCTCAACTGTCTCTGCTTTGAAATCAAGCTCCGATGAGGACCCAGAATTCCTGCCCTTTGGGGAGCGGCCAGCCCCCGGGGCCCACATGCCCTCTTCCCTGAGGGGCCTCAGGACACTTTTCTCCAGGCCACTGGAACCACAAATGGCCTACCTAGCTCACCAGCCTGGGAACCAGCCCTGGAGAGCCTGGCTCCGTGCAGAGCAGGACTCAGAGAGCACTTGGCTGGCTGGACTGCAGCCCCTTTGGAGGGCCAGAAGAGAGGGGGGCTAGTGCTCTGGCAGGTGCCCCTGCCTTCCTCCCCCGTCCCCAAGTAAACTATTATATTTGAAGGTGAGGGCAGGGGACAGTGCTCACCACAGACAACGTTATGGGAGGAGCGTGGGCCTTGAGTATCCGGATGTAGGGTACCCCAGTCACACCTGGTCCATGGATCCTTGGTTATTTTGAGGTGTGAGTATAGTGCCTGCATCTGCTCTCCCTCTGAAGAAATGGGCTCCGGAGAATCACAACAGCCACCATCAAGGCCCAGAGTCCGGGGCCTGGGGGGATCAGAGAAGGAGGCAGGGAGTGCCACATGATCTGAGTCCCCTCACCCTCCTCTCCCCACAGATCTCTATCCAAAGATTTATTTTGACAACCTTTTGAGGGCCTCAGTCAATTTCCAAGGAAGAAATTTCTTCTGAAGTACCGGTGAGTGGGCAGGGGGCCCTCCCCCCCACCCCCCAAATAGGGCAGGCCCACAGCTTCCTCCCCCTTCCCTCAGTTTAGGCCCCACGCTGGCGTGAATGTCAGAGGCTTCAGGTTTCCCTAAATATAGGTCCCTGCCAGGGGATCTGTGGCGAGGAAAGGGCAGGGGTCACTGGAGAATGTTGGGGACATTAACTGGGGGGAGGGCAGGAGCTGCCTTATAACCCAGCCCTGTACAGCCCGGCTCACTCGCTGCTGACCAGGCTCTGCCCGCTCCTTCAGCCTCCTCGCAGGTGGGCGCCAGCAGGACGGAGCGGGGGTGGGGTTGGGCTGAAGGGGTCCTGATTAGGAGAGGAGACCTGGCCTAGGATGGGGCGCTCGGACAGTATCGGGAGGCTGACCAGCTCGGGGAGGGATTTTATTTTGGAGAAGGAGGTCAAGTCCGAGGGAGACGTTTCGCAGAGACTCTGGCCCCGCATCCCCGGGACTTGCTTGGGCGGAACGGTAACCGGCCAATTTCCACGTCGTCTGGCTTTGCGTGGCGGCCGGGGCTTCAGGCCGGTTCGCCCCGGCCGCGGATGGAGAGCGCGTGCGCGCGCGCAAGGTCGGCCCTCCGGGTCCCGGGAGCCCTCCAGGCACGGAAGGGGCGCGGATGGGGTGGGGGCATTCGCCCGTGAGGGACACCGGGCACGCTGCCGCCTCGCCCCCGCGCCCTGCCAGCCCCGGCCGCCTTCTTGCGCTACCTGTGCATCCACTCGCCGCCCTTTCCGCCGCCTCTCTCCGCCTGGGCTAGTGAGACAGAGAGGGGTCGGCCCCGCCCCCCAGCGCCCACAAGTCCAGCCCGCGGACGAGGCCGGCAGACGCCCGACCGCCGGGTTCTGTTGCAAAGTGACACGCGCTGCCTCAGCGCAGGTCGGAAGCTGGGTCTGCCCGGGGCCGCTGGCCCGGGCCTGGGAGGGGAAGCTGAGCCTCCGTCTTTTCGGGCTCTTCCACCCGCTTTCCCTCACCCACAACCCCCTTTCCTTCCGTGCCAAAAGCCGGCTGAGTCACGGCGCCCCAGAGCGCGCCAGGCGGGGGGAAAAAGGAGAGGGAAGGGAGGGTCCAGGCGACCCGCGGGATGTGGCCCCAGTCACGTCCGAGGGGGACGGAGGAGGGATCGTGTTCTCGCCGCTCTGTCCCCGCCCAAGCGCCGCCTCCGGGCTTAGCCTTTCGGGGGCGGCCGCTCGCACGGTTCCTCGCTTGCAATTGGACGCCGGGGCGCCTCCGGCCCCCTGCAAAGGGAAAAACCCCACGGAGGGTGGAGCGGTGGCTCTATAAGGCCCGGCACCACCTCCCTCCTGCCCGCCCCCCGCGCCGCCCCCTCGGGAGTTGAATAGGTTGCGTTCCTCTTGGAACGCGCCGCAGAACCAGGGTCCTGGTGACGACGGCCGTGTTCGCTTCCTCAGTCCATTCACCAACCCGCCGCCCTCCGCCGCTGCACCCCGCAAACCCGCCCCTCTCCTGTGCCAGGTGAGCGCCCCTCGCCACGTGCGAAGGTCAGGGACCGTGGAGAAGGATCCTGGGGGCAGCGGCGGGTTGGGTGTCGGCGAGGAGCCCCCTCACCCGGTCCCAGCACCCACCCCCCGCGCCAACTCACACACGCGTGCTCTCAACCCAGACTCCCCAACCCTCTCCAGCTTGGGCTTCCTCCGTTTGCGGCACAGTGCAGCGGCGGCTCCCCGCGCTGAGTCATGGCGGAGGAGGAAGCAGGGCGACGTGGAGGGCCATTTCTTCTCCCCTTTTCTTGCTAGGATCCCTGGTGCAAAGGATTGTGGCCCCTTGCCTCTGCAGGGATCCTAAGAGGCAGCGAGGGGTGGGGGCCAGCTCATAGACTGCCTCAGAGTTCCCGAAGGCGGGTGGTTGGTCCCTGCCCCGGGAGACGGGCGCCCATGGCGAGGAGGGGAAACCCCTTGGCAGTGCCTGCTGCCTCATTAACGCTTTCCGTGTCTTTCCTTATCGGGTGACCTTGATTCTGAGCCTGGAACAGCTGCAGCTGAGCGAGCAGACAGGAGCATTTTTCAGGGGAAGGGGTGGGGCGCTTGCCTCTCCTCCACATTCTCTTCTGTATGAGCAGTGAGAATGGCAGACCTCACCCTTTTCCTCCACCTCAGGCTGGGCTTCCTCTGCTGCCCTTTCCTGGGCTTCTGATCACCCTCCTACATCTCTCCTAGCACCCTTTTCTTAACACCCTGCCCCCATCCTGGGGGGAGAAGCCTGACCTTGGGATGTCCTTGAGGTGTTGGAGCCTGGCCCAGCCCTGGGATCTTGAGTGGATTGGAAGGAGCACTCCTGTGGCAGTCAGAAGATCTGGGTTCTAATCTCAGATCTGGCCCTGGGGTTTCCGTGATGCTTGAAGCACAGAGCTTCCCCTTCTTTGGGTCCTTTTAGATGAGAAAGTTGGGACCTATGCGTTATGCATGACTTCTAAATTCTAAAATACTCCAGTTCGGTTTTGCTTTTAGGCAAGGTGACCCCATGGCAAGGCGCAAGCCAGAAGGGTCCAGCTTCTACATGACCAGCTTGTCCGTGGCTCTGGCCTATTCCTATACCCCAGATGCCAGTACGCAACCCCACCCTCAGCTGGGCAACACCCAGCAGCAAACAGAGTTAGGAAAGGTACAGGAGGCAGGCCTAATATAGGGAAGTCGGGTGCAGGGGAGAGCTGGGGACAGGAAGTGCCCCAAGACTTGCGGGTGTGGGGCAGGGGAGGTAGGGAATTTTTGCCCTGACCTCCAGGCAAGTGGCCCTGCTCTTTGGGAGACCATGGGAAGACCCAGCTAAGCAGTCCTCGCCCATCTGTCTCCTCTGCCCAGGAACTGACCGGCACCATGCCCCACCAATACCCAGCTCTGACCCCGGAGCAGAAGAAGGAGCTGTCTGACATCGCTCACCGCATCGTGGCTCCGGGCAAGGGCATCCTGGCTGCAGATGAGTCCACTGGTATGGGCAGGAGACAGTGGGAGGAGGGCCCGAGGTTGGGGGTGACGGGCTGATCCCCTTATTCCCACGTGATGGTCCCTTCCAGGGAGCATTGCCAAGCGGCTGCAGTCCATTGGCACTGAGAACACCGAGGAGAACCGGCGCTTCTACCGCCAGCTGCTGCTGACTGCTGACGACCGTGTGAATCCTTGCATTGGGGGCGTCATCCTCTTCCATGAGACGCTCTACCAGAAGGCAGATGATGGGCGTCCCTTCCCCCAAGTTATCAAATCCAAGGGCGGTGTTGTGGGCATCAAGGTGAGGGGGCTGGGCCTCAGGATGTGAGATTTGAGATGGATTTGGGGGGAAGAAATCCAGATTAATAGCCTAGGGGATGAACATTGGGCTGGGAGCCTGGAGACTTCAGTGGAGTCTGCCACAGATCACCCCTGAAGCGTGTATAAGAAAAGCTAGACACTTAGGGACCTGCTTGGCATTTTTAATCCTTGCAATTCTCAGAGTGAGGTACTACTCTCCTTGTGCAGATGAAAACTCAGAAGCTCAAGGCAGTGAAGTGTTGCTTACAGAGTTAGGAAGTGACAGAAGCCCAGGCTCTTGTCAAATAACATCCCTGTGTATCCTGCCTCATAGGGTCAGAAACCAGAAGTGAAATCATTTGCAAACTATGAGATGCCACTTGAGAGATTGAGTCAAATAGGGGGCAGAGTGGGACTAGAGAGGAGAAAAAGGTACTAGAGGTCACTTCCCCTGCCTTATGTTGTTGCTCCCACCTCAACAGGTAGACAAGGGCGTTGTACCCCTGGCAGGAACAAACGGCGAGACGACCACCCAAGGTGAGAACTGTTTGACTCCCTGCCTTACCAACCAACCCACCCAGGTCGGTACCCCCTGGGTGCCCAGGGTGAGTGGGAGCCACCTGCCCCCTCCTCTGCCATGCTCTGACTCCTCCGTCCCTTCTCCAGGGCTGGATGGGCTGTCTGAGCGCTGTGCCCAGTACAAGAAGGACGGAGCAGACTTTGCCAAATGGCGCTGTGTGCTGAAGATTGGGGAGCACACTCCCTCATCCCTTGCCATCATGGAAAATGCCAACGTTCTGGCTCGTTATGCCAGTATCTGCCAGCAGGTGGGCCTGCAGGTCCCCAACAGGCCACCCCACCTTATTTGGTTCCAGAGTGTCAGCTAGCCCGCCACATGTCTACCAGGATACCTCTCTCCCTCATTCGAGGGCTCTGTAAGCAGAGGGCAGAATAGGGATTGTGTGGATGGATCTGAAGAGAAGCCTCTCACGTGCAGTGGCTGAGGACTGTGCAGCCACGAGTCTCCATCATCATGGAGATAAGATCTCGGCCGATGGCTGTAGAGAGCTGTAGGTGGGGCCCCGGGTTAGGAGGCCTCATGGCTACCCTGTCATTCACCCCACAGAATGGCATCGTGCCCATCGTGGAGCCTGAGATCCTCCCTGATGGGGACCATGACTTGAAGCGCTGTCAGTATGTGACCGAGAAGGTAGGTTGCCTGGCTGCCTGGGCAGCATGTGGTGGGCTAGGCAGCTGGGCCAAGGACCCTGGGGCTGACCCCTGTCCCCCCCCTTCCACCCCACCCACTTTGGTTCTGCCCTGCTCTAGGTGCTGGCTGCTGTTTACAAGGCTCTGAGTGACCACCACATATACCTGGAAGGCACCTTGCTGAAGCCCAATATGGTAACCCCAGGCCACGCCTGCACCCACAAATATTCTCACGAGGAGATTGCCATGGCAACTGTCACGGCACTGCGCCGCACAGTGCCCCCCGCTGTCACTGGTGAGACCCACACCCTCATCTTGACCTCTGGGAGGTAGATGCACTGTACCCACAATCCTTATGCCCACTTGGTCTGATTTCCAGGTCAGCTTCTAGGGGCTTCTACTAGTCAGTCTCCTGCATCTCTTACTACAGTCCCTCCCCCCATTTCACCCCTTGTTGTACAGGGATCACCTTCCTGTCTGGAGGCCAGAGTGAGGAGGAGGCATCCATCAACCTTAACGCCATCAACAAGTGCCCCCTGCTGAAGCCGTGGGCCCTGACCTTCTCCTATGGCCGAGCCCTGCAGGCCTCTGCCCTGAAGGCCTGGGGTGGAAAGAAAGAAAACCTAAAGGCTGCCCAGGAGGAATATGTCAAGCGAGCCCTGGTAAGGTTGGGGCAGGAGGCGGGCATGGTGCTGAGGTGGATGGGATTCTGAGAAGAGACCTTCTTAATCTGGCTCCTTTCCCTTCTTAGGCCAACAGCCTCGCCTGCCAAGGAAAGTACACCCCGAGTGGTCACGCCGGGGCTGCAGCCAGCGAGTCCCTCTTCATCTCTAACCATGCCTACTAAGTGGAGGTATTCTAGGGCTGCCCCCTCAACACTCCAGGCCCGCGCCCTCCCACACTCACTCTTGAAGAGGGGGCCTCGTCTGGGGCTCTAGGCTGCTCTTTCCCATCATTCTTGCCTCCCTTGTGACACTGGTGTGTGGTATTATCTGTGTATGCTAACTCCATCGCCCTTTCCAGCCCACTGCCAATAAACAACTATTTAAGGGGGAGTCTTTTGTCCATTTCTGTGGTGTCTGGGGCAGGGGAAGGCTTGGGGAGGTGGCAGAGCCCAGAAGAAGAAAGACCTCTTGTTTTGTGTTCTTCCTTCTTGGGCAGGAAAAAGGTGAAGGGGGTGGATCAGGACCTTCCTGCTTTGTTTTATACTTCTCCAGGGCTTCAAGAGGAGAGCTTGTGAAATTTTCTTCCAACCACCAAATGCTGCACCCCCTTCTCCCAGCAGCATCTGATAAGGCTCACAGTTGGGGGGTGCGTGTTTAACTGCTAGTCTTAATGAGGTTGCAGGCTCAGCTCACTTTTATGCCTAGAACTCGGGTGCAGAAGGCCCCTATGAGAAAAACAGCCACTGACAAAAGCGGAGATTTCCTGAGTCTTATGAGCAAGCAACATAAGCGTTCTATATGAGAGCTGCTGTTACTCTCAATTTATCCTTAAGGTTCCGTTGCCCGCGGTCGCACTGTTTCTTGGTGGAAACGAGATTATTCATGCATATCTTTTTACACTGTTGAGCTTGTCTGTCTTCCCATTTTAATAGGAGATGGGATCAGAACTGGCTTCTTAGTCTTTGGGCTTGGGGAACCCCTTAAAGAACCTGGAATTCTAAGAACCCCCTCAACAATGCGGATAGACGTACACATACAACTGTGGAACTCAGGTTCCAGGTTAAGAACTGAGCCTCTGTAGCTGCTGCATTCCGTGAAACCAGAATGGGCCCTGCACTTAAACCCCTATGCCGTACCTGGAACCCTTCCCCAATCGCCCAAGCTAGGGTATAGCAGCAGCAGCTACACCAGGTCTTTTCAGCTATTAAAGATCCTAGTCATAATCAGGGACCTAGTTAGTGCTGCCACTTCCCAAATTTCCTGACACGGGCCCTTTCCTGTCTGAGCTCCCCTCTGGAGAAAGAAAAATCTTGACCTTTCTGATCTGTGGATCTACTGAATTCCTACAGTGATCTGCATAGAACTGACTTACCTAGGACCTTCTAGGATTTTAAGAACTTGGTCCTTTGCTTCTCTCTGCACATTTGCATTTGTTGCCCACATCCAAAACCAAACCCATTTCTAGTGTCCCTCCAAACTTTGGCCTCACTTCTGTTGCTAGCCTCACTCAACTCGGTGAAACAAAATCTGAAGTAAAGCAAATAAAAATTGAAGTTCAATAGAAAATAGCAAAAACATTCCAAAAGGGCTCAGACACCATGAAGTTTGCTTAAAGACCAATTGCTTCCTCTCCCTGCAGCAGACAGGAAGCAGAGGACTTCAAACGCCAGTTTGGGGGAGTTTTATACTTATTTTATGAGAAAGTGACTTCCAGAAAGAGTAAGTGACAGAAGGAGGAGAAACTATAGCTGAGAACACAGCTTTCCTGGGTTCAAATTTCAACCTGGATTCAAACCCCAAATTCGTATGCAACCATGAACAAGTTAACTTAATCTCTTTGAGCCAGTTTCCTCCTCTTCAAGAAAGGAATAAAACTTGCAGACAATAGGAAGCAATGGATGGGTGTCAAGGGGACCATTCTGGAATCAGGGAAGTGATGTTGACTGTGACATAGGCGTTGTGTGGGGAAGGTGGACTCCATTCTGTCTCTAACCTCGGAGGTCCTCCATAGCAGGGATTACTCTGGGGCCACGGAAAGAGATTTCGACCGGGATTCCTTAATCCATTGAACACACACCTCTGCATGCCTACTGTGCCAGGCCTTGTGCTAAGCACTGGGGCCACAGGGGTAAACCAAAGTTCCATCCCTCAGGGATTGTAATGGGGGAGGTCGACTAAACCAGGTAAACAAAAACGTGTGACATAAAGTTACACGCCGGAGCCCCTCGGCTTCAGTTTCCCTAACCGAGATGGGAGGGGACTGGACGTGGGTCTCTAACAGCCCTCACGGCGCCAATCGGCTTAGCCCACAGTCACTTCCGCCCGCACGGTGCCAACATCAGGCTCCTTCGGCTCGGCCGTTCTCGGGCTTGAGAGGTGGGGTTCAGGGCGCGACGTGGGAGGGGGGCGTGTATGACGCCACATCCGGCGCGCGGCGGAACTGGTCTCCCTTGCTTCCGCGGCGGGGCCGGAAGTAGAAGCGGCGGTGGCGGCGGCCCAAAGCGCAGGGAAGGAGGAAGGCGGGGAGCCCGGGAGCCGGAGCCGGAGCCGCAGCGGCGGTAATAGTCCGAGACTCCTCTAGGCCACCGTCCCTAGCGTGGGACGGCGGGGTTCGACAGGAGTTAGCGGGGGGCTGCCAGGGTCGTGGGACGCTGGGGGTCTGGGGGCCGCTTTGAGGGGAGGCGGGGGTGGGGGGAGCCGGGCCGGCTCCAGAAGCGAGTTGTCCGCCCCCCCGGCGCCCCCTCGGACACTCTGATCCGCGGGCTCGTCTTCGCCTTTCCCAGGAGACCCCTGTGCGGTGCGGAGGGGGCGGCAGCCCCGGCTCTGACCCGCGCCGGGGGTGGGCCATGGCGGAGATCAGCGACCTGGACCGGCAGATCGAGCAGCTGCGGCGCTGCGAGCTCATCAAGGAGAGCGAAGTCAAGGCCCTGTGCGCTAAGGCCAGGTGAGCCCGGCGGCCCCAGGGAGGGGAGGCCCGGCCGCTGGCCAGGGGTTCTGGCCTGGGGCAGACCCAGCTGCGAACTTTGGGCTTGGCTCATTCTGGAAGCTTTCCCAGAGAGGAGCAGAATAGGGCCACTTCCCTCGAGGAATAACCAGCCTGTTGGGGCAAGAAAGACCTGGATAAAGACACTTAGAAGTATTAGATGATGTGTTTTCAGTGGAGTTAGTGAGTTACAGAAAGTACGTAGGAAGCTTAGGGAAACAGCCCTATCTGTCGGGGGAACAGAGAAGGCTTCTCGGAGGAACTGAACTCTGGGGGTAGACTTTGAAGAATAAGATGATAAAAGGGAATGTCAGCAAGAACAAAAGTTTAAGGCAGAAAAGCTAAAGACTGGTTTATGAAATTCTCTTATTCCAACAAGTCTTAAAGGTGGGTGGTAATTGTCTCCATTTTACAGGTGAGGACTCTCATGTTCAGAGTCAACCAGCAAGTAAGGGATGGAGTCTGAAGCTAGTTCTTCGTGTCCTGGCCCTTTTCAGGCCATAATGCAAGAAGGTGGAGTTGGATTACTCTCATGTTCATTGTGGGAGCCTAAGAAATAGTAGCAACTAAGCCAGAGTAGAGTTAAGCGTGATATGGAGAGAGGCCCAGCTCATAGTTCTGTGGGAAGTAGGATGATGCAGTGGTTAAGAGCCGGGGCTTTGGGATGTGATGGCTCTAGGTTGGAATCGGAGCTCTGCCGATTACTAGCTGTGTTGGTGATCTTGAGTTTTCTGACACTCTGTTTCTTCATCTGTCAAGTGGGAATAATAGGACTTAAGATGGTTGTGAAGAGTCAGTAAGTTGGTGCTTGGGGTCAGCATAGTGCTTTGATACAGCGTGAGTGCTCGGCAGTCTTTAGGTGTTGTAGTTATTACTGTGTAGGAAGAGGGCAATGCTGATGTGAACTGAAGTCATCGGGGAAGGCTTTTAAGAGAAGGTGGCCTTGAAAGATGAAAATAATTTGGGTAGCTGATGGGAGGAGGGCCGGTGAGGAAGGTCATTCCAACCAGGATGCTAGTAAGAGAGGAGGCCCTGAGATGTGTGGGCGACAGTGAGGAGACCAGTTACCTGCCTCCTCTGAGCTACCGTTTGACTGTGGCTTCCACCAAGATGGGGAATTGTGGGAAAAGAGCCGGCAGAATTACCCTACATTCATTGAACGACGGGCCCACTGTTAGCCTGGCCTTATACTGGCAGAGAACTTAGGTCATTTCCTCCCCACAGCAGTCTTGGGAGGTTGGAATTATTTACTCTATTTTACAGAACGGGAGGCCATGATTCCTAGAGGTCTAGTGACTTGACTAAGGTCACCCAGAGAGAAAGGGGCAGAACTGGGTTCTGAACTTCTGGCCATCAGGGCCTGCATGGGTTTGGTGGACAGCCAAGGCCCCCTTTTATTTATTTATTTTTTTTCTTTTTTTGTGAGGAAGACCAGCCCTGAGCTAACATCCATCGCCAATCCTCCTCTTTTTGCTGAGGAAGACTGGCCCTGGGCTAACATCTGTGTCCGTCTTTCTTCTACTTATATGGGACGCCACTGCGGCGTGGCTGATGAGCAGTGCATGGGCGGGCAACCGGGATCCAAACCTGTGAACCCCAGGCTGCCAAGCGCGGACTAAACCGCTGCGCCACCGGGCAGCCCCCAAGGCCCCCTTTTAAATGCTTGTCTATAGCTCTTCCATGTTTGCCAGCTCAAGGAAATTTCCCTGACCAGACCCTAAGATGTTTTTAGCCATCCCTGATTACCCAGTCTTGATTGGCATTTTTAGGAACTTAAACCAACTGCTGTCTGGCACTATTCTGCCTGGCTCTATTCTTTTTCCCGTGAGTCTTATCTCCCCACAGGGCCTGGATCAGTTTGGTGGTGATGATAGCTAATGCTTGGATAACACTGCGAAGATTTCAGAAAAACAGAGAAGTCATGTATTCAGTCTCCATTACTCTTTACATAGCCCTGTGGAGTAGGCAGGGCAGGGTGAGGATTTCACTGAAGAGGAAACTGAGCCTCAGAGAAGATAATGTCCTGCCCGTGGTCTCACAGCTGGTTGGAGGGGAGGTTGGTTTTGGATCCAGGTCTTTCACTATACTCCATGCTCATTGACAGCCAGGCAGAGACATTTAGACTGTGTGAGAGGCAGCAGGGAGCTGTAGAGGACTTGCGGGGTGGGAGGGTCTTGCCTAGTTGAAACTGAGATGGAGCTAGGAGGTACTAGGCTGCAGCCTGAGTTGGCCACTATTATCCCAAGCCCAGTCTGAAGAGGGGCCAACTCTAGCACCTGGCCATGGCCTCCTGGGGGACCCACCCGGAGTCCAGGCCAAGGCCGGTAGCGTCAAGAGCTTCGGCTTACTCAGAGGGTACATAGGTTCAAACCCTTGGAGCTGCAGAGGCCTGAAGTGTGCGAGCTGAACCTGCTCCTGTTAAAAATGTCAGCGTATGAGAAGAGCAGAGGGTTTTGAATCAGGTGGCCTCCACTATGAATCCCGGCTTTGCCGCTTATAAATAACGTGAGCCTGATCAAGTCACCTTACATCTCCAAGTCTTTGAAGTCATTCTGGAGCTCACACGAGAGCCTGCATATCCAGGAACAGGGCCTGGCACTTGCGTAGGCACTTCCTGAAGGTAGTGCTCGTTGTGGAAGTCAAGGTGAGCGGGTGCGAGGCCTGCGAGGGCTGGTGATGTGCTACAAGTGACAGAGCTGGAGTTAGAGGCTGGGCCTTGTTCCCAGATTGTGCTGGGGCCCTACTGGCGCTGAGGTGGGGTTTTGACCCCCAGTCTGTGGAAAGGGCTGGCATAAATTCTCAGGAAATTGGGCTCCTGAGGTCTATTACCGCCATTCTCCAGCTTTGCGACCTTGATCCTGTCCCTTTTTCTCGAAGCCTGTTTCTTTTTTTCCTAGAGATTTTTTTTTTTTTTTTTTTTTGATGAGGAATATTTGCCCTGAGCTAACATCTCTTGCCAATCTTCCTCTTTTTGTTTGGGGAAGATTGTCCCTGAGCTAACATCTGTGTCCATCTTCCTCTGTTTTGTGTGTGGGATGCCGCCACAGCATGCTCTAAGCCTGTTTCTTTATCTGTCAGGTGAGGATGAAAAGAACGTCTCCTAGCCACTTGGGAAGGTCGTTATAAGCCGTTGGTGGGGGAGGATGTGCAACACAAGATGCAGTACAGGTGGGAGAGCCTGGTTGCTGTATGGCCCCTTGGACCACCACCAGTGCCTCCTCCCATTCCCAGAAAGCCAAGGCACACCTCCCTCGAGCCGCCTTTGTTATACAGGGCACCCTGAGGGACATACAGGGAGCTCCTCGTCTGGGGGAGGAGACTGGCAGAGTGAGGGCTGAGCCGGTGTCTGGGGCCCTCCCACACCAGGATAGCTGAAAAGAGCCAGACCCTGGAGCCAGGCTGCCTTGGTTCAAGTCCCATCTGTATGACTGGCCAGTTTCTTCATTGGAGCAGTGGGCATCATCACAGTGCGTGCCCTTGAGGGTGACTGGTTGCGTGCGTCATCCACGCAAAGCTCTTACTATAGTCCTGGCGCATGATGTGAACTGGAGTGTTCACTGCTATCATCAAGGACGAAATCTGGAAACATGGTACTAGTGAGTTGAGTGTCTGTAACTGACAAAGTGGTTTTATGTCACGCTCGCTCAAGTAGAAGTAGACTGCACTTCAAGGAGAAATGAAGGAACAAAATCTTCACTTCCTCTAAATAGATAATGAAAAAGTAGCGACAGAATATCGCTTTGAAGGGGAACACGTGATCACAGCGTATCACATCTGGTGACTAGCCTACCCGGGGCACCCCCCTGTGCCTGTGGACATTCTGGGAGGAGGCCCCTGTGATGGGTAGAGAGGGGCTGCAGAGCTCAGCCAGGGGCACAGTCTCGGAGTGCTCCAGGTTGAGGGGGCAGCGTGAGCAAAGGGCTCTGTGGAGAGGAGAAGGGAGTCTGTTTTCTGAGAGTGAGCGCTGGCCATGTGAAGGGGGCAGGAGGGAGGGTCAAGGCCAGGAAAGTCACATCCTGCTTGGGGAGGCTTTGAATGCTGGACCAAGAGCCTGGGCTTTGGCCTGTTGGCAGCGGGGAGCTATGGAAGGGTGTTGAGCAGTGGGGGCTGTGGTCAGCCTATCCTGGGGAAATTGCACACCTCAATCCTGCCCCCTAGAGGTTCAAGAACCACCTCATATTCTGCCCCCCACCCGCCCCCCAAAATAAGGTCAGGAATTGGGCTGGGCTGTCCTGGCTGTGGTGACCCTGGTTTTCTCCTGTCTCCAGAGAGATCTTGGTAGAGGAGAGCAATGTGCAGAGGGTGGACTCGCCAGTCACAGTGAGTACCCTCTGTCCTTCCAGAGCCTACCTTGGTCTTTTAGGAACATGGACATTCCCCTTAGTCTTGCAGGCTCCAAAAGTCTGCCCGTCATCCCTGGAATTCCAGGAAGCCCCATGTATCTGTCCCTTTCCCCATCTTCAAGGGAGCCTTGCTATAAGAAATGGATGTTATGGGAAGGGTCTTTTGATTTGTTGGGGGAATACTCTTGGCCAAGGCAGAAAGACTCTTAATTTGGTGAGTGATTCTGCTCCCCATGTTTCTGTTTTCTGTGTTATTATACCTTTATTCTGGGTTACCTTGAGGGGAGTAGGGAGAGGAGGGGCCAGGTCCTCCAGGAGCTGCAGGTCTAGCTGGAAAGACATGGCTCTAGCGCTTGCCCACAAAATAGTTTGGCACTCATTGTGGGATGAGGGCAGATTCCAGACCAGGCTAACCTGGGTTGGAGAGTAGAGTTTTGGCTCTGAGAAGTAGAGGCTTAGCCAAGAGCGATAAGGATCTACTAGAGTATAGCCCCTGGGAGCAGAGGCTTTTGGACTTTGTGAGTTCCGACCCCTCTTCTCACTTCCCAGGTATGTGGTGACATCCATGGACAATTCTATGACCTCAAGGAGCTGTTCAGAGTGAGTGTGGGGAAGCTCTGGGGAAGGTGACCTGGGGGGCTGACTGGAATAGCCTTTATTGAGAGTGGAAGCTTTGACTTTTGGTGAGTGGAGTTGGGGCAGGAGACGTCTAGTTAGCTGGGTCCTTCATGAAAGACAAGCCTCAACTTGACAGGAAAATGGGCCATCACAATGGGTGGGGGACAGTTTAGGACCAGTTAGAACCTTCTCCTTCCCCCTAGGTGGGAGGCGACGTCCCTGAGACCAACTACCTCTTCATGGGGGACTTTGTGGATCGTGGTTTCTATAGTGTCGAAACGTTCCTCCTGCTGCTGGCGCTTAAGGTGAGAACCCCCAGCTTCTGGCGCCCAAACTTGGGCCACCTCAGGCCTGACCTGGCTGCATCCTTTCTGCCCTCATCTCCTGCTCCACCCACCCCCAACTCTGAGCTGTGCTGCTGGAGAGGGACAGATTCTGCCTGGCAGAGGGTGGTCAGAGAAGCTTTCCTTGACTTGGGGACATCTGATTGGGCCCCTGGAGGATGAGGTCAGAGGGGCGGCATTGTAGGGGAGGGAATAGAGGCTCACTGTGTTCAGAACATGGCAAGGAGTTCAGTTCAACTGGATACAGTATCTGTTGGTGGGAGAGAGGTGGTAAGGGGCCAGATGACAAAGTGTCTTGAATGTCTTGCTAAGGACTTGGTCTGTACCTGGTAGGTGAAAGAGGAGCCGTTAGGTTTGTAATTGATGGGGGCGGGGTCAGCTTTGCATCCCCTGGAGGAGGGGCCCTGAGCTTATGAGGTGGATGCAGCATGATTCAGGTAAGAGATGACATGAATCTGGGCCAGGGCAGTGGTGATGAGGATGGAGTGGGGCCGGCAGATGTGAGGAGGTCTATGAGGGGGAGACAGATCCTAGACCCCGGCCGTGGCTTGGTGGCTCCCTCCAGGTTCGCTATCCTGACCGCATCACCCTGATCCGGGGCAACCACGAGAGCCGTCAGATCACTCAGGTCTACGGCTTCTACGATGAGTGCCTGCGCAAATATGGCTCGGTGACTGTGTGGCGCTACTGCACTGAGATCTTTGACTACCTCAGCCTGTCAGCCATCATCGATGGCAAGGTAGGCCGGCCCCAGGGCTCCATGGGGTTGGGAGGGGTGGGAGGGGCGCTGGGCCTCAGCCTCTCTTCTTCCTGTCTTGCTCTCCCCTGTAGATCTTCTGCGTGCACGGAGGCCTCTCCCCCTCCATCCAGACCCTGGACCAGATCAGGACGATTGACCGAAAGCAAGAGGTGCCTCATGACGGGCCCATGTGTGACCTGCTCTGGTCCGACCCTGAAGGTGAGGGCAGGCAGGTGGAGTAGGGGCAGGCGGGCTCTACCCTGTCTGGTGAGAGACTGTGGGTAAAGCAAGTGCCTTGAAGGGGGACAGTCAGTCCAGGTGAGTTTGGGGAAGAGTAGAGTGGGCTGGCTGTCACTGGTGTGCTTGACCTGCTGACTGGCTGGCACCCTCGATGCGGAACTGGAGCATGGGTAGCTGGGTGCTTTGAGCTCAGAGAGGGAGTTGGGGCATGTGTATCATGGCACAGAGGCTTGTTAAGGACAAAACCATTGGTTCCTTGAATTTGAAGGGGCTTCTGTGAGGTCAGGCTCCCAGAATGATAGCCCCCCGAGGACCCCTCATTTTGTGGAGTTCCCCAGCTAGTATGGAGCAGAGCCAAGATTGAAAGCCTAGTCTCCCGAATACCAGTCTAGGGCTCCTGCTGTGACACACGCGGCCTCCACTCCCTCACTGCCGTGCCCAGTGCCCCGTTACCTGGGCTAGCGGGGACAGCCCTTGTTCACACCTGTGTTCTGGCGTGGTTATCGTGAGCACCTCCTTTCACTCTTGTGTACCTGTTTGGACAGTAAATTACACGGTCACTCTGATTATGAAGTGTCTCCAACTATCGGGAAATTCTTTCTTCTTTGGAGCTTAGCTGCTTCAGCATTTGCTGTCATATCCCCCAGAGCACACGGAGGCCCTGTGCTCTTGCCCCATGGCTCTCACTGGGGGAGGGGGACAGGATATTCTTCAGAGGGCAGTAGGCAACCAGAGAAGCCTTGAGGACACCCTCTCCCCATCCTCACCTTCATTTGCTTCAGATACAACAGGCTGGGGCGTGAGCCCCCGTGGGGCTGGCTACCTATTTGGCAGTGATGTGGTAGCCCAGTTCAATGCAGCCAATGACATTGACATGATCTGCCGTGCCCACCAACTGGTGATGGAAGGTTACAAGTGGCACTTCAATGAGACTGTGCTCACTGTGTGGTCGGCACCCAACTACTGCTACCGGTGAGCTGCCTGGGCCGGGAGGTCACGGTGTGGGTGCGGGTCTAGACTGACACCCTCCACAATGCTGCTGCCCTCTCACTTCCAGCTGTGGGAATGTGGCCGCCATCTTGGAGCTGGATGAGCATCTCCAAAAAGATTTCATCATCTTCGAGGCTGCTCCCCAAGAGACACGGGGCATCCCTTCCAAGAAGCCCGTGGCTGACTACTTCCTGTGACCCCTTCAGCCCCTGCCCCCCTCCAGCCCCTCTGGCCCTCGGACCACTGTGACTCTGCCCTCTTCTCCAGACGGAGGCTGGGCATGGAGGGGGGCTGTCCCTGGCTCTGCTCTCCCCCCAAAGAGGGCGCTTCGAGGGTGAGGACTTTGTCTGGAGAGGTTCAGAGCTTCAGTTCCACGCTCCTCCTCTCCTTTCTCCCCCACTTGAACTATGGAGTTTCCAATAATTTTTTCCTTTTTTTTTTTTTTTGGTTTGTTTTTAGATAAAAGTTTTGAGAAAAAGAAAAGAAAAAAAAATTCTAATAAAAAGAAAAATGGTCTTTGGGTTTGTGTCAGACTTGGTTAGGAATGAGCAGCGACGCTGGCCTGGGACGTGGGGTGCCCATGAGGACCTTGACTGCTTTGGAGCCCTGATCCTGCCAGTCAACCTGCCTAGAGCCTCCTGGTCCCCATCCAGTGACAGTGACCTCTCCCCAGGGCTTCCTGAGTGCCAGGTAGAGGGCTGGGTCCTCAGAGGCAGCCCTATTGAATTCTCAAAACTGAGTGTCAGGAGGTGGATTCCCCTATTTTCCTGAAGAGGAAACCAGCCCGGAGCAGGCTGATTTACACACGCGAGGTCAAGCAGCTGGAAATGGCCAGTCTAGATCAGTGCCTGCCTCTCCCCACAAAACCTTTGCTCACCCCGCGCTGCCGAGGGGTGAACACCATTAGCCCAATGTTTCCAGAGTACTGATGTCTTCAGAGTTTTATTAACCAAAACACTCTGGTCCTGAGAACAGAGGGGTGTGGCCTGCGCTGGGGCGAGGGGGAAGAACTTGCCGGGCCCAAGGGTGAGGCCCCGGGAGGTGGGAGTGCTGGGCCGAGGCCCATTTGGCCAGGCAGAGCCTCCCTCCATTCACACGGAGGTGAGAGCCGGGAAGGGGAAGCTGGCCCCAGCTGGACTCCCAGCAGCTTAGCCAGAGCTTTGAAGCCAGAGGGGGGTGGGAGTGAAATCAAAGTGTGAAGTGGGGGGGGGGGGCGGGGAGAGGCCCAAGGCAGCCATTTGGTGTGGGGGATGGGGCCAGTGGAAGTGAGGGGGCTACAGGCCTGGGGGAAGGGAGCTGGAGGTTTGTAATGGAAGACAAGGAGGGAGGCAGAGGGGCCCAGCAATAACTCAGTACATTGGTTTGGAGCCTACATCAAGGTAAGCCCCAGGTCCAGGGTAGGGTAGGGGGAAGTGGCCCCCTTGGAGGAAGTGCGAGGCAAAGGGTGCTGGGGGTGCAGCTGCTGGGTATCCTGAGCCCCCTGGCCCTGGCTGCAACTCCAGGAATGCAGCTGAGTAGGGGGCTGGGCGCCCAGAGTCTGGAACTTCAGGGAAGCTGGGGTTCCTGAAGAGAGAGAGGCATCAACAGGAGAGCGGGACCCCCAGCCTAGAACAGCCCAGCCCTGTGCCCTTGTCCCACTTGCCTGGTTGGAAGGTGACCAGGGGCCCCATGGAAAGCTGCAGGGTGCAGAAGGTAGGCTTCAGCACTGGGGCCACCACATGGAGGACCTGGGGCAGAGGCAGCTTCCCGGGAGGCTGGGGCCTGCTCTGGATCTGAGTCACGAATGTCTCCACCCAGTGTGGAATCACAGGGACCACCTGGTGCATCTGGGGAGACGGAAGGGACAGGTTGGGCTAAGGAGGCTCAGCATCTCAGGCCTGTCCCCATCGCCACTGGGATTACGCTCACCTCCACTCCCATAGGCCTCTGTGGCTGCTGGCTCTGGGCCCCGCAGTTTCCTCTTCACTCGGGCATCTCGCTCCCTGGGAAATAGTGATGGTGGTGGTGGTGGTGGTGATGATGATGATGATGATCATGGTGACGATGGTGATGATGGTGGTAATAATAGCACTTGCCAGGTGCCAGGCATTTCACCCTCCCAGGGACCCTATCAGGTGCCATTATTATACCCATTTTACAGATGAAGGAACTGAAGGCCAGAGATTTAAGTGACTAGAAAGTGGCCGAGCTGGGATTTATTTCCCACTTAAAACTTTCCAATGGTTTCCTATTGCATTTAGAATCAATGGAAACTCCTTCCCAAGCTACAAGGCCAGGGCATAGTCTGAACCCAGCTCATCCGACTTTGCTCACTCTGCCCATCTCCACTGTAGCTGCATTTCAGCCCCACTCTGGAATCCTCTTCACCTGCTTAGCTCATCCTTCGTGTCTCAGTTAAGTGGAACTTCCTCAAGGAAGTCCTCCCGACCTCCCAGAGCACCACACACCCTCCCTGATAATATCTGTCAACAACAGTTCTACTTTTACATTTGTTAGGGTGGTCCTTTGAGTAACGCCTGTCTCTTCTGCCTGACTGTAAGCTCCTTGAGGGCAAAGGCCAGCTCTGAGGGGGCCAGTACTCATAATAGGAGCCAAAGTCCTAACTAAACCTTTACTGTCCAACACAATCTGGTGGGAGCTCCCCATCACCTCTCAACTTGCCTCTCACTCTGCTCCAGCTACACTGCAGGCATGCTCCCACCTCAGGGCCCTGGCACATGCCCGCTCCCTGGCATGCTTTTCCTCAGATATCCACATGGCTCCCTCCCATACCTCCTTCAGGACCTTTCCAGGCCTCTAAGCTAATACCTCACTCCAGGCCTTCCTATCTTCCTCCCTTCCTTTATTTCTTTTCTTTAGAACTCATTCCTATCATATAAGATTTATTTCTCTTGTTTACCTGTCTAGTCTGTCCACTAGAAGAGAATCAGTTCCACGAGGGCAGGGGCTTTGGTTTGTTTTGTTTACTGATGCATCTCCAGTGCCTAGAAGTGCACCTGGCACAGAGCAGGTGCTAAATAAGTGTCTGTCGAATCGATGAGTGAATAAATGTCTTTACTTACCCTTGTGTTCCCGGCACCCAGCACAGTGCCTGGCACATAGTGGGCGATTAATAAATATTTGTTGAATGAAGGAGAGATCGAATGAACAATGCCCACCTCTTACAGTTTCTGCCGTTCTCCCGGAAGCCCTTGGCAAAGGGGTTGGCCGCGATCTTCAGTTGTGTGATCTGGGGGCACACATTCAGGGTCAAAGCTCCCACAGCCTGGGCAGGGCACCACCAGCCCCTCAAGCAGGGTCACTTACCCGTGGGTTCTGGTAGGCTGTCACAGAGATGAATGTGGTCTCGGGGAAGCGGAAAGAGGCAACGCCCCCCCAGTGTTGGCTGCAAAGCTGCGCAGCCCGCACCAGGTGTACGCGGGGCTGGTACTTGTGCATGGAGTGCAAGATCAGCTGGGAGAGAAGAAACGGGAGTGACCCCCTGCCCTGGGGCCCACCCCCCAACCCCCATTCTGGGTTCCCAGCCTGGGCCTCACGTGGCCGTGGGGGTCCAGCGTGCTGTTGGTGAGCTTGACACGATGGAAAGACACAGGCTGCCGCATCCAGTGGGCACCAGTGGCAGGAGAGTCAGGGTGAATGTAGACGCGGTCTGGCAGGCGGGGCTCTGCCTTGCCGCTAGGCTCCCAGCGCCGGCCCTGCCAGCGGTAGCGAGCCCCGTCCACCGGAATCACATCGAGAAGAAACAGGTAGCGGGCCTCGGGGTCCAGGCCGGTGACCGATACCCGGCAAGCAGGGAACATGCGCCTGGACAGGGAAGGGGACGGGAGAGGCCTGGAGCTACCCACCGGCCAGGAGTGGGCCCAGCATCGGCAAGGGGCCCTAGCCACCAGCTCACCCAGTTCTGTCAGAGAAACGTTGAGGGAGGGGGACTCAGAACTCAGAATCTTAGAGCTCGTCTAAGGTGAAAGCTCGTCTCATCCCATTTCACAGATGGAAAACGGGACAGACAGCTGATCTGACCAGGGTTATATAGCAGTTTAGGAGCAGAGCCCCGACTCCTGACTCCCAGCCCCTCAAACTCCATTTGCAGAAGCAGAGGTGACACACTTTTCTCCCAGAAATCTTGCCAGGAGCCTCCTGCTCCCCACCCTGCCCTCCTCACCTGATCTCCAGCACCAGAATCTCCAGCACCTGGACAAACGTGCTTCAGAAAAAAAAAAATGCTCTGCCTTCAGGGGGGCAGAGGACTCACCCTGCTAGGGCCTGAGCTCCTGGCCCAGATAAAGACCCTGATACAGGCTACACACTGGTCACAGCCTCGCCTCCAGGGTGACCCAGGCCCTAGTCACATACTGACCCCTAATCCTGGCCAGATTTCCCTGATGCCGGTCACTGGCTGGCCCTTGACTCTAATCATAGTCTGAACCCTGACTCCAGCCACAGACTGACCCCTGATCCAGGCCACATACTAACCCATAACCCAGCCAGACCTTCTGACCCCAGCCCAGACTGACCTATGACCCTTGCCATACGTTGGTCCCTGAACCAGCCACAGATTCCACAGACTGACCCTTGACTCTTGCCACAGAATGACCCTTCACTCAGGCCACAATCACACTGTGAACTTAGGCAGAGCTCTAGCCCCCCTAGAAGCCCCCACACCTAGCCCCAACTCCAGGAACTCTGCCTTTCCCAAGAGACCTCCACCAGAAACACCCTGGGTCCTCTGACCCTGGCCTAGCCCCCTCACCTCCCAGCTTTGGTGATGATCATCTCTGTTCCCACGGAGTTGAACTCTTTCCACAGCTCCCGGTTCTCCAGGCTCAGGCTGACTCCGGGGAGTGAATTAAGGGCCTCTGGGGCTGGGGGGGCCGGCTCAGTGCCCAGGGCTGGGGGCAGAGGGGGCAGAGGTGGGGGAGCAGCCAGGGGGCGGGGAGCAGCCTCAATCCCTGAGAGGAAGCAATCCAGCTTGGGAGTGTCCAGATCTGGAGATGAGGGGAGAATGAGGAGCCAGCCAAGGGCCACAGCTCGCCCAACCCTCACACAGGAGCTCATCCCAAAGCTCACCGGGGTAGCGGTAGCCCTCTGCCAGGGCAGGCGGGAAGCTGGAATCTGCCCCAGGCTGGGGGGGCCCAAGGCGGTAGCCAGTCCCCAGGGAGGGGTACAAGTCCCGTGGATGGTACATGGAGTAGTCCTGTTTGGCTTCACGTCACGCTGCCTAGAGTCCCCCAGTGCTGAGAGATGCCCCCTTTATAGCTCACAGCTCAGCCTCTTCCAGACCCAGGATCACAGCCCCTCCCCTCTTTGAGGCCCTGGAGTTGGGCTGGGGTGGAGACCCCTGGGGCCTGGAAGGGGTCCAAGAGGGGGCCGGATACCTGGGTACCCTCCCCTTCTCCCCTCCTCCCCCCAGGCTTCATTAGTCCCGACCCCCTGCCCCCTCATTACATAATTAACTCCTCGGCCTGATTGATCCCCGGGGCTGGGACAGGGACGCAGTTTGGCGCTTCCGGCCAGCTGGTCCCCGTTCCCACGGGGGGAGCCCCGGCTAGGGATAAGCTACTGAGAGGCGGGACCTGGACCCTGGGATGGAGGCTGGAGTCCTGGGGCAGACTTTGGAGCCCAGACTTTCCCGGCAGGTGACCTCCCTTCACTTGAAGGACAGGGCTTGAGGGACCAAGCATGACTGGAGGGAAAGAGCAGGGCTGGAGGGATGAGGCCTGAACTTATTGTTACGCGAGCACTGGGGACCTCAAGGAGTCCGCAGCCGAGGCCTGAACCCTGCAGTCCTTCCTGGTTCCCATTTTGAAAAACCTCCACCCTCGGCCAAGTCTCAAAAGTTTAGTGGCTCCCGCGCAGCTCGACAGTCTCTGACGGGTGGCGCCTGGGTTTCCCAGAAGGTCCCGCCCTGGGGAACCCTAGGAACTACACTTCCCAGCAGGCCCAGCGCCGAGGCTCGGCGCGGAGGACACAGACTAGTCGCCGCTGGGGCCGCTGGAAGTTGTAGTCGAGACGAGAGGGGCGGTGAAACTGGCGGCGCGGTTGTCTCCTAGGAGAGCTGCCCCTAGGCGGCGGCAAAACGCTAAGGCAGAGAAGACGCAGATCAGCCGAGGTCAAGGCCTAGGGAGCCAGAGTGGGCTCTGGAATCTCCACCGGCAGTGAGACCCGTCCTGGGTCCTAGCGAAGATGGCTGAAGCCAGGCCCCAGGAGTGCAGGCTCCCAGCTTTGACCGCCGTGCCCACCCTAAGCCCCGTGGGGGCTCAGAAGGGAACAGGTCAATAGAGGCAGGAATCTGCGTGGAGTCCCCCTTTCCCGGATTCCACATGAGCCTGGGCTGTCTCCACTCCATTGTTTTATTATGTACAAACGCTACAGAACAAGGGGAGCAGACGCGCGTGGGGTAAGAGGGGCCCGGTGGGAGGAGAAGTTCACAGGGCAGACGGTGCACTGGGGCCAAGAGAGCAGCACGTAGGCCATATCTATAGGGCAGGCAGGGCAGGAAGGGGTTAAAAATGAGATCCAAGCCAGCCAGATCGCAGGGAGGTGCGGGGGTGTCGTCCACCTTCTGAGCTCCCCCCAAGGTCACAGTGCATGCAATAAAATATATGTACAGGAGCTGGATCCTTCCTCTGTAGGGGCCCTGAGGGTCCAGAGCCCCCTTTGGGTGGAGGGAAGCCAGTGGCGCCCCCTGGCGGCCAGGCCGGGCTGGAGCCACATGCGGCAGGAGCAGGGGTCAGTCCCAGCCGTTGTCTTTGATCATGTGGTTGAGTTCAATGATGTACTTCCCCTCTTTGTACTTCTGGCTGCTTTCGAAGGCCTGTTCCTGAAAGGAGGGGAGACGCCGTCATCTCTGAGGCTAGGGCGTTACCAAAAGGGATAGGTGTTGGGGAGTGGCTATGATGGGCCCCATTTTACACATAAGGAAACTGTCACCCAGAGAAGCCAAGCCACCTGCCCGCAGACACAGAGCTGATAAATGGCAGGGCCAGGTTTCTCACTAACAGGGGATTTGACAGAACTCTATGAATCATGGGTACTTTTTAAGTACCGATGTTGGCTCCAACAAAGAGGATATGGAAGTTTCTAAAAGATCCGGGGATTACAAACCGGTAGCCGGAGGGCCAATTTTGGCCTACACATGTATTTTGTTTGGCCAGTGGAGAGTTTTAATAAAAATAACTTTAAAATACTAAAATATATGCAGGCCATGCTCACTCCAGTTTGCCACAAACTGTCCCCCCTCCCCAAGTCTATGTTGCCCCTTTTGCAGATCCACTGTATCTGCTTGGCCCTGCAAGCACTTGAGTTTTTAACCTCTGGATTAGGCCACCTCTTTATTTTACAGAGGTCCAGAGAGGCCAAGCCACCTGTCAGGGGGCACAAAGCAAATCTGTGGCAGGGCCAGGGGTGAACTCAGGTCAGGGCTGTCTGTCGGCCGGTCTCTGCCTGGGGCATCCACCTCACAGTGGCCTCACAGCTCCAAGCGACACCTCAGGAATATTGTCCCTTGCAGTTTCCCAGGAGCATCTTTTGCTGCGTCTACTCTGATCCCCATAACAACCTTGGGTGCCAGGTAGTGGCTTCATCCTCCACTGCCAGATAAGGAAGTAAGACTCAGGGTAGTGAAATCAGACCCTGGACAGCAGCAGTGGCAGTGAGGCCAGTGGAAAAGGAGGCTCATGGACCCCAGCTCTGTTTTACTGTGGGGTCTTGGGCAATTTCTCTGATTTCTGAAGGGCAACAGAAGTTGGGGGTCAAGAGTTTGGAGTTAAAAAACAAAACTAGAATACTGGTCCCTATTCTGTTACTTACCAGTTGTGTGACCTTGGGCAAGTTACCTAACATCTCTGGGCCTTCCTGTCTTCTTCTGTAAAGTGGAGATAATAATAGATTCTACCTACAGGATTGTTGTAATGATTGAATGAGATAATATTATGCCAAGCACATAACAGTGCACAACATATAAGCATTCAATAAATGGTAATTCTGGTTATACCTTCATCTCTAAAATGGGGATGCTTGTGCCAGTGAGGAGAGGGATGGGTTAACAGATAAATTCTAAAAGCCCTTGCAGGATGTGAGAGAAGAGAACATGGTCAGAGGATGAAAAGACAGTTTGACTTGTGGGAACTGGGCCTGTATACTCTGAAAGATTACCAGATAACTGCTTGTGATGAGGAGGTGATGTGAGGTCAGGTCAAAGGCTAGCCTGGGGTCAGAGGTCACTGACTCACATATTTCCAGCCCAAAGTGGTCTTGCAGTTCTCGCAGTGGATGTCAGCAACAGCATGGAGGCCTGTCAGCAGCACCCGCTCCTCGGCTGGCCCGCAGCCCACGTTCACCCTGCGGGGACATGGGGGCAGTCCCAGGGAGGGTCCCGCCATCACAAAGCCCCCCTCTAAGCCTGTCCTTAGCATCCAAGAGAAGGGTGATAACAGCTTCCTGCCTGAACCAGGGGACTCTGGGAGTCTCAGCATGATGCCAGGGGTCACAAGTCACAACAGAGGTCGGGGAAAGAAAGGAGGGAGGCCAAATACTCACACAGAGTTGAAGAGGTAGGCACGCCCCTGACTGCCCTGGAAGGACTAAAGGGTGGAAGGGAGAGGAAATGGGGGGTCAAGGCTATTGGTGGGGAGCTGCCAGGCAGCCCCTCTAGCCTCCCTTTCCAGCCCCAACTGTGACCTGGTTACCTTGGAGATGAGGTCGTCGTGGTTGGCCAGGTGAGCACGGCAATGGGCACAGCTATACCTCCGGTGACAATCATCCAAGTAGGCCTGAAACGTCTTGGGCTTTGAAATCCGCACCATGGCGGGGGCCGGGGGCAGTGGCCCCACGCGGGGAGCGGCCCACGGGGAGCAGAGGGAGCCCAGTGCCTGCCCAGGAGGAAGTGAGTGGGCTGTCAGGACCTGGGCCACACACATACAGGCACGCCCAGGGCCACAGGGACTCTCTCTGTCACACTTGGCTGCTGTCTCCTCTCCCCAGAGCCAGCAGCCTTTCCAGGGGCCAGAACTGTCTCAGTTTTGACTCACTAAGGAGGCCTCAAGTTGCATCAATGGGGAAACTGAGGCTAGGAGGAACTCAGCTTGAGTCACCCACCTGCTTTCAGCCCCGCCCCTGCTGACCTGGCAATTGAAGCTGGAGAAAGGGGCTTTAGCGTGGATGAGCTGTCAGTTCTTCGTTTAGGGGGAGCATGGAGGGGTTAGGAATGGAAGGTCCTTAGGACCTCATCTGAATGGCTGGGTGAAGGGAGGCGGCTTCACTTGAGGTACAGGGAGTTCACCGGGTGAGAGGGTCCCTCACCTGCAGAAGGCAGGAGGCCTCACTGAAGGTGGAGGGTCACCTAGGAGGGGAGGGCTCTTACCCGGGGGCGCTGAGGCCTTGTCTATGTCGAGGGGGTCTTACCTGCATCGCGGAACCTTACCTGAGACCCCGGGGCTCACCTGGGGGGTGGGGTGGGGGGCGGGCGCCGGGGGAAGGGGGCAGTCCTCGCTGGCGGGGCGGGGGCGCGGGGCGACGCGCAGCCCTGCCGATGCGGGCCTCACCTCGCCTGGGCGCGCGGGGACCCGGTCCGCCGAGGTGGCCTGGCCTGGGAGTGGGGGCGCTCCTGGTGGGCGCCGTCCCCCCCGGCCCGGATCGCAGCCGCCGCGACTTGTTTACACCGAGACCAGCTGCTGCCGCGGCTGCGGCGGGAGGGGGAGGGGGCCTGCCCTGGTCCCGGCGGCCGCCGTGGCCAATCGGCGCGCAGCATGCAAATGAGGGGGCGCGTCACACAGCGGCCAGCGCAGGCCTGGGCTGCCCTTCCCCCTGCTCCCGGCTCCCGCCGGCCCGGAAATGCGGCTGCGGCCCGTAAGCCGGCCAGCCGGCCTCGCGGCCGTGGTCTGGTCGCCGCCCTGGGCTCCCGCGGCCCTTGAAGGGGCCAGGATCTGAGGTTCGTGACCTGGCGTGGGCTTAGTAGGAGGATGGCTTCAGGATGCACGCCCCTGGGAAATAATTATCCGCCTTTACCCGCCGTCGGTGCCCCACTCTTAATCCCCGCAGCAATCCTATGAGGCAGCTTCCGCTATTGTTCCCAGTTTAGCGGGGAACTGAGGTCCAAAGAGGTCCAGCAGCTCTTCCGAAGTTATCCAGCTGGTAAGAGGCCAAGTTAGGATTCTCACTGTGGTGTGATTCCACGATCTTTGCCTAGCACCTGACACAGACTCTTGGAATGGAAGAGCTAAAGGTGTCCATCTGTTAGACCCCGGGAGCCAGAGCCTCAGAACAAGCCAGTTCTTACTGTTGAGCATCACCTCCTCCAGGCAACCCCCTCTGATGTTCCTGCTCCTCCAGGCTGGGTTAGGTGTCTGCTGTGGGCTTCCTCCTTTCCCTTTCTCTCTGATCTCGGTTGAAAACATCTGTTTAAACACGTGTCTGCCATACTAGACTTGTCTTGTTCCCTGCAGTGGCCCCAGTACCCATCCTGGCCTAGAGCAGTCAGTGTTTGTGAAACATGTGATTCATTAAATGTGTAAGGTACTAGGGCTGGAGAGGGCTGAGGAATTGAGGGAGCTTCTGGAGTAGGAGACCTGGGAGTGGAAGGTTGGAATGGCTGAGGCAGCAGATGGGCGCTGTCCCAGCCATGCCCACCCTCTGCAGCCAGGTGAGGAGGGCCACCAGGGCAAGTCAAGTCCCTTGCTGTGTGCCTGGGGCTCTTAATGGCCTCAAGAGAATGGAAGCATTATCTGTGGCTCTGAAGGGGCAGGGGGCCTTGCTCAAGGGACATTCCTGAGGAGAGTGGAGGCCAGGCTGGCATAGGGTGTGGTACTACTGTAGGTCTGGAATGTAGTGAAACCAGTGGGTCAGGCTGGTTAGGGCCCCAGACTCTGGCCCTAGGCTGGCCTCTTCTGCCCCAAGCTGCCATCTTTGCAGTCTTCTAGGATCTTCCCCACTCTGTCCCCCAAGCACAAAGACACGACTGAAAAGAAAGTATTTATTGGGGAAGAGAAATAGAGGAGGGGGCGAGGGCCTTCAGGCTTAGGAGGCCCGGGCAGCTGCTCCTTGGTTGTCCAGGTAGCGCCTCAAGGCTGTGGGGTAATCGGTCATGACGCCAGTGGCCCCCAGGCTGAAGGCCACTTCAAAATCTGACTCTTCATTAAGGCACCAAAATATCACCTGAGTGGGGAGGGAGGGGCTTGGAGTTTCCAAACAACTTTAGCTGGAACTTCCCCTTGCATCCAGGGATGGGGGCTCTCCTCTCTGGAGACCTCCCAGCAGTGGTATGCAGGGGTTGACTGCTAAATTTTCAGGAATTTTGCAAACTGGTTATTAAACACAGCCATTGTTAAATATTAAATTATATAAACTTGCAATTCAATAAGTTACATTAAAAACAAAGGTAATACTCTAAACTCATCACTTCCTAATTATTTTACTACATTTTACTATTACCTGTGCTCTGAAGGTTATTTATGTCTGCTGAATGTGTAAGATGGAAATACTATATGACAGTGTGCTACCACACCTCTCTTCCCAACTCTGTGTCCAGTGACTTCATGTGGGTAGCCTGGCAAGGTGGGAGTATATAAAGCAGGGAAATTATCAAATGCTCAAGTCAGATGTGTTTTCTCCCCAGAGAGCTGGTTGTGGGAGGTTTAGCAGCGTGCTGATGCCCCCAGCCTGCCTGCGTCTGCCGCGGCTCTGCAGCTTCCCTGCCTCCTGAGCCCCTCTTGTGGGCACTGAGGTGGCAGAGGTACTATCTGTACCCTGGACAGGTCACTGGACCTCTTGGTTTCTTAATGTGAACAATGAGCGTGATGGTCCACCCTCCCAGAGTGGTGAAGACCCACCGAGTGGGAGGGCTGAGCTGAAAGACCTATGTCATGCCCACTCCTCAGTCACCCCCACATCTAATCAGCGGCCGAGTCCTGGCCCGTCTGTGGGTTAACTCTTCCATCCATCCCCACTGCTGCCACCCAAGCCCAAGTCCTGTCAGCGGCAGCATCAGCCTCCTGATGAGACTCTCTGCCTCCACACCGGCCCCCACAGTCACTTCTGCACATGGTGGCTGGAGTCACCCTCACTCAACAAACCTCAGTTGGATCAAGCTTCCCTTCCCTTTGGACTGAAGTCCAGGCTCCTCCCTGAGGTGCAGACGCTGCCTGCCTCTTGCGCCACTTCCTCCACTGCAGCCTGGTGGGACCCATCTCAGTTCCTTGGACTGCCAGGGCCTCTTGCTCCTCCTAGCCTTCCCACACGCCGGGCCTCCTGGGGAGATGCTCTTCCTTTCCCCTCCCCGCGAGCCAGCTCCTCGCTTCTTCCAGAAGGCCTTCTCTGACCTCGCAGACCACTGCACTGTTTCCTTTCCGTCCACTTGTTGCCCCTGCGATGACCTGCTTCATTTCCTTCCTCTGCCCTTGACAGTAAGCTCCCTGCTCCATCCCTGGTACCACCGGGCCTGGCACGCAGTGTGTTCTCAACAAAGGTTTGCTAATTAAATGATCTGGTCAAAGCTGATGCTCAGGAGAGAGGAAGGAGAGAGGGAGGGAGTCGGCTGGGCTGGTTTTTCACTTCTCTGGTCTTTCCCCTCCTCCCCTCATCAGGGGTCAGGACAGCTCACTACATCAGCAGCAGCATCATGGCTGGCATTTATCAAGCCCTTACTAAGTACCAGTTACATATCCAGAAGAGTTCAATATACCATTATTCCTATTTTACAGATGAAGAAACCAAGACTCAGAAGACGACCTGCCCAAGTGCCCGAGCTAGTCAGTGGCAGAGCTGTGACTGGAACGCTGTGCTAGGCCATTGCTGAACCACCCCCTTGCTGAGGGGGTGGTGGTCAAGCATTACCTGCACCCCTCGCTGCTCCAGGTGTTGGATTAGACTCTTCCTCATGATCAACCTGGGCGGAGGGGGGGGGGCGGGGGGGCAAAGACCATGATGAGAGGGGACTAAGGAGAAGGGCAGTGGCAGGGCTCATGGGGACACCCACCCAACCTTTTCCCCCACCTCACCGTTTGGAAAGCACAGCTGCCAGCTGGTTCAGCCCAGGGCAGGAAAATGGGAAGTAGGTCCTGTGGAGAGGTGGTGGTGTGGTCAGCCCCTTGGAGGGGGTCTCTGTCACAGGGGTGGGGCGGGGTGGTAGTGACCCCGTAACTAGTATAATCCCGCCCCCTCTAGAACCTTGCACAAGAACCCATTGTGCAGTGAGATCCTACTCCCACATCCTTGACTCCCTGCTTTGAGGATGTGCCCCTCACCTCACCATTTTACAGAAGAGGAAACTCAGTCTTTGAGAGCTAAAGTGATTTGCCCAAGGTCACACACCAGATCTGCGGTGGGGCCAGGACCAGCACCCAGCTTGATTCCCAAGATGGACATGCAATCTGGAGATCTTCCTGGTTGGGCTGGTCCAGCTTCCTGAGACCATAAGTGCTTAATGGATTGGATACTTGCCCCTAACTGTCCCACTGCAGGGGTGACTTCAGAGGCCCTTTACAATGTCTCAGGGCAGGCTGTGCTGTGTGACCTTGGGCAAATTACAGAACCTCTCTGAGCCTCAGATTCTCCAAGGGTACTATAGGCGCCATGATTCCTGTATCTCCTGGGGGTGCTGCAAGGTAAAGCTCCAATAAATTAAAGGATGTGAAAACACTTTGTAAACCATGTATAAAAAGTTCTGTATACAAAGTTCTGTAGAACAATGATCTCTTTGTAGCAAAGGATTGTGGGGCTGGCTAGCACAACAGAGGGGAACAGAAAGCACTGGGGGCCACCACAGAGGAGTTCTCAAAAAGCAGAGGAGCCAGGCCTGAGAGCTGGTGAAGTATCCAAATTCCTGATACTTTACCCAGCTGTTACTTTGTTAATTCTCGTCTCCCAGCAAGAAAATGCTTTTTGCACATCAGAGAGCGATGCTATAATTAATTAACGTCTGTCTCTCCAGCCAGACTGTAAGCTCACTGAGGGCCTTACCCCACCCCCCCACTGCTCTTATTTACTAGTGTAACTGCACCTGGAACAGAGTAGGCATTCGATAAATATGAACAGAGTAGGCATTCGATAAATATTTGTCAGATGAATGGATGAATAAAAACTTTGCCCTAAAACTCCATGCACATCAACACACATTTGCACAGAATTTCAGGAGGTTCATGGCCCCCTTAGTATTCAGGAATGCCGGGTGAGAACCACTGACTTCAAAACACCTGGGGGTTATCCTTGAGGATAGCAGGGAGCTCGGGAGACTGGGTCTCCTGCTCCACAGGAGCAGGGCCTTGAGGTGGGGGTGTTTTTCTGAGGACAGAAACAACCAGAGGCCTAGGGGAGGACAAAGAAGGGAGACGGGGACACTGTGGGTACCTGTTGATGATGGTGGGCAGGAAGCAGATGAGGAACCTCTCGGGGATCGGGATGAAGGGCAGCAGCCCCAGGTAATAGAGTAGCAGCAGCCTGAATCCTCGGCTTATTGTAAAGGAGAACGGCATCTCGGGGTTCTGGGAAGCAAGGGGAGGGAAGAAGGGGGATCAGTCTGCTCCTGGGGAAGCAGAGAGGAGGCTTGGCCTTCAGGGGAAACAGTGTTGGACATTCAGGAAGCCCTACTACCTGCAGGATCAGAGCCACATCTGGGCCCGTGTTCCAGGCCTAAGTGCACCTCCCCGTGCCCAGCAGCAGGCCTTTGCTCACATGCTTCCCCCTACCCCAATCCTACCCTTGGAGACCCTGTGCGTGGCCAGTTCCTCCAGAACCCTCCAGACCCCTCCAGCCCAGGCCCCTGAGGCTGGCGGGGAGGGGGGAGCAGCGAGGGGACAGGGACTCACAGCAGCCTTGCACTTCTTCATGATTGAGCTCTTCTCTGAGGCCCAGATGGTGATTTCACTGCGGTCAAAGCGCTTCACGAGGCCTGCTATCTGGGAGGAGGAGGAGGAGATGAAGGGGAGAGTTAGACTTCTCTCCAGCCCTGGGCCCCGCCCGCCCCTGCCTGCAGCACCACCTGGTGAATGAGCTCTTCATTTTCCTCTTTGACCTCCACGCTCATGGGCATCCGAGGGAACCTCTGGAACAAATCCTCCAGACGCACCATGTGCCGGTCTGACCCATGTGCGAAGTGGCCTGGGGGGGTTGTAGGAAAAGGGATCAGAAAAGGATTGGTGGGGTGGGGGTGGAAACCCAGAGGGAGGGGGGTGAGTCCCAGAGAAGAGAGGGCAGAAGGTTGAGGCCATGACCCCACTGGGGCTGGCTCAGCCCAGGGCTCACAGCCCATGGTCTCACCTGGTGAGAAGTAAACTTCCAGCTCCTCCTTGTAGAGGGGCAGCTCCTGGGGAGAGCAGGGAGCATGTTACCAGGAGGCATGCGTGGAGGCGTGGTGGCTCTCTGGGCACAGTGGGGGCAAGGCCCACCTCAAAGTCCAGGCTGCCCACATCCCTATTCACGCCTGACTGGCGGAACAGGTTCTTGTCGTGGGACACCACCACCACGCCGTCCCGCGTCAGCTGGCAGTCGAGCTCTAGGAGGTCGGCTCGCTGGGCCAAGGAGCTAAGGGAGCGAAGGTCAGTGGTGGGAAGCGGTTGGGGATGGGCCAGACCGTGGGGTGGTGGGGAGGTTTGGGGAGAGTGGGGCAGAGTTCAAGGCGGAATGTGCAGACTGTGTGCCACACACCTCCAGGGGGCTCCAGTCACCCAGACTAGGAAGTGAATGGCACCCCTTGTTGTCATGCAGTACACAACTGGCACAGCCTTACCCGGCAGCCTGGCCAGGCAGGTGCACTCACTTCTCCATGGCCTCCAGGGTGTTCTCCAGCCGCTCTCCAGATCCTGTGTGGGGCGGTGGGGGTGGGTCCCTAGAGCCTGGCCTCCCTCCTTCCCCCACCCCTGCCTTATCACCCTGGAGGTTGAACTTCTTCCCCATGCCACATCCTGCCCCGCCACCCTGCTCTCCTCCTCTAACATCCCCTCTTGGACCTACCCCTCTCTGCTGTCTGCACTGATACCTGTCTTGCTATCCTCTCTCCACCTTCAGTAGCCGCTACCCCCTCATCCTGCCCCCACCCAGCTTACCTCCCCGGTGGGCCCCCAGGCGGGGACAGAAGGCCGGAACCCAGGGTGTGTGCAGCAGGCGAGGCCGGCGCAGGAAGAAGATGGAGAACATGACATAGCTGCCCAGGGCGGGCAAGGCGTAGCACAGCAGAGGGCCCACAGCCATACCGCCTTTCCGGGCTCCGGCTGCAGGGAGCTCAGCCGTTCCCGATGGACTGTGCTGCCTCTCTGACTGCCTGGCCGATATAGGCTGGCTCCACCGCTGGCTGCTACCACGCCCCTGGGACCTGCTGAGCCTGCTGCTGGCCTGGGGCCAGGCTGCAGGGCTCGGCTGGGGATGAGGTAGAGGCAGGAGTAGAGGCCAGGCAGCTCTGGCCCTCACACCCCCAGACCCTTCAGAGACCTCAGCACCCCTCTCTCCTTGGCCACACTGGGGAACCGAGGCCTCCAACACCAGATCTGCTGCAACCTTCCCCCTTCCCACTAGTGTGTGTGGCCAGGGTATAGAACACACCGCCCCTTGCCATTTCCAGAAAATCCGGGGGTGTGTAGGGTGCCCCTGAGTCACCCCCACATCACCCTCAGCCAGTTAGACGGGAAGCCATTAGAGAAGAAAGAGGACAGTGACTAAGAGGAAGATTGATCCCACTCTGTCCAGAAATCTGGAGCTCCTTATACTGCCATCCTGAACCCTGGCCGGCTGGGGAGCCAAAGGTGACCAGGGCCGGGTAAAGCCACAGCTGGGAAGCAGCTGGGCTGGAGAGTCAGTGCTCAAAGCAGCAGGGGTTACGGTCAGGGCGTCGGCGAACACAGAAAGAGCCAAGGCCATCGTGTACACATCTCTATATTTATATATTAGATACAGGTACGGGGCGGGCAGGGGCACTGGGCTCTCCACGTGCCCCCACCTCCACTTCTGTTCACCCACACACAGAAGCAGCGGGGGGCGTTAGATGGGCAGCTTTGGGGAGGGGAGGGGGTTTAGGCCTGGGCCCTGCTCCTCAGGGATACTAGCCCTTGAGCCATAGGAATGTTCCTTCAGAGAAAATGGGGTGGGGTTTTAATGAGGTGAGTGAGGCAGGGCTTGCCCTGAATCCCTACTCAGTGTCCCTCACCCCCATCCGCCACTGCCCCTCAGTAGGTCCTGGGGCAGCCAGAGCCCTTCGATTCCAGAACTACCAGAGACTGGGACAGCTGGGGTAGACGAAGGCAGAGCAGCAGAGGGGAACTGCCCTCAGGTCCTGGGAGTGGAGGGGATGGAGGAGCCTGGGCCTGCCTGAAGTAGGAGGCCTGAGCAAAGCAAGGGAAGGGGGGCAGGCCCGCCCTCTGCCCCGACCTGGGCTGCCGGGGTCTGGGCTGGGCACAGTGTCCATTTTCTAACAGTCCAGCAGGGGAGGGGCAGGCAGGAGGCAGGGCCTAAACAAAAAGGCAGGCAGGAAAGGAACATTAGCACCCACGAGAGGACCTGCCGGAGCCCTGACCTCGGCTTCTCTCACTTCACCCCCACGGCTGAGTGGGAGGCGTCTCAGTTTCCTTATCTGTAAATGGGGATAACACTATCTCAAGGTACGGCTATAAGGATTAAATGAGTTAATACACATCAACCTCTTAGAACAAGGCTTAGTGCTTTCTGTTTGCTCTCATTATCAGGACTGTCTCCAGGAAACAGGCACAGAGAGGTGAGGTGTCTTGCACAATATCCCAGAGCTCTTATTAAGTGTCAGAGCTGGGGTTTGAACCCGGTGTGTCTGCCTTCCTTCCATCAGGCCACAGGTGGCCAAAGACAGAAAGGAGATGAGAGGAGGGAAAGAGAGCAGTGTGGGTGGGGGTAGGCCCAGCAGGGTCCCCCAAAGGTATGGGAACCAGGTGTGAAAAAGCTTGGCATCTGGGTCAGGCTGGGTGCTGCTGACTCCTCCCAAAACAATTACTGCCCCACCTGCCTCTCTGCCCACACTGGGAGAGCCAAAACCTGGCTCCGTGCCTGAGATGGGTGAGAGGGCCCTCAGTGACCTCTGGGCCTGGAACAGCTACTGGGGCTGGAGGATGCTAGGTGTGGGCAGGTGGGAGACATTTGGGGCTGGGGGAGAGGGGGAGGAACATGAAGAACTGGTGGACCTCAGGTCTGTGGCCTGGGCAGACTCTGGGCCCTTCTGTTGCCACCACACATGTGGATCATGGGCGTGAGCAAGCTTGTGACTGTATGGAGGCATGTTGGGCACCCTGGTATCAGGGTGAATCTGTGCGTGGGCGGTGGGGAGCACTCACCAGGCCCCAGGGAGCAGAGGCATCTGTCCAGGTTAGGGGGCCTCCAGTGCCCCAGGCTGGAAGCGAGCTGTTTCCTGGAAGATGAGCTCCTTCAGCCGCTCCTTGGGTAGATCATCCAGCTCCATGTCAAAGGTGAAAGGTTCCTCGGCCACTGGCTGTGGTGGCAAAGAAGTAAGGCTCAGGCCAGGTACTGAGGGACACCTATCCATCCACCTATCTGCCAGCCCTGCTGCTGGTGGCTGACCCACCTCATCCGTTGGGTCATAGTACTGCTCCAGGTAGGGGTGAGCCAGCGCTTCCTCCACTGTGATCCGTTTGTTGGGGTTAAAGGTCAACATCCGGTCCAGCAGGTCAAGGGCTAGCGAAGGGCAGGAGTCAGGGGTCAAAGGGAAGGCCGGAGGAGCTCCCAGAGGCATTACTTTGGTTCTCCATGCCCAGGGGCTTGTCTACTCAGGTAGCTGCTGGGCTCATGTACCCTCCTCTGCACCCAGTTTTTATCCCACATCAGCCCCGATATCTTTCTCACCTTTGGAGTCTGACTTGGGAAAAAGCTTGGCCCAGGCCACCTTGGTCTTGGAGGGCAGAGACTGTAGGTAGTTTCGAGCCTTCATGTTGATGATACAATTCAGGTCCTCCTGGGACGGCGAGCCCAAGATACCTGTGGGTAAGGCAGGTGACTTGGTGAGAGATCACCTCTCCTTTCTGGGAACAGAAGGCGCCAAGAACGAGAACCCCCACCAATCCCCTCCAGGCTCTGACAGTTATCTCCCAGCCAATACTATGGTGGTGAAAAGCAAGGGGGCTGGATTCGGGCAGCCCTAGCTTCAAATCCCGGCTCTAGCACTTCCTAAGTGTGGGGTGTAGATTTGCTTTTCCCATGGATGGCATCTATAGCTCACTGAAATACTGTGAGATGCTGGACAGGCTGCACGTGTGGTAGTACCCGATTTGACTCCCACAGACTCACCAACCCTGACCCTAAAGAAACCTCACTTCTGATAAGCTAATCTCCTTCCCACTCCGCTGGCCAGGCCCCTCACCCAGAATGTGGTTGAGCTGGTCCAGGTAGTGCTTGCCAGGGAAGATGGGCCGGTTGGAAAGCATCTCAGCCAAAATGCAGCCCACAGACCAGATGTCGATGGACTTGGTGTAGCCCTGGGGAGGAGGAGAAAGTGGTGGGCTCCCTGGACAGGGCCCTGTTGTTTGGGCCAAGCTACCACCCCCAACCTAGATTCAACATCAGCCAGGGAGGCAAGGGGCAGAGGCCCAGAGGAGCTAATGCTCAGCTTCTTTCCAGAGCCCAAGGACAAGAGTAATGTGACAAGGCCCAGGGGGGTAGACTTCCTGCATGATGGGACTCAGTGCCTGGCTCAGAGGTGGCTCCAACGCTTTCTGAGACCTGGCCCCTTCCCTTCAGGGGTGGGCAGCCCCCCTACCTTGGAGTTAAGCATGATTTCTGGGGCCCGATACCAGCGTGTGGCCACGTATTCCGTCAGGAAGCCGGTGTGGTCATGCTCGGGATCGGCGATCCGGGCAAGGCCAAAATCGCAGATCTGGAATCCAACCCAGGCTGCTAAGCTTGGTGCTCAAGGCCACCCCAGCCCAAGCAATCATATCACCATGCCTCTGCCCATGCTGTTCCCCTTGCTTGTGATACTCTCCCCATGGGGGATACTGGTCACCCGGAAGCCCCAGACCCTGGGGGAGGAGGGGACAGGCACCCAACCCTCTGACCTTAAGGTCGCAGGTGGTGTTGATGAGCAGGTTGGAGGGCTTTAAATCTCGGTGGAGCACGTTGGCTGAGTGGATATACTTGAGGCCCCGAAGGATCTGGTAGAGGAAGTAGCAGATGTGGTCGTTGCTCAGCTGCTGGCTTTTGAGCAACTTGTAGAGGTCTGTCTCCATCAGGTCCTGCACAATGTAGCTGAGGATGGCACCGAGACCCCCAGGTGGGGGCAGCGGGAGGCACTTGGTTAAGAAGAACAGGCTCTGGTGAGTCAGCTTCACATCTCTTCCAGCTGGCGCCCCTGGGACTCCCCACATCTGCCAACCCACATCACGAGCTGGGCAGGCCAATGCTCATTAGCTGGGCTCAGGGCCTCTGCTGTATCTCCGCTGATGACCCTGAGCAAAGCACTTCAGTTCTGTGGTCTCAGCTTCTCTACTGGGAAAACGGGGATAGTAAACTGGGGGAAGCAGAACTGCACAGTTAAGAGCAGCAGTTCTGGAGTTAACCTGCCCATGTCTGAAATCCCCGCTCCATGCTCACGGGCTTCGTGACCTCAACCTCTCTGCACCTCGATTTCCTCATCTGTAAAGCAGGGGGAAGAATTGTTCTTTAGAGAGTCGTTGTGAAGATGAGGTGAAACGACCTGTGTAAAGCAGCCGGCCCGGTGCTTGCTGCATTCCAAGTGCTCAGCAAACATGGACAAGTATTGCTGTTATCAATGCCTGAGCCACGTGGCTGGTGAGAGGGTTAAATGAAATAATGGACGAACATCATCTGGCATGCAATAAATGTTTGCTTAAAAATAAATGCCTGCCTTATGGGAATGATTTGTGCAAGACAAATGAGAAACTCCCAATAGCACACTCCTACTCAAAAAGTGCTTGGACATACATCAGAAGATAGAGGAGTAAATGTCTTTTTATATTTTAGGATAAAACAAAGATTAAATGTAAATAAGTAAATAAATCTCATTTGGCTTGTCTCTGGAAGAATAAGCCAGGACTGTCTTTTAGAATCAGCCTCAAAATGGCCTTCTGAGAACATTTGGACCAACCCTGCTGTTTTACAGATGAAGAGGCCCAGCAAGATGCAGTTACTTGCTCACGGTCACACAGCAAGCTGGGGGTGAGTGTGGAGATTTCCTGCCCACAGTTTGTGGTGGGGGCTGCAGACACTGCGGTACAAATCCCCATTCTTGGGTGGAGGACTGGGACTGACTGGAGGGGGGTAGGGTGGGGTGGGGGAGAGGTGGCGTGTGTTAGAAACTGTTAACAACAGAGCCAGGCAGGAAGTAGACAACACACTAGGAAAGCAATACGGGGGGAGGGCTAGGAAGGCAAGGCTGTCCCTCCCTGGGCAAGGTTCAAGTCCATAGGTAACTGGGGTGGGGCTCTGAGCAGGAAGTCTCAGAGAAAGAAGGACAGGTTCTCATCTGGGGGAGGGGAGGAGGCAGCAACAGAAAATTTCAGGCTCTCTGAGCCTCAGTGTCCTCATCTTTCAAATGGAGCTAACCGACCCATCTCACAGGGCAGCTGGGAGGCAGAATAAGAGATGTCAAACCACTTGGCATGCTCTGCACCTGACTCACAGTAGGCCCTCAAAAAAGGACAGCTTTCTTCCTTCCAGTCTGAGGACTCAGAGAAGAAAGAATCATCATCTGTTAAATAAGCACTGACTGTGGGCAGAGGCTGGCTCACGTCACAGAACTGCAGCTGTCAGAAGACAAAGCTCCCATAGAGACCATCGTGCCCAGCCCCCAACTGAGGCAGAGCATAAAGAACGGACTTGCCCAAGGCCACACTGCATGGCTGCAGCAGGCTAGGATTCATCTGAGGCCTCCCGGGCTTCTTACACTCTGTGGCCTCTTTTCTGCTGGAAAACTTCTTTTACTGGGTTTGTTTTGGAGGGTGGTAGGGAAGAAGGAAACAGAAAGAAAGCCAACGTTCTCCCAGCCCAGCTCTGAGGCTGTGCCTGGCCAGCCATCTGGCCAAGGTGAAGGATACACATCTCTCATGGCTTCCAGGGTGGGTGCCCGCAGAATGTCTCGGATGCCAATGACATTCTCGTGGTGGAAGCGCAGCAAGATCTGGATCTCGCGCAGCGTGCGCTGGCAGTAGGTCTGATGCTCGAAGGGGCTGATTTTCTTGATGGCCACTCGAGTCTTGCGCACGTGGTCGTAAGCTGAGCTGAGAGGGCCAGAGAGATGTTGTTGGTGTGGCCTTACAAAGGGGGAGTCCAGGCCTGGTGGCCCCACCCAGGCCTTGGCAGGGAGAGAAGGGAGCAGGAGAGAGTTCTGGCCAAGTCATAAACAATGCTGGTTCCTTCCTGCTGTGAAGGCCTGGGATCTCCAGGGAGAAAGCTGGGGACCAGCCAGGCAGCCCTTCGGTGACTTCACAAATAGAGGAAGAGACTGACTGACCACTGGCTTCCCTTCTCCTCAACCATTTCCACTCTAGTTGCCCTGACCCCTCATCCTCCCCTTCCCAGGATGGGCTCCCTCATCCCAAAGCAGGTCCAGGAGGTGGAGATGAGTGGAGGATGTACAGTCAGGCAAATACAGTGAGAAGGAGGGAGTCATAAGAGGGACTGGAGAAAAGGGATAAGGCAAGGCACCGGTGTCAGGGCTAGGGACCTGGGCAGCAGAGCTGTTCCCGGATGAACAAAGGCCCAGAGCACACAGTGGGACTGGGAGAACTTCCAGACCCCTCCTCGAAGTTGCAGGGAGGCACTCCTGGACCCCTCATCGCTCACTGGGCCCCTGGCACCAGGCCCAAAGCCCTGCCCCACCCTGCCCAGCCCTTAGCTCTGCTCTTCTCTCCCAAACTCCTTGGCAGGCCTCACTGGGGGGAACCAAGACATCCTCTCCCCAAAGAAGGGTCCTTCACTAAGGATATCACCTCCCCAAGAACACTTACTCTCTTCGTCTCACCCCGTGTCTATTGGGTGCCCAAGGCTGCCACAGCTCCCGCACACATACGTACTCAGATGGCCCTCCTTCATTCTACAATAGTCGGTTCAAAGCCCCCAGGCCCTCTCTCCCTCGAATACGCTGCGCCCCCTCCCCTAAAAAGCACTCAGAGGCCCTCGCCCTGGGACGCTCTCCGGCCTCCTGGAGCCCCTGCCTCTTCGGGACGCTCGGAGTCTCCACGACCCAGAGAGCACTCAGCACCCTTCCCTGCCCCCTCCCGCGGGGCCCCCTCCCCCGGAACGCCCCCTCACCTGACCATGCCGTACGCGCCCTCGCCGATGTACTGCAGCTGCGTGTAGCGCGGGCCCACGTCGAAAGGCTGCCCCTTCACTACCTCCACTTCCCCCGGGACCCCCGGGCCGACCCCATCAGCTCCCCGGGGCTCCCCGCCCCCGCCCCCCTGAGCCGCCGCCGCCGCCGCCATCTCCACTCCTCCCCTCCCGCCCGCCCGCCTCCCCCCGGCGGCCCCGCCCGACGCCCCGCCCCTTCCCGCCCGCCCTGCACCCGCGGAGCCGTGCGCGCCAGGCCCCGCCCCCGCGCGCCCCCGCGCGCCCCCGCGCCCGTCACGTGGGCCTCGCGCGGCACAGTTTCCCGCCGCGGTGCCGTGGTCCTTGGCACCTGCGGGTCCGTCTGTTCCAGTCACGCTAGAAGCTCCCCAGGGCCGACGTGAGGCGGTCCAGGGCCTCCCCCCGAATGCAAAACAGCCAGTAGGGCCGCCGGGTGACCTTACCTAGAGCCACCCGGCAGGTGAGTGCTAGAGCTAGGACCGGCACCGGGTCGCCTGGCACCGCCCGAGGAGCAGCCCGGGGCTCGAGATGGAACCTTAAGGGAACCCTCACCAGCCCTCTGGCCTTCCTGAGCCAGGCTCCGCCCGATGCTAAGTGATCCTATCCGTATTTCACAGTAGCTGTGGGAGATGGCTTCCTTACAGGTGTGGCCTGCCTTTCACAGATGAGAAAGCTGAAGCCTGAGCCGGGGTTGGTGACTTGGAGTCACTCAGACAACTGAGAGCTGGAGAACCCAGGGGTCCAGACTCCCAGCCTAATGGCTTTCCGACAGAGACCTGCGGGAGTGGGCTAGGGACTTGGCCTCTCCCAGCAACCAAGCAGTGCCTGTACCCCGAGGACCGATAACCCCAGCCTACCTTTACATGGAAAGCAGGGGGAGAGGCTAGAGAGCTGCATGCAAAGTTGTCTGGGTTTGGTTAAAATACTCTCTCCGGGCTTTTCTCAAAAACAGCAAAGTAGGTAACGGTTCTTGTTGTCGTTGGATTTGGCAAAACTAGAATCCTGTCAAAATCATCATCTTTTGATTCTGTACTAGACTTTATAGTTTACACAATACTTTGATCTTCAGTTTCTTTCAGCACAACCCCACAATATAGGTGCACTCTGATTTTCTTAGCTGGATGAGCAGGGCCCATGTCTGTTTTGTTCATTACTCTGTGCCCCAGTGCCTGGCACCCAGACACTCAAAAATTTTGAATGAATGAATCAAGTTTTACAGATGGGGAATCAGAGTTGGGGACTCTAACCTGGGTTACGCCACTGTAATAATGACAGAGCTGAGACTTAAAATATCTTCTGACACAGAGGCAGAGGCTCTTTTTATTTCCGTTCTGTCTCAGAATCATAGACTGCTAAAACTGAAGAAAGGGCCCTCAGAGACCATCCAGTCCATCCCCCTCACTTCACAGTGATGAGGTGAGCCGGAAGCTTCACAGAAACACATTTCCTAGGCTTCAGTAAGTGATCATGTTGTTGGTTTCTCTGTGAGAAGCTGGGAGTAGGTCCTCATAGGCATTACAGATCAAGAGACAAAATGGATCAGTAATTATGATTCTGAAATTGCTCATAATTAGATCTATGGCCAGGCACTCTAATTCAGATTAATGAGACTGAGTTGCTGGTTCCCAATAACCCACAAGTCAGTGAAGGTTCAAGAGGTGTTAATTAGATCAATGTTGTTGTTTTTAGTTATTCATTTGGTAAGCTCTTGAATGGCACTGTGTGCAAAGCTCTGAGCTAGGCACTGTGGTTGATGAAAGATTACTATCTAGTGTGAAATAGTGGTTAACAGCAAGAGCTCTTTGGAGCCAGATTGCCTGGGTTAGCACCCCATTTTTGCCATTTACTCGCTGTGTTACCCTGGGCAGATTACCCACTCGCCTCTCTACTCGTGGAGTTTCTCATCTATCGAAGAGAAAAGATGCACGTACATAAATCAATTGAATGCAAGATAGATGGATGTAATATATGGCATGTGAGCTCAGGGGTGGATGAGATCACCCTCTCTAGAGAGTGAGGAGGGAGTAATGGAGGAGTTGGAATTTGTGTCATTGAAAAAGGAGTAGGGTTTCAGATGGTCAGGATAGAGGAAAGGCATCGAGAAGAAGGAACAGAATGAGCAGCAAGGGGCCAGATTGAGGAAGGCCTTGGATCCTGGCAAGGAGTTTGGATGTTACTCAGTAAGCTGTAAAAGCGTTTGAGGGACTTTTGCCAGATCATTTTGCAACTGCGGGAGAGTGTAGTGACTCACAGAAAACACCCTGGAGTTCAGCATGGAGCCAGGTTTCCTGAGTGGGAGTGAGTTTCCTGGCATAGGAAAGGCTGGTGTATCCGGCAGGATGCCTACCACCTCAGGCTGTAGCTGTCTCACTAGAGGAGTGTGACTGAGATTCCCCTCTAGTGGCTGAGATTGGTACTTCCATGGAGATTGGACTGGGATTTCTTAGTCCATTTCATAGATTCATAAGCAACCTTAAGACTGAACATCTATTCTGTGCCAGGCACCTTTATGTACTTTATCTCCTATCATCCTTGAAGCAGCCATATGAAGTAGATACTATGAACATTTAACAGAAAAAAAAGCAGAAGCTTGCTGAACTACGGGGTTGGAAGGAGGTCTAGGAATCATTTTCCCCATCAGTTAGTTCATTACTTCACAGCTCACTGCATTGTTAGAGTTTTTCTAATGGCTGTTGTTTGGCTTAGCTCTATCCTCTGGATCTACCTACACTAAGTTTTAAGCCAGTTTTTATCTGTTTGTGATGTCAAGGTCACAAGAGAGGCCAGTGGGTAATTTGCCCAGGGTAGCACAAGTAAGGAACGTTTGAAGAGTACAAATGAACATTGCCGTTTCAACTAACTCAGCTAACCAGCAGAAACCGAGAAGGCAGCAAATGTGCAGGAATAGGGGTCAGAACACATTTAGTAATTTATTAAGATTTAAATTACTGACCTTTTTTTTTTTTTAATCCAAAAAACCTCTGTTACACTTTTCTTATAACACTTCTTCGTATGTTGGAGAATAGCTGTGCGCAAACATCTCTTCTCTGGTGTAAGCATTCTTCACCTGATCCCTTCTCTGAAATCTTTGTGGTCAGCTCTGCCTGCCCCCACTCCTTCCCTGGGCTGTCCTTCTCACCAGCCTGCTTTCTCTACGGCATCTCCCTTAGTAACTTCATCACATTCCTGTGGTATCACCTTTTTCCGTTATGTAAAATCTCTATCCTTAGCCATTGGCCATTGCCTTTCTCCCTAGTTCTAGTTCCAAAGTTTCAGTGTTTGCTGGACAGCTTCACTGGAGGTGAACAACAAGCTGGAGGCTTGCTGATGCATCAAATTCAGCGTATCCAATGTAAGTCTTCCTTTTTATTCCCAAACCAGTTTCTCTTCCAGATTCTATTTGCTTCAGGACCACCATCACTCTCTCAGAGTTGAGCCCTGTTATTTTCTCATTTTTCCATTTCTCTGCATACCTAGGCAACTTCTTATCATCTTATTGCCATAATATTTCCCGAAGCCATCCCCTCTACTATTGATCAAATCCTAATTTTATTTTTTTACTTTTTAAATAATTTCAGAACTTATTAAAAAGTTGCAAATAGTTCAAAGAATTTCTGTATACCTTTCATCAACACTCCCTAAATGTTAATATTTTAAATAAACACAGTACATTATTAAAATCAAGACATTAACATTAATAGAGTTAATCTATGGATCTTTTAAAAATTTTGCCAATTATCCCATTAATCTCCATTTTCTGGTTCAGGATCCAATGCAAGATCACTTGTTGCATTTAGTTGTTATGACTCCTTCATTTCCTTTAATCTGGAACAGTTCCTTAGTCTTTTTTGTTGTTGTTTTTCGTGACCTTGACACTTTTGAAGATTACCGGCCAGGCCAGTTATTTTGTAGAACATTCCTCAGTTTGGGTTTGTCTGATGCTGCCTTGCGATTCCTCGTTTCACTTTGCCTCTGCTACTGTATTGTGCTGTCACTATTGTACTGACTAGTCTCCTTGCCTTCAATCTTTTCCCTCCTCAGAGATGCCTACAATAGCTCTGATGAGGTTTGTATTAATCAGGAATCTTTCGGTAAAGAGCAGTCAATGACCCAGCTCAAACCAACTTAAACAAGAAAGGAAATTTATTGGCTTACTTACTGAAAAGTTTAGAGGTAGATGTTAAGGCATTGTTGGTTCCAGGGACTCAAACAATATCATCAGGACTTGGGTCCCATCTCTGAGCTCTGCCTTCTTCTGAATTGGTTCCATTCTCAGGTGGTTCCTCTCATGGTGGCAAGATGGCTCTCAGCAGTTCTAGATTCACGTCTCATTTTTTTCCAGGAACTCCATCAGGGGGAAAAGCTCATCTCTATCTGTCTCTCTGTCTCTGTCTCTCGCCCTCTCTCTGTCTCCTTGTAACTAAAGCCCCAGATGTGACTCCCACTGGTTATTGGTTCTGTTTGGAGCCTGTGCAAATCCCTGAACCAATCAATGTGGAGCTTGCGGTTTAGTTATCTCTACTTGCATGAGATGAACTGGGCTGGAGGAGGGATGGTTTTCCCAAGGGAAATTAGGGTGCTATCCCCAGAAAGTGTTGAGCAGGCAAAACAGCAGTGTCCATTATAATTTTTCTGTTTAGAAATTCTTAATTCCTCCCGTTAACTACCAAATGAAGTCCCAAATGCCTTGCCAACATCCAAGGCCCTACTTACTTTGATCCAAATCTGTCTTTTCAGGCTCCTTATCTAGAGGAACCTTTTGCTCTAGCCACACTAAATTTCTCAGTGACTTGCATAGCACACACATTCGTGCTTCTGCACCTTTGCTCATGCTATGTCTGTTATTTGGGATGCCCCTTATTTGGGTTTTTCAATAAAAGGAATCTTTTCTATTTCCAGGATTAGCTCAAATACCATTCCTTTATGAGATGTTTCTTGGTATCCTCCAGCTGCATGTGCTGTATCTGTAGCTCTTATGTCTTAGAGCAAATGTCAAGTTTGTATTATATTTATTTATGTACTCATCTTGCCCTCCCTAGTAGATTGTAAAGTTTCTTGAAGGCCATAATGCTAGTATCTTAGCTTTTAAACCCTCTCCAGTATCATGTAGTGTTTTGCACTCAATACATATTTGTTGAGTGAATGAATTTTTATATTTATATTTATGCCGTAGCCTCCACACCCTTCATCAGCTGGGATGAGCTTTTCTGGATGAGCTCAGAGTTGACTGTGTTCCTGTTAAAATGCAGTATCCAAAATAGATACCGTTTTCTATATGTAGTCTGACCAGTGGGAGTATGGTAGGAGTATTGCTTCCCTTGTATTGGCCTAATATTTTATTCACTTCCACACAAAGCCGTTCCCTGCACCTCTAATCTAAAATATATGCTGTTCGTATGCCTCCCTCATGGGACTTAATCACCATTTTTCTTTCATGGAACTTAATCACCATTTGTCATTATATATTAATTTGTGTGGTGATAGAGTGGGGGCTGCAAGCTCCCTTCTCTTTCTGCTTCTGGAAATTCACTTCCCAGAACTGTGGAGCGATGAGGTATACCCCTCTCAACTGCAGAAGCCTGGATTATATTATTTCAACGTACATTTATTGAGTACCTTTCTGCCAGGTAGGCAGTAGCTAAACTGAGTGCCTCCTGAGTGCTAGATTTCTTTTTTGGGGGTGTACATGATCTTATTTGATTTTCACACTAGCCTTGTGAAATAGATGTGTGAAACATGGGGAAGCTGGTGTGGAAAGGTTGGGTGACTTGCTCGAGACCACACGTGATAAGTGTCGGGCTTGGGGCTCAAGCCCTCGCCTATCTGACTTCAGAGCAGAGGCTGTAAATGGGTGTCCCAAGGCCATATTCAGCCTGCAAATGTATATTGCTTGGCTTATGTCGTCTTGCTATCCTTTAATTTGAAAAAACAAAGCAAAACAAAAATATGGGTTGGAATCAGACTGCCTGAGTTTGAATCCTGGCACCACTCATCAGTTTAACTTCCTCCTCAGTTTTCTCATCTGAAAGACAGGATATAGTCCTTACTTCACAGGCATGTTGAGATGTAAATGTTTTTATATATGAACCTGGGTGGGTGGCATAACTTTTCTAAACTTTAGTTTTATCAAATGCAAATTGGGGAAAATAAAACTGTTTGTGTCTGCTTCACAAAGTTGGTAGGTGTAGTAAAGTTTTGGAGATTTTTGGACATGCAGGTCTTAAAACTGCAAAGGATGTAAAGACGTTAGATGTCTCTTATCATTAGAGACACTTCCCTAAGTGGACATCACACTTCTTGTTTTTAAAATTTAAGATATTAATTACATTCAATAAACCCCACCCATTTTAAGTACATGTACAGTGTAATGAATTTTGGTGATACAATCACATGACGATCACTTCGGTCAGGATATAGAGCAACTTCTTCAAACTAAAAAGCCCCTTTCCAGTGATTCTCTTTTCCAGGCAACAATTGAACTACTTTCTGTAACTCTAGTTTTGCTTTTTCTGGGATTTCACATAAATGGAATCATACAGCATGGAGCATTTGTGTTTGACTTCTTACACTTAGTATGATACTTTGGAGATTAATCTACGTTCTTGTGTATATTAATATTTCATTACTTGAAACCAATTTTTTTTATTGAGGTAAATTCACATCTCATAAAATTCACTATTTTAAAGTGTACAATTCAGTGATTTTTAGTATTTTCACAGGGTTGTGCCACCAGAACGTTTTCATCACCCCCAAAAGAAACCTCATACCATGGCAGTCACTGCCCATCCCTCCATCCCTCTAGCCCCTGCCAATTTCTTATCTGCTTTCTGACTCTGTGGATTTGCCTATTCTGGATACTTCATATGAATGGAATCACGTATGTGGCCTTTTGCATCTGGCTTCTTTTACTTAGTGTGTTTTCAAGATTCGTTTAGGTTGTAGCATGTATCAGTACTTCGTTCCTTTTTTATGCCTGAACAACATTTCATTGTATGGAGAGTTCCATTCATTTATATATATCCATTAAATATCCATTCATCAGTTGATGGACATTTGGATTGTTCCTGCCTTTTGACTGTTATGAATAATGCTGCTATGAACATTCGTGTGCAAGTTTTTGTGTGAACATATGTTTTCAGTTCTCTTGGGTGTATACCTAGGAGTGGAATTGCTGGATCATATGGTAACTTTACGTTTAACTTTTTTTTTTTTTTTTTTTTTTTGGTGAGGAAGACCAGCCCTGAGCTAACATCCGTTGCTAATCCTCCTCTTTTTGCTGAGGAAGACTGGCCCTGGGCTAACATTGTGCCCATCGTCCTCTACTTTATATGGGACGCCGCCACGGCATGGCTGACAGGCAGTGCGTCCGCGGGCGCCCGGGATCCGAACCCGCGAACACCGGGCTGCCAAGCGCGGACGAAACCGCTGCGCCACCAGGCCGGCCCCACGTTTAACTTTTTGAGGAACTGCCAAACTGTTTTCCATGGTGGCTGCACCATTCTATATTACCACCAGCAAGGTGTGAGGGTTTCAATTTCTCTACATCCTCCCCAACACTTGTTATTATCTGTCTTTTTTATTATACCCATCCTAGTAGGTGTGAAGTGGTATCTTGTAGTTTTTATTTGCATTTTCCTCATGGTCATGCGCTTATTAGCCATTTGCATATCTCCTTTGGAGAAATATCTATTCAAGTCCCTCGCCCATTTAAAAATTGGGATGTTAGCCTTTTTGTTGTTGAGTTGTAAAAGTTCTTTATATATTCTGGATATTAGACTCTTATCAGATATATTTGCAAATATATTTTCCCATTCAGTGGATTGTCTTTTTGTTTACTTGAAGTACAAAATGTTTTAATTTTGATGCAGTCCAATTTATCTATTTTTTATTTTGTTGCTTGTGCTTAGGTCTCATATCTAAGAAACTGTTGCTTACTCTACAGTCATGAAGATTTATGGCTGTTTTCTTCTAAGAGTTTTATGGTTTTAATTTTTACATTTAAGTCTTTGATCCATTTTGAATTATTTTGTATATGGTGTGAGGTAGGGGACCTAAATTCATTCTTTTGCATGTGGATATCCAGTTATCCCAGCACCATTTGTTGACAAGGCTATTCTTTCCCCGTTGAATTGTCTTGGCACTCTTGTTGAAAATCAACTGACCACAGATATATGGATTTATTTTTGGACTCTCAATTCTATTCCATCAATCTAATCATTATTTCTTTCCTTCTGCTTGCTTTGGGTTTAGCTTGCACTTCTTTTTCCAATGTCTTAGGGTGAACAATTAGGTTGTTGATTTGAGATCTTTCCTCTTTTCTAATATGGACATTTCTTATATAGACTCAAATTTATAGCTATGATATTATAAATTTATTTTATATATATATAATATTATAAATTTATAGCTATTATAGCTATAAATTTCCCTTATAAGCACTGCTCAGCTACATCCCATAAGTTCTGGTATGTTGTATCTTCATTTTCATTCACCTCAGAGTATTTTCTGATTTCCCTTTGATTTCTTCTTTGACTCATCAGTTATTTAAATAGCATGTTGTTTAATTTCCACATATTTGTGAATTTCCTAAATTTCTTTCTGTTATTACTTTCCAATTTCATTGTCATCAGAGAACATATTTTGTATGATTTCAATCCATTTAAATTTATTGAGGTTTGTTCTATGGCCTAGTGTATGGTCTATCCTGAAGAATATTCCAGGTGCACTTGAGAAGAATACGCATCTGCTGCTGTTGGGTGGAGCATTCTAGAGATATCTGTTAGGTCTATTTTGTGTTTAGTGTTGTTCAAGTCTTCTGTTTCTTTGTTGCTCTACTGCCTAGTCATTCTATCCATTATCAAAAGTAGAGTATTGAAATCTCCAACTATTATTGTTGAATTTTCTATTTTCCCCCTCAATTCTGTCAGCCTTTGCTATATATATATATATATATATATATTTTTTTTTTTTTTTTTTGAGGAAGATTGGCCCTGGGCTAACATCTGTGCTCATCTTCCTCTACTTTATATGTGGGATGCTGCCACAGCATGGCTTAATAAGCAGTGCATAGGTCCGCAGCCGGGATCTGAACCTGCAAACCCTGGGCCACTGAAGCGGAGTGTGCAAACTTAACCACTATGCCACCAGGCTGGCCCCCCTGCTTCATGTATTTTGAGGCTCTGCTACTGGTGCATATATGATTATAATTGTTATATCTTCCTAATGGGTTGACCTTTTTATTATAAGATGTCCCTCTTTACCTGTAGTAACATTTTTTATTTTAAAGTCTTTTTTGTCTGATATTCACATAGCCACTCCAACTTTCTTAGGATTGCTTTTTGCATGCTATATCTTTTTTCTATCCTGTTACTTTCAACTTCATTTGTATCTTCCAATCTAAAGTGTGTCTCCTGTAGATTATCCGGTCTGACAATCTCTGCTGTTTGATTGGGTTGTTTAATCCATTCACATGTAATATTATTAATATAGTTGAATTTTCATCTGCCAATTAAATTTTTGTTTTCATATATGTCTCATGTCTTTTTTCTTTCTTCCTTTACTGCTTTCTCTTGCATTAGGTAAATATTTTCATGTGTAATATTTTCTTCTATTTTTTTTACTGTATGTTTGAGTTATTTTCTTTCTTTCTTTTTTTTTTCTTTGTGAGGAAGACCAGCCCTGAGCTAACATCTGTTGCCAATCCTCCTCTTTTTGCTGAGGAAGACTGGCCCTGGGCTAACATCTGTGCCCATCTTCCTCTACTTTTTATATGGGACGCCGCCACAGCGTGGCTGACGAGCAGTGCATCAGCGGGCGCCCGGGATCCGAACCTGCAAACCCCGGGCTGCCAAGCATGGACTAAACCGCTGCACCACTGGGTGGCCCCTTGAGTCATTTTCTTAATGGTAGTTCTAGGGCTTATCATATACATTTTAACTTATTAGAATCTACTTCAAATTTATACTAACTTAATTCCACTGAGACATAGAATGTTATTCCTATATAGCTGTATTCCCTCTTCCCCTTTTTTTGTGCTATTATTGTTATACATATTATTACATGTTACAAACCCAACAATACATTGTTATAAGTATAACTTTATATAATTTTATGTCTATTAAAGAAGCTGAGAAAAGAAAGGAGAGCAAGTTTATATTTATAGATTTTCTTATATTTATTTCATCATTTCTGGTTCTCTTAGTTTGTTTCTGTGGATTCAAGTTACCATCTCGTGTCACTTTCTTACACCAATACAACTTTGATTCCACCCACCTTCTTTGTGCTGTTGTTGTCAAATATATTACATTCTTATATGTTATAGGCCCAACAATACTATTATCTACATATTGTTTTATACAATTGCTTTTAAAATCATTTAAGAGAAGTAAAGAAAAATATGCATTCATACTGACATAATGACATAATTACCTTTACTGGTACTCTTTGTTTTTTTGTGTGGATTTGAATCTCCATCTGAGTTTACTTGCATTCAGCTTGACACATTTCTTAGTATTTCTTGTAAGGCAGGTCTGGTAGCAACAATTCTCTCAGTTTTGTTTATCTGAGAATGTCTTTATTTTGCCTTCACTTTTGAAAGTTGGTTCTGCCGGATATAAGATTGCTCGATTCATAATTTTTTTTAGTACAGTTCATCCTTATTATTCAGATTCTGTATTTGTGAATTTGCTTCTCACTAAATTTTACTTGTAATCCCCAAATCAATACTCATGGTGCTTTCATGGTTGTTTGCAGACATGTGCAGAGCAGCAAAAAATTTAGGTCACCAGATGTGCATGTTCCCAGCTGAGGTTGAACAAGATAATGCTCTGCCTTCTTGTTTCAGCTCTTATACTATAAACAAGTGTCCTTGTCATGGTCTATTTAGTGCCATAATTTTGCATTTTTGTGCTTTTTCTTGGTGCTTTTGCTGTTTAAAATGACTCGCAAGCATAGTGCTGGAATGCTGTCTAGTATTTCTAAGTGCAAGAAAGCAGGATGTGCCTTATGGAGAAAATACATGTGTTAGATAAGCTTCATTCAGGCATAAGTTATAGTGCTGTTGGCCATGAGTTCAATGTTAATGAATCAATAATATATATTAAATAAGGTGTCTTTAAACAGAAACACACATAAAGCAGGGTTATATATTGATCAGTTGACAAAAATACTGTGACCAGAGGCTGGCAGGAACTTAACCCTGTATTTTCCCCTAGGAGCAGTGGTCCAGTATTCACTAATTCAGTGTTTGCAGTGACTTTATAGAATATAATTATCATGAACAATGAGACTCAACTATACTTTGAATATGCCATCTCACTGCCTTCTGGCCTGCATTGTCTGGGATGAGAAGTCAGCTGTTAATCTTATTGTAGACCCTTTACATGTGATGAATCTTTTTTCTCTTGCTGCTTCCAAGATTTTCTCTTTGTCTTTCAGGACTTTGAGTATGATGTGTCTGGGTGTGGATTTCTTTGCACTTATCCTACTTGGAGTTCATTGAGCTTCTTGGATGTATAGAATAACATTTTTCAACAAATTTGTGAAGTCTTTAGCCAAGTGTTCTTCAACTGTTTTTTCTGTTCCTTTATCTTTCTCCTCTCTTCTGGTACTCTTATTACACATATGTTGGTGTTCTTAAAGGTGTGAGATCTCCACATTTCTGTGAGGGTCTGTTCATTTTTCTTCATTCCATTTTCTCTGTTTTTTTTTTTTTTTTTTTATTCCATAATCACTATCTATCTATCTTCAAATTTGCTGATTCTTTCTTCTGCCAGATCAATTCTACTGTTAAGTCCCTATGATGAACTTTTTTCTTTTGGTTAATGTACTTTTCAACTCCAAAATTTCTATTTGGTTCTTTTTTTAAAAATATAATTTCTACCTCTTTATTGATATTCTCTATTTGGTGAGATATTGTCATCATACCTTCCTTTATTTCTTTAAGCATGGTTTCCTTTGAACATATTTATAATAGCTACATTGAATTCTGTTAAATCTGACATCCAGTCTCTCTCACAGGCAGTTTCTGTTGTCTGCTTTTTTGCCTGTGTATGGGCCACACTTTTTCTTTGCATGTCTCATAACTTTTGTTGAAAAGTAGACATTTTAGGTAATATATTGTAGCAACTCTGGGTACTGATTCCCCTTCTCCCTCCCTGGGGGTTGTTTTTGTTGTTGTTTACTTGTTTATTTGTTTGTTTTGTGTTCCCTTAGCAGGAAACTTTGGTGTTGCTCCTTGGAGGGCACAGTTGCCTTGGGGTGACAGTGATTGTAGCAGGCTGTCATTGTTTCTTTCCTTGATTTCTCTGTTGAGCTGTCTGCTTCATTTGGTATTACACACCACTTGTTAGGCTCCACTAATTACTGACTGATTGCTCTATTGTTTTTGACAATGCCCTGGGGCATGTATTGCTCAGTACTCTGATCCAGTTACTTTGGGCAGAAGTAGGTTTTGAGGCTGGTCTTTGACATTTGTTCTGACCTCAAGAGGGCTCTTAGCTGTCTCTTTCCCTGGTTCTCTCTGGTGAATTAAGTGTCCTAGGGTTTAGCCTTGTGGTTCTTAATTAAGAAGAGCTATTGGGTTTTTTTTTTTTTTTAGAGTGCCCTTAGGCGTGAACTTTCCCATACTGCGTTTCAAATAAAGTCAGTTCCTTTGGAGAGAGTCTCTTTTCTTATGGACTCCCTCTCCCATGGGGAAAGTCTCTGAGCCACTACTCTGGGCACTAGGTGGGGGCGTAGCCTCTGGCCTTCTTGGCTTGCCTTTCCCAGCATGGGATCTCTGCTCTATGAGCAAGCTGAGATGAGGGCAGTCGGGCCCCCAGTGTTCTTTGACCATCACACCTGGGACAGAGCCTCCATCCTATGAGTAGTGCTGGAGGGGGGAAAGGAGTTCCCTACCTATCTGCCACATTCTCTAGAAATTTAGCCTCTTCAACTTGGAGTTGGAGGGGATGAGAAATGCTAGCACCCTGCCCCTCCTGGTGAGACATGGTAAGGCTTGATTGGGAGCTGAGGGGAGAGGGAGCCCTGTCTTCTTGGCTACCCCTACCCAGAATGGAGTTTCCCTCAAGCTAAGCCTGGGGGGAGGGAGGGTGAGAGGGAATTGATTGTGACTCAAATGCACAGACTCTCCCTATTCTTACCAAGTTTTAGTAGATTTTCTTGAATAAATGTTTCTTCATTGGCTATAAGCCATTAGGACAATTTCCAGAGACTTTAAGGTTTTTTTTTTTTTAAATAATTTTCACCAGCTTTGCTTGTTTTTCTGGGGTATGGGTATGCAGAACTCCTCACATTGTTACCTCAGAGCTTTGATCTCCATCAGCTTTCCTTTTAAGCTTTTTGTTTTGTTTTGTTTTTGTTTTTGTGGGGAAGACCAGCCCTGAGCTAACATCCGTTGCCAATCCTCCCCTTTTTGCTGAGGAAGACTGGCCCTGGGCTAACATCTGTGCTCATCTTCCTCCACTTTATATGGGACGCCGCCACGGCATGGCTGACAGGCAGTTCGTCGGCGGGCGCCCGGGATCCGAACTCGCGAACCCCGGGCTGCCAAGCGTGAACTAAACTGCTGCGCCACCGGGCGGCCCCCCTTTTAAGCTTTTTGATTAGTCAACTGTTTGCCCTAATAGCTGTCCGTTACCTCATAGCTGTCCATTACGTCAGGCAGCTGCAAAGTTAAAACACTTGTCCATAAATGTTTTCCACAAATGACTCCTAGGGAGAAGGCTTTTCACAATAGACAAGCTCCAAGTGAAGTCACATACAGACAGCCTTGTAAGTGGGATCTTCCAAGGAACCAGAAGGCAGTGCCAATAATGACAATTCTTTGTGAATAAGACTTGGAAAGAGTTCCAGCTCCATTCTGTTCCCTCCAGTGCCTGCCAGGTTGCACTGGGAATCTGGGCTATTTTCAAGGTTGCAACAGAGCCAGAGAGTGGGGGACAGGACTAGGGCAAGTTAAAATGTCACAAAACCCATGTTCTTACCAAGATTCAGCCATTTTTGTTGGATAAGATTCCCCAAGTTTCTGCAAGACTTTGGTTCCTTTACAGAGTTTTGAAAAAGTTGATTGTAACAATGTTTTGCAGGGTTTTTCATTGCTTATATGTAGAAGTGAATTTTCAAAAGTCCTTTCCTCTGCTACTTTTGCTGACATCACCAAAATCAACATTTAATTAATGTTAATGTCCAAACTACTGTAGACCCACCAAATTCCTGTACTTGTGCTCAGGTTTCTTTATATGGTCTGCAAGGATGCCCTAAAAGACTGTTTTTCTTCCTTGAAATCAAGGCAGAAAGCAATTAAAGTCCTAAAGTTTCCCCCATCTAACAGTGTTGTAACCCTATGAAAAAGGGAAGTGGGGTTTATTTAGCATGAGTAGTTCTCACTGCTCCCACTACTTGGTGTTCACACATGATCTGAAGAATATAGACTCTAGAACCCTATCGAGGTGACTAATACCAAAGTCACTGGTGAGTAGTTTTATAAATTACTTTTTAAAATTTCTTGAAAGTCAGAAAGGTATTTACCTGTCCCCAGTACTTTTCCATTTTTCTAAAATTTCTCAAAGTTTGTCTACAATAGTTCCAAAACCAGTTTCTTTCAGCATCTTGGGGCATGGACGGCATCCAAATCTGGGGTCTTCAACATTTCAATTGAGTTGGTGTTCTCTTATCATCCTTCACTTCTTTGGGGCTTTAATTTCTTCTCCTGAGCTACCACCTGAAACCATTTTAATCTTGAGCATTATTCTCTTTATAGAAGACAGACCAAATGAAAGTTGAGAGGTTCTGCTTTCTTTTGGTCATCTGTTAATATTACACCATCTACCCTAAGCAATGGGCCCATTTCTTCCTTCTTCTTCTTGCTCCAAATATAGCTATAAAAGCCCTTTTTGTTGTCAATAGCATGTTTCACAATCTCAGTCCATTCCGAGTTACAGCCATCCTGACACTATTCTTATAGATTTATATCAGTCTTCTGTGTTTATCCCTGAGTAGGTGGCTCTTCTGCCATCCTCTATCATAGAGTTTCCTGTGCAGCCACTTTAGTTCCTTTAAGTGCTCCGCCCATTGCTTCTTCGTCAGGAACTAAAAGGGATGAAGGAGTGACTTTTTAAAAATGTTTTGGTTGGATATTCTTGAAATGATAATTAAAATTACACAGATTAGTTTACTATTGGAACATAAAGAGAAAAACATTTAGTACATACAGTGAGATAATCGTTCATTAATTTAGCATCCAATGATTAATTTATGCATCAGTTTAGCATCCAATGATTAGTTTAGCATTGTACTAGTCATAGGCATTGTCTTGTTCACACTGTGTACATTAATACATAACTACATATTGCTTTTTCCTTTAGTTTTTGTTTCATTTATCTATTATTGTGTAACAAACCATCACAATATTTAGTGGCATAAAATAACTTTTTTTTTAATGCTCATTGATTCTTTGGGTCAGGAATTTGGAAAAGCCATATCAGGAAAAGCTATCCTCTGTTCCATTATGTCCGAGCCTCAGATCAGATGACCCGAACAGCTTGGGGTGACTCTAACGGCCGGGGTTGGAACAGTTGGGAGTGGGGCATCCAATTCCAAGATGACTTCTTCACTCATATAACTGGCACCTGGGCTGGGATGGCTGAAGGACAGGCTCAGATGGGACTGTCAACCATAGTGCCAATGAGTGTCCTTACCAGCATGGTTTGGGCAGGGTAGTTGGACTTCTTACTTGGATGTTCTAGACTCCAGGAACGAGTGTTCCAGTGAGCAAGGTGAAAACTGCATGGCCTTTAATGACCCATCTTTGGAAGTCACAGAGCATCACTTCCACCACGTGCTCTTTATTGACTCAGTCACAGCCAGCCCAGATTGGGGGGGGCGGGGTGTAGACCCCACCTCTTGTTGGGAGGAGTGTCAAAGAATTTATGGCTCAGAAAAACTGCTCACAGAAAACCCCACAGAATTGTAAGCTCAATAAAATGGTTATTGCTTTAAGCTATTAAAAAAAAAAAAAGAATGTATGGCCACATTTTAAAACTACCTCAGCTTCACAAATAATTATTTATAAAGTGAAGTATACATCCCTGGCTGGAAGGTTGCCAAACCAGTGACCAGAAATATTTATTTTCAGCCAATTTCTTCTTTTGATCAATTAAAACTTCTTTGCATAAAAAGTAAATATATGCTTCCTATAAAAATGCAGACATATAGGGGCTGCCCGGTGGTGCAGCGGTTTAGTCAGCGCTTGGCAGCCCAGGGTTCGCAGGTTTGGATCCCGGGTGCCCGCCAATGCACTGTTGTCAGCCATGCTGTGGCGGCGTCCCATATAAAGTAAAGGAAGATGGGCACAGATGTTAGCCCAGGGCCAGTCTTCCTCAGCAAAAAGAGAGGAGGATTGGCAACGGATGTTAGCTCAGGGCTGGTCTTCCTCACCACACACACACACACAAAAGCAGACATATAGAAAGTGGGAAAATTCTCCATCTCAATTCGGTTTATTTATTTATTTTCCAAAGTTACATATGCACATGTTTAGGAATTCTTTGAGGCTTATTATGAAAAACTGGGGTTCCCCCATCGCTCAATTCCTGTTCCTAAGAGGTACTACACTCAACCCCTTTAGTTCATTCTTTTGTATTCTCAGTATATCTAAATAGCATGCCCATATTGCCACTTCTTGATTTTTTTGGTTTTAGGCATTTTCTGTGATCATTTTGGAAGTTGAGGCTTTAACTCGTTCACCTCTCAGACACTTCCTGTCTTCATTCCCCCCACGTTACTGTATCACACACAGTTTCACACACAGTTTTGGTTACATAGTTATTCAGAGTTTACATCACTATATGTAAATGCTACCCACAGTTAACCATGTAGTTACTATGACTTCTTTTCTTGCACTTTTTGTTTCCCTCTCCCCCACCACTGAATTAATAATTGTCCTGTTTTTATTGTTTTATTTGTTTGCTTTGCATGTATAACACTAATTCAATCCTAAACTCTGCCTTGAGGTGTAAATATCTCATTACATTCAAACACATTAGATTTCTATTGGTTTTATTTCCTTAAAGACACCTCTGCAGCCTTCTGACCTGCTTCCATCTAGAGCGGTGATTCTCCGGTCCTGTAGAGCTGTCTCCTTGAGAACTCCCTTCCATCTACAGGGACTTCCCCATGTCTTTCCTGAGTTGGATCCCTAGTTTCCTGGATTTCATGTCTCCCTCTTTCTTGCTTTATCCCTTGTTTTGGTGGGTACATTCTCTAGTACCTTGGTAAGTAAGGGTACATTTTTGAGACTTTGTATGCCTAAAAATATCTTTATTTTACTTTCACACTTAATAGCTTGGGCAGAGAATTCAAGATTGGAAATCATTCGTTCTCAGTATTTTGAATGCACAGCTCTGCCTTCTGGCTCCCATTGTCAGCATTGAGAAATCTGGTTCCATCCTTGTTCATGACTGTTAGAAAACTCTTTTGTCTCTCTGGAAGCATGTGGGGAACTTCCTTGGCCCCAGTATTCTAAAAATCTTGGTCTGGATCTGTTTCCATTCACTGTGTTGGGCCCCATCAATCTGGAAATTCACTCCCTGAGTATTTTTTTCTTTTATTGTATAAATGTGTATTAAAAAAAAACTATCACCTAGGTCAAGAAACAAAAGATTGCCAGCATCCCCAAAAGCCCAATCACAATCCCAGTCTGGTCCCCACCCTGAAGGTGTAATGACCATTGTGACTGTTGTGATGACCATCTTCTTGCCTTTCTTTATAGTTTTTCCTCCCATGTATAAATCTCTAAGCAATCCAGTTTAGTTCTGCCTGTATAGGACTTTATAAGAATGGACCTCAGATAACATGAAATGTACTAATAACCATTTCTAAGTGTATAGTTCAGTAGCGTTAAGTACATCACATTGTTGAACAACTCATCTCCAGAACTCTTTTCACCTTCTCAAACTGAAACTCTGTACACATTAAATAAGAACTCTCCATTCCCTCATCCCCAGTTCCTGGCAACCACTATTCCACTTTCTGTTTCTATGAATTTGACTACTCTAATTAATTCACAGAAGTGAAGTCATACTGTATTTGTCTTTTTGTGACTGGCTTATTTCACTTAGCATAACAGCCTCAAGGTTCATCCATGTTGTAGGATGTGTCAGAATTTCTTTCCTTTTCAGCAGAATAACATTCCATTGTTTTGGGTGTACCACATTTTGTTTATCCATTCATCCATTTGGCCTCTGTCTTTTATATATTGGATTCTTTCCTCAAATGTCTGGTGAATCTTGGATGTCTGGTCATACTGAAGTGTGGGACTATTACAAAGCTGATTGAAAACTCTGCACGTGTGGGAAGGCTTATCCCGTGGCTCTCAGTGTAGGGTGACTAGGTTGGCCATCAGGGAAGCTCCTGATGTTGGTGTCTTCTTGGTTTGGCCAAATTCCCTACAGAGGCCTCGTCCAATCTCCTGCCTGAAGGTGCCAGCTTCTCTGTCTTTTGTGGCTTCTGCAAAGAAAATCTGTTGACTTCTTATGTTTTCCACTACCAGCTCAAGATTCCACTTTCTCATTTCCAGTAAACAGTTATCACGTGTCCATCTATTACCTGGCTTTAAAAATTTTGCTCCTTTGGTCTTCTCCCTCATTCTCACTGTTCTTGTGGGTTTGTGGCATTTGAAAAATCTTCTTACTACCATTTTATTATGGTTCTTGCAGGAACAGAGCTGAATGCATGTGTTTAACCTACTGTCTTGAATCTGAAGCATTTCAACTTTTTAAAGTAAGCCTTTTCTTGAAGTATAAGATACAGACATCCAATTTGTTTATGACTAGATTGTCTGATTCCTAATAAATTGTTTAGAAATTCAGAAGAGGAAGGAATAGCTTCATGGAGAAATTGGGACTTTCAGGATATAGGCTGGGTTTGGATAAGTAAAAAGGAGTAATGAGAAACACCAAAAGCAGGAGATAATGAATTTGCCTGAAGTGATGGGTTGAGAATAAGAGTTGTGTGGAGAGGAATATGAGGGGCAGATTACAAAGAAGCCCTGAGGGCTGGGATAAGAAGTTTGAATTTTCTGCTAGAAGAGAGTATTTTATCACGTTACTCAGCTTCAGAGTGTTGCAGGAAAACATTCACACATTTGAATGTTGATGAAGACATTTACAAATATAGATGAAGTGTGATAATTTGTGCTGTTTCCTGATAAGATCTTGGGTTGGTGTTAGTGATGTCATATGATTGAACCAGTTACAGTATGGGTGAAAAAGTAGAACATCATCATGTCAGGATTGTAGCTGATGTTTGAGCATTGTCAGTGGATTTTAAGGAAACAGAAAATGTTATCATGGGCTCAGCAATGCCAGAGACATGAACACGAAACTCATTTACCGATACATGCAGCCCCTATTAGGTTACGTGCTAGATTTGATGGAGCCTGACACAGTGAATGGAAAGGAGGAGACCAGTGAGAGAAAGTATAGAAAACTAAATACTTATCAGTTCAGGGTTTATCATTCTCAACAATCTATGGAAGCTAATGGTGAACATTTTGAATATTTGCCTCTAAATATGTGTTATAATATTATAACATAATTTTAATTTCAAATCAAAACACAAAATTTTCTCTACTGTTCAACTTACAAACCTTTATAGGAAAAGCCAAGCTGTACCTGAGAAAAAGCAAGTGCCAAGTCTGCTTGAACCAACAGATGGAGTCAGTGGTTGTGTGCGATCATTTTAGCGTTACTCAGCTTTAGTGTTATCCCTTCATCTTTGGTATATTTTCTGGGTTTGTGCTTGGTTTTGAGGTGTTTTACAAACATTGTTAACCCTGCCATGCCTCATCAGTGTTAACAGTACTAGCTAGAAAGTGTGATAGTAGCAATAAATAATGTAAGTCATAAGAAAATGGTGAATGGTCATGCATATATGGGATGGTTTTTTTCCCCAATAGAAATCCATTCTGAAGAACAGAGATCTAATTATGCAACCTGAAAAAATGTGTCATTGACATTAATGATCAAGAGAAGAGGAAAAGCGATTGCAAATGCCTGCGACACCTGTTAGCTTGATATTAGTTAGGGAAACTTACAGGCTAAGCTTGCCGAAGGCACTGTAGTCACCTGACTGGTGGTTTCACGTGTCAAGACCCTTCCCACGTGGATAGCATCCAAATGAGGAAGCAGGTGGCAAGTGTGGACATGGGTAGCTGCGAGGAGTTCCCACTGACACTGAGATATCAGGAAGGAGGATTCCTTCTGCCACAGATGTTAGCAGTAGTGTTCTGTAAAACGTTACCTGCAAGGAGGACAAGAGGAGCAGTTTTGAGCTCGAGGACTAACACACAGTCCTGTTTCACGGAAACACATCCAGGAAATTCTTACTTCCTTACAAGTGAATGCACATGTGAATAGCTTTACTTTCTTCCTTACAAATGAATGCACTTACTTCTTCATGAATGAATGCACATGTGAGTGGCCCTCCACGATCTAACCTCTTTGTAGATTAATGAGCTTCTTTATTAGTTACCAAAACTTTTTTTTCCAAATGGGACATGTAGATAATATTTATTGAGCATCCACTGTCTATAGGACACTAGGGAAGCAAAGATGAATAAGATTTGATCCTGCCCTTAAGGAAGTTACGGCCTAAGCGGGGAATACATGCACATAAATGGCTCGTTGTGGTACGTTATAAGTTTAATTGTACACTATTATGATGATGATATTATATTATAATGATGGAACTATTCAGAGGGTGCTATAGAACACAGACAGCAGTTTTCCTGGAATAGGTGATGCCTGACTTAGTCCAAAAGAATGAGCAAGGCCTACTAGGAGAGGAAGGGAGGGGAGAGGTAGCAGGGTGCCTGCAGGCGGGTGAACAGCCTCTGGCTAGTGAGTGAGGCAGGGGTCTGGTCATGGAGTCTCATGCGTGCTACATTAAGTAGTTTAGACTCTATCTGGTTTTAGGCAATGAAAAGTCATTAAAAGGTTTGAAGTGGGGTCTGACATCAGATGTATAGTGTAGGTATTGTATTAATTTTCTATTGCTACCCTAACAAGTTACCACAAACTTAGAGACTTGAAACAATACAAATTCATTGTCTCACAGTTCTGTAGTTCAGAAGTCCAGGTTGGCTCAACTGGTTTCTCTGCTCTGGAAGTCACCAGGCTGAAATCAAGGTGTCAGCTGGCTACACTCTGTCACGGAGGCTCTGAAAAATCCGCTTATTCAGGTTGTTGGTGGAATCTAGTTCCTTGTTGTTGTAGGTCAGACCAAGGCCCCATTCTTTGCTGCTGTCAGCTGGGGGCCACCCTTGGCTCCCAGGGGCCTCACTCCTGTGCTTGCACACAGCACCTACGTCCCAGAGCTAGCAATGGGGTGTAAAATTCGACTTCTTATTCTGCCACAGCTCTCTTGCTTCCAGCTGGAGAAAGTTCTCTGCTTTTAAAGGCTTATGCGATTAGACTGGTCTCATCTGAATAATCCCGGATAATCTCCCTATTTTAAAGCCTGTAAACTTGATTATATCTGCAAAGACCTTTTATCTATGAAAGGTAACATATTCACAGATTCCAGGGATCAGGCATGGACCTGCTTGAGGGGGCATTATTCTGCCCGCCACAGGTGTCTAGGTAGCTTCGACAGAGCAGAGTCCATCCATGCAGTGCCCTTAGTGCCTGGTTTTCCTCTTATCTCCCTGGCTGTTTATTTTTTCTTTTAAACGATTTTTTGAGGTATAACTTACATTTGTCCATTTCATGTGCACAATTTAATGACTTTTAGTAAATTTATGGAGTTATGCAACAATTACCACAATCTGGTTTTAGAACATTTCCATCACCCCCCCAAAAGGATTTCTCCGCCCCATTTGCAGTCCATTGGCTGTTCCTTCTTCTCTTTTTAAGGCTCATCTCCTTTTAATGCTTGTGTTGCCCGGGACTTTTCTTTGGCTCTCGGGAAAGTACCCACATTTAGGATATTCTTTACCAGGTGTGCAGGAATATACAAGTTGCTGCCATTGGTTATCTCAGGGCAATGGGAATGGAGTGTGAAATTATTAACTTTTTCTTTGTGTATCTTTCAGTATTTAATAAACAATGAGCATGTATTACTTTTTTTTTTTTGTGGGGAAGACTGGCCCTGGGCTAACATCCGTGCCCATCTTCCTCCACTTTATATGGGACGCCGCCACGGCATGGCTGACAGGCAGTGCGTCGGCGGGCGCCCGGGATCCGAACTCGCGAACCCCGGGCTGCCAAGCGCGAACTAAACCGCTGTGCCACCGGGCGGCCCCCTTAGCATGTATTACTTTTGAGATTAAAATTCTTAATTATGAAAACATTCAAAAACCATTCTTTGTTCTGTGGCTGAACAACAAAAGAGATGCTTCAAATACCGAGGAACAGGAACACCATCGGGTGTTTTGTGAAGACTGTTCAGACCCAGGTAGATGCCGCGGCCTCCCATTCGCATACTCTCCAGTCACAGCCCTGACCCTGAGGGGCGGTTACCTGACGTCAGTGCCACATTCAGCTCATGGCATCAGGGGGTCAAGGCCAGACTTGGGGAACATACTCTGTTTTCTCAGTTGAGTCTTTGAAATAGAAGCTTCAAGAGAAAACCAGTTTTAGGAATGTTGGCAAGGCCAATACAAAATATTGCAATGTGGTAGTTGTGAAATATTAACAGAGTTCCAAGATATGTTTAAGTCTAGAAACTGCTGTAAGGACTGTTTTTGCTGTTTTAATTTAAGCTTGCTTTTCCAACTTCTGCAGAAAGAAGATCAAAAACTAAAAGCTGTACCAGGTTTTTACAGTTTGAAGGAACAAAAGAGAATTTTTGAGTGGGAAATCTTGTAAATTTCATTATAAATGAGGTTCATCTGAAATGATTAACAAGTAAAATTAATGAAGTATCACTAAACTCCTACACTAGCCATGATTAATACTTTCTCATAATTATTAAAATATATTTCACGGGCCGGCCTGGTGGCGCAGTGGTTTAGTTCACGCATTGGCAACCTGGGGTTTGCGGATTTGGATCCCGGGTGCTGGCTGATGCACTGCTTATCAGCCATGCTGTGGCGGCGTCCCATATAAAGTAAAGGAAGATGGGCTCGAATGTTAGCCCAGGGCCAGTCTTCCTCAGCAAAAAAGAGGAGGATTGGCAATGGATGTTAGCTCAGGGCTGGTCTTCCACACACACACACACACACACACACACACACACACACACACACACACACTCTCTCTCTCTCTCTCTCTCTCTCTCTCTCTATATATATATATTTCACAATTCCTCTCAAAAAAAGGTTTATATTTTACAAGGGTACTAAAATAAGGTGACAGCAAGAGAGCCCTTATCACTTTTCACTGAATGGTAGGAAAGTACAGCGTTTAATTCCTTAAATTTAGGAACAGAGTAAGGACACATATAATCTTTTAAAAAAAATAACAGTTTTATTGAAAGATAATACATATTATATAAAGTTTACCTTTTAAAGTGTACAGTTCACTGGGTTTGGTCTTTAGTATATTCACAAAGTTGTGCATCAATCACCACTATCTAATTCCAGAACATTTTCATCACCCCAAGAAAAACTGTATACTCATTAGCAGTCACTCCTCATCACCTCCCCACACCAATGTCCCTGGCAACCGCCAATCTAATTTTGGTCTGTATGGATTTGCCTATTCTGGACAGGCCACATGTAAAGTTTTTGCTAAATCTGATTAGTTAATTTCTGGATTCTATTTTTACAGATAGTTTTTCTTGTAAGTAAAAGGAAAGAGATTTAAAATATAGTACCTGACCCCCAAAAAGTTATTTTAGGTTCAAGGGATTTATTTCAGCTTCCATTTAATTAAAGCCAATTTCTTATTAGGCACCTTGGGGACATTACTACCCACCTTACAGAAATAAAAAGGATTATGAAGGAATACTATGAATAATTGTATGCCAATAAATTAGAATGGACAAAGTCCTAGAAAGACAAAATCTACCAAATTTCAAGAAAAAATAGAAAATCTGAATAGACCTATAACAAGTAAAGAAATTGAAATAGTAATCAAAAAACTTTCTACAAAGAAAAGCCCAGGCCCAGATAGCTCAACTGGTGAATTTGACCAAACATTTTTTTTTTTGGTGAGGAAGACTAGCCCTGAGCTGACATCTGTTGCCAATCCTCCTCTTTTTGCTGAGGAAGATTGGCCTTGGGATCCATGCCCATCTTCCTCTATATGGGACACTGCCACAGCATGGCTTGACAAGTGGTGTATCAGTCCACACCTGCGATCTGAACCTGCAAACCCTGGGCTGCTGAAGTGGAGAGTGCAAACTTAACCGCTATACCACCAGGCTTGCCCCTGACCAAACATTTAAAGAAGAATTAATACCACTTCTTCATAAACTCTTCCAAGAAATAGAAGAGGAGGCAACACTTGTCAACTCTTTCTGTGAGGCCAGTATTACCCTGATACCAAAACTAGACAAAGACATCACACACACAAAAAAACCCTATGCATCAGTATCTCTTATGAATTTAGAGGCAAAAATCCCAGCAAATACTAGCAAACAGAATCAAGCAACTATAAAAAGAATTACAGACCATGACTAAGTGAGATTTATCTCAGGAATGCAAGGTTGGTTTAACATCTGAAAATAAACTAATGTAATACACCATATTATTAGAATAAAGGGAAAAAACACATAATCATCTTAATATATGCAGAAAAAGCCCTTGACAAAATCTTATACCCTTTCATGATAAAAACATGCAACAAACTAGAAATAGAAGAGAACTTCCTCTACTTGATAAATGGCATCTGTGAAAAACCCACAGCTAACATCATACTTAATGGTGAAAGTTCCTGAAAGATCAGGAACAAGGATGTCCACTCTAGTCACTTTTATTTGACATTGTACTGGAGATTTTAGCCAGGAAAATGAAATAAAAGGCATCTAGACTGGAAAGGAAGACATAAAACTATCTCTATTTGCAGATGATATTGTCTTGTATATAGAAAATCCTAAGGTATCCACTAAAATATTAGAACTACATCATAATCATCAGGGAGATGCAAATCAAAACCACAATGAGGCACCACCTCATACCTGTTAGGATGGTCATTATAAAAAAAAACAAACAGAAAATAACAATTGTTGGTGAAGGTGTGGAGAAATTAGAACCCTTGTGCACTGTTGGTGGGAATGTAAAATTGTGCAGCCACTATGAAAACAGTATGGAAGTTCCTTGAAAAGTTAAAAATAGAACTACCATATGATCTAGTAATCCCACTTCTGGGTATTTATCCAAAAGAATTGAAATCAGGATCTTGAAGAGATATTTGCACACCCATGTCCACTGCAGCATTATTCACAATAGCCAAGATACGGAAACAAACTGAATGTCTATTGATGGATGAATGGATAAAGAAAATGTGGTATATATATACACAATGGAATATTATTCAGTCATAAAAGGAAGGAAATTCTGTCATATGCTACAACATGGGTGAACCTTGAGGACATTATGCTAAGTGAAATAAACCAGTCACAGGAGGACAAATATTGCACGATTCCACTATACGAGATATCTAGAGTGGTCGAATTCATAGAAACAGAAATTAGAATGGTGGTAGCCAAGGGCTGCGGGGAGAGGAGAAAATGGGGAATTGCTTTTCAATGGGTATAGAATTTCAGTCATGCAAGATGAAAAAGTTCCAGATATCTGTTCTACAACACTGTGCTTATAGTTAACAATACTGCACTATATACTTAAAAATTGCTGACAGTAGATCTCATGTTATGTGTTTTTTACTATAATAAAAAAATTGGAACTAATTAATGAGTTCAACAAAGTTGCAGAATACAAGGTCAATATGCAAAAATTGGGCCAGTCAAGTGGCGCAGTGGTTTAGTTCGTGCTTTGGCAGCCTGGGATTCACAGGTTCGGATCCCAGGTGCCAGCCAACTCACTGCTTGTCAGCCATGCTGTGGCGGTGTCCCATATAAAGTAGAGGAAGATGGGCACGGATGTTAGCCCAGGGTCAGTCTTCCTCAGCAAAAAGAGGAGGATTGGCAACGGATGTTAGCTCAGGGCTAGTCTTCCCCCCCCCCAAAAAAAAGCAAAAATCGGGGCCGCCTGGTGGCGCAGCGGTTTAGTCCGCGCTTGGCAGCCCGGGGTTCGCGGGTTCGGATCCCTGGCGCCCGCCGACGCACTGCCTGTCAGCCATGCCGTGGCGGCGTCCCATATAAAGTAGAGGAAGATGGGCACGGATGTTAGCCCAGGGCCAGTCTTCCTCAGCAAAAAGAGGAAGATTAGCAACAGATGTTAGCTCAGGGCTGGTCTTCCTCACAAAAAAAAAAAGCAAAAATCAATTATAATATGATCACTTGCAATGAACAATACAAAAAGGAAATTAAGAAAACAATTCAATTTATAATAGCATCAAAAAGAATAAAATACATAAAAATAAATTTCACAAAGTACAAAACATATACTTTGACAACTTCAAATAATTGTTGAAATTAAGGAAGATCTAAATAAATGGAAAGACTCTCCGTGTTCATGGATCAGGAGACATATTATTGTTAAATGATTTACAGATTAAACATAATCTCCAATCCTAGTGGCTTTTTTGTAGAAGCTGACAAGTGTATCCTAAAATTCATATGGAAACTCAGGGGTCCCAGAATAGCCAAAACAATCTTGAAAAAGAAGAACAGAGTTGGAGGACTCACACTTCCCAATTTCAAAACTTACTACCAAGTTACAGTAATCAAGAGAGTGTGGTACTGGCATAAAGATAGACGTATAGATCAATGGAATAGTCTAGAGTCCAAAAATAAACCCATATATCTATGGTCAGTTGATTTTTGACAAGAGTGCCAAGACAATTCAATGGGGGAAAGAATAGTCATCCAACAAATGGTGCTAGCATAACTGTATTACACAAGCAAAAGAATGAATTTGGACTCCCTACCTCACCCCATATACAAAAATTAAGTCAAAATAGATCAAAAGCCTGAATGTAAAAGCTAAAACTATAAAAGTCTTCAAAGAAAATATAGGAATAAGTCTTCATGGCCTTGACTTTGGCAGTGGTTTCTTAGATATGTCACCAAAAGCACAAGCAAAAAAAGAAAAAATAGATAAATTGGACTTCATCAAAATTTAAAACTTTGATGCTTCAAAGAACACCATAAAGAAAGTGAAAAAACAACCCACAGAACAGGAGAAAATATTTGCAAATCATACATTTTAGGTAGGACTTATATCCAAAATATATAAAGAACTCTTACAATTCACTATTAAAAAGACAATCCAATTGAAAGTGGAGAAAGATCTGAATAGACATTCCTTCAAAGAAAATGAACAAATGTTCAATAAGCACACGAAAAGATGCTCAATATCGTTAGTCATTAGGGAAATGCAAATAAAAAGCACAATGAGATTCCATTTCACACCAATGAGGGTGGCTATAGTAAACAAGTTAGATAATAACAAGTTTTGGAAGGAAGTGACCACCAGTGTATCTTTTTTATGAGCAAGAAAAACTTTACTTGAAGCCCCTCCAATGACTTCTTTTGGTCTTATTGGCCAGTTTGAGGCAAATGATCATTCCTGAACCAGTCACTGGCACCAGGAATAGGATTTCCATGATTGAGTTAGACTGGTATTTTGGAGTGAAATGGAGGTTAGGGAGGCAACCGTCATATCACTATACAGACTTTTTCCAAAGGAAATTCTGGTCCCTATTACTAGAGTACAGAATAGATGACAAGCAGGCAAAAACAACAGATGTCTACCGCACCATCGGGAACAGCTAGAATGTGGTGAGAAAAATCATTAACTTGGATACCGGGCTCTGCCACTAACTTACTGGGTGATTCTAGAGGTTACTTCACTTGTTAGCCCTCAGTTTCTTTGAATGAAATGGTTCTGGTTCCTTCCAGCTTTGAAATACTGTGATTATACATATTGCCTTCCTGCAATGGAAAATGGCTCACTTGCTTTTCTGTGACTCAGATAAGAACACAAAACAACTTTTGTAACTACCAATCAAAGTCTTATTACCCTCATATTTATGCACCATAAGACTCCTGTATCATCAGAAACGTAGATGATTCGGTGACAATAGCTGCCTAAATCATGCAGTTTAGTTGTTTTTTTTGCCTGCCAAGCACTATTCTTTCTTCCACCCTGATTTTACTTCGGGGAACTATAGTGGTCATGATATTTGCCTCCTAACATCCATCCTATTTTAACTGACTGGTCTAAGCCCCTATTCTCAGTCCAAGTGGCTTGGACATGGTTGACCCCACCCTCCCAGCTTGAGGAGTGGGCCCTTGACTGAGGCTTGGCCACTCCATCTATTCCGTCTCTCTGGCCACAAGGATTGTTTCAAAGATGGGCAAGATGACAGTCAGCCCATGACTTTTGCTGGGAAAGAGAAGCTCTCTTTTTCCCAAGGTTGTCCATCTGGTAGGTTGTAAATCTGAGCTTCTGGTGGTCATCTTTGCCACCAGTGGAGAGAACTTGCCTGAGAATTAAACACATAAGAAAGAAGAAAGAGAATCCTGATGATCTTGATAGCATCATTTGAGCAACTGGATCCAGTCTCTGGATTTATCAGTTATGTAATCCCCTAAATTCATTTTTTTTTTGGTTACATTGATTTAAGCTGGGTTTCTATAATTTGCAACTCAAAGAGACCTGACTAATAAAGATGAATTCCTTGCTTATAGTTTGGATTAAATGCACTCATGCCGTGTAAATATCAGAGTAAAATCTGGATATGGATAAAAGAAAATGGGTTCAAAAACAGCCACATACAAAGTGAAAAAACATTTATAGTTATTTTACTCAAGAGCTACTGCATCTCCTCTTCTTCCCCTGTTTGGGGAAGGAAGGAGGGAAGCAGAACACCTTATAGATCTTTGAAAATACCTAAAGACTTGGTGTCCATTTTGTGGCTAAGCTGCAGTTAGGTGTGAAAAAGAGACAGGGATCTTGTCTCAAACTTGGTACCATGGGAGTTCAGACCCAGGATTTTGTTCAGACTCTGTCTAACTAACTGTGGTCTCTGGGTCTTGATTTTATCACCCGTAAAAAGAAGTGGGTGGACTAAGATCCCCTCTAGTATTAATGTCCCAAGATCCAATTGCAGAGCTCCCAATGGAGGCAACAGGAGAGATTTGTATCACTTGGAGAGACCCTACCTGGGGCTGACAAGGCTTTGGGATAAGATTCTCCCCGGAGGTCATGTGTGGTGAGCTTGGTTTGTCAATTTCAAAATAGAAGTTGATCAGTGGGGGTCTGGTTCTTTGAAAATGCAGCTGGGTGGAAATAAATCAAGCTGGGGCCTTCTTTGCTGAATGTCCTGTGCTTTATGTGCATATCAATTCTGCTTTTCAGATCAGTCAAACCGGACCCCTGAGTCTAGCTGGCAGGCTCTTGGTCTCACCTTGACTCTGAGAACTGGAACAGCCTGGGATGCACCCGGCTTCAAGCACAACTAGATCGAGGGGCTCAACAAGGTCATCAAATCAATCTCTCTCTCTGTTCTCTCTCTCTTTTTCCCCACTCCTCACTCCTATTGGTTTTTGCTTGTCGGCTTCATCCTCGGGAAGGCTTTCCGCACATAGTGACAGAAATGGCAACCAGCAGTTCCAGAAAAAGATCCGAGGCTGACACTGATTGGCCCTGCTTCCACCCCTGTACCAGCTGTGCTAGACAGGCACAAAACCAACATCCACTAACCCAGTTCATGGAGTTTGGATTTTATCATGGGGAATAAAGAAGGAATATTAAAACATCTGAGTAGGGGATTGACATGGTCAGAGCTGTGCATTAGGGAGAAGGAGTGTGGCTGAGGGACAGGGATTGGGGGCAATGGAGGAGATGAGTTGGGGAGACTTGTTAGCAGGCTCTTGGAATCATTCTGGGAGAAGTGAGGAAGGGTTGAACTAGAGTAATGGCAGTGGGGAGGGAGGATAGACAGGTCAGGAAAGAAAATGGTGAAAATAGAGCATATAAGAATTGGTGGTCAATTAGCAGCATTGGGAAAGAAAGAAGGATTTACATTTATTGAATGCCAACCATGTGTTGGGCCCTGTGCTGGGCAAATAAAGCTCAGTCTGGTGGAGGAGCTGGACCTGTAAACAATTACTATTCAATGTACTAATTACCATGATAGAGGGATGCACCAGAGGCCACTAGCACAAGGGAGAAAAGAAGCCATTTGAGGAGTGGCTGTGTCAGGGAAGGCTTCGCAGAGAAGGAAATTTTGACCTGCATCTTGAAGGATAAGTAGGGCACGTAAGAGTTTGATAGCAAACAAGGAGTAAGAGATTTCAGGCCTGTGCCAAGGGCAAAGAAGAGAGTCCAAAAAATTATTGGCCAGAAAAACCACATCCAAACCAAAGACATATTTAGTTTTGCTTGTATGACGTTTTTAGAAATTTTTGAATTAGTTGCCAACATTGAAACATGTGGAGCTTTCACATAAAAATCCATATTTCTAACTCGTCTTGAAAAACCAAAAAGTTTAGCTACACAGGGCCTGTGACAAAGGGCTGGCTCAGCCACAGTCCATCCACTCCCTATTGTAATCCACCTGGCCCCCGTCAACTGGTATTCATGTTACCTGCCTAGTCGTCTGTGGTGGATTAAAGATGGCTACAAATTCTCTAACTCTCCCCATCAAAAGGAGGAGTTAATTCCCCCTCCCCCCCCCCCCGGAAGCTGGGCTGGTCCTGTGACTGCTTAACCAATAGAATGTGATAGAAGTGACCCTGTGCCAATCACAGGCCTATCCTCTTGGAGCACTCTCTCCCGGGACAGTTCCTCTCACAAACCCGAGAATAATGAGAGATAAAGAAGTGGTTGTCATTTTAAGACACAAGGTTTTGGAGTGATTTACTCTGCAACAGGTAACTGGAACACCCACCACAACTCCTCCCCGTGTGGACATCCGAGGGTTCAGCCTCTGGACCAGAGGAATGAGGGAGCATATTGAGCTCGGGTAACAATGAGCGGCAAGGCCGGAAAGGTGGGTGGGGGAGATCATGAAGGGTTTTGTAGGCCATGCTGAGGGAGCTTCAACTTCTTCCTAAAGGTGTTGAGGTGCTGGTAGAGCTTTGTAACATAGGCATATCATGACCAGGAAGGTGACTCTGGCAAAGCTGTAAAAGTGAGTCAGAGGAAGGTGATTAGTCAGGGAGCTAGCACAATGGTCCAAGCAACACAGCTCAGGCAGTGGTGGTGGGCATGGAGCGAAAGGGAGAGGTTCAATGTCAAGACTTCCTCCTCTGCGATGCTCTCCCGAGGTGCTAATGGAACATGCAGGTCAAGCCATATATGGATCTTCCTTGACTTAAGATGGGATTACATCCTGCTAAACCCATCATAAGTTGAAAATATCATAAGTCGAAAATGCATTTAATACACCTAACCTACTGAACATCATGGCTTAGCCTAGTCTGCCTTTAATGTGCTCAGAACACTTACATTAGCCTACGGTTGGGCAAAATCATCTAACACAAAGCCTATTTTATAATAAAGTGTTGAATATCTCATGTGATTTATTGAGTACTGTACTGAAGGTGAAAAACAGAATGGCTGTGTGGGTACAGAATGGTTGTGAGTGGATCACTTGTTTACCCTTGTGACCATGGGGCTGACGGGGAGCTGCGGCATCACAAGAGAATGTAGTATGGCATATTGCTAGCCCAGGAAAAGACCAAAATTCAAAATTTGAAGTACGGTTTCTACTGAATGTGTATTGCTTTCACACCCTTGTAAAGTTGAAAAATCATGAGTCGAACCATTGAAAGTGGGAGAAGTCTGCAGTTGGCAGTCAGAACGAGGGAGCGAGCGCGGGGGCAGGTTTGGGCTGCAGAGACAGATTGGGGGTTGTCAGAGTTTGTAGTTGAAGCTGTAGATGTGCATGAGATAGTGTGGGGAATGTGGGTGCAACAGAAGAGGTGGAGTCCTGGGGAGCACCCTACAGATAAGTAAAGAGAGAGACACAGCAGGGGATTGTGAGAGGAAGCTGCAAAGCAAAGCAGAGAACCAGGAGAGAGCGGGGTCCCAGATCCCAAAGAAAGGAAAAATTCCAGAAGGAGGGAGTAGTCAGTAGCGTCAGATGATCACCAAACTGTGCTTGTTTGCTTTAAAGATCAGGAGGTTATTGACGGCCTTGGCGAGGGTAAGTCTGTGTGGAATGGTGGAAGCAGAAGCCAGACTCATGTCGGTGGAAGAGTAAGTAAGAGGCGACGGAGTGGAGACAGTGAGCGTGAGCAGCTCTTTCAAGAAACTTGACTGTGAACCGTAAGAGGGAGATAGGGAAGTGCTTTGAGGTCGCCAAAGAGAGGGATTCCCCAAAGACACAGGGGACTTAAGCTTGTTTTTATATATTGAAGAGAGGGTCTGTGGAGAAGAGAACTTGGCAGAGCAAGAGAAAGGGGTTAAGTGACGGAGTGAGGTCACTGAGGAATGGGAAGAAATGTGTCCCAAGAGGGAGGAATCAGCCTTGGGCCCAAGGAGGACGCCCACTCTGTGATAACAGTCTGTGACTGGTGATAGGAGCTGGAGATGCTGTTGCTGGTAGGAGCAGAGGGGTTGACAGAGTTCTCCCTCTTTTCTCCATAAAATAAGAGCAATGGTCATGTCATGAAGGCGAGGAAGGCAGCCTGAGTAGATGGCTAGTGAGAAGTGGCCGGCAAGGCTGACTTAGGCCTGAGCCTGTGGACATGGCATCCTTATATGGCACCTGCTTCAAGCCAGGATTGGTTCTTGAATGTGGGTCAGGGCTGAGCCTGCAGGCGGGTGGAAGACCTGGGGGAAGACCTGGGGGGAAGACCTGGGGGAAGACCTGTGAGAAGACCTGGGGGCCACAGGAGCAAGGCGCCAGGCTTCCAGAGTAACCTCTTGCAATAAGACCCAGTCACTTCTCAGAGACTTGTGTGGGCCTCTCCTCGCCTACAGGAGCAAACTCCTTGAGAAGACACAGGTTGAGGTCCCTCACGATCTGCCTCCTGCTGAGCTTCCTTGTTTTACTGCTTCCCCTTCATCCCAAGTCCCTGAGGCTCCAGCCATGGGGAAGAACCCATCATTCCCTAAAATGGCATTGTCTTTTCCTTGCTTTTATTGAAATTGCTTTTCTCCCTCTCCCCTCCCTTCTCTGCTGGGCAAACTCTTATTCAAGACCCAGTTTAAATGTAATGTCATCCATCTATTCTGCCAACATCTATGGAGGATCTACCATGCTTTGTTCCTAGTTTGCCCTCCGCACTCCACTGCTCTCCACTTTTGTGCACATCTCTGCTTCGAGAGGTCATCTGGACAGTGTGAATGGACTCCTGGGTTTCAGAGTCAGGCAGGTTTGTATTTGGATCCCAGTTTGTGTGACCTGGGATAGGTCGTTTGTCCCCTCTGAGCCTTGATTTCATCATCTGTAAAAGAGGGACAATAAAATACCTCGTAGGGCTCTTGAGCCTCTTCGTGATGGAATGTTAGTGCAGCACCGAGGACCTAGTGCTGCTTGGAGCAATCAGGACCCTTTTGGTTGTAAGTGACAGAACCTAATTTTTAAAATCTCCCTTTACAGTTGATTTGTTTGAGTCAGGATCCAAAGAAAGTCCACATATTACAGTTGGTTGATATATTTCTTAAGACTCTTTTAATATATTTCCCCTCCTTTTCTTTTATTGCCATTTATTTATTGAAGCCAGGTCATTTGTCCTATAGAATTTTCCACATTCTAAATTTAGGTAACTGCTTCCTCGAGGTGTTACTTGACCTGTTCTTCTGTCCCTGTTATTTCCTATGAACTGGTAGTTAGATCTAGAGGCTTGATTAGATTCAAGAGGATGGTGATGATGATGATGATTTTGAAAGAATACTACACAGGTGCTGCTACATACTTACTGTATCACTTTATAGGAGGCACACAATGTCTGGTTGTCCTACTTTCAGTGATGTTAAGATTGACTGCTGGGTTCTTTATTTTAGGCAGTCATGGAAATTTGATCACAACTTGGGTATCAGATCATGTTAAGAAATTATTGCTGAATTTTTTAGGTGTTATTGTGTATTATATAATGGTATTGTGCTTAGGTAAAATAAAAATCCTTATCTGACTTACAATAACGTGCATGAATCTCAAAACATTATGCTGAGTGAAAAAAGCCAGACCTATACTCTATGATTTCATTCATATGGAACATTCTAGAACAGGCAAAACTAATCTATGCTGACAAAAAGCAGATCAGTGGTTGCCTGGGGCTGAGGGTGGGGTTTGATTGTAGAAGGGCATGAGAGAAATTTTAGGGGGGATGGAAATATTTCATATCTTGGTAATGGTGGTAATTACACGGGTATATACATTTGTCAAAACTAATTGAATCATGCACTTAAAATAAGTGTGTTTTATTGTATGGAAATAAAGGTGTATCTTATTGTACATAAATTAAGTTGATTTTAAAAGGAAAAAAATAAAGTAAGGTTACAACTAAAATAAGAAGAATCCATTCAAAATAGCCACAAAACTATAATATACCTATGGGGAAAAACATCTAATGATATACAAGACCTTTACAGAGAAAATCATAAAATTATATTAAAGGACATAAAAGAAGACAAAATAGATGGAGAAATACATTACCTTCATGGATGAAAGTCTTAATATCCTTCCCAAATTAGTGTATAAAGTGAATGCAATTGTATTAGAAACTCTAAGAGGTTTTTAAAAAGTTTATCTATTAGAGGTAAATGTGAAGTATTTAAGTTGAAAGCTATGATGTCTGGGATTTGTTTTACTAGATTCCAAGAAAATAATGTGGAAGAAGAAATGAATCAGTATTGGCCACATCTTGAAAACTGTTGAGGCTGGGGGGTGGGTATACACTCTAGAAAGTGAGCAGTGCTGTGCGCCTTTTACAAGTGAGGGAACATCACTACTCTGGGGGAGCAGGGGATGGTGAAGCCACGGTTTTCCAGGCCTGTCTGACTCCATCATGCTCTATAGCCTCCAGGCCCATCTGACTCCATCATGCTTTATAGACTCTTTAGGGCAGCACAGACCAGAGAAGTCTTGCTGGCCTTGCTAAGGAGTTTAGATTTAATCCCATGTTCAGCATTTCAGTCCCTCTTTACTGTATGTATCTGGCACCTTGGAAGGGCCTCTGGTTCTGTCTCCCATCATGGCGGGTGTTCCAGTCAGAACTCTTTCTGTTGTAAGTGCCAGAAATTCAACTCAAACTTATCGGCTTATGTGGAAAAAAGGAACTTATGCTTTATGTGACAGAGAGGTTAAAGGGTTCAGGCACAGCTTGATCCAGATACTCAAATGATGTCAAGACTATATCTGTCTTCATATCTTGCCTCTGCAGTCCTCTGTGTGGGCTCATTCTGGCCAGCTTCTCCTACATAGTGACAAGATGGTCACTACTAGCACTGGGCTTAGAGCCTATCAGTTTACTAACCCCCAGTGGAAAGAGGGCTCTTTTTCCTAGGCAGCTCCAATGAGTCAGCTTCTGATTACACAGACTTGAATCAAGTGCCCGTCCCTGAACCAATCAGAAAAGGTTGGTTTGACTGGGGAAGTGTCGGCCATGTGGCTGCCCTGGACAGCCCTCTTGAACCTCAGAGACTGCCAATGAGGAAAGGCTGGTTCCCCAAAGGAAAATCCAGATGTGGCCACCAGTAAAGAGGGACGGTAAGATGCTGGGCCAGCAGGACTCCGCGGGAACACCCTCCCAACACCCCTCAGAGGGAGGCATCAGCCCTTCTTAAACACAAGAGGAGCCTCACGCGGGGCCTTCACCACCCACCACTGAACTAACTCTCACTCGTGTTCACTCCCGGCCTTGCGTCTGTCCTCTGCAGCAGCCCCACACCTGTCTGCTCCCTTCCTGCACCGCAGACCAACCAGCATGTGGAAGCGGCTTCTGTGCTTCCGGAACTTTCCTTCTCCAGGCCTGTCAGGCTCTTGCCTCTGGGGGCATGGCTTTCGGGCCCCTCATCAATGCGCTTGTCCTCTAATGGGAAGGAGATGCTCCAGGGCTGAAGGCAGTGTGCCTCAGTCTCTTCTCCGTAAAGTGGGAGTAGGACCTGCTACCCAGAAGTGTTGTGAGGATTAAATGAGTGCAGCGTATTCGTAGTGTTTAGAACAGTGCCCAGCACAGCGCGGGCGCGCATTGAGCGCCCACTGTTATTCTTACCACTTCAGCTGGAGGCTGTACATCACACTCCCTACTCGCCCCTGTCCGGTCCAGTCCAGCAGCAGGCGCTCAGGTACAGTGCAACCCACAGGTTTTTACAACTGAATAATGTGTAGAACACTTTTACATACATTGTCTCATTTGAGCCTCACAACTTTGTGAGGAGGGCAGGACAACTCCTGTTGATCCCCCATTTACAGATGAAGAAACTGAGGTTCAGAGAGGTTAGACCTCTTGCCCAAGATCACACAGCCAATCCGTAGCGGAGCTAGGATTTGAACCAGTCCCTTGTTACTGGGCCTTTGCTCAGGCTGCCCCTCAGCCTACAAGACCTCCTCCAGTCATGCCTGTTGGCGCTTTCTTGTCCTTTCAGGTCCCGCCCAGACACTCTGGAAACAGGAATAATAACAAGAGCTAGCATTTAGTGAGCACTTGCTACATTCCAGATGAGGCGCATAAGGCTTTCCTTTCCCCATAACATCATGAGGCAGGTGTGACTTTATTACAAAGGGAGAAACTGAGGCTGAGAGAGGTTAAGTAACCTGCCCACGGTCACTCAGTAGGCGTGACAGCCAGGAGTCAAACTCATAAGGAAATCTGACTCCAGAATAGGCCTTTCTTGCCCTCTGCGTTGCTACCTGCATGACCGGGTCTATGAATCCAGGGATGAGAATGAATTTCTCCTTCCTCTCGAGTCTGAAGTCCAGGCTGCCGCCTCTGCTTAGCTCCCTGGGAGCTGTCATTCGCTCCCCTCCTTCCATTAGGCTGACTCCTTGGGGGCGGGAACCTGACTCCACCTCTGCAGACCCTGCACAAAGAGGCGCTCCGTATTGCCAAATTATTTCGTTTGTTCCTGGTGAGGCAGACAGGGCAGAGGTGCTCCTAGATGAAGACGTGAGACCCGAGAGGTTAAGTGACTCTCCCAAGGCCACCCATCTGTACATGTAGGAGCCTGGCAGGACCCCAGGTGTCCTCGGTGCAGGTCGGCGCGGGGCTCTCGCTCCTCCGAACGCCTTCCTGGCCTCCATTCCCTGTCTGTGCCGGGAGAGAAGGCAACACAGCCTTCTGAGAGAGGGTGGGACCTCCCACGTGGGCGTGGGACCCGATGAGCGGTCCTGATGGGCTCTTTTGTGAATGCTAGGGAAAGGATGGTGAGTAGGCTGGGGATGGACTGAAGGAGGGAAGAAGGAACAGGGTATTTTTGCATTTTGACATTAAAAAAGTGCAGATTAGATTGTCAGTGACTGGCCAGCAGCATCTGTTTTGATTCGGAATTGGCAGCGTAAGGCGCCGAGCTCCTCCGCGGAGGGAGGGGAGGGGGCTGCGGCTCGGTACGAGGCGGCGCCTCCGCGGAGGGAAGGGCTATCCCTTTGCAGAGCTCCGCCCAAAGGGGCGCTGCCACCCCTAAGGAGGCGGGCGGCTGCCGCTTCTCATTCATTGTCTTGACAAGAGCATCCTCAGCGGGCAGTCTCTGGCTCCTCCAGCTCCTTCCGTCTCCTTCTCCTCTCCCTCCTCCATTTGCGGGTCACTCAGCTCTCAGCGGCAGGTAAGCCTGGGGAGCCCGGAGAAGGGACTAGGTATCGCTGCCCTGGGCCACCTGTGGGGCAGGCGTGAGCTTGGCAGAAGCCGGCTCTGGGGGCGGACAGACTGTCAGAGCGAGCTGGCTTTGAGATGGGGACAGAGCCCATCCACACCCGCGTGGAAGGGACTCGCCTGAGGGTGTGGGTGCGCGTGGGAGGGTCCATCTGTGTGTCCGAGAGTCCTGTGAAGAGGCGGGGTTGAGGGACCACCAGAGCCAAGATGGAGGTGGGGTGGGTGGTCAGGACATGAGCCGGCCCTGACTCTCCCCAGAATGCGAGTCTTTGGGATGGGGGTTTGGGGCAGGGTGGGGTGAGCCTAGCAGCTGCTCTGAGCTTGGAGACAGGAAGGGGTTGAGAGCAAAACAAGAAAAGACCAAGTTCCCCTTTCCGTGGTTTCCGGGCCTGGTACCTGAGGTGGGGGAGGAGGCAGGGTGGGGCGATGGCTTCCTGTCCCCCAACCTCCGGTTTGGGGCTCCCGTTTCCCCAGACTGCTTCTTCTCACACATGCTCCTCACCTGCTTCTGGGCGGGCAGACCCAGGAGCCTCCTGGAGAGTCACAGGGTGGGTGAGGGTGGCTGGAGCCCCCAGTGAGAAAGGCCAGGCCCGAAGGCAGGGCAGATGGGTGTAGCTGGGGAGGTGGAGTAGAGGCCCCGGGGAGGGTGCCCTCTGAGCAGGCAGCACAGGCCTCTACACTGGGCAGAAGGCGATGCGGTTGGGCACCAGGATGGGGCCCAGAGCCTGGGGAGCCAGAGGCAGTCCCCTTGGCTTTGCCTGCTCTCCGCCCAGCTGCGGCGGGGGAAAACCATCCTAGCTGGCCCTCAGAGAAGTCAGTGTCAGCCTCTCCCTTCCTGTGTATAGTTCCAGTGGGGGTGGAGTTGGCACTCAGGGCACCTGCTTAAGCGGAGGCGACAGGCAGAGGAATGGGGAGAAGGAGATACTTGGACCTAAGCCATCCGCCTATTTCTGGTGTCCAGAGACCTACTGGGGAAGCCATCCTGCCTCTGAGGACGTGCCTCTTGGGCAGGCCACTTCCCTCTGTGTGTCCAGCCCTGTGCCAGGAGGCGAGGGAGAGCCAGTCCTGCCCCTGCCTTTAGAAGCTCCCCACGTGGGTGTGAGGGATGTGAGGTCTGGACGCTGAGACTGAGAGAACGCACCCTCCAAGCTGTCTGCACTGTAGCCCCCGGAGTGTTAACCGTCAGATGGGAAGGGCTCTGTGTCTGTCAGCCAGTCAATTGACAGATCGGCACTAGGTGCTCCCCACCTCAGGCTCTGCTGTAGGGGCCGAGGGTACACGAGCGGGGCCTGGAGCGGGTGGAGAAGAGATGGGTGTATGGGCGTGAGGAAGGCGAGCCCGAGGCTAGCAGGCTGTCAGTTACAGAGGACAGGGGCAGGGAGCCCAGGGAGATGATGCTGGGGATGTCAGCTGAGACCTTAAACTCCAGGCTGAGGGGTGTCCTGGGGGAGATGGGGCCCACCGTGAGGTCAGAGTTGACCTAAAGGGAGAAAAGCTCTCAACCCATGTGCTCCCCAGGATGAGCCGGCAGGTGGTCCGCTCCAGCAAGTTCCGCCACGTGTTTGGACAGCCAGCCAAGGCTGACCAGTGTTATGAGGATGTGCGCGTCTCACAGACCACCTGGGACAGTGGCTTCTGTGCTGTCAACCCCAAGTTCGTGGCCCTGATCTGTGAGGCCAGCGGGGGAGGGGCCTTCCTGGTGCTGCCCCTGAGCAAGGTGAGCCCTTGGAGCCTTGGGAGCAGCAGTCCTCCACCTGAGGGGCCTCTGGTTATCCAGTGACCCCCTGGGGGTCCTTATTAGGTGACTGTCACCAAGCTTCCCTGGGCTGTCATCTGTAAAACTGAGCTGGGCCACATGAGCCTTAAGCTTCCTCCAGCTCCTCCACGCAGTGGCCATATGGAAACTGAAGCTCAGAGGGGAGATGACACGAGAAGGGTCACAGTGAGTTCTGCAGACACAGGGCCAGGTCTTCCAAGTCTCAGCCTGGGGCTTTCTCCCCTTGGGAGCACAGAGAGGGCTGGGATGGGGTCTGGGCAGGCCCAGCAGTGCTCTCAGGGTTGGGAGGGACGTCAGGTCTAGGCCTGGCTGAGCCCTTGGAAACCCAGCAAGCTGTGGCCCCCAGTTCACAGGCAGGGATGATGTAAGAGGCCCTCTCCCCTCCCCAGCCCTGCCCTCCCTCTGATCCTGCTCCCTCCTCTCCCTGCAGTCTGCTGACTCCACCCCCAGCACACTCCTGTGCTCTTGGGGGGTGAGACAGGAAGGGGAGATGGGCCCTAAGTTGTTACCTTAAAAGGGCCGATGGAAGCAAAGAGAAGAGGAAGTGGTTGTCGGGGTGAGAGCTGGGCCCGCGCCCCGCACTGCTCTTCACACCGGAAGCACTGCTGCAGCAGCTGTCCCCGGAAGTGGCCATTTCCAAACCTCTGCTCCTGCCTGGGGCCCAGTTATGGCAGACTTCCCAGGTCCCTGCCCTTTTGGAAGGACCCAGCCCCACCATTCACACACACTTCCCTGGGGAACGCCAACCGCAATACAACCTACCCCCCGCTACCTGTCCCAGGCCCAGGGCCTTGGCCTGTCGTCTGTCGTCCGTCCCATGGAAGCTTTACTCAGGGAAGCTGGGGTGGGGGTGGGGGTGCCGGCCCTCAGGGCACAGATGAGAAACTGAGATGGAGACAGCAGGAATTTGGCGAGGGTCTGACAGTAAGGCAGGACCAGGGCCCTGGTGCTCAACCCTGCACCCCTCTCCTGCACTACTTGTGCGCAGCCCCCCTGAGTTGCCCAGACAACTCTGGGACTGGGGCACAGGACCAAACCCACCCACCCTAGGCCCTGCTCCGCCTCCCAGGGACAGCTCCCTGCTCAGCCTTCCTCTCTGTGCCTCTCTGAAGGGGTATGGGGAGGTTGGATTGGGTTTGGAGGGGAAAAGCACCTCTCTCAGAGGCTCTGCTGTGCCCTCTAGACTGGACGTGTGGACAAGAATGTGCCCATGGTCTGTGGCCACACAGCCCCCGTGCTGGACATCGCCTGGTGCCCGCACAATGATAATGTCATTGCCAGTGGCTCCGAGGATTGCACGGTCATGGTGAGTGGTGGGGGCACACAGGTCAGGAGGGGGCTCCAACACTGGATCTGACATTTGGAGCCCCTAAGACTCACTCACTCCTTCTCTGCAGGTGTGGGAGATCCCTGATGGGGGCCTGGTGCTGCCCCTGCGGGAACCCGTCGTCACCCTGGAGGGCCACACCAAGCGTGTGGGCATCGTAGCCTGGCACCCCACAGCCCAGAATGTGCTGCTCAGTGCAGGTGCCTGGGGGGAGAGGTGGGGTGGGCTGGTCACCTGGCAATGAAGGTGGGAGGCTCATGGCTTCTGACACTGGGGCCATCGCCCAGGTTGTGACAACGTGATCCTGGTGTGGGACGTGGGCACTGGGGCGGCCGTGCTGACGCTGGGCACGGACGTGCACCCGGATACAATCTACAGCGTGGACTGGAGCCGAGACGGTGCCCTCATCTGCACCTCCTGCCGCGACAAGCGTGTGCGCATCATCGAGCCCCGCAAAGGCACTGTTGTAGCTGTGAGTTGCCATGAACCATGACCCTTGACTCTGGGACCTTTATCCCTCCTACCCACCACCAGCCAGGCCCCTAGAGGGTGCTGTCTCTTGCCTCCAGCTGGGGTCTGGCCCTTGGGGGGTGTGTGTGGGTGCTTGACAGACCACCTTCCTTTCCTTCCAGGAGAAGGACCGTCCCCACGAGGGGACCAGGCCTGTGCGTGCTGTGTTTGTATCAGATGGAAAGATCCTGACCACAGGCTTCAGCCGCATGAGTGAGCGGCAGGTGGCGCTGTGGGACACGGTGAGTGCCGGGCAGGAGCAGTCAGAAGACAGGAGGCTCAGGCCTTGCCCTGCCACTTGCTTGGTCTTTCCCGGGTCACCGCTCAGTGAAGAGCACCACCCCTGGGCCTGACATGGCCCAGCTCATTGTTACCTCCCACCCATCTTTACAGAAGCACCTGGAGGAGCCGCTATCCCTGCAGGAGCTGGACACTAGCAGTGGCGTCCTGCTGCCCTTCTTTGACCCCGACACCAACATTGTCTACCTCTGTGGCAAGGTGGCCCAGTTGGGCAGGGGGTCAGGGGAGGCAGGTGGGCAGTGGGGTTGGGAAAGGACCGCGGCTGGAGGCATGTGTCAGTGTTGATTCTCCCTTGCACCCACCACCTGCAGGGTGACAGCTCTATCCGGTACTTCGAGATCACTTCCGAAGCCCCATTCCTGCACTATCTCTCCATGTTCAGTTCCAAGGAGTCCCAGCGTGGCATGGGCTACATGCCCAAACGCGGCCTGGAGGTGAACAAGTGTGAGATTGCCAGGTGACTGACCCCTGACTCTGACCTAAGCATGCTCCTTGAGCAGTGCTGACCCCGTGCTGACCTTCAGTCCCCACCCAACCATGCTGTGGGTGCGGCTCACCTTCCTGTTTCCACAGATTCTACAAGCTACATGAGCGGAGGTGTGAGCCCATTGCCATGACAGTGCCTAGAAAGGTGATGCTCCCATGTCCCTCCCTGGGCTCCAGGTGGGGCACTGACTTCATGGAGTTGCAGGGTGGTGGTGTGGCCTAAGCACTCTCTTAACCAGCCTTGGCCTTGCCCACAGTCGGACCTGTTCCAAGAGGACCTGTACCCACCCACTGCAGGGCCGGATGCTGCCCTCACGGCTGAGGAGTGGCTGGGGGGTCGGGATGCTGGGCCCCTCCTCATTTCCCTCAAGGATGGCTACGTGCCCCCAAAGAGCCGGGAGCTGAGGGTCAACCGGGGCCTGGACACTGGGCGCAGGAAGACAGCACCAGAGGCCACTGGCACTCCCAGCTCGGTGAGAGGTGGAGGGGAGCCTGGGAATCAAGATGGGAAGATGGGGTAGGGCAGGGGCTGCTATTGATGTGGTCACTGACCCAGTGTAAAGAGGCTGGCGTTTGGGGCATCTTAAACTCACAATGTTGGGAATCCCTTGGGGGCTGGGAGTGGGTAATCCTGAGGTCTCAGAAAACAGGCCTCCAGCTCTCTGGGCAGCAACTAGCTGAGATAGGGAAGAGCTTGAACCCTGGGGCTCTTGGGAGGGGGCTTAGGGGATGCCAGGATAAGGGGAGCCCAGGGAGGCTAATGCAGCGCTGGACCCCCAGGATGCTGTATCCCGGCTGGAGGAAGAGATGAGGAAGCTCCAGGCCACGGTGCAGGAGCTACAGAAGCGCTTGGATAGGCTGGAGGAGACGGTCCAGGCCAAGTAGAGGACACCAGGGCCTTCAGCTGGGGGCCGTGGCATCACCATCCTCCCTTCCATTCATACTCCCACTCCTCAGGCCACAATGGCAGATAAGAAAAATAATAATAAAATGGCTTTATTTTCTGGTATCTCTCAGACTCTGATGGTTGGTTGCCTAGATGCTGGGTCTGCTGAAGTGACCTGCCCTTGAGCTTCCCTCTTGGTAGCCTTGATGGGACTGTTCCATGGCAGGGGCGGGGGTGCCCCAGACCACATGAAGAGGCCTTGGTGGGTGGGGGCCACTCCGTGCTGATGTGGGTTGGGAGCCTGCTCTGTTTCCCAGCTCCTTCTCAGAGACAGCAGGTCTGAGGTACTCAGGGCCCTAGCCTGGGGCCTCAATAACGCCCACGTTCACCCCAAATCTGCCTTTCCTAGAAACCACAACATCAGGTTGCATGCAACTGTACTGACACTGTTGCTTGTGGGGAAACGAAACAAAACAACTGGTGCTGACGTGACATCTTTCAAACTATAGGCCCAAAGGATCAAAGTAAGGGGACCTTTTGTAAGGAAAAAGCATAGAACCAAAGCAGTGGCCCAACTCTAGTTTATAGGTGAGGAAACTGAGGCGCAGATCAGGACAGGGGCTTGCTGAAGGACAGATCCTGAGTCGTGACCTAAGTCTCCCCTTCTAGTTCAGAGCCTTCCCTGCACAGTGCTGTCTCTCAAGCCCTTACTGTGGGTTCCACCTGGCCTGGCCTCTGTGAGAGGGACCTGAATAGATCTGTCAGGCCCTATCAAGAGGGGGCTTGAAGTCGGTTTCTGATGCCCAACTTAGCAGGTGACCCCCTGAGCTGGGACACAGGGCTGTTAGGGATGGGTGTCTTGGCCACAGCAGGATTAGTTCATCCACGCAGGGACCACAGCAAGGACTAAATGCCCCATTTGCAGCCCCTGCTCCCTCTTCAGTGTGATATAGAAGACTACCCGGGCAGAGAGCCGCACAAGGCAGCCATACAAACATCCCTGTCTGCTCATTCTGGTCTCAACCTCTACGAAGCGACATGACACTGGGCAGGTCTCAGCTACCCATCTATAAAACAGGGAGCGAGACCATCACAGCTCTGCGAACACAGGGGGTGGATCCAGTCAGGGATGTGGTAAAGAGAGGATCAGAAAATTTGGAGCCTGGGCCTCATGAAGAAGTGAGGTCTCTTCTCTGAGCCTCTCTGGGATCATGGGCCCTTCTAGTGAAGTAGACCTGTAAGTAGACTCAGTCACTCATCCTGGCCCAAGGGGAACTGAAAAAAAGTTCAGAAAGGATCCCTGGAACCCAGAAGAGTTAACCTGTCATCACCATGACTTCCAGCTTTACTAGCCTGTTCTCCCTGACAGGAACAAGAGGGGATGGAAGGGAGTGGAGGTAATTTAGGGGCTAAGAAACTGGCCTTGAAAACAGGGCAACAGGGTGGGTGGGATGGTTGAAAACTGCCACATCTCTCCCCCAAAGAGCCCTGGCCCCAACTGGGTCACTTGCTATCCCTCCTGGGCCTCATCCGCACAAGGCCTTACCAACCCCGGCACCTGTGTTGAAGACTGATCCTAGGGGCATCACCTGCCCCAATTTTGTGGCTCAGGTCGGCCTTATTTTCCTCCTCTAACCCTATCCCTATCCCCTGCCCACACCTCCATTCCTGAAAACCTCATGGTCTTCCCAGGGGCAGCTGTGGCCACATCAAGCCCAGAGCTAAGGGGTCACTGGACCTTCTCCAGTGGGCCAGAAAACATCCGCATTCCAGGTGTTGGGGAGCCGCTGCTGGGGTACTACGTTCCTGAGGCTGTGAAGGGCTGGGGGAACTGACAGGGGAAGTGTGGAATTCTCTATGATGCCTCTGACACTGGGACGATGCTGGGGAGAGGGAGACATCTGTTAAATTGGCCAGGGTCCTGAAACCCTGAGCACTTTCTCATCTGTGCATCTGGAAGGCAGGCAGAGAGCAGCAATCCCCAGCAATGGTCAACGAATGGAAAAGTTGGGTAGGTAGTGGCAGTACCCCTAGGGGTCTACCAGAAATTACAGAGAAGGCCTGGGAGGCCCACCCTGGAAGGAACCTTAAGGATAGAACTTTTTATAATTGGGGACACAGGCCTACCTGTGGAGAGGGACTTGCCCAAGGTAAAACAATGGATGGTTGTGAGGCAGGGAGAAGCCAGGCCCTAGACTCAGCCTCAGGGCCCTCTCACCCTCCCACACACAACACACTGACACAGAAGCTAGCCCTAATTCATAATTTAATGGCCGCACTGGTCCAGGTCCCTTATTTCTGCCGATCACGAACCCACTGCTCTGGGGTTAGGGTTTTCTGCTCAAAAGCATGGATGTGCGGGAGTTCTTCTGCTAGGCACGTGTTCACCAGCCTGGGGGGAGAGATGGAATTAGCAGAAGGCAGGCTGGGATCCGGGTCGCAGTCCCCGAAGCTAGGGTGACCCGGGAGGCTGGAAATGTCTCCCAGGTCGTAGTCCCCGGGACCTGGGAACAAGGTGGGAGAGGGCCGAAGTCGCAATACTCGATACAGGGGCCACGAAGGCGGGATCCTTGGGGTCGTGCTCCACGGTGCTGGGCCGCGTTGGCCCGGGTGAGGGAGATAAGCTGCGGGGAGTGGCCGGGGTGTGGTCTCGGAGCTGGGACCGCGCTGAGCGAGGTGTTTCCAGGGCCTCACCGGTGTCTCTGAAGCAGCGGCTTCCCCTCAAACTTGGCCGACACCACCAGGACTCGGAAGCTGGACGCGCAACGGTCGGGAGTCGTGTCCTCCACCTCCTATGGGGCAAAAGAGTGTGGATGGTGCCAAACACTCCCCTCGGCTGCCCTTTTCCCCTCGTTGGGCGAGTCCGGGCCGCTCAACTCACCACGTGCTCTGCCTCCAGGTCCCGCTGCAGCTTCTCCCGGAGGTACTCGGCGCTGAGCTCCATGGCGGCAGCCCGAGCCGCCTAACTCGGACCCGGGCCGCACTGCTTCCGCCCTTACCGACGCCACTTCCGCTGAGGTCTCTACTTCCGCCCTTACTAAGGCGTCCGTAACCCGGCACTCCCGCCCTCTCGCAAGCCCCTCTTTCCAACAGTCGTGGGCGTCCGCGCCTACCGTCGGTCTGCCAATCAGAGTCTGCATAAGGACTGACTGGGCCAGAGCGGACGCTAATTGGTGCCCGCCACCTGCACAGCGGCCGGTTCTGTGGGCCGGTTTGGACACCCTAGCTTCAGGCAGGGAGGGGGCACGCACCTGCATTACTGTGGCCTCTAGGGTACCTCGGGATCGCCCCCGAGCACTTTTTTCCCCAGACAAGCATCTTGCGACCCTGGCCACCCAGCCCTCCCCGAGGTCATAGGCCTCAGCAATCAATCCACAGGCCCAATGGGCCCCGCGGGGGGCGCGGCGCGGCCCGGCCGCTTCTTCGGCGTCTACTTGCTCTACTGCCTGAACCCTCGGCACCCGGGGCGCGTCTACGTCGGGTTCACCGTTAACCCTGCTCGTCGGGTCCAGCAGCACAACGGGGGCCGCAAAAAAGGCGGGGCCTGGCGCACCAGCGGGCGCGGGCCTTGGTAAGAGGGTGCGGGTCACGGTCAGGAGCAGGGCTCCGAGGAGAAGGATGGCTTCTAGGAGCAGAGGGCCGGGCGGAGGAGAGGCCTGCTGAGACGGGCTGGGCCAGGCCGGTGACAGTGGGCGGGGCCCGTGTGGGGGCTGAGAAACGGGACCGCGGGGCAGGCGAGGGACGAGGGCCGGCCTATCACAGGGGAGTTGACTGGCGGGGAGGCGGAGCCCTGTGAAACTAGGCCGTGGGACATAGAGGGGGGGGTTGGGTAGGAGGGGGACTGATGATCTAGGCTGGGTCCGGCGACTGGGGGTTGGTGAACAAGGTTGGGGCTGCAATAGAGTGAGCCTGGAAGGGAGAGAAACTGAGGATAGCAGTTAAGTACCTGTGCTGGAGGCGGGGCCTGAGGTTGGCAGGTGCGAGGGGGCGTACCTCCGCGAAGGCGGCAGGGCCTCGTGGGCGAGGCTTGAAGCCAGGTCCACTCTCGGGTAGGACTAGAGGCTAACCCTGGCGAGGGGAGTCGACTTGACTCGGGATGGGGTGAGGTAGGAGGGCTCACAGACCGCGCCTTTGTTCTCTTCCCCAGGGAGATGGTGCTCATCGTGCACGGCTTCCCTTCCGCCGTGGCCGCCCTTCGGGTAAGGAAGGCGATGGGGGCGGCGGGAGGACGGACTGGGGCTTGGGGCCTTCTCCGGGCGGCCCCCTTCCCCGGGCGGCTCTAAAGCCCCGTTCTTCCCGCCCGCAGTTCGAGTGGGCCTGGCAGCACCCGCACGCCTCGCGCCGCCTAGCGCACGTGGGTCCGCGCCTACGCGGCGAGGCCGCCTTCGCGTTCCATCTGCGCGTGCTGGCGCACATGCTGCGCGCGCCGCCCTGGGCGCGCCTGCCGCTCACCCTGCGCTGGCTGCGAGCCGACTTCCGCCGGGATCTCTGCCCGCCGCCGCCGCCGCACATGCCGCTGGCCTTCGGGCCTCCGCCGCCACGGGCCCCCGCGCCAAGGCCCGGCGGCGTTCCCTTTGGTGACACCGAGTCCACGCCGGACCAGGAGGCCGAGGCCCGCTGCGCCCTGTGCGCACGTGCGTTCCAGGTGAGACGCTCTGCCTGGTCTCCAGGTAGGGGCAGGTCTTGGGTTCAGACGGCTCAGGATCAGGCTGTTTATTGAGGGACCGGGCAGCCCACTCACACCCCTCATCCGCTCTGCCCCCATTCTTCCACACCAGTACCCTCCTGCTCTAGGTTCTTCCCTAGACCTTCAGTCTTGATGGAATGCCACCTCTCCTTTCTGTGAGGCCTTCCTTCCCTCCATCTAAAATTGCCACTTTCTTGTGCACTTCCCTGCCTTTTTTTTTTTTAAGCTTTAACACTTGTTATTGTCTGACATACTGTGTATTTTATTTCTCAGGCTCTCCCACCGCCCATACTAGACTCCACAGAGCAGTTCTTGTTCACTACTGTAAACAGGGTCTGGCACAGAGCAGGTGGCCAATAAATACTTAATAAATTAACAGATGGTAGGCCTGACTTCTACTGAGCTCGCAGCGAATGTAAGGAAGGTGAGTACTTGCCATTCAGAGACTAAGTGACCCGCCTGAGATCACATGGCCTGTAAGGAACTAGAGGTCTGGCTGCGGTGGCCACGCTGTTACATAATCACTGCTAATGCTCAGAGAAGACTGACCAACTTAGTCCCCGTGGGCAAGTACCGTAACTTCTCTGTGCCTGTTTCCTTATCTATAAAATGAGAATAATAGTAGTATGTGCCTCATAGGCTTGTTTTATACAAAGCTCCTGGAACAGTGTCTGGTTCATAGAACTCTTTATGAGTGTTAACTACATCATTACCTCCTGTTTTCTCTCTTACCTGCCTGCCACCTCTGACAGGATGAAGAGGACCCTCTGTGTTGCCCCCACCCTGGCTGCCCACTAAGGGCCCATGTGATTTGCCTGGCAGAGGAGTTCCTGCAGGAGGAGCCAGGGCAGCTTCTGCCCCTAGAGGGCCAATGCCCTGGGTGAGTCCAACACCCCTACCCTCGCCTGGTTTAGCTCTGGGAAGATGGTGCCTAGTTGTCCATGTCCAGGCCCAGGCCCGGGGCAACTGAGTCCTCATTTTGGCAGCCAGAGCCTGGCTTAAAGGCTCACGATGCCTGACTCTGTATCTCCTACCAACTGCACCCCTTGGTAGCTGTAAGAACTCACTGCTGTGGGGAGATCTGATCTGGCTGTGCCGGATGGGCACCGAGGAGGAAGAAGAGGACTTGGAATTAGAAGAGGTGAGAAGTTGCTTTGGCCCCAGCCTCCCTACCCTACTCCATCCCCTGGGCTTCCTTTGACCAACCCTCTTGTCCCCACAGGAACACTGGACAGACATGCTGGAGACCTGATCCTCAGCATCCCCAGCCCTCCACCCACTCCTCCCGTGCCACCCCCTGCGGGTCTGGGCCGTTTTTACTTGAGTCCAATAAAGAGTCTGAGTTAAGGGTACCTTCTGGTGTTTGCTGGGGGGGTGGGGTGGGGTGGGGTGGGGGGCTGGAGCTGGAGGCAGAGGCCCCGCCAGTCACTGGGGCCTGAGGGGAACAGAGGAGCGGGGAGGGGCCGCTGGCCCCAGCATGGACCAGCCTCTGCCTGGAGGCCCCTCTGCCTCAGCTTTCCCCAGCACACTTTTTAGGAGGTCACACAATTCTTTGAGGGCTTGGGAGACTCACCCCTTGACCTAGAGCCCACCTACCTCCAGTGCCCAGCTTGACTTTAGACTTTAAAACAAATAGGACAAAGGCCAAGGAGGGCAGGGGGGATGCTCTCCCTGCATGGAGCCCTGTGGCTCTCCAAGCCCCCACCCCTTATCTCTGTCTCTGGAGCCCTCTTCAAACCCAGGGAAACAAAAGCACCTTCTAGGGACCATTGTTCTTCAACCACGAGTGAGGCTCCATGAGGTCCCAAGGCAGTGGAGCTGGACTCACTCTGAGGGTTATTACACTCCAGCATTCTTGCTCTTTCCTATCCTATGCTGCCCCCAAAAGAGCTTGCTCTACCCTGCTCTGCCCCAACCCCATCACCCTGCCCACCCACATCGCTCTAGACTGGCCCTGTGGTCGGAGCCAGCAGCTCCTGGAGTGCCAGGACTGCCGGGGGCCTGTGGGCCACCCCCAGCCTGAACCCTCGGCGTCTTTAAGACTGGCCTGAACCAGCAGGCAGGTGAGTGGCCCTGCCCATGCCTGCCTTCAAGTGTCCACTTTCCCCTCCACCCCTCGGTCTTCTCTAGACGGGCTCAATTAGAAAAAAGCTGTCTGTTGGCCCACCCAGCAGGGGTGGAGTTTAGAAGGGTGGCCAGGAGCCAGGATTACATAAAAATCCAGAAAGAAAACTACTGGGCCCTTTTGTCTAGTTTCAGTCTTTCTTTTCTACACGCTAAATCCACATCTTGAGTTTTCTGGCCAGTGTAAACTTGGCTCCACCCGGGGTGCTAAGGAGGGTAGCACAGAGGGGTTCTCCCATCCCAGACTCTACCCTTTCCTTCCTGGAGGACAGCCAAATCCCAGGGCTGGCTCCAGATCCCTCCCACTTTGGACCTACAAAACCTTCAGCTCAGAGAGCAGCTCTGCACTCACCACGCTGCACCCACAACGCGCTAAGCCACCGCACAGTGAGGTGGTCACAAGGCCAAGATCAGAGAGGTCAGGTGAGTGCCAGGGGGGGATGGGTTGGGCCAGATCCTCACGCTGCACTGCTAGCTCCTGTCCTATCGCTTGATCTCTCTCTCCTGCCTCTCATGTCCCTGCCGTTTCCCCATGGATAGCCCATTTCATCTGCCAACTCCAGCCCAGCCTCTTCCACTAAGTCAGCACAGTTTCTGCTCATTCAAGTACCAGACTCCGGCCCCCAAAACAAGCTCAGTTGCTCAACTGGCTGTGTTATCCCCAAGCCAAGATGGAGTGTGGCTGCACAAGTGGGATCACAGGCCCGACTGGCCTTTGGGAGGTTTCTGTATGTGAGGAGCTTGGGGGCTCAAGGAGGAGACGTCGGGGAGAGGCCCCTTGGGAGTAGGCGGGGAGCCACAGCAGGAAGGAGTTAAGAGAGAAAACTGGCTGGCAGGGAGTTCAGACAGGCAGGTCCTAGAGGAGTAGTTTTTTCAAGTGCATGTTGGAATCTCCTGGAGAGCTTCCAAAAAAAGTGATTATCTGGGTCCCATCCCCAGAGAGTGATTTAATAGGCTTGGGGTGTGGCCCAAGCATTGGGATTTTTCAAAGCTCTGCTGGTAAATCAAATTTGCAGCCAGAGTTGTGACCCACTGTGCAAGCGTTAGATCTGGCTTTGAATCCAGCTCCATTGCTCACTAGCTTTGTGGGTGGGGGCAAGTTGCTCAGCCTCCCTCAGCCTCAACTTCCTGATCTTAAAGCAAAAATTCAACAGATGGCATTCTTGTGATATTGTTGAGGGAAGTAGGCCACACTCTGGCGCCTGACGCAGCAGCATGGAGCTGGTCCAGGACACCTCCCGCCCGCCACTGGAGTATGTGAAGGGGGTCCCTCTCATTAAGTACTTTGCAGAGGCACTGGGGCCACTGCAGAGCTTCCAAGCCTGGCCTGACGACCTGCTCATCAGCACCTACCCCAAATCTGGTAGGTGATCCTCATTACCACCCACCCCTCTCCTGGGCTGCAGTCCCCACCTTGGGCCAGCAAGGGCATGCTCTCGGCCCTGCTCACCTCCCGTTTCCCTTCCCCTCCAGGCACCACCTGGGTGAGCGAGATCCTGGACATGATCTACCATGGTGGTGACCTGGAGAAGTGTCGCAGGGCCCCTATCTTCATCCGGGTGCCCTTCCTTGAGTTTAAGGCCCCAGAGCTTCCCTCAGGTGTGTGGTGGGGCACTGGGGACAAGTGGAGCAGAGGGAAGTAGGACCAGGGCTCTAGCTCAGATCATCTTTCCCTACCCCTGGCTTAGGTGTCGAGGTTCTGAAAGATACACCAGCCCCACGGCTCCTCAAGACACACTTGCCTCTGTCCCTGCTCCCCCAAACCCTGCTGGATCAGAAGGTCAAGGTGAGTGGCAGAGGAAGCTAGAGAAGGAGGCTGCTGGGGCCATCCCAGCTTTGGCCCTGTCTTCTGGGAAGGTCTCCTTACTTCCTCCAGCCTGGCTCACCTTAAGTGGGGAGGCCATCTGCCTCGTGCTCTGGTGGGGTCAGACGACAGTGAAAGGGAGCCTCCTTTGTACAGAGCCGAAAAGAGCAGAGTTTGGGTGCCCACAGGCCCGTGGAGGAGGGGGCTGGTGGGCATCTGGCACACCTTGTTCCAAATGTGGGTATAGTGGCATTGAGGGGATTAGATTAGTATAAAATATGGTTCCAGGGACCAGCCAGGACTTTGGCATCCAAGCAGGGTTCAAATCCTGGCTCAGATGCACCCACACCCATGGGAACACGAGCAGGTCGGCCTCTAAGCCTGTTTCCCCCTTGGCCAAACCAAGAGAGAACCCCCATCGCAGGGATGCCCTGACGGTGGAACGTCTAATGCCTGGGGTGCCGTGTGGTGATGACATGCAGGTGGGGGATCATCTGCTCCTCCAGGTGGTGTATGTCGCCCGCAATGCAAAGGATGTGGCTGTCTCCTATTACCACTTCTACCGCATGGCCAAAGTGCACCCTGACCCTGGCACCTGGGACAGCTTCCTGGAGAAGTTCATGGCTGGCGAAGGTGGGCCTGACTCTGGAGGAAGGTGGGGGTGGAACTGAGGGGCAGCCAGCTCAAACTAATACCAACCTCTGTGTCCGTACCCCCTGGCCTTTTCCCCAGTGGCGTACGGGTCCTGGTACCAGCACGTGCAGGAGTGGTGGGAGCTGAGTCACACCCACCCTGTTCTCTATCTCTTCTATGAGGACATGAAGGAGGTGAGACTACCTGCTACCACTTCCCTCCATGTCACACGTGGGGAAGCGGGAACCTCATGGGGACCTGCTGAGGTCCTCTAAGCCCCCCTCCCCTATGGCAGCCCCCACCCCGCCTTCCCTGCCCAGGACTCAGAGCTGCAGTGCCAACTTGGCAGCAGCACTTTTTACAGCTCTTACCTCCTGGCGCCTGAGTCAGCAACTTGTGCAACCATCGGTCAGCCCAGCCGTTTACTGCTACTGCCGCTCCCTGGGGCCACAGTTATGAAAGACCACTGCCCCGCCCTAACCAAACAGAACTTCTTGCAGAATCACAGGGCAGAAGGCAGTTAAATTTGCCCCAGGGAAAGAGGAGCGGGAGAGTCAAGGAGCTGGGTCTGAGAGGTCTCTAAGCAGAAGTTAGAGATCTCTAAGAGGTTAAAGAGGGTCCTCCCTTTTGTCTGCTCAATGAGCAATCCAAACCTCCACTGAAGAGCCCTTCTGCTGCTCCAGAACCCCAAAAGGGAGATTCAGAAGATCCTGGAGTTTGTGGGGCACTCCCTGCCAGAGGAGACCGTAGATCACATTGCCCAGCAGACATCTTTCAAGGAGATGAGGAAGAACCCCATGACGAACTACAGCACCATCCCCCCTGACATCATGGACCACAACGTTTCCGCCTTCATGAGGAAAGGTGGGTGCCGCCCAGGACGGGCATTTGGTAAGGCGAGGGTGGAGGAACCAGCTAGAGCCAGCCCTGAGCCACGTGGGGCCTGCTCTGTGGCCAGAACCTCCAGCCTCCCTCCTTCTGTCCTTCCACAGGCGTCGCAGGGGACTGGAAAACCACCTTCACTGTGGCCCAGAACGAGTACTTTGACACTGATTATGCTGAGAAGATGGCAGGCTGCAACCTCAGCTTCCGCTCAGAGGTGTGAGTGGCGTTCAGCAGGCATCGCTCCAAAGGGAGTGGTGTGAAACGAGCCTGATCACGGCCTCAAGAATAAAATACGATTTGTGTCACACAGAGGCTCTGCTGGAAGCAAAAAGCAAACCTGAGCTGAAAGAGTAAATGCCCACTGGGACCAAACAAAGCCATCTGCCCTGAAGCCGTAGTCCCCAGAGGCTGGAATAGCCCCACAGAGGGGTGGGGGCCTGAGGGTGGGATAAAGTGTTAGTCCCAGCCCCTCCCTTCCCAACTTGTCCTGCGTTGGGAAGGGAAGAAGGGTCTGGAAGAGTAAAACCCAGGAGACATGGGCGAGGGGGAAGAATATTTATTTGATTACACAACCTTCTGTTGCATTCCCCCTTGAAGGTGGCAGGAGACTGGAGTGTGCCAGCCCGCTTCACTTTTTCTTGGGCTCCTTACAAGCCACCACGTACCTCTGGGCCACGTTGAGGGGAGGGGAGTAACCATCTGCATAGGAAGTGTCTTCAAACAGAACCGAATAGTCATCCTGGGGCTGTGGCAGGGGGCAGACAAGAGGGCCTAGTCAGAGTCCATGGGGCGAGGCCTCCCCCAGGCCTAGACTGACAGGAACCTCTGGTGTATGGGCTCCCAGCCTCTCCTGTTCTCATCTTCACTCAAGAAGTCTAGATGTTTGAACCCGTCCCTGCTACTACAGAGCTCCTTCCTCAGCAACAGAGGGCCAAGGGCAGGGGACAAAGAGCAGGGAGAAGGGAGACTACCTACATGGGTGGGCCATAACTGGAGGCTCTGGTGCCTTTTCGGGACCCTGCTTAAAGGGATCAAGGACAACCTAGAGGGCAGCAGGCAGGGATCCTGGAGGAAGAGGGGAGAACAGCCTTTAAACTGCCATGGGGTGATGAGTGACCAGGGTGCCAGCAATGTCAGGAGCACGAGGGAGAACAGCTTCAGGCCAGGAAGGGGCAGTGGTGCAGGAGGCAGGGGCGGGAAGATAGGCCCTGGGCATGGTGCTTCCCATCTCAGGCTACTCATCTCAGTGCAAAAGCGAGGTTAGACTAGAGGACACCCCAGGTCCATTCCACTCAGGGCTGGCTAAGGCTCTGAAGGTTGGAAAGGGGAGGGTCAGCTGGCACTGCCCTAGAGGAGAGCAGGAGGGGAGTTACAGGGCAGAGTGTAAGCAGAAGAGGGAGGGCAACTCACAGGACCCTCCCAGCCCAGAGAGGCTGTAAGATGAGGACAAGAGGAGAAGGAAGTGGGAAGATGACCCTATGACCCATCTGGTCAGCCCCATCCTGGTGTCATGGAGGGTCTCTCCCATGGGGGCTGTCTTACCCGTTGTGGGGGCGTATGGATCAGGGCACGGTAGAAGCAGGTGGTCTGGGGATACAGGGCCAGCACAAGCTGCTCCTTCTGGAATAAGGCTTCGGGGTCCGTCTCGGGGTTGGCCTTCCACTGGGGCAGTGGGATGATACGCCGCCGGCTCAGTGTGTGTCTCCTGGAGGCGGGGGCTTAGGTCAACCCATGGCCAGGTGGGGGGCTCCTTCCCAGCACCTTGGCTGTCCCCCAGGCTTCCATGGCCCCCCCCCTGGCCAGCACACTCACTCTTTGCCTTCTTCATCAATGTCATCTACCTCATACCTGTGGGTGAAGAAAAGGAAAACGGTGGATGCAGGGAGGTGCACAGTCCACACTGGGGAGTCGTGAGGAGGGGAAGGAGGAGGGCGGGGAGGGGAAGCCCAAGGAGCCAGCTGCTTCACCTGCCATCCCCATCCCCACAGGCACCCTCGGGGGGAGCTTTTCCCCCGTCCTGCAGATGGGTGAGAGAGGGCCAGCCGAAGCAGGTGTGATGATGTGAGAGCAGCCCACAGGGCTGGGTGTCCACTCACTTGTTGGTGGCATGGCTGTAACTGACCACCTCAGCCAGGATCCACTGCTCATCCCCATCCACGGCCTTGACCCGGGCTGCCACCTTGTCTCCAGGTTTGGCCACGTAGTCCCCAGAGGCTGGAATGGCCCCACAGAGGGGTGGGGGCCTGAGGGTGGGATAAATGTCAGTCCCAGCCCCTCCCTTGCCAGCTCCCTCCACCCTGGGCCCGCCCTCACTTGTCACCAGGCTTCCCGATCCACAGGGGCAGGGTCATGGCTGACTGCTGCAGCAGGGTCATCAGCACCCCCCTGCGCATGGTCTTCCGAGGGGGTTCCGAGTCATTGTACAGGCCCGCGATCTTGGCCGCTGTGGAAAGGAAGTGAGCCCCTGAGGCACCAGGGACAGGGTGCTGGTCCACAGACCCACCCTTGCACACCTGCGTTGAGCTGTCAGAGGAGCTCAGCCTGGAGCCCCACCTCCCGAGTTAGCACCAAGGGTCCAGATGTGATCCCTGCCCCTTCTGCTAAATTTCCACGGTGAGAGAGACTGCCAGGCTACACTAACGGATTGGGGAGATGGCAGGTTAGTGGATACCCTTGAGGGGAAGGAACTAGAAGGTGGCAAAAGGGGGCTTCTGAGGTGCTGGTCATGTTCTGTTTCTTGATCTGGGTGCTGGTTACATCCGTCTGTTCAGTGACTGTAAATCTCATTCACCTATACGTACAGTTATGTGTACTTCAGCAAGAGAGAAGTGGGAAAGCCTCAGTGGTCGGAAAGGATTTGGAAGCCACACCCTGTGTAAACTCCACCTGAGAGGCTGGCTTCTAGACACCCAGGATGTGGCTGTCAAAACACAGCCAGATTCTCACCACCTCAAGAAATGGGAGTGGGGGGAAGGAGGAAGGTAACTGCCCCGTCCGTAGAGGAAGAGAGAGAAACATGAGGAAGCAGTGCAAATCGTCCTGGTCTGCGGTCTGCAGAGGGAGAACTGGGAGACCCTGCCTCTGAGCACTGGGCACGATCTCTCTTCCCTTCCCAGTCCCAGGCTGCTCAGGTGCGCTTCTGCCAGAAGCCCATGGAGTGATCACACCAGGCTGAGGTTACAGGGTCCTCCACGGGGAGAAATGACGCTGCTCTAGAAACCCTCACTCCGCCTGGTCAAGGAACGCTGAACTTGTCTCCAACTCACCAATCCGCCGCTCTTCCAACAGAGACTTGATTTCTGCAATCTTATCTAGGGCTTTCCGGAGGATGCTGAGGTTGGGGAGAAGGGAGAGAAGAGGTCTGGATGAAGCACAAAGCATAGACTTCCTTTTCTGGTTGCGCCAGGCTGGGTAACTCAGACCGACCCTACTGCCTAAAACTAGAAACCCTACATCTGTGTTTCTTAATCTGAAAAGCATAAAAGAACAGATAGACAGTAAGAAGTAGCAGGCCAAAATAATCTAAGGATCCTAGAGACGGAAGCAAAGCAGAGAGCGCTGCCTTTGCCTCAGTGCAGCTGACAAATGCTGAGGATGTGCTGCTGAGTGCTGGCAGCCTCCAACACCCTCCTGAGATTCAGAGGACAGAAGTTCAAACTCGGGGTCTGCCCAAGGGGGGACATGCACTAGGAGACACTCCAGAGGACTGTGGGGTGTTGTCTTGGCTCCGAGCAGGGCGGGGGGTGGAGGGAACTCCTCCCTGAAAGGCTGCAGCCCCAGGAAATCTCTGGAGTTACTTTACGGGGGCTCAAGAGTGGCTGTGACCCAAGCAACCTGGCAGATGTGAACACAAATCCTTGCTGGAGGAAGGCTTCTTTATCCTAGACCTTGGGGAGTGTCCCCCCAAAGAATATTTTAACAGCAATCAGCAGCACAGACTCCACTTTGGATCACTTACTCTCCAGTCTATTCCTCTAGCAAACCTTTAGTAAATGTCCACGTGGTTCTGAGGCCTTTGTCCATCAGGAGGGAGACACATGAAACACAGCACAAGTGTCACGAAGGTGTCCCAGTGGGCATCCCAGAGGGCGCGACTCCTGTGGAGCTCATCAGGCAGAGGCCAGAATGGGGGCAGCCGTGGCAGAGGGAACTGGGCAAACCAAAGCAGGGAGAGTGAACACCTTGCCCCATGTGCTCAGGGCGTGGCAGTTCAGCGTAGCTAGGGCAGGACCTATGGAGGGCTCAGCCAGCGCCCCCACAGGCTTGTGAGCACTGGGACACAGGGCCGTCAGCATCCAGGAAAGCAGAGACGCAGTGAAAGCCAGGAGGCCAAAGGGAACTTTGGAAGTCTGATCATTGGTGCTGGGTCTGTTCGGAGGACACCGTTTTATGCAGCATGCCCTAAGCTGTATTCTGTGAGATATTAACGGAGTGGTTCTCAGCCCTAGCTGGACATCAGAATCCCCTGGGGAGTTTTTAAAAAATCCCAAGTGTTTTAAGTAAGAATCATAAACAAATGCCAAAACTAGTGGGTCTGATGTGAAATGGGACGTTTACACAGTCTCAAAGTATCTCCCAGAAGACACTAAGTACACAATGGAAAACAGCAATAACTGGACATGGGAGAAACCAGGAAGAAACCACCCTAACCCATGGGACAGTGTCTTGCGCCTTCTAATATGATGCACCGAGGACAACATCACTTCCATGCTATTACTGCCAAGAGTGTAAAACCCGAATCTGATCATGAGGAAACATCAGACACACCCAACGGAGGGGCATTCTACAAAATTACTGGCTTGGTCTTCAAAATGTCAAGGTCATGAAAAGCAGACAGCTTGGGAACTGTTCCAGATTGAAGGAGACTAAAGAGACATGATGATAAATGCAGTGGTGATCTGCACTAGACAGAAGTTCTTTTCTTTTGCTATAAAGGACATGAGTGGACAGTGATGAAATCTGCATAAGATCTGTAGGTTAATGAATAATTTTGTATCAGCGTTAATTTCCTGACTGAGAAATGTACCATGGTTGTGTAAGAATGTCATTGTTTTTACGAAATACTGACTGATGCACTTGGAGGGCAAGGGGCATCATGTCTGCATGGAAATGGTTCAGGAGAAAAAAACAGTGTGTGTATACATAGAGAATGCTAAAGCAAACGTGGTAAAATATTACATTTATGTAAGTCTGAAATTACATAAAAATAAAAGGTTAAATCAATATCAATGTCTGAGCTTCACCCCAATTAAATCAGAACCTCTGGGTGCGGCAGGACTTGAGAACCAGTGTGTAAATGTATTCCACCGCCAAGCAACTCTGTGAAATACTGAAACTGTTATTGCAGAACTTGGCAGAGCCTTTAACACCTTAATTTGCATTGCGAATCTCTAGGAGAGGAATGTAATACTACATTTCGTAAAGTTACTGCAGTTCCACTGCAGAGATTCGAGGAAACGTTTAAGTTCATTTATTATGTAAAAAGCAGTTTTCTGGAACTAAAACTTCTCCACCTCAGAGCCATAAAAGCTTCAGTTCATCTAGTATTACCTCCCAGGAAAAGCGGAGAACCCTACCTTCTGACAGGCAGCCAGCCTGGTAGCAACCCTCAGGGATGGGGCCACTCCAAGTATCCCACTTCACCTGGGACAGCCGAGAAAGGGCTTCTTTCTGGCTGACATTCTTCTAAATGCAGCCAAGAGCCCCAAGCCGTAACCTCCCTCCCCCCACCCCAGCACCTCCTCTCTGACTATTAGGAAGGGGCTAAGACAGTGTGGGCCCTTTAAAATAATCCAGTACTGCTGCATACAAATGTACAGTAAAATCATTTGATTAGGGGAATCTTTTAAAAAGAAAAAGGATAAAAAGATTTCCTTTTGGGCCTTCTCTCTTGCTGAGATAGTTGGAGTTGTGCTTGCAGGGCATTTTAGAAGGAAAGCATCTGACCACAGGGGCACTGGACAGGTGGAATCCTCCTCCCCTCTGCCCACCTAGAGCAGGGGGAACCTGCGGCCGCACTGCTGGCTTCTTGGCACCCCTTGGCCGCAGGCTGCAGTGGAGAGTGGCTGCAATGTGGGTAAGGTAACAGGTGGTAGCTTCTTGGGCACATGGCTTCTTTGCCACCTCTAAGTGGTCTCTGTTTGAGTGTGGTCCATATCAGGGCTGAGGAGGGAGAAATACCTTCCTCTGGCTTCTGAGCTGACACATCTTGCGATGTGTCTAGACTAGAGCACGACCTCTGGTCAGCAGCATGGAACAATATCCATGCTGCAGGTGCCCACCAGCAAACGGTCTGCTTCCAGGCCCCAGCGCCTGGCTCAGAAGGATGGTCCCAGCACTGTGGCCTTCATTCTCTCCTCCAGGCCTGAGTCATTCAGGCCCTTGGAAAGCTAAGCTGTACCTCTGCCTGCAATGGCTTAGCCACTCATCAAACTACCTTCCCTAGCTGGAACTCTGAGTGACTGAGGCCGTTTAAGAAAGAGAGATACCCACTCTCTGTGGCCAAAGTGTCACCGAGGACACCATCCCTTACGCAGTGCACTGTGCTCTTTTAGAGCTGCATCTTGAGAAATGCCTTTTGAACTATTAGAAAGTCACTTGTTCCCACCTGGGAATGGCTGCCCATCCTCCACTGGAATATGGAGAGGGAGACATTTGACCTTGTTTCCCTCTGACCCCTGCTGCCAGTGTGCTAAATCAAGACATTTAAAAAAAAGAGATGATTGTTAAATGAAGACACAGGGGCTACTTTCCATTTTCTGCAAAGCAGGAGGAGGACGACCAGCTGGGAGGCAGCTGTGGTGCATGCGGGAGAAAGCACAGTAACACATCACAGGACCCACAGGACTCGGGCTAGTTCCTGAAGTGGGCTCTTGGCGCCTCTTCAGATTCCTGATAGTCTTAATTAATCCCGCTGGAAAATGGGCTGATGTGCTACAGCACCGGGACCAGTGCTGTAGGAACGCGCAGTCACCAGGACTCGGAACCCCTGCAGGCAGGGCATCTCAGTCTCGCCTGCTCTCCCGCTGCTAGCACGGCGTTTGGAGGTGAGGACGCCTTCCTCCGTGTTTAGTGAATAAATGTATGAACGTTTAAGAGTCTGAAAAGTGAAATGGCAGCAGAATTGCAACAAGTTGGGACCAGCAGTTATGAAACAGCTTATAAATGTTTAACTCAGGTTCAGTCAATGCCAGGACAGCCCACATCAAACCGATCTCAGAAGCAGTCACCTCACTTTGCCAGCAGATGAGCTGGGAAGGGACAGTTTGCCTTTTACTCTCAAGTGAGCCTGAATCACTCTGACCTACGCAAGCCAAACTCTCTATGGAGACTGCCTAGTACCAGGTGCAGGGTAAGCACCAGCAAAGGTTTGCAGAATGGCTGACAGTAGGCAAAGAAAATATGAGACTACAAGCACAGGACAGAGCCTGTGAAGAGCCAGATGGGAGGAAAAGAAGAGCCCTGGAGCCACCAGTAATGCTTAGGGTGTTGACTCTGGTGTCACCCCCACTGGGCCCTGCACGTGCTATCACCCATGTGTGCAGGGCAATTATTTGAACTGCAGGCTGAGACTAATCAGTGAGTCATGAAACTAATTTCTCGGGTAAGAACCGTCACTTAGAAAGTAAAACAGAAATAGAGTATACACGGCAACAGTACAAACTGTAATTCTTGTTCCATTTCTGTGATATATATACATATAAAATAAATGTGTATGCTGCGGGAAGGCAAAATAACATGGACTTTGGGCTTAAAATTGGGCTCCCCCACTTATTAGCTGTGTGACTTTTGGCAGACTACATATCCCCTCTGTGTCTCAGTTTCCTCATTTGATGGTAACCCCCATCTTAGGGTTGCTCTGAGGATTAAATGAGGTAAATATATAAAGTACTTGCAATAGTACCTGGCACACAGTAAGGCCACATAGGAGTTATCATTATTATGATGATCATTACTGGGCCCTAATAAATTTCCTACAGTGAGTTATGGCCAAGAGTTTGGAAAACACTGGCATTAGGCACGTTATGTGTATTATCCCATTTTATGCTGACAATTCCGTAGGTAACTGTTATCCCTATTTTAATGACGGAGCAACTGAGTCTCAGTTGAAGTGAGGGCAAAAGGCCACGTGACTAGTAATTGGCAGCGCTGGGATTTGATCTCCACCTTGCTGCCGTCTATAAAACAGTAGGGCTAGGGGGATCAGGGGGCCTAGAAGTGGGCTCTAGGGAAGGTGGGCCCCAAGGAAGAGGCTGGGGAACAGGAATCTGCTTATCCACGGCAGGAAAGGCAAGCTGGGGCTGTGGTCTATAGGCTCCTGCAGCCAGCGCCAGGCGAGGAAGGGGCAGTGCCACAGGGCAGTGGACGGTACTCACTTGCACTCGGCCTCTGCATCGGCCTTGGCGGTTGTGTAGAGGCCCCGCAGCTTTGTCCGGTAATAGGGAGAGACTGCAGAGTAAAGACAGGGAGAAAGAGGCATGGGCAAGGGGCAGCTGGCAGTAATGTGGCACTGCTTCCACGACACCGGAATCAGACCTGGGGAGGTGCAGAGAGGCCGTGGACTGAGGTCTGCGCTTTACTGGCTCAGAAGTGCTCCCTGAGACTGATACCCCAAGTTCAACAAGTTGACATTTTCACACAGTACAAATGCTCCCATGCATCCAGGAGAGGACTTTCTAACCTTGATCATAGCATGACACACACCGAAAATATTTCTCAGCATAGGAGAAAACAGAAAACAATTCTCAAAGCTGCTCAGAGCTGGAAAGCACCAGCCTAGAAGCCTGACTGTCTAGGGCCTCAGGGCACGTGCAGGGCACCCTGGGAGGGGAGCTCTTTCTAGAAAACACCAGCTAACTGGGGTGCCTGTGTGCTCCAAGGGGGTTCCTGGATGCCTCCTAACATTTCACTGACTTTCCAGTCCCTTGAGTTTAGGAGATTCTAAGGACTCTTAGTACTGGGCAGTCTGTCATCTGTCTCCTGGGCCACCTGAGGTCACCCAGCCTCAAGGAAAACTGGCCCTCTGGCCTGAGGAGCAGTTCATTTTGGTTTACACAGATACATGCAATAGTCCCTTTCGGCAATGACAGCCACGTTCCCAGTCTTGGCCCATCCCCCTCACTCCCCTCTCCTGAGCCCAGCTGCTCACTCTTGTTCTCCGTCTGCATCCGCTCATGGGTCTTCTGGATGTTCACTAGGTTGTGCTCGCTCCGTGAACGCTCCTCCTGCAAGGACAAGGTCAAGAGGACATGACAGAGGCCCTTCACCCTGCTGTGACACCCCGCACTCCAGGCCAGAGGCTCCATAAACATGGCCCTCATTTTCTAAATCCAAATTCAGGATAAGTTCAAAAGGATTTTGTTCCCTGAAGAATGCAAAAGCATTACAAAAGGCATTAAAGTTAAATCATAAGTTATACATTTAATGACTCTCCTTTATCAAAAAGAGACAAATTGATCTCCAGATTCAATGCAATCCCCATCTAAATTATAGCTGAATTCTTTGCAGAAATTGACAAGCTCATCCTAAAATTCATAGGGAAATTCAAGGAACCCAGAATAGCTAAAAGAATCCTGAAAAAGAAAAACAATGTTGGCCATTTGCAACAACATGGATGGACCTTGAGGGTATTATGTTAAGCAAAATAGGCCAAAGACAAACATCATATGATTTCACTCATATGTGGAAGAGAAGCAAATACACGGATAAAGACAACAGATTAATGGTTACCAGAAGGCAAGGGGTGGGCAAAAGGGGTAATGCACATATGTATGGTGACAGATAAAAATTAGACTATTGGTGGTGAGCATGATGCAGTATATACATAAACTGATATATAATAATGTACACTTGAAACTACACAGTTATAAACAAATATGACCTCAATAAAATAATTGGAAAAAAAAGTGAAAACCATTAGCTATAGGTTAAAAGAGAATTATCAGAAACAACTACTAAAAGTCATACAGATACATTTTGGAACCCAATTGCAATGAACCTGCCTTCAAAAACACACACATATTTTAGCCAAGAGAATAAATTGGACACTGAAAACACTTTTTTTTTTTTTTTTTTTGGTGGGAAAGATTCGCCCCGAGCTAGCACCTGTTGCCAATCTTCCTTTCTTTTTTTTCCTCTCCAAAGCCCCAGTACATAGTTGTATATTCTAGTTGCAAGTCCTTCTAGTTCTTCTATTTGAGCTGCCACCACAGCATGGCTACTGACAGACAAGCGGTGTGGTTCCACACCCAGGAACCAAACCCGGGCTGCCAAATTGGAGCATGCCGAACTTGAACCGCTGGGCCATCAGAGCTGGGTTCGAAAACATTTTATTACGCTTTAAATATTTTTGTTTGACCAAGTTGTTGAGGTTATCAAAGAGCCCTTCGAATTTGAAAATGCATTCTGCAGATTATGCATTGAGACAAGATGTCAGGATTATGAGTAAAATAGCAGTGTGCATAATATATGAAACAAGAATGGCCATGAAATGCTAACAACAGAAAACTGGGGAAAAGCTTTCGGGGCTTCGTAATACAGTCCTTTCCTTTGAGTATATACTTGAAAACACCCATAACGAAATGTGAAGTATGTCCTTGTATCAATAACTTTATATGTTAAGGATGGATTAAAAAGGGCAGGAAGAAACTTTTGGTATCAGGAGTTTAAGAATGTATCAAAACACAGATTGTACGTTTTCAATATGCACAATTTACAGCAAGACAACCTTATAGTCAATCCTAATTTTTCATGGATTTTGTATTTGTAAATTCACATACTTGCTAAAATTTGAAATCCCAAAAATCAATACTCACAACAGTTTTACACTCATTCAGATATATGCAGAGCCACAGAAGATTTGAGTTACCCAAAAAAAAAAAAACCACACAATGTTGAAAGACTCACATTTCCTGATTTCAAAATTTACTACAAAGCTATAGTAATCAAATAGTGTGGTACCGGCATATGGATCAATGGAACAGAACTGACAGTCCAGAAATTAACACATATATCTATGATCAATCTATCTGGGAAAGAGGGAATGGGGAAGGATGCTGGTACAATTCTTCCCCACATCAGAGGTCCCGGGTCCAGGGCTGCAACTAAAGATGCTAGAAGCAGGATCATTCCTAAGGAAGAAATTATAACTATACCTTTTAACCTTTATATCAGAATTTCTAAGTGCCCAAGGGAATGGTTTGTGCCTTCACCCCATCTGAGTTAATAGTGAACACAGCTGTACCGCCTAGTGGTCAAAATAGCCCACCAGTTCTGCACCTATGTAACCCAACCCTCTATGAATGGGAACAGACTTGCTGGACTAGCGTTGCTGCCAGCAATCTGGACCAGCACACTATGGCCAAACGTCCTTCCAAAGGTAGAAAAGTTGGGATAAAAATCAATGACAAATGGATACAAGGAGAAACAGGAGCTGAGGGTAAAACAATGAGTAAATGGGTTATGCAATGAGGGAAATTCAGTATTAATTAATATCTCAAGAGAGGCTTAGAGCAAGAGAATAATATTGCTCTTGGCTCAGTTATACCAGAGAACCAGTTTGCCAAGACCACCCCTGCTTTTGGAACCTGACAAAGTCAAACGGATGCCTCAAACCGGAGTGAACTCCCTCTGAGAGACATTTTAGTTACGTGGTATAATGATAAGCTAGACTCATTGTTGATGACTGAACAGAATCCTAGTCACGTGCCAGTATCTTTTCTCTCTTTATCTTTTAAATTTTATTAATAAAATATTTTTAGAGCAGTTTTAGGTTTACAGAAAAACTAAGCAGATAAGAGAGAGAGTTCCCATATACTGCACCTGCTCTCCCCTGCACACAGTTTCACCTAGTATTAACATCTTGCATTAGTGTGGCACATTTGTTACAATTAATGAACCAATATTGATAATTATTATCAGCTAACACCCACAGATTACATTAAGGTTCACTTTTTCTGTTGTACATTCTATGGGTTTTGACAAATGCATAATGTCCTGTATCCATTACGACAGCATCATACAGAATAGTCGCACCTCCCTAAAACTCCCCTGCGCTCCCCTATTCATCCCTCCCTCCCTCCAAGCCCCTGCAATCACTGATCTTTTTACTCTCTCTCTAGCTTTGTCTTTCCCAGAATGTCATACAGTTGGAACCATACAGTATATAACCTTTCAGACTGGGCTCTTTCACTTAGCAATACATGTGCCAGTATCTTTTGACTCTTATTTTTCAGGTTACATCCCACTACAAAGGATATCGTTTGGGAAGGAATTTCTGGGAACTGCTCCCTCCTGGGCCATTGGGCTGTGTAGTGTGTGGCTCCCAGCACATTGATCAGTACGGAACTATAAACCTGGATGATACAATGCTTCGAAAGGTCCCTGTTATAATGGACAGAATATAGCAGTGTGTGCCCAATATGCCACAGAGGGTTATGCACAAATACCTTGTGAATGAAAAGCTACTTTTTACAATAGGGAAAAAATGGGTTTCTGATAGGATTAAAGCAGTAGGTACCACATGGTGGGTCCAAATTCCCCTGGGGAAAGCTGCACCCTGAGATGAGGAAGGTTTTGAGAGGCCATATGATATACTCAGGCTAAATTACATCTAGGTGTGACCACCACTCATCTAACCCTAGTATGAAGCACCTAACACTTTTGGGTACAAAGTATGTATCCTAACTGTACCCAGGCCATGAGTACACAACAGCAACAAGATGCACAGCGGAGTAAGCAATACTATTCCACAGACAGAAAAGGGCTTTAGGGGAGGCAGGTGTTGGTGTGTGCATGTGGGACAAGCTGAATTCACTTGTAATGAGCAGCAGCATTCTGGGAGAAAAGATTTGTTAATTAGAATAAACAGACTGAAGTGAGTTCTTCTGCAGGAGGAAGGAAGGCAAGAGTTACCCTGGAAAGATAATGAGGCTTTAGTAAAGTGGGTCAGGCCAACCCAATAAAATAACGCCGGATAACCCTAGGACCCATCTGTTGTCGGGAAAGGGCTTGCACTCTGACCCACCAGAGCCTCTCGACTATTTTAATACAGATGGAGGCTGAAGTAGCCAGGGGGCAATGGCCCTCCATCCTAGCTGCTGAGCCACAAGGGGCACACCTATGGGAATCTCACGGACCTCCAAACTTATGGAAGACCTCTAGGGGCACTTATAATTTACACTGATGCACCATGACTATCCTTGACCCAAGAATAGATCAAAATAAGACTTATCCTGAAGTACATTTAGCAGAGATAGGACTTTTACTCTGAATACCACCTGTGTCCTCCCTGTGGGCAGGAGGTAGGGCCTGCTATACAACAGCACACAATGGAAACCAATCTCAGTACAAGCCTATGAGCTGAGACAGGGTGACTGGCTTTGTCCCCAGCTGATTTAGAAATAACCGAATCATGGCCAACCATAATAAAGCCTGTCCATAATAATATCTGGTAAACAGGCAGGGCCTATTTTGTTGGGAAGGCATAACAAAGAGCTCTATAATTCTTACTGATTTTGTTTTGTAATGCAACTGAATTTTACCATGACCATACTTCAAACAGGTGTCACACACTGGCACTGTTGGTAAGATTCAACCACCTTATGTAAATAAGTCTATGATAATACTGATATTAATGACCAAATGTATTAGGAGACTGAGTTCACTCCTTCTCAGAATGTAATACTGATGGAAAATGACCGGCTTCAGGAAAACTGGATTTAGCTAACCATCAACTAATTTCTATGCTAAACAGTTCTCCATAAATTTATCAGAAGGTACAAATAGTGGCAGACAGAGGGAGGAAATGAATGAGCACAAAATATGAAAATGTATGTACTGATTCCATAGGACAGATGAGTTGTTTCTTTAGATCTTTCCCTACCCCACACTGGGTCCTCCAAATGTCAGGCATATTCATACTGATCTGCTTGCTCTATCTGTTATATAAATGCTATACTAAATGTAGATAATCAGAAAAATATGATTGTTTTGCTGTAAGAGAGCCCAGGTCAAGGGCCAGGGAGGTGGTCTGTGCAGTAAGAGATTAACTCAGCAGGTCTGGGTTTTCAAACCCTATACATTTCAAAAAAGGTTTGGCCCTTGACCAGCTCCTGGGAGATAACCTCTAAACCCTTGGAATACCTCACCTGATAACAGTATCTTTGTTTACCTGGGTTAAGAGGAGAAGGAAAAGGGGAGTGACTGCTATTGGGTACCAGGCATTTTTGTCAGGTGATGAAAATGTTCTGAAACTGATCATGGTGATGGTTGTATAACTCCCTGAATACATTAAAAACCACTGATATGTACACTTTAAATGGGTGAATTGTGTGGTATGTGAATTATATCTCAATATAGCTGTTATTAAACAAAAAGAATCATGAAATCCTGCACATGCTAGGAAATCAAACAGGAATGGTAGTCAAGATTACATCCAATCTCTCTGAACACAACAGCCCCACCCCGCCCCCTCCACGGCTCTGGGTCACAGCCCATGTTCCCCTCTACGAGAGGAGGGCTGTGGCTTTTTACCTGGGTTTGTTTGATCAGCTGATGGAGCTCTGTGAGAAGTTCTGCAATGCGGGAATCAGCAGACACAAGGGCCATGGTATATGGGGGCACCTGGGGTGGAGAGGGAACAGAAGAGAACCTCATTAGTGGCTATTGTGGGTTAAATTGTGTCCTCCAGAAAGATATGCTGAAGTTCTAACCCGTGGTACCTGTGAATGTGACCTTATTTGAAAATAGAGTCTTTGCAGACGTAATTAAGATGTATGTTAAGATGAGGTCATACCGGAGTAGGGTGGGCCCTTAATCCAATATGACTGAGGTCCTTACAAGAAAAGGAGAAGAGACGTGGAGACACACACACAGAGAAGGCCAGGTAGAGAGATGGACACATACAGAGGGAAGTCAGCCGTGTGACGGAGGCAGAGATCAGAGTTACGCAGCTGCAAGCCAAGGGATGCCAAGGATTGCCAGCAACCACTGGGAGCTGGGAGAGGCATGGAACACAGTCTCCTTCTGAGCACCCACGATGGAACCTATCCTGGACTCGGGAACCAAGCCAACCTCTTGATTTTGGACTTCTGGCCTCCAGAACTGTGAGAGAATACATTCTGCTGTTTTAAGGCCCCCAGTTTGTGGTCATTTGTTACAGCGGCCCTAGGGAGCTAACACAGTGGCAAGTTGTCCTGGAATACCCCAATCCAAGGACGTCTGTATTCGATATGTTCAACCAAGTCAAGGAGTACTCATTCGGTACCTTCCAAAAGCAGCGTGCCCTGGCCCCAGCTCTGCTGCTACTCTCCTGACAAGCGACTCAAGCATTCTGGTCTCCATTTTTTTTAATCTGTAAAATGGGGACTCAAGATTTTATATGAAAACACTTTCTCAGTCATAAAACACTGTTACTTTCTTACTGTAAAGGGGAGAATTATTAACTACTAAAAAAATATCTGACTTAAGGTAAGATGAATGTATTCTGATGAAAATAAAATGCAATAAAAAGTAATTAGAAAAAGAATAAAAGATAATAAGAGGAGGAGCTATCCTTGCCAGTTATTTTAACTAGGTAAAAATGGATATATGCCTAAAGATAAAGGTAGATTGGAAAAAACAAGAGGAAGCTTTTTAGGGTGCTGAAATTTTGCATGATACCATGCCTTCTTAGAAAGATTGTTCAGTTAATACATCTCCATATCCACAAAGATCAGATTCACACTGAATAGAATCAACTTCCTCCCCATTAATAAATGGTGAACTCCATGTATTTAAATATTCATATCTTTTTAAATTTTATGCTTCTCTTTATTAAAAAAGTAATATACCACCTAGGAATAGAGGGGGAGCTTCCTCGACCTGATAAAGGGCATCTACAAAAACCCACAGCCAAAATCACACTTAATGGTGAAAGACTGAAAGCTCCCCGCTAAGATCAGAAACAAGTCAACCCTGTCCTGGAGGTTCTAGTGAGGGCAAGTAGGCGATGAAAAGGCAATAAAAGAATCCAGATACGAAAGAAAGAAGGAAAACTCTCTCTTTCTGCAGATGACATGACCTTGTATATGGAAAATCCTAAGGAGTCCACTAAACAACTATTAGAACTAGTCAAAAACAAAGGTTAAAACTAATAGCAAGGTCACAGGGCACAAGATCAACAGACAAAAATCAATTATATTTCTATACACCTGTAATGAACAATGCAAAAATGAAATTAAGAAAAAAATTCCATTTACAATAACCACCAAAAAACCCACAAAAAACTCAGGAATAAATTTAACCAGAGAGGTGCAAAATTTTCACTCTGAAAACTACAAAACACTGTTAAAAAAATTTAAGAAGACCTAAATAAATGGAAAGTTATCCCATATTCAGGGATCAGAAGACTTAATAATGTTAAGATAGCAATACACGCCAAACTGATCTATAGTTTCAATGCAATCCCTATCAAAATCGCAGCTGGCTTCTTTGCAGAAATTAATAAGTTCACCCTAAATTTCATATGGAAATTCAAAGGATCCAGAATAGCCAAAACAATCTTGCAAATGAAAAACAGTCTTCCCAATTAAAAAACGTACTACAAAGGTACAGTAATCAGATGGTGTGGTACTGGCATAAGGACAGAAATAAAGATCAATGGAGCAGAACTGAGAGACCAGAAATAAACCCTTATATCTAAGGTCAATTGATTTTCAACAAGAGTGCCAAGACAACTTAATGGGGAAAGAACGGTCTTTTTGATCAATGGTGCTGGGACAACTGGATATCCCCATGTAAAAGAATGAATTTGGACCGCTACCTCAGACCACATAAAAAAATGATCTGAACAGACAGTTCTTCAAAGAAGTTATGCAAATGACCAACAAGCACATGGAAAGATGCTCAATACCATTAGCCATCAATGAAATGCAAATCAAAACTACAAGGAGTTACCATTTCACGCTCACTAGGATGGCAATAATCAAAGAGACATAGTAAGTGTTCGCAAGGATGTGGAGAAATTGTATGAATAAACAAATAAGGTGTGGTATTATCTACACAACGGAGTATACTACCCCACAATAAAAAGATATTAAGTACTGACACATGCTACAACATGGATGAACCCCGAAAACATTACGCTAAGTGAAAGAAGCCAGACACAACAGACCACATTGTATGATTCCATTTATACGAATTATCCAGCATAGGCAAATCCATAGAAATCGGGGGGTGGGGAAGGGTTGAGGGAGAAAGGGGAGTGACTGTTAATGAGTATGGGGCCTTTTGGCCAGGTGATGAAAATGTTCTGAAATTGTGTGGATGGCTGCACAACTCTGAATATACTAATAACCACCAAATTGTACATTTTATTTTTTATTTCTTTTTGTGTATGTGAGAGGAAGACCTGCCCTGAGCTAATATCCATTGCCAGTCCTCCTTTTTTTTTTTTTTTTTTTGCTGAGGAAGACTGGCCCTGGGCTAACATCCGTGCCCATCTTCCTCTACTTTACATGGGACGCTGCCACAGTGTGGCTGACAAGCGGTACATCGGCCGGTGCCTGGGATCCGAACCTGCGAACCCCGGGCTGACAAGGCGCAAACTAAATTGCTTTGCCACTGGGCCAGCCCCCCGGAATTGTTCATTTTAAATAGATGTAAATACCCATCACCTCCAGCCCTAGGCAAACACTAATCTACTTCCTCCCTCTATAGATTTGCCTATTCTGCACTTCATTTCTTTTTATTGCTGAATAATATTCCACTGTCTGGATATACCACATTTTGTGTATCAAGTCATCAATTGATGGACACTTGAGTTGTGTTCACTTTTTGGCTATTGTGAATAATGCTGCTATGAATACTCATGTACAAGTCTTTGTGGACATAGTTTCATTTTCTAGGTATACACCTAGGAGCAGAACTGCTGGATCACATGGTCACCCTACGTTTAACCTTCTGAGGAACTGCCAGATTGTTTCCAAGTGAGTGTGCCATTTTCACATTCCCATCAGCAATGGATGAGGAGTCCAACACCTCTGCACCTGCACCAACATGTATTACTGTCTATCTCTTTGATTACAGCCATCCTAGGAGGTGTGAAATGGTACCCAGTGGTTTTGATTTGCATTTCCCTGATGGTTAATGACACTGAACATCTTTTCATGCGTTTATGGGCCATTTGTGTATCTTCTTTGGAGAACTGCCCTTTGCTCATTTTCATTGGGTTATTTATTTTTTTTTTTTTTGTGGGGAAGAACAGCCCTGAGCTAACATCTGTTGCCAATCCTCCCCTTTTTTTTGCTGAGGAAGACTGGCCCTGGGCTAACATCCGTGCCCATCTTCCTCCACTTTATATGGGACGCCACCACAGCATGGCTGACAGGCAGTGCGTCAGCGGGCGCCCGGGATCCGAACTCGCAAACCCCGGGCTGCCAAGCGCGGACTAAACCGCTGCGCCACCGGGCGGCCCCCTTCATTGGGTTATTTTTTATTATTGAATTGTGTCCTTTAAAGCTCATGTTTCTAATTTTTATGCAGCCCAATTTATCTATTTTTCTTTGATTGCTTGTGACATTGATCCATTCTTTCCTCACATATGCATCACAATTTTTACCACCACAGCTTTATATAATGTATTTTAGTAGAGAGAACATGTCTCTTAAAAAAAAAAGTCTAGTTGCATTAGCTAGAACCACATGAAATAATGGATCTAGAGTTTAAAGATCGGAAGTGGATAAATTTGAAAATGATGAGCATACAGGTCATTACTAAAGTCTTGGGAACTGATGACACTAGGGATTGTCTGCTGAGAAAAAAGGGAGGAGGAAAGAGCCCCAGTGAGCCACAAAAGTGAAGGTGTGGACTGAAAATGAGGGTTCAGTGGAAAGATCCTGGGAAGGAAGGGAATTAGCATGGAAAAGGGTTGTTCTCTCCTGCTAAATAAAGCAGGAATCCTGGTCGGAATCTCCTGCCTTCTACATGGCCACACATGTGCATATTAAAATTGGGGGAGGCCCCACAACTGGGTTTTACTTTATATTGCACCATCACAATATGGACAGCACGCACTTCCACTGTGCTGCCAGGTGATCCAGTCACCCTTCTCCGATGATTCTGTCTGACATCTCAAACCTTCTCTCTCCTCACCACCCTTGCTCCTGCCCTCACATCCAGGTCTGGGCCCCCTTAGCTGACGTCTGAGGTTCCTACTTTGCTCAGAAGAGAAGCCAAAGACTTTATTCCCATTATCAAAATGAGGAGCTACTATCAAAATGAGCAGCACCTGTCACCTGGGCCTTCCCCTATAGAAGGAAGAACTGTCTACGTACTTACTGAAGAACAGCCCCTCCTCTGTGCTCTGAACCCCATCTTCTCTTGGACCACCTGATACTCCTTTCCTAGCTTTAGGAGCAAACAAGCATACTTTTGGAGAGCCCATCTTAAGAAAACATAGGAGCTTCTGAACCCCACACTCACCTCCAGCTCCCCACCCATCTCTGTTCCTCTTCACAGCAAAACTTCTGAAGTTGTCCAAGCATGTGCCTCTACATCCTCATCCCCATTTTATTTTTCAATCCACTTCAATTTAGCTTCTGTCCTTACTAGTCCAGTGAAAATGCTCTCAAGAGAATGAATAACCTCCTACAGGTCAAAGCATTAGGTCCTTTCCTGCTTTACCTGAACTGACCTGTAGCATCTCGACACAGGTGCCCCCTCCCTCCTCTGACTTCAGGGCCTCCCTCCCTCCCACGTGGTTCGCCTCAGTCTCCTGGGCTGGCCCTTCTCCTGCCTGTCCTCTAAATGCTGGCGCTCCTCAGGGCCCGAGCCTGGCCACTGTCTCACACACTCCTAGGTCTCCTCCAGCCGCCACCCTCACCCTGCCCGTCTGTGTGATGACATCTCCGCCAAAGCAGGAAAGTGTACACGAGGTGGTGATTAACAGTACCAAATGCCACAGAAGAAGACTCAGAGGTGTCTCCTGAATTTGACAGGACGTTATTGAGGACCTCAGGGAAAACACTTTCAGGGGGAGAGACAGATGCCACCACGCAGGAAGGGTGTGGCGAGAGGAGCAAATGTAGAGAACTATTTCCTGTTAGCAGGGCTGTGATGCCAGAGAGAGGGGGTGGAGGCTTGACGGGGAGGCAGAGTGGATGGAGGGTTTACAGGTGGAGGAAATGGGAGTATGTTGGTTGAGGGGCGGGAGCAGGCCAAGTTCAAGGGACAGGAGGGTGCGGGATGGGACCAGCCCTGAGACACATCCAGTGTCATCTCTCATATTTGCTACAGTCCTTCTGGCCTGTCTTACCTACACACAAACACAGACGTCCTGTCCCACCCCACCCCACCCTCCACAGAAGGTGAATGGCATACCCCTTCTCCTCCTTGCCAAGGATACCAACATTACACGTTTTTCAAGGACCAGCTCAAGACTGGTCTTGCCTGACTAACCCTAAATAAGCCAACTTTTCTCTCATTTGACTCTTCCTGGAACCTACCTCGACTTTCCAAGCTACCCCTATAACCTGGCTTTCTAGCCAGTTGATGTAGGTAGATCTTTTCTTCTCCAACCAGACTGGGAGCTCCTCAGGCAAGAACAGCCATCTCTGCTTTCATCAACAATCCCCTTTCTTCAATCTCACTGATAAGTAGTGTCAGGGACTTGGCAGGAATTTAATAATTTTTTCTACCTCACACACCACCACTCTCCTGCCCTGACCCCCATCCCCGCAGTGAGGTCCATTCTGAATTTCCCATATCACCTATTCCAAGCCTCTTTTTCAATTTTCATTTTTATTGATGTCTTAATAGTTTATAACATTGTGGGGTTTTAGTTGTACGTTATTATTTGTCCGTCACCATATGGATGCATCCCTTCACCCCTTGTGCCCACCCCCCCCACCCGCCTTCCCCCCCTTGGTAACCACCAACCAGTTCTCTCTGTCCGTGTGTTCATTTATATTCCACATATGAGTGAAATCATGCAGTTTGTCCTTCTCTCTCCGGCTTACTTCACTTAACATAATATCCTCTAGGTCCATCCATGTTGTTGCAAATAGGACAATTTTGTCTTTTTTAATGGCTGAGTAGTATTCCATTGTGTATATATATATATATACCACATCTTCTTTATCCAGTCATCAGTTGAAGGACACTTGGGTTGCTTCCACTTCTTGGCTATAGTGAATAATGCTGCAGCTATCCATATTCTTTAGTGTCTGGATTCTTTCCCTCAATGGGTTTTTGAGATTCATCAGTGTTACTGTGTGTAGCAGGAGTTTGCTCCTTTCTATTGCTGAGTAGCATTTTATCATATGAACAAACTCATTTGTTGAACCAGTTCTATTTTGATGGTGCCTGGGCTATTTCCAATTTTTGGCCACTATGAATAAAATTGCTCTGAGCAGTCACATGTGAGTCTTTTTTTAGACATAGCTTCATTTTTCCTGCGTAAATATTTAGGTCTGAGGTGGATATTTTATAAGAAACTGCCAGACCAGACCCTTTTCCTGAGTAGCTGTCCCAGTTTCCACTCCCACCAACAATGTATGGACGTTCCAGTTGCTCTATACCCTTGCCAACATAGAGGGTTGTCATTTTTTTTTTGTGGGGAAGACCAGCCCTGAGCTAACATCCGTTGCCAATCCTCCTCTTTTTGCCGAGGAAGACTGGCCCTGGGCTAACATCCGTGCCCATCCTCCTCCACTTTATATGGGACGCCGCCAAGGCGTGGCTGACAGGCAGTGCATCGGCGGGCGCCCGGGATCCGAACCTGCGAACCCCGGGCTGCCAAGCGCGGACGAAACCGCTGCGCCAGCGGGCGGCCCCGAGGGTTGTCATTTTTATTTTAAAAATTTTAGTCATCCTAGCCAGTGTGAAGTGGTATTTTCACTGTGGTTTTAATTTATACTTCTCTGGTGACTAATGATGCTGAACATCTTCTCATGTGCTTATTTGGCTTCCTTTATGTTCAATTCAGTGGGTTTTAGTATATTTACAAGGTTGTGCAACCATCACCACTATCTAATTTTAGAATATTTTCATCACCCCAAAAGGAAACCTTGTACCCACCAGCAGTCACTCCCCATTCCCTCCTCCCCTCCGTCACTGGCAACCATTACTCTACTTTCCGTTTCTATGGATTTGCCTATTCTCCACATTTCATACAAACAGAAACATACGATATGTGGCCTTCTGTGACTGGCTCCTATCACTCCGTATAACATTTTCAAGATTCACCCACGTTGTAGCATGTATCAGTACTTTGTTCCTTTTATGGCTGAATAATATCCCATCGGATGGACAGACCTCATTTTGTTTTTCCATTCATCAGTTGATGGACATTTGCATAAAGTAACTTTTCTATAAAGAATTTGGAACTCCTTCTCTGTGGCTATCTTCTTTTCAGGATGGGCCATTATCATGTGACAAGGCATTAAAAACAACAGATAAATAAGAGACTCACCAGGGCCACTCCCTTCTTCTGGGTGTCAACTCCTCTCCAGTTACCGCCTGCTTTTGGCTGCTCTCCAGTACCTTCAGGGCAATCTTTTCTATTTTGTGCAGAGTTTTTTAATCATTATTTGCAGGAGGGTTGGCCTGATATGAGCTACTCCACCATTACCGGAAGCAACCTTTGAGTACTCTGCCCAGAACCTTGTCTCCATTTTGGTAACAGAGCTCCAACTTCCCTTTGGGAAACCATCCCTCACCTTGGCTCTAAGGATGGGTACATGATCTGGGCCCATGAAAATAATACATTCTCCCTGACCACCAACACTAGTTTGGGAACATATATGTGACCCAAGTCTGACCAAAATCAATTTCAGACCTTTTGTTGGAGATATCTGCAAAGAGATACCCTCTTTCAGTTGGTTGTTAAGAGAGTAGCATGGAAGCCCGGAGGTGATGGAGGCTTTTGCCTGCTTGAGAGAGAAACCAACATGGAGTAAAGTAGAGCTGAAAGACACAGAAAATACTGGTGACACAATTTAGGCTTCTGGATATAACCATGCCTGAAGCTGGTATACCCAAGACTCCTCAGTTAGATTCAGTAGATACTCCTTTTCTGCTTAGGCTAGTTTGGGTTAGCTTTTGTTATCCATGACTGAGAAGTCTGACTAACAAGTAATTCCTAGGGACACAGGTCGCCAGGTGGAAGCACATATTAACTGTGAAACACCAGGCCTAAAACTGTTCTCTGGCCCCTCGACTAGCAGCCAAGGACTCATACAAACAAATCCAAACATCCTATACTTAAACCACTCTAAAGTTAATCCCACAGCTCTTATAAGACAATAAGAGCTTTGTTCTCAGTCAAAGGGAAGCAAGACATCTAAGATTCTACACTCAGATCCCATACCTTCAATCCAGCCATCAATAAGAATCTACAATCATCAACTGGTTTAAAAAAAATTAAGGAGAAGACATGACTGCTTTTTCCCCTAGTACCTACCATGCTTCTGTACTGAAGTTTACACAAGTGATTCTCATCGAAACTTTACAGCAATCCTATAAGCACACACTCTTCACAGCTGGGGAAATTGAAGTTCAGATAGGTTAAGTTATGCTAGGTAACTCAGGAAATACAGGTAGCTGAGCTGGGATTTCAAGACTGCAAACTCTAAAATCTATGCTCTTCCTCCCAATTCCAAGTTTTGTCACAATTTCAGCATATTCAATAGCAAAAGAGATCACGGAAGTAGAAGCATTTTATTTACTGTAAACTGCCAATCAACTGTTAGGTTATTACGAGTACCCAGAAAGTGTCACCAGTAAGATGGTGACTCATTGTGCCATCTGAAAAAAAGAGCTAAGCACTTTTATGTAGATTATCCTATTTAACTCTCCTAACAATCCTGTAAAGTACTATTCATTTAGCACTGTGGAAACTCGAGTCTTGGAGAAATAAACGACTTTACCAAGGTCACACAAGTAATAGTGGCAGAGGTGGAATTCAAATCCAGACACGTCTGACTGTAAAACCTAAGCCTTAAGGGCTCAAACAGCCCTTTATCATCAACATTCAACTCCCACTGGTTCAATTTCCACCAAACTACCTTCCATGCCACAGATATAGTGACCACAAATCCTGGGTGACATAAATTGGGTATTTTTTCCAAAGCAAATGATTCATCCAAAGTTTAAATGAGATTCATTTTAAAAACCTTTGTAAGAATTTTTATACTCAAATTTAGAAATCAGGAAAAAAGGCCTGTGACTTATGCATGTCCCCACTTCCAGCTCCACAAAGTTGGTTGCTAAAACTATGGACTCTAATGGACCGATCCACCAAGAAGAGGGTGCCTCATGGGTGGGCCAAGTATTTATAAAACACTTTCAAGGCATTGCTTCAGATCCTGGACAGCACCTCTCAAACAGCCCTCTCCTACTGATCCCACCCTCCAATAACCACACTGAACAATTCCAGTGCCCCCAACCCAAAGAAGCACAGACTTTAATGCTTCTGTTATGCCTGCCCGAGCTGCTATGCCTGCCTGAAATGCCCTTTGATCCTTTCCCCTCTTCCCCCTGGGTCTCTCAAAGTTACTCATTATTCAAGGTTCAAATAAAATGCCAGCAAAGTTAACACTTTCACAGCAGTACTTCCCAACCTTTCTCACACCACAGCATGCAGAGAACGTGATAATATTTGCATGGCATACTGGGGTTAAAGGGCAAAGCTGCTCACAGCCAGAAAAGCCTGGCGGGGGATCTGGCTGCCCCAGGCTCCTCTCATCTGCCCTGATGCCGAGGTCAATCAAAACTTCCAAAGCACCGTACACAAACTTCCATTCTTGCACTTGTCGCACATATACCGAGACACTAATTGTTTCACTCACTTGTCTCTCCTGCCAGACCATGAGCTCTCGGAAGACAGGGAGGCAGTTTTATGCATTTTACAGTCTCAGCAACTAGCACAGGGCCTGGCACCTACTAAGTCCTCAAAATAGATTGCTGAACTGAACTGAATCCTGGAAACCTCTTAAAACAGTCTTTTGTCTTAGAAATACTGCAACAATTTTGAATCTGGGCTATTCAGTATCTTCTCCTCCCCGACCACATAAAAAAAATTAGCTGCTATCAACATGCTCTAAGAGGGATTATCTACTTCCCACCTATGGAGAAGAGGTACTTCCCCTTTATAAATTCACTCATTCAATGGGGCCGGCCCTGTAGTGGTTAAATTCATCACATTCCACTTTGGAGGCCCAGGTTTGCGGGTTCCAATCCTGGCTGGACCTACACCACTCGTCAGCCACACTGTGGCGGTGACCCACATACAAAGTAGAGGAAGACTAGCACAGATGTTAGCTTAGGGCTAATCTTCCTCAAGCAAAAAAGCGAGGAATACTGGCAATGGATGTTAGCTCAGGGCTAATCTTCCTCAGCAAAAAAAAAATTCACTCACTCAATAATATTTATCGAGTACCTACTCTGTGCGAGGCATGAGGCATACGCAGCAGTGAATGCGACAAACAGTCCCTGTCTTGCTCCAGTCCAGAAGCGAATACAGATATTAAACAAATAGTTCCACTTATTTGTGTTTGAGACCCACTCTGCAGACCCACTTGTACCCTCAGAGGTCACCCAAGCCCGTCTGTCTGCACTAGTCAGCTGGCTCGGCAAACACAGATATTAAACAAATAGTTCCAAACACTCATTTGTAGGTGAAATAAACACTCTAAAAGGGACACAGAAGACAAAATAGACACAGAGGTCAGAACAGATAAATGAATAAATCTGAATAATGACAGAGAACGTCAAAAAACTGAAAACACAAATTCTCAGGCAGAAAGGACCCACTAAGTGCCAAAGAGAATACCTACATCCGGTAGTGAAACTTCAAAGCCTCAAGGATAGATATGTGCTAATGGCTGGAGAAGGAAGAGCGGAAGCAAAAGACAAGAAGAATTAACTCAAGCGTCTGGCCTAAGCAACTGGAAGAATGGGAAGACTGGGGAAGGTGACGGTGTGTGGAGGGTAAAACTCAAAATTTCAGTTTTGGACATGTTTGAGATGCCCATTAGACATTAAGAGATGTCATGCAAGAGCTGAATATAAGAACGTGGAGTTCAAGGTAGAGCACTGGTTGAAGACGGAAATTTGAGAGTTAGCACAATACGTGGCATTCATATTTAAAGCCTTGAAACGGTAATTCCTAGGAAGTGAACACAGAGACGAGATCCAGGATGAGGCCTTGGGGCTGTACAACCATTAAAGATAAAGAAGGGGAGCAAGAATCAGCAGAGGAGAGGCCAAGAGAGCTGAAGCTAAAGACGAGAATGTTCCGCAAGCCCAATGAACAACACGTTTCAAGTAGGGGCAGCGATCAACTGTACAAACGCGGCTACGAGAGGGAGGAAACAGCCGCTGGCCGAGCTCGGCACGGAGGCCGGCAGCGCACGCGCAGACCCCAGAGATCAGCGCGGGCCTCCCTCCCCGAGGCCCGCCTCTCCCGGCCCAGGGCGCGTGCGCACCGCCCCTCCAGAGCAGCCTCCGCGAGGCCCGGGAGTGGAGACGCGGAGGGGGCATGTAAGTCCTCCGCTCCCGCCATTCTCGGGGGATCTCAGACCGCGACCCATCCCTGCCTACCGAGCCACGGGCGGAACAAGCGCGTCGCGCTGGAAACTGCGACGACGGAAGCAGGCGCGCCCCTCGAATGCTTTTCAAAGACTGCGGATAATAACGCGCTTGCGTTCGAAGATTCGCGGCACGTTGAGAACCGCATACGCTTTTTTCCTTCTGTGAGTCTCGTCGTGGAGGATCACTCTGCGCATGCGCAGAGTCTGTGACGTGCCGCGCCGCCCCTTGGGAAATGTAGTCTTTCCTTTGACACGCTGTTCCAGACTCTTCAGGTGATCCTTGTTTTAACAAACCAGGGTTCTTGTGTGTTTTCAGTATCCTCCCCCATTCCCCAAAGCCGCCATAAAGTAATGATAACTTTTTAAAAACCTAAAAAACGAGTAGATTGTTGATTGAGGGGGGAGCAGTGGGTGTACAAGAACTCTGTCCTTTCTGCCTCAGTTTTGTAGTGAACCTAAAACTGCTCCAAAAAAATAAAGTGTATTTCTTTAAAATTTTAAATGAAAACAAGCAGATCTGCAGACCCAGATATCTTGCTTCTAGGGAATCTTCCCAGGAACGTATTAATGGTGTGAGCCAGATATTTAGTTACAATGGTTTACATCCAAGCATCTTATAATTTCTTACATACCCCCTACCAAAGTTTATTATATATTTGTTTGTTTGATTATTGATACACTTGCCAGCTCAGTGAGGTCAGGATCATCTGTTTCGTTCACCTGTGTATTCCCAAGATCGTAGCTCAGTGTCTGGCACACAGTAGGCCCTTAATATTTTTGTTTTCATTAGAAAATCTCAGACTGCAACACAAACTGTTTCAGCCCAGAACATAATGCATCATTTTCTTCTCTGTAGCTTGCTTTTCTTTCTGTGGTCTCTGTCTCAGTGAATGGCATGACCATCTACCCAGTCTCAGTTCTCTCTCTCCTGCATTTTATGAGGCTTATGCCAGCAGAGATTTCACAATTTTGCATTTGGAAAGGTCTCAGGAGCTATTTCTCGTGAATGTCAAATATCAACCTTAGTTTCTCCACCAGAGAAATTTGGGGCTCACAAATGTTTGTTTGAATTTTAATTTCTGATGTTTCTACAATAAACATGTATTACTTGATTAAATTTTTAAAAGTGTTTTAGAGTGTTGCCCATATGTAAGGGATAGCTCTGCCTTCCGCTTTACATCCAAATTCCTCAAAAGAATCACTTGTCCTGGGGCCGCCCGGTGGCATAGTGGTTAAGTTCACGCTCTCCCCATCAGCGGCCCCGGGTTCGGGGGTTCAGATCCGGGCGCGGACTGACGCACTGCTCATCAAGCCATGCTGAGGTGGCGTCCCACATAAACCAACTAGAAGGATGCACAACTGTGACATACAACTATCTACTGGGGCTTTGGGGAGGAAAAAAAGCAAAAAAGGAGGAATATTGGCAACAGATGTTAGCTCAGGGCCAATCTTCCTCAAAAAAAAAAATCACTTGTCCTCAGATTTCATTTTCTCTCCCTGCAACAAGGGCCCAAACTAGCACCTGGGAGTTTTCCTTGACATCACCTTTTCCCTCCCCTCCTGTGTTCAATCCATCACTAAGTGTCTGCGGTATAAATATAATAACAGCCCACATGTGTTGAGCACTTACTATGTATCAGGCACTGTTGAAATGCTTTACCTGTATTCATTCATATAACAGAGTCCATCCACTTTTCATCTCCACCACATCCACCCTAGTCCAAGGTTCTTCCACTCTTGCCTAAATAACCACAAAAGTTTTTTATTTTTTTCAATCCCAGATGCGGAGGTTGAATTACTCATTTCTCACTTTATGGCACACTGTCATCATCGGGCTCTGCACGGCCTCTCTCTTATATATTTGTGGCCTTTTATCTCTTTTCTTCACGCCTCCATCTTCCCCAATGGTGTGTGCAAGTGTCTTTGTAAAACATTTGTGTTGTTTAGTGTGCCTGTATCTTTAATTCAGCTAAATGGTATTGTGCTATAAACCTGGTTCTCTTTCTCACATTTTCCACTCAGCACCATGCTTTGCAAACCTGTCCTTGTTGTAGTGTGTACACCTAGCCTGTTACTTAGAATAACTGCAATATTCGATAGCAGGTACCCACATTTTAGTTATTTGGACCCACAGTGATGGGCCTCTAAATTGCCTCCAACTTGCTGGCTACCACAAACAATGCCACTGTGAAAAAACTCATGTATGTCTCCTTGTGGCCTGTGTGAAGATTTTTCTGGGATGTCTATCCACTAGTGAGTGAGCAATAACTCCTTAAATTGTCTCCCCTGATTGGTTCTGGCCAGAATGAATGCAAATGTGTTCATGTCCTGGCACCCCTGGCCTCCTGCCCCACCGCCTCCTTTCCCAACCTACTCTGCCTCCCTCTCCACTTCAGCCCCCCAGTCTTCTTCAGGTCTCCCGGACCTGCCATGTCCCATTTCCCACTGGCCTCGGCAAAGGCTGCCTGGAGCACATTTCCCTCCTCTCTTTCCCTCCATATCTCTTACTTATCTTCAGATCTCCCTGACTGGGTCAAATCCCTCTGTTATAATCTCTCAGAGCAAGTGTAGACTATATGTAATTGTGATGGTAAAACAAATGTCACAATTTTATTTGTAACCTAATTTGTCTGGCCCACTCCTTTCCCCTTAGATTATAGACTCCATGAAGGCTGGGCTCATATCTGTTTATGCTCATCACTGTATCTTTAGCACTTAGCCTTGTACTTGGAGCATAATATAAATATGAATATAATTTTTAAATATAAATATTTATTAGATGAAAATGAAGTTGTTATCTCTGCTTAGGGAGAGCCACTGAGGGGGCAGCATCTTGGTGGGGTGACTGTTATAGATTTTGGTCCTCAGCTCTGAGGGACCAGAAATTCCATTTTGTCAACAACCCTCAGGATAGACTCATACTGACACAACTCACAAGAGACTGAAGTATAAACCAGGAGCCCACTGAGTCATATAGGGAGATTTAGAATGGTGGAACTGACTAGAACACTCTCTTTGCCTGGGCAGCACAGTCCCTTCCTGTGAGAAAGTCATAGCTTGGCAAAGAAATCTAGGCCTTCCTGGTCTATCCTTTAGTCTCACCTCTTCAGAGCATCACATTTGAAATCCTTTCCAAAGAGCACTGAAAAGTCACGGGGATCTTTACTGAGGGTCTCTTGAGGACATGAGGAGGGAGTTACATAGCACACCTTCTGAACAATCCCTTTACAAATCCCTCCCTTCACACAGAGTTCCACTGCTGAGGACAATGCTCACATCTCTCCCTCCTCTTTGCTTTCTCCTCTCAGAATTGACTTTTTGCATGAAGGCTTCAGGCACCTGCTCTGTAAAGCCAGCTACCCCTCCCTCAGCTTGTCCCTGTTCATGCCCACCCATCACCCACTTGAGCAAAACAAAAAGGCTCTCCTTCGGATCTGACCGCCCATGGCACGCAGGTTGGGGAAATCCTAACTATTCACATTTAATGGGTTTTGCCCCCAACACATACAAAAGAAGCCACGTCATGGTCAGAAGGTGGCATAATATGCATGGAACCCAATGGAGGAAGGGGGTGAAATAAATTAGCTCCTAAAAATTACTTTTGTTTCCTCTTTCCAAAGTAGATATACACTGTGAAAAGTCAAACATTGCAGAGATCTAGAATCTATAATGGAGAAAGAAAAAGTTCTCCATAATCCCAGTCAAGGATATAACCAGTCTGGAGAGTTCGGGACACATCCCATTGCCCCTTCGCCTTTTTTTTTTTTTTCCAATAACTAAAATAAAATTTTTCCAACAGAAATGGGATTGTAGCTGCACAGCAACCCCTTGGGCTCAGGCTTGCCCTCGGGGTGGGGGTGGGGGCAGTGGGCGGGCAGGGGCTCCCCAGGGGCAGCAGTGGGCCTGATGCCTGGACCCCGCAGAGTAGGGGGCTCCACAGCCACGTCCCGCTCTCCCAACACCCCCTCAACCTGTAAGCCGCTGGTCTTCCCCGGCAAGAGATTATTTGAATAGATTTTCCTCTGTAAGGTTGGAGTAATGTTTCAGGTTGAACAAGTCACCAAGCAACGCTCGAAGATCACCCCGAGGGACCGCAGGATCCTCTTGACATTCGTCAGAACACCTTGAAGACGAGTACTCCGCAGGGGCCCCAGGGGCACATCTCCATCCAGGAGTGGTCCGTCAGCCAGCCCATATGAAAGCTGGGTTGGCATTTACACAGTCAAGGATTGTTATGCTGTCCAGGAAACCACCCAAAATTACAATGTGATATTGTCCACCCGGTTTTTCGACATGCAGCTGGACGTGGAAGACCTCGCGGTGTTTACGCCCCGAGCACATGCCGACTGCCCAGCAGAGACGGTGAGTGAGGACTGCTCTGGAGCCCATGGACACAGAGGTGACAGCACTGGACATCAGACGCCAGCGGCCCCAGCTGGAAATGACATTGAGACTTAGGAGATGAGACTCTTCATTGGAGCTAAAGATCATAATTTTAGGAAGATAAACGTTGTTTTTTGTATGTCTGTATTTTTGACGACTCAAGCTGTGTTTACAAAATGAAGTTGAATCGAGAATACGTGGTAATATGAGCGAAGAGATGGCTAATATGGATCCTTCAGATCATTCTAAAGTCTATTTGGTTCTGTTTATGCGTGTGCAGGCGTATACTAAGTGTCTTAGTGTACTAAGGGGCAAAGTGTCTGGAGGAGCAGGGAAAGCATATTTTATTACTGACATTGTTGAGAATTGATGGGAATAATAAAAAGCAGATGATTTTGGTCGGTTTATAGACAAGGACCCCTTTATTGCCTGCACCAGAGTACCAGACCGCTCCCTGTCCCTCTCCCGCCACTGACAAAATGATCCCTTACGGTCCCTTCTGGATTTAAGAGCTCTACGGCATGACCCGACTGATATAAAATTTTTAGCTTTAATGGAAGTCTGTACTATGAAGTGGTTATTCCTCTAAAGAGACATTTTAAGCAGCAGGGTTTGGAAAATCTTAATATCTACACCTGTGTAAGCATGAGCTGTGTATTGTATGCTTCTTTTTTTTTCTATGCCAGCGTATTGATAGATGTGCTGAATCATCACATATTTGTCACTAGACCTAGAGAGACAGGTAGCATTTTTTAGCACCGAACTGGGAGACAGGAGACTATTGTCTGCTAAATCCAGGGCTAGAATTCCCTTGTACTCCAATTCCTTTGGTTAACTAAATGCACTATGCTCTCCCCGACTTTGGCCTTCCTGGGACGCTGTCCGTGACCTCCTGGTCTATGTGACTTCTGCTTGTCCTTCCCAGGTCAGCTCATACACGACCTTCTCTGGGAGTTGCTCACAAGCCTGAGTTAGGTGCACCTTGCAGCTTGAATGTGCTTTTCTCACATCTTACACTGTGTGGTAACGTCCTGCGTATGGGACACCATCATCCACGAGCCTGTCGACGAGCTGCCCCTTGAGTACAGATACTGTGTTCTGCTTACTTTCATATCCCAGCACCAAGCAAGTGCCTGGCATATGACTGGTGCTCGAAACATTTGTGGAGTACAGAATGCTAGCCTCTCTGGTCCTTACTTCCTCATCCATTAAATGGGGTTGGGTTTGCTGATCTCTGCAGAGACTTCCAGTAATAGAATTTATTATTCTAGATCCTTCTACTATTGTTTTATCTGGCCATCTATCTTCTTTATTTACCAGGAGAAATGTGTGACACCTATAATATGCTGAAAACAATGTATTACTGTTATCTATATTATTTCAATAAATTTAATGCAAAAATTAGGATTATAGCATACATAATATTCTGCAACCTGTTTTTCATTCAACTATATATTATGGGCAACTTTCCCATCAGAGCTAGAGACATAGCTTATTCTTTCTAATGGCCACAGAATATTTCACAAAAGGATGCTGATCAGTCACCTACTGAAGGACACTTATGTCGTTTCTGTTTTTCACTGCTACAAACAAGGCTAGGAGCGTTTCCGTAGTAGATTCTTGGAAGTAGAACTGCAATATCAGGGGGGTATGTGCATTTAATATTCATATCAATATTGCCAATCACCATGGAAAGACTGCATCCATTTATATTCAAGGGGATGACATCAGACAGCCAAGAAGAACTGCAAGCACAGCTGCCAGGTTTGAGAGCTTCTCTGCACAGGGCTATCAGATCATGCAAACAAATCTTGTTTCACCTTATTTAGGATTCTTGAGTCCCCTTGGCATACGTGATGTCACCAACCCACGTTGATTACATATCCTGCCTGGGAACATCCCTCAGGCCATCCAGGCTTTCCTGACTTGGACGGTTGAACTCCTGGAGTTGGGCTTGTCTTGCTGTCTTTCTCACAGTTATTCTTGTTCAGCTTCACCACCTCCAGGAAGTCTGCCCTGATCCTCTGCCCAACCCTTACACACACACCCCCACGCTGGGTTAGGTGCCCTCCTCAGAGCTCCCCCGGCCCCTTTGTTTACTCCAGGCTGACCACACTGGGTTGTAACAGGTGTGCCTGCAATCTCCCGGAATGTCACGGAGCAGCAAGAAATAAACTTCCTTGTGACTGATTATACACACACCTGGAGGCCAGAGGATGGGAAAACACACCTTGACTTTTCCCATTGAGTCACCCTTTGGGCCCTACAGGTCCATGCCAATGGATTCCCGAAAGTCCCTTCTCTCTCGGCACTCTCCCTCTGCCCACTCCTGCCTTCAAGGTCTAGGCTTTGTCCTTCTGGCACCTGCATGATCGAGGCCAGGGAGACCTTCTTCCCTGGCTCCGTGGAGGACAGTCACAGTGTCTTCACAGTCCTCTGTGGAGCTAGGAGTGGGCCCCTCGGTTCCCTCAGAGCAGAGCATCTGGAAACTGAAAAAGCAGTACTGATCTTGGCCTAGCTTCATGTATTCAACTAGTCATTTACTGAGTGCTGACTGCATGCCAGCCACGGGGGATACAATAATGGTAAGATACACAAGATTCCTGCCCTCATGAATAATGATAATAATAATAATAATAGCTAACATTCATTGAAACTTACTCTGTTCTAGCACCGTGCTGAGCCTTTATAAGAATTGATCTTTTAACCCTCACACAATCCCACCAGGTAGGTACTATTATTAATCTCATTTTGCAAATGAGGAAACTGAGGCACAGAGAGGCTAAATAACTTGTCTCAGGGCGCACAACTAACAAGCAGTAGAACCAAGCTTTGGACCCAGGCAGTCTGGCTGCGAGCGTACTCCTTTAACCACTAACTAAACCAAACCACTGATGGCCTTCTAGCGGGGACAAATCGTGGAGAAGTAAACAAATAAAAAAGATGTAATGCTATGGAGAAAGTAAAATAACATCACGGTAATGGGGTGAAGAATAACCAGGGAATGTGTGGTATTTTGGATAGGGATGTGCACTAATCAGCTCATGAGCCGCCTCCTGCATTGTGCAGAGTGTTCAGAGGGCGCCATCGTGTCTAATTCTGTGTGTCCTCAGCCCCCGGCCTGGTCCAAAGCCGGCACTAACTGGGAGGAAGGGAGGAGGGGACAGGGAAGCAGGAAGGGAGGGAGGAATCTCTGGCAGGTGCTTCCACACACACAGCTACTGAGCCTTTGCCAGTGTTTGGCCATCTGTGCAGACTTAGCACGAGCCCTGGAGCTGGGGTCAGGTAGACTGTGGGAGGAGTCCTTCTCACACCAGCTGTGTGACCTTGAGCAAGTCACTCTCTGAGCCTTGGTTTTCCTCCTTTGCAGAATGGGGGTAGTAGTACAGCACGTGCCAGGCTCTGCACAAAGCCCTTTCACACATCGGGTGCTGTCGCCATCTTCCCTTTACAGATGAGCAGACAGCAGCTCAGAAGTGAGCCCAAGATCTCGCAGCCGGTAACCGCGGGTCCTGGCAGCAGAGGTGAATGAGTGAAAGTCCGCCCTCTAGGGGGCAGCTCAGGAATTTGTAGGGGTATTCTCGGTTGTCACAATGACAGGGAGGCAGAGCAGGACAGTCGCACACAGAATTGGCTCACATCCTACACGACATTTGACTGTCCTGCTAGACATTCATGAAGCTAAAAAACTTTTTTACAATGAGCTGAGCCTAGAACCTACCCCTCCCATGTCATGATAGAGGGAATTATTTTGCTACTACACGCGGTGATAAAGCCCACCACTTTGCAAGAACACCGTGTTTCCTAATTATCTCCACCTTAATTTGTTGTGGTGTGTTATCTTTGCTTAAGTCAAGGTGACTTTCCTTTTTCTCTCGTCATCTGGTCTGTCATTATTATTCCAACTGTTTTTATTCGAGTGTCCTCCTGTCTTCACTTTCATTTCCCAGGTATTAAAGAACTCACAAATCACCCAAATCTGGAAAACAAAAGCTAAATTTAATTCTGGCTCAGGCTAGGGAAGAAGACAAGCAGAAGTGCTGCTTCTTGTTCAACAGAAGACAAGACTGGGTTATTACAGGGTTTGGGGAAGGATGGAGTTGAGGTAACACTGGGATGGAACATGGTTCAACAGGCTCACAGCAAAGTGGGAGTATGAGCAGAGAATTAATACCAAGCAGGTCTCGTTGTGCTGGAACCACAGAGTGAAAAAACAAAAGAAGTGGACTGTTGTCTCTGCCTCCTCCCCTGCCCTGGACAGCGGGGCTGGGAGCTGGTGCACAACAAGCCTGAGCGCAAGCAGGAGCAGGCACCTGAGAGGGTGGCCTTTCTGGGTCAACTCGACCCGCATGGTCAGACCCTTAGGCAAGAGTGGAAAATTCCACTTTCACATGTTTCTTATCTGAACCTCTTCCTTTAATTCATATTAAATAGGTACAAACACCTGTTTACTTCGTTTTCTACCTCAGTCTATCCGTGTTTTGAAATATATATTATTTTATTATAAATTAATTTCCTTCTCTGTCTTCTTTCCATTACAGTGAGGGCATTATACAGAGTTGTTTGGAAACTGCGTGACTAACTTATGTAGTATCTTACACTGGACTGGGCACAGATGACCTCATTTGATCCTCTCACCGACTCTATGAGGTAGATACAATTTTATCTTCCTTGTTTTCACAGAGGAGAAAACCGAGGCACAGAGAGGGAAAGTGACTTGCCCAGGGTCACACAGGCAGTAGTGGATCAGGGGCTTGAACCCAGGGCATCTTGCTCCAGAATCTGCACTCTTAACCACTCTGCTAGCCTCCCTCTCAGGTGAGGAAATTACCTAGGGACCCAGTTCAGGATATTAAGGGGGCTTTCCAGATGTTTCTTATAAAAAAGGGGATTGGGTGTGACAGGGGTGAAAACCACTGACCTAGCACAGAGAATGTTGATATCCTCTCCCCCCTCCTTTTTCACTCTGTATTCTGCCACCACAGTCCTGAATCTGAGCCAGAATTGGGGTGGGGGGCGGTCAGCTGTGTGGCCACGACCCCAAGCCCAGGAGGGGCACGTGGCAGAGGGCAGGAGACAGACAGGGAGGAGTTGGCCAGGTGAGGCCCTTAGTCCCCCCCGGCCATGATCCCAGGGACTGTTTATGCCCAGACCCTGCCTCTCCTCCTCCTCCCTGAGGGGCGGGGATCTCCTCTGTGGAAAAATACCCAGCCGGGGAGCCCCGGTGAGAGGGAGGAGGCAAGGGGGGCTGGGACTCACGGGAGGACTCTTCCCCTCTTGTGACTGGTGTTTACTGGGCCAGGTTCTGGGAAAGGGCCTGATTGCATCAGACAGGGCCTGAGGGGCTGGAGCCAGATTGTGGGCTGAGGAGATGACGTGGCCTTATAAGTTGGGGCTGGTGAACGGGGAGGTGTCGGGAAACCAGACACAAACAAAGTTCTGGAAGGCGAGAGAGACAGCGAGAGTGAGCCAGACATGATGACCACCTGCCCGCAAGCAGCCAGCCCGTCCCGGCAGCCCCCAGACCCAGAGGACGAAGACCCCAGCCTGGATGAGTACGACCTCTACAGCCTGGCTCATTCTTACCTGCGTAAGGCCTGGCCCTGCTACCTGCCTGGTCCTTCTCCTTCTGATCCCCACCCCCCACAAACAGACTGACCCCCATCCCCCAACGAGGCCCCCTCCTTGGGTTTCCCCCCACCCTTTACCCTTATCCAGCCAACCTGTTCCTTTATCCCTCAAGTCACCCCCTTCTAATCCCTCCTCCACTGAGCTCTGTCCTACTCAGCCCTGGGGCCTCACACACTTCTAGAACACAGGGCAACAACAGATCATCCCGGGGTCCCTCATTCCACAGATGGGGAACAGCGATTATGACTGCCCCAAAGCTGTGGTGACGACCCCCCACTCTCCCTACTCCAACCTAAGCTCTTTCCCCCACACTCCTGACCCCCTGCCTCTCCTTTGAGGCATCATGCCTCTGCCCACCTCACCTCGGCCTCTTGTCTTGATTCCCAGGAGTAGGAGGCCGGAAAGGTCGCACCAAGAGAGAAGCTGCTGCCAACACCAACCGCCCCAGCCCTGGTGGGCATGAGAGGAAGCTGGTGACCAAGCTCCAGAACACCGAGCGGAAAAAGCGAGGGGCACGGCCCTGAGACAGAGCTGGAGGTAGGGAGTCGGGGGCCCAGAGCACCAGTGGAGGTCCCTCTGCCTTGAGAGGACAGCCTGAATGTGCTGGGTGGGTGGGGAGAAGGGATCAAAGGACTGTTGTTTCCACATAGAATAAAATGAGACAGACATTTGGGTCTGAGTTTCTTAGTGACCAGAACAAAGGGGGAAACATAGACCCTTTCCAACTGGAGAGAAATTTGGTTTCTGGAGAGGAAAACTGAGGCCCAGAGAGGGTAGTATCCTTCTCTGGAGTCACACAGCAAGTGAGCAGGAGAGGCAGAATCATAACCCAGGCCTCTGTCCCTTTGGTCACCTGCTTTTCTTCCCCCAGATGAGGCCAGAGCACGGACACCACAGCAATGGAGACAGGACCGCGGAAGAATCAGCCCCTGGGGCCCGGATCCAGGCCTGCTTGCCCTCCGCCCCACCCCCAGGACTTACCCCACCTGACTGAGGCTCCCAGGGGCCACCAAGGAAGCGCCCCCAGCCCCAGAAAAAGGACAAGATGGGGAGCAAGAGGCAGGGGATAGACAGGCAGAGTCATGAAGGTACCCCCAAAAAGAATGATGCTGAAGACCTGGGAGCTCCCCAGGGTGGCAGCAACAATAAACAAAATTCAGCAGCTGCAGCGTGTGTGTGGGTCTTGTCCTGTCTGTGATTCTGCCTGCGTGGGTCGGCATCTGCATGAGCCAGTGAGAGCATTTCCTGTTAGTGTTTGCATTTGGTTATGTGTCTGGGAGGAGGTATTCCTGATTTTGTAGGGCGTGTAGAGGTGAGTGTGCATTTTTTTGGTATGTGTGTGTTTGGGTGCATACGTTTCTGTGGTCTCTTTTGGGGTGCAGGGGGATTTCCTCTGTTTCTTTGTAATGCTGCCCATGAAACGAGCCCCCTCCCCATTTTCGGAAGAACAATCTTGTTGATTATGTCGTATTCACATAACACCCTTTTGAAGTGGATGTTATTTCTTGGCACCACCTGCAAAATGGAGAAAACTGAGATTTAAAACATTAAGGGACTTGGCCCAAGTTACTCAGGACTCAAATTCAAGGATTCTTAGTGTCCTCAAGTGTGAAGTGGGTCCCTTTGCCCAGTGGGCTGCCTGAACAGGATTGTGGGAGGTCAGCTGGAGGCAGAAGTTCTTACCTAGTGTGATCAGTCTTGGGACCACACTTGGAGAAGAACATGGGGCAAATAAGAGGTGTGATTGAAGCTAAGAGGATATATTGATTGAGATACAGATTTGGGCTGCTGTAATGAAGAGCCAAACAAAACAGGATAGAAAGTTCTCTCTCTGTCACATAGCAGCTCCAAGGGTAAGTACCCCTGGGCTAAAATGGCAGCTCCATTGTGTCAGGGATTCCAGCTACTTCTGGCTCATTGTTCTGCCACTCCCAAAACATGGCTTCTGCTGTGAGGGCCAAGCGAGCTGCTCCATTACCTGCCATCACATCTGCATCTCAGCCTGTGGAGAGAGAGCGGGGAAGGGACCAGGGGATGCCAAGCCAATTTATTACTAAGGCCACAACCTAAAAGTAGAACACATCACATCTGCTCAGAATTTAGTCACATGGCCACACCCAACTACAAGAGAGGTTGGGAAATGTAGTATTTCGCTGCTTAGCCATGTGCTAGCCAAAACTTGGGGGAGGGCAGGGTTTTATAATTAAAGTAAGGAGGAGAGAGTGCAGACTAAGAAAAACTAGCAGGAAATATTTTCCAAAGACAGACTCAACATCAGTGAGGGAGAAAACCCCCAGGTTTGGCCCTGGGCAGAGCTTTTCCATCCTCTCCTGTCCCTTCCATATAAGCCCTAGGCTGTAGAACATGGAGCCAATTGTTCTTGGGGACCCGAGAATATGGACAGAGGCATAAGGCACCTGGTGAAGCAGAAATAGCTGCACAGTCGACTAAGACCAGCTTGAACCTTTGGGAACCTCTATCCATATCAGTCCAGCCTGGTAACAGTCACAGAATCGCTGCCTGGGAACAACATTAAAAGTCCAGCCCCACCCCACTCTGTCCTGGGGTCGCTCTGCTTGCTTGAATAGGGATAGGAAACGTACTGCCTTTGAGTTTCCGCCTTCCTTCTCAGAGCAACTCGTTCAAGTGGGTTGAAACCTGACTCTCCCACCTGCCCCTTGAAAAAACTTGTTTTTCTGGTCCTTTCTGTCTGAGACGCCTTAATCTCAGCCATCCCATATGGCTCAGCTCAAATGCCTCCTTCTCTTCAAAGTCTTCCCCGTTTTGCCCTCCATCACCCCCCAGGGAGACGCCTTCTCTGGGATCGTACCCACAGCAGGCCTCTGCCCAGAATCTCACGGTCAACTTGGCCTAGAGCTCCTTCAGGTTTCCCTTCAAACCCCTCTTTCCATGATGAATTATTTATTCATTCGGCTCATGTTTATTGGATGCCTAGTGTATTAGCGGAGCCTGGTTGAAGGCATGGACTGCAAAGGGACAAATGGGACCCTGGTATGATTGGAACCACGCCTTAGGGCCACTGTCAGCTCTTGAACTCAGAAGGCAAATGGCAGGAGCAGCACTGGGCACTGAGCTCTCAGCCCAGCAAAAGTCTGGTGTGTCAGTTTCAGAAAGTCATAGCAACAGCTGCCATGGATTGGGCTACTACTCCGTGACAGGTGTTTTATAGGCATTGTCCCATTTAATCCTTATAACCCAATAGGCATACTATTATGAATCCCGTTTTACAGACCAGAAAACCGAGGTTCAGAGAAGTTAAGTAACTTGTCCAAAGTCACACAGCCACAACCTGCAGGAGCTGGGATTTTGAACTCAGGTCGGTCTGATTTTCAAAGCCTGGGCTTTTCCCTTTTTTTACTACATGCCCTAGAAGAAACATGTACTGACAATGAAGAATGCTGCATGCTAGTTAATTTCTGCTCAATTACCGCTTCTGAGCCCCATCAGTTTCCTCACCTGTCAAATGGTAAGACTACCCTCCTCTCTGTCAACTTCAAAGGAGAAAACAGGCTGGTGCGTGTTGTGTCCCCAGCTGGCCATGGCCACTCCCCGGGTACTGGCTCCTTTGACACTTGCCAGGAGGCCCCACACGCTACCCCTCACTCCTGGCCTCTGATTGGCCTCCCCTGGCCTCGCCCTTCCCTGGCGCAGCCTCTGTCTGGGAGGCCTTTAAGTGGCTGTTCCTGGAACCAGACAATTCTTGGAATTACAGAATGTTCGGATCTGAAAGGATCCTGGGGATTAGAGCCCCACTCTTTCCCCGTTGCAGGAGAGGAAATCAAGGCGTGGGGGCAGGGGGCAGGGACTGGCTTAAACTCACATGAGGCCTAGCAATCCAACTGGGACAAGAACTCTCTCTTGACTCAATTCCAGAACCTCCCTCTTCTGTTCCACCCTGTCCTTTCCTACACTCCTTCTTTGTCCGCAGGCTCCATGTAACATCTGTTTTCCCAATTTCTTGTGTTCCTCCTGAGAACCCGAGGGAGAACTGACCTCTTTTCCCCTCAGGGGCGGTTGCCTCCCAGCTCCTTCCCGGCTCCTTGCAGAGAACTGGGGAAACTCACTGTGGATTTCATTTGCTTCACAAACACCTACCTAGTCCTCTTCCGCCCACTCCTTTCTCAAAGGCCAGCTCTCAGATGTGTACCTTTTAAAATTTCTGAATCGCCCAGAGTTGACTTTCAATGAGCACTCCTTAAAGGTAAGTCCAATAATAGTAATAGTCACAGCTACCACGATTGATTATCTTCCTCAGGGTGTCCCAGACACCTCTCTCACACAGCACTTTTGTGATTTCCGCCCTGCATGCATTTGAGCTATACCGTTATTTACTTAGCATCTTAAAAATTACCTCCTTACCTTTTCTTACTCAAATCTATTTTAAAAGGAAACTACACAACCACCAAAAATGAAAAACCACAATCATTTGTCATAATTAGAAGATAACTGTAAAAAGAAACACCTGACCATAACTTTTTTAAGTCTTCCTGTGTGCCACCTCGGATGACCTTTGTACGGTCATAGGTGTTTCCACTTGGAGAAACAGTTGTTGTTCCCGAGCCAGACACTGCCAGGTGCTCTGCATACATGGACGAAGCCCTCGTTGTAATCACCTGGGAGTTAAAGAAAATACTGATGCCTGGCTTCCACGCCCGGAGATTCTGATTTCATCCGTCTGGGGAGCAGCCTGGGCAATGGGACTTCGAAAAGTGGTTCTAACGTTCGGTGAAGTTTGAGCACCACTGGTGCAGTGGGCTGTTTATCAGATTGCATTTACCAAACATGGTCGCAGCAAGAGTTCCCATCCCATATGCTCTCCTTATGGTGTGGCCTTGACACCCTCCCATCAAGTTGGGGTGGGGCACAGGACTTTTGAATGTGGGAGGACCTTTACAACTGTCTTGACCGATGGAATACGGCAGATGTGGTGCCATCATAAAGCGCCATGCTCTTCCACCTTGCTCTCTGAAGTTCTTGGAACGCAGCCACCCTACTAGGAAGTCCAAAATAGCACACAGAGAGAGACAACATGGAAAGGCCACGTGCTGTTGTCATTCTGGCCTTCAGCCCACCTGCAGTCCCAGCTGAAAGCCATCCTCAGCCTCCAGATGTGTGAGTGAAGGGAGCCTGCAGATGGTTCCAGCCCCTGCCGTCGTCACCCCCAGCAAGTGAGTCTTCCCAGGTGAAGCCCAAGATACTGTGGAGCAGAGACAAGCCATCTTCAACTCCCGAGCCACAGAATCTAGGAGCATAATAAAATAGTCTGCTCACGGTGCTACGTTTGCGGGTGGATTGTTACACAGCAACGGCGACTGGAACAGCCTTAGAGTAGTCCCCCAGACCTATGTCCGGGGCCTGTCTGCAAACTTGGCTGCGAGCTGGAACACGTCATTGTTTACCCTGCGTCTTGATTTCCACATCTGTAAACAGGAGATGAAGAACACACTCACCTCCTGGAATGGTTTCGAGAACACAAGGAAATTGTGTTTTTCAAGCACTTAGCGTACCTGACTCAGAAAAAGAACGTAAGGAGTCAGCAGAGTAGCTGCTGACAGCATGGGATCTGGACCCAGACTCCGTGGGTTCAAGCCGTAGCTCTCTTACTTGCTGTCTGTGCGACCTTGGGCCGGTTACCTGAGCTTTCCAGCCTCAGTTTCCCCATGCGTAAATTAGGAATGTCAATAACTTTCAACATAGAGCTGTTGTTGTGATTGAGTTAATGTTGTAGAATGCATAGTGAGCACCATGTAAGTGCTTGACGAAAATGTCACGTAAACACAGCTCAAGTGTGCAAGAAACGTGATTGTCTATTGTTTAATTAAATTGATATTTCCTCCTCCTTTTCTGCCGGCGGCAGGTGTTCGACGCTGTCGGTTTGCGGTTTTTCTCTCCTTTCCCCAGGGTTGCTCAGGAGCAGCTGGAAGGGGCATCAATCCTCTCGGCCTCAACATGCCCTTGGTACAATGGCGTCTGCCAAGATGTCCCCCTTCCGCCCTTCCCGCCCTTTCTGTCTGCTCTTTGCTGTCCACCTACACAGCCCCGGCTCTTAGTCTGTGTGTTCTGGGCCACCTCCCACAGCCCCTGTGTCACACGGGGTTGCAGGGGCATCACTGGGGTCTGTCCACCTGGAAAATGGAGTATAGTCCCTTCCATCCTCGGATCTCACCAAACTATTCAGAACAAGCAGGGCAGGGGAACCCTTTCTCAGGGACACATCGGTTCTAAGCTCTCTTTGTTTCCTTTCCAAATTGCCTCCTTCCCTCCTTGACTTGGGGAGTATTTTAGTTTGCCCCACCCCCAACCTCATCCACCTTGCTCTTACATCGTCATAATTCTCTGTGCTTGAGTCCCCCAAGGCTGTTGAACTAAAAATGAAACTGCAGTGACATCCCTCCACTGTAGCAATGAAAGCCACGTGGCCCTCACTGATTGAACCAGAACAGGATGAGCGTGAAAGGGAATATGGGGGAAACTCCACATTGGTTTGTGCAGTCAGCCCTCTGATCCTCCGTATGCGTGGATTCTGTATTCCGACTCAACCAACCGCGGATGGAAAGGCCTACGACGGTTGCCTCTGTACTGAACTTGTACAGGCTTTTTTCTTCTTGTCATTATTCTCTAAACAATACAGCATAGCAACTATTTACATAGCATTTACATTGTATTAGGTATCATAAGTAATCTGGAGATGATTTAAAGTATACGGGAGGATGTGCATACGTTATATGCAAATACTACTGCCATTTTATATAAGGGACTTGAACATCCCTGGGGTGGGGTGGGAGGAGTGGGGGTTGTCCTGGAACCGATCCCCCACAGATACCGTGGGATGACTGAATATAAAAATATTATCCAGCCACAATGATTATTATTATCACACTGAATATTTACCAAAGCCCTTAGGGAAGGAAAATACCTGGGTCACGGGTTTGTAACCGGTCACAAATGGAGCCAGGAGTAAACCACGTGTGCTGACACCCATGCCCAGGCTTCTAGAGAGCTCTGTGGCCTTCAGGGGGTCCCAGGGGGGAGCAAGTAAAGAAGGGAGAGCACCCCAGCCCCCAAGTCCCTGTGCAGGCAGCCAGCCTTGACAGAGAAGACCTCTCCCCAGGGCCTGGACCCAGAACCCAGGTCTCTGTCAACCAGAAACACTTCCTTTTCTTGGTAAAACAAGATTTTCATTGCTTTTCTGATTACAAAAGCAATTAATGCTGTGGAATCGGAAGATAACCCCCAACCTCTGGTTCAGTCCTCCTGACTGAACACGCCCGCTTTCCAACTTTTGCAAAACACTCAAGTTATAAAATTAGAGTTCATTTGTAATCACCTCATGGAATGCTCGCACCAGCTCCAGGAAACCTTATCCTGTTCTCTTTTTTCTGGAGAACCAGTTTGGAGAGGTTTTTTTTCTGTTTGAGGAAATCATTTATTCATCCAACAAATGTTTATTGAGCCAGAGTATTCTAAAAGTTATGGATACAGTGTAAACTAGCTCTTTCCTCACGGGCTCGCATTCAGTACAAACAAGAACAAGACTCAGCACGACTGGTGTGATTTCAATGACTTGCTGAGGAAGGGCTCCCTGAGAAGGCGGCATTTAAGCAAAGGCCAGAGGAAGCGAGGGAGGGATTCATGCTGACATTCCTGCTTTTTTCCTCAAGAGCACATACTACCCTCTGACATACTACATATTTTACTTATTAAGTTATTGTCTGGGGTTAGGAGAGGTGACCACTGGCCGTGGAGACACCCGAGGCAGTGAGAAGGCCTGGGGGCCGGGTGACCACAGGCGGAGAGCAGGGGCTGGGGTGGGCCGTGGGGGCCGGGCAGGGAGGCCTAAGTGTCCTCTCTTCTGCTTAGGCCCACCCCACCCTCGCCCCAGTCAGGTGCTGCTGCCCCGCTCCTTGGAGGAGATGCGCCACCTCCAGGAGTCTCCCGAAGTTGTTCTATGGGAAGGCCTCTCTGTCACCATCCTTCTTAACACGGTTCCCCACTGCCCGTTCAACACAGTCCGTATTCTCGAGTATGACATTCCGGGACCTCAACCACCCGCGTCTTAGTCTAAGTGCCTTCTGGTTCCTCTTCTTCAGACCTGGCACCTGGCACTGAGCAGGTGTGTGACAAACACTCACGAATGAACGTGTCAGAAATAGTTTTGCTTCACACCATCCTCTTTGCTGGGGACATTTCTCCTCTCCTCCTGACCCGTCAGAATTCCACTGACTCTCGACAATAACGCTTTATGTTTGTGCTGCCTTTCCACTTGCAGAGTTTCCTCTGTCCAGTCGTCCGACACATCTGACCCTCCCAGTAACCTCATCAGGCCAGTATGGTCATCACCCCCTTTTTACAGATACCGAAACTGAGGCTCAAAAGGGAAATGACTTGCTAGGAGCCACACAGCGGTTTTGAGGCAAAGCTGGAACTGCAGCCCTAAGCCAGGTCTGGGTCAGAGGCTCTCTCTTCAGGAAGCTTCCTCGGATTCCTCACGGGAATCGCCCTCTCCTCACTCTGAGCCCCATGCCCTCGGCAGCTCTTGCTGCAGTCCAGCCCATTTTAGGGCTGTCTGTGTCGACATCCCTTCCCCTTTGAACGAGAACGAAGTCAGATGGGGGAGTCAATATACTCTGCTGCTTCTGTTTGACTTGGCGGGCCTGCTCTGCTCTCCTCCTTCAGCACCAAGTGGACGCTTGTAAACCGTGGCCCAGACCAGCAAGGACAGCGGCAAGAGCATTGAGGTCCCGACCAACCAGTTCTGCAAGGGCATCCTGGTGAGGGGGCCAGTCTACCCACAAGATCTGTCACCCGCAGACGTGAGTATGAGCCAGGATGGGGGTCGAGGAGGTGAAGAGGGGGAGACTGCCATAGCTCTGACTTCTGACCTTGACCCAGCTCCCTCTCTGGCAGCAAGGTCCCCGCCTTCATCCACCTCTTTGCTCCTGAGGACTTCCTGGTATTTACTGAGAAAGCTTGGAGAAAGCTGACACGTTCATCCCTACTCCTGGACAGGTGAGCAATTCCAGAATTTGGGGGAATGGCTTTCAGATTCCTGATGGGGGAGTGTGTGGAGCTCCTGGGGGCTGGGAAACTTCTGGGTTTCACCCTCTCTGATTTGCCCCCTGCTCCTCTCCTCTCCCTGCTCATTGTGTCTCTTCCCTGCATTCTTCTGACTTCTGCTGCTGACATAGTCATCACAGCAAGATCCTTGGGGCTGGGGAAGACAGAGCAGTCCAGCTATTGGATGGTGGGGCTGGGGGCAGGGCAGGGAGGGCTCCCACACTCAGTGAATGCAGGCAGGATCATCTCTTGATCAAGGCTGAACCCTGGCACCCTCTGGACACGGGGGCTCAGGGCTCTCTTTCACTTCTAGTGTCTGTCTTCTGGCCCCCGTTCATCCCTTCGCTCATTCGTTAGAGGCAGTGTGGGCTAGTGGTTAAGAGTGCTGACTCTCGTGACAGTAGTTGATAACACTGTATTGTGTAATTGAAATTTGCTGAGAGCAGAACTTAAATGTTCTCACAAAAAAAAAAAAAAAGAAGAAGAAGAAAAGAAAGATAAGTATGTGAGATGACGGATGTGTTAACCCATTGCGGGAAATCTTTTCCCAATGTATATGTATAAATTGCGACAATGTATGCTTTAAATATCTTACAATTTTATTTGTCAATTATATCTCAATAAAGCCGGGGAAAAAAAGGAGTGTGGACTCTGGACCCACACTGTTTCGGTTCAAATTGCAGTTCTGCCACTGTTGTTTAACCTCAGTTTTCTCATCTGTAAATGGGTTGTTTTGAGGATTTCATGAGCTTATGCGTGTAAAGCCATCAGAACAGTGCCTGGCACAGAGAGAAGCCTCAGTAAGTACTGACTGCTATTCCAGGCAGTACAGTATAGTGGTTAAGAAAGCCAGACGTCCTGGGTTCAAATCCCGGAGCTGTCACTTAGTAGCTCTGTGACCTGGGTACAAAGTCTTAACCTCTCTGGGCTTCAGTTTCCTCTTCGGTATGAAATGAACATGAATAACAATATCTACAACATAGGATTATTGTGAGGATTAAAATGAGCCAATAGTTGGGCCGGCCCGGTGGTACAGTGGTTTAGTTCGCGCTTGGCAGCCCGGGGTTCGCAGGTTCAGATCCCGGGCGCCCGCCGACGCACTGCCTGTCAGCCATGCTGTGGCAGCGTCCCATATAAAGTAGAGGAAGATGTCCACGGATGTTAGCCCAGGGCCAGTCTTCCTCAGCAAAAAGAGGAGGATTAGCAACGGATGTTAGCTCAGGGCTGGCCTTCCTCACAAAAAAAAAAAAAGAGCCAATAGTTGAAAAGTGCCTGGTACGTATAAGCATTTGATTAAATTTTAGCTCTAACTTTAATTTTATCCCACTCAGCATGAGCTCTGTGAAGGCAGAGCTTTCCGTGGGCTTCATTCATTGCTGTGTCTCTAACACCTAGAACAATGACCGGAACATTGGTGGTGCTCATTTGGAGCACATGGAGCTGGTGCTCAGCAAGTACTGACCGAGCATCTATTCTGTTTACACACTGTCCTTTCTATCTGAAAAGCTCTCCCACTGGCTTCTGACACTGTGCTCTTTCTACTATATGGTACCATTTAACTTTATCATGATTTTAAAAATCTAATCTGTGATATTTGACATTGGAGATCAATTGTGAACGTGGATCAAAGCAGGGGAGGGGACACGCACTGCTGCAAGTGGCAGAAACACAATTCAAACTAGCTTCAGCAAAAAAGAAGATTGGCTTGTGAAACTGGGCATTTCAGAATCGCTTCAGGAATAGCTGGATCCAGGAGCTCAAAGTAAAGGATAATCAAGATTCTTGTCTCCCTCTCCAGCTCTCAGCTCTACTTTCCCTTGCATTGGCTCCAGTCTGAGGCAAGGTCTTCCCTCACAGTGGCCTCCACCAGATCCAGGTTCACATCCTACCAGTTTAGCAGTCCCTGCAGAGAGAAAGCCTCTTTCCCGACAGCAAGTCCAGGAACTGACTCTCAGTGTGTCATGCACCCATCCTTGAACCATTCACTGTAGCAAGGGGTATGGGGCACACTGACTGGCTGGGCCTGGGTCACGTGCCCACCCTGGGAGGTGTCAGCCTGTGACAGAAAGGATGGATAATTCCCCAAAGGAAAACCCAGATGTTTTATTATTTTTTTATTTAAAAAGGAAGAATGGGTGGGCAGGTGGAAATGACAGAAGTCAACTATATACAAGCGATGCCCCTCTCTCCTTGTCCTCTCACCCACTGACCGGTTAGTTGACAATCTCTGCTTTGTGAGCTCTCAACAATAATACCCTTTCCAGTCTCCAGAGCACATGTTCACATGCTCTCTCTTTCTCTTTGGGGAAGGTATTGCTATGTCCGTTCTCTCGGGGAAGGAATGAAGGCCAGAAAGTGGCTGGCCAGGGTCTCCCAGTAAGTTATAAATGTCTTGTTCTCTCTGGTTGCACACATTTGTCCAGCTTCTCAGCTACGTGGCTGCCTCAGTGGGCAAGGACCATGGTTCCCACACCTCGGTACTCAACCCCTAATTCTGTCTTCCCCTCTCCTACCCATGTGCACCATTTCAATTCAGAAACATGGAAGGAGTGGAAGTTGTTCATACTGCCAATAGGACCCAGATGTCTGGTGAGGTAGGTGGAGGCTGGAGGTCTGGGGAAGACCCCAGAGATTTGGGTCTACAACCCAGAACGTGTAGAAAAATTGAAAAGCTAAAAGACTAACCTCTAGATCTTAGGGTTGTACATAAGGTCTTAGTGTAGGTGGGAACGGGATGGGACAGTCCTCAGAGCCATAGAGGGAAGAAGGCATTTATGAGAAGATGAGACCTGAAGGAGGGAGTTATTTGAAGAGCCAAGGGGAGAGTGTTCTAGGCAGAGGGAACAGCAGGTGCAAAGGCCCTGAGGTAGGAGTGTGCCTGGTGTGTTTGCAGGAAAGCCAGGAGGCCAGGGAGAGAATAGGAGAAGAGGTCAATGGGAGGGATCATGAGGGTCTTGTCAGCCATGAGAAGGATTTTTGCTTTTACTCAGAGTGAAATGAGGAGCCATGGGAATCAATGAATCGGTCATGCAGATAGCCTGCTGGGACCCCGGACCAAACGGAGGCAGGAGGAAGAAATGTGCGTGGACAGAAACATATGTGGTATCTATTCTTTGTATGAATCAGATAGGACATAAAAATGTCAGCGGCAGGTGTGTCCCATTCCTGGGTAGTGAACCGTCCACTCACCTGGGGGTCCCATGTGCAGTGGGCAGGACAAGAGATGGACATGGTGGCCAGGGGTGGCTGAGACCCCCGGAGGCTGCCGGGTGAGAGCCCTGGGATCGGCGCGGGGCCCAGTGTCAGCCTGGGAGCCTGGGAACCTGGTGTCTGCCCAGGGCCTGCCTGCCTCTCTCATGGGGCAGGGCCTGTCCTGTGGCTCAGCCCAGTCTGTCTCCATTCCAAGTCCTCTTCAGAGGGAGGCTTGATGGAGCCTCCCCCGGCCCGGGAGGCGAGTCCCACCCAGTGGTCCTCAGATCTGAGGCTGTCCACACCCTGGCTCAGGGCCCAATTGGCTGCGTCTCTGAGATTTCTGCTCCTGGCCTGAATTCTGCTCTGATGCATGTCTCTGGGCCACAAGGCCTCGTCTGCCTGTGGCCTCCCCACTTGCACCCCCTCACCCCCTATTTCCTAAGCTCTCTGCGGCCTCTTCTATTCCTCACCCTCTTCCTCCAACCCTCCTTCAGCCTTTCTTTGCCTGTTGATAACAACCATCCTTTGTATTTATTAATGACAACTAACATTTCTTGAGAGCTTCCTCGTAGGTCAGGCCTTATCCTACTAAGACTAGCTAAAATCCCAGTCTTACCACACGCCAGGCCGGTTCTAAGCACTTTACCAATAGCTCAATTAATCCTCTAAAGTCTTTTGGGTTTGTATTATTTTCCGCATGTTATAGATGATGAAACTGAGGCACAGAGAGGTTAAGTAATGCCTAAGATCACACAGCTACTCAGAAGCAGTGCCAACAATTTAGGTGCATAATCATCGCAGCTGTCACAATTATCCGGCTGGTCTGAGTAGCATCCCCACCTGATAGATGAGCCTAACACAGGGAGGTTTCGTGTCTTGACCAAGGTCACACTGGAAAGCGTGGGAACTGTGAAAGGAGTGTAGGTCTGTCTGACTCCTGAGTGGGGCCCTGACCCGTGACGCCCTGTGTCCTCCCAAGTTTAGCTTCATGTCTGGGCTGAGAGGTGGGCTGGGCCAGGGTGGTGGGCCTCCTTTTACAGATGGGGAGACCGAAGCATGGAATGTTGGAGCAGCCCGCTCACGAGGGGGTGCGCGGGAAAGGGCAGAGCAGGGCCGGGACTTGAACCGGGACTTTTCATCCCCCGGCGGGTGTTTTTCCTCTGCGGCCCTGCCTCCCCGGCTTTGGACTCTTCCTTCCCAGCACTCAACAGACCTGACCTCTCAACTTCTCCTGAACTCTTCCTTCCCGGCACCCAGCAGCCCTGGCCTCCCAGCTTCTCCTCATGCTGCGTAACTCAGTTGTCCCACCCCTGCATCATGTGCCATTTACATGGAACACCCATGTACGTCTCGTTCATGGGAAGCCCCCCCTTTCTCTCAGCCCTCCCCAGGTGCTGCCGTGGCCATAAGAGGGACCCCTTATAGTGAAAAGAGAGATAGGGGTGAGGGAGAAAAACTCCCCCTCCCAGGGTCGGTAGTCCCATAAGAGACACCACATTTAAGGGCAGCTCCCTAGTTGGGTGGGAGAGGACGGGACCCCCAAACCCCCTTACTCCTGCCGTGAGCGCATACTGCAGAATAAATCCTGGTAGACCCGAGGTCTGATGTGGGATGGGTACAGGTGCACAAAGTGAGAAAGGGCCAGCCATCAGGGCTGGGACTATGGGCCGCGTCTACCTCCACTCTCCAGGGAGGGGGTGGTGCCATGCCTAGCCTCAGGTCTTACCACCTGTGTTTGGGAGACTCAGAGGGGTGGCCCCAGCTCCAGCCCGACCTCACCTCCCCCCAGCCTTCCTGCCTTTACCAAAGACCATCTTGGTTTCAGCAAGGGGTTAGGTCCAGCCTTGGAGCTGACATCACAGTGCCCAGGGATTCCCCTCGCCAGCCCAAGCTGAAAATGCAGGACTTGAGTTCCAGTCTTCACATTCACTGACCCACTATGTGACCTTGGCAAGATTTCCCCTCCCTAATTTCATCCTGATGTCACATCTGAGGCATCTAACTTCTGCTTCCCGAGCTCAGGGTCCCCGCGCATACCCACGGAGTGCCCCACGGGCTCAGAGGTGTAACAGGGCTTGGAAAAATTGGCAGATGGTTCTTTTCTCGTTTTTTTAATCATCTAGGTTTTAATTTCTCTACGTCATAATAGTGGTAACATTTGAAAATTGCTATCAATTTTCAATGAGGAAACAGGTCCAGGGCAGGCTAGTGACTCACCTGAGGTCACCAGGAGGGTTACCTACACACTGGAGTCTACAATCCGGGGTTCTTGGCTTCCTGTCCAGCAGTTCTCACCCCTCACCACATCCTTTCCATCTCCTGCCTGCTCCAGCCAAGCCTCAGTCCGCCAGCCGAGATCCACTTGCAGAAAATGAGGCCTGGGTAGGGAGAGAGGGGCCCAGGCCCATCCTCCAAGGATATGGGACAGAGGCTGGTACTGCCCTCACTGGCCCTCTGGCTTCTTGCCGAGGATCTGCTAATATCATCAGCCCAGGGCCACGCCCGGGAACCCAGGTGCCCCCTTCATATCCCTCAGCATCTGGCTGGAGCCTTGGCCAGAGCGGGAGAAGGCTGTCGGTGAGACCTCAGGGCTTAGGCTGGTCCCAGACTTGCTGTTCCGTCCGGGCAACTTACAGATCACCAGCCATGAGCAGAACCTGGATTAGGCAGGATTGTGGCAGAAGACAGATTTGTCTGATGATTTATTAGGAACTTGCTATTGTTAGCAACTGGGGTACATCAGTGCACAAAACAGGCAAAAATTCTCACTCTAGTGGAACCCATATTCTAGTGCACAGAGACAGACAAAAATGATAAGAAAGTGTTAGATATCTAAAAATGTTAGATATCTAAAATGCTATGTAGACAATGCAAGGAAGGAGATTGAGACTGCCAGGGGCAGGCTTGCATTTTTTAGTAGGGTGGTCAGTGAAGACTCCATTTGAGATGGTGACATTTGAGCAGAGATCATAAGGAGAGAGGAAGCTTTGCCGATATCTGGAAGAAGAGTGTTCCAAGCAGAAGGAACAGTAAGTGCAAAGGCCCTGAGGCAGGAGCATACCTGGCATGTTCTAGGAGCAACGAGGAAGCCAGTATGGCTGGAGTGGTATGAGCAAGGACAGAGTGAGCAAGATAAACAAACAAGGAAATGTTCATTGGAGATGAGATTTACGGCAGTAACAGGTGTGCCATTCAGGGCAGGAAGTCTGTGACACAAGGGGTCTGGGTACAGAGAAGTTTGAGGAGAGGGACCTCCAGAGAAGGCAGTAAGGGCGTTCTAGGCAGAGAGAACAGCTTGTGCAAAGGCAAGGATGTATAAAGCAGCTCATCACATTCAAGCATGACACTCCAGTTGCTGGAGCAGAAATAGCGTGGGAGGGAGGGGTGAGGCTGGAGGAGTCAGCTGCAGCTAGATTGAGAAGGGCAGAGAAGCAGTAAGGGATAGGAGGTCTCAGTGACCCCTAAGAGAAAGTTGGGAGGGCTAGGAGGTCATGGTCACAGAGTGGGAGATGGGGTTCAAGGCTTGCGAGGTACAGCAGTTCTGGGTGATGACAAAGGGTCAGGGAGTGGCTGTGGTCAGGGGGTGAGTGGAGTGGCCATCTTCCAGGATGACAGTAGGACGTGGGGATGTGAGGAAGACCAGCCAGGGCCTCTGTCTGTCTTCACCATCAATCTCAGGATGTATGGGACCCCTCCAGTGGGGAACCCTAGTTGCATGTGATGTGGGGGAATGAGCTGCCACCACTGGGGGGCACTGCAAGGGAAACCAGCCTGGGCTAGGCAGGTGCCAGCCACTCTTCCTTTCCCTTCTCCTCCAGCAGCCCTCTGGGATTGCTCCCCAAAAGGTGCTGGTACTTCCCTGGAAGTTGGTCCCAGGCAGCCCTGGTAGGCAATGCCCAAGCAGGGCTCGGGAGGAAGAGTATAGGAAGGGGAAGCCCCCTTGGTTTCTGTCTCACAGCAGGGACCCAGCAGGGAAACCCCACAGGTCCCAAAAGGAAAGTGGCAGCAGTAGGCCTCGGGGAAGACCAAGAAACCCCCATCTTCTCCCTGAAGATGGGAAATCCAGGGTGGGGCTAAGAGCAGGGCTGTGCTGGAAGGGAGGTCTGTGGTTGATGCAGTAGCCCTAACAGCCTTCTACAGAGTAGAAACACCAGGATTATTCTGTGACCTGGCTGAGCCCCATCCTGACCTCACACAACCCCAACCTGGCCACAGGCTGAGCCCTGACCTGAGTCATAGACGCAGTCAGAACCTTGGCTGCAGACCGAGCTCTGTGCCAGATCCGGACTGAACTCTAAGCACAGCCCTGACTGGTCTCAAACGGAGCCCCCAGGTCGTTGGCAGCTCTGACCCCAAACACAGACAGAGCCAGGACTTTGGCCCTGCATGAAGCTCTGAGCCCAGCCCTAGACCAAGTCCAGATCCTGGTTATAGACTGAGTTCTAATCCTAGATCTGACTCTGTCCAAAGATTGAGCTCTTGCCCTCCAACAGACCTGTTCTCATCCAGCCCTGACCCTGGTGTAGACTGAGCCCTAACTCTGCCCAGACTGAGACCCCACTGCCCCACACAAAGCCTCATCCCAGCTACCACTGAGCCCCAACTTCCCTGGCACTCCCTCCTTCAGCCATCTGGTAAACCAGAAAGACAGTATGGATGACTCAAAACCCAAGTCCCCTCTGCTGGGCAATCCCCTTACCTGGCCATCCATCTTCTGAAGGACAGAGGGCTGGTGATGGCACTAGGATGATAATGACAGAGCAGAGAAACAGCAGAGGGTTCGAGTTTCTGGGCCCTACCAGCAAATAGAAGGGGCGGCTCAGCCAAGAGTGGGGAAGTGAAGGGAGGGCTGGGCCTGGGAGCTCAGCAGGGGGTCTGAGCTGGGATTGACCGAAACTCCAGCTTCCCGCCACCCCACACCACACCTCCCACCCTCTCTGGGAAGGGAAATTACATTTCCCCATTTTAGCAAGGGGTGGTGAGGAGGGAAGACTGAGTTATTGCAAAGCTGAAAGTACAAGCAGGACGGAAAGTGAAACCGGGCGCAGCCCCCAGTATAAGACTCCCCCTACCCGGGAGATGGCTGGCCAAAGAGGCTGGGCCCCGCCATGGGCCAGACGGCAGGCGACCTTGGCTGGCGTGAGTTTGAGGCCAGGGCTGGGGCCAGAGGGGCGTGAGGCTTGGTTGAGACTGGGCAGAGGATGGGAGAGCTTGACAGTGTGGGAGAGTCCAAGGGCTGAGGAGCAACTACTTGGCCAAGACTAAGGATACAGGATCCAGCTGACTAGAGGATGGGACTGAGGCATGAATGGGGGAGAGGGGCTGGGGGAAAGGGGTGGTTTGGTGAGGGCTGGGTGGAGGATAGGATAGTTTGGCTGGCATGAATGGGAGGGCAGGGGTGGAGGGTGGTGGTTTGGTGAGGGCTGGGTAGAGGATGGGACAGTTTGGCTGGCATGAATGGGGGAGAGGGGTGGAGGGTGGTGGTTTGGTGAGGGCTGGGTAGAGGATGGGACAGTTTGGCTGGCATGAATGGGGAGAGTTGGGCAGGTGGTTTGACTGGGACCAGGACCAGGCATATAAATGAAGAGCTTGGTTGGAGTGAATGAGCAGGGCCAGACAGCCTCGCTGAGAACTGGACCAGGCTAGAGGAAGAACAGCAGGAGGAGCTGGCACAAGTAGGGGGTTGGGGGCAAAGAGTCAGCAGCCTTTCTGGGTCAAGGGTTATAGTTTGAAGCTTGGAAGGAGGTCTAATCTGCAGTTGGTGACTGAAGGACTCAGAGGCTGGAACCAGGGGTATAGGCAGAGGAGCAGATGGTAGGACCAGAGTAGGGACCAAGGGCTGGAGGATGAGAACAGAACCCTCAAATCCAAGGGCTAAGGGCCCAGGATTGCTGCAGAGGGGTAGGGAGAAGCCAAGGGAAGAGTCTGGGGGCTCCAGAGCTCAGGCAGCAAGTGGAGGGTCTGTAGGAAATGGCACAGCTCAATTCTGGGTGGACAATATCCATTCTCCCTCAACATAGAGCTAGGAAGAACCCCACTCTGTCTGAAGTGTCCAGGATGCCAGAGTGGCCCCTAAGCCAGGGAGCCTGAACGCTAGAGATTGCAGGCACTGCCCGCCACATCTGGAAGTCCATGGGGGAAGTGGAAGTACTTACTTAGTCTTTTCTGAGAGGACATTTCAAGGAGCAGAGTCCAGGGGTTGGAGATCAAGAATGGATAGGGAAGAGGCATGGAGAGGAGGGCGTGCAGGAATAGACTTAGACCTAGGGGCCAGTTTTGGTTTGTGTTTCGAGGAGAATTGTGTAACTCCAGTGATTGCTAGATTTCCTCTCTCAGGGAGAAACCGCCGAACACTGCCCTCTTCCCAGAGCACCCGCCCCATTGCCCCTCTTCCGTCTGTCCAGGAAACATAGGGTAGGAAGCTTTCAGAAACCAGCTGGTCTGACTCTCCCGTTTTACAGATGAGAGCCTGAGGCACAGAGATGAGGCAACTTGCTCAAATGAAGAACGTGGATCAGAGACAGAGGGTCTGCCTCCCATTCCAGGCCCTCCTCCCACTCCTGGCTCCCCCTGTTCCTCCCACACTGCAGAGTGACTCACCTCCCTAGGTGGAGGCTGGACCAATCTGTCCTTCTGACTCCTTGGGATAGAGCCTCCCGTGTTGCCAGCCCACCCCTAGGGCCTTAGTTCAGGCTATCAGAGCTGCCTGGCTAAGCCCAAGGAATCCTTGGCAGAACGGAGTGTGCCCACTCCAGGGGAGGTGGCTGCCTCCTCTGAGTTCCCTGGGGGAAGCACACAGGTTCTGCGTTTGGGCAGATCTGGAATCCAGTGCTTGTTCCCTCACTCTCTGGCTATGTGACCCTGTGCAAATCAACCTCACTGAGCCTCACTTTCTTCATCTGCAAAATGGGGAGAATAACAGCACCCAGGCTGCCACATACAGTTGTGCAGTTTGTTCACTGGAAAAGACACTTGGCCAAGGAAGTTAGTGGGGGTCAAGATCCAGCTGCAATCTTCTTGCAAAGGTGGGCACTCTGTGCAAGGCTGTGTCCACCAGGGGGAAGGGGCAGTTTCCTTTCATTCACAGAGATGCCATCCGGTGTCCTCAATAACTTCCATTCTGTTAGTGGTCTTGAGGGCTCTGGGAGACAATGCACAGTGCTGGCCCGTAGGGTAGGCTCAGAAAAGGCATGTCCCTCCTCTTCTCCCGCGTTCTTCTCAAGCTCTCCCTTCATCTTGCCCACTCTCTCCTCATCTCTCCAGGGCTCAGCCTTTTGCTACTCTCCTTGCTCCTGGCTCGAGCTGGTGTCTGGGGATTCCCAAGACCCCCGGGGAGGTCCCCCCTGAGCCTGCAGGAGTTGCAGAGCGAGTTCAAGGTCAGCCTGCGCCTCGCCAGGAAGCTGCTCTCCGAGGTTCGGGCCCAGGCCCGCCGCTTTGTGAGTCTCCCTAAAGCAACTGTCTCTGGGGATGGGCAGATCCTCAACCCCCTCTAGCTCCCACTAACAGACTTTGCCCCACAGGCTGAATCTCACCTGCCAGGAGTGAGCCTGGACCTCCTGCCCCTGGGAGATCAGCTCCCCAACGTTTCTCTGACCTTCCAGGCCTGGCGCAGTCTCTCTGTGAGTGGGGGTGGGGCTGGTGGGGTGGGGCAGGTGAGCTGGCAATTAGGTTTGGCTGGGTAGATGGAGATGAAGTCGGGGATTGAACTGAAGATGGATTTGGGGACGAACTGAGGAATAGACTCTGGATGAGGTCGAGTATGTCGTTGGATATAAAGATGAAGCTGGAATAAACAAATGGAGTTAGGAAGAGGGTAAGGGTGAAGCTGGGCATGGGAAGAGGTGGGGATGGGAATAGAATGGGATTGGGGATAGAGATTAGTATGGAGGAGGGATGTTAGAGATGAGAATGGGGATAGGTTAGACACAGGAACAAAGTTGGGGATGAGAGTGAAAATGAAGTGGAGGATGGAGAAAGGATGGAGATTACTGGTGAGGATGGGAGTGGAATGAGGTTGGAATAGAGTTGGAGATGGGATGGAGAGACAGTGAGAATGAGGCTGGACATATGGAGGAGGGATGGAATTGGGGTTAGGAATAGGAATAAGGAGAGGAAAGAGGTTGGAGACAAGATGAAAGCAAGTGAGGAGACGGAGATGGGATGGTAGAAAAAGGAATGGAATGGGGTTGTGGATAGAGAGTGATAGGACGATGGAGATGGGGTTGGGGTCAGAGACAAGTTTGGGCATGGGACTGAAAACGAGGTTGGAAAAAGAGATAGGGTAGAGGTCACAGACAGTGGAGATGGGAATGGTGGTGAGCATAGGAAGGGAGTGGAGATGGAGAAGGGGTTGAGGATGAAATAGATATGGGGATGGCATGGGGATTGGGGTTCGGGATGTGAATGGGACCCAGAGAGAGATGGAGTTGGGTTTGAAGTGGGTCATCCTTGGCCTGAGTGCCTTTCCTGACCCCTTCTCTCCCCTTCCACAGGACCCAGAACGACTCCGTTTCCTCTCCGTGACGCTTCGCCCCTTCCATGCTCTGTTGCGGGGGCTGGGGAGCCAGGGGGACTGGACCAGCTCAGAGAGGATGCAGCTGTGGGCCATGAGGCTGGATCTCCGGGATTTGCAGCGGCATCTCCGCTTCCAGGTAGAGTGCCCCCGCTTCTCAACCCCAGAGACTAACACATGAAATTGAAGCTCATTGGCTCCCTTTTAAAAATACCCCCTGCTTACAGGTGGGGTAAGCCTGGAGGAAGATGCTCCAGATTCTCTGAGTGTGAGTGTGTGTGTGTGTAGCTGCACCAGGCCCTGGCTATGCCGCCTAAATCTCTGCCTCCTCTTGGGGTCTTTGTGTTAAATGAGAGAACAGCTCTGACGCACCAGCCTCAGCAGGCCCTACATCAAAGTTGGTTCCCTTCTCCCTCATCCTCTGACATCATCAGATCCTCCTGAACATTTCAAAGGGAAATAGGAATTTTACCTTTAATAAAAGGAGAATAGAAAATGCAAGCAGCATAAAAACTAGCTATATCACCTTTCTGCCTATTTCTGATCTTAAGACAACCCTTAAGAGAGGAAATTCCAGAACCCCAAATGCTCAGGGCAATCCTGGATGAGTGAACTAGCTCTGAGAGCATCATCTTGCCCTGTGACTTCCATTTTCTTGAACCAAAAAATCAGGCAGGACACATGAGATGATGACATAATGGAAGATCTGAAGTAGGGCTGTCCGGGGAAATCACGACCTTGTGGTGCCTGATGTCATTCTGCACCACTGGGCACACAAAGGAACGCGGATTCACTCAGGGTCTCAGCCTGGCCATTCTCTGACCAGTGGGCCTCTCCTCGCAGGTGCTGGCTGCAGGATTCAACCTCCCTGAGGAGGAGGAGAATGAGGAGGGGAAGGAGTTGCTCGCAGGGGCTCCGGGTGGCCCCTCACAGATGTCAGCCCCGGTGTCCTGGCCCCAGCTCCTCTACACCTACCAGTTGCTGCATTCCTTGGAGCTTGTCTTGTCTCGGGCCGTGCGGGACTTGCTGCTGCTCTCCCAGGCCGGGAACCCAGCCCAGGCCTTGGGGTGCCCAACACCTGGCTCCCAGCCCTGATGGAGTGAGGCCATCCCCCTTTACCCATTAGGACTTTAGGACTGGAATCTGGGCCAGCAGGACAGCCTCCAGCTCATTTGCCTTAGACAAGGCAGGACTCCACTGGCCTTCCACCCCAGACCCTACCAATAACTTAAGGCCCCTCCAGTCCTTGCCAGATATTTATTTCTTGGATATTTATTTATTGTTCAGGGAAATGATGGTTTATTTATTGTTTCAGGGCCTGCTACTCATCCTTGGGCTAGGCCACTATGTGGGGTGCCTAATAAAGCACTGTCACCCTCTCTCTGCCTCAGCTTCTTTTCAGAGAAGTGGTGCCTGACACCCAAAGTGGGCCTGGAATGGAGTCTGCAGCCTCTGGCCACCCTGGACCCCTCTCTGCTCCTAAGTTTTGTGGGTTCCTTGCCCACTTACCCCGACTCTGGCTTGCTCAGTGGTTAGTTGCCATAGTAACCAGCAGAGTTCTGAGGCTGAGCTCCCATTGCGGAAGCTCAAGGCGGCTAGTCTGCTTCCCGTCACCCTTTGATGGCAAATGGGCCCTGTAGGCCCTCCTGACCCATTTCCTCTGGGCCGGCTGCAACCCCAGAGGTTCGGTTACTCCTACACAGCCCCTGAGGGCTCGGGGAGGGGGTTTGGGGGTGGGTGGGAATGGGGGCAGTCAGAGAGGGAAGGCTGTGGGGAGAACTGTCCCTGTCTCCTCAGTCCTCTGGACAGGCGAGACAGGTTGGGGAGGTAGTCAGGACAGGCCGTGAGAGGTGGTCCCAGTGGGGCAGGAGGTCCGTCAGCTGCACTGGAGGCGCAGACTCCTTCAGTTCATAGTTCTTGCAGACATCCGCTTCTGTCTGCTCCCCGAATGACACACCAAGAAACTAAGGCCCAGAGGGTAGAAGGGGTGAGTCCAAACTGGCAGAGGGAGTCAGGCTGAGCAGGGTTCAAGCGAGCCTTCTGACTCCCACTCAGGCCTGGCTCCCAGGGTCTCGGGTCCCAGTCACTGGGGCTTTGGCTGGCCCAGTCTGGCTTGCAGTTCCTGCATCATGCCCAAGTGCGCAAGGCCAAACCTGGAGATGGAAGACAGGCCGTGGGAGCTGGTCTCCAGGTGTCCACAGCCTCCTCCCCAGCCCAGCCCAGTCACCTCACCCTGAGCTTACCCGTGTCCCAGGGGCCTTCTCCTGGCTGGCACTGGGGTCCCTTCAGGCCTTGGGGGGCTTGGCTCTGGGGGTTCCTCTGGCTGGAGAAGTCTCTGCTCAGGGGCTGACAGCTCTTCCTGGGGTGGGAGGCAAGGCGGCTCCTCCTGCTGCTCAGGGGCAGGGCTCCGTCGGAAAGAGGGCCGGGAGCGGCGCTGTGAGGAGCTGCGGGAGAGGAGGACACGGCTCCGCGGGACAGAGACATCCAGGCGAGACCCAGGGAGCAGGGCCTACAGGGAGGAGGGCACAGAGTACTATGGGGCCAGCTTCGAGAGTCTGCTCTGTCTGGCCATGGACCCCACCTGGAGCCCTCACCTCACTCCAGCTGCCGTGAGCATCCCCTCCGGCACTTCCTGCAGCCTCGACACACGGCCCAGGCTCAGCTTCTGTGCAGTCCTGGTTTGTTGACTGGTCCTCCTGGCCCTGGACATCCTCCAGGCTTTCTGGATCAATCTCCCTGGCCTCTGCCCTCTGGTCTTCAGTCACCTTGACATCCTCCACATCAAGGAGCCTTGGTACCTCTCCCTCAGGATGGTGGTCCCCATACTGCCCCTCACTGCCTTGCTCCTGCTCCCTCGCTCGCCATCCCCCAGCCTCTTTTTCCAACAGCATCTTCCCTCCTGGGAGCCCCTCAGCCTCCACTATGGCCATGGTCCCCTCTGGCCCCGCTTCCTGGGAGCCTGAGGTAAAGCCATCCATCCCATAGCTTCCTTCTGCCACTGCAGATTCCCCAACCTCAGCCTGATCTCCCCAGGGCTCACCCTCCCTGGTCTCAAAATCCTCTACTTGGCCACCTCTGCCAGTCACCCCCTCCTCTGCTGAGCCCTCGGGGCCAAACTCCTGCTCACTTCTGTTCTCTTCCTCTACAGCTTCCACCAGTTCCTCACTCCCCGCAGCTTTCTCTCTCCCTTCTGAGTCCCAGCCTTTCCCAAATGCTTCCCCACCCTCTCCTTTGGGCCCTTCCCCAGGCCTGGCAGTCCTTCCAGCCAGAGCTGCCTTATCCTCCACAATCTCAGCAGCCAAAGAACTGGCCCATGTGTCCTCGCTGTCCTGGAGGCTCAGAGCTGCCTCCTCCAGCCTCCAGCCTCTCCTGGATGTTCGATTGGCCCCCCAGGGCACTGCACCCTCCACCTCCTCATCCTTGGTTTCTCTGGCATCTGACTCTCCCAGTGGCTGGCCTGTCCCTGCTTCTGCCCCATGCCTTCCACCCAGTTCCTGGCTCTCTGCTCCAGGGTCCTCTCCCTCCTCTGCTCCACACCCTGCTTCCTTTGCTTTCTTCCACTCCCAGCCTGCCTCCGGAACCTCTGGTAGTGCAGACTCTTGGCCTCCTTCAGCCTCAGCCTCCAGTGCCTGGCCCCCTGCAGCCTCGTCCTCCCCCTCTTCAGCATCTGCTTTTTCCTCTTGAGAATGTCGTCTCTCCATGTCCCTTCTCCTCTGGTTTTCCCAGACTTCTGCCTCAGACGTATCAGGCTTTACATACCCCATGTTCCTGGGATATTCTGCCAGGCTCCTTTCTGTCTCCTCTTTGCTCAGGGCCGGAATGCTCCGGAGCTCTTCCTTGCACTCCTGTCCTTCCTCACGTTGTTCTGTTGGGGTCTGGGGTCCTCCCATCAGCTCAGGTTCCTGGCCTTCAGTGACCTCGTGCTCGAGGCCACCCCACTCCACCCCTGATGCTTCTCGACCCATCTGAGCCTCCTCCTCACTCTCCCCCCAGAACTCCTTCTCCAGCCTGGCCTCTGGGGTTGCCTCCACGTCAGCATCACCTTCAGCCTCGTTTGCAGCTTTGTCCTGGGGCAGCTCAGCCTCTGCAGCCTGGCAACTCTGCCTCTTCTCCTTGGCCTCCTCTGTCTGCACCACCTCCTCCAGACCCGCTTGAGCAGCCCTGATCTCTGAGTCTTGCCTCCCCTCGGCCTCTTTCCCACCCTGATCTGCCTGGCCCTCAAAGCCCTCCCCTACCTCCCCCTCTGACTCCTGGTCTTCTGCAGCCTCTCTCCCTGCTGTCTGGTCCTTGGCCACTTCGTCCACTCCCTCAGTTCCCAGGGCCTGGGTCTGTTTGGCGAACAGGCTCACCTGATCCTCTCTATTCTCATCTACCTCCTCCTCCTGGTCTCCCTTGGAGGCCTCCTCTAGGGCCCAGACTCTCCCAGTATCCTCTGGGATCTTTTTTCCTAGGACTGTCTCATATTCTGTCTCTCCGACTCCTAGGAAGTCAGCCTCCTCCCTGCCTGAGGCTGTCCCAGCCTCCTCCCCACCTGAGAGTGTCCCAGCCTCCTCCCTGCCTGACGTTGTCCAAGCCTCCTCCCCACCTGAGAGTGTCCCAGCCTCCTCCCTGCCTGACGTTGTCCAAGCCTCCTCCCCGCCTGAGAGTGTCCCAGCCTCCTCCCCACCTGAGAGTGTCCCAGCCTCCTTCCTGCCTGACGTTGTCCAGGCCTCCTCCCCGCCTGAGAGTGTCTCAGCTTCCTCCCTGCCTGACCTTGTCCCGGCCTCCTCCCCGCCAGAGACTGTCCCGGCCTCCTCCCTACCTGAGAGTGTCCCAGCCTCCTCCCTGCCTGACGTTGTCCCGGCCTCCTCCCAGCCTAAGAGTGTCCCAGCCTCCTCCCCACCTGAGAGTGTCCCAGCCTCCTCCCCACCTGAGAGTGTCCCAGCCTCCTCCCTACCTGAGAGTGTCTCAGCCTCCTCCCTGCCTGAAGCTGCCCCATCCTCAGATGCTTCCCCTGGTTCCTGTGTCCCCTGTGCCCTTGTGCTTTGGCCACCCCTCACCGCTACCACCACCTCTTCTCTCCCAGCCCCTTTAGTCCAAGTCCCCTGGATCTCCTCTGCAACTGCCTCATTGACTGCCTGCTCTGTCTTCCTGCCATCCTCTGCTACCTTTTGCCCGTCAGCACCGGCCTTCTCCTCAGGCTCCCTGTGCCAGGTCCACTCTGACTCCGCCCCTCCAGCCACCCCTGGCTCTCTTGCCCTGACCTCCTCCTCCTCCTCCTCCTGTTCCCAGGTGCTCAGTGTCTCCCCTTTGTTCACTTCCTGCTCATTGGGCTCCTGACTCTCCTGGGCTTGGCTGCTCCTGTCTCGACCAGCCTCAGACCCTGTCTTGGACCTTTTCCTGGCCTCTAAGGGGGCACTTGGCTCCTGGAACCTGGCGGCCTTGGCTGCCTCCCAGGCTCCAGTGTCCTGCCTATCTGCCTGAGACCCATGGGAGCTGCCTTCTCCCCAACCCCAGGTCTGTTCTATAGTTAAGCTTCCCTCCTGGTGTCTTCCAGCCCCTCCAGCCCCTCTCAGACCTCCATCCCCCTTGCTTTGGCTGCTGCCAAGGCCCCCCTGGGCCTCCTGGGCTTCCTCTTCCACAGTCCTCCCTGACCTTCCTGCAGCCACCTCCCCCAGTTCCTCAGCTTCCCCTGCCTCCCTCCTCTCTGCAGTGGGGACCTCATCTCCCATAAGGTAGGAGAAAAAGGTGCTGAAAGAATCCTAGAAGAAAAGGGGGAAGGGGCAAAGGCATTAAGGGGAGGCCCAGCCCTCTCTCTGGGGGCCCTGAGCCAGAGGAGCTCAGGATAAGGAAGAGGGGTTCTGGGATTTGGGAGGAGAAGGAGAACAGGATCTGCAGAAGGAATAGGAAAGGACCTAGATTAGGGGTATGTGGATGTGTTTCCAGAGGTGAGGGGATTGAAATACAGAAAAGAGTGGGCTAGGAGGCTGCCTGATCCTGGGGAAGGAACCTCGAGTCTGAGGAGAGGTTCAAAGGGAGGAGGGAAGGTGAGGCCCCACAGAGCAGGGTGAAAGTCTCTGGCGTCCCTCTCACCAGTGCCCCCCTCAAGGCCTGATGCAGCCCAGGGAGATGTAGCCGGAGGAAATCCATCCTGTCTGCCTCTGTCTGTGTGTCCAGAAAGCTGATAATGACTGTCCCCACCCACCAAGACAAGCCAGTCTTCCCCTGGACCCAAGACACTTCCTCTTCCCCTGCCTCTCCCTGACGCATCCCCAACCAGGCCCTGCCCACCCTCTGCAATGCCCACAGCAGCTTTCAGACCAGGCTGAGAAATGGGTGTGTATCACCCAGGGGACTCAGGTGCACATTTGGAGCTAAAGGGTGAAGGAAGAGGCCGGGAAGGAGAAAATGGGAGCAGGAGAGCTCAGAATAGGGGAGAGGGAGGGGGCATGTGGCAACTGCAGCTCAACTGACTCAGGTCTTGTATTCACACCTCAGCCATTTCCGTCTCCCCCCAAGCCACAGCCACTCTGTGAGAGGAAGCTGGGGTTTGTGGTTCCTGTTCTGCCTGTGGACAAGGAGTAGGAGCAAGAAGGGGGCTGGTGAGAGCTCTGGCTTCTCATTTCAGGATCATTAATACTTCCTCAAAGGAAGGAGGGACTGGATTGGTGACTCCAATGCCCATTCCCTCATCTGTGGTCATTCTTGCAAAACAAAACTCGGCTAGGCTTTGTATTATGGTTATTTGTGTCTACTCACCCTCCTGTGAGTTCCTTGAGGGCAGAGGCCATGTATGACATGTTGCTGAATTTCTAGATCCCTGCATGGGTAGTAGGACCCCACTTTTCATTGGTTGAGTGACCTGGGAAGCAGACCAAAGGGGGCACATTTCAAACAGCAGTCTGAAGACCTAGTGGTGAGAAAGAGCTGGTAGAGTTGGGCACCAGCTATCAGATGCCCAAAGGAGAGATTAGCAGGGGAAGGATGTGATGAAGAAAATTGAGGATGCTGCTTTACCACCTAGAGGAAGGTAAGAGAATCACTCCTTAATTGGGACTATGTGAAGTGACCTTGATCTACACCTCTTCCCCCAGTCCCCTCTCGATACCACCTTCCTAGTTTCTAATTAGAGGAACTAGATGAAATCACAGAATCAGAATCTTGGGCCTTAGAATCATCTGGTCTGAGCACCCTTGACACAGGCAGGAATCCTGCAGCAGCCTGCTTAATGGCTCCTTGCCTCTGGTGCTCTACTTATTGCTAAAAGGGCCCCTGAGGTCACCTTTAGGTGTAACATTGTATGATCATCAGTAAGTTTCCTTTTTTGTACCTCAGTTTTCCCATTTGTAAAACCGGGGCTTGGACTGCTTCTGTGATATTCTTTGATTCTAGGATAATTTGGGAAAAGGGATCTCTTAAGGCCCTGGATACTGCCAAGAGATAATTCATGAAATCCTCTTAGGTGGCTGTTACCTTTATTTTTGGTAGCAATCTAAGGGCAACAGCTAGGAATAAGGAATGACCTGAAGCTGACCGCCTTTGTTTCCACCCGGAAACAGTCCTGTGTGAAATGGGTAGCGAGGTGACCATATTTGTTTCTGGCAAGTGAGGGCCGAGAGAGGGGCTGAAGCCGCTCACAGCCATGATTAGTGCTGGCACGATCCGGTTAAGGCCTCCGGCGCCGCTAATCTAACGTCACGGGTCTTCTTGCTGACACCACCCGCTCCAGTTTTAAACCAGCGGTTCCAGGGTCCTCCTGGTCTGTCCCTGCCCCATGCCCCGAAGCCGGGAAGGCCTGAAGCGAAGACATAGACAAGACCCGGAAGTGGTGAGGACTTCCAAGCACGTGATGGGGGACGCGCCTGTGCTGTCACATGACCCACCAACCTGTCGTTCCTCGAAGCGCAATGTTCAGCTGCTCTTAAAGGTACAGGCTGCCGGCCCCCTGCTTTAGAGGGGGCGGGGGCAGAGTGCGATGCGTGGGGCGTGGTGGGGCGTGCCAGGGGAGAGATGGAGCCCAGAGTTAGCTTGGTGGATCGCAGGGTGCGAGTGCAGCAGAGAAACCGGAGCTGGGACCGGCAGTGAGGTGTTGATTCTTTTCACCTGTCGTAGACCCTCATCCGCCCCATCGGCGCCAACTCTGAACTCTCGCTGACCTTGGACCCTTCCGGGGACCAGAACTTGATGCCATGGGAGGCTGTGCGGGCTCGCGGCGGCGCCTTTCGGATTCCGAGGGTGAGTATTCCGGCCCGTCTTCACGGGAGTGAATGCTTCTGCCCGCGCCCCCCTGATGGGCTGGAGAACTGGCTTGGCCCCCAGGAGAACGCCCGTGGGGCCTTGCTGCACCTGAGAGTAGGGTGGGGGTCATGCCCACTTCTTCTCTCCCTACCAGAGGAGGAGACCGCCCCGGAACCTCGGCCCCCACCTCTGCTGGACCGTCAGGGCGCCCATTGGAAGAACGCGATGGGCTTCTGGTGAGTGGCCTGAAGAGTTCAACAGAAGTAAAAATGGGATGCGAAGAGGGAAGCGGCAGGAGGAAAGAGGGAAGAAAGAGTTGAGCTGTGAAGAAGGAGCTAAATCCACAAATGTTTACTGAACCAGTTAGTTTGCCCTGCAGCGTTTAATTTCCCTAACTTTACTCCTTTACTTACTACCCTCGCATTTTGGCAAGGTCATCATACCACCTGTAGGATTAGTTTCCTCATGGTTTTACTCCAACCAATTCAGCCTTTCAATTTGTTAAGTACACGTATTTTTTAAAAGAAAACTTTAAATCACTACTCTAGACGGAAAGCCAATATTTCCCTAATACACGTTTAAATAAATGCATCACTACTTTTTGACAGGTCATCCATCTGCCTCCTAAAATCATTCAGATTCTGAGCCTTGGGAAAGATTTCCAACACTAACCTAAACATTGAGGTTTGGGTGGCAGATTGGGCTGGAGGTGACTTCCCATGTGACTCTGGAAGAGTCCTATAACCTCTCTGAGCCTGTTTCTCAGCAGTGAGATGGGAAGAGCAGTGGTAGCACTTGCTAGGACTGTGAAAGGACACGAGATCTCCGGGCCGGGTTCCCTTCCCATCGCTAAGCACAGCGCTAGGAGATGAGAGTAAGCGAACAAGATCCTTCGTGGATCGGGGAGGACTTTGGTATTATCCTGTTTTGATCCCTACAGCACTCTGTGAGGTGGTCAGGAGAGAAATTTGTATCCCCACTTTACACATGAGTAGACTGAGACCGCTCAGGTAGGAATCAACAGACTTGGGACCTGAACATAGTCCTTTGGGTTTCAAGCCCCAGGATCTTTCTGCTGTACCGTAGCGCATCAGAGATGGTGGAGCAGTGGATGAGAAACACCCCAGGAACTGAATCTTGGTGGGAGCTTGGAGGAAAGAGTCATCAAGGATGACTTCCTTCTCTTCCTGGGAGAGGTTTTGCAGATTAGATGTGAATCCAAGTCTGTGATCCCGCAGACCGTATTCCCAACCCTAACACTGAATGGAGATGGGGCTGGTGCTAGAGAAAAAAGAGGGAGCTGATTGAAGGGCACAGGTAAGGGGGAAGTTTGGTGTTGGGCTGTGGATAGATTATAGGCCCGAAAGGAGGTTAAGATCTGTTCTTGTATGTCAATTATATCTCAATAAAACTGGAAAAAAATCTGTCCTGCTCACTCCAGGCTCCTGGGCCTTTGCAACAACTTCTCTTATGTGGTGATGCTCAGTGCTGCCCATGACATACTTAGCCACCAGAGGGCACCTGGGAACCAGAGCCATGTAAGTGACCCTCTCTACCACCACCACCACCATGTTTAGTCCCTAGGGGAGAATGAGGGACTCACCCTGGGGCAGAGACCCCCTTGAAAAACTCATGGAATGGGGTGGGGCAAGGGGGCTAAAATTCCCAGTCTCCCAGACCTCAGAGCAGGAAAGGTCTTTAAGAATCAGTTGGTGCCAGGTGTGCAAACTCAATTGTTGGCTGGGTGGGGCCGGGGTCGATGGCAGGGTTTTTTAATCTTCGCACTGTTGACATTTTGGGCTAGATAATTCTTTGTTGTGGGGCTTTCCTGTGCATTGTAGGCTGTTTACCAACATCCCTGGCATCTACCCACTGGATGCCAATAGCATACCCCCCCCCCCCGCCCTTCAGTAGTGACAACCAAGAATGTCTCTAGACATTGCCAAATGTTTCCTTGGGGGTATAATCACCTTTGTTGAAAACCTTCTGTCTATGATGAGCTGGAAGGCGCATGCCCAAGGGGAGCAGCTGCCATTTTGCAGGTCCAGTGGGGAATTTGGCTTAGTGTTAGGGTTAGGGGATCAGATTTTCTGGAAACCAAAATTTCTTTTATATTTTTAAGATTTTTATTGATGTCTTAATAGTTTATAACATTGTGGGGTTTTAGTTGTACATTATTATTTGTCCATCACCATATGGATGCATCCCTTCACCCCTTGTGCCCAACCCTGACCCCCCTTCCCCCTGGTAACCACCAACCAGTTCTCTCTGTGTGTTAGTTTATATACCACATATAAGTGAAATCATGCGGTTTTTGTCCTTCTCTCTCTGGCTTATTTCACTTAAAGGAAACCCGGATTTCTTAATGAAAGTTTTTGAAGGTGTTACCCAGATAAAGTCCATTTACAGGGCCATCTTTGGCCTGTGGGTCATAAGCTTCAGGTTTCTGTGGAAACCTCCCCCTCCCATCGTGCACATAGAGAACCTGAGGTCCCAAGAGGCCAGTGCTGACCCAAGGCCATCCTTCAAGTTAGAGCATTGCTGGGACTGGAGTCAGGACCTGTTTGTCTACACTCCTGCCTCCCTGGGTGAAAGACTTTCTACTCTCTCATCAGGTGGACCCAGGCCCAGTGCCCATTCCTCACAATAGTTCATCTAGATTTGACTGCAACCCTGTCTCCACGGCTGTGAGTACCCATCTGGTCCTCCCTTTACCCAGACTCTATGGGTCTACAGACCCCACCTCTATCCCTCAGCACCCAAGTGGGATGTCCTGATTATAATAATTAAGACTGCTGTTTACTGAGCCTTTTCTGTGTGTGGTGTATATTGGCTCATTTAATCCATGCAACAGTACTGTGAGCTAGGCACTATAATCATCCCCATTTTTCAGATGAGAAAACTAAAGCTCAGAGAATGTGAAAGCCTTGACACACAGCTAAGGAGCAGCAGAGCTGGGACTTGAACCCAGATCTGTCTGACTTCAGAGCCGGTGTTTGTAGCAGGTCTAACTGGCCGGTCCCTGTCTTTCCTTGGCCACTTGGTTGGGAGGTCTGTCCCTGGGAAGGTCTGGAGTCTCACTCTGTCCTCCTGTCCTGTCCTAGGCAGTGCTCCTGGCAGACATCCTCCCTACCCTCGTCATCAAGTTGCTGGCTCCTCTTGGCCTTCATCTGCTGCCCTACAGGTCTGGGGGTGGGGGCAGGAGGAAGGGCAGGTGGGATCTGAGAGTGGGGAGGCTGGGAGGGTAAAGGAGGTAGGGGGAGGGCTGGGGAGCTGAGAGCGGAAGCTGACTTTCCCCATCTCCCCCTCAGCCCCCGGGTTTTTGTCAGTGGGGTTTGTGCCGCTGGAAGCTTCATCCTTGTTGCCTTTTCTAATTCAGTGGGGACCAGCTTGTGTGGTAAGCGTGAGGTGTTGTGTCAGATGAGGGGCCCAGAAAAACCACAACAGAGCATTGGTGGGGTAGTCTCCCCAACTTCCCAGAGGAAAGGGATTATTTTTGTAACCTTCGAAAACCTGCTAGGACTGTCACAAGAGGAGGTGGGAGATGAGCTCGATTTGGACGGGTAGTTGGTGGGGAAGATTCGGATGGATTAGATGGAGATTGAGATGAGTGGAGTCACCAAGACTCTATGACTCTGTGATGGGAGTGGAGGAAGTGTCAAGGATAAGTTCTTGCTCCTGGTTTGACCACTGGGTGGATGGAAGTACCATTCCCTGTGAGAAGACGAGCAGAGGAGGGGGTTCGTTCTACTTCAGATCTGGAGCCCAGCCTGTCCAAGGGATCTGTTTTTAGCTCCCCTGAGCTCATGCAGAGGATGCCATGGCCAGACACCTCAGGGGATTGGGGCTATTGGGGAAAGGCTATCTATGGCCACTGCTGTGCCTGTCCTCCCCCCAGGTGTGGTCTTGGCTAGCATCTCATCAGGTCTGGGGGAGATCACCTTCCTCTCACTCACCGCCTTCTACCCCAGGTAAGCAGGCAGAGCAGGGAGTGAGGGAGAGGAGGTCCCACTGTGGACTTCGGTCCTTCTTAGGGCTCCTGTGTTCTTCCTCTCAGGGCTGTGATCTCCTGGTGGTCCTCGGGTACTGGAGGAGCAGGGCTGCTGGGGGCACTGTCCTACCTGGGTCTCACCCAGGCCGGCCTCTCCCCCCAGCACACCCTGCTGTCCATGCTGGGTATCCCTGCCCTGATGCTGGCCAGGTAAGCAGCCCTGGGCTGGGAGGAAGTGGGGTTCACGGAGAGAGAACTTGATTGTGATTCCAACCTTCAGATCCCTACAGCCTTGTTATGAGGGGATGTGGGTTCTGGACTCTGATAGGCCTGGGTTTGCGTTCTGGAGCCCCGACTTGTTAGCTGTGTAGCGTGGGACAAGTTGCTTTGCCTCTCTGACCCTCTGTTTCCCCATTTCTCATGTGGTGTAGTCCTCCTTGCTTCCCTGTGAGGTGACATGTGAAGCATCCAGTATAGTGTGGTTCCCACGATGATTTGAGGGGGACAAGGATGGCCTTGATTTTGCTAATTTTGTGTGTATTTCCATGTGTATTAGGAAAAATATTTTATCTAGTGAATCAAACCTTTGATTTTACAGATTATTGCTTAGGACAAGGACGTGTAGAAAAAGTGAATCAATTTAAAGGAAAATATTAAGTAAAAAATATTATGTACAGGAGGAGTGTGGAGATGGCAAATATGAAGGCAAAACAAAAGTGACTGAAATTTGGGAAATTCTGGCCCAGCGCAGAAGGAACACATAGTAAACGGTAGCAAGAGCAATCGTTAGGATAGTAATGGCGGGAAAACAGAGCTGACTCGCTTGGTGTGAGTCAGGAGTCAGAACGAGGGCCCATGCGGAGAAGTAACAAGGAGACAGATTTCAGCTCAAGAGAAGGAAGCCTTTTTCCACAGTTGGAGCGCTCTGGCCCAGGATCAGTTGCCTTGAGGGAGTGTAGAAATGAAGGGGTGGCTGCCATGGGAGGGAGTGGCCTTTCCAGCCTGACAGAAGCACTTTGATTTTATCTTCATTCTCCCCACTCCTAGCTATTTCATTTTGCTCACGTCTCCCGGGCTCCAGGACCCTGGAGGGGAAGAAGAGGCAGAGACGGCTGCTCGGCAGCCCCTGATAAACAGCGAGGCCCCAGAGTTGAAGCCAGGTAGGAGACACAGGGGTCCCTCAGAGCAGTCACATCCTCTCTCTGGGTTTTAGTCTTCTCCTCTGGATAGTGGACACAGTCGGAAGGGGAAGTGGATGGGTGTGCTGGTTATGGTAAGACCCAGTCACGTTCATCTAGTTAAGAAATACTCGTTGAGTTCCCGCTATGTGCCAGGCCTTCCAGTCGCTGGGGGTGCAGTGGTGACTAAGATTAAGGAAATGAGACAGATTCGGAAACAAATAACTGCGTCAGAAACATGTTATTTTCACATATTGATAAGTGCTGGAAGACCATAACACAGTTTTATGCTAGAAAATGACAAGTGGGGGCAATGGAGAGGGGTTCTACCTTTAGAGAAGGTAGTGATCCATTAAGGCTTTTTTGAGGAGGTGTCTCTGGGCCGAAATATGAATGACGAGGAGTCAGCCCTGTGGACATCGAGGTGAACAGGTTCCAGCCAGAGGGGACAGCAAGTGCTAAGGCCCTGCAGTAGGAATGAGCTTGGTGTTCAAGAAGCGGAGAGAAGGGGCCGGTGTGCCTGGGGTGGAGCTGTATAGGAGCCATGAACAGGTCTCACCTGGATAGTTGTTTTTTTTTTTTGGTGAGGAAGACCAGCCCTGAGCTAACATTCCTTGCCAATCCTCCTCTTTTTGCTGAGGAAGACTGGCCCTGGGCTAACATCCGTGCCCATCTTCCTCTACTTTATATGGGACGCCACCACAGCGTGGCTGACAAGCAGTGAGTTGGCGGGCGCCCAGGATCTGAACTGGCGAACCCCGGGCTGCCAAGCACGAACTAAACCGCTGCGCCACTGGGCCGGCCCCTGTTTTTTTTTTAATTGTGGTAAAATACACATAGCATGAAGTTCACCAATTTAGCCATTTTTAATTGTACAATCCAGTGGCATTAAGTGCATTCACACTGTTGTGTCAGCTGGTTGATTCTTGCACACCAGCACCCCTCTGCTGAGTCGACGTGCCAACTCACCTGCCCTTCTCTCCCTGCTCCCCCGCAGACTACAACCCAAACCTCTCCCTTCAGGAAAGGTGGACTGTGTTCAAGGTATGGACGGTGGCTGTGGCGTGTCCCCTGTGGCCAGTGCCTGTCTCCCAGCCTCCTGCTTATGTCTTCTGACTCTTCCAGGGCCTGCTGTGGTACATCATCCCCTTGGTCCTAGTTTACTTTGCTGAGTATTTCATCAATCAGGGACTTGTGAGTGAGGGCTTCTGGGAGGGGTGTGGAAGTAGTGATTGAGATGGGGACCCACACGTCCCTGTCCATCTCCCTGTCTGGTCTTTGCTGCAGTTTGAGCTCCTCTACTTCCGGAACACATCCCTGACTCATGCTCAGCAGTACCGCTGGTGAGAAGATTGAGGGTGGGTGGCAGGACAGGCAGTGGGCTGAGAGAGCCCCTTGATGATAAAGATGGGGGTTGGGAGGGGCTGCCCTGCCAAGTGGGCTCCGGAGGGTTTCTTCCCACTCCCTGCCCCTAGGTACCAGATGCTGTACCAGGCCGGCGTCTTTGTCTCCCGCTCTTCTCTCCGCTGCTGTCGCACCCGCTTCACATGGGCCCTGGCCCTGCTGCAGGTACCGAGCCCCTGGCCCTCACTCCATTCCCACATTGGCCCCTGGTTTTCCTGGGCCCCAGTGCTGCCCTCCCTGAGCAGGAAGTATTTATCGCACACTGTCATGCTCTAAGCAGGGGAACAGAGGCCAGCAGGGCCCCATGTAAAATGTGTGACCCCAGGAGCCAGGCAAACCTGGATGCAAATCCCAGCTTCTTCACCCAGCAGCTGTATGACGTAGGGCAGGTCTCTGAACCAGTCAGAGCCTCAGTTTCCTCATCTGTAAATAAAAACATCTACTTCTTTGGGTACTTGTGGGAGTTGGAGATGAGAAGAAGAATGAAAGAACAAGGTTTTCATATTGTGTTTAATCGGCTAGAAGCATTTACTTAATGATTATTTGCACGAGCCTCATGCAAAGACACAGGCTTTCAAATAATGTTCTAACAATAAGAAAACGTACAGTTCTGTTCTGGATGGTTAACGATAATAGAATCAGTGACGCTGTCGTCAACGGGTTATTTATCTCAAGACTGGTGAGCAAATGCAAGCACCCACGGTGAAAGTGGTCTAAAGCTTTAAGTAAACAGACACCGTTCCCTACAACAGTCAACAAAAGTAGTGTCACAGAACCAGCATTCACTGTTTCAAGGTCACACTCTACAGCCCCTGAAGGTCACTTAGAATAAACCAACCATTACAGAAAAGTTCTCTGCCGTTTTTAGTAAACTTAATTCAATTCTGTGATAACAAGATATAGAATAAGTATAGATTACACTTTAATGTTAAGGCAACAGCCTGTGAATGTCCTCTTTCTTCCTTATTTATCTAAGCAGTACTTCCAGCCCAGACCTTTGTACCCCCAAAGTCCCAAATTGTTGTGTCAACACTTCTTAACTCAGGATTCTTCATTAGATTCCACTGAAACGTGTAGCTTATGATTTTAGCTATAATTTTAACCAAGGCTGCTTCATAGAATTAGGGACTTATAGTCGTGTAATTCCGTTACAGGAAGTGCCTAGCTAATGCTTCGGATGAAAGTGTTTCAAGTGTTTTGCCCGTCACATTAGATTTACCAGAGCGTGCTTTAAGAGCAGATCTCGGAGCCCACCTCAGACCGAGTGAATTAGAACCTCTGAGGCGAGGCCTGGGGGTAACAGGATCCCAGGTGACCCTCACAGGCATCAAGCGTGTGAACCACCATGGTGGCCTACACACCGAGGAGGAAACCCCGTGCACTCAGGGCTGGGAGAGCGGGATCCCCTGAGGGACTGGGGCACAGAGGAGGGGCTACCACCTCTCAACCTCAGCACTCCCGACATTTGGGGCTGGGCCATTCTTTGTTGTGGGGCTGTCCTGTGCACTCTAGGACGTTGAGCAGCATCCCTGACCTCTACCCACTGGATGTGGGTAGCACTTCGCCCCCCAGTTGTGACAACCAAGAACATCTCCAGACATTGCCAAATGTCCCCCGGGTGGCAAAATCACCTCCAGTTGAGAACCATTGGTCTAACCATAGCCTCAGCATGGTAAAATGGGGGGAAAACTCTCTATTCAGGGAGCCCCTGGGAGAAGGAAACGAGATCACAGGAGTGAGAGTGACCCCGATCCTAGCTGAACTTTGAACAGTGGTGACCAGGAGATGCCAAGTGAGGGAAGGTGGATAGCATTCCAGGTAGTAGGAGTGACACGAGCACCAGGAGGAGGGGAAGGACCTCCAAGGTCGGGGGGCTGGGGACAGGGTAGGGAGAAGGCCTCCCCCAGATCCCAGGGTCTGCTCGGCCAGCTGGGTGTTGGGATTTGATCCAGGCCTGTCAGTCCTCTGCTCGTCAGCATCTCGCAGAACCGGGGGCCACTGGACAGGATGGCAGCCTCCCTTCCTGCCCACCTTTGGTCCCAGGCTCAGCCCTCCCCTCCGCCTGCACCCACAGTGCCTCAACCTGGCCTTCCTGCTGGTGGACGTGTGGTTTAGCTTCCTGCCGAGCATCTACCTCGTCTTCCTGATCATTCTGTATGAGGGGCTCCTGGGGGGTGCAGCGTACGTGAACACCTTCCACAACATTGCCCTGGAGGTCAGCACCAGCCAGGCGAGGGCTGTGGGTGGCTTTTCTGGGAAAGTCCAGGGCAGGGGTGTCAAGGACTGACGCCTCACCCCTGCACCCCGTCCTTCCCAGACCAGTGATGAGCACCGGGAATTTGCCATGGCAGCCGCCTGTATCTCCGACACCTTGGGGATCTCCCTGTCTGGGCTCCTGGCCCTGCCTCTGCATGACTTCCTCTGCCACCTCTCCTGACATTCCGGTTTCTTGGGACGCAGGACACACTGACCTGGGCGTACACTGATGGGCAGGCAGGTCAGACACCTGAGCCCACAGCCCAGAGCCTATCTGTGAGCTCTGACCCTGGACTTCCCTGCACAGCTGGGCTGTAGAGAAGTGCTGATTCCCCTTTGAGTGAGGGGCAGCAACCTTCTCCCACTCCCACACGGGTCTTCAGAAGTTTCTTCTTAACATTATGCCTTCGGAATAAATGCTTATTTTATCAGTTGACTCTTGTGCCATTTTTCTCCTTGAAAAAAATTTTTCTTTTATTATAAAAGTAATACAAGCCCACTTTGAAATATATACAGGAGAGTGTAAAGAAAGCCTTTTGGCAGATTTCTACCTAGTCTTTGAGGCTTTACTTTTCGTTCATTCGTTCATTCATTCACTGTATGGGGCAATCTATACACGTTTTTTCCCACGTAAGTTTTCAACCATACAGAGAAGTTGAAAGAATTGGTACTTAGGTCTGCACCACCTGCTTTCTACAATGAACATTTTGCTATAGTTGCTTTATTAAGTATCCAACCCTCCATGCAAATCAATCCATTTATCAGTCCATCTTATTTTTGTGAGGCATTTCAGAGTAAGAGCCTGATTTCAGTACACTTCCCTCAACACTTCAGCATGCACGTTATTAATTGGAGTCCAGTATTTTTGTACAGTCCTTTCTTTAGGTACAATTTATATGCAGTGAAATGCACGAATCATTACATATTTTTAAAGTAGCTGAGGTTGGAGACATAGCAGTGTTCCCCATACTTCACTGTTACCATCTCTACCCTATTTGCCGTATCTGTGCATAAGAGTACTTTTATTTACTTTTTTTCATTAAAGTGACTAACTTTTAATATAAATTAAAGGGAAATGTAATGTTACTACTGAAATCATGAGTTTGAAATGCTAGTTACATATTTTTTCTGCTACACATTAAGATATATGCATAATTCTTAGAATTTAAAATGAACTTCCAGGTCCCCCCGAGACCACCTCGTCACTGTCAGTGAGGTTGGGGCCCACGCTCAGAGAAATGCTGACACGGTGTTGAACAGCATGGGCCTTGGTGGCAGAGAAACCTGGCTTTCAGGTCCCAGCTCTGCCGTTCATTAGCTCACAATCTTGGGCAAGTCTCATCTGTCTGCACCTCGGTTGTCTGGTCTGTCAAATGGGGGTAATAATAGTACCGACACATAAGAAGGTGGTTGTGGAAATCACACAGGATCATGGGAAAGCATAGTGCTCAATAAATGTTAGCTTCGATCACGTCATGGCCTTTACCTTTTACATGGCATCATGCCAGTTCTCCAACTTTAGTGTGAAGCAGAGGGTTTGTTAACATACAGATTGCTGGGCCCACCCCCAGGGGCTCTGATTGAGGAAGTCTGGGGGCATTTCTGTCATATACCCAGGTGCTGCTGATGCTGCTATTCTTGGCACCACCCTTTAAGAACCACTGAATTATACTTTTCCTTTTAAAAAATTCTTTACAAGCCTTTTTTTTCCCTTTTTCAGTTCAACAAACTTATGAGTATGTTCTTCAGGCCAGAAATGTTTTGCTGTGTATACAGAAGTAGGTTTCATTTTGATGGGTGCATAATATTTCATCACAATGGATCTTCACACTTATTCAGTCTTTCTATTAATGTTGGCTGTTTAGTTTGTTTCCATTTATTATCATTATTACTAAAAGTAACCCTTTGTGCATTGGCTATTTCTAATACATAGGAGTATTTCTTTAGGATAGATTCTCAAAAGTTAAGTTTGTATGAAGGAGCATCGTTTAGGTTGTTGCTATGTCACCACATTGTTTTCTGAAAGGTTTTTTTGTCTACATGCACCACTCGTGTGTATGTTTCACAGCACCCTCCTCAGCCCTGGGTATAATAATTTTTAATTCTTTGCTAAGTAGGTAAGTGAAAACACATTCAATCTCGATTATTTTAAAAATTATTTTTAACAGCTTTATTGAGATATGCTTCATATACCATACAATTGGTTTTCAGTATAATCAAATGTGTGTGACCATCACCACAGTCAACTTTGGAACACCTTTATCACCCCAAAAAGAAATCCTGTACCCTTTAGCTATCACCCCTGCTGCCGTTTCATCTACCCACAGCCCTAAGAAACCACCTGTCTACTTTCTGTCTCTATGGATTTCCCTATTCTGGGCATTTCATATGAAGGGCATCATATAATATGTGGTCTTTTGTGACTGACTTCTTTCACTTAGTATGATATTTTCAAGGTTCATCCATGTTGTAGCATGTATGAATAGTTTATTCCTTTTTATGGCTGAATATTATTCCATTGTATGGATATACAACATTTTGTTTATCCATTCATCACTTGATAGACTTGGTTGTTCCCATTTTTTTGGCTATGATGAACAATGTTGCTATAACCATTTGTGTCAAGTTTTTGTGTGGATATGTGTTTTCATTTCTCTTGAGTAATACCTAGGAGTAGAATTGCTGAGTCATTTGGAAACTCTATATTTAATCCTTTAAGGAATTGCCAGACTGTTTTCCAAAGTGGCTGTACCATTTTACATTCCACCAGCAGCCTATGAGGGTTCTAATTCTCCACATCCTCACCAGTATTTGCTATTTTCCTTTTTTGTTTGGTTTTGGGTTTTTGTTTTATTATAGCCATCTAGTGGGTGTGAAGTGTTGTCTCATTGTGGTTTTGATTTGCATTTCCCTGATGGCTAATGACTTTGAACATCTTTTTCATGTGCTTATTGGCTGTTTATATACCTTCTTTGGAGAAAAATGTCTATTCAGATCCTTTGCCCATTTTGTAATTGGATTATTTGCCTTTTTATTTATTTATTATTATTATTATTTTTGTGTGTGTGTGTGAGGAAGACCAGCCCTGAGCTAACATCTGTTGCCTAATCCTCCTCTTTTTGCTGAGGAAGACTGGCCCTGGGCTAACATCTGTGCCCATCTTCCTCCACTTTATATGGGACGCCACCACAGCGTGGCTGACAGGCAGTGTGTCGGCGGGCGCTCGGGATCCGAACTCGCGAAGCCCGGGCTGCCAAGCGCGGACTAAACTGCTGTGCCACCAGGCGGCCCCTGCCTTTTTATTTTTGAGTTGTAAGAGTTCTTTATGTATTCTAGATACAAGTCCCTTATCAGACACATGATTCGCAAATATTTTCTCCCTCTGTGCATTGTCTTTTTACTTTCTTGATGGTGTCATTTGATGCACAAAAGTTTTTTGTTTGTTTTTTGCTGAGGACGATTTGCCCTGAGGTAACATCTGTGCCAATCTTCCTCTGTTTTGTATGTGGGTAACATCACAGCATGGCTGACAAGTGGTGTAGGTCCACGCTCAGGAACCAAACCCAGGCCACCGACACGGAGCATGTCAAACTTAACTACTACGCCACGGGACTGGCCCCTACAAAAGTTTTTTAATTTTGATGAAGTCCAATTTATCTATTTTTTCTTTGGTTGTTTGTGCTTTTGGTGACATATCTAAGAAACCATTGCCAAATCCAAGGTCATGAAGAATTACCCCTATGTTTTCTTCTAAAAGTTTTCGCTCTTACATTTAGGTCTTTGATCCATTTTGAGATTTTTTGGGGGGTTTTGGGTTTTTTTGCAAATGATGTGAGGTAAGGGTCTGTGAAGAAAAGAGTTAACATAGCAAGCCTAAACGACTAGCCTTCTAAAAGCCTGCTTGCAAGGTTGGCCCTTGGCTGGAATTTGGGAACATAGATTTCAGGAGGATTCCCACCGTTAACTGATGAGAGTGGCTCATACTGACTAAACTGTTTGTACAAACACTATAGTTTTGTCAACCTTAAAAATAAAACAGCCAGGGGTCGGCCCGGTGGCGCAGCGGTTTAGTTCGCGCTTGGCAACCCGAGGTTCGCGAGTTCGGATCCCGGGCGCCCGCGGACGCGCTGTGTGTCAGCCATGCTGTGGCGGCGTCCCATATAAAGTGGAGGAAGATGGGCACGGATGTTAGCCCAGGGCCAGTCTTCCTCAGCAAAAAGAGGAGGATTGGCAACAGATGTTAGCTCAGGGCTGGTCTTCCTCACACAAAATAAATAAATAAATAATAAAAAAATAAAACAGCCAGTTATTTTACCAGCAAAAATGAATTTATTTGGGGATAGCCAAAGAATTTCAATTTGCAACGTACATGCTATGGCAGACCATAGGCAAATCCACCAAACAAGGGAGAGGAATGTTATTTTATAGAGAAAAAGGAGGAAACTGGGAGGGGTTGTTTTAAACAGAAGTCCATTGGAGAGAAGCAAGAGTTCAGGGTGGTGACAGTTTCTCATTGGCTGAGTTGCTGGGATAGTAGATTTCTGTTTGGGATGCAATGTACCTTTCTTCCTATAATTAACAATTTTTTCCTGTTGAGATTTCTGTTAAGGTCTGTAACTGATGATTCTTTCTGTTGAGGACTTCTTTCTGTTGGGGTCTGTAATTGACTATCTTTCCTGTAACTGACCTCCAGTGGTACTGCACGGGAGCTCCCCCTTCTGGCCTCCTAACTCCATTTTAAATGAGGTTTCCCTTTGTTAATGTTCACAGTTTATGCTGAACATCTACTTTCCCTCTGGGAGTCTGGAATGTTGGTATGTGCTGGGCAGAGTGCTGGTGTGACCAGCCCCCACTGAGAGCCCTGGTACTGAGTCTCTAATGAGCTTCCCCAGTTGCTAACATTTCACACACGTCACAACTCATTGCTGGGGGGGACTAAGTATAGCCTATGTGACTCCACTGGGAGAGGACCCTTGGAAGCTTTCTCCTGGTTTCCCTCAGACTTCATCCCATATGCCTTCCTTTTCTCTTTGCTGATTTTTCTTTGTTTACTTTTGCTGTAATAAGTCAGAGCCATGAGTATGACTATATGCTGGGTCCTGTGAGTCTTCCTAGCAAATCACTGAAGCTGAGGGTGGTCTTGGGGACCCCCAACACAGGGTCCAACTCCATTCTTTTGCATGTGCATATCCACTTGTCCCAGCACCATTTGTTGAAAAGCTTTCCCTGTTGATTTGTTTTGGTACCTTGTTGAAAGTCAGTTGACTGCAAATATGGGAGCCTACTTCTGGACTCTCAATTTGATTCCATTGATCTATATGTTGATTCCTATGCCAGTACAATACTGTCTTGATTACTGTAGTTTTGCAGTGAGTTTTTGAAACTAGGAAGTGTGAATCCTCCAACTTTGTTCTTCTTTTTCAAGATTGTTTTATAAATTTTAGGACAAGCTTGTCAATCTCTGCAAAGAAGCTAGCTGTGATTTTAACAGGAATTACATTGAATCTGTAGATCAATTTGGGAATTACTGTCATCTTAACAATACTAACTCTTCTGATCCATGAACATGCAATGTCTTTCCACTTATTTAGATCTTCTTTATTTTCTTTCAGCAATGCTTTGTAGTTTTCAGAGTATACATTTTGCACTTCTTTTGTTAAATGTATTCCTAAGTATCTTATTCTTTTTAGTGCTTTTGTAAATGGAATTGTTTTCTTAATTTCATTTTTGGATTGTTCATTACAATTGATTTTTGTCTATTAATCTTTTACCCTCCAACCTTGCTGAACTTGTTATTAGTTCTAATAGGTTTTTGGTAGGTTCCTTAGGATTTTCTATATACAAGATAATGTCCTCTGCAAACCTTTCTAATGTAGATGCCTTTTATTTCACTTTGTTGCCTAATTATAAAGTGCAAGTTGTTTCCCTAAGGTAAGCTTGTGGTAACACCACCCCCTCATCATATAGGGGGTAAGGGAAACTGAGTCCCCCTTGTCACACAATGAGTGGGTACTGAAAAAGAAAAAGGTGAAAATTTGGATTTTTTTACTGCATTGTACACATTTTGTAGTCTTTAAACAATGGGTTCAATTTGAGTTACAATTTAAAATTCTGGTTCTTTCAGATCCCCGAATTCCATATGAACCAAGTAATAGACAAAGTTCTGAATTTTTAAATTTTCTGTAATAGTCTCAAAGCTTCTCTGACTTAAATTCTTAGTGAATTTTAAATTCTTAAATATGTACTGAACCTCCAGTACAACATTGAATAGAAGTGGTTAGAGTGGATATTCTTGTCTTGTTCCTGATCTTAGGGGAAAAGCTTTCAGCTTTTTCATCATTAAGTATGATGTTAGCTGTGGGTTTTTTGTAGATGCCCTTTATCATATTGAGGGAGTTCCAATCTGTTCTTAGTGTATTAAGTATTTTATCATAAAGGGGTTTTGAATGTTGTCAAATGCTTTTTTTTTTTTTGCATCTATTGAGATAATCATGTGGTTTATGTCATTTATTCTATTGATGTAGTATATTACATTAATTCATTTCATATGTTAAACCAACCTTGCATTCCTGATAAATCCCACTTGGTCATAGTCTATGTATTAGATTTTCTAGTATTTTGTTGGGGATTTTTGTGTCTATATTCATAAGAGATATTGGTCTGTAATTTTCTTGTGTCATTTATGTCTGGTTCTAGTATCAGGGTAATACTGGACTCATAGAGTGAGTTGGGAAGTGTTCCCTCTTCTTCTATTTTTTGGAAGAATTTGTGAAGAACTGGTGTTAATTCTTCTTTGAATGTTTGCAGAATTAACCAGGGAAACCATCGGGATCTAGGCTTTTCTCTGTGAGCAGTTTTTGCTATATGTGGTATTTAAGCACTTGAAATGTGGATAGTATAACTGAGAAACTGAACTTTTAATTTTATGTAATATTAATTAGTTAAGTTAAATGTAATAAGCGACAGGTGGCTATTGTGCAGAACAGGTCTTGAACAGTGGTTCTCAACGGGGTGGTACTGCCCCCTATGGGCATTTTGGAAGTTTGTGAGGGTTTTGAATCTCACTGTGAGTGAGGGCATTGCCTTTACAGGGTGAGGGCCAAGCCATCCTGCCATGAGCAATATCGTCCTGTATGAAGAGTAAATTTCCTACACTGAGTGGCTTTTCAGTGTCTCCCCCAGACATCTAACTATGTGTGCCGAGAATCTAACTTCATTTTACACTGGAACCTAAAGTACATTTGCTTGGTTTTAATGTACAGTGAATCATCCAGGAATTCAACTGTCATGTACGTTGAAGGAAGATTGTATTTTGTTTTGTTTGGCTCTTTACCGAGAGTGATTCACTATATTTGGAAAATTCCCTCACTGAAGGCAACACGTATAGTGAAACCTGTTTTTTTCTGGCTGCATTGGCATAGCTGCCTTATTCACCATGAGTCTAAGTAGATATAACAATGCTAAGTATATTCACGCTTATTTCAAAATGTCAAATATAAAGAAAAAAGTTCAACATTTGTTCATATTATAATTGTCTTCTCATAAATCCAAACTGTTATTACGAGTAGGTACAAATCTCTGATTACTTCTTCATATTTTCTAGGGAAAATCATGTCTCAGCATTTACATATTTAAATACATATTTAAAAAAATTTTTTTCCTTTTTTAGCCTTTATAAATACATTTACAGCATGGCCCTATTTACTAAAGCTGAATATACACTTAGTCTATGACCCAGCTATCTCACCTAAGAGGGTATTTATGACCACAAAAAGTATAAAAATATTGTATAAAAATGTTGATAAAAGCTTCATTCATAATACCCCCAGATTGGAAACAACCTAAATCAACAGGAGGATTAATACACTGTGGCATAGTCACACAATTGAAGGCCATTCAGCAGTGAAAAAAGAAGGAACTACTGGTACATGTAACAACACGGATGAATCTCATAGGCATAATGTTTAGTGAAAGAAGCCAGACACAAAAGAGGACATACCTGATAATTCTATTTATATGACTCTCAAGAACAGGCAAAACTAATAGATGATGGTAGAAGTCAAAACAGTTGGGTCACTTAGCTACATGTATGTTGTTTATCGATAATAATAATAAAAAGAACACATTATTGAACATATACTATGTGAAATGCATTGAGAGGGATACTAAGATGTATAAAAAGATACTATCTCTGTCTTCAACTTTCCTATTTAGGAAAATAAAACACACACAAAGTAAAATAAAATAGGTTTATTATCTATGAATTTCACAAAGTGTTTCAAGACATTTGTTTTAAAAATGGGGCATTGGGTCTGCCAGAGCTGAGGCCTCAGGGGCTGGAGTTGAGTGAGTAAGGGAGAGCGTGGACCTGAGATTTAGCATCAGAGAAGAGTCCTAATGCCACTCCTTCCCTTTCCCCCATGCTCCTTCCTCTGCCTCCTCTCAGTCCACTCCCCTTCCACAATTATAATGTATCCTGCTATGGTCCACATCAGAAAATAAAACAATACATCCAGAAGAGTCTTCTGTGACCTGTGAATTATAAGACTTGGTTTCAGGACATCACTCTGGCACTAGCTTAGCCATCACGTGTGCTTTCAGAGTCTTGGTTTTCTCAACTGTAAAATGAGGATAGTAATAGCTGCTCTTCCTGCCTACCTACAAGTTTGTCATGAGTTTCAAATGCCTTTATGCATTTGAAATTGCGTTTCAAATGCCAGGAATGACTATCATCTTTCTGCTTGCTGGTTGCATTATTACAGGCACTGGGAGAGAAGCAATCTGTTAAGGGAAATGTGACGCCCACATGAACCAGAGACACCAGACTGATCAAAGCTCCTCCAGGGTGTGCTTCCTGCTCCAGGACCACTAAGGTTAAGAACTCCATCAAAATCTAGGCATTAACAAAATTCACCCATTAAAGACGCCCACGTTCTGCTTGGCTCCAGTTACGGAGCCTAGTTATGCTCATAAAGGAAGAAATTCTCAGGTTTTCTTTCCTCTGCTGCCCTCATTCACATCCATTATATTCACAAGAGCAAGTTGTGTCAGCTCAAAAATTGTTAGGATCTAGCTCTAAGTCAGCAAAACTCTCAATATATTGATATGATGTTTGATCAGATGGCTATGAAATGATGTTTGGGTTGGAATACAGGCTAGCTATGTAAACTTGGGCAAGTCACTTGACCTCTTAGGACATCAACATCTTCTCTAAGTCGGGACAATACTACCTGCCTTACAGGGTTGTTGTGACAATTTAAAAGAGGTGTTCATCAAGAGGAGTCTGAGGAAAAGCATTTTATGGTTCGTGATATAATAGTGCAAAAGTCTGCCATTAAAAAGAATGAGATAGATCCATAGCATTATAGAATGAGCTGCAAGATATATGAATAATGAAATAAGATGCAGTAACGCACATAAAGTATGCTATGATTTGTGTAAGAAAAAGGGTGGGTATATGTATATATATTCCATCTCTCTGTAGATAGCTAGATAGATAAATATTGATAGATCTATTGATCTGTCTCTCTATATGTATAGATATAGAGACATAAAAGGATATAGATACATGTGTGTACATGTATGTATAAGGATTATATAGATAATTATATAGATATAATATATAGATATCTAGCTAGCTAACTATCGGATATCTATATACACAGTATCTGATATCTATCTATCTATACATCTTTATCTATATAATCCTTATATATACACATACACACATATATCTATACCCTTTTATGTATCTATATCCACATATAGAGAGAGACATCTAGAAGATTATACTATAAACTGATAATTGTGTTTGTCTTTGGAGAGAGAAGCTAAGCAACTGGAAGTCAGGGGTGGAAAGGAGATTTTTTCCCCCTGTATATTCTTTTGAATCATTTACATTTTGTAATCATGTACATGTATTATTGTAAAATAAAGAGAGATCATCATGTGAAAGTCTTGCACATGCTAGATGCTTTAAAGATACTTGTGGATGTACAGTGAACCATATTCATTTAGATCTCCATTTACCTAGGATGTCCCAAGTGTATTTTAAATTTTTCTTAAAAAAAAAAAAATGATGGGGCCGGCCCGGTAGCATAGTGGTTAAATTCTTGTGCTCCACTTTGGCGGTCCAGGGTTCGCAGTTTTGGATCCCAGACGCAGACCTATGCACTGCTCATCAAGCCATGCTGTGGCAGCATCCCACACACAAAATAAAGGAAAGTGGGCATAGATGTTAGCTCAGTGCTAATCTTCCTTAGCAAAGAGAGGAGGATTGGCAGTGGATGTTAGCTCAGGGACAGTCTTCCTCACACACATGCAAAAAAAGCCACAGCAAATGTGGTACATGGTATCATACTAAGTTTTGACAATGCTGGATGGATTGTGGGTACACAGATGTTCATTAGAATAGCCTTTATTCTTGTCTCTGAAATATTTCAGGATAAAAAATAAAATTTAAGAGCCTTCTGGATAGTGATTGGAGGGGGATATGAGAAGGGAGCTTGGGTGAGAGGGTCTGGTCATGTTCTATTTCTTGATGTGGGCACTGATTGTACAGGCGTGCTCACTTTGTGAAAACTCATCAAGCTGTGCACTTATGAACTGACACTCATCTGAATCTGTTACATTTCAACAAAAAGTCTACTTAAAAAAGCCCTCTCCCTGTTAAATTGAAAATTTTCATAATGACAGTAAAGGATGAGTAAAAAATAAAGAGTTTGATATGATTTTTTCTTTGCAAATGATCAGGGCCTTGGGAGTAACGGGAAACCACTCTAAAATCAGTAGGTCTACTTTCGTGTGAATTTGCATTTCATCTTCAGTGATGATCTTCATCTCACTCAACCTCTTTTACCCTTTACCTCAAGCTCCCTTGGCAATTTCACTGCTTTCCATTTCTGTTTTGGGAGGTGAAGAGGTTGATGTCAGAATCAAGTGGATCTGTGGGGAGAGAGGAAAGGAGAGAAAGAGGAAGAGAGACAGAGAGGAGAAGGGGGGAGGGAGGAAGGAGAACAGAGGTGACAGGCCAGGATGTATGGCCTGTCAGTCCCTGCTACAGGCTAACCCCAATACACCAGCCACTGAATGTGCTCTAAGCTTTCCTCTCTCCAGGATTTTGTTCATACTTTTTTCTCTACCTAAAGTGGCCTCCTTCTTTCCCCTCAGTCTGCTAATTCCCACTTTCCTTTCTGGGGAGCATTGTGCCTCCAATGCGAACAAAGGCCAGACATGCAGCAAATGTTGAATGAATGAAGCCACCTTTAAAAATGTGAACCAGTTCCTGTGCTGCGAAAATCTCTGCTGCTGGCTTCTCCAACCTACCTGGATTTAAATCCACAAGCCTATAAGGACCTGTATGATCTAATATTGTCTACTTCTATACCATTAATGCCTTGCTTTGCTGATTGCACACTGGCCTTCTCTTTATTCCTAGAACTTGGCCAAGCTCATTTCTGCCTCAGGGCCTTTGCACTTGCTGCTGCTCTTCCCTAGAAGAAGACTTCAGAATACTCTTTCCCTTGATGAACTTTTCTGCAGGGCTCCCTCCTTCCTGTCATTTGGATCTCTGCTCAAACGTCATCTGGGAGGCCGTGACCTTCCTATCCAAAATAATCTTCCCATCTAACCAGTCATATAGATTTTTTCATTGTGCTTATTACTATCTGGAATGATCTTTTATTTTTTTAACTTGCTAATTTTACCTCTCCACTACAATGTGAGTTCTTTGTGAAATCAGGGACATTTTCTGTTTTGTTCACTGCTATGTCCAGTGCCTAGGACACTGCTGGTTCAAAGTAAATGCTCAGTAAATAAGTATTTGTGGAATAATGAATGAATACCTGCTAATATTTATTACGTCAAAATTGACTATAATGCGGCCATTTTAAATGGCGTACGAGCTGCCTCTCCAGAGAAACTGCCTTGCTGTCTTAAAACTTTGGACTGGACCAAAATGGCAATTATTTTACAAGCAATCGCTTGAGAAATCAGCAGGAGAACAGACATCCTGATCACAAAGACTGAGGATTATGGACTTTCTGAAGATAGAATCAATAGTCAATCAACGTTTAGCCGACTTGCTCTCTACCTCCAATTAAAATTCTTTGTAATACAACCTCCCTTTGCCTTTAAAAGCCCCTGACTTTTACTCCCTAGTGGGACAGTATTTAGATTTCTGGCTGAATCTGTGCTCCCAGAATTGCAATTCTTGAGCCCCCAAACAACCTTTTTGCCTCTCTCGCAGTTTATGCTTCTTATTCATTGGCAATTACATGCTTATTTTGTACAAGTCATTGTCCTAAATACTTCATATATACTAAGCTATTTAATTCTCATAACACCCTGTGAAGTAAGTGCTATGATTGTCGTTATTTTATAGCTTGAGAAGACTGAATCACGGAGAGGGTAGGAATTTGCCTAAATGTACACACTAGTGAGTGGCGGAGCTGGGATTTGAATCCAAAGTCTGATTCCAAGTTTGCTCTAAGCCTAGCTCCAAAACCCTGCAGCTCATCAGCATCACGTTGGCGCTTTAAAAAGGTAAACTCCTGGCCCTGAGCTTGATTCCGCAGCTGGGGAGCGACACTGGGTACCTCTAACAAAACAGCTGCAACGCTCGGTCGGAGGGAGAAATCTCAAGGCACCGATCTTCCTGCCTAGGTTACATCAGGCCCGGCCCCTTCCGCGTGGCGCGAAGGCCTCTGGGAACTGTAGTCGCCCAGTATATTCGTCAGCGCTTCCCGGAAGTGACGCAAGGGCCCCGCCTTCTCCTCTCTCCGCGTTTCCGCTGTTTCGGTTACGCGTTGCGAATTGCGAGGCCAGCCGGTGCGTACTTTTTGGGCCTCGTGCTTCGAGGTGGGGTTCCGCGTCGGGTATCTGCGGGGTCGGTGAGGGGTGGTGGTCGAGAGGTGGCGGCCCGGGACCCTGCTTGTGTCCCGTGACTCCGGCTTTCCCGCAGGTCCGGCCGCGCCCGCCGCAGCCCCTCGGCGCCGTCGCCATGTCGCGGTTTTTCACCACCGGTTCGGACAGCGAGTCCGAGTCGTCCTTGTCCGGGGAGGAGCTCGTCACCAAACCTGTCGGGGGCAACTACGGCAAACAGTGAGTGGGGGGCCTGGCCGCGGTGCCTTCTCGGGGCGTGCGGGGCTTGGCGGGCTGTGGACGGCCGTGTATGTGGGAGGGGACTGGGGTGGGGCAGCGAGAGCCTGCTCTGAGCGCCTGGAGAGTTTAAGGGGCCGGAGCAGGGTTGGAGGGACAGCCTTCACACTTGGGGTGCTGTGAATATGGGAGTCTACCCACCGGGGACAAGGGATTTCCCATTGGTTGGATCTGTTGCATCAGCTTCCTAACAGGCCTCCATGTCCACAGTCTCTGGACCACTCCTCCCTTCCCTCCTTCGCCCGGCATCGGACTCCAAAAGTCGTAGTTACTCTTCCCACCAAGAAATCCTCAGTGGCTTTTCCGCCATGTTCCCCTGGTATCTGGGAGCTCCTTGATGTGGCTCTGAAGCCCAGCCACTTGGTGCTGCCGGCAGATTGTTAAACATCTGTTGTTTTCCTGTTTATCTCCTAAATATACTTCCCCTATCTCTTCCAATTAAAATTTTTTCACCCTTTAAAACAGTGAAATGTTTCTCAAATTTCTGTCATAGACTTGCCACCTTCGTTATTGTTGTCGTATGCTTGTGCTGTTTAAAAATATATATACACGCATAGGTATATAGTCATGTGAATTCAAATCATATGATTTCATGTTATTGCCACAAGCGGAAAACCAACATCGATTGCCATAAAGTAAAATAAATGGAAAAATTAATAAAGTGGAAAGAAAACAATAGAGAGATTCTTGCCAGTGAGTGTTGTCAGTGGTCTGGTCTGTCATTATTCAGGAAAATACTAGCAATGGAGGTGTTAAAGCTATTGAGACTTTTTCCTTGCCCTTGGTCTCTCACACTCTGGGAAACAGTGCTTTCTAGAACCTAGTTCAGGTACCACCTTGAAGCCTTTTCCATTCATTCTAGCTGAAGTCTCCTCTTTATTCAGTACTTCATAGTAGCTTGTGTCTTTATGTAATTAGTTTTCTGACACAGTAAATGAGTGCCTCCGTTTGTTTATTTTTGAGAGGATGGAGACAGTCTCTTTGTATGTGCTATTTGTCCCATCTGAGAAGACAAATAGAGATAATTTGGAAAGACCAGAACTACGAAGGAAGGTTAATGGTCTCTGTTCCTTCTAAACAGGCCATTGTTGCTGAGTGAGGATGAAGAAGATACCAAGAGAGTTGTTCGAAGTGCCAAGGACAAGAGGTGAGGCCATCGGGAGTCTGTGTGGTGGGGAATCTCTGAAATAGTGGTGGGTTTTCTGGTTGGTGATGGTGGGCATGTCCAATGTGTTGTTGGGCTCCCAACCCAGGTTTGAGGAGCTTACCAACCTTATCCGGACCATCCGTAATGCCATGAAGATTCGGGATGTCACCAAGTGCCTGGAAGAGTTTGAGCTTCTGGGAAAAGCATATGGGAAAGCTAAGAGCATTGTGGACAAGGAAGGTGTCCCAAGGTTCTATATCCGGATCCTGGCTGACCTAGAGGACTATCTTAATGAGGTGTGATTCCTGCGGGTGAGGGGGGATTCAGAAGGGGATTGTGGACCTGGGCCTGCTCTTCACCTGCTTCTAGGATCTTGTCTCTTCTGGGTTGTTTGCTGTATATACAGTGTTTCCTAGAATACAAGAAACAGGAGGATGAAGCAAGGAGAGGGACCTTTTTTGGCTAAGAATTTTAATTGTATGTTATTTTTGTACTACCTCTTAGTAGTAGTTTTGTAGTTTTAGTGGTGATACGTAAAGGATCTTTAAAAAATAAGTTAACAGGTATAGTTAGTAAGTAGTACAGATGGTGTACAGATAGCAAGACTTATAAAAGTGGTGGTGAAGCCTGAAGTTTAGGAAATACTAGTTAGTCTCAAATCTTTGTCTTCCCTTTCTTCCCTCTCCTTTCCTTTAGCTATGGGAAGATAAGGAAGGGAAGAAGAAGATGAACAAGAACAATGCCAAGGCTCTGAGCACCCTGCGCCAGAAGATCCGAAAATACAACCGAGATTTTGAGTCCCATATTACAAATTATAAGCAGGTGGGGATGCTAGAGGCAGACTTTTTGAACTGGGGGAACAAGGACCCCCTGACTGAGACAGGAAAGCATTTGCAAATGGGAGGTGTGACTGGAGAAGGAATCATGACAGAACTCTGGGGTGGAGGGGTAGGATGGGGTGGTGGTTGTCAGGCATCCTTTATTTTTCTCTCATTTCCCTCTGTCAAGAACCCTGAGCAGTCTGCAGATGAAGATGCTGAGAAGAATGAGGAGGATTCAGAAGGTGAGAGAGGAGACCATTATTACGAATGGTAGGGGTTCCCTTGGCGTGGTTTCTTGGTCGCCCTTCAGCCTTGCTCTTTATTGTGCCAGTCTTTTCTCTCCTGTTCGCCACCAGGCTCTTCAGATGAGGAGGAGGATGAGGACGGAGTCAGTGCTGCAACTTTCCTGAAGAAGAAATCAGAAGCTCCTTCTGGGGAAAGCCGAAAGTTCCTCAAAAAGATGGAGGTAGGAGCCAGGAGGGGTGATTTGCCTGCCACAAACCATTCTTGGGTTCCTGGGGAGAGAAAAGTCTCAGAATCCTAGGGTTAGGAGGGGTCGGCTTTAGCAGAGCCTGGTTTGAGAACAGGCTTCCTCTTGGATTAGAGCACTGAACTGGATTCTGGGCCCAGCTCTGCCCCTGGGGAGCCATGTGTCCCTAGGGCAAGTCACCACTTCTCTCTGGGTCTTGGTGGTCCAGTTTAGCTCTTAATATCCTGATTCCATGAATAACCACTCGTTCTGCTCCTGAAAATCCCTGGAACATGTGTCAGCAGGGAGAGCAGAGAAGCCAGTCGGTCTCCGCATCTTCTTCCTGCTGATCCTTTTTTCCTCTAAGGATGAAGATGAGGACTCAGAAGATTCAGAAGATGATGAAGACTGGGACACAGGTTCCACCTCTTCTGATTCAGACTCGGAGGAGGAAGAAGGGAAACAGACTGTGTTGGCCTCACGATTCCTTAAAAAGTAAGAAAAGTAGTGGTACATTGGGCTACAGCAGGAAGGGTAGGATGCTTTTAATCATTCTTGAAGTTTGTTGGTTCTTACGTGGAGTCATTTTAGGTCGTAGACGCGGTCTGCTCCCTTTTCGCAGAGGAATCTCAGAGTCAAGTATGTTAGTTGGTTATGGTCACAAAGCTAATGTGTTATGTCAGTGGGATTTGAAGGCTCCAGAGTCCAAGTATTTAACCATGACATTACTCACTGCACGTGGACTGGGTGTAACTTTCACTTTGCCGCCAGTTAGCTGTGTGATATTGGACAAGCTACTTAAGCTTTCCAATCTTCAGTTATCTCATCTGTAAAATGGGGTAGTGGTTGACCCTAACTCTGAGGATAACTGCAAGAATACAGGGAGGTGATACAGGGAAGTGGTTCAGGCCAGGACTGGCATGTGGTGAGCCCTCAGTGATAGTTGCTACTCTTGTCACCCTTCCTGAGAATTTCTTAGTATATAGCGTATAGATTGCAGCAAGCTTTCCTGAACTCTGCTGGGACAGTCACTGAAAGGGGAAGGATTCCAATTTGGATTCTGGTCGTAGCCCTTAGTCTTTTAGTAGCTTTCAACTTTGGGTAAATTACTGTAGGTTCTTAGGTCTCAGTTTCCTCTTTTGAAGTCAAAGTGATACGTGCCCCTGTGTATTGCACAGGAGTCAAATAAAAAGCTTTGATAAACAGTACTCTTTTAATAGGCAGAACCATTGCTGCTCTTTTGCTTTTTGGGTTGCTTTCCTGCTTTCAAAAGTAGGAGTTACGCTGCTTTAGGAGGTAGGGAGTTCCCGACACTCAAGAGGTCTAGGCGTAGGCATTTTGTTGAGAAGCTTTTTTCACTGTGTTCCAGGGAACACTGGTCGAGTCTGGGAAGCACTGCATATGTGATTTGTTGTTACTCAGAACACTTCCGACACCATCTGTGTGTGGGTTTTTTCCTCACACCAGTCAGTTCTCCAGCTCTCTGGACACCAACTGGGTGTTCAACAATTCAGTTCAGTTCTGATGCTATCCAGAGTTAGTGCAGACCCCACAGGTTAAGGGCTCAGTCCCACAAGATTGCCCCACCTCAGACGCCAGTTGCAAGTCCCAAGTTGGGCACCTGTACTCCCGACCAACTGCCTTAAGCTCAGAGTTGCCACAACCCCCTCTTCAGGTTCAGTAATTTGTTAGAATGACTCACAGAATTCAGGAAAGTGCTTTACTTACTACTACCGGTTTATTACAAAGGATACAACTCAGGAACAGCCAAATGGAAAAGATGCACAGGGCAGGGTGTGGGAGAAGGGGCACAGAGCTTCCATGCCCTCCCTGGGTGCACCACCCTCCCAGCACCTCTGTGTTTTCACCAACCCAGAAGCTCTCCAAACCTTGTCATGTAGGGATTTTTGTGGAGTTTTCATTACTTAGGCATGCTTGATTGGATCATTGGCCATTGGTGATTAACTTAATCTCCAGCCCCTCTTCTCTTCCCCAGTGGTCAGGGGGTGGGACTGAAAGTTCGAACCCTGTAATCATGCCTTAGTCTTTCTGACCACCAGCCCCCATCCTGAAAGCTACCTAGGGGCCTGCCAAGAATCTCCTCCTCAGAACAAAAGATGCTCCTGTCATTCCGGAGAGTGATCCTGTCTTCTGTTTCATTTCTCACCCTCTTTTTCTTTTTTTGCCATTTCTAGATTATATTCTTTTTACCTCTTATTCAGTTTATTTCTCTCTACTGGTTTGGGAGTTATATACTACCCTTTTAGAGATTACCCTTGATATATTTTTCTTAACCTGTGAAATTTTACTTTGTATCCTTAGCCCCCCCCCCAAAAAAAATCTAAAATTAGATTTAGTTAAAATTTCAGGTTCCAGAGGTTGGGTTAACCATGGACTCCTCAAAGGTCTTTTTAACATTGAGAGTTTGTGGTTTTGTAGTGTCAGAGGATAATTCAGAGATACTATTTTACATGTATAAGGCAGACCATTGTTGAGGATTGATTTCCAACCAAGACAAAATAAGAATTTATGTAAGAGGAAGAGGAATGAGGAGAAAAGGAAAAACCCAGACTGTGAGAACGGTGAATTTTGTTGGCACTTTTTTTGTGTAAACTCATTAGCTGTCTAAGCCAACCAGGGTTAGTTTTGGTGGTTAATGAATTTTCTAGCTGTGTCTATAATACCTGCCAGTATCCTTTTTCAGCATCTACGTATTAAACCAGTCTATACCCCTTCGCTCATCAGAATTTCTCAGCTTTCATCTTTTGGTCAAAACAAGCATGTGAAGGAATGGGTTTAGTCTCCAGAGCATCAAATGTCTTTTTGATGTGGGATAAGGCTGTCTAGTAACATTAAAGCTCCTGGATATTAGTGGTTTGGGGCAGAAAATATGAGGAAAGTCACTGATATTATTAGAAACATTTAGAACCTGTATTCTAAGAATCGGTTTAGTGAGTTTTTAATCAAGTGGCTTCTTAATTGATTTGCTTTTTCCACATATTTATTTGGGTACAGTAAGAGGTTATTTATTGCATAGACTTACTCTCAACTGACCAGTACCTGAGATCAGTTTTGTTTAGGGTTAATTTTTAGCTGAGGGATTTATGTTAGTTTGGGGCTAAAATATTTAAATTATTTTACTTGTTGTTTGGACCACATTAAAAGTAAATTACAGATCACACATTCACGTTTCTGAATTTGTAGTTGGAGTAGAAATTCTTAAGTACAAACTGATGAAATCTAGTGTCTTGGGCCCCTTCTAAGTTACCATGTCAGACTTAATTAAATGCAAGCAACAAAGATTTTTGTTTTGAAACTTCAATGCTATTTAACTGTTGAAAAGATTAGCAGTGGAGAAAAAAGCAAGTTATTCACTCAACAGAAGTGAAAGAGGAAGACACAGATGTAAGTCTGTTGTCGCAAAGGTTTTTGGAGGAAGTTGTCTACATCTGAGATGATCGACTTATGGAATCTTGCAGAGATGCTGTCTACTTCTAAGAGTTATCCGCTTCTGGAGCCCCTTTTTTCTTTTTTTTAAAAGTGAACCTCAGGATAGACTTCTGGTGGGACTGGATGTCCAAGTTGTTAAGATCCTAACAAGAGTGTATGTCTAGGGGCTAGATAAGTAGTTGTGGTTAAGAGGGTGGAGTGGTCCTTTTCAGTGTAGTTTTAGGGCTAACTTCTCTTGGTGTCTCTCGGTATCTTCAGTCTCTTAGCTACGTATTAAGTAGAGGTGTATCTGGTGATGTCCTTTTAGAAAAGGAGCTTGCATCTGTTGGATGTGTATAACTGAGAGCATAAACATTAGTTTTTTGATAGTTTCTAACAAGATGTGAATATACCAAGGTATAATCTGTCTTACAGGAGAGGTCAAGCCAAGTTTTAGGTCATTCAGTTAGAGTTTCATAGGGTGAGAGTTCTTTGTGCTTTTGAGGTGTGAATCACAGTATCCTTAGGACTAGGAGTAAACCTTTAAGCCTGGGAAGATTAAGTTGTTTTGAAGTTTAGACAGCGTTGATTTTAAAATAGCATTAGGTCCTTTGATCTTCTCAGACCTTTAGTGATGATGTGGACCAAGCAGTTTCAGATTAATGAACATTGCATGTTTGTAAAGTGAGTTTTATCATTAGAGAGTATCCTAGTAGTATTGGGGCAGGGGCATATGCTATTATTAGGAGTTACAGCATAAATCTTTTGGCAAGGGAAAATTTTAATCCAGTAGGCAAATTTGTAAACTATTAATAAAATGTATTCAAACCTTGTAAGCCGTTAGAGTGAAATTTATTTGTAAATGTTTAAATGGTGTTTTTTTGATAATTATAGATAATTCGAATATCTGTTGAATCCTTCTAGAAAGATTTTTTTCATCAGTATCTATGTAAAGTTTGAAATAGTTTGTCTGTCATTTGGTTTATATTTCATTATATAAGTATTAAAGCGTGGAGATGATTTCACGTGTCGTGTGGCCTAAGACTACTTTGAGATAGTCAAATGATCTTTTTCTTTTTTGTGGGGGGTTATATTGAACAATTGCTTTTTTAAATTCAGAATTTAGATTAGGGGCTGGCCCAGTCATGTAGTGGTTAAGCTTGCATGCTCTGCTTTGGTGGCCCAGGGTTCACAGGTTTGGATCCTGGGTGAGAACCTACGCACCACTCATCAAGCCATGCTGTGGTGGCATCCCACATACAAAATAGAGAAAGATTGGCACAGATGTTAGCTCAGGGCCAATCTTCCTCAGCAAAAAAAAAAAAAAAAAAAGAATTTAGATTAATCAGTTGTTGAAAGAGAGGAAAAGGAGGGGGAAGCAGAGAGTCTGGGGACAGTAATTTTTTTTGTACTTTTTTTCTTTTTCTTTTAAACTGATGAGTTGGTGGCTGGTAAAAAGGTCAGTCTGGACAGAGCAGCTGGTATCAGAGAACAACTGTGTTGCTTATGGATTCTCTGGAAAACCTTAAAGGTTGGCTGTGGAGCAACGACAGGCTGTTCCTGTGCCTACAGTGGCCTGGTTAGCACCTCTACTGTATTAGACCACACTGTACTCTTCCGTTCTTAAGAGTTTCTTAGTGGGTGTAATATGGTGATAGACCTTGGTAAGTAGTCTGGCAAATTCAAATGCTTAGTGGTCCTTGCTTTGGTTATGGTTATGGTTAACTCTAGATCATTCTTGTGGAGGGTAACTTGGACCCAGTACTTGGTGGAGGGAAAGAGGAAGTTTATGGGAGGAAGAAGCCTCAGAAGTGGAGAGGGGCCTGGTCTTTCATCTTCTCTCTTGTCTCCTGGCAGGGCCCCCACCACAGAGGAGGACAAGAAGGCAGCTGAGAAGAAACGGGAGGACAAAGCCAAGAAGAAGCACGATAGGAAATCTAAGCGCCTGGATGAGGAGGAGGAAGACAATGAAGGCGGGGAGTGGGAAAGGGTCCGGGGTGGAGTGCCCCTTGTTAAGGTGAGGATTTTAGAATTAAAATGACTTGGGAAACAGTTTGGGAGAGCATACAGGTGCCCTCCTGGTTGGGTTGGGAGAAGAGTTAAGGCAAGAACAGGTTCCTATTGGCCTGCCCATGACAGGATGTGTGTTGCCTAGGAGAAGCCAAAAATGTTTGCCAAGGGAACTGAGATCACCCATGCTGTTGTCATCAAGAAACTGAATGAGATTCTGCAGGCACGAGGCAAGAAGGGAACTGATCGGTAAGATTGATGAGCCTGGGCTGTGGGATTACGGGGAAAAGCTCTTTTTCTCTAAGATACAGGGTGGAAGTTGGTGGGGAAATAGTGCTGTTTTGGGAACATCTCTGTGTGACTACAGTAGAAGAAATGCTGTACTTGGAACATACCAGTCCATTTTCTCCTGTTTACTCTCCCTTTGACCTTAAATGATCACTTAACCTTTTGGGACTATTTTCCCATCTGTAAAATGGGAACAGTGCTCACTTTCTGTATTCAGTGACTGAGGAGGATGGTAGATTGTTGGCATTATTACTGTTTCTGTTTGGAACTTAGAAAGGAGAAGGTAAGGATAGGGGTGTTGGGAACGAGGCTGTCTACAGAGGCTGTGATGGGATGAGGCTCTGTGATTTGTCTCCGATGCCTCACCCAGTTCTGTACCCCTCCAGTGCAGCCCAGATTGAGCTGCTGCAGCTGCTGGTTCAAATTGCTTCTGAAAACAACCTGGGGGAGGGTGTCATCGTCAAGATCAAGTTCAATATCATCGCCTCCCTCTATGATTACAACCCCAACCTGGCCACATACATGAAGGTGAGGGCAACGAAGAGGAGCCTCCCAGGGCTGAGCTGGTGGGTCAGGGGAAGGAGCTTAATGTCTTAAAACCAAGAGTTGTGGCAACAGTCTTGGTAGTTGAAGGCCCTGTGGATTTCTGGTGAAGGGGTTCTTGGGAGGCATCTGCTTATTCCACCTTCACACCTCTAACCGCCGTCTGATCTCTTGACAGCCCGAGATGTGGCAGAAGTGCCTGGACTGCATCAATGAGCTGATGGACATCCTGTTTGCAAACCCCAACATCTTTGTTGGAGAGAACATTCTGGAAGAGAGTGAGAATCTGCATAATGTTGACCAGGTGGTGTATGTTGTCTGCTTTGGGAAGACTCAGTTGAGACAGAAGGGTTAAAGTTTGGGACTGAGATCTGGGCTAATTTATTTACTCCTCCTTTGCCTTCCTCTTCAGCCACTGCGTGTTCGTGGCTGTATCCTAACTCTGGTGGAACGAATGGATGAAGAATTTACCAAAATAATGCAGAATACTGATCCTCACTCCCAAGGTGAGCCTGAGCAAATGTGGGAGTCAGTGAGAGGAAAAGTGCAGGGAATGATACTGAAGATTATACTGCATGAGAGTGTTTGGAAAGCCAGCCCTTGCTTAGACCAGCATTCACACTGGAGGGATTGTTAGGATACTGGGCCCACTCCCCTAGCATCTGATTCAATAGGTCTAGGTGGGGCCCGAAAATGTGCATTTATAACGTGTTCCCAGGTGATACTGCTGTCTGGGGGCTGCACTTTGAGCACCTTTGGGGTATAGCCTCTGTCCATTTGGCTTGTTTAGTTTGGATCAGAGTCATTGGGATGGGGAAAATACAGGGCATTTACTCTGTAAAATGTGAATGCCCACATCTGCCCACTGAGTCAAGGGCACAGTGGTGAACAAGGCAGCCAGAGGCCTTCATGCTCGTGGAGCTCACATTTCGGTGCTGGAGAAAGGTAGTTCAACAAACAAAGAAAAGAGGTGATTGTAGATCATGCGAAGTGTAAATTAGAATTTCAGATGGGGACCTGTGATAAAGAGTGACTGGAGAGGTGGCTGCTTTCCATAGTGGTTGAGGAAAGCATCTTTAGGTAGGGACCATTTGAGATAAGATCTAAATGAGGAGAAAGAGTACATTGCGGGGGAATTAGCATGAGAGAGCGCCTGACAGGAGGAAGCGAAAGTGAGCTTGGCATGTCCAAAGAGAAGGTGTTTTCAGGGCACAGCAAGTAGGCTTTTCTGGCGGGTGCAGAAAACAGGTAACTGGATTGATTGGGGACAGATGACTGGGAAAGCCTGGGTGCCGGGCTGAGATGAGCGTGGGTGCTTTCCCTGCCAGAGTACGTGGAGCACCTGAAGGATGAGGCGCAGGTGTGCGCCATCATTGAGCGTGTGCAGCGCTACCTGGAGGAGAAGGGCACCACTGAGGAGATCTGTCGAGTCTACCTGAGGCGCATTCTCCACACTTACTACAAGTTTGATTACAAGGCCCATCAACGGCAGCTTACTCCCCCTGAGGGCTCCTCAAAGGTGAGTGCTTTGCAGCTGTGTCAGAGGGGAGAGGGATGTGTCAATCTGTCCTACTTGTCTGGCAGGACTTGATGACAGGTCTCGTCTTCCCTGGGGACTCTCTGAGATGGAGCAGGGAGGGAAATTTGGAGGGACTAGACTGAGGCTGAACGGAGTCTCATCTTTGGTTGGTGAAGCCTCAGCCATTTAGAACCACTGTCTTTGCTGTATCTCCTCCTCCGACAATATCCTCTCCCAGTCTGAGCAAGACCAGGCAGAAAATGAGGGCGAGGACTCAGCTGTGCTGATGGAGAGACTGTGCAAGTACATCTATGCCAAGGACCGCACAGACCGTATCCGCACGTGTGCCATCCTCTGCCATATCTACCATCATGCTCTGCACTCCCGCTGGTACCAGGCCCGTGACCTCATGCTCATGAGCCACCTACAAGACAACATTCAGCACGCGGACCCACCAGTACAGGTAGGGAGGGAAGGAGGCGCTCTGGCCCTGGTGGCAAAAGGAAGACTAGGCCAGGCCCCTGTCCTCTGTTTGGGCAAAGTGGCTCAACCAGATTAGCCAACTATCCGGCTAGTGCAGATGTAAGTAGACACTTGATCCTCCCCAGATGCCAGCATTCTTTGATCCTCCTGCATGTTAACATATTTTGTACTGTTCCAACAGCATTAGAGTCCTCTGGGATATAGATTTGGGTTCAGTTAACATTTATTATACCTACTACGTATGTGTCTGGTTCAGAACATTAGGAGATCATCTTATTTTAAAAGGTGAAAAAACCCTTAAGTTGTTAAACTGAGAGGAAAGACAGGGACCCACATGCAGAGTGATGTGTTGGGACATAACAGTGAAACATCTGTTCTTGTGTGTAGCAGTATTGTGAGGATATTTCATATAGAAGGAGTATTAAACCTCTGTCTAAGTGTAGATCTGCAAATGTGTGTTTAAAACAGTTATTTATGTGTAGAATATTTGGCAAATCTGTCTGGTGGTGGTTTTTAAATAGCACTCCTGTTTGTTCTTTTTTATTCCATTGTATGAATTTATCACAAGTTCTTGATCTGTTTTCCTCTTGATAGATACCTGGTCTATTTCCGTTCTGGGCTATTATAGATACAAGCTGCTATGAACATTTATGTATAAGTCTTTATGTAGATGTATGGGTAAATACTTGGGTAAATACTCTTGGGTAAATACTTGAGTGGAATTGCTGCATCATAGTGAAGGTATATGTTCAGTTTTATAAGAAACTCAAAGGTGATTATACCATTTTACACATCTACCAATAATGTGTGTCTGTTCCTTGTCAATACTTGGTGGTGTCAGTCTTTTTAACTTTAGTCATATTGGTTGTTGTGTAATGGTATCTTGTGGTGTTAGTTTGTATTTCCCTGATAACTATGGAAATTGACTACTTTTTTATGTTTATTGGCCCTTCATATATCTTCTTTCATGAAATGTCTAGTCAACTTTTGCCCAGTTTTTTTTTTAAAGATTTGATTATTCATCTTTTTGTTACTGAGTTGTAGGAATTCTTTATATATCCTGGATATCAGTCCTTTGTCAGATAAATGTTTTCCAAATATTTTCTTCCAGTCTGTGGTTTGCCTGTTCATTTTCTTAACCACGTGTTTTGGTGTAGTCTAATTTATCAGTTTTTTTCTTTTATGGTTATTATTTCTTGGGTTCTGTCTTTAAAAAAAACACCTTTGCCTGCTTGCAATTCATGAAGATACTGTATTTTTGTTTTTTTAAAGTTCTTATGGTTGTAGCTTTCACATTTAGATCTATGATTTTTGCATGTGGTGTGAAGTCAGGGTTAAAGTCATTCTTTCCCCATTGTATTGTTTTGATGCCTTTGTGGAAAATTTCATGGAAAACCACATGACCCTATAAATGTGAGTGTATTTCTGGGCTCTCTGTTCTGTTCCATTCATCCATCTTTTTGTCTGTCCTTATGCCAGTCCCACGCTGTCTCAATTGCTGTGCCTTTAGAATAAGTCTTGAAGTCAGGTGGTATGAGTCCTCCAACTTTGTTCTTTTTTAAGAATGCTTTGGATACTCTGTGACCTTTGAATTTCCACATAAATTTTAGAATCAGCTTGTCAGTTTCTACAAAAACACCTGCTGAGATGATATTGAATCTGTAAATCAATTTTGGGAGAATTAACATCTTAACAACATTGAACCTTTTGATCTTATACATTACCTTTTCATTTAATATCTTCCATTTCTCTCTGCGGTGTTTTATGGTTTTCACTGTAAAGGTGTTACACATCTTTTAAAAAAATTAATCCTGAATATTGTACAATTTTTGATGCTATTGTAAATGGAAATGTTTTTTAAATTTCATTTTCCATTTGTTAACTACCAGTATTTAAAAGTACAGTTAATTTTTGTATATTGGCCTTGTATCCTGCTGTTTTGCTAAATTAAATTCACTTATCAGGTCTAGTAGGTATTTTATAGATTCCTTAAGATTTCCTACTGAAATGATCATGTCATCTGCATATGCAGTTTTATTAGTATATCAATCTTTACGACTTTTCTTTTTTATTTCTTTCTTGCGATCTTGCATGACTCAGACCTCTTATACTTAGTGCTGAACAGAAGCAGTGAGAGCAGACATCTTGCCTTGTTCGTAGTCTCAGCAGGGGGCAGTCAGCATTTCACCATTAAGTATCATGTTAGCTGTAGTGTTTTTGCGGATACCCTTTCTTAGATTGAAGACATTCTCTTGTGATCTTGATTGGCTGAGAATTTTTGTCCTAAACAGATGTTGAGTTTTGTAAAAAGCTTTTTCTGCATCTATTGAAATGATGCATGGTTATTTCTCCTTTATTCTGTTCTTAGGGTGAATAACCATGGTTTTAGATTTTTATACCAGCCTTTCATTCCTAAGATATATCCTTACTTGGTCATGATATATTGCCTTTTATATATTGCTGGAGTCTTGTTTGCTAAGGTTTTTTAAGGCTCTTTGCATCTATGTTCTTGACTTACATTGACCTCTATATTTTTGTTGTTGTCCATAAAGACTGAGTCTTTTCACCCCTCAAAATCTGTACTGCCTGTAGTCTTCCCTATCTTAATTAGTGGCAAGTCTGTCTTTTCAGGCCAGAAACCTTGGAATTATCCTCATTCTTGTTTTTCTCTCACATAACACATGTAATTCCCCAGCCATTTCTGTTCAAAATCCACTTCTGACCACTTAATGTCACTTCCGCTGCTTACCTTCTGGTCTAAGCTACCATCTTCTCACTGGTCTCTCTCTGCTTCTGCCCTCATATCCTTCAGGCTGTCCTTAATACAGCAGCCAGAGTAACCATGTTAAATTGTCAGCTTAGGTCATGGATTTGCTCAAAACCTTCCCATAGTTTCCCATCTTCAGATCGTTAATGGGGCTTACAAGGCCCTGTGCTTGCCTACCCTCCAGTGTATGAACACATCTCTCACCACCTCTAGCCACGTCACATTCCTTGTTCCTGGACTCCACCTGGCGCACTTCTTCCACAGGGTCTTTGAATTTACTTTTCCTTTTTTCTAGAAGCCTCTTCCCCCAAATATGCATGACTTGCTGTCTTTTTCTATTAGGTCTTTATTTAAACATTCCCTTCAAAACGAGGCATTCCGTAGTTATCCTGTGTAATATTACGAACTCCCCCCTCTACCACCACCACACAAACCCCCCTCCTAACTCCCTCCCCTGCTTTACTTTTCTCCTAGCATGAGTCACCATCTGCATATTGTGGTTATTTTGTCCTCCACACCTTTATTTCTAGAATGTAAGCTCCGTGGAAGGGCAGGGACTTGTCTATTTTATTCTCTTTCCCAGCCCATAGCATAGTGCTCAGAACATAGTAGGTGCTTGATGTATATTTGTTGAATAAATGAAACATTTGCCTTGTGGCCGTCACCTCTGAGTGCATTGTCCTTTGCTCCCAGATCCTGTACAACCGCACCATGGTGCAGCTGGGCATCTGTGCCTTCCGCCAAGGCCTGACCAAGGATGCTCACAATGCCCTGCTGGACATCCAGTCAAGTGGCCGGGCCAAGGAGCTTCTGGGCCAGGGTCTGCTGCTGCGCAGCCTGCAGGAGCGCAACCAGGAGCAGGAGAAGGTGGAGCGGCGCCGGCAGGTGCCCTTCCACCTGCACATCAACCTGGAGCTGCTGGAGTGTGTTTATCTGGTGTCTGCCATGCTCCTGGAGATCCCCTACATGGCCGCCCATGAAAGCGATGCCCGCCGGCGCATGATCAGCAAGCAGTTCCATCACCAGCTGCGGGTGGGCGAGCGACAGCCCTTGCTGGGTGAGTGTGGGGCTCTGTAATGCAGCAAACTTTGTTTGTTCTTTGATTACTTTTAATCATAAGGGTTAAGAGAAGCTACAGGGAATAACTTTCTTACAAGATGATTCCATTTGGTTTCATGACTTCTCCATGTAGAACCTAAAGGCATCCTTTCTCTGTAGCCTCTTACTATAGGATGCATTGTCTTAGCCTACAAATTAAGTTCCCTGCTTCCTGTCATTCTCCCCTTCGGTCTATATTTGTCAGCATTATCTTTCTGCCAAGTCTATGATATTATACACCCCCAATATCTTCAGAAGTTCTTAAGGCCTACAGATAAAGTCCAGCCTCCTTAGTCACTAAGTTAGACTCTCCATGACCTGACTCCAACGATATTTTTTAATATAAACTTACATAGTACTTTTTTCCTGCCTAGCACTGTTTTATAAGTAATAATTCATTTAATCTTCATTAGTAATAACCCTATGATGTAGGTACTATTATTACCCCCTTTTTCCTGATTAGGAAACTGAGGCACAGAAGTTAAGTGACTTATCCAAGTTTAACATAGCTAATATGTGCCTCTTTAACGTTTTTACCTGCTTTTCTCCTTCATGCACATTATTTTTCAGCCAAACCAACTAGATCCTTGGCATTCAAGAATCTAACACTGGCTCCTTGGATCACTTCTGAAAGATCAGTTCTGAAAGATCAGATCATTCAGTCCAGGGGTTGAGTATTGTGATTTGACTGGGAAAGGAGTTTGAATTGTGCCCTTCCTGTGAGGTTGGTGCATGGAAGGACTTGGTGAGTGAGCCAAGCTTACCATCCACAGCCACATCCTCTCACAGATTTGTCCTCTGCTGGTTGTGTATGTGGTCATGCTAAAGTGCAGGTGCCCCTTAGGCAAATTTTATTTGGCTTAGTTAGTAATACTTTGTTTTGTTTTAATTGGAAAATTTCCAATGAAAATCCTCATTTCCAGCATCTCTTAGGGTGCTCTGGTTCACTGCAGTCCCTGCCTCTTTCTCTTACTGCCTGCAGTGAAGCCAAAAGCCAGTTTCTGTTTTCAGCTCTGCACTACTATTTGGTTTGTAGAGAAGTATTCTTTCAACCTCTAATCTTGCATCTTTCAAACGGGACAGAATGGAAGCTGATCCAAAAAGGGTGTGTGCTTTTCTTTATACTTAGCGCATTCATACGTTTCTCTCTGGGCCTGATCAGTGTACGCATTTGAGCTTGCTGTCCCTGTCTTAGGGTCTGCCATGTTCGTGTTTCCCTTCACTCACCATCCATTTCTAGTCTTAGAACATTTGCACTTTATTGTCTACCTTGAATTCCAGTTATTCTTGTTTGCCATGTCTTACCTTCCTGGCTTGTCTCAGGACAGTATTTGGGGAACCAAGTCCATAATCAGCACATCAAACCTGTGATTTCACAGAGGTAAAGTAATGCTACATTTTTTAAGGAAAAGGAGTGAGCTGCTTTAAAGAAAAATAAGCTGATAACAGTGTGATATATAGATATGGGAAAAATCATGAAGGCGGTATAAGAAGGAATGAAGTTTGGTAAATACTGTTCCAGTTGAGATGTTAGACTTTTTTTTAGGTCAAGGAGCCTTGTAAGAATCTGATGAAAGCTATGGACCCTTTTCTTAGGAAAATGTGCATAAGGATACACACAATAATTTGTCAACATTTTTCAGGGGTTCACCGATACCCTGAAGCACATCTGTGGACTGATTTAGTCTAAATCTAAATAAATATATTCCAATATTAAGTGACTTGTACAATGCATGGCTATTTAGTGGAGAGGTGGGAGAATCTCCAGTCTGGTTGTTTGCTCTCCTGGCCTGTGTTCCTCCTTGAACACTGCTCATGGGGGCAGGAACCTTGGTCCCAGGTTTCCCTAGGCCCTGCCTCATTCCCAACCTTTCAGGTCCCCCTGAGTCAATGAGGGAACATGTGGTTGCTGCCTCCAAGGCCATGAAGATGGGTGACTGGAAGACCTGCCACAGTTTTATCATCAATGAGAAGATGAATGGCAAAGTGTGGGACCTTTTCCCTGAGGCTGACAAAGTCCGAACCATGCTGGTTAGGTGAGCAGAGAGGGAGGCTGTGACAGATGGGAGAAGAAAAGACTGGTTGGTCTCCTTTCCTGAAGGTCTCCCCTGTTTCTCTCTTCTCTTAACAGGAAGATCCAGGAAGAGTCACTGCGGACATACCTCTTCACCTACAGCAGTGTCTATGATTCCATCAGGTAGGATGAGACCTGATGAGGCAGAGGGGCTGCAGCTTTGTGGTAGAGGTTCCTGACTGCTCCCTGCTCTCTGCCTTATTTCTCCCCAGCATGGAGACACTGTCTGACATGTTTGAGCTGGACCTGCCCACTGTGCACTCCATCATCAGCAAGATGATCATTAATGAAGAGTTGATGGTAAGGGCCAGGGATGGTAAATGGGCAGGTGGAGTCATGGAGAGTTTGGAGTGGAGGGAGATGACCTGTGTTGTGTCCTTTCTTCTGCCTTGCTCCTTTCAGGCCTCCCTGGACCAGCCAACACAGACAGTAGTGATGCACCGCACCGAGCCTACGGCCCAACAGAACCTGGCTCTGCAGCTAGCCGAGAAGCTGGGCAGCCTGGTAGAAAATAATGAGCGGGTGTTTGACCACAAGCAGGGTACCTACGGTGGCTACTTCCGAGGTGAGTGGTTCCATCCCCTCTGTTCTCCCGGACGCCTGGCCCCCTTATAGCCTCTCCCCTGGCATTCATCCCCTCCCCTTCCCATTTCTCTCTTGCAGACCAGAAGGATGGCTACCGCAAAAACGAGGGGTACATGCGCCGGGGTGGCTACCGCCAGCAGCAGTCTCAGACAGCCTACTGATCACTTCACTTCCGTCCCCATGGCCTAGACCATTCAACCTTTAAGTTCTAAACTACACCCCAGTCATTAAAGGTCTATTTAGAGTTGCTATAGTTCCTGCTTGTCTGCATGTCGCTACAGAGGTGTGTTGGACACATTCATTTGCTAATTATATTTCTGAGCTTCTACTATATGACAGGCACAAGGTTCGGGATGCAGAGATGACTGGTACATATCCCTGACTTCAGAGAGCTTTCTGCTCTTTGACATTTGAGAGAAAACTGTAATAACATGCGATAAGTTATAACAGGGGTATGAAAAAAGAGGTGGTGGCTATGTTGAACAGGATTGACTTTGGGGCATAAATTTCACAGGAAGCGTAATGGAGGCGGTAGTGGTGGTTCATCAGGCAGGGAAAGGGGAGAGTTAGTCTAGACGTGTGTGAAGTGTGGTCCTTGGACCAATGTGGATCCACAGTTTACCTGTCTGTGACAAAACAGGCACCATAATTAGGAGTAGCACTGAGAGCCTCTGCCATTGATGTGACGTCCAAGCATGTGATCATTTTTCTCATTTGTGTAATTTGTGTGTATTGTGTTTTCAAAAATAGATCCACAGTAGATTGAAATTTTTTTTAAATGACGCTCCACATGTGAGAAGCATTGATACAGGCAAGGGAAGAACAGCAAGTGCGGAGGATTGGAGCAGCTAAAGGACAGTGTGGTTGGTGTAAAGGATACGTGGGCGATGTGCAGGCAGTAGACTAGAGACTTCACCTGGGGCCATCTCATGAGGACTTTGAATGCTTTGGACTTTGGGAGACAAAATACACAAATGAATCCAGTTTGAAGAAGGGTAATGGAGCAGCATTGTAGAGTATGGACTTGGAGGCGGAGAGCCACCAGAAAGTAAAATCATCTAAAGCCAGGGTGGTTAGGATCAGAGGTGAGGGTGCAATCGAAGAGAGGTGGATGTAACAAGCTGTGGGGTTTCTGTGATCAGAGGAATCTGGGAGCAGTAGGAGTCAAGAATGACAGATTCTCCTGACTGGGGATAAATAGATAATAGGGCTATTATCAAGAAATAATTGGAATAGTCTTTGTGTTCAAGAATACAAGAAGAGCAGGTCTGCAGGGTGGGCTAAAAATGAGGTTGGTTTTACAAAAGTTGAGTTTGAGGTGCGTTTGGGACACAAGGGAATTGGAGATTAAGTTTGGGATGCATCTTAATTAGACTGTAGGCTAAGCTGCTATAATGAAGGAACTCCAAAACAAGGATTGAAACAAATCGTTTACTTCTCATGTGACAGTCCAGAGGTAGGTGAGTGGTCCAGGCTTGGGGTTAAGCAACTGTATTCTACAAGATCACCTAGGGACCCAGGATCCCACCGTTCTATCACTCCATCATACCACTGGGTGGTGGTTCTCATCTACATGGTTAAAGCTGGCTCACCATCCCCACCTCCTTGTTCAAGCTCTTAGGAAAGGGAAGAAGTAGTACAGGGCCTGGGAATTGCACTGATCCCATTGGCTAGAACTTAGTCTCATATTCTTACCTACCTGTAGGGAAGATTAAAATGCCTCTAGCTGGATGGTTGTGTGTTCATTTAAACTTAGGGAATTCTATTACTAAAAGAAAGAAGGGGGAGAATGGACACTGGAGAACAATTATTAGTCTATCCTGAAGGGAAAGAACAAAAGATTTTGAAGTGATTGGCTTATGAATAGTGTTCAGAAGTATGGTAGTGGGTAGCATTTATCAGTGGCAGCTTTATTGACTGCTTACATACTTGGTGCTTTACATGCCTTACTTCATTTAATCTTACTCTTATCTCTCATATCTTAAATCTCTTATCTCTTATAGATGGGGAAACTGAGGCCCAAAGATGTTAAGTGATTTTCTTGAGATCATATAACTAGGAAGTAAGGGAGGGAGATCAACAAGGCAGCCTGACTATGATCCCAGCTCTTAACCATTGTACTTAGTGCTAATTATATTTCTGGAATGGGCAGCATAAAGAAGGACAGGGCTAAGGACTGAACTCTCAACATGTGAGTGGTAGATCTAAGGGAAGCCAGAGAGAGGAGTGGCCACAGAGGTTGTAGGACCAGAGAGAAGAGGTGATAGAAAGGCTGAAGAGCCTATGCATCTCTGGGCTGGGCTGCCTTGCACTAAATTTGGCCAGTTTAGCATTGCTTGCTGGGAGGCAAAGCCATTGTCTTGCCCGATTCCAAGGGGGAGCTTTTCTTCCAGTCTGAGTGGTAACCATTGAACAGTGTTGTCAAAGCTTTTTTTGTCCAGGCCTATACAGTAAATATTTTAAGCTTTGTGGGCCACATATGATCTGTAACATATATCTTTTCTTTTAAACAACTCTTTAGAAATGCAAAATCCATTCTTGATTGATCCTACAAAAACAATCTACAGACCAGATTTGTCCTGATCCCTGCCCTAGGTAGAAAGTGATTGGTGCCCCCTGGAATTGTGTGACATGGCATTACTGACAGAGGCCTAGAATATGTTGGGCATGGTTTTGCCTCAGCTCTGGTCTTTTGGAGGGAGTCAAAAGCAATGACCTCTCCCATTGCACACTCAGTTTTTGTGAAAAGCTCAAATGCACAAGTTTTTCTCAAAAGAAAAATTTCAAAGTGTTTTGAAAAAGTAACTGAAACAGCTTTTGTAAACAAAAACCTCAGATTCACAAGTAATTTTCAAAAGAAACTTCAAAGTGTGAAATTGAGCAGATCGTAGATGAAACATAGCAGTTTTTATAATAACAAACTCGGATGCATAAATTCTAAAAAGTATCTTCCCAACCAAGTTTAAGCAAATTTAGATGAAAAAAAGATACTGTTTTGAAAACAAACACTGAAAGTAACTTCCCAACATGAGTTTGAGCAGAACTAGCTAAACCCCAAAATTATTGCACAAATGAGCTCAGATTCCAGAGTTCACAAAATTAACTTCTCAAGGTGAGTTAATTGTACAAATCTGGGTGAAATAATAGTCTTTTATGAAAACGAAATCAGATTCAAGAGTTCTCAAAACTAACTACCCAGCAGGAGGATATTAAACAATTTTTGTTTAAAACAATAAAAAACCGTCTCAAAAATATGTTCAAGCAAATCTGAACGAAATAAGAATGAAGCAGTTTTTGTGAAAATTTTCAGTTTCATAAATTCTCAAAACTAACTTCCTACCATGAATTTGAACAAATATAGCTGAGACAGCTGTTTTTGTGAAAGCAGACTCCACAAATTATTCTGAAATGCATCTTCCCAGCATCAGTTTGAGCCAATTTCAGTGGAAAACAACAGTTTTGGCTCTTGTGAAAGCACAGATTCATGAGTTCTCAAAAGTTGTTTCCCAACTCCCATCGCTGGTCAAGATTTAAGCCCACTACAGCCTATCTCCCACTGATTACAATTAAAAGTCGGGAAAAATTCGAAAAGAGTTACCTGAAGACTCCTGAAAAATAGGGAGGGGAGTCAAAATTTAAGCAATCCATACAGGGGTGAGTTTCCTGGTGGTTTTCCTTCTTCATGGCTTTTACCTCTGAGGTCAAGCTGCAAAAAAAAAACAGAAAGAACCCATCTTAGCTCTGGCCAGAGGACCAGGAAAAGGGACCCTGTGAGCTGGAGAACATAGTAGGAAATCCCATTTCTTTTTTGTTTTTTTACCCCTGGCCTTCCTCCAAGGGGAGGTTAAAGTTGCACGGCTGCAGCAGTTTGCCTTTGGCAGCTGGAACTCTGTCTTCTGGGCAGAGGAACCAGGAAAAGGGGACACTGGTCTGAGGAAGGGGAATCACCTTTTCTTTTTCCTTCCTGTTTTGGCCCAAGGGTAGCCCCGTCATAGAGCTATAGCTGTAGTGGTGGCACAGGCAGGTAAAACTTCTAAAGAACCCTGTCTTTCTGACCAGAGGTTAAGTTGCTTGCTGAAATAAAAATTTCAGACAGGATTTTTAGTGGAATCTAGAGTCTCACAATGTAACATTCAAAATGTCCATAATACAATCTTGACCAGTTCCAAAAGGAAAAATCCATTGACAGATGGCAACCCATATCAAAACCTGTAAAGCAGCTATTGTAACAGTACTGCATGAAATAAATATAAATGCACTTTAAATGAATGGTAAAATAGAAGTTCTTAGCAGATCCTCAACAAAATACAAACTAAATTCAATAGCATATTAAAAGGATTATACACCATAACCAAATGGATTTATCACAAATGCAAGGGTGGTTAAACATAAGAAAATCAATATAATATGCTACATTAATAGAACATAGGAAAAACCCATATGATCAGCTCGATGCAGAAAAGAAAATGGATTTTGACAAAATTACCCTTTCCTGATAAAAATAGTAGAAAACTAGGAATACAAGGGAAATTCCTTAACATGGTAAAGGGCTTTTATGAAAAAGTGATAGCTAACATACTCAATGGTGAAAGAGCTTTTTCCCCAAGATCAGGAAGAAGACAAGGATGCCCACTTACCATTGCTGTTCAACATTGACTGGAAGTTTGAGCCAAAGTAATTAGACAAGAAAAAAATAAAAGGCATCCAAATTGGAAAGGAAGAAGTAAAATCTCTATTCACAGATGACATGAATCCTATATAGAGAAAATCCCAAAGAACCCACAAGAAAGCTACTAGAGCAAACAACTTTAGCAAAGTTATAGGGTACACAACATACAAAAAACAGTTGTGTGTGCATTAAAGGACACTCAACAGAGTGAAAAGGCAACCCACAGAATGGGAGAAAATATTTGCAAATCATATACCTGATAAGGAGTTAATATCCAGAAATATAAAGAACTCCTAAAACTCAACAACAATTAAAAAAACCTGATTAAAAGCAGGGCAAAGGACTTGAAGACATTTCTTCAAAGAAAATACATGAATAGCCAATAGGCACATGAAAAGATGCTCACATTACTAATCATGAGGGAAATGCAAATCAAAACCATGAAATACCACTTCACACCCATTAGGATGGCTGCTATTAAATAGAAAATAAGTGTGAGAATGTGGAGAAATCTGAACACTTGTTCATTGCTAGTAGGAGTGTAAACTGGTGTGGCTGCTGTGGAAGATAGTTTGGTGGTTCCTCTAAAAGCTAAACAATTACTATATGACCCAGCAATGCCACTTCTGGGTATATACCTGAAAGAATTGAAAACAGGGACTCAAAGTGATAATTGTACTCCCATGTTCATTGCAGCATTATTCACAATAGCCAAAAGATGGAAACAAGCCAAGTATCCATCAACAGAAATGGTATTTACATGAAATGGAATATTAGCCTTAAAAAGGAGTAAGGTTCTAATGTGTGTGCTATGACATGGATGAACCTTGAAAACATTATACTAAATGAAATAAGCCAGAAACAAAGGACAAGTATGGTTCCGCTTACATGAGCTATCTAGAATGGGAAAATTCATAGAGGCAGGAAGTAGAGTAGAGGTTACCATGGGCTGGGGCAGCAGGAAATGGGGAGTTATTGATAATGGTTACAGAGTTTCTGTTTTGGGTGATGAAAGAAAAAGTTTTAGAAATTGTGATGGTTACACAACATTGTGAGTGTACTTAATGACACTGAATGTGTACTTAAAAATGGTTAGAAATTACCACTGTGCACCTATTAAAATGACCGAAATCCAGAACACTGACACCACCAAATGCTGGCAAAGATGTAGAGCAACAGGAAATCTTATTCTTTGCTGATGGGAATGCAAAATGTTACAGCCACTATGGAAGACAGTTCGGCAGTTCCTTACCATACCATCCAGCGATCCTGCTCCTTGGTATTTACCTAAAGGAGTTGAAAAATTTTATGTACATAAAAACCTGCACATGGGTATTTAGAGCAGCTTTATTCATAATTCCCAAAACTTGGAAACAACCGTGATATCCTTCAGTAGGCGAATGGATAAAGTGTGGTAGATCTGGACAATTCAGCACTAAAAAGAAGTGAACTATCGAGCCATGAAAAGACATGGAGAACACAAATGCGTTATTCCCAAGTGAAAGAAGCAAATCTAAAAAAGCTATGTATTGTATGATTCTAATACTTGACATTCTCTAAAAGGCAAAACTATGGAAACAGTAAAAAGATCAATAGTTGCCAGGATTTAGGAGGGAGGGAGAGAGGGATGAATAGGTAGAGTACAGAGGATTTTCAGGACAATGAAACTACTATGTATGATTCTATAATGGCAGATACATGCCATTAAACATTTGTCCAAACACACAGAATGTACAACACCAAGAGTGAACCCTAATGTCAATTATGGACTTTGAGGGTTAATGATATATCAATGTAGGTTCATCAGTTGTAACAAATGTACCACTCTGGTGGAGGACTTTGATAATGAGGGAGGCTATACATATGTGGGAGCAGGGGGTATATGGGAAATCCCAGTACCTACTGCAAAATTTTGCTGTGGACCTAAAACTGCTCTAAAAAATATAGTATTTTTTAAAAATGGTAAACTTCATCTGATGTATATTTTACCACAATAAAATAAAAATGAATCAAAGACCTAAGTGTAAAACTTAAAACTATAAAACTATTAGAAGAAAACATTGGAAGAAATCTTTGTGACCATGAATTAAGCAAAGATTTATTAGATTAATACCAATACCATGATCCATAAAAGAAAAAGATAAATTGGATCTCATCAAAATTGAGAACTTTTCTTCAAAAGTCATGCTAAAAGAATGAAAAGACAAGCTACAGACTGGGAGGAATTTGTAAATCAGATGTCTGATAAAGGACTTGTATCCAGAATATATAGAACTCTCAAAACTCAATAAGAAAACAACCCAATTTAAAAATGGGTAAAAGATTTGAACAGACACTTCACCAAAGAAGATGTATTGATGGCCAATAAACACAAGGGGAAGGAAATGCCACTTCTGTGCTCTAGAGAACAGATCTGCAGTCAGAAGGGATGAGAGAGGGATTGTCAAGAGATTCCAGATGGTTGTCACAAAGCAAGTCTTTGGTCTCCTCTTCAGGACTCAGGATTCCCACAGATCCAACCCCAGGCCCCAAATGCCCCCAAGTTTTGAGTGTGGAAGAGCATACTTTGGCTGCCTTTCAGTCCCCCCTCTAACATCCTTGACCTAGGGTCTGTCTTTATCCTCTGGGCCACCTTCACTTCCCCAGGGGGCACTATTCCCTCACAAAACACAGTGCAAGGCCCACTCTTCCTACAGAAGCAGCAAAAGGCCATCACAGCAGCTTCTGCTCCTTTAACCAATCCCCTCTACCCTCACAACCCTTCTCAGCCTTCCCCACCAGCAGGGCTTCATATTCTCAACACTCTCTAGAAGCAGAATCCCTTGGGAAGCTTAAAAAAATTCTGATAATCCAACTATATGCTGTTTATAAGAGACATACTTAGATTCAAAGACACAAATAGGTGGAAAGTAAAAGGATAGAAGATATACCATGCAAAAGAAAGCTGGAGTGTCTATACTTATGTCAGACAAAATAGACTTTAAGGAAAAAATTGTTACTAGAAGCAAAGAAGGATATTTTATAATGATAAAAGATCAACCCAGGGGCCGGCCCAGTGGCGCAGAGGTTTGGTTCACGCTTGGCAGCCCGGGGTTCGCGGGTTCGGATCCCAGGCGCCTGCCGACGCACTGCTTGTCAGCCATGCTGTGGCAGCGTCCCATATAAAGTAGAGGAAGATGGGCACGGATGTTAGCCCAGGGCCAGTCTTCCTCAGCAAAAAGAGGAAGATTAGCAACAGATGTTAGCTCAGGGCTGATCTTCCTCACACACACACACACAAAAAAAGAATCAACCCATTAGGAAGATATAACAATTATAAACATAAGCACCTAACATTAGAGCCCCAAAATACATGAGGCAAAAACTGACAATTGAAGAGATACAGACAATTCAATGATAATAGTTAGAGACTTCAATACCCTACTTTCAATAATGTATACAATAATTAGGCAGAAGATCAATATGGAAATAGCAGACTTGAACAACACTATAAACCAACTAGACCTAACAGGCATCTATAGAACTCTCCACCTAACAACAGCAGAATAAGCATTCTTCTCAAGTACACTTGGAACATTCTCCATGATAGAACACATATTAGGCCATGAAACAACTTGCAATAAATTTTAAAAGATTGAAATCACACAAAGTATGTTTTCCACCCATAATGGAATTAAATTAGAGATTAAGAACAGAAGGAAATTTGGGAAATTCACAAATACATGGAAATTAAAGAACATACTCCTAAAAAAAATCAATGGGTCAAAGAAGAAATAACAAAGGAAATTAAAAATACTTCGAGGTGAATGAAAACAAAAATACAACACACCAAAACTTAGGGAAATCATTCAAGTCAGTACTTAGAGGGAAATTTATAGCTGTAAACATCTATATTTAAAGAGAAGAAATATCTTAAATTAGTAACTTAAACTTCTACCTTAAGAAACTAGACACAGGGGGCTGGCTTGGTGGCATAGCAGTTAAGTTTGCACATTCTGCTTCGGCAGCTGAGGGTTTGCTGGTTCAGATCCTGGGCGCGGACCTACTTACCGCTCATCAAGCCATGCTGAAGCGGTGTCCCACACAGCAGAGCTACAACTCTACAACTATGATACACAACAATATACTGTGGCTTTGGGGAGAAAAAAGAAAAAGAGGAAGATTGGCAACAGATGTTAACACAGGGCCACTCTTCCTCAAAAAAAAAAAAAAGAAACTAGATAAAGAAGAGCAAAGTAGATCCAAGGCAAGCAGAGGATTAAAATAATAAAGATAAGAGCAGAAATAAATGAAACAGAGAATAGAAAAACACTAGAGGAAATCAATGAAACTGAAAGTTGATTCTTTGAAAAATCCACAAAATTGATAAACTTTTAGATGGATTGACCAAGAAAAAAAGAGGACTCAAATTATAAAACAGTAACTAAAGAAGAGGCATCACTACCAACAGAACATAAATGAAAGGATTATAAGGGAATATTATGGACAGTTGTATGCCAACAAATTAGATAACCTAGATGAAATGGACAAATTCCTAGAAGAACACAAACTACCAAAAGTAACTCAAGAAAAAATATAAAGTCTGAATAGATCTGTAACAATTAAAGAAACTGAATTAGTAAAAATAATTTTAAAACTTCCCACAAAGAAAAGCCTAGGCCAAATGACTTCACTATGATTTCCACCAAACAATTAAAAAAGAATTAACATGAATCCTTCACAAGCTCTTCCAAAAATTAACAGAGCAGGGAGGAAGAATAGGAAGGAGGCGGAGGAGGCAGACTAAGAAGTACCAGGAACACATCTCCCCACCTAGATAGCGATTGTACGGGCAGAATCTTTCTGGTGCAACTATTTTGGAACTCTGGAGTCTATTGAAAGCTTGCAACTTCCAGGGGGAGCCTTGAATGGTAAATTGCATTTAATTTCAGTCAATTTCAGCTCTTAGCTCTGCAGCAGCTACGCACCCTACCCCCCAAGTCCTGTGGCAGGCAGCAGTGCACATGTTCCTGGACCAACTTGCATGCAGCTTGTTGGAGCCAGGTTGGGCAATAAGGACCCTGCCCTTCAAATATGAGGGATCTGTGTTCTCATCACTGATTGCTGCTTCTGACCAAAAGGTGCACACACAGAGGCAGGCAGGCTTTGTTGTGTGCATGCTTGCACACACACACACCATTTTTGCTAGCCTTTCTCCCTCTAGTTGAAGTGACTTCCAGGGGATTTTACGGACAGGTACCTTTTTTCCCTTTCACTTTTCTCCTTTTCCTCTTTTGGGAGCCAGACATTAAAGACTAGGACATTTAAAAGCAACCACATATACAGGGGAAATTAGAGTCATCATGCAACCCCAGGGAAAGGTGCAATCTCAGAAAAGACAAGAGGAGACCTTAAGTTTACACCTCAGTCTGATCGTCAGCACAGAGATAGCTTATAGCAATCAAAAAACAAAAGACAGCAAACTCTAGGGAAGGAGGATAATCTGGTTTCCAGTTACCACATTATTAAATTTAAAGGTCCAGTTTTCAACAACAAAAAAAAATCACAAAGCATACAAAGAAACAGGAAAGTATGGCCCATTCATGTGAAAAAGAAATAAACCAATAGAGACTGTCCCTGAGAAAGATCAGATGGAAGACCTACTAGACCAAGACTTTAAAACAACTTTCTTAAAGATGCTCAGAGAACTAAAAAAAGACATAGAGAAAATCAAGAAAATGATGTATGAACAATGTGAAAATTTCAATAAAGATATAGAAAACCTAAAAAGAAACCAAAAAGAAAAAAATTCTGAAGCTGAAAAGTATATAACTGAAAGGAAAATTTCACTAGAGGGATTCAAATGTAGCTTTGAGTAGGCAGAAGAAAGAATCATCAAACTTGAAGATAGGACACTTGAAATTATCAAGTCTGAGGAACAGAAAGTAAAAAGACTGAAGAAAAATGAAGAGAGTCTATGGGACCTGTGGGCCATTATCAAGCAGACCAACATATGCATTGTGAGAGTCTCAGAAGAAGAGAGAAAGAAAGGGGCACAGAGATTATTTGAAGAAATAATAGTGAAAACTTGCCAAATTGGATGAAATATATGAATATAAACATCTGAGAAGTTCAACAAACTCCAAGTAGGATGAACTCAAAGAGGCTCATGTTATAATCAAGACACTTTATATTCAAGAAAGAAAAAGACAAAGAGAGAATCTTGAAAGCAACAAGAGAAAAGTGACTTGTCACATACAAGGGATTCTCAATAAGATTATGAGCAGATTTCTCATTAGAAACTTTGGAAGCCTGAAGGTAGTGGGATGATATATTCAAAGTACTAAAAGAAAAAAATCAACCAAGAATTCTATATCTAGCAAAACTGCCCTTCAAAAGTGAAGAAGGACTTGAGACATTCTCAGATTTTAAAAAAGCTGAGGGAACCCATTCCCACTAGACCTGCCCTGCAAGAAAATGCTAAAGGGAGTTCTACAAGTTGAAGTGAAAGGACACAAGACAGTAACTTAAAAGTATATGAAGAAATAAAGATATGAGTAAACATTAATATATGGGCAATTATAAAAGCTACTATTATTGTGACAATGGTTTGTAACTCCACATTTTTTCTACATGATTTAAGACACTAATGTATTAAAAAACAATTATTTATGTTTTTTGACAAACAATGTATCCTGATGTAATTTGTGACATCTATAACTGAAAGGGAAGGGAATGGAACTGTAAAAGAGCAGGGTTTTTGCACTTTATTAAAGTTAAGCTGGTATACATTAAAATGAATGTTCTAAGTTTAGAAATGTTAAATGTAATCCCTATGGTAAGCACAAAGAATGGCTATAGAATATACACAAAAGGAAATGAGAAGTAAAATGTTTCATTACACAAAATCAACTAAACACAAAAGAAGACAGTAAAGTAGATAATGAGGGGCAACAAAAACTATAAGCCTTATAAAAAACAAACCACAAAATGACAGAAGTCCCTCCTTATTTACTTTAAATGTAAATGGATTAAACTCTACAATCAAAAGACAGAGATTGGCAGAATAGATGAGAAAAATGTTCTAACAACATGTTGTCTACAAGAGACTCACTTTAGACCCAAGACACAAATAGATTGAAAGTGAAAGGATGGAAAAAGATATTCCATGCAAATAGTAACCAAAAGGGAGCAGAGCTGCTAATATCAGACTAAATAGACTTTAAATTAAAAAACAGATACAAGAGACAAAGAAGGGTATTATATATTAATAAAAGGTTTAATACATAAAAAGATATGACAATTATCTTTTTACACACAAACATTTACACACCTAATAACAGACCATCAATATATATGAAGCAAACACTGACAGAATTGAAGGGAAAAAATAGGCAATTCTACAATAATACTTGGACACTTCAATACCCCACTCTCACTAATGGATAGAACAACCAGACAAAAGATAAGTAAGGACACAGGGACTTGAACAACACAATAATTCAGCTAGATCTAACAAACATATACAGAACATTCTACTCCACAACAACAGAATACACATTCTTCTCAAATGCACATGGCACATCCTCCAGGATAGACCAATGTTATGCCACAAATTAAGTCTCAGTAGATTTTTTAAAAGATAGGTATCATACAAAGTATCTTCTCCAACCATAACTGGATGAATTTAGAAATCAATAACAAGGAAAACTGGAAAATTCACAAATTTGTGGAAATTAAACAACACACTCTTAAACAACTAATGGATAAAATAAGAACTCACAAGAGAAATTAGAAAATACTTAGAGATGAATGAAAGTGAGAACACAACATATCAAAACTTATGAGATATGGTGAAAGCAATGCTAAGGGGGAAATTTATAGCTATAAATGCTCTTACATTAAAAAAAAAGGATGCACATGAATTGGAAGAATAAACATAGTTAAAATGTCCATACTACCTAAAGCAATCTACAGATTCAATGCATTCCCAACCAGAATCCCAATGACATTCTTCATGGAAATAGAACATAAAATACTGAAATTCGTATGGGGCAACAAAAGACCCCGAATAGCTAAAGCAATCCTGAGATAAAAGAACAAAGCTGGAGGCATTACAATCTCTGACTTAAAAATATACTACAAAGCTATAGTAATCAAAACAGCATGGTACTGGTACAAAAACAGACACACAGATCAATGGAACAGAATTGAAAGCCCAGAAATAAAACCATACATCTATGGACAGCTAATCTTTGACAAACGAGCTAAGAACATACAATGGAGAAAGGAAAATCTCTACAATAAGTAGTGCTGGGAAAATTGGACAGCAACATGCATAAGAATGAAAGTAGACCATCTTCTATCACCATACACAAAAATTAACTCAAAATGGATTAAACACCTGCAAGTAAGACCTGAAACTATAAAATTCCTGGAAGAAAATATAGGCAGTACACTAATTGACATCAGTTATAAAGGGATCCTTTTGGATTCCACGTCTATTCAGACTAGGGAAACAAAAGAAAAAATAAACAAGTGCGACATCATCAGACTACAGAGCTTCTACAAGGCAAATGAAACCAGGATCAAAATGAATAGACAGCCCACCAGCTGGGAGAAAATATTCACAAGTTATATATCCAACAAGGGATTAATCTCCATATTATATAAAGAACTCACACAACTGAACAACAAAAAAACAAACAACCCAATCAAAAAATGGGCAAAGGATATGAACAGACATTTTTCCAGGGGAGATATACAGATGGCCAACAGACACATGAAAAGGTGTTCAACATCACTAATAATCAGGGAAATGCAAATCAAAACTACATAAGATATCCCCTTACACCTGTTAGAATGGCTATAATCACCAAGAACAACAAATGTTGGAGAGGTTGTGGAGAAACAGAAACACTAATTCACTGCTGGTGGGAAAGCAAACTCATGCAACCTGTATGTAAAACAGTATGGAGTTTCCTCAAAAAGTTAAAAATAGAAATAACTTATGATCCAGCAATCCCACTATTGGGTATCTACCCAACAGACCTGAAATCAACAATCCAAAGAGGCTTATGCACCCCTATGTTCATTGCAGCATTATTCACTATAGCCAAGAAGTGGAAGCAACCCAAGTGTCCCTTAACTGATGATTGGATAAAGAAGATGTGGTATATATATACAATGGAATACTACTCAGCCATAAAAAAAGACAGAATTGTCCCATTTGCAACAACATGGATGGACCTAGAGGGTATTATGTTAAGTGAAATAAACCAGAGAGAGAGAGACAAACATCACATGATTTCACTCATATGTGGAATATAAACTAACACACAGACAGAGAGAACTGGTTGGTAGTTACCAAGGGCAAGGGGAGTGGGGGGTGGGCACAAGGGGTGAAGGGATGCATTCATATGGTGACTGACAAACAATAATGTACAACTAAAACTTCACAATGTTATAAACTATTAAGACATCAATAAAAAAAGAAAGAAAGGAGTCAGCCTCATGGCATAGCAGTTAAGTTCAAGCATTTCACTGTGGTGGCCTGGGGTTTGCCAGTTTGGATCCTGGGGACATACCTACTTACTGCTCGTCAAGCCATGCTGAGGTGGCCTCCCATACAGAAGAGCTACAACTCTACAACTATGATACACGACTACGTACTGGGGCTTTGGGGAGAAAAAAAGAGGAAGATTGGCAACAGATGTTAATGCAGGGCCATTCTTCCTCAAAAAAAAATTTTTAAGAGAAAGATCTAAAATCAACAACCTAACTTTACAACTTAAGGAGCAAGAAAAAGAAGAACAAACTGAACCAACGCAAAGCTAGCAGAAGGAAGGAAATAATAAGGTTAGAGCAGAGATAAATGACATAGGGAATAGAAATACAATAGAGAAAATCAACAAAACCAAAACTTGGTTCTTCAATAAGATCAACAAAATTGACAAACCTTTGGCTAGATTGGCTAAGGAAAAAAAAAGAGAAGACTGAACTACTAAACTCAGAAATAAAAATGGGAATGTTACTACCAATTCTACAGAAATAAAAAGGAAAAGAGAGTACTATGAATAATGTGTGCCAACAATTTGAATGAGTTAGATGAAGTGGACAAATTCCTAGAAACACAAAGCCTACCAAGACTGAATCATGAATAGAAAATCTGAATAGACCTATAACCAGTGTGGAGATTGAATCAGTAATCAAAAACCTCCCAACGAAGAAAAGCTCTGGACCTGCTGGCTTCACTGGAGAATTACACCAAACATTTACAGAAGAACTAACACCAGTCCTTCTCAAACTTTTTCAAAAAATTAAAGAGGAAGGAGCACTTCCTAACTCATTCTATAAGGCCAGCATTGCCCTGATACCAAAGCCAGACAGACTCTACAAGAAAAGAAAACTACAGGCCATTATCCCTTATGAACATTAATGCAAAAATCCTCAACAAAATCCTAGCAAACCAAAGTCAGCAGCATATTAAAATGATTATATGCTATGACCAAGTGGGACTTATTCCTGGAATGCAAGGATGGTTCAACGTTTAAGCCTCAATCAGTGCAATACACCACATTAAGAGAATGAAGAAAAAATGTCACATGATCATCTCAAATGATGCAGAGAAAGCATTTGACAAAATTCAACACCATTTCACAATAAAAACACTCAACAAACTAGGAATAGAAGGAAACTACCTCAACATAATAAAAGCCATATATGAAAAACTCACAGTGACCAACATGGTCAATGGTTTAAGATGGAAAACTCTTCTTCTAAGATCAGGAACAAAGCAAAGCTGCTTATGTCACTTCTGTTCAACATAGTATTGGAAGTTCTAGCCAGAGCATTAGGGAAGAAAAAGAAATAAAAGGCTTCCAAATTGGAGAGGAAGAAGTAAAATTATCTCTGTTTGCAGATGACATGATCTTTTATGTAGAAAACTATAAAGATCACACACACACACACACACACACACACATGCACACACACACACACACACACACACACACACTGTGTGAGCTGATAAACAGTTAGAGCTAATAAACAGAGCCAGTAAATGAGTTCAGCAAAGTTGGAGGATACAAACTCAACATGCAAAAGTCAGTTGCATTTCTAAACACTAACAATGAACAATCCAAAAAGGAAATTGAGAAAACAATTCCATTTATAATAGCATTGAAAAGAATAAAATACTTAGAAATAAAGTTAGCAAGGAGGTGAAAGACTTGTATGCTGAAAAGTACAAGATATTGTTGAAAGAAATTAATAAGACATAAATAAATGGAAATACATCTTATGTTTATGGATTGGAAGAGATTGTTAAGATGTCAATACTACCCAAAGAAAACTACAGGTTCAATGCAATCCCTATAGAAATTCTAACAACTTTTAATTTGCAGAAATAGAAAAGTTCAGCCTAAAATTCATATGGAATCTCAAGGGACCCCGAATAGCCAAAACAATCTTGAAAAAGAGCAAAGTTAGAAGATGCACACTTCCTGATTTCAAAACTTACTATAAAGCTACAGTAATCAAAACTATGTGATAAAGACATATGTATAGACCAATGGAATAGAATAGAGAGCCCAGAAATAGACCCTTGCATATATGGTCAAGTGATTTTTGACAAGTGTTCCAAGACCATTCAATGGAGAAAGGGCAATCTTTTCAACAAATTGTGCTGGAAAAACTGGATACCCACATGCAAAATAATGAAATTGGACCCTTACCATACACCATGTACAAAGATCAACTCAAGGTAATTCAAAGACCTAAACATAAGAGCTAAATCTACAAAACTCTTAGAAGAAAATGCAGGGGAAAATATTTGCAACACTGAGTTTGGCAATGATTTCTTGGATATGACACCAAAAGCTCAGGCAACAAAAGAAAAAGTAGATAGACTGAACTTCATTAAAATTAAAAACTTTGTGCATCAAAGGTCGCTATTGAGAGAGAAAATTTTGCAAATCATATATCTGATAAGGAATTAATATCCAGAATATATAGAGAACTCCTAAAATTCAACAACAACAAAAACTGAGCAACCCAATTCAAAAAAGGGCAAAAGACTTGAATAGACATTTCTCCAAAGAAGACAAATGGTCAATAAGCACATGAAAAGATGCTCAACATCATTAATCATTAGGGAAATGCAAATCAAAACCACAATGAGATGCCACCGTACACCCATTAGGATAGCTATTATTTAAAAACAAAAAACAGAAAGGAATGAATGTTGGAGAAGATGTGGAGAAATTGGAAAACTCATGCATTGCTAGTGGGAATGTAAAATGGTATAGCCACTGTGGAAAACAGTATGGCATTTACTCAAAAAGTAAAGCATAGAATTACCATATGATCTAGCAATTTCATTCCCAGGTATATACCCCACGAAATTGAAAGCAGGGTCTCAAAGAGATATTTGTATATCCATATTCAAAGCAGCATTATTCACAGTAACCAAAATGTGGAAACAACCTATGTATTCATAGATGGATGAATGGATAAACAAAATGTGTTATATACATGCAATGGAATATTAGCCAGAAAAAAGAAATAAAATTCTGATATATGCTGCAACATGGATGAACCTTGAGGATATTATGCTAAGTGAAATAAGCTAGTCATAAAAAGACAAATGCTATATAATTCCACTTATATGAGGTACCTAGAGTATTCAAAATCATAGAAACAGAAAATAGGATGGTGGTTGGCAGGGGCTGGAGGGAGGGGAGAATGGAGACTTATTGTTTAATGGGTATAGAGCTTCAGATTTGCAGGATGAAAAGAGTCTGGAGACAGATGGTGGTGACCATTGCACAACAATATGAATGTACTTAATATCACTGAACTGTACAATTAAAAATGGTTACGATGGTAAAAAAAAAAAAAAAAAAAAAGAGGAGGGAACACTTTCTAACTTATACTGTGAGACCAGTATTACCCTGATACCAAAACTAGACAAAGACATCACAAGGAAAGAAAACTACAGACCAGTATCCCTGATTGATGTAGATGTAAAAATCCTCAAAAAATATTAGCAAACAGAATCCAGCAGCATATAAAAACGATCATATTCCACTCTGATATGTAAAGAGCTTGGAACTCATCACTTCCATCCTCACAACAAGAAAAAGAGATGAACAAACTGAAAATCAACAACTCTTCTTAGACGCATCAGAGAATGGAGGCCACAGGGTAAACCAACACTGAAAACTGGAAAGATGGGCAAATACAGAGAATCACAATCTACCAAGTGCAGAAACAACTGGAACCAGGAACGGGTAGGAAAACTTAAACTGTAATCTATGAACTGCTAGAAGCTGAGTGTGGATTAGCTTGAGAGTTAAAAACTCCTGGAGGCCCAGTCTTAGGGGCTGGTTTACCTCCAGGAACCCACCAGGTTGGTGGTGAAGACTGGAGAAAAATACTCTCATGCTTCCATCAGGGGCAGGGGACAAATAACCATTTTGAAATATGCCCAGAGCATTCTGTTCTCCATCTGCCCTCAAGGGAAACCACTTTACCAGAGCCTAACCTATGTGGGGGAAGGGAAATACCAAACTCCAGCCCCCTCTAGCCTTCATGTCTCATCTAAGAGGGGAAAAAAGCTGAGGAGCACTTGTAACAACCACAGCCCGGGGCATAGACCCACTAAAATACTGAGACCTAATCATAGGATTATAGAATGCTTCTCCTCCCCCCATACCTTACCAACACATCAAAAGGAATCTTGTGTAATAACAGAGGATCACAGCTGAAAGAACTGCAAGACTCAGACTATTTAAGAAGGCATTTCTAGGGAAACCCAAAGGCAAGAGGAGAGACAAGAACAAGAACACTAAAGGAAACTGAAGCCTCAGACACCTACAGCTACAGCAAGCAGTGAAGACAGCAAAGCTCCTAACCAGGTGAACATAAACTCTTACATTAAGGTCTATTTACTTCAGTCTTATTACCCAATACATCATGCCTGGCTTTCAACATAAGATTACAAGACGTGTGAAAAGGCAAGAAGAAACATAGTCTTAAGAGACAAAACGAGCAAAGAACTGGACTCATATACGGCAGATATTTTGGAATTATCAGACCAAGAATTTAAAATAACTGATTAATATGCTAAGGGCTTTAATGGGAAAAGTGGACAACACACAAGAACAGATGGGTAATGTAAGCGCAAAGATTGAAACTCTAAGAAAGAACCAAAAGAAAATACTAGAAACAAAAAATACTTAACAGAAAAGAAGAATGCCTTTGATGGTCTCATCAGTAAACTTGACACAATCGAGGCAAGAATCAGTGAGCTTGAGGATATGTTAGTAGAAACTTCCCAGACAAACGTGAACAGAAAACATAATGGGAAAAAAAGAGAATAGAGTATCCAAGAATTGTGGGACAATCTCAAAAGGTGGAACATACATATAATGAGAATACTAGAAGGAGAAGAAAGAAATGAGCAGAAGAAATATTTGATTAATGGCTGAGAATTTTCCAAAATTAATGACAGACGCCAAACCACAGATCTAGGAAGCTCAGAGAACACAAGCCAGGATAAAAATTAAAAATTCTATACCTAGACATAGCATATTCAAACCGTGGAAAACCAAAGACGAAGAGAAAATCTTGCAAAAAGCCAGAGGAAATAAAACACCTTGCATTTAGAGGAACAAGGATAAGAATTACGTCAGACTTTTTTTTCACAAACATGCAAGCAAGAAGAGAGTGGAGTAAAATATTTAAAGCACTGAAAGGAAAAAAAAAAACCTGCAATTCTGTATAGAGTGAAATTATCCTTCAAAAGTGAAGGAGAAAGAAAGACTTTCTCAGACAAACAAAAACTGAAGCAATTTGTAACCAGCAGACAAACCTGCTTGCAAGAAATGTTAAAAGAAGTTCTTTAAAGAAAAGAAAATGATATAGGTCAGAAACTCAGATCTATATGAAAAAAGGAAGAGTGTTAGAGAAAGAATAAATTAAGGTAAAATAAGACCATTATACTTCTTATCCTTAATTGATCTAATAAATAACTTTTTGTCCAAAATAATAGCAATAATGTATGTATGATAGCTTATGGAGAAGTGAAATGAATGACAGCAATGTTACAAAGGATGGAAGAGAGAAATTGGGAATATTCTAATATACCTGCACTATCCATGAAGCAATATCTTTGAAAATAGACCTAGATCAGTTGTAAATATAAACTGCAAACTCTAGGGAAATCCTAATACCAAACCCAGATAAAGACAATACAAGAAAGGAAAACTACAGAACAATATTTCCATGAACATAGATACAGATATCCTCAACCAAATATTAACAAATCAGATCCATCAATGTTTAAAAAGAATTATACATCACAACCAAGTGGGATTTATTCCCGAGAGTCAAGTCTGATTTAACTTTCAAAAATCAATTAATATAATCCATCACATCAACAGGATAAAGAAAAAACATATAATCATATCAATAGATACAGAAAAATAATTTGACAAAATGCAAGATCCATTCATGATAAAGAAAAAAAAAACTCTCGGTGAATTAGAGATGGGGGAACAAAAACCTATAGCTAACACCATACTTAATGGTGAGAAACTAGATGTTTTCCCCTTAAGACTAGGAACAAGGCAAGGATATCCCTTCTCACCCCTAGTATTCAACATAATACTGGAAGTCCCAGCTAGTGCAATGAGGCAAGAAAAGGAAATAAAACATATACAGATTGGGAAGGAGGAAACAAACTGTCTTTGTTGCAGATGACATGATTGTTGATATAGAAAATCGCAAAGAATCAACCAAAAACTCCTGGATAAAACAATGATGTCCACTCTTACCACTTCTACTCAAACTAGAGTTTCTAGTCAGGGCAATTAGGTGAATGTGAGAAGGATTGGTGTTAATTCTTCCGTAAAAGTTTGCTGAAATTCACCAGTGAAGCCATCTGGTCCAGGGCTTTTCTTTGTTGAGGTTTTTGGTGACTGGTTCAATCTCCTTATTAGTTATATTCAGATTTCCTATTTCTTGACGATTCAGTTTGGGTAGATTGTGTGTTTCTAGGAATTTGTCCATTTCATCTAGCTTATCCAATTTGTTGGCATACAATTGTTCATAACATGTTCTCCTCTCTCTTAAGGATTTGAAACTGGAATACTGAGCTGATTCTAATTTGTACTGTCACTTTCTGCCTCTTTCCTTCCTCACAGTTCTATGTCTTTTCTCCCTATCTCTTACTCTCTACTTTTCATTTTTCAGCCTTTCTCACCCTTCACTCATTCTTCAACCTGTCTCTTTTTTCTTCTTTCCCTTTACTCCCCCTGTTATCCCTTCCACCCTTTCAGACTCCCACTTACAGATCTACACAGAGCTCCACTCATGGATGCATGGTGGCTCCTCTGTGCTGCTAACATGTCCCTTTAATGTAAGGAACATCATTGGTCTGGTTTACTCCAGATATACTGTCCTGCCCCAGACAAACACATTTTAGCCCAATTTCTGGAGGAGAAAGAGAAGGAAGAAGAGGGGGAACAGTTCTAAGGAGGCCTTCTCTTCAGGTTCTATTCCCAAGGCAATACTTCCCTATTGATACCCAGAATGCAGTAAAAGAATGCCATGGCCCACAAAGTTAGGAGCAGCACACAGACCCTCTTCTGGGTCACTGGTGAGAAAGCTTTCCCCTGCCCCCACAATCCCTCAGGTTTCTCTCACCGTTTTTCTCTGAGCCCTGTTAACTTGAGTCAAAGGCTCAATTTACTCAACCCATCTTATCCCAAAGATGAGGTATTTCTTGGGGTCTGCCATTCCCAAACTTTAAGGTCCTTCTCTCCATTGCCCTCAACTTCCCCATATCTTCTCCTCTCCCTGAGTAGCCTGCATCTGAGACAGAAGGTCCCAGACAAATGGATGGAACTGTTGATAATAACAGTTCATCTTCCTCTTTCCCTTTTCTCACTCCTCTAGCTGCATCCCCCTATCTCCTTGCTCCCAGTCCAGGTAACTTCAAGGGAGAATACCACTCACCTCTGCCACTTCAAAGGTTTCTGTGCAGTAGGGGGCCTTCAGGCCTGGTGGCCATGGAAGGGGAAAGAACACCCAGGGGTGATCAGTGCTGGATTCCTCAAACAGAACTGGGTTGCACCTTTGATCTGGAGCTGCTCTAAGCCTGACCCTACAGCCCTAAAATCAAGGGGTGATCTTTACCTGTCACATGGTCCACCCAGCCCTGGGGTATCCTCTGCAGCAGATACTGTGGTTGAAGTTCAGAGGCAATGCAAAGCAGTTCACACGGATTGCAGAGGAGGTCAAAGAAGACACAGAAAGGTCAGTGAAGAGCAGATGCAGCACACGGAAAGGAGGGAGGCAGGAGATGGTTATTGGGAGAGAGTCCAGATGAGGTGTTTGCAAGATGACTCTATTTTCAATTTCTCATTCTCCACTGGCCTATCAACATGAGCATTCAAGGTTTGATACTGTAAAAATATCCTCTCAGTTCCGATCCCAGCTCTAGCTTCTATTTTCTCTCCTTCCTTTGCTTTATTGCCAAATCTACAGAGAATAGTCCTCATGTGCTTAGCTCCATCACTCTCCCCAGCCTTCCACTGCCTTCAGTTCCCCGCCTTCATGCCTATATGGAAGTGCTCTCCAAATTGTCACATCAAAATTCAGCTGTTAAAACTCCTTCGATTCAACCCACACTTACTGAACAGTTACTGTGCACCTGACACTTTACTCGTAGCAGCAGTTCTCAAAGTTTTTGGTCTCAGAACTTCTTTATACTCTTAAAAATTATTGAGGACCCCAACAAGCTTTAGGTTATGTGGGTTATGGCTATTGATATTTATCCCACTGGAAATTAAAACTAAGAAAGTGTTTAAATGTTAATTTATCATTTAAAAATACCAATAACAAACTATGTTAACATAAATTACATGATTTTTAATGAAAAAATAACAACTATATTTTCCAAAACAAAAAAACAAATTTAATGAGAAGAGTAGCTTGTCTTACATTTTTGTAAATCTCTTTAATGTGTGGCCCAACAGGAGAAAGCTGGCTTCTCATATCTGCTTCTGCATTCAATATGGCTTGATATATTGTTTTGGTTGAAGTATAGAAAGAAAATCCAGCCTCACACAGATATATAGTTGGAAAAAAGAAGAGTATTTTTCAGGTAATTATGGATATACTTCTTCGATACTACACCAAAATTTTACAAAAGGTTGTCATTTTAAAGGTAAGTTAAAAATGTAGAAAGTGAAATCTTACCAATGAATACATCATACTCTGTCATATTAAAATCCATTAGTCTATCTTAACCACCAATCTCATTGGAAAAAAATCTTTAAGTATCGGGAAGCTGTCAGGATCTTGATAATGATACAAGTTTTTGAAAATTGTAATTTTCACTTAAAATTTTATCACTGGTAACAAACATTATCATTTTTTTTCCTTGGTGTGACAGGCTTACTGAGTTCATTTTTGAAAAAATGTCTGCCAGATACCTAACTCTGAATAATAATAACTTGTTCTTCATTGGTTTTTTGGGGTGTTTCTTTTTTTTTTTTTTTTTTGGTAAGGAAGGTTAGCCCTGAGCTAACAACCATTGCCAAACCTCCTCTTTTTGCTGAGGAAGATTGGCCCTGGGCTGACATCCGTGCCCGTCTTCCTCTACTTTATACGTGGGACACCTGCCACAGAATGGCTTAATGAGCGGTATGTAGGTCTGCATCTGGGATCTGAACCTGTGAACCCTGGGCCGCCGAAGTGGAGCACACGAACTTAACCACTACACCACTGAGCTGGCCCCTTGTTCTTCATTCTTATGAGAAAAATGATGTTCCATTAAAAAAGTGACTAGTTTAGCTCACAACTCCATCTCACAAGTGCCTTTCCTTGAGATAAACATTGCCGTTCACTGTGCAGCATAAGTGCTTTATCTGTACTTCCCATTTTGACACACAGAATATTTAAAAGATATGTATTCAAGGGTTGATATTTAATAAAATTGATCATTTTTACTGCTTCAATAAGGACATTCTTAAGTGAAACTGGCTTTTATTTTTACTCTAAATGCATACTGGTGAGGAGTGGACTCACCAGGACTATTAGTACAGTGTGCCAGTTACCAATTTATTGCCTCTCAGCTCCAAACCCATTAATTGCTCTGTTTGCTACTGGAGTTGGAACTGGTAAACATTTCCTCTTTGTCAGTAGGGGGTGTTGGAGGGACACTGCAGAAAGAAGGGGCTTCTCTTGGTTCCTGTTTTTTTTTCTCTGCTGACTGTGGCAGGCAGCACAGCACAGGACAGACACCCAACTGCATTCAGCTTCCCGCTTGCCAGTCCCAGTCTGTGCTTCCCTGCCTGACAGCCTTAGCACACCAGCACCCCAATGGAAGGGTTTCCTGCCTATGGTTCTCTGACCACTAGCCTGAGCCTACTGTCTATGGACCCGTTCTGGCCTGGGGCAATCCAGCAAACCTCTCCACCATCCATTGGGCTGCAGCCACATCTCTCCAATGAGGTCTGAATTCTAGCCTGGGCAGGGCACCCCCCTCTCAACTTTGTTTCTTTCTTGGGTACTCACCCTCAGCCTTCGGTATTTTTTACAGTTGTCTTTTATTCATACTTAGTAGTAATCCCCTGTCAATTGTTCACCATTTATTATGTTAAAACCTCCCTGTTTAAATTACTATGTGGTTTCTGCCTCATGATTGGATCCTGACTGATATAGCATTCATACCAAGAGGGGTGCCAGGAGATAGATCCACAAGGATGGAACTTTGGGAGCTCCTTGAAAATGGGACATGGGGTGTTAGTAATCCCTGATCAATTGGTATCACAATTAATCAGGCTATCACCTATGGCTTATTATTATTATTATTATTTGCTGAGGAAGATTGGCCCTGAGCTAACATCTGTTGCCAATCTTCCTCTTTTTGCTTGAGGAAGATTCTCCAGGGGCTAACATCCGTGCCAATCTTCCTCTGTTGTATGTGGGTCACTGCCACAACGTGGCTGCCAATGAGTGGTGTAGGTCCATGCCTGGGAATCAAACCCACTCCACTTCAGTGGAGCACTCCGAACTTAACCATTAAGCCATGGGGCCGGCCCCACCTGTGGCTTATTTTGATGAAATAACAACTAAAGCACATGCTTTGGGAGCCCAAGTGGCTGCTGCATTTAACTGGTATAATGGTGACTATAAGGACTGTGATGTGGGATGGATTCTTCTAAGTGCATTGGATTGCTTACAGAGAGAAAATGACACTCAGGTCCTTTAACTCTCAGGTTCATGTCATGATCTCAGAACCAGAGAGCTTCCATGACAGCCCTAATAGTATCTATTACTTCTTGTAGCCACAGTGCTGATTTTGCTTAAAATCAAAAATAAAACTTAATTATGTGGAGGAGTTCTGCTTCCAGCCAAGATGGAATAACAAGGACCAGATTTACCCTCCTAGGAAGAAATAAAATTCTTTTTTCACAGAGTACATGGTTATCTATGTATAAAGTCCAATATAATCTGCAAAAATACCAGTAGAACTAGTAAGTGAGTTTAGCAATGTTGTAGAATATCAATGTACAAAAATCAACTTTATTTCTATATTCTAGCAACAAGCAATTAAAAATTAAAATTTAAAAATACCATTTACAAAGTGTCAAAAATATGAAATACAGATAAATCTAACAAAAGATGTGAAAGACATGTACACTGAAAACTACAAAATATGTCTGAGAGAAATTAAAGATAAATAATCTCCACAAATTGAGAGGCTATACTTTGTTCGGAAGACCCAATATTGTTAAGATAGCAATTCTTCCCAAATTGGTCTATAGACCAATCCAGTGCAATCCCAAACAAAATTCCAGCAGACTCTTTTGTAGAAATTGGCAAGCTTTTTCTAAAATGTATATAGAAATGCAAATCTAGAATAGTCAAAACAACTCTGAAAAAGAAGAACAAAGTAGGGGCTACTACTATAGTCATTTCAAGTATTATTGTAAAGCTACAGTAATCAAAACAGTGTAGTCTTGTTGTAAAGATAGACAAGTTGATCTGTGAAACAGAATAAGAAGACCAGAAATAAACCTACACATATATATAGTCTGTGTATATCCATAAAATATATATATATATATATATATCCATATCCAATCCATAAGAGAACAGATGCATAAACTGGACTTCACCAAAATCAAAAACATATGCTGTTCAATAGGCACTCAAGAAAAAGAAAAGATAAGCTCTTCAAAAGGCACTCTTAAGAAAAAGAAAAGATAAGCTATCAACTGAGAGAAAAATCTTTGCAAAGCATATATCTGATTTAGGTATCTCAAAACTCAACAATAAAAAGCAAACAATCCAATTAAAATGTGGGCAAAAGATTTGAAAAGACACTTCACCAAAGAAGATTAACAGATGGAAAATAAGCACATGAAAACATGGTTTAATTGCAAATTAAAACTACAATGAGATACCATTCTATACCTATCAGAATAACTAAAATTTAGAGATTGACCATACCAAACGCTGGCAAGAATGTGGAGCAACTGCAACTGTGGGTAGAAACAGTTTGGCAGTTTCTTAAAAAGTTAAACATACACCTACCATATGATCCAGCTATTCTGATATGAAGTTTTATCCAAGAGAAAAGGAAATACATGTCCATACAAAGACTTGTACAGAATGTTCATAGAAACTTTATTTGTAATAGGCAAAAAAATTGGAAACAACCCAAATGTCCATCAACAGATGAATGGATAAACAAACTGTGATATACACATAAAATGGAATACCACTCCACAATAAAAAAGGATGAACTACTGATACTCAACAACATGGATGAGTCTCAAAATAATTATGCTGAGAGAAGCCAGAAGGAAAAAAAAAGTGCAAAATGCATGATTCCATTTACACAGAACTCTAGGACATTATATGTGACTTCCACCTTGAAAGAAAATAAAACCTATAAAACAAATATGGAACTCTACCTAAAAATATACATGCTGAAGTATTTAGGGTGAAGTGTACTGAGTTTACTTGGTTAACTTTGAAATGCATTAAAAAACTATGATTGATTAATAATCAATAGAGGGATGGATAGATGGATAACTCTGTGATAAGACAGATATAGTAAAATGTTAATGATAGAATCTTGTTTGTGGGTATTCAGATCTTCCCCATAAATTTCTTTCAATCATTTTGTATTTTGAAATTTTTTATTATAAAATTCTGGGAAAAAATGACTAGGACTAGGGGTTTGAATGGCTTATTTTTGAGATACCCATAGGATCCAAATAGAGGCATCAAGTAGGCGCTTGGATCTGTAAGCATGAAGTTCAGGTACAGATTATGACTTGAGATATGCATGTGTCCAAATCCAACCTACTGCCTATTTTTGTATGGCTGTAAACTAAGAATGAATTTTACAATTTTTGTTGGTTGAAAAAAATCAAGAGAAGAATGACAAGTGAAAATTACATGAAATTCAAATTTCAGTGTCTATAAAGTTTTATCAGAATACAGCCACACACATTAGTTTACTTACTGTCTATTGCTGCTGTTGAGTAATTAAGTAGTAGTTGGGATAGAGACTATATGTGCTGGCACTCTCATCACTTCAGACTGCTACTAGGGGCGCTACAAATCACAGTGACAGAGTTTAATGAGACAGTGTTTCAAGTGCCATGCATATTACCATACCGTGACTTTTTAAAGAACTTACCAGTTCGTACCCATCATGTCAAAATAAGAAAAAAGTGTTGTTCAAGTGTAGATTATTTTGTTATCAAATTAGATGACAAAGCATTGTGTTTATTATTTAGTAATGCTATAGTGGTACTAGAAGAATACAATATGCATTGACCTTACCAGATTAAGTACTCATCATAATATGCCTAATTCACAAGAAAGCAACAGTCAGAAAAAATAGGAAATTTAAAGTAGAATATTTCACCACAGCAGTTTCTTCATAAAAATGAAAAATGAGAAAGAGAGACTGCAACCAAAATCAGTTTCCAAAGAGCTCATTTGCTAGCCAGGCAAGGAAAGCTATTTATTGACGGTGAGTTCATTAAATCATATTTTGTTGCAGTAGCCAAAGAAACGTGTTCAGAGAAAATAAACTCGTTTAAGACTATTAGCCATTAAGTGAGAACAGTTGCTCAAAATGTTGAGGAAATTGGGAGCAACATCAATAACAATGAAAAAACAAGGCAAATGATTTCAAGTGATTTTCCTTGGCTCTTGAGTTAACAGATGTTATCATCACCGTTCAGTTAGTGTTGTTAATTTGAGGAATCAATGATGAGTTTGAAGTGAGCCAAGAATTAGCCTCTGTGAATAGTCTGTGTGGAGTAACTACAGACAAGAATGTTTTTAAAGAAATTGAGAAATCATTCATTCAGTACAAACTGAAGTGGGATCTGCTAAAATGTGTTACAACTGATGTTGATAAAAATACATGTGGAGTAGAAAAAGCCTTAGTTGGACAAATTTACCAAGTGTGTGAAATTATAAGGTATTTAAAGCCTATAATTATTAACTGTATTATTCATCAGCAGGTACCTTGCAGAAATTATTTGAATGTATCTTATGATATTGAACCAGCACTGTCAATCATGAACTTCATTTGCTCTTGTGGACTTAACTATCACGAATTTTTCTAGAAATAGAAGCTGAATATCCTGACTTACCCTACCACATAGCAGTCTGATGTCTTATCAGTGCTAAAGTTTTATTGTGGTTTTTCTGAACTCAGGGCTTAGACTGAAAATTTTCTGAATGAGAAGAACCACACTCAGCCACTACTATATCAAACAGTGAATGGCTTTGGTAACTAGCCTTTGTTGCAGACTTGATGTCTGCAAATGTTTATTAATGAATTGAACCTAAAATTACAAAGCAAAATAGCACATACATACATAACTTATGCTGCTGTAATTTTGTGCGTTTGAGGCAATTCTATCTAGCCTTCAACTGGAAGTGATCAATCTGCGATATGATGATATGCTAAAAAGTGAGCATCAAGATAAAAATCCAATAGAATTCTATAAATGCCTTCCAAATGATGAATATGCTCAAGTAAAATCATATGCTTGTGGATTTATATCTGTATTTCGCAGTACCTATCTGTGTGAAAGACATTTTAAGAAATCTCATTACAAATCCAAATTAACAGGTAAGTGTTTGTGATAGATTTCGATAATAGGGAACACTAACTCTGAACTCCAATTAAGCAAAATGTTATACAAAACAAAAGAATTCCACTCTTTTCATTAGTAGATTTGTATTCCAAAAATTGGACTCAATTATTATTATTATATTTTTAATCTCACCAATAAAAAATTTTCTCTCTTATTTTACAAGTATGTGCATGATATCCACGTTTTCCTGTTGTCCCAGGACACCAAAAATATTTACTATTTGGCCCTTTATAGAACGTTTGCCAACTCTTACTCTAGAAAATGCAAACAATCTATTAGTGACAGAAAGCAGACCAATAGTTGCTTGGAGATGGGGGCTTGGAGGGGCAGGTGGTATAAAGGGTCACAAGGAAACTTTTGGGATGATGGATACGTTCACTATTGTGATTGTGGTGAGGATTTCATGGGTGAACATATGTTGAAACATCAAATTTTGCACTTTAAATATGTACAATTTATTTTATTTTAGTTATACCTCAATTAAGCTCATTTAAAAAATGAATTCTGTGCGTTGATGAATTACAATAACAGTTAAATTCACAGACTCACAAGTTTCTTATGTATAATTCCGAGCACTGATTGGGAAAGAATGGGATCCTGAAACTTGGAATAGGGATGTCTTATCAAACCACCATGAAACCGAAAATCTTGAATACCCAAGTTTTCTGAGCCTCCCTCGCCAGTAGAAGTATCTTGCCTTCCAATGTCTGAAGAGACTTATTTTCCTTGCTTGAAAACTCTGTGATAACCTCACCTGGGACAGATCCCTTGGAAGGGGAAGTTTATCCTCCTTAAAATCACCACAACTACTTTTGCCATTAGACCCATAACAAGTGTCAAATCTCAGTGAGCTCCAGAGGATTTAGGTGCACACAACAGCCTGGGAGGAAATAAGTTACACAGCAAAAGAATTGCAAGACTTTGCTAATATATATCTGCAAACACGCGGGGAATATGTATGGAAAGGGATTCTAAGGGTGTTAGACCAAGTAGAGCAAAATATAGCACTAGATTGGGTCCAATTCATTGATATGGGTGCACTTGCCAGAAAGGCTGGATTTGGTGCATTGGCTCATGCAGCTGGAGGTGGTTCTAACAGTTTACTTGGGAGGTTGACTGAAACTTGAACTCAACAGTGGCCTACCTTTAATGAAGTTGAGATGCCAGAAGTTCCCTGCCATGATATAGAGTAGGGAATCCAAAGTCTTAGGGAGATAGGAATATAGAGTTGATTTTTCACATGCAATCAACACACTCACCCCTGAGCTACATTCCATGAGAAGGCCTAGAAGACACTTCCTTCACTGAGGCATTGAGAAACACATTAGTGAGGAAAGCACCTGCATTACTGCAAAGCTCTGTTCGTGCTCTGTGTTTGTGTAAGCCAGGTATTACCAGGGAGGATGCCACCTTTGAGATGGGTTCCCTGATTTCAATGAGAATAAAGGAAACCTGAAGTAGCAGAGGCCACATGACAGTATATTACCGCCAAAGACATGATTGGTGCGTCTGCTGTAAAAGGCAACAGAGACATACCAGAATCAGAATGCCTTGGCCCACAATCTTTGGTAGTGACTAATTGGTCACCATGCTCCTAAGAACAAATAGATGGGCAGCCTACTAAAGAATTGCTTGATCCATACAACAGGGAAAAAAATCTTGCTCTGGGAGCCAAAAATCTGACTTGAGTCACCACAGTGGAAAGTCACAGTCTCTCCCCCAGTTTCTAGACCTAAGTCAGCAAAGATTCAGGGCCTCTTAATTGAAGGAGAGATTGGGTCTCCTTGAGAAAGGAACTGTGGACTGTTAACTACAGTGACTGTGCATTTTTTTTAGTGCTGTGGAGTCGATTCTTACTACTAGCGACCCTGTACAGCAGAGCAGAACCCTGCCCAGTCTTTCTGCACCATCCTCTCACCTTCCGCCACTGTGTCATACAATGCTCTGGTGCTATTCATAGGGTTTTCATGGCCAATTTTTTTGGAAGTGGGCGGTCACATCCTTCTTCTTAGACGTTCTTAGTTTGGAAACTCCACTGTCCACCATTCGTGACCCTGTTGGTATTTGAAATACTGGTGGCATAGCTTTCAGCATCACAGCAACATGCAGCCACCACAGTATGACAACCAACAGACCAGTAGTGTGGTTCCCTGACCAGGAAATGAACCCAGGCTAGTGGAGGTGAGAGTGCCAAATCTTAACCACTAGATCATCCAGGCTGGCTATCCATGCTCCTAGCCTGTGGTTATTTCCAAGTTCCTGAGATCATAATTGGAATAGACATCTAGGCAACTGGCAGAATCCCCATGTTGGCTCTCTGACCCATGGAATGAGAACATTATGGCAGAAAGGGCTAAGCCCTTGGAACTTCCACTTCCTATCAAGATAGTCAACCAGAAGCAATATCACATCCCTGGGGGAATTGCAGAGATTAATTCCACCCTTGAAGACTTGAATGGGCAGAAGTTTGACCTATGCAGAAATCAGATGTATCTTGGAGAATGACTGTAGGCTATTATAAATTTAATCAGTTGATGACTCCAATTGTAGCGGCTGTCTCAGATGTAGTATCCTTACTAGAACAAATCAACATGGCCCTGGTATGGTGGAATGGCTTACTAAAGACTCAGTCATGGTATCACTTGGAAGACCACATCCTGGAAGAATGGGGTTCTGTTTTACAGGATGCGTTATATACTTTGATCAGAGACCATTATATGGTGTTGTCTCCCCTACAGCCAAAATACATGAGTCTGAGAACAAGGGGCAGAAATGGATCTTGCTCTTCTCACTATTATATTCAACAACCCATTTATGTAGAATTTTTGCTTCCCATATTAGCAACTTTGAACTCTGCTGATTTGCAAGTCTTAGTCCTCAAGGGAGGAATTCTTCCACTAGGGGACACAAGGATGGTTCCATTGAATGGGAAGATGAGACTGCCACTGGGCTATTTTGGACTTTTTATGCCACTGAACCAACCAGTAGGAAAAGGGGCTACTCGATTGGCTGGACTGACTGATCCTTAGGACCAGGGGACACTGGGTTGATGCCACACAGTGGAAGTGAGAATGGTGTGTCTGAAACCCAGGGGTTCTGTGGGGTGCCTCTTACTGCTTCCATACCCAATAATAAATGTTAGTGGAAAACTATAGCAACTAAAAGAAGGCAGAATGATTAAGGACCCTTCAAGAATGAAGCTTTGCATCACTCCCCCAGGTAAAAAACTATCCGAGATTCTGGCTAAGTGCCAGAGAAATATGGCTTGGATACTTGAAGGAGCCATAGTTATAAATTATGGGCTCAGGGCTGATTACACAAATGAGAACTGTAGAAGCTTGGTATATTTTCTCTTTGCTTAATATATTCATGTGTTTATTTGTATATGCTAACCATTTTCTTTTTCTCTCTCCTCATTTTTATTTATTATACAAGTTGTCAGGGGGTTAGCTTTACAATTTAGTGTTTAGGTAGTAGAATATTCAGGAGGAATTTGAGGAGTAATTAATATACCTAGCGATTTATACAATGGCAGTTCCCTCATTTTAGGGAAAAGGTAAGAACTTCACTTGTATAAAGGATAGCTGTATCTTTTTAGGTGGAAACATAGAATTGTTTCATTATTGTATGGGTGTTCTAATTGTAAAGAAGGGTGTATATGAAAGCTGAGTAGCCAAAGAGATGGCTATTACGGCTACCATGACAGTTATCAATTTACTGCCTTTCAGCTACATATCATTGCTCTGCTTGTGCCAGGCACATAATAGATGCTCCGTTAATGCTGATGAAGAAGAGAATGAATGAGTGAGTGAATTTCAACTCTGAATTTAGAGAATGGGATAGACTAGAAGGTTACTGCTGGAAATAAGAAATAGTTTTGGAAAATAGAAGTTAGGAGAAAGGGACAAGGATACAAAATGAGTCCAACTAAAAGAGGATTGGAGAGGTTGAAGGACAAGAGAAGATAGAACTTGGCAGGGAGCCAGAAAGAGGAACCAGACAGAGGACAGAGGAGAACAGAGGGCACCTGGGAAGTAAATGAAAAGGTGAATTCTAAGTCAGTGTGTGGCATTTGAGAAATAGGAGGGGCACTGGGGAAATGAATACATGTCTGAGAGGGAGGAGAGTGTTTATGGAGAAAAGTGTGGGTTTGATGAAGAGGCTGGATGGTCAGGGATTTGGGGGATACTCGGGGTGGGGTCATTTCTAAAGGATTTGAATACTGAGCTATGGGAAGATCTTTCTCCTTGGAATTAGTGGGGAAGTTTCAAGGGAGGAGAGTCTGCTCCAGAGGTTTCAGGAAACTGACTCCCATTTCTTCCTTCCTCCATGGTCAGGAGACTGGCAGTAGCAGCAGGGTTTTCCGAGTGATGATGAACTAGAGGAATGTCATGCTGGCCATTTTGATGAGCATCACTGCCCTGGCTGTACAATTCTCTACATCTAAAGAAGCATAGAGGTATCTGGGGTGGAGAAGGAGCAAGGTGGCTGAGGAGCCCAGAGTGAGAAAGGAAATGAAAGATGGGGGCATGGTGACATAGACTGCGAGGGGCAGCACAGCTTGAAAAAGGCAGGAAACTTGCTGCCTTCTAGGGCAATGTGGAAATCCTGGGATGTGGGACATGGAGAGGTGGAAATTAGGCAAATGTTTCTTTTGAAGGAGAAACTTCTCTACTCTAGCAGCCTTATGTATTCCCAGTCTCCAAGATCTGAAGAGCAGCAGATGGAGAGGACTGGGAAGAGGTGTCACAGAAAACTGGGTTCCCATCCTTGTGGTAGACTGGGAAGCATAGTCCCTATTATCACGTGGGTTGAGCTTCCAAGAGTCAGGGATACTGGACCCTACTGTTCTCTGGATTCTGAAAGATGGGGGAGAGATGAAAACAAGGGGTACAAATGCTGAGATGCAAAGCCCAGGAAGGCGCGAAGAGATTGGAGACCAGACACTAGCAAGAGAGGAAGGTGGATTTTGGAGAATGGAGGGGTCCCTGGAAGGAGCAAGTTTGAATTTGTGGACAAAAGTGAGATCGATCTTTGAGTGAACATCGATCTATGTTCAGGAGGATAAAGATAAATGTGGGAGACTGGGCAGAGAAGACATTTATGAGAGCCAGGTCCTAGAAGCATAAAGTGAAGAAATGTTTGATGAACAAGCTGCCAGAAGAAGGTAATGGAACTTCTGAGAGACCTAAGGAAGTAGAAAAACCCAGTGAATCAAATGGAAAAGGGTAGTTAGGGCATCGGTTAATGTGTCTTCTCCTGCTCCCTCCCTTACTTTCCTCCTGAAGGATGCAGTTACGGAGACTTGTACCTGGAAGTCCATTGGGAGGGAAATGAGAAAGCCAGAGCCTTCCTTCAGAAAGGAGACAGGGGCGGCGGGGCCCAGTGGCATAGTGGTTAAGTTTGTGCACTCAGCTTCGGCGGCCCAGGGTTCACAGGTTCAGATCCTGGGTGCAGACCTATGCACCGCTCATCAAGCCATGTTGTGGCAGCGTCCCACATACAAAATAGAGGAAGATGGGTGCCGGTGTTAGCTCAGGGCCAATCTTCCTCAACCCCTCCCCCCAAAAAAAGGAGATGGAAGATATGCTCAGAAAGGGAGCTCATTCACCAAACTGATTGCAAAGCCATCACTAAGGTGTGCCTATCTTCTCCTGATGAAGGCTGAAGCAACTCTTCATACCATATTTGGATGGCAAAGATGTTTATCAGCAGTAGAAAGGACCATAGCATGGGCTGCATTAGAAAGACCTTGTTTGTAGGGTTACACTCTAATTGGTAAAGGAGAACAGCCAATCTTGGAGTTCATTCAACCCAGTGACTGCACACTGGTGGCTTGCAGACATGCGTTGTTTGGCACGCAAAATATTTCCAAGAAAAAGAAAAACTTGGAGATTTCAACTTAAATCTTAAATCAGCCCAGACTTATGGGTTCTTTTTTAAAAAAGTCAAGATCTCTGGCAACACTGGGACACATCCCTACCTGGGAGAAGTTGGTTGGAGCTGAGAGGCAGACACCCCTTTTAGGCAGGACACATGCTGTCATTTGCCTGCTTGCTTCACCCTTTTTTATTACCTGTCTGTCTCATGCAGGCATTTGAGTTTGGGACCCCTCCTCTAATCCAGCCTCTCCTTTTACGGATCGAGCCTGGGGTCCCAGAGGTCCGATCACTTGCCCTAGCCGGTAGAGCTAGTAAGAGACAAAGGCAGAGCTAGAATTCTTGTTTCTTAGGACATACCGTGTTCTTTGTGCTACCAGATGTTGCCTCTTCTTGGGAAATGCTCAGGCCTTTATGAAGGTAAACGGTCCCTGTAGGATGTGTCAGGGAGAAGTAGTTGCATTGGCCCTCATCATAGTGAATGTCTCATCTTGCTGCCCCAGCCACTCTCCTAACATGTCTGAAGTGAGGAACATGGCCTCACTGTTTTGTATGAATGGGCTCCCGGTATCATTTGAGCCTCGGACTGGGATTACTTCTCAGATACACTTGGATAAAATGCAGTGAGCACTAGGGTACTGCCTAGGGGTACTCCTGAGAGCTAAAAGTTGCTCACCTAATTTATCAATGAGTTTGTGGGTGTTCAGCATGTGTCATTAGGTAGTTTACTCTCACTCCTTTCCCTAACTTTAGGGGTGTCTAATAATTTTTACTTATTTATATGTAAATTCCTTATTTTGAAAACAGTTTCAAACTTAGAGAGGTTAAAGGCTACTACAAAGAACTTCAATTAAACATTTACCCAGATTCACCAATTAACATTTTGCTCTATTTGCTTCATCATTTTCTGTCTGTGTGTATATCTAGAATATATATATAATTTGAATTATTTAAGAGTAGGTTGCATATATCATGTTCCTTTGCCCCTAATACTTCACTGTATATTTACTAAAAATATACTCTTATGTATCTACAGTAGAGTTATCATATTCAGGAAATTTATCATGAATGCACTTTATATCCCAAATTCATCAATTTTCCCCATAATGTCTTTTATAGAAATTTTTTCTGGATCTAGGCCAGGATCAAGTATTTCATTTAGTTATTAGCCACTTTAGCCTCTTGCATGTATGTTTATACTATCAGCAGGATGCCAACACATTCCGTGGATTTTTCTTTTATTCAGTAGGTTATACTCTATTACTATCCTTATTTATTTTGATGCTTAAATGGTGCCAGATGTGGCCTCTTCAAGCTGGCTCCTGTGTCTCTTTGATGCCCTTATAATTTCTTTTTAGTACTTATTTTCTGGCACAACAAAATGTTCCAAGCTCATCTGGTAACTTCCTTGTTCCTGCCCAGGCTGGAATCAGTATCTTCCTCTCCCCAGGGGGAGCTCTGTTGCTTTCTTCAAGAAGACTGTAACCCAACAACCAAGGAACCCTCATTTTCCCCTACCCCTCATAGGTAACCAATTTTATTAGTTTTTGGTTTACCCTTCTTGTGTTTTTCTTTGCAAAAATTTCCAGACACATTTATGTTTTCCTATTTCCCTTCTTTCTTGCACAAAAGGTAGCATAGTTTATACTCTTGACCTCTGCTTCCTTCACTTAACACTATATCCTGGAAATCACTCTGTATCAAATCACAATGATATAATTTCTAATTGCATATGATAAGACAACATTCCATTCATTTACCAATTTAGTGAGTACTGTGTGCCAGCCACTGAGCTAGACAGGAAGGATAGAGAAATGAGTAAAATACAGTCCCTGCCCCTTATGACCTCAGACTCCAGTGGAAAGGAGAGCCATATAAACAAAACCATCACAGTGCTCTGGGAGCCCGGAGGAGAGAGTCAGTAATAGGATGTTTGAAAGGAATGACACCTGAGCTTGAAGAATGAGACCACAGGTGAAGAAACAGCACATGTCAAGGAAGAGACGAATGAGGGCAAGGCCTGTTGTGGGAATAGGAGTTTAACAGGGCTAAGACAGAACTTGAGTGTGGGAGCAGGATGTGGTGGGCGGGGGGAGGCAGGAGTGCCCATAATGAGGCTGGAGAGGTGGCATGGCACCCAGTGGTGCAGGTAATGCTAGAAAAAAGCTGGACTGTGTTATTTAGGCATCCAGGAAACATGATCTTTAAAATATCACTCGGATCCCTTCACTTCACAAGTATTTAATTGACTGCCTGCATTGTGCTAGGTACTGCAGAAGGAGCAGTAAGACCTCAAACCTTAGGGAGCTGACACCAGCAGGAAGATAGAATTCAGGGAGCTCTTAGAATAAAGTGGGGTACATTGCTGGGCAAGCACACAGGAAGGAGACCTAACACACTTGAAGCTAGGAGTGAGGCAGGCGTGAAGGAATACTTCCTAAGGACTAAGGCAGACTTTTAGCCAGGTGTGCGTGTGTCTGAGGGAGAGGGGTTGGGAAGAAGTGCTAACGCCTGGAGCGAAGAGAGACTGAGATATTGGAAGTTTCATTGGGATTAAGACCACAGACCCATCACTGCTCCACTCTATTCTCCACGTTACGAAGGGTAATCCTTAAAAAATGCAAATATGATCTCTTCATTTTTCTTTAAAAGACTCCCCACTGCTTTGAGGATAATATCCAAGTTTCTTTAAAATCTGGTCCCAGGTTACTTACCTCTGCAGTCTCATATTTTTTTAACCTCCTCCCTCTTTAATTTTATGCTCCAGCCATGCTGAAATTTTCTTAGTTTGTCACATCCTATTCCCTGACTAGAAATCCATCACCCCACGCTGGATTAGGTGTCACTCCTATCTGCTCTCATAGTGCCCTGTGCTTCACCTAACAGATCTAATTTTCCGAGTCTACCACTAGGCTTGAACTCCTTGAGGGCATCAAGTGGTTTAATTACAGTTGTATCACAACATCTAGCCTAATGTCCTAATGCCCAACTAATTTTGAATGAATGAAGACTGGCTTTATTGCAGAGTTGGGTGGAGGATTTTGTACTAGACCTTAGGAGCTTTGGCCTTCAGACAGTCTCTTTGTTCCTACAGTTTAAAGTTAAATTCTAGGGCACGAAAAAACCATTTAGGTTTAAAATCACTGAAGTTCAAAGTAATTTAGGACTAGGCATAGATTTATCTGAACAGATCAGCAAGTTCAAACTGATTAATGTCCGTCAGTCTTCTGTTAAAAGCTGATAAGGTCGAGGGTAGCGCCACATGACACCTACCATCCGCCTAAGAGGAGCAAACGATTGTCTAGTCCCGGGATTTTTTTGCACTTAGACTCCGCCCACGGGCCCCCAAATGGCGGAAGAACTGCACGCTACGTCCCGACATCTCACACTCTGCGGAGGCATCCCAACGCTACGCCGGCGGGGGAGGCGGGGCGGCCGGTTCTTCCTTCCTCTCTGCTTCTTCGGCTCCTCCCCCAGCGCTTCACACGCTCATTGTGAAGCGACAGCGGCTGCCAGCTTCTAGGGCTGTTTGAGACGTAGGGACCCTAAATCCTCGTCGCGTGTGAACGCCCGCGCTGCTCCTTTCCCACTCCAAAGGCTAGGGGCGCGAGATTCACCTTTCTTTATTTCTCCTCTCCCGCCCGGTGCTAACCGCCCCGGTGCGCGCGGACATCTCGCGCGGCCGCTGCCTCCTCCCCGCCCCTCCCCCTTCGGAGCTCCCGCCCGCGCGCTCCTCCCCCTCCCCTTTCCCCGGCGACGCGCACGCGCGCCAGGCCGGCTCGCGCCCTCTCGCTTTCCTCCGGCCCGCGAGACCCCCTCCCCTTCCGCCTCGCGGCGCTTCCTCGCGCCGCGGTCTTCTCTATCCACCCCCGACACCGCGGGGCTCCCCCCGCCCGCCAACGGCGGGTCCCCAGCTTCCCAATCCCCCTCGCTTCCCGCGCTCCCCGGTGGGGGCCTAGCCCCGGCCTCCTCTTTCCCTCCCTTCCCCCTAATTCCCCTTCCGGACGCTGCCATCATGTTGAAGCCTCAGCCGCCACAACAGACCTCCCAGCCCCAGCAGCCGCCCCCCACGCAACAGGCCGTGGCCCGCCGGCCTCCCGGAGGCACCAGCCCTCCCAACGGCGGCCTCCCGGGGCCCCTGGCCTCCACCTCGGCTCCCCCAGGGCCTCCCGCGGCCGCTTCCCCCTGCCTGGGGCCTGCAGCCGCTGCCGGGAGCGGGCTCCGCCGGGGAGCCGAGAGCATCTTGGCGCCGCAGCCGCCGCCGCCGCCGCAGCAGCAACATCAGGAGAGGCCAGGGGCAGCGGCCATCGGCAGCGCCAGGTGAGGAGGGGTGCGTTTCCGGGCGCTGGAGCCGAGGCTGCAGGGCGGCGGCGGCGGCTCGGTTCCGGCCCGGTGGCCGGGAGCTGAGAACACTGTGTGAGGCGGGCCGCTAGCCCGGCCACCTTTGAGGGGCGCCAGGGGGAGTGGAGAACTGCCCATGAACCGGGAGGTGGGCCCCCTCAGGTCCTAACAGGTCGGAGGAAAAAGGTCCCGGGGCGGCCACCAGGGTATTTAAGGGCCGTGCTCAGCTCTCAGAGCCTAGTTAGGGCTCGGAGACCGGGCCTTAAGGGCAGGCGGGGCGCATCCCGTCAGCGTCCTCGGAACGAGGAGTTGGGGGGGGTGAAGAGGTGATCTGGATCCCCGGCTCCATTACCACGGAGGGTCTCGCGGTCCCCGGCTTCAGCCAATGGGGAGTCAGCTGCGGGAAGGGGTCCCCGGCCGTAGCCAATGGAGGGGGGCGCGCGGCCCACAGTTTGGCCAATGGGGAGGGAGGGACTTGGGAGCGGGTTGCTGCCTCCCTCTTCCCGGTCTGACCAGTAGGAGGGGAGCGGGATGGGCGGGGGGACGGAAGGAGGGACGACTGGAAGGACTGCGGGTCGGGAACCTCCAGCGCGCGCGCGCGCGCGCGCTCTTTCCGTACGTGCGCGCGGATGCTCTGTCTTATGACCCAGGCTTTCGCGAGCCCCGGGTAACATATAGGGCAGGGGTTGGGAATGTGCATGGAGGATTTTGCGTGGTGGTCGTGGATGAGTGGTGGACGCTCCACTCCGTTTTTTCTGTGTGTGGGTTAATGGAATTGAGAGCAGGGATACACGCAGGCGCATTGGGTTCTGATCGCGGGAGGGGAGGTTTTTGATGAGGCTCTTGGGCTTTAGTGCGCAGGCGCAGACCGGGCGAGGCCTCCGGGTGGATGGCTTTTGCGACTGCGCTGTCCCCCAGCCCCGCCAACGGCCCCCTCTTCGCTCTGTTCAACCGCCGGTTACATCAGCCAGCGAGGAGTAGGGTTACCGGGCGATCGGTGACCCCCTCCCGGAGTGGGCAGCAGACTGAATGAGTGAAGAGGTCGAGAGGGTGCGTTGTAGAGGGAGTACCCTCCTCCCAGGGTTTGGGGCATAAGGCTGCTGAAAAAGGTTGTCATTTCTGTTTGGGAGGTGATGTGTCTGAGCTAGGTAGTTCCAAATCTGCACTCCCTGAGCTTCCACCTTTACGTCTGGGCTGGGTTATTGGTTACCGAATAGTGTAGTAGTGGTCTCTTGGAAGCATGTAGTACATGCTGGCCCCTTGGAGAAAGGGAGAAGGTTTGTTGAATTGGCTCTTAAAGCATTTGACAACCATTATTGGTTGAGGTCTGTTTTACTGGCATTTGGAGGAAATGTGTTTACTAGCTTTTAGTGCCTACACCTTTCTTTCTCTATAAGGTGAGAGTTTGAAAATCCTGTTGCTTAATTGGTTTGTAGCTTAAATCAGCGTCTTCACCAAGTCTAGGTTCTAGGATACCTGGTTCTTTAAATTTAATCGTATGAGAAGAATTGAACACGTGTAAGTAACTAGTTTCTTGTTTCTCTTCTAGGGGACAAAGCACAGGAAAGGGACCCCCACAGTCACCGGTGAGTGCCTTTCTCCCCCTCTAAGGTACAGAGGCCTGAAAGTATATATGTGGGAATATAGGACAGATTAGGTGCAGAAGTAGTCAGAGGTTCTCAGAAGGGAAGGGGACCCAGCACATTCAAAGTGGGTATGAATGGAGTGTGGGCATTTAGAAGGAAAGTGAGATGTTGACTATTGCTTTATTTCTCCCTTCTGTGTTACTGACAGGTGTTTGAGGGTGTCTACAACAATTCCAGGATGCTGCATTTCCTTACAGCTGTTGTGGTAAGTGGGTGCCTAACCCCAGGTTGTTTGAGGAATGTAATGCATGAGTTTGTTGAAGACACTCTTACTTTTCCCACTCTCCCAGGGCTCCACTTGTGATGTAAAGGTGAAGAATGGTACCACCTATGAAGGAATCTTCAAGACTCTGAGCTCAAAGGTCAGTGTGCTCAAGTTAGCTTACTTTTGGAGTTGCATGGAAGGAGGAGGAAGAGAACAAAGTAGGCTCGTTGAAGATGTGAATTGAGTGGTGTTGGACAGCATTGTGGCCGTTACTCGTTTCTCTAGGCCTGTGCTGGAGTAGTGCAGCAAGTAAAAAAGGACCTAAAACTTGAGGGCTGGGTATTTTAATGTTAAGATGCTTAAATATAAAAATGTAGATTTTTAAACTTGGGTCTTTGGCTCAGTCCTGTGACTGATGTTGAGAAGTCAGTGCCCGTGAGAATGTGGTGGTGGGGAAGGTTTAGAAAGGATAAGAGAGCAATTGTCATATTTTTGCCTTGACATTTCTTGATACTGACTCTTGGGTGTGGGGATATGGGACTTTTATAGTTTGAACTAGCAGTAGATGCCGTGCACCGGAAAGCATCTGAGCCAGTAGGTGGCCCTCGTCGGGAAGACATTGTGGACACCATGGTGTTTAAGCCAAGTGATGTCATGCTTGTCCACTTCCGAAATGTTGACTTCAATTATGCTACTAAAGGTATCGTGCCAGACTTATGTTGGACCCACTCTGTGTGAATAGAGGGCAGAGAGCAGTTACACGAGAACTTGAGTTTTGTTTTGTTTTCTGTTTTTGCTTCTTCACCATCTTACTTTTTTCTAAGGTAGATGGCTGGATTTTTTCCAGAATACGTCTTGATGTCTGAGATACAGTGGGATGAAATCCAGCCTGTGTTGTGGCTTTTTATATTTTCCTTGATTTGTTTTCAACTGCTGCTTGCTCTTTTTGAACTAACAAGATGAGGTTTTTTTGTGCCGCACCCACCCGCCAACCTCCAACCCTGACACACAAACTTTTCTTTGCTCCTGAACTACTCTGGGGAGGGGGGGATGTTAGAAATAAGGTTGTGAAGTATCACCTGACTTCTGATCTTCAACTCTGCCCCCACAGACAAGTTCACTGATTCAGCCATTGCCATGAACTCGAAGGTGAATGGGGAGCACAAAGAGAAGGTGCTTCAGCGCTGGGAGGGGGGTGACAGCAACAGCGATGACTACGACCTCGAGTCGGACATGGTACAGTCTACTTCTCTGAGAACCTGAGAGCTGGGCAGCTCTGCTGCCAGAGTGTGGGTTGCTGACAGTGACGTCATTCTTGGAACCAAGAGTTGCTGGAGGGGGGTGGTGGATCTTTGCTCTTGCCCATTGATGGCAGTCAGATTTCAGATGGAAAGGGTACAGAAAATAACAAAAATATCTATTCTTCTACCATCTGTGATTGACAGCTATTAACGTTAGCTTCAGGTTGGGGTTTTTTTGTTTGTTTCAATTTAACAAGAGTATAGACAAGTTTGAGTACCATGTAGGCCCATTTCCCTTCCCCAAAACTACTACTTTGAGTCATTTAAAATTTCTTCATGAGTGAATGCATTATTATTGGTATGTTTGATTTGCACAAGAATTTATTTTTCCTGCTTGTTTTTGAATTTTTCCGTGTTGGTACATCGATCTAGTTTATTGTGTTTAAGTATTGTTTTCTATTCTTACATACATACACGTGTGTATACACACCAAATTGTATTTATCCCTTTCTTTACTGATTGGTGTTTCATTGCAGTTATTTTGGTTTTAAAAATAGTGCCTTACTGAATTTTTAGAACACATATCTGTGCACATATGCCAGAATATACCAAAATTTCTCTGGGATGTAAATCTGGTAATGAATTTGTTCAATCTTAAGACTTGGTTTTTCTAGTTATTGCTGATTTGTGCTGCAATTATTAGTACTAGTTGATATTCCTCCCAGCCATGTTCTTATTTTTCCACTCATGGTTTGGTCAGATTTTTTAAGTTTTTAACCTGATGGAAGAGAATGATAGGTCATTGTTGCTTTCCTTGCTGGGTTTCAAAATATTCTTCCTCCTCTGTTCCTAGTCCAATGGATGGGACCCCAATGAAATGTTCAAGTTCAATGAGGAGAACTACGGTGTAAAGACCACCTATGATAGCAGTCTCTCTTCTTACACGTGAGTGTCTTGGTACTTCTCAGCTGGTGCAGTTTGAGGCATGGGGTCACCAACAGAAAGCAGGTCTCTAGGTGGAACATAGCATTTGTTCATGCTTCTGGGTATCCAGGTTGTCCTCTCCCCACTCCTGGTCTGCCTTGTGAACTGTTCCATCAATAGTTTTCTCTTAATTTAGATTCTAGGCCACCTCATGGGTAGAATTAACTGCTTTCTTGTCAGTCTGTCCATTCTTTTCTTCTTGAACTTAAAACATATGTGTCTAAGTGTCCTTCATATTCAGAGAGATGCCTTGCTGCTCTGCCTGCAACCCAGTAGATGCCCGTTAAGTATATGCTGAGTTGTTGAAGGGGTTAAACACCCACATACCTGAGCTGGTGATAGTACTGATAGACATTCTTTTTCCCCTTGCGCTGGGATGGTGGTGGTCCTCTCAGGGTGCCCTTAGAGAAGGACAACTCAGAAGAGTTTCGTCAGCGGGAGCTACGTGCGGCCCAGTTGGCTCGAGAGATTGAATCAAGTCCCCAGTACCGCCTGCGGATCGCCATGGAGAACGACGATGGGCGCACTGAAGAGGAGAAGCACAGTGCGGTCCAGCGGCAGGGTTCAGGACGGGAGAGCCCCAGCTTGGCATCCAGGTAATTGCTGGGAGCAGCCTGGTGTGGGGCTCACTGTGTGGGCCAGGGCTTGGGCCAAGAGCTTTGTACACTCTTGTTTAAGCCTCACAGACGTGTAAGATGTAGGTTAATACATAGTTATTCCCAGGTTTTAGGTTTAGAAGGTTAAAGCCTAGAGTGGTTAAGTAATTTGCCTGAGGTAACAAGGCTAAAGCTTATGGATTTAGAAAAAAATTTTTTCAGTTTTATTTTTTGTGTGTGTGAGGAAGACCAGTCCTGAGCTAACATCCATTGCCAATCCTCTTCTTTTTTGCTGAGGAAGACTGGCCCTGGGCTAACATCCGTGCCCATCTTCCTCTACTTTATATGGGACGCTGCCACGGCATAGCTGACAAGCGGTGCGTCTGCCAGCACCCGGGATCCAAACTCGCAAAGCCTGGGCTGCCAAAACGCGGAGTAAACCGCTGTACCACCAGGCCGGCCATCAGAGTTTTGATATACATTCTTTTTTTTGCCTCTGCATTTTCATCCACGTGTATGTTTATTTTTCCCTTTACGAAAATCAGCTCAAACTGTATGTGATGATCTGTATTTTGTAAAAACTGCACCTTGAACTATTTGTGTGATACAATCTTTCTCAGAGGTCAGGAGTGGTAGAATTGTGAAGCATCCTCCAGACATAGTATGTGTGTGCATGTGTTGGGGCCGAAAGTGGACTTTGGAAGGAAGGGCTTCATCTTTCCAAAATTGTGTGTTCTGTGGCTTCTTGACCTTATTTGAACTCTGTTTCCCTAGGGAGGGAAAGTATATCCCTCTACCCCAGCGAGTTCGGGAAGGTCCCCGGGGAGGAGTTCGATGCAGTAGTTCTCGGGGTGGCCGGCCTGGCCTTAGCTCTTTGCCACCTCGTGGCCCTCATCATCTTGACAATAGCAGCCCTGGCCCAGGTTCTGAGACACGTGGTATCAATGGAGGTGAGTTATGAAGCAGACTTTGGGGTTGGGGAAAGGGACGGTAAGGAGATGAGAAGGATAATAGAAAGGATTTAGATGGGTTGAAAGGATGATGCATTGGTGATAATGTAATAACAGGTACTCTGCCTTTTTTCTTTTCATCTTTAAAAAAAAAAAAATAGGCCCTTCCCGCATGTCCCCTAAGGCACAGCGGCCTCTCAGAGGTGCCAAGACTCTGTCTTCACCCAGCAGTAGGTCTTCTGGAGAAGCTTCTGTTCCACCTCCTCCTACAGGTAAAATTTCAGCAGTGTTATATGAAGAAATGGATAGAAATTTGTAGAGGGATGTAAATATGTCATTTGTTGGAATGCTGGGATGGGAGACAGTTTCAAGATATGAAAGATGTTTTGCCGGGTTTGGATTTATGCTTTTTGAGGAAAGAATGTTTCGCTTTCCTGTGCAGAAATCCCAACGTAGCAATCCATGGATTGTGTCTGACTGGCAGATGTCTTTTGTTTAAATTAGTTGCCAACGTTTTAAAACAGGGGAAATCTTAGAAAACTTCCAGTTTGTTTTGGAATACAGAAAGTTCTGCTAACACTGAACATGTTTGGCTGCATAGCTCTAGTTGGCTGGAACTGAGTCATTACTGCCTCTTTAAGCATTCCAGTCTTTCATGGTTCCTGTGAGGCCATTTTGCCTGCTTGGTTTACCTGCCTTGCCCTTTTAGGCATTTTTGTTTGAGACTTTGTGTATAAAAAAGTAGATAAAGTTTTTTTGGTGTTTCTAGTAAGTCCCCTGTGCCCATTGTTTATTGATCAGCAGTAACCATTGTACAGCTCTCTCTTTTCTTCCAGTGAGCCGAATGTACCCCCCACGCTCTCCCAAGTCAGCTGCCCCTGCCCCAATCTCAGCTTCCTGTCCTGAGCCTCCCGTTGGCTCAGCAGTACCGACCTCTTCAGCTTCTATCCCTGTGACATCATCAGTTGTGGATCCTGGAGTAGGCTCCATTTCTCCAGCTTCTCCAAAGATCTCACTGGCACCCACAGAGGGTAAGAGCCAGATGGTTGAGGGCTGTGGACAGTGTGAAGTGTGGTTCTGGACAGAAGGACCTTTAGGTGTCTTTCTCTCCTTGTTCAGTAAAAGAACTTCCAACCAAGGAACCTGGGAGAACTCTGGAGTCCCAGGAACTGTCCCGGATAACTGGGAAAGGTAAGGATTGTTTTTTTCTGCCAAGGTCTGATGGCTCTTTGATTCAGAGAGCATTTCAGTTAGGAAAGTTGTTGAAATTCAGAAACAGACAATATCAGCCCTGTGATCCCAATTTCTCTTACAAGATTCTCAAGAGTTCCTCTTTTTTCCTTGGTTTCTTTGTCCTTTGGGCTGCTGGCACTGTGTAGCCTCCCTTCCAGGAAAGAAATGTATGTTTTCCTCTTTTTCACTCTTTCTCATAGTCCCTGGCCTTCAGAGTGAACAGAAACGCTTTCAACTGGAAGAATTGAGAAAGTTTGGGGCCCAGTTTAAGGTGAGACAAGTGTGGGAATGAGCTAGGATGTTAGCAGGATAAAGGAGAGTGTGGGGGGCTTATAGAAGAGGCACCGAACTAGGTGGGATAGACGAGATAAGAGCAAGCAAGAATGAAAGAAGCAGGGCCTGTGGTTTGGACCAGATAGTACCATATGTGTGTGTTTCTCTTTCTAGCTTCAGCCCAGTAGCTCCCCTGAGACCAGCCTGGATCCTTTTCCTCCTCGGATCTTAAAGGAGGAGGCCAAAGGGAAGGAGAAGGAGGTTGATGGTCTATTGACTTCAGAGCCCATAGGGTCTCCAGTCTCCTCCAAGACAGAGTCCGTATCGGATAAGGAGGACAAACTACCCCTGCCAACAGCAGGAGGCACCGAGGGGCCAGAGCAGCCCCCACCGCCTTGCTCAAGTCAAACCGGCAGCCCTCCAGTGGGCCTCATCAAGGGAGATGACAAAGATGAGGGCCCTGTTGCTGAGTGAGTGGGGTGGGGAGCTGGGTGGATGTCAGGGGAGATGAGGGGCAAGCCACGAGGATTTACTTTCTTTTTCTCTCATAGACAAGTGAAGAAGTCAACATTGAACCCCAATGCGAAGGAGTTCAATCCCACAAAGCCTCTGCTGTCTGTGGTAAGATGGGATGGGAGAATGTGGACTTTGGTTTCCATGAGGGAGACTTGGGAGCAGGGTAATAACAGAGCAGTGGAGGGGGGAGCATTTGACTGTCAGGCAGTGAGAGAGGAGACGTGTAAGTGTGTAGGGATAGCAACAGTTGGACTCATTTGGGAAAAAGAGAGAGATCTCAGTCTTGGGTGGCAAGGGATCCTGATGTGTCTGACAAGTAGTTATGAGTTCCTTCCTGGGACTTAGCATTTGGCTCAGACACTATGTGAGTGGAGTAGTTATGAGCATGGGTTTTATTTGGGCCATATAACTTGGCTTGAACCCTTGTACTTATTAGCTTGGTGATTTTGGACAAGCCACTTAACCTCTCTGCCCCAGTTTTCTCACTTGTAATTTGAGAATGCCTATTTCATAGGGTTTGATGTGAGGGTTAACCAGGATAAAGCATAGAATGTGTTTGGTACACAGTAGTCTGTGAATGCTGTTGCTATTATAGGCAGGGGAGTGGGGATACAAAATTCATAAAATATTTTATACATGTCTTCCCTTGTCTCTTACAGAATAAATCCACCAGTACCCCAACTTCCCCAGGGCCCCGGACTCATTCAACTCCCTCCATCCCGGTGCTGACAGCAGGCCAGAGTGGGCTCTATAGCCCCCAGTACATTTCCTACATACCTCAGATTCACATGGGACCAGCTGTTCAGGTAAGAGAAGAGACTGAATGGGCCCAGGGTGAGAGGTTTGGTTGGGCTGGCTGAGGGACCAGGTCGGGCTTGTTCTGGGCGTTTATAAACAAGTCATTCAGCCTCAACTGTGTTCTTGTCCCCAGGCACCTCAGATGTATCCATATCCTGTATCCAACTCAGTGCCTGGACAGCAGGGCAAGTACCGGGGAGCAAAAGGTGAGCAGGGTTGGGAAGGGCAGTCGGTTGAGCTGCCCAGGTCCTCCTGGCAGATGGAGCTTGAGCTCGGCACTATTTTTCCCTCACCCCCAGGTTCCCTGCCCCCCCAGCGCTCGGACCAACACCAGCCAGCCTCGGCCCCTCCAATGATGCAGGCTGCTGCCGCTGCTGGTCCACCTCTGGTGGCTGCCACACCTTATTCTTCCTACATCCCCTACAACCCACAACAGTTCCCAGGCCAGCCTGCCATGATGCAGCCCATGGCCCACTACCCCTCACAGGTGACTGAGGCACAGGAGGGAAATGGGGGTACAGAGCCCCTGTTAGGGATCCCATCTTCTCCACCTCCTAGACTCAGGAGCTGGGTGAGAGAGGCAGGCAGTGTCCTGGGTGGTGGTGTCAGACTCGGGCTTCACTTCTGGCTCTGGTAGGACTGTAGCAAGGCACTGAACACCTGAGCTGTAGGGGTTTTTCCCTCTGTAAAGTGTAGATTGTTTAAAATGGCATCTATTTGGTGGGATTATTGTGAATATTAAACAAGGTCATCGTGACAAGGCCAGAGTGCATAGGTTATTGGGCAGCAGGACATGCCTCTCAAGTCATCTGCTGTGCCAACTGCTCCTCTCCTTGCTCCTCCAGCCGGTGTTTGCCCCCATGCTTCAAAGCAACCCACGCATGCTGACGTCGGGGAGCCATCCCCAGGCCATTGTGTCGACCTCCACCCCTCAGTACCCTTCTGCAGAGCAGCCCACTCCCCAAGCCCTTTATGGTGAGTTCTGTACCCTCCCCTTCAGGTTGTGCTCCTCAACCCCCTCTGGTGTGCTCAGCACTCTCTCCCTCTTTCCTGCTGTAGCCACTGTTCACCAGTCCTATCCACACCATGCCACGCAACTCCATGCCCACCAGCCGCAGCCGGCCACCACGCCTACTGGGAGCCAGCCGCAGTCCCAGCATGCGGCCCCCAGTCCCGTCCAGGTGCCTGCCATGTGGGATCCGAGTGGTTGGGCAGGAATGTGTGGCTGGAACAAAGGGATTGAGCTAGGGGTCATTCCCTAGTGGGGAGGATGAGGGGTCAGCAAGTGGTAGGCCTGGGTACCAGAGGAGTGGGTGGCACTCACCCTTCCCCTCTCCCCAACAGCACCAGGCGGGGCAGGCCCCACACCTGGGCAGTGGACAGCCACAGCAGAATCTGTACCACCCAGGGGCCCTGACAGGCACGCCGCCTTCTCTGCCACCGGGACCTTCTGCCCAGTCCCCTCAGAGCAGCTTCCCCCAGCCAGCCGCTGTGTATGCTATCCATGCCCACCAGCAGCTGCCCCACGGCTTCACCAACATGGCCCATGTTACCCAGGTAAGAACGCAAGGGACCTACTTTCTCTGAATCTCTTGCCATGAGGATCTGAGCTATGGGGCTATCCCATTCCTGAATCCCTGGTGCCACCTTTACTTAGTGCTTCTGACATTAAGCTACTCAGAGCCCTTGTCAAGCTTTTGTGGTGCTCCCAACTACTTTTTGTCCTCTGCAGGCCCATGTCCAAACTGGAATCACAGCAGCCCCGCCCCCTCACCCTGGGGCTCCCCACCCGCCCCAGGTGATGCTGCTGCACCCACCCCAGAGCCATGGGGGCCCCCCCCAAGGCGCGGTGCCCCAGAGTGGGGTGCCTGCACTCTCAGCTTCCACACCCTCACCCTATCCCTACATCGGACACCCCCAAGGTGAGCAGCCTGGCCAGGCGCCTGGATTTCCAGGAGGAGCCGATGACAGGATTCGTGAGTTCTCGTTAGCTGGGGGAATTTGGCATGGAAGAGCTGATGGGCTGCAGGTGGGGCAGGATGCTCGGGTTCTGGGTGGGGAGTGAGGGGTCTTGGAGGCAGGGCTGTCCCACAGGGCGCCCGCCGACCTGCACCTGTCTGTGAAGTATGTAGGGTGGGCAGAAGCCACAGTCGCCGCCGCCAGGGGCTTGCTCCTGGCTCTGTCCTTTGCTTCCCTCCGTCCTCGCTCAGTTGTGATCCAGCAGCCCCCCTCCCCACTGCCTCCCCAGCTCTCAGTGACCCCGACTGTCTCCTGACTTAGCCGAGGTAAGGTCAGCGCAGCAGACAGGGCCAGGCTGGGGTGTGGGGGGCTGAGCTGGGCACACGAGTAAGGGCTCTGGCTCACTGGGAAACTGATTGATCTGTGCTCTGACAGCCCCATGAGACACCTTGAGGAGGCCGCTCCACCCAGACACTCCCCCACACCCCACGCTGGACGGCATTGGAGGAAGGGACAGCTGCTTGGGTTCTAATGCTCCTGCTCTCTTCTCTTTCCCCTCCAACCAGTTCAATCTCATCCCTCCCAGCAGCTCCCCTTCCACCCCCCGGGGAACTGAAGATTGTCCTGGCCGCGACCTGAGACCTCCATGAGTGGAGGGAAGAGTGATCTATGTCTCTTCCCCCAGCAGCTCGGACCAGTCCCAGCCCCCCACCCCCCTTTTCCCCCGGGGGAGCTGGGGAATTCCTGCCAAGCACCTTGAATGGGAGGGGCCTCAAAGTGGGCAGGGCCAGGGTCCAGCGGGGGTGGGGGGGTTCCTGCTCTGCCCCTGCCCATCCACACCCTATCTCGGCCTCCCTTCCTATCATCTATCCCCCGCTGGAGTCGGAAGATCTTTTATTTTCTATTATTTATAACCTCAGACTTGGGCCCCCTGTTCTTTCTTCCCCATTAACTTGCGTGAGAGACAGACAGACAGATGCCCCCACAAGGATGGTTGGACAAGGACTTTTACTTTTTATTACATAAAAATATTTAAAAAAAATTAAAAAAATAAAATTTTAAACTAACTTAACCTGCCTAGTTTCCTCTTTGGAGAATAAGATCTTAGCTGGCAGTGTTATGTGGTTCCAAGATGGGGCAGGGTGGGAGCACGGTCCAGAGATGCTGCCCTTCTGGCTCTTGACTACTGCACAGGTCACCAAACCTCCCAGTGACTGTTTTCTCCCCTCAAAATCAGCCTTATCTTGAGGTGTGATTTGAAGTTTTCATTTCTAATATCAGTACTTCATGAGTTATGTGTCCTTCTTGACACTGAAATTGCTTTAGTGTTTTTGGCCACTGAAGATAAATAGTGCACAGCTGAGAGGTCTTGGGTGGGAGCTGTGAAGATGAAGCTGCCTGTGGGAGAAGAGGGGAGAGGAGCCAGGTTAAGGGAGCAGGAGCTAAACTCGGGGTTATGGATGAGACCAGAAGAGCCAAGTATGCAATGTAGAAATAACAGGCTTCAGAGGAGCGTTTTTTTTTTTTTTTTTTTCTCTTCAAGGCAGCAGTTTGGAATTCTTTCTCTGTGACCTGGCCTTGGTTTTCTTGTCTGCAAAATGGAGATAATTTCACCCTTAGAGGATGGTGAGGATGGGACTGGTGCTCCGTGGTAGGCAGGGGTATTTCAGCTCAGACCAAAGCCAGAGAAAACTGGCTGAGACCAGGGCAGGAAGAATGAAGGTTAGATATTGGGGAATAATTCCCAGGGGGTGTGGATCTGAAGCCTGGTAATTGGCAGGCAGGGTTTGGGGGAGGAGGGGAGAAGGTATGTAAAGAAAGGTAAGTAAGAAAAGGGATTATCTATAGCAGCTGATTGCTAAAAAGGGGTGGGTTTGGGATCCCAAGGGAAAGAGCTCTCCTGGGGGATGTCAATTGGGGTTGGGGTAGTGATGGAAGAAGCAGGAGCAGGGAAGCTTTGATTGGGCTCAGGATGTTTCAAGTGCAGATGGAGCAACAGATCTCTAATACTGTGAGAGATGTAATTGCAGGTGTTACTTTCGATGCTTTATGGAAGGATTGCAGTTTGGTTATAATTTATCATCTTATTCCTGAGAGCAGAAATCTGAAAGTTGGAAGGGAACTTAGCCTTCATCCAGTCAGGAATCTCCCTGTGAAAGCTTTCAGCCTCACCTTGGACACTGAGGAGGGTAAAAGAAGTAAATCTACCCTATTGTTGGACAATACTTTTTTGTGAAGTTCTTATGTTTTTCCCTTGAGCCTGCTTCTCTGTTTGCTTCTGCTCTGGGGTCACAGGTCAGATTGAGTTTCTCAAAACAGCTCTCAAGTTGGGCCTAAGAGCCTCCTGTCTCTGGGCTGCTTGTCAGTGGGTTGTCTGTCCTGAATATACTCCTCTGTCAGGATCCAAAAGTTGAGAGGGGTGTCCGTTAATCCTTGCTGAATGTTACCTTTTTTGTTTGGGGTCAGCATCCTGGCCAGTCATTTTAAGTTTTAAAAAATCTACTCAGCATTTCACTCCCTGCATATTTGATAAACAGCCTTTTTCTTAAATCTCAGTAAATGTTGAAAATGAAACCTTTGTTGTATAACTTCTGACTCCTGTGTTTGGAATTGATGACACAGTGGTGATTACCCATCAAGCACACATTATGTATTTATCAAGTACCTCTTACGTGGTGTTCAGAGGTAAGATACGGTCCCCAATATCACAGAGCTTCAAGGAGGGTAGCTAGACATTAACAGCCTAGTTAGACGCTCAGAGGAAATGAGGTGGGTTTGGCACCTGAGCTGAGCCCATGCTGACTCCAAGTGATAGCCAGCAGTATCCTACTGTAGCATTTTGCTAGGCAGTCATACAAAGCTCACTTAACTGGCTTTCTCCTTTGGCTTCTCTGCCTTTCTCAAGTGTCACAGCAGTGCTGAGAGCTTTAAGACCAGAGCTTTTCCAGCCTGTACCAAAGAGATGAACTTTCAGGGTTAGCTCACAAGCTTATCTGTCCTGGGCTTCAGCTCCATTTTTATATTCCCCCATCCTCTCCAACTTATAGAAACGACACCAGACACACAGGCTAGCTTACTTACTATTCACAGAGCAGTTTATTGACCTACCTCACCTGGCAGGCCACGTGACCCCTTATGACCAGGGAAAGTGTCAGTCTGGCTGCACTCTGCTGGCTTGCAGCCTGTGCCCTGGGAAGGGGCGCACCAGGAGGAGAACACTGACCAGTGCAGCCTTGAACACGAAAGCCTGAGTGGAGGTTCAGACTCAACTCCACTTGATGTTCTTGTCCTCCTCAGTCATGGCTGGCGTGTCAGTGACAAGACCAGTGCCGATGGTCCGGTTGCCATCTCGCAGGGTGAAACGCTGGCCTTTTTCTAAGATCATTGGCTGCCGCAAGATTAGGCTGAGCTTCAGATCCTCCCCAGGCATGGCGAGCTCCTGGAGGGGGCAGAGACAGGGGTCACACATGGCCTTCACTCCAACTGTTTGCTGGCTATCAAGGATAAAACGGGAAAATGCAGCAGGGTGATTCTGGGGACAGCCTCGTCTCAGCTGTCAGATGCAAACAGCATATGCAAAGTGGAAAAGGACTGGTGATCAGTGTTCATAAGGTATATTCTTGAGGGAAAATGTTGAGAAAATTGTGAGTTATGCAGGTTTCTCAGTCACAGGCCTTCTCTGAGCCCTTATATATATAGTGAAATGCTCAGCAAGAGTAACCTTTTCTGGGAAATATTTCTGTGGGTAAATGCTAGTGCAGTCAAGTTTTTAACCTATTTCAGCCCAAGGAATATTGGATGAGGACACACTCCCCCTAAATACACTGGTCTAGACCCTTCCATCACTAGTTCATCTACATCATCAGCCGGCTTTTCTTCACCCAAGGGAAAGTCACCCACATTGTCACATCTGTGGAACTGTGATTGAGACAAGAGCTGATAATGATGAGTGCCCCTTCTACTCCGTCACATTCCCTATACCCACCATACCTTCCCTGGAGGCAAGACGACACGACAGGCCATGTCCCAAGTCAGGGAGAACATGACAGGCATGAAGTGGGATACGAAGGGCTTGTGGCGGCCACCCTCCTCCTTGCTGAGAATGTAAACCTGAAAAAGAAAGAGCAGTAAGGGGGGAGCCAGGCTTGGCTGCAAGCACTGCCTCTCTGTAGGGGACAGTTTGGCTCAGCCCTGCCCACCATCACCTGGAGCCCTCACCTGTGCCTCCACCTTCTGGTGGGGTTGGATGGAACCCGGCTTGGCCATGACCAGGCCTCGCCTCAAGTCCTCCCGCTTCAAGCCTCGTACCAGGGCCCCAAGGTTGTCGCCTGCCTCTGCCCTCTCCAGGCTCTTGTGGAACATCTCAATGCCTAGCAAGGAGGAGAAGAGACAAGGGAGGAAGATGTGTGGTAGAAGACAAGGGATCTGCAAGAGGAGAGGTGATTGTGGAGCCAGCCCCTGGGTCCCAAGTCTTCCTTTCTATACCTGTCACCACAGTGCGAATGTTCTTGTTATGTCCCAGGAACTCACACTCATCTCCCTTCTTCAAAATGCCACGCTCTAGCGTACCTGTCACCACCGTGCCCCGGCCTGGGAGAGAACAGAACAGGATGTCAGGGACTCTGGGCGAGGCTTTTGCTAGGAGGAGGGAGTGCCAATGAGTACAATCCTCACCAGGGATAGAGTAAACTGACTCTACAGGCAGCAGGAAAGGCTTCTCCAGATCCCTGGTGGGCACCGGGATATAAGTGTCCACAGCATCCAGCAGCTTTTGCACAGACTTCACGCCTAGCTCAGGGTCACGTTGCTATGGGAGGAGGTGACAGGACTCTGAAATTTCCATTCTGCTCCTCTTACTTACCAAGAGCCACTCCCCAGACGCAGAGCAGAGCTCTGGATGCCCATCCAGCCCCATCCTCTGCCAGCAGCAGCCCCTCCCTGACCCTGCTTTCACCTCAAGGGCACAAAGGGCAGAGCCTATGACGACAGGGGTCTCCTCCCCTTTGTAGCCAAACTCAGTGAGCAGTTCCCGGATCTCCAGCTCGACTAGCTCCACCATCTCAGAGTCCTGGACAGCATCTGCCTTGTTGACATACACTACAACATGTTCTACTCCAATCTGCAGATGGGAAAGAAACAGAGATGGTGTCCTGAACAGCCTAACTCCCTACTCTTCCTCTCTTCACCACTACCCAGGTTCGGAGTACCTGTCTGGCCAGTAGTAAGTGTTCTCGGGTCTGGGGCATGGGGCCATCGTTGGCTGCCACCACCAGGATGCAGCCGTCGAGGGGTGCAGTGCCTGTGATCATATTCTGGTAGAGGGAATAGAAGAAACAATGTTCAATGACCTTCTCAGCTCCACATCCATCTAGCGAAGAACAGCAGTTAGGAACTGAAGCCCAGCTTTCTCTGCCATCTCCTACCACCTACTTTGACTGGCCATGCCCACAAACCCACGATCCCAAACCCATACATCTTGAATATCTTAACCTCCTCCCCACAAACCTAACATTTTTCCTGACAGGAGGCAGCTCCTGGCCCTGTCCCCAGGAACTCTCTCACCTTAACGTAATCTGCATGACCCGGGCAGTCTGTGTGGGCATAGTGGCGGGCAGCAGTGCTATACTCCACATGGGCCGCATTGATTGTGATACCACGGGCTCGCTCCTCTGGGGCATTGTCAATCTCCTCGTATTTCTTAAACTTGGCTCCACCTCCCTCAGCTAAAACTAACGAAGGGAAGAGAACACACCTTTCAGCTAAAGTTCCAGAGGTAGAGGCAGAGCCCAGGCCACACCCCTGGATCCCTCCTACCTAAACAAAGGACTGTCTGGGAGAATAAAGCTTCCATGACCCCGTCCCTCAACTCCTCCAGCAGAAGTAACTTCGGGTCCGAAAGAAATGTTAAAAGGCCTCAAAGTCCAGCCTTGCTTCTTCCCTAGAGTAAAGTCTCTGCTTACAAGGCACTGGCGATGGCTAGGAGGAGGCCATTTGGGGTCCCCAATTTATGCATCACAAAGTTCTTCATGTTCAGAGGAAATCTGTGTCCTGCATCTTCCAACCCACCGCCCGCCCGAGTTCTGGCTCCTGGGGCCACACTAAACACCTCCAGCAGCCACTCTGCTGGCCACACCTCCCTGGCTCCAGATCCCGCCAGGAGAGCGGGTGCTACCGGATGCCCCCACCCCAACCCCGCTTACTTTTCGTGATGGCTGCGGTCAGTGTGGTCTTGCCATGGTCCACATGGCCGATGGTACCCACGTTCACATGGGGCTTGTCGCGCACATAGGTCTTCTTGGCCTCCACGGCCAGGCCGCGACACAAGCGGGAAAGTGCCGGGGCCTTCAGCGGCCGCAACAGACCCTGCAGTAGTGGGGTCGGGCCGGCGCCGAGACCTGCCGGGGCAGAGGCTTGGAGTCAGGACGCGGTTCCAAGCCCGGCCACTCCCGACGACCCCCACATGTCCCCAGGCCGCCATCGCCCTCCTCGCCCCCTCACCGCTGAAGAGAGGCGCGCGCAGCAGGGTGGTGGCCGCCATTGTGGTCGTACTCGCCCCTCGAGTACCGGGTACCGAGGACCCGCGCGTGCAACAAGGAAAGGGCAATTGAACCGGGAAGGGACTTCCGGCGGAAGTGAGGGCCGGGAGGGAAAGTCTGGGCCCCTCTAGCTATTAGTTTTTATGGCCATCTCCGCTGACTTCCGGGCGCAGGACGGAAGACGTCAAGAAGGTGCCGTGTCTCGGGGGCGTGGAAGGGTGGAGAAGGCGTCTACAACGCATTCGGGCCTCGCAGGTCGGAGTGGGGCGTCGCGGCGCCGGTGGGAGACGTGCAGCGTCCCATAATGCAGTACGCCCCGAAGGCTCATGGGCGTTGTACTTCCCAGCGCGGCTGGCTGGGTTTGCACAGCGTGGGAGGCAGATAGGCTAGGCCGGGTCCGGAGGGAGGGTGCAGGCCTCCGGGAGGCAGAGGCGGCGGTCCCGGCGCGGACTGCTCAGGAACGTCCTGGCCCCGAACCCCCTGGAGTCCACCCCACTGCGCGGGTCTGGCGAGAAATCTGGTGGCTTTGGGGATGCAGCTGGAGGTAGGAGCAGACCCTGCGGCCAGGCTGAGGAGGATGGTCCTGGGTGCCTTTCGGAGTGGGGTTCACGTGGGACCCACCTCTTCGCTGAGCCTTTGTTTTCTTATCAGTAAGATGAAAACAGTAGTATCTACTTCATAGGGAGATCTTGATGCTTGGCTCTGAGAGGAAATGGGTTGGACAGGAGGCAGGAATGGGGTCCTGAGGCCTCTAGGTCCCACAGTCCTAGACCCTCAAATACTCGCCCTCTTGGCTCACAGCCTTCGGGGACAAACAAAGCTGTGCCGTCCACCCCTGTAGCCCCTCAGCAGCCCAGGGAGTAATTCCCTTGATCATTGCCCTACCCACCTCCCCACCCAATTTTACAGAGTACACCGAGGGTGAGGGACCAGCCTCGGCTGGCTTTAAGGGCAGGCTGAGTTTTTCTTGTTCCTGCTGTATCCCTAGCACCTAACACAGGGCGGGGCACCCAGTTGGTGCTCTATAAATATCTGTTGAGTGAATGAATGAGTGTAAGGATAGTAAATGACCTTTAACTTTAAGATCTATCATCTCTTCACCCTGGGAATAATAGCAGCTGCTTAACCCTGATTAGTGTTTTCCGAAACTCATCAGATCCTAAGACTCAATTGGTGTTTGTTTCAAATAGATTTCCTAATTCCTCCCTTGAAGATTATGAAGTAAGGCCTGGGCACAGACAGGGAAACTATATTTATTTATAACAGACACACACACACACACATACACACCCTTAAGCTCAGACACACATACACATCCTTAAGCTCAGAGGAGTTTGGGAAACTCAGAACTAGAGCTTTTTATGGATCAGGCATTGTGCAAAAGCTTCATGTTGGTTCACATTCCATGCTCCCAATGTTATCCTGCATGGTAGGAGCCATTATTTCCCCCATTTTATAGGTGAGAAAATGGCACATCAAGATGATTAAGGAACCCAACAAGCTAAACTCCAGAAAGGTGTGCACTTAACCACTGCACTGTGCTATAATTTAACTGTCATTTTACTGCTCAGATAAAATAAGACTTCTGTCCTCCTGGCCCTCCAGTCCATCAGTTCTGCTTAGGAAGGGCTAGTACAGTATAAAAGGGTTTTCTTTGTCCCTGCCCTGTACCTCAGTCACTCCACTCCTGGGAATTCGTCCTAAGACACTCTTGGCTACTACCAGGATGTGAGATTTTTTTGGGGTGGTACTTGAACTAATGCATTCTATCTTAGTGAGGCTGTATTTATTTTAATGTGTATTAGTTTGGAAAAAAAAAGACTGGCATAGTAAATACTGAGTTTAAAAATTAATTAATTTAAAAAACAATATTTGGTAGATAATATATGGGTGGTATGAATATATGGCAAATTTAGGAGGACATGAATGACTGAAATTTGAGAAACACAGTGCTCAGAATTCTGAGTCCAAGGGGAGAAAATCTTTTGTAGAGCTGTTGACTGTAGCAACTTCTAAAATAGTCAGGAATCTTGATTTACAGAGAACAGAATTTAGATTGGCCGGTTTAAGCAGAAGAAGGATTTGTTTAAGGGTGTTAGGCAGCTTACAGACTTGTGGGACGGGCTGAAGAAATAGCTCCCAAGCCATAGAACTGATTTGACCTGTTAAGAAAACTGCTGCTACCTCCACTGCCACCAAACACTGAATGCCAGGACTTAGACTTGTCTGCAGCAGATACTGCTTGTGGCACTGAAGCCACTTCTGCATCAAGAAAATGACTTTGTCACTCCCCCTGCCCCCAAAGCCAGGCAAATTCAAAGTCTCACATGGGTGTGTCTGGAGAAGCCTGGATCATCATATGTCAGTGTCCTTGTATCTGAGGAGGCTGAGAGATGTGTTCTAACTTTGACGTTGGGGAGCAGGACTGATGGCAGGAAATTTCCCCGGATGTCCAGCCGTGCTTTTGACCAATATCACAGTGAAAGAGTGGAATGAACACAAATGTCCAGTATGTGGACATATGGTAGCATGAATTTTGGCATAGCCACTAATAAAATTAATGGAGTGAGCTCAGAGTTGCAGAGACAAGGGGAGCCAACCACCAGTGAAAATGCTTGTGAGCAGTGTTAAATAAAGAAGGAAGGCTGGGTACTATAGAAATAGCATGTGTACAAGGTGGGAGTCGGGTGGGGACAAAGGAAGTCAAAAACAATTGTAACTTTAGGAGGTTGTGAACTTGCTTAGAAAAAGAGAGATTTTTCTCTCTCAAACATTTATGTGATTACAGGTAAAGAAAGAAAAGTTCTCTGTGTAGAATCTTGAACTCTTTAAAAAAGATGCTCTTAAAATCAAGTGGTCTTCTGGGCTGCCCCCCACCCCGCCCCGCCCCAGCAGTCTGTTCATTCTGCTGTGTGGCACAAACTTTGAGCTCCTGCTGAATAGCCATTTTTCCATCTTCCTGCAGGCTGGGCCCTGATTTTGTTCAGGGTAGCCCTTTCCCCAGTTCTAGGAATAAATCCTGATAGGTCTAGTCCACTTTTGGTGGTCCTATTCTCCTGCCAGAGGGTTTGTTTAGAGTTGGGTGTGTGACTCCTTTGGGGCCAATGATTGGGGGCCTTCCAGGAAAGTGTCTTTCACTCTTAAGAAGGAGACACCTGGGGCCGGCCCTGTGGTGTAGTGGTTAAGTTTGGCATGCTCCACTTCAGTGGCCTGGGTTTGTGGGTTCGGATCCCAGGCGCAGTCCTACACCACTTGTCAGCCATGCTGAGGCAGTGACCCACATACAAAATAGAGGATGATTGGCATAGATGTTACCTCATGATGAATCTATCTCACCAAAAAAAAAAAAAAGAAGAAGAAGGAGGAGGAGGCATCAAAGAGCTCTAACTCATTCTGACTTTGGACGTTGCTGGGTCTGGATGGGAAGCCTTGAACTACTGTGCACATCTTGGTCTCAGTTGATGATGAAGCCAAAGTCCAGAGAGGATTTTAGAAGACTGGACTCCTTGTAGTGTGTGATGATGAATGTCCTTATTATTTAAGCCAGGCTGTGTCAGAGTTGTCTGTTATTTGCAGCCAAATACATCCTAACAGAGTCTGTCTCACAGCACTTGGTCCCCTGAGACACATTTCTTGGTTGCACTTGTCTAAGACAGTGACTTGAGTAAAGCCAGGACTGGGCTTCCTTCATCTCTATCCTCTGTGCCTGGCCACGGTAGGCCTCTCTGAACGTTTGCCCTTGAACTATTAATAAGCCTTCCAAACTGAAGGGTGCCACCACCCTGGTGCCACGGACTTAACATATCCAAAACAGGACTCTTCGTTTTCTCTCGCACTCTCCTTACATGTCTGAATAAACAGCATCACCTTTGTCCTTTCCCCTCACCCCTACATCTAACCTATTACCCAGTCTGGTTCTCTCTCATATCTCAGATGTGACCACTTCTCTCTGTCTCCACTGTCAACACTATGGTTCAATCTGGGATTGTCTCTCATCTAGGTTACCTCATGAACCTCTCCAATGGGTCTCCTGGCTTCTATTCTTATTCTCAGTACCTGTTAAATCCATTCTCCACACAGCAGCCAGATCAATCTTTAAAATGTAGATCAGAAATTAATCCTCCCTCAATGACTCCTTGTTACACTTAGAATAAAATCCAAACTCCTACATTAAATGGGTGAATTGTATGGCAGGTGAAATATATCTCAATAAAGCTGTTATAAAAAAAATAATTCAGACTCTTCCCTGTGGCCCAGTAGGTGTGTGATCTGACCCCTGCTCACCTCTTTGGCCCCATCTAGTATGATTTTCCTCTCACTCTCAGCCACACTGGCCATCCTGTTCTGCAAACATCCCACGATTGTTTCTACCTTGGGGTCTTTGCAGATGTTCTTCCCTCTCCCTGGAATGCTCTTCCCTGTAGCTTTCCCCATGGCTTATTCCTTCTCATCCAGGCCCCACATCAGATGTCACTTCTATCTAAAGTAGCCCCCAAGTCACCCTCTTATCAATGGTCCTCTTTGGTTTTCTTCATAGCACCTAAGTATTCAAAATTATCTTATTAGTTTGCTTGTTTGTTGTTTTTTTTCCTGTCTCTCCAGCTCATGACAGTAAGAACTTATTTTTCAGCCTAAGAACAGTGCCTAACACTTAGGTGAAGATGTATTTGTTGAAGGAATTATGTGTTCAGTCATTTCTGTTGAGCATTTGTGTTGGGCTTCAGTTTCCTGATGTTTGGGAAACAAATTTGGTATTCACATTCATTTTAAAAATAAAGGTGAGTCACTGTAACTTTTGGGGTCTGTGCTTTATTATCTATAAAATGGGAATGGAGTGATGAGGTTAAACTTTATGGTTTCTAAGATTTGTCATAGCTCTAACTTCTAAAAGGAGGGTGGGGTATGGTGTAATTGAAATGAGTACTGGGCTGCCCAGCAACTTAGTAGCAAATTGGGGACTAGGACCCAGAGCTTTGTCTTTGGTGCCACTCAACAGACTTATTGGAAGCTCAGGTGCATCCTTCACTCTTTTCCCCACCAGCCAGCCTGGCAGTGCCTCCTCAGAAATCTCTGTACATTCTCCTTGGTACTAACCCCACTGCACTGCCCTGGGCAGGCTGGCATCAGCCCTCTCCTGGACCATTGCACCAGTCTCCACTGCTGCCAGTCCCCCCTGCTGCCAGTCCCCCCACCCCCCATACTGGCCCTGGATGCCCCTCCAAACACAGAACTCTGATCACACTCATGTCACTCGGATGTGACTAGAGACATGGCAACTGGAAACACTTTATGAATGTCACACAAAAGCTATTAAGTAAAAGGCACTTGAGAGGTGGCCTAGGTGGGTTGGCCATGCATGGCTTCCTAGAGAAGGCCAGACTCTGAAGCCTGAAACGAGGGAGGAAGACTGACAGGAGTGAGGGAAGTGGTGTGTGTAAGCTCAGAGGCAGAGCCGCAGTGAAGCTGGAGCACTTCAGGCTGTCAGAGTGTCCTGATTGAGCGGAGTATGACGTGGAGGGGCAGGAGGCCCCAGCCAAAGTACCAAGGCTGAATGTGACATCCCAGAAAAGAAAACAAAATAGAAGAAATCTTCATCTCTGGGGGTAGAGGAGGGTCAAGATGACCTCCAGAAGAATCCCACAAGCAACCACCTCCCCTTTGGTCAGAAACCCGGGTGTTTCTTTGAAGAGCCTCCTTCTGCTGTGCTCAGCCCAGGGAGTTTGGTTGGAGCTGAGCCCATCCCAATCTCAGATGATGGGTCTGTGACCCAGTGTTTAATAATCAGCATAATCTATCACTTGTGGTCACAAGTGTTGGTTCAGGGTTAGTATTCTGTTTCAACCCCAACTGGTGTACTGAAGTTCAGTTCTGGCACTAACTGCCCAGAGTTAACACAGACCCCACAAGTTAAGGGCTCACTCCTCCACAAGACTGCCCCCACTCCAGATGCCAGCTGCAAGTGGGGTCCCCCATTCATCTGCACTTCTGACCAACTGGCTACAGATCTCGGAGTTTCCTATGACCCCCCTCAGGTTTGATAATTTTGCTAGAACAACTCACAGAATGTAGGAAAGCACTATACTTCTGATTACAGTTTTACAATAAAGGATACAAGTCAGGAACAGCCAAATGAAGAGACATATAGGGTGAGGCCTGGGAGGGTCCAAATGCAGAGCTTCCATGCCCTCTCCCCATAGAGTCGGCATTTCACCCTCCCGGCACACCAATGTATTCACTGAGCTTTAGTGTCCAGAGTTTTTATTGGGGTTTCATTATCTAGGCACAAGTGATTAAATCATTGCCATGTGACTAACTTGATCTCCAGCCCCCTTCCCTCCCTGGAGGGCGAACTGACTCAAAATCCCAACCCTCTAATCACAAAGTGACCAGCCCCCACCTTGAAGCTAGCTATCCAGGGGCTTGCCATTAGTCCCTTTATTAACAAAAACTCAGCTGTGATCTAAGAGGCTCATGAATAATAGACACTTCTGTCACTTGGGAAATTCCAAGTATTTTAAAAGCTCTGCGCCAGGAACCTGGGACAAAGATCAAATTCTTCATTATACAACAATTGGTAGTTGGGTGACCCAAGCTGAGCTGATGAGACTCAACCCTAGTGTACTTGCTGGAGCTATTGGAGAAATTGATCTTTTTCTGCTAGGATTGTTAAACTGGTAGAATGTAAGCTTGGAGCTGCTGGTGGCCATCTTGCTACCTATGAGGGGACAACCTGCCTGAGAATGAAGACAATCCAGAGTAAAGCAGAGCTAAGAAACTGAGATCAAGTTCAAATGGACACTGTTTGAGCCTCCAGCTCCAGCCATGCCTCTGAGTTTTCAATTCTGTGGACCAATAAACTCCCCCTCTTTTCCTGTTTAAACTACCTTAAATTGGGGGGAGGGGTTCTATTACTTGTAGCTGAAAGCATCCTGAGTATTACCTCCCCTGTTCCTGAGGAAGAAGTGTTTCTCCCTTTCATACTAACGTGTTAATACCTTGGATCCCATCCTTCCCACCTTCTCCAAATCTCACTTCTTCAATTACCATCCTTTCTACTGGCTCTTTTCCCCTTAGACTTCCGACATAATCAAGTCTCCCTCAGGGTATAAACAAGCAAACCTTTCCACCTTCTCAAACTACAATCCTCCATATCTCTCGCCTTCCCATTTTTGGACAAACTGTGTAGGACGGCTCTCCACATTCCTCCATCCCTAAAATTACTCCCAAAGTCACTAAAGCAATATTAGTCATCAATATTTTTCTACAGGAGACACTGGCAGTGCCATGGATCCCTTTCTATCATTTATGTGTGATGTGTTTGCCCAACCTCCTACCTGCACCACCACACACATACAATCAATATACTCCCACACGCCCTGGTCTTTGGTGTGTGGTTTCTTTTCCAACAGTTAGAACTTCCAGGGACTTTTTTGTTTTGTTTTGAGGAATGTCCTCAGGCTAGTGGACACTCTGCCTTCATGAAGTACCTGAGATGTGACATCTCCCAGGATGGCCCTTAGTCAACAGCTGAGGGATGTTGGTATATGAAAGGCCCAGCTCCCTTGTTTCCGGACAAATCTGAAGCATAACTTACATCCGAAGCTTCCCTGTGGGATCAAGCTGAACTGCTTTCTGCCTGAGATCACATGTTTGCTTGGTTTCCTCTCCTTCCCTCTCCTGCCTCTCCCACTCCCTTACTGCTTTCTCCTGGTAGCACTTTTGAAATAAATCACTTGCACACAAATCCTCGTCACAGAGTCTGCTTCTGGGAAACCTAAGACATCATCTCAGTACTTTCTACTCTCTCTTTGCCTACCTGTTAAATGGGGTTTGTTCCCCAGAATTAAGTCCTGGGAGCTCTTCTCTCTACATATGTTACCCGGACAATCTCCTTCGTTCCGTGGCGTCAACCACAACTCACGTCTGATCACCACTAAACTGCTTTGTGCAGCTTGGACTGTAGCTCCATCCCTCCTTGGACACCTCCTGCACCAATACTATGGTCACTAGCCACGTGTGGCCACACTATTTTAATTTTGATTAATTAAAAGTTAAAAATTCAGTCTTTAGTCACAACAGCCACATTTCAAATGCTCAATAGCCACATGTGGCTAGTGGCTACTACACTGGACAGTGCCAATATAGAACATTTCAGTCATTGCAGAAAGTTCTATTGGACAGCTCAGACACAACATTTCCAAACCTACCTCATCATCACCAGCCCCCTGCCTTTCTGTATTCCTCAACTGTGTCTCAACAATGGGCCAACTACAGAGAAAGGGTGTTGTAAGGGTATCAGGGAGGAGGGAGGTGACCACAGAACTAGAGTCCTTTCCATTGACATATTCCTCTGACCTGGGAAGATGGATGGACAAAGATGGTGATGAAGACCTTAACAAAGGCCATCTGTGGGCTGATGTTAGCTTGGTTAGAGCAGGGGTAGAGCTGGGGGACTAAGGCTGGCTAGGCCAGAACTTGCCCTTTCACAGTTAATTGTTCCAACTCCACCCGGCAGCCTCAGCCTTGAACATTCTTGTGTGAGTCAGGACACTTTTCCACCTCCATTCTCTTCAGTCACTTGCCTTTGTGTTCCAGGACGAGCACCTGATCTAAGCCAATCAGCTAAAGTCAGTTGTGAACATTTTATTGCAAATCTCAGAAAAGAGGCATGCTCCTTCTATTAGAGTTGCTAAGCTATTAGGATTTAAGTTTGGAGTTATGGAAAGCCATTTTGCCACTAAAAGAGGAGAACCTGCCTCAGAGTGAAGCCAAATGCATGGGGAAAGCAGAACCTAGAGAAGGTGGACCACAGGTTCCCGCTATCTTTTGGCCCTCCAGCTGTTCCTGAAGAAGCTTGATTCACTCTGGACTTTTCAATTGCTTGAGCCAATAGATTCCCTTACTGCTTAGGCCAGTTGGAGCTGGGTCGATGAGAGACCTGACTGATAGAGGATCTCACGGTGCTCATGATTTCAACTGCCCTCTATACCTTAATGATTCTCAATTTCTGTATCTGGCCTTGACGTCTCTCCTGAGCTCCCGACTGTATGTCCACCTGCCTCCTGACGTCTCACTGACATTATTTCTGCCCCCATCTTTATTATTTATTTCCCGTCTCCAAAACGGAACCTCCTAGAACCTCCAGTCCCTTTCCTCAGAGAAGCCAAGGTCGTAAGTTCAGGCCCCGCCTCCTCGCGGGGACTCACCAAGGTCACCCGCGTCTTCCCTGGCCCAGCTCCTTGGGGGCGGTGTCGGCGAATCCCTCAGCGGCGGGGCCAGGCGCTCTAGGCTGCAGCGGGCCCTTCAAAGAGCCTTCTCATCTCGCTGGTTTTCAGTGCCCGGTGGCTACTCTAGCCTTCAACAGGGCCTCGGGACTCTATCCCCTACGGTGGCTTCTCTATGGTTGACTTCTCTCCTTTCTCCCGAGTTTCCTCCGGTTGGACACTCTGGTGGGATCCAACCCCTTCCTACGGCTGCTTCTGTGGTCCCTTTTAGGTGCAACTGGGGCGGTCACTGAGCCCTCAGAGACTCACACCCTCCTAGCTCTCGAAGCATTGCCCGGAGTGGGAGGATGGCGGAAGTGAGTGTGAAGGTGTCCTTCCCTGTCGCCGCTCTTCTCTATGGTCTCTTCCTTCGGTGACGGGAAAAGGGGTCTCGGCGCCTGCGCAGAACCAGGCTGGGAGCTAGTCGCGGAGGGGGGGGGCAGGGAGCGGGAGCTGCCGCCGCCGCCGGAGCTAACCGCGGGGACCGAGATGCAGGTGGGACCGGAACCGGAACCCCCCTCTTCAAGTCCCTCTTCCCTGTCCGCGACCCGGCCCCGGCGCCTGAGAGGAGCCCCGGGTGGGGGCGGGCGTGGGGGGCCAGAGGCGGGAGGGACGCTCGGCTCGGGGAGTGCAGCAGGCAGGGCTGGTCCCGAGGAGGCTGCGGCCCGGGGGAATGGGCGGATAGAGCGTGTCCGGGGAGGAGAGTAGGGTTGGAGTGGATTGACCGCCGGGCCCGGAGGGTCCGAGCCAGGAGCGGAGCCTGCACCCTCCACCACCCGCCCTTCGGGAAATATCAAAACTGAGCCAAGAGCCAGGTGCACCGGGAAAATGTGTCTGAGTCCTGCTTGGCAGAAGAGAAACTGAGTCACCAGCTCAGGAGCCGCAGGGTCAGCGGGCCTGAAGGGGGCTGGGTCTGCCTGTGGTGCAGAGGGTTGGGTGGGCCTGTGTGAGCTGAGGTGGCCTCTGCCTGGAGATCGGTCTCTCTGCTGTGTCTGCACCTCTTGGCTGGGTTCCCCTGTGCTCCATGACTCTTGCATCTCCTGGCTTCTCGTTGGTTTGGAATTGTCCTTATGGTTGGAGCCATCTGAGTGTGTAGGGCCTAGGCCAAGGAGGAAGGGGAGGGGTTGCTGACTGTCGGTAGGAGGCTGAGATTTAGGGAGACTTTCCTGAGCTGCCCTTGCCCCAGTCCTGGTGCCAGTCATTTTCCCATATAACATGGGGGAGGACCACTAACAAAAAGAGCCATGGGTTGTAAATTCCATGCCCTGCTCTGCCACTTGCTAGTTGTAAGACCTTGGGAAGGCTCTTCCTCTAATTTTTCTTTTAGAAAATTGGAACCCGTAAAGATAGTAATAACGGCAGTCATTGATTGTGTGCTTACTTTGTGTCAAGCGCTGACATGTTCCATTTAATTCTCCCAACAATTCTAGGGAGTAGGGATCATTAGCTCTGTTTTATAGATACAAAAACTGAAGCTCAGAGAGGACATATAATTTGTTCAAGATCACGCAGCTAATAGGTGGCAGAGCTGGGATTTCATCCCAAGTCTGACTCCAGCACCCATGGCCTTAACCACCAGGCTAAGCAGCCTTTAGGGCACACTCCCCAGTGAGAGAAGAGGGAGGTGGAAAATCCTAGGGTCCCAGCTCCCTGCTATGTTTTATTTACTTTGTGGCCAGCAAAGACTTGCCCTGACCCAACCCAGAGTCATTCCTCCCCTGGTGCTGCTACCTCTAGGCCCTAGATTGAAGGGGCACCAAAGAAGTGGGCTGTGGCCTTTCCAGGCTTCCTTCACACCGTGCTTAGGTGCTGGGCCCTGGGGTCAGTTTTCAAGACAATTGTTGTCTCAATCCATCATCCATCCATCCTCCTTATGAGCAACCTCCCTCCTCAGGGCTGGACCTCAGGATGCATAAGGCGGGGTCTCTAAGCTCTGCAGGCCTAGCTCCCCCGAGAGCTGGGGCAGTGAAGGGCTCTGACTGAGGCTGGTCCAGCCAGTCTCTGGGGACAAGGACTATGCAGTGGGAAAAACAGTAGACTTGGAGTTCTGAAACTTTTCTGAGCTTCGGTTTTCTCATCTATTATAGAGGTTATTAAAATCTCTCACAGAGAAAGGTAAGAACAGAACATGGGAAGCATGTAATGTTGAAGGATCCGTTTTAGAGAAGGGAGGTGATGGAAAAAAGATTCCTTTTTAGAGGAAGGTGCTCCACAGCTGTCTGTTGCTCCTGGAACCAAAGCTAGGGAAAGTGGCTTGGGAAGGCAGCAGGATAGGTGCAGGCTAGACATTGGGGAGCTTGTTGACTGGGGCTTGTGGGGTATGAGGATCTGGGAAAGGGAAGAGAGGCAGTTTGGTGTTCTTCCCCATTGCTTTCCGAGGAGTCTAGGCCAGAGTAGGGAGTCTGGCGCGGGGTGGGGCTCTGCCCCCAGTCCCACCTCAGCAGTGACTCGGTGTATGTGCCTCTCTTCCTTCTGCAGCTGCTGCCGCTCACCCCGTGTCTTCTGGCCGCTTCCCTCTTTGCTGCCCCTCCCCACAGGCTCCCCCTCTCCACCTCTTGGGGACTATCATGAATGGTGCCCCTTCCCCGGAGGATGGGGCCTCCCCCTCTCCTCCCCCCTTGCCACCACCCCCTCCCCCAAGTTGGCGGGAGTTCTGCGAGTCCCACGCCAGGGCTGCTGCCCTGGATTTTGCCCGCCGTTTTCGCCTCTACCTGGCCTCGCACCCCCAATATGCAGGGCCCGGGGCTGAGGCTGCCTTCTCCCGCCGTTTTGCTGAGCTCTTCCTGCAGCACTTTGAAGCTGAGGTGGCCCGGGCCTCCGGGTCCCTCTCGCCACCCATCCTGGCTCCTCTGAGTCCCGGTGTGGAGATCCCGCCACATGACCTGTCCCTTGAGAGCTGCAGGGTGGGCGGGCCCCTGGCTGTGCTGGGCCCTTCTCGATCATCTGAGGACCTGGCCGGCCCCCTCCCTTCCTCAGTCTCTTCCTCTTCTACGACCTCCTCAAAGCCGAAGCTAAAGAAACGCTTCTCCCTCCGCTCAGTGGGTCGCTCCGTCCGCGGTTCAGTCCGTGGCATCCTGCAGTGGCGGGGGACCGTTGACCCTCCCTCCCCAGCTGGGCCCCTAGAGACCTCATCAGGCCCCCCAGTCCTAGGTGGAAACAGCAATTCCAACTCCTCGGGCGGGGCTGGGACCATTGGCAAGGGACTGGTTAGTGATGGAACATCCCCTGGGGATAGATGGACTCACCGTTTTGAGAGGCTGAGACTCAGTCGGGGTGGGGGAACCTTGAAGGATGGAGCGGGGATGGTACAGAGGGAAGAGCTGCTGAGTTTCATGGGGGCTGAAGAGGCAGCCCCTGACCCAGCTGGAGTGGGCCGGGGAGGAGGGGCAGCTGGGCCTACCTCAGGGGGAGGAGGGCAACCTCAGTGGCAGAAGTGTCGCTTACTGCTTCGAAGTGAAGGAGAAGGAGGAGGAGGAAGTCGTCTGGAGTTCTTTGTACCACCCAAGGTGAGGCCCAGAGGAGGGTGGGTGACTGGGAGCGAGTGATTGAGCAGCCAGAGTGGTAACTCGGCCCACATACATAGCTTTGCTTGCTTTGGTTTTTAAAGCTAGTTCCTGATTCTGAGTTAGTAGCTGTGGGCAGGACTGAAAAAGTAGTGCTATTACCTTTTGTCTGACACTCTTAGGATGTAGAAGGAAAGATGAATCTCTGGAGGGAAGGGAAAGATGGTCTCTGCACATCAAAAATCTGGATCTCGTTCTGTCTCCCAACCTAGGCATCTCGGCCTCGACTCAGCATTCCCTGCTCTGCTATCACGGATGTGCGGACGACCACAGCCCTGGAGATGCCTGACCGGGAGAACACGTTTGTGGTTAAGGTAAGAGCCCTGAGCTCCCCTTCCCTCTTGGAGTGCTTGTGCCGGGGAGAAAGCTCTTTGCACATTAAGCAAGGGAGGTTGGTGGAAGGTGTGTGTGTGTCAGGTGCTTTGAGAGCATGTCCCTGGGGCTGCAGCTTTTCTGGGAGGAAGGGAGAGAGGGAGGCTGTTCTTGTTCTCATTAGGGGTGGATTAAGGCCTCAGGACCTGGAAGTGGCCTGTGGGCCTCCCCTTGTCCCCATAGGTGGAAGGCCCCTCGGAGTATATCCTGGAGACAGCTGATGCTCTACATGTGAAGGCCTGGGTGTCTGACATCCAAGAATGCCTGAGCCCGGGGTGAGGAGCCTGACTTCTGTCACTGAGGGGCCAGGGGGTGGGGATGGGGAGCAGCCTTGTGCCTCTCACTTTCCTCCCAGCACCATTTTCCCTGTCTCTGCAGACCCTGCCCTGCTACCAGTCCCCGCCCCATGACCCTCCCTCTGGCCCCTGGGACCTCATTCCTTACAAGGGAGAACACAGACAGCTTGGAGCTGCCCTGCCTGAATCACTCCGAGAGTCTGCCCAGCCAGGATCTGTTGCTGGGACCCAGTGAGAGCAACGACCGCCTGTCGCAGGGTAAGCGTGGAGCCTTAGAGAGCTGTGAACCTCAGAACCTGCCACACAAGGCCCCCTGTTGCTGGGCCCAGGCCCTCCCTCCAGACTCCACTGTGCACCCCATTCCTGCTCCTCAGCTGCCCACCCCCACCCACCGAATGTTTGTCTTTTGTCCCTGAATGTGCCAGGCCACAGTTTGCCATTTACAACCATCACCATCCCCACCCCATGCAAGCCTCAAGCAAACGGCTCTCTGGCCTCTGTGCCCAGCCTTGTCACCTTTTCCATAAGCCTAGTGCAGGCCACCACTCTGGCTAGAGATGATGGTTCTCTTCTCCAAGCTTCCAGAACCCTTTGTATCCATCTTTGTTTTGCTCTTACTCTGCATCTCTGTTCATATGTCAGTGGTACCACATTTTCCTTTGACTCTCTGTACTTCTTGGCCTGACTAAACACACGCATACCCTACCCACCCACGTAAACACACAAACACGTGTCTACTTGGCCCCAGCTCACCTTTCTAGATGCCACTATACCCTTTCCTCCTCACCCTCCTTTCCGAGTTTCAGTTTCACAGTGCCTAGCACAGAGGCTGTAGTCAGTGAATAAACAAATGAATTACAGAATCTTAGAGCTAGAATGGACCTTATAAGTCATTGGTTCCAATCCTCTCATTTCTTAGGCAGCTAAGACAAAGGAGGAGAAATGGCTTTTCTGAGGTCATCTGAGAGTCACTGACAAAGACAGGGGCTATGCCAGCCTGACACCTGAGCCACTGCTCTCTGCACTCCACACATACCTGTCTTCTGAGCACTGCCCACGTACGACATTCCTATAGGCTCAGGCCTACCACTCAGCAGACATTCAGGAATGCCCTGGTGCATACTGGACCCTGTGCTAGGCTCTGGAGCAGGCTGGGGGAACCCAGGGATGCCTGAGATGAGCTCCTTGCCCTCCATGGGCTCACAGTCAGCTGAGTTGATAAGATGTCACTCTCTCTAAAAAGCAGGACTAAAACGGAGAGCCTGTGCTTAGTGTCCTCTGAGTAGCACAAGCAGGAAGCACCCTGGGAGCTCAGAAGAGGAAGAGAATTGGGGAAGGTGGAATAGACAGGGAATCCTACACAGAGGAGGTGAGAGAAAAGAACCCAGCTTGGAGGAAGCAAATGGCAAGAGCAGAGATGGGGCGAGCCCAGGAGATTTGGGAAAATTGGATGGGATAATTGAGCTGAAGTGGAGGATACATGAGTACAGGTGAACGTGAAGATCAGGTTGATTAAGTTGGAGGGATTAATTGAAGGAGGATCTTTGATGCCTCTGAGAGTTGGGGGCTTTGTACTATAGGCCAAGAACGAACCCCTTTCTTTTTTTTTTTTTTTTGTGGGGAAGACCAGCCCTGAGCTAACATTCGTCGCCAATCCTCCCCTTTTTGCTGAGGAAGACTGGCCCTGGGCTAACATCCATGCCCATCTTCCTCCACTTTATATGAGACGCCGCCACGGCATGGCTGACAGGCAGTGCGTCGGCAGGCGCCCAGGATCCGAACTCGCGAACCCTGGGCTGCCAAGCGCGGACTAAACCGCTGCGCCACCGGGCGGCCCCAAGAACGAACCCCTTTCTAATGTGAAAATATTTGAGTGATTCTACCCCCCACCTCTGTGACAATAGCTATAATTTCACCTGTTGATTCAGAAAAGATAGAGGCATACTTGGATTCCAGGACCTCCTTGCAATAACTCTGCAATGCCTCAGAGGTCCATGAAGCGTCAGTTAGACGCCATTGGTAAAAACCGTCAGGGCTCACTACCTAAAGAAGGATGCACCATTTCTGCCAGTGCATACAGGGTAGACTGACTGGTGGGGAAGTGGGCCCAGGCAGACCTGTCCTGCCAAAGGGTAGCTTCTCAAATTCTCCACTTTGCCCTCCGTTTTCTTCCAGGGGCATATGGGGGCCTCTCAGACCGCCCCTCGGCATCCATCTCCCCCAGTTCTGCCTCCATTGCTGCCTCTCATTTTGACTCAATGGAACTGCTTCCCCCAGAGTTGCCCCCCCGCATCCCCATTGAAGAGGGACCCCCAGCAGGGACAGTTCATCCCCTCTCTGCCCCCTACCCGCCCCTGGACACTCCGGAAACAGCCACAGGTACCAGAGGTGTGAGTGTATGTCTGCCTTCAGGCCCGGTTGCCCACCTTCCTGAAACTCTTGTCTTGGGATCCTGAGGGGTCTGACCCAGGGGGAGGGAAGTGACACATGAGGGGAAACCAAGTCTTTTCTTCTCCCAGGATCGGGGAGGCTTCCCTGACACCCCGGTTTCCCGCCCTCTCTCCTTCCTGAAGGGTCATTCCTGTTCCAGGGGGAGTCAGAGGGACGTGAGGGGGACCAGCCCCTCTCAGGGTATCCTTGGTTCCATGGGATGCTGTCTCGACTCAAGGCCGCCCAGCTAGTGCTGGCTGGAGGCACCGGCTCCCATGGTGTTTTCCTGGTACGTCAGAGTGAGACAAGGCGGGGCGAGTATGTCCTCACTTTCAACTTCCAGGGCAAGGCCAAGGTGAGTGACTGAGGAGAAGGCTCTGTTCTACACAGCAGGCTTGTGGGTGGAGTGGGGGCACATTGCCGTCCAGGGGAGGAGGCTTCTGTAATTGGCGGGGGCTTGGGCGCCACTTCACCTTGCTCATCCTGCCCTCAGCACCTGCGTTTGTCGCTGAATGAGGAGGGTCAGTGCCGGGTCCAGCACCTGTGGTTCCAGTCCATTTTCGATATGCTCGAGCATTTCCGGGTGCACCCCATCCCTCTGGAGTCTGGAGGCTCCAGTGACGTTGTCCTTGTCAGCTATGTCGTGTCCTCCCAGCGACAGCAGGGTGAGCAGAGCAGGTCTGCAGGGGAGGAGGTGCCCGTGCACCCAAGAAGTGAGGAGGTGTGTGTGCCAGAAAGACGGGGCGGGGGGCTGTGAGGAGGCGAGGCTTGGTTAGGGAAAGCGGGGTAGAGAAGGTTTCTGTCTGTTGGGGTTTCAAAGGGAAAGAAGTACAATGAGAGACTGTAGGAAGGCAGAGGGCTCCTTGCTGGAGCCGGGGAGGAAGTTGAGAGTTGGGTTGCTGCATTCCCATTCCATCGGACTCTGCTCCATCATTTGTCTGTCTCCTAGATCCATCCTCCCTGGCCTTGTCTTTGCCCTTCGTCTCAACCTTGCTTTGGGCCTGCCCTTCTTGGGGATGCTCGGTCTGATCCCCTTCCCCCCTCCCTTGATGTCTGATGTCCCTGTCTGATCTCTCCCTTTTCCCCACCCCAACGTCCCATCTGTCCCCACGTTGCCCCTCCTCCCCCAGGCCGGGAGCAGGCCGGGAGCCATGCAGGGGTGTGCGAGGGAGATCGATGCTACCCCGATGCCTCCTCCACCCTCATGCCCTTCGGAGCGAGTGACTGTGTGTAAGTGTGGTCCTCCTCTCACCACCGCCCATGATCCATCTTCCATGGATGGGGGGTTGCTCAGGAGATGGGATGTGGGGGAGATAGCACATGGCTCCTCGGGGGATGAGTGAAGGGGAGGCCGCTGCAAGAGCTTGCCTCCCTCCACAATCAGTCTGTCTTCTTGCCATTCCTATCCAGAACCGAACACCTCCCATGACCCACCCCAGCCCCCTGAACCCCCTTCATGGACAGATCCCCCACATCCTGGGGCAGAAGAGGCGTCGGGGGCGCCAGAAGTGGCGGCAGCAACAGCCGCAGCAGCCAAAGAGAGGCAAGAGAAAGAGAAAGCGGGCAGTGGAGGGATCCAGGAAGAGCTGGTCCCCGTGGTTGAGCTGGTCCCCGTGGTTGAATTGGAAGAGGCCGTAGCACCAGGCACCGAGGCCCAGGGAGGCTCTGGATCTGGTGGGGACCCCGGGGCAACCCCAATGGTGCAGCTCCAGCAGTTACCACTAGGGGGCGATGGAGAAGAAGGGGGCCATCCCAGAGCCATTAATAACCAGTACTCTTTCGTGTGAGACACCTACCACGCTTTTTCTCCACTCTTCTTGCTCCCCGGCCCTCATTTCCTGAGACTGGGGCTGGGCAGGGACATAGAGAAGCGGTAGGAATCCCCTCCCCACATGCTTCCTGACCCTTGATGGTCAAGGGCATATATGTTGGTACAAGAAGAGGTTCAAGAGCCCTGTTAATTCCCCAGTTCATACACTACAGGTGCCCCATCCCCTGGGCAGGGGATTCGGGCTCCATTACCTCCCCAAGGGGCTCTTATGGTCAGCCCCACCCCTGGGGGCCATTTCCCCATTAACCACCCCCCAACCCAAGGAAGGGTGAGGGGGAAGGGCTGTCAGTTATATTAAGGTGGTTGTTGTTGTTGTTTTAAACAAAATGGAGAAGCATAAATAAATAAAAGGGTTTATCTCAGTTCCATCATGATGGCTGTGGCCAGTGTTTGCAGTGGGGGCTGGGACAGGTGGGTCAGGAAGGCAGCCCACTCAGTGTTGTGAACTCCAGCACGGAGAGGCCGGAGGGCTGGGTCAGGTTGAGTCCCAGTCCTGTGCATTCGGCCCGTCGCTCCTCTGTGGGCTGTCACTGTCCTGTTTGTTGAGCGGTAAGTGCGGAGCCAAACAGTGCTTCTCAGGGTTTCCAGCCAAGTTCTCTTAATGGGACAGGACAGTGAACAGCAGGATTGACTCTCCAAGGACCGTTCCTGCTTTGAATTCTTCAGTTAAGGATTCCTACCCTAGGGAGAAAGCAGGCAGAGAAAGATCATGGGGGTGGGGCTGGGGGCATGATGGCTGTGTTAGGAAAGATTTAATGTGGCAGCCACAGAGTCTGGCTGTAGAGGGGCCCAAGGGCAGGCTGACTGCCCTCCTTCTCAGAGCCAAGCTGGGAAGCTGGAGGATGGGTGACAAAAAGCACCATCTTCCAGTCCTGGCTTTGCCTCTCATTTGCCGTGTGGCCGGGGCAAGGTGTAGCCACTCCAGGCCTCAGTATCCTTATCTGTGAAATGGGAAGTTTCATCTAGGTTCGAGCTGCTGACATGATTTGCTTGGCCTGGATAATGTTTCCATTGGAGTTTCACATAAAAGTTCAGGTGATTAGCTTCTCGTGAAAATCAGAAGATCCAGCCTCACAGAGTCCACCTTCCACATCTGCTCCATTCCCACCCGTCCACTTCACTTGCATGACGTGCCTTTCCCTGTGGGCATTTGAGTTCAAAACATCTTCCCGTCCTACCAATCCCCCCCGCCCTAAACCCAGGCTCTGCTCTCAGAACTGAACTGCGGCTGTCCCCTCCTCCAACGGAGGGCACCCCTGGGCTTCGCAGCTCTGGGGGTGGTGGGTGCCAACAAGGAGGGGCCAGGTTCTGAAGACTCCCACCTATTTTGCTTGGCTCTCTCCTTTCCCCACCTCCATCCAGCTCTGCCCCTTACCCTTCAGCCTTTCACTTTCCCTCCCAGGCAGGTGGAGCCTACAGTCATGCCCCTCAGCCTCTGCCCCCACCTCCAGGAGGCCCTACCCATGCTATGACCTTGCTATTCTGGGCCTTGCGTCCTGTTGGGAGATGGACAGGAGACAGCTGGGCTCATAGGCCACCCAGGCTGGGGGCTAGCCGGGGGAAGCCTGCTGGCTCTCCCAGTTTTGTCTAATCTCTGGGGCTCCCCACCAACTTTGGCCTCAGGAGACTGGGAATAGAAATGGCCTTGCAAAAAGGGGATGGTTTGAGGATCTGGGTGCTGTGTTCTCAAAGTGAGATGGCGAGTGAAGGCTGTGACGCCCCAGGGTAAGCGGGACCTGATCCTCTCGTAATCTAGCAGCAACTGGTGCTGCGCGTCTCCGTTCCCCACCCCCCCCAACCCTGCCAGCCTTCGGGGACTTGCCTTCTGAAGATGGGTGGGGGAGGGGTACAGGGATCTCCCCACCCCCAAGATTTGCATGTCTTGGCTGAAGGAACCTAAGAGACTACTTCCCTCTTAGCCCTTCTTTATGAATGGTTAAACTGAAGTTGGGAATGGGTCAGAGACTGGCCAAGCTGTATCTCCATGTCCTTCAGAACTAGGCCTCTCCTGTTCTCAGCGTCAGCCCTCAGACAGGAGAGGAAGAACACCTTCCAGCTCTGGGCTTGGAGACACCCCCCCCCCCGTGGGAAAGTCCAGGAGAGTGCCGCATGCGCAACCTCCCTCCATCCCACTTCACACCCCTGGCCTCCCTGATGCTGATCCTTTTGCAGCTCTTGGCTGGTGACTTTCCCTCTCTGGCTTCAGTTTCTCCCTCTGGGAAGCTGGGGGAGGTAGAAATGAATAACCTTAAAGGGCCCTGTTGGCAGCAACATCCTGTAAATCCTGCCTCCTTTCCTCGGCTTCTTGCTCTCAACTCCCTTGAAGCTGTGATCTCCCCAGTCTTCTCCCCCTTCTCCATGTTTGGGCATTCCTGCTCCTTTAAGACAGTGCCCCTGTCACTCCTCCAGGTGGTGGCTGGGAGAAGCCAGCCAGCGCCGAAAGGCTTGGCAGATGCTGAGCCTGACTCTGGCCTAAGAAGGTGGGTGCCGGGCCAGGTGGAGGTACCTGTCAATATGACCCCCGACACTCATACCCCATTGTCTGAGCCCCCCCCCCTCAGGTCACAGCAGGATTTTGCTTCAGGGGAGGGGTTTGTTGGAACCATGAAACGGGGGAGGGAAGGAGCACCGTGTCCTCAACTCACCCTGGTGGCTGCCCCTCCCCCAAGCCCGGGCAGAGGAAGGGATGAGTATGGGGGGCTAAATCCTTGAGTTCCATCCACCACTGCTGGCCTACTCACTGCCCAAAATTGCCCCGCTGTCTCCTATGCCATTGTCTGCTTAGGAACTTGAGCGCCAGAGAGGGAAGCAGCCTTGAGAACCCTTTCAGTGGTCCATGCTCCTCATTGTTCATCTCAGGAAACTGAGACCTGGAGGGAGGAAGGACTTGAGGCCAGGGCCACGAGGCTCCTTCCCTCACTGACCTTTTGCCATTATGCTCCGTGAACCTCTCTTCTCTCTGCCCTCCTTTCCTCTGCCCTCACCCCAGGCTACCCTCCGTCTGCTCCTCCAGCAGCTGCCCTGCTAGTAACCAAAAGACGCCCCCATCCCGGAGCCGGGGTGGGGGTGGGGGGCTCAGACAGCTGCTTCTCTGAGGAAGCTGACACCAAGGCCAGCCGCTCAGCAACAACTTGTGGCTTTGCACCCAGCCCCGGGCCCCCGCCCCGCTGGCTGCTGCATGCCTGCTCTCTGCTGTCCCTTTTTCCCACTGCTCAGACTTCCCTCCGACCCTGGCAGCCCTGTCTCTGCTCCCCCAGCTCTCTTCTGTCCTCATTTTCCCTAGACCTGACCCATTCATCTGCTGGCTCCCCATTCCTCTGGTCTGGAGGCTCTGCCGTACCCCGCTTGCCCAGGCCTCTTTCCTTGATGCTCCCTCCCTTGTGCCTCTTTTGGTGGGGTGCACCCCTCACCTGGGGCACAGGTCTGATCCTTGCTCCCCTTGAGGACAGATTCTTCAGGACCAGAGGGGAGTGCAGACCACATGCTGTCTGCGGTCTGCCATGTAAACCCCTTGGGTTAAAGACAGCAGAGTGTGGGATGAGGTCACCCCCATTCCATGTCTTGGGGTGACCCCTGCCCTCACCCTGAAACATTTCTCCCTCCCCCTCTGCCATCAGCATATTCTGTAGCTTCTTGGGTTACCCGGCTGCCTGGGTATCCCATTTTCTGGGTGGGGGGGATTCCCTGTCAGGGATGGGGGGGCCCTTAAGGCTATGTTCCCACAGGCTCAGTTAGAGCAATGGGGAGGGGGGGAGTTTAGGGGAGAGACAGACAGTCCTGGCTTTGCTCACCAGGGCCTGGACACTAAATCCCTTGTTGGTGGCTGCAGCAACCCCTCCCTAGAGTAGGGTTACCATCTTCTGCCTTGTCCCTTTCACCCTCTCCCCTCCCAACTTCCCCTTGTCCCTCTAGAGCCACTTCCTCTGGTCCCCAAAGGATGTTCTCCCCTCTTCAATCCCCTGAAGGTTGGAGGATCTCTGCTGCCCTTTCAATAGATGAGGCAAGGGAGAAGGAGACTGTGGCAGTAGGACCAGGTTCAGAGTGGACAAGACAGGAAGAGAGGTGCGAGGAAAGTGAATGGCGGAGGCCTGAGAGGAGAAGCGGGCATAAGGGAAGAACGGGGGATGAGTTTGGAATAGGAAGTCCAGTGCAACTGAGGAAGTCAAGGCAATTGGGGTCAGTAGCAGAGAGTGAGGTCTCTCCCTGCCCCCCCTTCCCCGGGGCTGGGGCCACCTTAGCTTCCCTCATGAGTGACATCTCAGGCTGCAGCCCTACTGTTCCCCCTCTGTCAGCAGAAATATCTCTCTCTTCTGATCCCTCCTGCTGGAGTCTCAGCCAGCCAATCCCTGATCTGGAGGAGGGGGGAGCCTGCCCCCCCACTCCCTCATAAGGACCAGCTGGGGGCTGGGGGGGTGGCCGGCTGCTGCAAGTGGGACGGGGTCAGAGCTTTGTGGAAGGAAGAAAAACCGGGGGGGGGGGGCAGGAGAGAAAAAGGAAGAAACCCAGACAAGCAGGCAGGTGGACTCATTGAGGAAGGCCCCCCACGTGTGAGAGCCCCCCCAGAAGGAACACACCGCCCCCTGGCCCCCAGGAAGGGAGCACAATGGAGGCTGCACACTCCAAGACCACAGAAGAATGTTTGACCTATTTTGGGGTGAGTGAGAATGCAGGCCTCACCCCGGACCAAGTTAAGCGGCATCTGGAGAAATACGGCCCCAATGGTAAGTGTCCCTTGGAGAAGAGACTGGTAACGCCCTCTTGTGCCCCCTGCAACACACACACACACACTGGAGCCTCTCTCCCTCAAGGGTGTCTTAGGGAAGAGATGGGCCATGGTCCAATGACTGCAGGGGGGAAGAGGATAGGGAGAAAACGGTCCCTGAGACCCAGAGTTTTGGGAGGTTTTATGGGATGACTTTGAACCTCAGATGGCCTGATTCTCTTACCTTAGCCACAGAGTCCTTGGTGTGGGGGGCATTAGACTGAACTCCAAATGAATATGTCCTTTTTTTCTTTTTCCCTGGGTAGAGCTCCCAGCTGAGGAAGGTAAGTTACTCAACTCCCTGAGCTCTCATAAATGACCCTCCCTCTGCTCTGAGCCCCACTCCTTTCTCCCTGCCTTCACCCTACTCACTCCTGGGGCAAATATCCCTCCCTAAAGGTTAGAGTCTGGCTGGGGGCAGAAGTTTCCAGGCACTTTCTCCTTGAGGCATCCAGCCCTTGAACCACTGCCCACCACTTTGAGGAGCCTGTTTATTTAGACTCCTGGCAGCTCCCTCAACCCTTCTCTCAGTACCAAGTGGCCTTGCCCATCACCCCAGAACCTTCTTGCTCCAGGCTGTAATTCAGGGCACTCTCAGTCCCTGGACCCCAGCCTGCACCTGGAGTCCCAGCCTTTCGTCTGTCCGCTAGACCTTAACCCCGGGGAGGGGGGGGCGCCTCCCCTTGCCTCTTCCTCCAGGGAAGTCCCTGTGGGAGCTGGTGATAGAACAGTTTGAAGACCTCCTAGTGCGGATCCTTCTCCTGGCCGCCTGCATTTCCTTTGTAAGTGTGGTAGGGCATCTGGGGGCTGGCTGGGGGTGTGGGTTGGAGGGGATCTGGAGAGCCTGTTGGCGAGGGATTCGGAATTATCCTATTGCCCTCAGCATCCTATTCTACAGAGCAGAAGTGAGGGAGGTGGGGAGGCGCTGATTTGCATCCTCCTCTGTCCTCCCCCACACCCCACAGGCAGGTTTTATTTTAAGCTTTAAGGGTGTTCTCAGCCAAAACACTGAAGCTAAGTCACCCCCGCAGCTTCCAGGGCTTCGAGGGCTCGGGTTACCCCCAGAGCACAGGGCTCCCCAGCTCAGATGCGACTCCTGGGCCACCACTACTCCCGGCGTGCCCTGGGGTGCAGGCCCCGCTCCACCAATCCCTGAGCATCCCAGCGCCCCTGCCCCGCCTTCCTGACACTGATTGGTCGAGGCAAAGACTCCCTCCTAGAGGCGGGAAAGAGCTGCTGGTGCGAGGATGACTCCAGATGTTCACGAAGGCCCAAAGCCCTCCCCTGTCTCCCAGCTTCCCTAGCCTCTCCACATCAGGACTGGAACTCCTGGGATCCCCTCCTCACCCTCCTGGCCTGACCTTTGCCTTCCCCTTCCCAGGCCTCTCACTGCCTCGGGGCCCCCAACGCCCACCCTAGGCACTGCCACCTCCCCTGCCCCGGAGCTTTCCTCAGCACCCACCATCCCAGCAGTCCATCCCGCATTTGGGAGTTTTTTCCTTAACAGCTTAGTCCTGCCGGAAGATAAGACTCTAGAAGCAAAAAAGTCTCCCTGGTCCCCTGGTCTCCTTAATGAAGGCCCTCTGGGCCCCTCAGTACTAGCTGGCAGGGCCTCCCTTCTCCCTTCTCAGATTTGCTCCTTGACATTTGCCTGTGGCTGTTGCCTGGCAGTGGCAACAGCTGGGGTGGGGTGTGTACAGGAGGCCCCGTAACACTATCCCCACCTCCTGCTCCCTCATGAAATTGGATCTTCCCTGCTGTGGGCTATGGGGGAGGGCTGTGGGTGGGCCAGTCGCCTTCGAGGACCACAGAGTTTTTCCTATGGAGTTTTGGCTCCCAAGGGATGGATGTGGCTGGGATGGATGTGGCTGTGGGGGTAGTTTGCCTGGATGTCCCCTAAGCTTCGTTTACAAGCCAACAACTCAGTCAGGGAAACCTGAAAGCATTCCCAGTTAGTCCGCGAATTGTGCATGTCTGTGCCCGCCTGTGCCCGCTGAGTAACAGCAGCGGCAGTGCCTGTGTGAGTATGCGCCTTGGAGCGTGGGGAAGCTCAAACCCACGTGGGGCTGCAGCACCCCATGATGCCTGCCCTGTTCGTCCTGCATATGTTCTTACCTCCATCTCCTCTCTTGACCCATTTGAGGGCCTTTCTTACCTGTTATTCTCCCTTCCCCTGCCCCCAGGTGCTTGCCTGGTTCGAGGAAGGTGAAGAGACCATCACTGCGTTTGTTGAACCCTTTGTCATCCTCTTGATCCTCATTGCCAACGCCATCGTGGGGGTTTGGCAGGTTAGCTTTGACCCCGCCTCACTCCTTCACATCCTGACACTGACCGGGAGGCCAGCCTCCCTCCCTGTCTCCTCCTCCTCCATCACTTCCCCCAGGCTAGCCTTGTTCTCTGGTCCTATTGCCCAGTTTGGAAATGGGACAGAGTGTTGGAAAGAGGTGGGAGACTGGTGTTCCCACTGTCACTTGCTGGCTGTCTAACCCTGGCAAGTTCCTTCATCTCTCTGAGCCTCAGTTTCCTTATCCATAAAATGGGGCTCATAATCCTGTGCCTCAGAGATGTGGGGAAATTTAACAAGATGGTGAGTGTGGAAGTGCCTGGCCCTACATCTGACATATAGTAAGATTTCAATAAATGCCAGTTTGATTTCCTTCCTTCTCTTCCCTTCCCTCCCTCTACCTTTCCTGTCCCCTGCTTTCTGATTTTCTTTGACTCTTCTTTCTTCTCTCCCCCAAACCCCCTTACTTGTTTTCAGCCATAGGGAAGAGTTTCCTCAACACACACACACCTACCCTCATGTAGGGTTTGTCTGCTTTCCCTTGCCAGGAGCCTGGGCCGTATAACCTGCCTCCTCCTCTGTGAAGTCCCTATTTCCCCCAGGCCTCTGGCCTCTGCTCCTCCATCTCCACAAACCCGCAGTCCTCCCCTGCCAGTCTCCTCACCTTCCTCCCTCTGATGACCCTTTTCTCCTGCGCCGTGTCTCCCCAGGAGCGTAATGCAGAAAACGCCATCGAGGCTCTGAAGGAATATGAACCCGAAATGGGGAAAGTCTACCGGGCTGACCGCAAGTCAGTGCAGAGGATCAAGGCTCGGGACATTGTCCCCGGGGACATTGTGGAGGTGGCTGGTGAGTGATGGGGATGAGTGGTCCAGGATGGAAGGCCTTGGGTTCGAGGCCAAGAAGATGTATATATTGGGGGTGGGGGCTGGTCAGCCCCTGATCCTGGTGTCCGGGAAGTAGCCAGGATGGCGGAGTCTTGGCTTCTCCTTCCCAGACTTCTCAGGAGGTCACCCCAGGGCACTGTGGCCCCAGCACCCCCTCCTTGCCAGAGTCTCAGCAGGAACAGCCAGTCCTGTCCCTGAAGCTGCAGGCAGACCCCCTGCTCCCCTCCTCTCACCCAGCACTTGCAAGCAACAGGTGGAACCCAGTCCCTGCCAATGGCCCCGTCTCCACCCCCATCCTGAGGCCTGGCTTCTCTCTCCTTCCACCCACCCCCAAGCTTGGTCAGCTTTAAATCTTGACCTCTCAGTGCCCTTGAGGCCTCTCAAAGGGGAAGGAGTGAGGGTAGAAGGGAAGAGGGGGGCCGAAGGCTCAAGCCCCCGACCATGTAAGGGAAACTCAGGCCCCAGCAAAGAGCACGAGACCTGGGAGGAGAGGAGCTCAAGGAGCGCCCCGCCTCTCCGGTGAGGGACACTTAATGCCTGACAGGGAGGGTGGGGGCCGGGTGGCTAAGATTACTGGGATTCTGCCCCCTTCAGCGGTTTTTATATTTGCCCTGTGCAGGCCTTTCCACATCTCCAGGCCTCTGGCATAGGGGAATAGATCTTTCTAGGCCTGCTTCCCTCCACCAGACACCCAAGTCGCCACCACGGGAAACTTGGGGAGAGGGAGGGAGGGCAGGCTGAAGACCCTGGTGCCCCATCACAGGGCCATCTTGCCACAGTGACAGTTTGGAGTCAGCACCATGAATCTCTATAAATATCGCTTTGGCTTGGGTGACAGGGTGTCCGCCCAACTCCGTCGCCGACCTCCTCCCTCCTCCATCAGCTTCCCCTGGCACAGGAGGAGGGACCTTAGAAACAGGGAAAGGAAAGCAGTCAAACCCTGTCCCCACTACCATCCAGGGGACCAGGTGGGATGAGGTAGAGGCCCTGGGAGGCGGTTAGGCTCCTCAAAGTTCTCTAAATCTGGCGGGGCATCCACCTCCTCAGCCTCCCCACAGCGTGGTTTCTGTTCTGAGCCAGTCTTTCTGTGCATCTCCCTTGGTGACCCCCTTCTTTCTCAGTTCTCTGGAGGGTGTTGCTTCTCCTGTCCCCCACTCCTTGTTTCTCGCAGCCCTCCTCTTCTCTCCTGCCCGTCTCCCCAGCTCACTCACTGCAGCTCCCTGCCTTCCCTCCAACGCTCAGATCAGGGCCTGGCCTCCACCTGTCGTCTTCGTTGAAAATGATTTTCTCACTTCCCGTTTTTTCTCCTGTGTCTTCCTGCCCCCACAGCTGTCCACTTCATTCTCTTCCCCCAACACACCTCTTTCCGACCCACCCTGTTTCCTTTAGCTCTGTTCTTGCCTTGCCCTCCTCACCTTTCTCCCTCTGGTTGCCCTCTCTGTTTGGCGGTCTCCTTCTCAGTTGTATTTTCTCCTTATACAACCAGATTGTTCCCGATTTTCCCCTCAGTCACTCAGCACACATTTACTGAGCATATGCTATGTCCAGGTGGTATGCCGGACCCTCCCTCACAGGGCTCACAGCCCAGAGGGAGAAAAGCATTCAATAAGGGGGGCAGTTGGAGTGAGCGTTAAGAGGGAGATGCTTGCTGGGGCTGCGGGGGAACATGCCAAGGGCCCAACTCAAGCCTGGGGCTTGGCGGGGCATCCAGCCCAGGTGACTCCTCCAAGACCTGAATGATAAGAGGAGGTAGTCAAAGACTAGGGTTTTCCTTAGGGAGGAAGAAGACTCCCTTCTCAATTGACTTCATTCTTCTCTACTCTCTCCACAGTGGGTGACAAAGTCCCTGCCGATATCCGCATCCTCTCCATCAAATCCACCACCCTCCGGGTTGACCAGTCCATCCTGACAGGTCTGGGGGCCTGAGTGGGAAGATGCAACAAGGGGGTGTGGGGTGAGGATTTGGTGAGGGAGGAGCTGGGTGGACAGGGGTGAAATTCCAGGTGGATGAAAGAGAACACTCAGCAGTAGGGCCCCTCCTGGTTCTGTAGCAGCAGCCACATCAGCACTATTCAGCTTTCTTCATTCTGTTGCAAGCCTGACACAAGGGGTCATGGGAGAGGGCAGGACATTTGTGCCCATTCTCCAGATGGCCATCGACCCATCCTTTCCATAGGGACATATGAACATACTCACCTAGAGAACTATTCTGTCTCCTCAAAAGTCCCCAAGTGAGGAACCATAGATTCTAGGACTAGATGGAAGGTTCGCATGTACTTGAAACCATGGCTGCTTCTGTTCCTCCTCTGGGAGAGAGAGGGTGAAGAGCCAGTGACCATTCCCCGTGGTCCAAGGAGGCAAGGCTGGGCTGGCCCAGGATGACTGCCTGAGCCCCTGCCATTTGGGGGCAGGGGATAATGTCCCAAGGGTGGGGGCCCCTCCCTCCCAGGAACGTGCTCGACAGCTGACAGTGCACTTTCACATACATCAGCCTATTTGACTTTCACCAAGACCTTGTTCTGAAGTGTACATATTATTGTCCCCGTTTTACAGAGGAGCAAACAGAGGTTAAGTGGCCCAGAGTCATGCAGCTTTTAAGTGGTCAAGCTGGGGTTCAGGTCAAGGTCTTTTTACTCTAAATGAATGGATTTCCCATTTGCCTCTAGTGACTTCTTCCGGGTCCAGGCTTCCTCCAGGATTGTTGCTTGGTCCTTACCAGGCTCTGTCCTGCCAAGCAGGGAGGGAGTGAGGGGCAGGGGGTATGGGAGAAGGACATGATGTCATCTGAAAACCCTCCGGCCCTTCTCCACAGGCGAGTCAGTATCTGTCATCAAGCACACAGAACCCATTCCTGACCCCCGAGCTGTCAACCAGGACAAGAAGAACATGCTTTTCTCGGTGAGCCGTCTGGGGCCAGCTGTCATGCGCTCAGGCCACAGGCTGTTGTCCGGGAGAGGCATGGCGGTGTGAGAAGAGATGAGGCCCGCAGGAGGGATCGGCACGAGGGTTGCCCCCGCCTGATTCCTTGCTCTTCTTCGCCTTCCCAGGGCACCAACATCGCGGCCGGCAAGGCCCTGGGCATCGTGGCCACCACTGGCGTGGGCACTGAGATCGGGAAGATCCGCGACCAGATGGCTGCCACAGAACAGGACAAGACCCCTCTGCAGCAGAAGCTGGATGAGTTTGGGGAGCAGCTGTCCAAGGTCATCTCCCTCATCTGCGTGGCCGTCTGGCTCATCAACATTGGCCACTTCAATGACCCCGTCCATGGGGGCTCCTGGCTGCGTGGTGCCATCTACTACTTTAAGATTGCTGTGGCCCTGGCTGTGGCTGCAATCCCAGAAGGTATGACAGCCTCTCTTTCTCCTCCTATTTGCTAATCTCATCTGCAAAGACCCTTTTTCCAAATAAGGTAACATTTATAGATTCCAGGGATTGGGACCTGGTGGGGGCCATTATTCAGCCTATCACACTAGTCCCTCCCCCCCCCCCATTACTGTTCCTTCCCTCTCTCTCCTCCCTCCCCACAGGCCTTCCTGCAGTCATCACCACCTGCCTGGCCTTGGGTACCCGCCGGATGGCAAAGAAAAATGCGATCGTGAGGAGCTTGCCCTCCGTGGAGACTCTGGGCTGCACCTCTGTCATCTGTTCCGACAAGACGGGCACCCTCACCACCAACCAGATGTCTGTCTGCAAGGTCAGGGGGTGTGGGCAACACCCCACTCAGAAGACTGCCTCTGGGGTGAAATGAGCCTCCAAAGATGGGGCCACCCCTCCTCACTGGCAGCTTCTCACTGTGGCCTGGGAAATGCTCAGAGGGCAGATGGAGTGCCATCCTGCCGGCTGTGAAGGGATCAGAGAGGCCCCACCACCCCAGCCAGATAGCTCCCTCTAGCCACCGTCCATGTGCCAACCCTGCCTGCCAGGTGTTACCTCTAACCCTTTACAACAGCCCTGTCAGAGGAAGGTCTTGGTAACCCCATTTTTCAGAGGAGGAAACTGAGGCTCTGGGAGATTCAGGGCACAGTTAACAAGTAGCAGAATTGAGTTTCAAACCCAAGTCTGTCTGGCCCCAGAGCTCCTGCCTGTGCACCAGACCACCCTCCAGCATGGTCATCCATGACAGGGCCTGGGGCACCCGGCCCCACTAATCTTGAACAGCATTTCCTAAACCAGGGCTCTTCATCTTATCTGTGCCGCAGACTCTTTGGCAGTCTGGACCTCTTCTCAGTATATCTTAAACATATAAGATTAAATACATAGGATTCTGTTTAAAAAATATATCAGATTATAGAGGAAACCAATGACTGAAATACAGTTATCAAATATTTTAAAAACAAATTTGTGATTTGGTAGCACATATGCTTCTTTATTAATGCGTTAAGCAGCAAGTTCTAGTGGTCTGTCTAAGAACCACTGTAACATTGAAGCAGTAATGAGGACAGATGCTATTTTGAGGGCTCTGCGACAATGCGATGTGATAGGAAAGTATCTGTGGTTGCATTGGTAGCAGAGTCACGGGTTTTGCGAATACTAATGTGGTCCATTGCCTGCATTCATAATTGGAAGGAAATGCTAAATGTCAGTTAGAAAATAAAAGATGTAATTTTTTTTTTGCCATCAAGTTCACAGATCCCTTGGGAGGGGGGTTGTCCACGGACCCCACGCAAAGAAACCCTGCCTTTAACAGAGTTCTATGGAATAGCATGTCCATGAAATATATTGCTGTTCTGAGAAGCAAGGGCTGTGTGGTCAGATCAGGGGGAGAAAGGCTATACCCTTTCCCCTTGGGGAGACCCACATGTCTGTTGGCATTTGTAAGCCCCTGAGAAGGCTGATCAAAAAGAGGATGGATTCTACTTTGTTTAACCCAGAGTTTCCCAAACTTACTTGACCACAGAATTGTTTTGTCTTGGAACATGTCTTAAGCCCAGTCCCCTCCACCCTTGCTCTGGTTCAGGGCGGGCTCCTCTCCCCTGGGCATTGCACTTTCTACAGCCCTCCAAAACACAAGCTTCAAAGCCAGACTGCAAGCTTGTGCAACTGGCTCCTGTCATGTTTTATAAAAATGAATTAATTGCCCACATTTGAAAGTCAAGAGATTTCATAGAAAATAACCTGACTTTCTAGCTCTTCCTGGAAAACTGGCAAAACTGGAAGATCTGGCCACAAGTGGCTGGAGCCGTAGATGGGCCATGTGCTAACAGGTGGACTGGTGGCTGCGTCCCCACCACACCTGGTTGTGCACGTCTTATTTTATTAACTGATCTAATGGAGACTCCAGCGTAGGCTGCAGTCACTTGTTTTAAGGCCACTAACACAACATGATTGCAAGGGAGTGGGGGAGAGGGGAGGATGCAGGGAGGAAAAAGGAAAGGCAGGTGGGGGCGGTGGTAGGAAGTTCAGTTAGTCTGCGCACATGGCTGGGCAGAGGGACGTTAGGAGCACGGGCCTCCCCTCGGTGCAGACTGCCTTCAGGGATGGGGAGATTAGACATCTGCGTGTGTGCCCTTCTCCCCTGCAGATGTTTATCATCGACAGGGTGGATGGGGACCTCTGCATTCTGAACGAGTTCTCCATCACTGGTTCCACTTATGCTCCAGAAGGAGAAGTGTAAGTCCCCCCAGAGCCTTCTTCCCAGCTTCTCATGCCCCCCTACACACCTCACCTCTTCCGTAGCGCCCTCCCTCTAGTTTTGTCTTCCTTTCTCTCTCCTCTTCCTTCCCTGCCCTGTTCTCTCTCCCACCTCATCTCCAGGCTGATTGCCATCTCCCCGCCTGTCCCTCACCACTTTCCCCGAGCTCTCTGCATCTCACTCTCTGTTCTTCTCTACCTGTCTCTTTCCCTTCCTTCCTCCCCGACCCTGCTGCCAGCTTGAAGAATGATAAGCCAGTCCGGGCAGGGCAGTACGATGGGCTGGTGGAGCTGGCCACCATTTGTGCCCTCTGCAATGACTCCTCCTTGGACTTCAATGAGGTAACCTCTCCACTTCTGAGGCAGCCCCTCTTTTCCCTTCCAACTGGCTCAGAGCCCAGGCCTCCTCAACAGGCCACAAGGAAGGGGTCATGGGAAGGGGGTCCCTTGTCCCAAGTCCTCTCCTGGGTGTCAGGGGAAGGGAAGTGGCTTGCTCCCTTCTCATTCTAGGCGGAAGGTGGGTATGATAGGTAGGAGCAAGGGGCCAGGAGCCCAGGCACCTACTTCCTCTTCCTCCTCTGCCCTCTCAGGCCAAAGGTGTCTATGAGAAGGTGGGCGAGGCCACCGAGACGGCACTCACCACCCTGGTGGAGAAGATGAATGTATTCAACACTGACGTGAAAACCCTCTCGAAGGTGGAGAGGGCCAATGCCTGCAACTCAGTGAGTCTGGGTGCTCCCTCCACAGGGTCACACAGACTAGGACCCAAGGGACCTCAGGAGGCAGGGCCCCTGTCAGGCCAGGCAGGGCTTCGTGTCCCACGCTGGGAACCCAACCAGCACAGGCAGACGCCTTCTCCACAGCTTTTCTTGGCCAGGCTGCCCTTGGGTGGGACCTACTGCCCCTGGACTTACACCAGAGCTTATTCGAGACTCTTTCTCCTGCCTAGCTGCAACATCCCTTGAGGAATTTAAGATCATTTCTTCCTGTTGTATCCCTGGTTGGAGCTGGACACAGAAACCACAAGTGACCTATCCTGAGGCAGCCCCGATTTCAACTATTATCCCGCTGTCTCTAGAAGCACACTTGTTTTTATCAGATCTCAAGACCTGATTTAGGATTTGGGAAATATGCCTACTGCGTATCCCTCTGCTTCCCCTTGTCCAGAAGCCCAGTCTGTTACTCTCGCTCTAAGTTCTGGCTGTTAGTATTTACTGAATGTCTCCATTGAATTCCTCTGGGGTGTTACGTTGCCCACATTGCTCGTTCTTTCTTTTACATAGGCAAGATGCTCATTGCTGCTTTATTTAATATAACAAAAATAATGACAACAACCTAAATATCTATCAATAGAGGATTCATTTTAAAAATTTACAAATGATAATATAAACATCAACTTATTTATTATTTGTTATTTTTGTTTAGTTTTATTTCGTGGAGAAATGTCCATAATGCATTTGGTGAAAAAAGGCTCTCATTCATTTTTATGGAGTATCCTGTGTGCCAGGCACTAGGTCTGTGCTGTCCAACAACACGTATCTCTAGAAACACACGTGGTTATTTAAATTTAAATTAATTAAAATTAAATAAAAGTAAAAACTCAGTTCTTTGGTGGCACTGGCCACATTTCCTATGCTCAGTAGCCATTGCTCAATTGTGCCATATTGGACAGTTCAGATTACAGAACATTCCCATCATCACTGAAAGTTCTGCACGGTGCTGTACTATGCTTTCCTGTTTGTTGTCCTTAAACTGGGCACTGTAAGACAGTGGCAGCACTAGCCTTGAAATTCTCTCCATTTGTGCTGTAGGTACCAGACTTAGCTTGTGTCTCAGACTCAGCTTAGGGTCTGCTCTGACCTCTAGATCCTTTTAAACTATGTTTTAAGGGGTCTGGGACTCTTCCCTTCTGGCACGGTATCGTCACTCTTTTCCCACCCATCTCATGTCTGGCCTCTGCCTCCCTGTCTTCTCTCCAGGTGATCCGCCAGCTAATGAAGAAGGAATTCACCCTGGAGTTCTCCCGAGACAGAAAGTCCATGTCTGTCTTTTGCTCCCCCGCCAAATCCCGGGCTGCTGTGGGCAACAAGATGTTTGTCAAGGTCAGAAATCAGAATGTGCCTCAGCCCCCCTCTTCTTCCAAATCCTGAACCCCTTTCCTATCCCTGCCCCCTCTCACTGTGCCCTGGAAGGAAGACAGTAGTCTCTGAATGCTGTTCGGGTCTCCTAGGGTGCCCCTGAGGGGGTCCTCGACCGCTGTAACTACGTGCGAGTTGGCACCACCCGGGTGCCCATGACAGGGCCGGTGAAGGAAAAGATCTTGTCGGTGATCAAGGAGTGGGGTACTGGCCGGGACACCCTGCGCTGCCTAGCCCTGGCCACCCGGGACACCCCCCCAAAGCGAGAGGATATGATTCTGGATGACTCTGCCAGGTTCCTGGAGTATGAGGTGAGCAGACGAAGCCTCGCACTGTCCCAGAGTCATCCCCTCACCCCTGCACCACCCTTGTCATTGCCTACTTCATCACGGGTCTGAGAAGTACAAGGCGTTAGAGTTTGAAAGAACCTTAGGAATCATCTAGTCAGGGCTACTCTGCGTGTGATCCATGGACCTGTCTGCAATGAGGTGAGGCGCTTGTACCAGAATAGAAATCAACTAGATCACTAAGCATACTCAGCTGACATGTTTCTCTAGTGACATTTTCTTGATGCAAGAAGCAGTGCATGACCTGTGTTCTGATACAAGCTCCTTATCTTGTAGTGGACTGGCTCTCTGAATGGCACCAAAGTCCATTCCCTTCATTTTACAGAGGGGACACTGTGGCCCGGCAGGTAACACAAATTTGCCCAAAGTTGTAGCCCAAGTAAGTGGCCCTGCAGAAACCACTGCTCTAACTTCCAGCTTGAGTTCTTTCTATGAAAGACACAATCTGCTACCTACAATGGGCCTGTCACCGCCAGGCCTGCAGGTGCACATGTGAACAAGCAACATTTCCTGCCCCTGAGCTTACGAGGCCCCACTGAGGTTTGAACCCCAGGCCCAGGATCAGCTCTCCCTCCAGCTCACTGATCTTTCTCCCCATCTCCCCCTGAGCTTCCTCCCTGGCTTATTTTCCAACTCCCTCCTTGACCCTGTCATCTCTACTCTGTCTCCCCAGATGGACCTGACCTTTGTTGGTGTGGTGGGCATGTTGGACCCGCCCCGCAAGGAGGTCATGGGCTCTATCCAGCTGTGCCGTGATGCCGGGATCCGAGTGATCATGATCACCGGGGACAACAAGGGCACAGCCATTGCCATCTGCCGACGAATCGGCATCTTTGGGGAGAACGAGGAGGTGGCCGACCGGGCCTACACGGGCCGGGAGTTTGACGACCTGCCCCTGGCTGAGCAGCGGGAGGCCTGCCGCCGTGCCTGCTGCTTTGCCCGTGTGGAGCCCTCCCATAAGTCCAAGATCGTGGAGTATCTGCAGTCCTTCGATGAGATCACGGCTATGGTGAGGACACCGATGGGGCTGCCCAGGCCGGGGGCCACGTGGAGTCTGGCCTGGGGCACTCTGCTTCGAGTCCATTGAGATGATTGTCTGGGGGAGCTGGGGGCCCAGGGAGGGGGTGCTGAGTGGGGGCCCCCAGGGGAGATGCACAGAAGGCGGGGATTCAAGCCTCGATGTAAGAGTCTCAAGGAGAGATGTGTGGAAGGGGCTGGGTCCCACCTTCTCTTTCTCCCCTCAGACAGGTGATGGCGTCAATGATGCCCCTGCCCTGAAGAAGGCCGAAATCGGCATTGCCATGGGATCTGGCACCGCTGTGGCCAAGACTGCGTCCGAGATGGTGCTGGCCGATGACAACTTCTCCACCATCGTGGCTGCCGTGGAGGAGGGCCGAGCCATCTACAACAACATGAAGCAGTTCATCCGCTACCTCATTTCCTCCAATGTGGGTGAGGTGGTCTGGTAAGCAGCCAGGGTGGGCATCCAGGAGGAACCCAGGGCTGGGTGGGGATGACCACAGGTCTGGGAGGCAGGACAGACATGTGACCACCTCCTTCTGGCAGCATCTTCCTGACAGCCGCCTTGGGGCTGCCTGAGGCCCTGATCCCCGTGCAGTTGCTGTGGGTGAACTTGGTGACTGATGGGCTCCCGGCCACAGCCCTGGGCTTCAACCCACCAGACCTGGACATCATGGACCGGCCCCCCCGGAGCCCCAGGGAGCCCCTCATCAGTGGCTGGCTCTTCTTCCGCTACATGGCAATCGGGGGTGAGCAGGATGGGACCCCACAATCTTTCCCAACTCTTGGGACTGACCTTCCCTCTGGGACACCAGCTCCCCCAGTGTAGCCGCCCCACTGGGCCCTCTTCCTCAACTGGCTGTTCATGGCCATGAGGCCCTCTCGACGCTTCCCATCTCCCCACCCCTGATCCCCTGACTCCCGTCTTCTCTCTACCACAGGCTACGTGGGTGCAGCCACTGTGGGAGCGGCTGCCTGGTGGTTCCTGTTTGCGGAAGACGGGCCTCATGTCACCTACAGCCAGCTGGTAGGGGAGGATGGAGGACGAAAGAGGAGTGGGAAGCAGGAGGGTGGCATCTCCGGGATCTCACTTCCTCCCCCTCCCCCTGCAGACTCACTTCATGAAGTGCAACGAACACAACCCCGACTTTGAGGGCGTGGATTGTGAGGTCTTTGAGGCCTCCGAGCCCATGACCATGGCCTTGTCTGTGCTGGTCACCATTGAGATGTGCAATGCTCTCAACAGGTGGGGCCTGCCTGCCCTCCCCTGATGCCTTCTGGAGGCTGCTGCCTTTGTCCTCCCCTCCGCTCTCTCTCCTTACCACTTCTTTCCTGTCTCCCTCCCTGGGCTCCGCCCGGCCTCCCCCTGCAGCCTCTCTGAGAACCAGTCCCTCCTGCGGATGCCGCCCTGGGTGAACATCTGGCTGGTGGGCTCCATCTGCCTCTCCATGTCCCTCCACTTCCTCATCCTCTATGTCGACCCTCTGCCGGTAAGCCTTCTTCCAGGCAGGGCCACTTGCTCCCCATCCCACAGGGAGCCTGTGTAGGGGTCCATGACCACTACAGCTAGAGGCACTGACAAAGGGAGGCAGGTGGCATCAGGTTAGGGCAGTGCTGGGTCCTCGGGCTCCTGCCCACCCCCTCCTGAGAGGGGCACGTGTCCGTCTCACGGCCTCCGCCCACCTCCTCCCAGATGATCTTCAAGCTCCAGGCCCTGGACTTCACCCACTGGTTCATGGTCCTCAAGATCTCGTTTCCAGTCATTTTGCTCGACGAAGTCCTCAAGTTCGTTGCTCGGAACTATCTGGAGGGTAAGACGCTCCCCTCCTCTGAGCCCTGTTAGCCCCTGGGCCATGAGCACAGCCCCTCCCTCTGCGCTGTGAAGGCGCCTGCCCCCCCTTCCTTTTCAGGTGGGTGTGTTCTTCCTGCCCCGGCAGGCCCTTCCTCCTAACCCCAGGCCTCCATACCTGGTGCAGACACATTCTCCTTGGTGCCCCTACCACCTCCTCAGCCCTCTTGGCCCTCCATGCCCGCCTCCCTCCCTCGATAACGGCTGTCTCTCTGTCGTCTCTGGCCATAGGATAACCTGTTCCCCCTCCTCCATCTCTTTGAACCGTGTCACAGGTATCGCCCCCTCTTTCTGCCCTCGCCCCAGCTGCTGTGCCCCCTGCCCGCCCCCTCTCCCCCTTGGGTGGCACCCGAGGTCACTTGCGCTCGCAGCTCCACCTGGAGCCACTTGCTGCTGCCGCCACTGCCACGCTTAAGTGGGGGTGGGCTGCTGCCCTTACTCTGGGGTCAGCACGGCCCCCGCCTCTGGGCACCAGTGTGTCTGCTGGGCTGCGCTGCGTTGCGCTGGCTGGGCGCTGAGCTGTCTGACGCTGGGGCTGCAGTGGTTGGGAGGAGTGGGGTCTAGGGACACAGGTGAGTATGGGGGGAACCCTCCAGGTGAGTGTGCCGGGGGATGGGAGACAGGGAGCCTGGGAGGGACTTTTCCTCTCCTCTCCTGCCCCTGCCCCCTGCTTCATCCCTCCCCTTTCTCCTTTCAGATCCAGAAGATGAAAGAAGGAAGTAACCAGTCTTTCTGCCCCTTCTTCCCCACCCTGATAGTGACGCATCTTCAGCTGTGGCACAGACCCCCATGTACCTTTACTCCCCTCCAACATTTTCTGTTTTTAAACACAATGTCCCCTTCACTTCTCCTCCCCCCTCAGCAACTCCCCCCCTTTTGCCCTTGTAAAAACCTCCCCTTCCCTGTCCCCGTGGGGCTTGTAGGGACAAGGCGACCGCCTGAGCTGAGCTGCTTATTTATTGAAAATAAATGACAGAAAAGTCTGGCCTTGCCTCCGTGCACATCTTGGGACCTAGGTTGGCCCCTGGGGACAAGTATCTTAGTGTCATGCAGTCCAGAAAGCAGCTGCCTGTCCCAAGGTGCGCGTGTGGAGGGACCCGCTGACAGACACAGACCCGAGGCTCCCAGCCACCACACAGCTCGGCTGTGCCTCGGGGGCCTGAGTGGGACTGGTCTTAACAGGCACGGCTGTTAGTCTGGCTGGAGGGTGGGGGCAGGAGGGACTCAGGAGGCAGCATGGCAGCCAGAAAGCCGCAGGGCTGAGCCTGCACCTTTGGTTCCAGAAGGGGATTGGAACCCTCACCCAGGTGTCATCCTTGGCAGCAGAAGGCCCAGCCACCCCTAGGAGGAAGCGCTGGAGGGACAGGGCAGAGGTAGCCCTGTCACCTCCACCCCAGGCTTGGAGAGGGTAAAGACTCCATTCTGAGACACCCCCCCCCCCCCCCCCCCCGCCAAGCCCAGGCCTCACAGTTCGGGAATGGAGAAAGGCAGTCTCCCCAGGGTGGGCGGTTCTGCCCTCAGGTGTCCTGGATGTCCCTGACGTCCCTGAGGGGCGCCTCATCCACGATGCTACGCACTTGCTCCAGACTCTCTGCCTGGCGGATCCGCTCCAGGCGCACCTGTGGGGTCCGGCGAGAAGCAGAGGGCCCTCAGTGGGGAAAAGCACCCCCCGCCCCACCTGCCAGCCCTTGAGGGGCAAGGGCCCAGGACCAGTGTAGCCAGGGGCCTCACCTCCCCCAACCCATAGTGAAACTGGGTTTGTGGGAAGAAATGGGTCCTGAAAGAGCAGCCTGAGGAAGTGTGGGTAGAGGCAGGTGGGGCAGACGTAATGGGCACGCTGCATGTCTGTGGGCCAGGCCCTGGGCCATGGTCTTCACGTGACCGACAGAGGGACACACAAGATCTTCAATTTTTTTGGATCAATAGCTCAGAGGAAAGGATCATGCCAGCCCTAGAAGGAGGAAGAGGACTCCCCTAATTGGGGGACTGTCCTTGCAAGACCTAGGACAAGTCACCTGGAGTCCTGCCAGCCTGGTGGGGAGGCAACAAGCAGTACCTGCAGGGCCTGGGACAGTCGTACGAAATCCCTCTGCACCTGTTCACTGGTCTCCAGCTCAGCCTGCAGCCGCAGCACCTTCGCCCTCTGTTCCGAGAGGAGATCTGTGAGCTGGGCCTGTGGGACGGGATGCAGAGCTGGGGCCTTGGGCCAGATGGGAGGGTGTGTGGCCAGAGAAACGGGATGTCTGGATGGGGTAGCCCCTCCCACACCACCCCTGACTCTGATCTCTTCTGTGCGGCCTGAGGCTGGTGGCTGCCTGAGGGCTTCCTGCCGCCTGGCCTGAGGGAGACAAAGGCCAGCAGGGGCCGCATAGGGTCTTCTCCACACTGCGGCCCCTTCCCCTGTTGTCCCAGCCTGGCCCCCGAGTTCTGCCTCACCTTGCTCTGTTCCTGCTGGATCCTCTCCATCTCCGTCCTCAGGCTGCACAGGGAGGCTGGGAAGTCAGGCAGGGGCAGGCCGTCAGGCCCACACCCTCTCTCCTTCCCCACCTGCCCAGCCGGGCTCCAGCCCATACTCACCCTCTAACACCTCTGTGTGGAAAGCAAAGAAAGAGAGGTCAAGGCTGGTTCACGCACCGGCACCCAGGCGGTGCCCTGTGGGGAGATCAGCCTCCCAGGGAGCGGGGTTGGGGTGGCTTGTCTCCTCCCTCACCTGTCTCCTCTCGCTGCACCCTCAGCTGCCCCTCCAGACTGGCCCTTGCCGCCGTCTCCTCCTCCAGCGCCTCCCGCAGGGTCACAATCTCAATGCGCAGGCGCTCAGCTTCGTGCTCCCGGGCCTGCTGATGGGCCCGCGCCTCCTGCCGCGTGCGGTACACCAGCTGCTGCAGCTCCTGGAAGGGATGCAAGTCACCTGCTGGTCGTGGGGCAGGAGTAGTAGAGACCACAGGGGCCACCTGCTCAGTGGGGATTGTTGGGTGGGGAAAGGAAGGGAGGAAGAAAGAAATTTAAAAGGGAAACAACCCAAATACCCATCACGGGGAGAGTGGACAAAGACACTGGGACAGCAGTGAACACGCCACAGCAGCCACACCCCAAGGGCCCTTGGGAACGACGTTGAGTGAAAGTGCCAGGAGGTTACCTAGAGCAAGACACCCTTTTACAAAGCTCAAAAACAACTGAAGTTAGCACTCCCTCATCTAGGCAGACATGTATATGTAATAAAAACGATCCCCCAAAAGAACAAGGGAATGATAAAGTTCAGGATAGCAGAAACAGAGCCAAGGAATGTGGAGGGTGCACACAGGGGATGTCAGTTGTAGTTCTCAAGGGGGGCAAATGTTCCGGGTGATCTTCCTATTTTTAATAAATTCGATCAACCACAGCCATGCACAGATCAATGACGACAGTTCGTCATGAACCAAAGATTATGATGAATTCAATTTTGTGAATCTCATGTCACTTACAAATAACAAAAAAACCAAATTACTGCTTCCTTCATGTCAAGCATTCTGTCAACTCATTTTCTCTTCATGCCAGTGCTGAGAAGGCGGTATGGTCCCGTTTTTCAGATGAGGAAACTGAGCCTTAGAGAAGTCAAATGAGTGGGCCAAGGTGACACAGCTAATACACAGCAGCCTGGGTCTGTCTCTGGGTCCCATGGTCCCAGGTCAATGCGTTGCTGCGTGTGGAAAGGAAGGGCCAACAGGGTGGCCCCCAGGCTCTCAGCGCCCACACTCCCCTTACCGGCACGGAGCTGGGCAGTGATTCCTCCTGGCCCTCATCCTGCTCCAGGCCCCGGGGGGCTGAAGGTGGCGGCTGCTCGGCCCGGAGCCCTTGGTTTTCCTCAGTCAGCCGCTTTACCTCGTGGCTCAGGCACTTGTGGGAGGTAGCCAGCTCTGCCTGGGGATGGACAGTTAGTACAAGGCGATGAGGGGGACAGAGTGTCTCCAGTGCCCTGTGAGGCTGAACTGTGAACCCTCCTCCGGATACTGCTGACAGCCAGAAAGCCCACACCCTCCTCCTCTACTGAGAAAGGAAGAAACACCCTTTGTTAAGTGTCTTTGGCTCCCAAGCTCTTTATACAACCTCCTCAGTGACTTGGAGGTTGCACAGTGGCAGCCGCAGGCCATGTCAAATGTTTTTTTAAACCGTAAATTAGTTGCTAACTTTAAAAATTGGGAGACTACTATACTATGAATACAGATTTCTGGCTTTTTTTTTTCTCCCCAAAGCCCCAGTACACAGCTGTGTATTATAGTTGTAGGGCTTAGCTCTTCTATGTGGGACGCCGCCTCAGCATGGCTTGATGAGCAGTGAGTAGGTTCGCACCCAGGATCTGAACCGGTGAACCCAAGGCTGCCGAAGCAGAACGCACCAACTTAACCGCTACGCCACCGGGCCGGCCCCTCTGGCTTCTCTTGACAAATCAGAAAACCTGGCAGCATGGAGCCCGTGTTCCCACGTGGCTGTAGTCCGCGGAGCTGAGGAGCAGCAGGGCCTTTTGCACACACTCTTGCTTGGCCATGCTGCTCCTTCCTGGCTCACACCTGGCCCCATTCAATCATTCACATCTCCCGTTTGGTCTTGCGAAGTATCTGACTTTGCGATCCTTGCTTTTAATCCTCATGACTCTGCAAGCTAGGTCCCATTATCTCAGTTTCAAGTCAGCAAGGCCGAGGCTCTGAGCCGTGGGATCAGCTGAGGTTCACAGAGCGAGTGCGTGGCGGGCTCAGTCTGAACACAGAGCCTCTGCTCTGGCCACAGTGCCAGGTGCCCTGGAAAACCTTTGATCCACCTGGCAGCAACTCCAGGGGGAAGCCCGAGCAGCTGGGCGGGAAGGGAGCTGCCTCAACCTTCCATGTGCCCCCTCAACCAATTCCTGTCACACTCCTGCCCCGGCCCCCAGCCCTCACCATCTGCAGCTGAACCCGTTCCTGGGCCTGGCTCACGGTCCCCTGCAGGGTCCGCAGCAGCTGCTCTGAGTTCTGGACCTGGGCCAGGAGCACCTGCATCTGTGGGTGGAAGGGGGTGAGGGTGAGATGGGGGCCCAGGAGGAGGCGGGGGGCCAGAGGCCCTGCGGGGGCTGGAGCAGCTGCTGGACCTACCTGCTTGGCGCAGTCCTCATTGCTCCGTCTCAGACCCTCTTGCAGCTCATCCCGCTCACGGCTGATGCTCTCCAGGTCCTTCTGCAGCTGCCGCCCCTGCCACAGACCCTGGCCTCAGCCTCGACTTCCAAGGGGAGGCCTTCCCTCCTCGCCATGCCTCTCATGCCTTTCCTTCTGCATCTCAGTGGGTGGCGCCATCATCCACACAGTCACTCAAGCTAAAAGCCCAGGAATTAATGCTGACTCCTCTTTCCTCCACTCCCCACAACCAACCCACCAGCGGGCCGGTTCCGCCTCCAAAGTGGATTCCAAACCCAGCCGCTTCTCTCCATCTCTGCTGCCCCCTCCTGGTCCCAGTCACTACCTTCTTCTAAACTGTCAAGCATCGCCCAACCAGCCACCCCGCCTCTCCTGTTGTCACCTCCCTCCACTACAGTCCATTCCTGCAGAGGCCCAGAGATCTGCTAAAAGCCTAAAGCAGAGCAGGCCTCTCCTTGGGTTAAACCCTACGGAGGCTTCCCACTGCTCCTTGTCTAAAACGAAAACGCCACGGCAGGCCCCGGAGGCCAACCTCCTACAGATTCAGCCCTTCTTTCCGATCTCCTCTCTCCTCTCCTCCTCCGTGGCCTTCCTGTTGCTCAGACACATTATGGTCTGTCCATCCTCAGGGCCTTTGAACTTGCAGTTCCTTCTGCCCCCGATCTTCGAAGAGCACCACCCAGGTCTTAGTCTCCTGTACTGCCAGTCTCTACCTGACTCTACTCAGGTGGTTCCGGGCGTCTCACCCTGTGACACGGTCTTCCTCACCTGCCCATGTGCATGTCTGGGTCTGGCTCCCTCACTAGGAGGAGGCTCCCAGAGGGTGGGAGTTTCGTCTTCACTGAGGAAGCCCCAGCCCTAGCTCAGGGCCTGGACATAGCAGGTGCTCGGTGGGTATGCAGTGAAGGGAGAGATGGCTGCGCGCAGGCAGGCGACTCTCCCCACGCCACTCACCTCCATCTGCAGCTGCTCCCACTGGTTTTCCGGGACAAGCTGGTAACCAGGAGGGGGCAGGTAGATGCCCTCAGGGACCAGGGTGCCCGTGGACACCAGGGAGGCTGTCTCTTCCTGCTCAGGGCTCAGGCCATGGCGGCTGCGAGGCAGGGAGGTGCTGCTGCCAGCCCCGCCGCCGAGGGAGAAGGAGGAGATAGAGGCGCTGTCATCACAGTTGTGGGCGAAGGCCTCGGCCGCCGCACCCCCATCTCCACTCAGCTCCTCAAGAGCCTCCAGTGGCGGAGACGGGTCCCGGGACAGGGGCAGCAACTCGGTGGAGCCGTGCAGGGAAGGGGGATGCCGGGGCCGTCTCTAGGGAAAGGGGGCGGGGAAGAGGCTGAGGGGCCGGGGTCCCACAGCGCCCCATCTTCCCTCAGCACCCCCTGGCCGCCCCCTCACCTGGATCTCTTGAATCAGCTCCTCTGCCCTCAGCAGCTTCGCCTTCAGCTCCTCAATCTCCCGCTCCATGGGCAGCACGATCTCCCGTAGCTTCTCTGAGTCCTCGTGGGCCTGGAAGAAGGGGGGTGGGCAGTAATAGACCCCCCGCCCGACTGGAGGACCCCTCAGGTCTGTTCAGAGCTCTCTCTCCAAGCACACCCGCTCTCCCAATCCTCCCAAGAAAGGACCGTCCACCCCCATTTTAAAGACAAGAATACAGAGGCTCAGACAGCTTGCAGGACTTGCCCCAAGACACACGGTAGGTAAAGGGGCCAAGGTCATGACTATCTTCCTATTGCCCACTTGCTCACTATACTTCTTCCCCAGCATCCATTTTTTCTTTTTATCATAGTACCTCATCTTTTTAGTTGGACACATGGCCTAAATTCTAGAATACCATCTATTTCTCAGCTTCCCTGTAACTAAGCAGGGTCACATGACTAAGATCCAGCTAAAGAGATGTAAGCAGATGTGCCATGTGCAATGTCCAGGAAAACTCCTTAAAGGGAGAGGGTGTGCTTTTCTTTACTGCTCCTCCTCCTCTTGCTAGCTGGACTGTGGACATGGTGGCTGGCACTCAAGCAGTCATTTTGGACCATGAGGCAGTAAGCTACCTATGGCAAAACAGCAACACAGGAGAAGCCTGGATTCCTAAAGACTTGTTGAACTACCACATCAGTCCTAGAAATGTCTACCTCTGGAATTTTAGAAAAATAAACTTCTATCTTACTTAAGCCACTGCTGATTTGGGTTTTCAAACCTCATCCTAACCAATATGACCTCCCATACTCCATCACCAACATCACCACGATATTGCTGGCCATTTCTTTTCAGGTTTGGGAACCTGCTGAACTTGTGTAGCCAACAGCCTCTGGACATCTCCACTTGGATGTTGCACAGCCTCTTCTATCTTTGTCGAGCTAAATCTGAACCAGCTCATGACACTGTTTCTCCTCCCACAAACACTAAGTCAGTGAGAATGGCCCTGCTGTCCACCCAGCTGTCCAAGGTAGAAATCTGCCAGTCACCCATCTTCTTCTAATTCATGCCATTTCTACTTCTTGAATCACTCAAACACTTGTCTCAAACAAGTTCAGTTTAACCCTCCAAACCTCCTACGTGAACAGTTGCAATGTGCGGGGTACGGTGGCCCAAACAAAACACCAGCAAAGCCCTGGAATACGTCTCTGCAGATGCTCAGACAGTGGCTGGATGCAGGAGCTGGGCCACAACTGGAACTGCCCGCCTCTAGGCCTGCTGCCCCTTCTGCTGTACCAGGTGGCTCTAATTTGGTAGAGCCCTCCCCTTCACCACCCTGTGTAATTGCTCCCCAAGGAATACTGCAAATGCAAGCAGCAGCCTCTGCTGGGACGCCATGGGTTGGAAGCCTTCCTTTCTTGGGCTCCCGTTTTGATCCTTGTCTTTCTAACCAGGCGATTTTCTCCATCTCTCTTGGAACCTCAGTTTTCTCAGGCATAAAATGAAGTAAGCACCTCACAGGGCTGCTCTGAGGATCAAACGAGGTAACAATGTGAACTTACTTTGAAAGATGAAGAGTTTGGTAATATGTGCTTCCCACTATGATTAATAATGCCAACAATAATAAAGGAGGTGATATACCATAGAGATTAAGAACAGAAACTTTAGAACCAGACTGCCTAGATTTTTATATCTCAAATCTGCTCCTTTTTATGTGCATAACCTGGGGAGAACTGAACCTCTCTGAGCCTCACCTTACTCATCTGTTAAATGGACATATGGGGGGAGAAGGGGAAAGACTGGGGAAACTGAGTCTGTCAGGCAGTGAGCACAGGGCCTAGAGCATGAGAGGTATTCTTAAGTGTTAGCTCCCTTCCCCCTACATGACTTTCCCTAATTTTGGAGGTAAACGGACCTGGCCATCCCACTAGGAGGTGGCAAATCAGGACCTTGCCGAGTATGGAGCTGTACCTAGAATTATTATGGGGTGCCCTGCTCCCAGTGATCTGGGAAGGGACACCAACAATCCCTCTGCTCCACGGTCACCTTTGGCTGCCTTAACATCTTTCCAGATCCCAGGGGGAGGGGTAGGCCATCCCAACCCCAACCTTTTCCATCTGCTTCTCCAAGGAGTCCAGGGGGTGAGCCCGGGACAGCAGCTGCTTCAGGCGGCCCAGCTCCCGCTCCTTCTCCTCGCAGTCCTGCTGCTGCTGCTGCCGCTCCTGCTTCAGAGTAGCGATCTGGGCTTCATAACTGCTGATGGAGTCTGGTGGGGCAGGAAGGGCAGAGGAGAGCAGGGTCAGTGCGCTGGCCCCACCTGAGGGCGAGCAGAGGGCTCTCCATCACTGGTCCTCTCTGCTAGGCAATTTACCATAGCAGTTAGGACAGGGGGCTTTGTGGAGAGAGGGCCCTGGGCAGTTAGCCTCTCTGCATCAGTGTTCTCAGCCGCAAAATGGGGACACTTATGATTACCCTACTGGGCTGTTACAGGATCAAATGAGATGACATCTGGAAGGTATTCAGCCTTCTTCCTGGTACATAATAAATGCTGAAGATATGGTATCTATTCCTATTAATATGTACCAATAACAATCAATATCTAATAACAGAAATAAATATTTACTCTGGACCAGACTCCAAGCTGGGCTCTGGAAAAAGAGAAATGAATCACACACAAACCCTGACACCAGGAGCCCACAGTCCAACAGGGAAGGCAGTCACTACAAAGCAGTGTGAGAAGAGCTGTGAGAGGGCCATTTCTCGGCTTGCAGATCCTACAGGAAAGAGCCCCTCACTTGGCCTGCCTGGCCAGGAGAGGACAGCAGCAGGTGGTGAAGGAGGGGAAGAACACATCAAGTAACAGGACCAGCACGAGCAAAGGCTCAGGGGCAGGAAAGTGGATGGTGTGTCTGAGGCACAGTGGGCTTGTTCAAAGAGCTGGAGAGAAGGGACATGAAGAGAGATGCTGGAAAGGGTGGAGAGGGTGGCAGTGGATGGCTCCCAAGGCCTTGAATGCCACACCAAGGAGTTTGGAATTTATCCTACTGGTCAGTGAGAGGTGGAGGTGATGTTGGGTGGAACACGGTCATTTTTTATTTGCATATTTATTTATTTTATTGTGTACTAACATCAGAAGTAAAGGTTCTGCTGCCAGGCTGCCTGAGTTCAAATCTGCTGCTGCCTGGGCAGCTTATCTAACCTCTCTGGGCCTTAGAGCTTCCTTTGTAAAATGGAGATGGACAATAGTTCCTCCCTCATAGAGACTATTATGAAGATTAAATACTCATAAAGCACTTAGCTCAGTGCCTGGCACAGAGTAAGTGCTCAATAAATGTTAGTTATTATTATTATTATTATTTAGGGCACAGTTTCTCTTAGAGGGACAGGAAGTTTCCTTTAAATGAATGTATGTAAGTTTTTTAAAAGTGGATCTTTTTAAAGAACAAATATTAAGTAGACAACAGGGTAAGTCGTTGGAGGAGACAACCACATGACACAGGTGGTGCGCAGGTGCCTGAAATGTAAGAAGTCTGGAGCCAGAAGCAGCGGTTAGAAAGGGAGATGACATGGTGGGATGGGACTTTAGGAAGTTTACTCTGGAAGCCAATGTCAAGGCCAAACTGAGAGAGAGACCCGTGAGAAGGCTGGGGCAACAGTCCAGGGGAGTTGACAAGAGCCCCACTACAGCAGTGGCAGTGGAAGCAGAGGGGTGGGACGGGACTGGAAGCTCTTTTGGAGACTCTGGCCTCTGACTCGAGAAGCGGGAAATCCGAAAAGCAGCTGGGGGATCTGGGGCAGGAGGAGCTGGTGCATCCAAGAGCAGAGGATGTGAGAGAGGGAGGGAAGTCGGTGCCTGGGGGGGAGGGATGCGGATTAGGGGTGTGGGCGGGGTGCAGATTAGGGGTGCCTGGGGAAGGAAGGAAACCATAGGATTAGACCAGTTCAGGGAACTGAGAAGTTGCTCATCTTCAGGGTTGATCAGTCATCAGTGAGGGACAAGAAATGACACAGGGCAAGAGAATAGGGAGAAGCTCCGAGCTAAACTTAGCTAGCACTGACAGAGCTGCTCCTAGCACAGGCAGTGCCTCTATTCAAATTAGAAAAGGGCACCTCTTCCTCTGGGCCCACAGGCCCGCCCTGTGCTAGGCAGCCCTGCTAACCTACCCCATAGCTTATCTGTGCCCCCGACCCCTTTCTTGTCATGAGCTCCCCCTTATGGGAGTGATGGGGAGTCTGGGAGGAGTCCCCACCTCACCTTTCAGGATGGCCTGCAGCGAGGCCACCTCCTCTTGGCATTGCCGCTGCACTGCAGCCACAGCCTCGGCCTTCGTGCTCTCGCTCACCTCCGCTACAGCCTTCATAGTCTCCATTTCTGCCAGGGCGCCTGCCAGCTCAGCCCGAAGCCGGCCGAGCTCCCCGGACTCGGCCTCAGCCTTTGCCCCATCCAGGGGTTGGGGGTCCAGGGCTGTGGGGGACAGGGATCAGCCTCTCTTGTCATCACTCCCGGATCCCCAATACCCCAGGCCACCAAATCGGCGGGTCCTGTAACCTAGTCCGGCAGCCACGGTCCCCACCACTCCCACCTTCTCCTGGCCCCGCCCCGCTCACCTGGCCCCGCCCCTCCCCGCCTCCTTCTTACCTAGCTCTGCCTTATGCTGTCTATAGCCCCACCTCTTTCCGGCCCCTCGGCTCACCCAATCCCCTCCTTCCTCTGACACGACCCCTCTCTTCCAATGGCCCCGCCCCCTGCCCACCTGGTCCCGCCGCTTCCCTCGCCAGGTCCCACCTCTCAGCAGCCACTGGCCCTACCCCTCGAATCTGCGGGACACGCCCCCTCCGCCAGTGGCTCCAGGCCCCGCCCCCTACTTCCCGGCGGCGTGGCCCCGCCCCTTTCCTCAGCCTCCCCACACAACCACCCCCCCCATCCGCCGGCTGCCGAGCTCGGCCCCGCCTCCGGCTTCGCCGCCCCTAGCGTGCATGGACGCACTCTCACGTACCGACCCCCAGCCGCCGTCGCCGGCCATCCTCGCCCGCCGCCACCGGCGCAGCTGCCGCCATCGCCTCTGCGCAAACGGCGGGTTCCCGCACTCCCTGGTGACGGCGCTCACCGCTTCCGGGTCCTCTCGGCTGTTTCCGGATCCGCTCGGCTGTTTCCGGATCGGCCCCGGGCTCCAGGCTGAGGCCGGAGTTTGGGGGGGATTGCCGAGCTTCAGCCGAAGGTTTCCGAGTGGACACCCGGCCGCGACTCCAGGCCCCGCCCTTCTCCGCCTTTTTTCCTGGGCAGCGCTGTTTAAGAAGGTCGCCTGACCTTCACGCCCCGAAGAAATTCTGTCATCAAAGGCCTTGTGGTGTCTCCGCGTGACCTCGGAAGCTCTGCTCAAATTACAAGTCCTCCGGGAGCCCGCCGGCCTCAGCCTAAGGCGGGCGAAGCTCTCGCGTTCTCTCCCGAGCCCGGGAACCAGCCCCTTGATCGGCGCCTGGCCGCCCTTCCGCCCGAGCCTGGCTCACATTACAGCGAATTGTGGCCTGACCTCCCTGCACCTCCGCCCTCGTGGAGCGTCCCTCCGGGCAGGGCTGGGTCAGCTTCACTTTTCTGGGCGCCTGAGTCCCCGCGTAGTTAGTCGTGGAAATCAGAAACTTCCAGGTCCCCACTCCCACTTTGATATTCCACCAGTCACCGCTTCCTGCTAATCCCTCCTCCCGCTCCCAGTGCCTCTCAAATCCCTCCTCTCCTACCTGGGCCACTGCCCTAGGTCAAGCTCTCATTATCTGTGGCTTCTCCCTCCAAGAGCCGACCTGACATCTTCCCGGGGCCGGTGACAGGCAACTCAAACTTAAGTCCAGAGCCTTGATTCCCCTTCTCCCAAACCCGTTTCTCTCTCTGTAAAGTACACTCCAGGAGCCTGAAAGTCCTTGATTCTTCGTGTCCTCCTGCAAGTCCTGTAAGCTCTACCTCCAAAGGACTGAATATTCCAGAATGTGTCCCTTTTTCTTCATTTCCAGCGACAACACTCAGCCCCAGTCTCCATCCTCTCTTCTGAACTTCCGCAATGCCTCCTAACTGTTCCCCCTGTGTCGCCTTTTGGCGTCTTTAGTTAATTCTCAAAGTAACTAGAGTGATCTTTGTAAAGCACAAATCATGTTTTATAGCTGCTTAAAATCAGTTCAATCCAATTTGAAAATGGGCAAAGGACACGAATAGACATTTCACTGATGTCACAGGCGGCAAATATGCGTACAAAAAGATGTTTAACATCATTAGCCAATAGGGAAATGCAAATTAAAACTATAAGATATCACTCTACACTTACCAGAATGGCTAAAGTTTTAAAAAAGTGGTAATACCAAATGCTGGTGAGTATATGGAGAAATTGGGTTTCTCATATATTCCTGACGGGAATGTAAAATGGTATAGCCACTCTGAAAGATAGTATGACAGTTTCTAACAAAACTAAACATGCATTACTTGAACACACCAAACTTTTCCCCACCTCGGATCCCACCACCAGTCACCTCCTCAGCGTGGCCTTCCCAGACCACCCTGTCTCAAGTAGCCACCTCTATCACCTGTGCACCATTAGATCCCATCAGAGACTTCTCACCATCTGAAGTTGTTTATTGGTTAGCCTGTTTAGTACCTGTCCCCCTTAACCCTTCTGTGGCCCCAAAACTTGAATCAAAGCTCCATGAGATTAAGAATCTTGTCTTTCTTGTCTCCTTCTGTTTCCCCGGCTACTAGCACAGTGCCTGATAAATAAACATTTGGTAAATGAATGAATGAACACTTTTCTTTACTGATCTCTCTGGCCTCCCTCCAATTGCCTGTCCACACTGCAGCCAGGGGGAGTTTTAGAAAATGCAAATCTGGCCCGGTCAACTCCTGGCTTATAAATCCCCAGTAGTTTACAGCCCTCAGTAGCTTCCTGTCCTCAGACTCTCTGTGTATGGGGCACGGTTTCTTGGGAAGGGATGATTGTAAATAAGGCTCTAGTCAATTATCAGGCTTGGATTTTATCCTGAGGCCCTGGGAGCCACTGAAGGCTGTTGAGCAGGGGAAGCACATGGCTAATACCGAGAAAGCTCTCTCTGTGTGGCATATAGGTGGGAAGCAAAGAGACAGAAGACAGAGAGCCCACAAAAGAACCTGTCGAGATGGTTCTGGTTGGGAAGAGTCCAAAAAGAGGAGAAAGTTGATTCTGGAAGTATTTAGGATAGAAATTGGACTAGCCTTGGTAACTGAGGGCATGGGGGAAAGAAAAAAGCAAGTTTTCTTTCACTCTTCCTAACTTCCTTCTTTTATACAACAAATAGTTATTAAGCACCTGCCAGATGCCAGTGAACAAGACAGTAAAGAGCCCTGTTGTTGCAGAGGGAACATTCTGGGACAGGAGGCAGATGAGAAGACTAACAAATAAACAAGCATGCTTTGGGGTTGGACAAATGTTGGGAAGGAAATAAAATGAGTGTGAGATCAAAAGTACCCGGGGGGGCCGGGAAGGCCTCTCTGAGGAAGTAACATTTGAACTGAGACATGAGCGAAGAAAAGGACCCAGTGGAGCAGAGAGCTGGGGAATAGATAGGGGCGGCCTCACTCAGGCCTTTGGAGGCCATGGTTTGGAGTGTTTAAGTAGATGAAAAGCCACTGAAATGTTCTAAGCAGGGGACCGATATACTCTAGCAAGAAGATTGCACGCAAAGCATGCTGGGAAGTTAATGAAGGGGTCAGAGAGATTTTGTGGAATGAAAGGCAAATGGAGTCCTGCCACCTCACCTTCTCCATTCCCCAATGCCCCACTCTTCCCCCCTCACAGCCACCCCAACCCAACCAAAAGGAAGTGAGGGCCCTACCAGCTGGAGGGTCCCCTGGGGTTTGCCTGAAGCAAACAGGAAGCCACAGCCCAGTGAGCTGGGCCTGGGAACCAGCAACTGAGAAAGTAGGTCTTCTGGGTCCCTGGACCCTTTTCCTGAGCGATTGCAGTGTGAAAGACAGAGATACACATACACATCCAGAGACAGAGAGATGGGGGGAGGAGAAGAACAGATTTAAGAGTCCGGATTCCTGGGGTCTAGTGCTCACTGTACCCCGCAGCTTACTGTGTGATCTCAGGCAACCCTCTGCCCTTTTGGAGGCCTCAGTTTCCCCATTTCCAAATGGGTTCCTTCCATAACTGAAGCAGGGCTTCCTGGGGAAGAACTGGAGAGAAGGGTGCATTCACCGTCCGTCATTTCTCAGGGCCGCAGCAAAGGAGCTGCAGTGGCAGTGTGGCTTGAGCTCTTAGCCATTAATTGACGCTGTCTCTCATTAACGGAGGGCCTACTACGTGCTGGGGGCTGGGCTAAAAATGCCGTATGGATATTGTCCTGTTTGATCCTCACAAACAATATTTGATAGTACTATTATCATCCCCAGTTTACTGAGAGAGAAACTAAGGCTTAGAGAGATGAAGAAATGTAGCCCAGAGGCGGAGGCGGAGGATTCAAAGTCAGGTCTGCCAGATCCCAAAGTATGTGTGAGGGGCTGGTTGTATGGAGGTGGGAGGGGGTCCAAGAAATGTTGGTTGAGTGAATGAATGGTGTGTGTGTGTGTGTGTGTGTGTGTGTGTGTGTGTGTGTGTGAGTGAGTGAAGGGAAGTAGATTCAGAGCCTGGGGTTGAAGGAGAGAGGAGGAAGAGAAGGCGGGAGCCCTTAAGACTGGATCCACTCATTCAGCAAATATTATTTATTGGGTGCCTACAACGTGCCAAGCACTGTTCCAGGGCATCATGCATACAGTGGTGAACAAGTTGAAGTCTTTGCGGCAAGGGGCTTTGTTGGGGGAACAGAAAGTGACCAAGCAGACACACAAATAAGATCACTTTACATGGTGGCAAGTGCTGAGATGAAAATAAACCAGTGTAGCAGGGAGGAGACGAGTTTTGTGGGTCTGGAGGGGTGCATGGAGAAGGGGGCCTGAGGCATGACCACCCCTTCCTCCCCGGGGGGACTGCCTGCCCACCCCCGCAGACATCCATGGTTCAGTGCCCACCAGGCCCCCGCCTGCCCCAGCATCCCCCGCGGCAAAGCTGGGTGCCGCGGGGAGTCTGGCCACCATGCCACCTCCTCTCCTCTTCTTCCTCCTCTTCCTTACTCCCGTGGGAGGCAGGTCCCGGGAACCACGGCTGGTGGAGACTAAAGGTATGTCTAAAGGGCACAGATGGAGGGAGTCGGGGCTGGAAACCTGGGTTCTGCCTGGGTGCCCTTGGCCAAGTAACTTACCCTCGCTGAGCCTCCATTTTCTTATTTGTAAAATTCAGGGAGGGGTTGGAAGGACTCTGTGGGCTCATCCACTCTCAGCTAGCGGGGTCACTGGGTTATAAACCCAGTGAGGAGGGAAGAGGGCTAGGGGCTCCTCTTGCTTTCCCTCTCTCTCTCTCCACAGAGGGAGACAATGCTGTGCTGCCGTGCCTCAGTCCCTCAGAGGGTCACTCGCAGCAGCTGGCCCGGTTTCAGAAGACAGCAGCCTTCTTAGAGCTGAGCCCAAAGTTTCGAGACCTGAGCATTCAGAAACAGCCCCTGGGCATCATGCTGCTCATCCTCAACGTCTCTAACCAGACGGGGGGCTTCTACCTGTGCCAGCCGGGGCCCCCTTCTGAGCGGGCCTGGCCTGGCTGGACAGTCAGCGTGGAGGGCAGTGGTGAGGTCCGGGCTGGGGCAGGGAGGGTTGGATGAGAAGAGGGAGGCCCACCATGGATGGAGGAGTTCCAGCAGCTAAAATGGGTCTGGAGGGAGGGGCTGGAGGGACTGAGGGACAAGCAGAGAGCCAGTTTTAGGTGGCTCCTGAAAACTCCTGCGGCTTCGCGACTTCAACACTGAGATGCTCCATATCTCTCCGTCTTTCACTCTCTTCTCTCTCTGTCTGAGTTACTGTCTCTCCATCTCTCTCTGGGTCTCTGTCTCCATTTGTCTCTGCCTTTCTGGGTCTCTGTATCTCTCTGTCTCTCCTGGATGTCTCGTATCTGGCTCTGGGTCTCTTCTCAGGGGAGCTGTTCCGGTGGAATGCCTCAGACCTAGGTGACCTAGGCTGTGGCCTGGGCGACAGGTCCTCAGAGGGCCCCAGGTCCTTTTCTGGTCACCCCACAAGCTCCCAGCTGTATGTGTGGGACAAAGACCACCCTGAGATCTGGACAACAGACCTGGAATGTGCCCCAAATAGGAGCAGTCTGAACCAGAGCCACAGCCAAGGTAAGGTACTGAGGAGATGCCGGGAAGTGGGGGATCTAAGGTGGGGGATGGTGATTAAGAACTGGAGGGTTTGTGGGGGAGGAGACCCCAAGGACTCTGCTTTCCTAGCTTTGGCTCTCCCTGCCCCAGACCTCACCGTGGCCCCTGGCTCCACACTCTGGCTGCCCTGCGGGGTGTCACCTGACTCCCTGGTTAGAGGCCCCATCTCCTGGACCCACGTGCGTCCCAAGAAGTCTGTCTCATTGCTGAGCCTAAACATGACGGATAATGCCACAGTCAGAGAGATGTGGGTCCTGGGCACCCTCAGGGGAGGGGCTGTTCTGTTGCTGCCCCAGGCCACAGCTCAAGATGCTGGCACCTATCATTGTTACCTTGGCAACATGACTCTGGAGATAGAGCTGAAGGTCACTGCTCGGTCAGGTAGAGTTTCTCCCAATTGTGGGGTATCTGTGTGGGGATCCTGGGAAGAACTAGAAGCCAGTCAACCTTGGCCCCCCAACCTGAGGGCTAGTACCAGCCCCATCCTGAATCCCAGCCCCTACACTGAACGCCAACTCCACCTCCTTCCTCCCCTGCTTCCAAGATACCACTTTTCTGGTCTTCTACTACCACTGGTTGCTCCTTCTCATCAGCTTTGGTCAAGTCTTCCTCCCTGACTGTTGCAGCCCTGAGCCCTCTACTTGTCCTTGACTACACTCTCTCATCCTTGTCTACACACTCTTCCTGTTTGACCTCCTTTACTCCCATGGCTCCTTAGGCCACCATGCTTTGGTGACTTGATTCTAGGCTCCATACCCCCCACACCCAGCCATCTCCTGGAATTGCCATTTGATGTCCCATGGATACCAAAGACTCAATATATACAAAATCAAATTCAACATCTTCCCCATGCACAGTCTTCTGGGTGGCCCTGTGTAAGTGAAGGATACTACTACCTGTCCAGGTGCCCAAGCTAGGAACTTGAGCATCCTGCCTTTTCCTCACCCATCCATCAAATCAGTCACAATGTTCTGCCCATTCTGTCTCCCTTAATACAATCCTACCATGCTACCCTAACCACAATTCTGAAACTCACTGTCAACTTGCACTCCAAACTTGACCTCAGCAGATTGCTGCATCCTGCCTCTAACCTTGTGAACTCAACTCTGCCCTTCACTTTGACCATGGCCATCCTTAACTGCAGCAGGAAACTGATCATCATGCTTCCCTTAATCCTAACATTGCCTCTGACTATAGTCATGGTTTGTTCATGGTTTGCTTGATAGAGACTGCCCCAGGCCCCATGTCAGGCTCTGTGGCATAGTCCCTGACCTCAGAGGGAGGGAGAAGAGCCCTCCTGGTAGCTTGGGACTTTGAGGATCTGTGTCTTGCCCCTGTCCCCCAGACTTATGGCCCTTTGAGGTCTTGAAGCTGGGAAGCAAGATGCCAGCCTGAGGTCCTCGTCTCATAGCTCCTTCCCCCTAGCTGTGTGGCATTGGCTGATGGAGACTGGTGGCTGGAAAGTCCCTGTTTCGACTTTAGTTTATCTGATCTTCTGCCTGGGTTCCCTAGTGGGCTTTCTTCATCTTCGAAGAGGTGAGTCATGTTCCCCAGCCGGTCTGCCCAGTCTTCTTCAGGAAAGCCCACACTCTGGCCAGTCTGACAATCATCTTTCTCTCCTCCCATACCTCCTCCACAGACCGCAGAATCCTGCCCACCCCTCCTCCTCTAAACCCCCTCCAAACTTCCCAGGCCCCTTGGAATTTGAACTCCCTTCTCCTCCAGTGACCCAAGTGATCTCCTCAGCACCCCTTAAATTTTCACCCCACCAAGCAGCCCCTCCTCTGATCACTCCCCTTAACTCCCACCAGCCCTGCTCCTGAGGAGGAAAAGAAAGCGAATGACTGATCCCACCAGAAGGTACTGATGCCGAGTCCCCCCTCACCCCAGTCTCCCACTCCTGCACTTTCATTTTTTGCTTCACTGTTTCCTCTGCTCAGGGTATCTTTTCTCCATCACTATGGTTACTGCCCAACCTTCAAAACCCAGCTCCAAAGCTACCCCCTCTGCAAAGACCTCCTTGGGGTGATCCCAGACTCTGTAGGCTGTCCCAGCACAGAGGAGCTAATTACAAGTGACCACATTTTAACGTCTGAGAGCCTGGCCTGAATCTTGAGTGTGTCTCTTAGTCCCCTCCAGGCCTGGCCTCACAGGTCAACTCCCCTTCCTCCGCCAGGTTCTTCAAAGTGACGCCGCCGCCAGGAGCCGGCGCCCAGAACCAGTACGGGAACGTGCTCTCCCTTTCCACGCCCACCTCTGGCACGGGTAGGAGGCACCGCCAGGTCTCCGACCCAGAGCTAGAGCCCCACCCATTTTCCCCGTCCCTCCAATCCCCTGAGCTCCAAGTCTTCCCGAGCCCGGAGCTCCGCCTTCAGAAAAGAGCCCGCCCCGGGGTGCGGAGTCCCGCCCAGTTTTGAGCCCCGCCCCCAGGACGCAGGACCTGAAAGTCCCGTTCCGCGAGTAGAACCGCCCTCGAGACTTGAGGCCACGCCCCCTACGTTAGATCCCGCCCGGTGGCTCGCGGCCGCCGTCTAGACCCGGAGTTGTGCGGCAGAGCCTGAAGCATCCTCTCCCCTTGCCCCGCCTCGCAGACCCTTATCCCTGACCGCTCCCATCTCTACTCACCTGCCTCCCTACAACGCTCCTCTCGCCAGGACGCGCCCTGCAGTGGGCTGCAGGCCTTGGGGCCACCGTCCCGGCCTACGGAACCCCGCGCAGCCACGTCCAGGAGACCAGAGCCACCGGGTCCTGGAGCCCGCCGGGAGCGGGTGATTGGCCGGGTGGCGGGGGTGTTACTCACATGGGTGGTGTTGGAGCGGTCTGTGGCAGGAATAGTGGACTGGGGCCTGGAGGAGAGGGCCGTGACTCGGTTCCCACCTCCATCCCCCAAACCCCAGGCCCAGAAGAAGAGGAAGGGGAGGCCTACGAGGAGCCGGACAGTGAGGAGGGCTCCGAGTTCTACGAGAACGACTCCAACCTTGGGCAGGACCAACTCTCCCAGGGTAAGACTGCCCTCCCCCAGTGCTCTTCCAACTTCTCAGCGGTGGGCTGTGGGCCCTCGCTGGACTCTCCCTCCTTCTCCACCAGATGGCAGCGGCTATGAGAACCCTGAGGACGGGGCCTTGGGTCTTGAGGATGAAGACTCCTTCTCCAATGGTAATTTGGGATCCTTATGGGGCCTCAGAGACTTAGGAGGATCCACAGGTCTGTGGAGCCCCTACAGGACAGGAGTGGTCCCTGGAGTTCTCTTTTTTCTGCAGCAGCTGAGTCTTATGAGAATGAGGATGAAGAGGTGGCCCAGCCAGTTGCCAGAACAATAGGTGTGTGTGAGGATGGTCACATTCCTGCTAGGGGTGAGGGTGGTGATGTGTGTGACCTGGAGGCCAGGAGGAATGGTGACTTCCCTCTTCCTTTTCCAGACTTCCTGAGCCCCCATGGGTCAGCCTGGGACCCCAGCAGGGAGGCAACCTCCCTTGGTGAGAAATGCTTGGGCCCTGCCTGCCTTGCCCAGATTGGGTTGACCTGGCCTCAGCTCTGACCAGGCCCAACATTGACTTTGACTCTGACCCCAAACCCAAACTCCATCCTGACCTTAGATTTGACTCCTAACTCTAACCTCAACACTGACCCCAACCGCAGTCCTGACCCCCCATATTTACCCCATCCCTAACCATAACATCCGTGCAATTCCAGCATGGACTTTGACCTCCATCTCGCCCCAGCCCCAATGCAGACTTCAGCTTTGACCCCAGCTCTCTCTACAACGTCCTCATGACCCTGACTTTGACTCCTTCCAATTCTGTTTTTGACCCTTTCTCTGACCATGACCATAATCTAAGCCACACCTGATCGCACCCTACAACTAAAAGGGCCGTGACCCTGATGCTGACCCTAATCACTCCTTCCTAGTACAACGTGAGTCAAGCCTTCCAGCTTCCTCTGCCCCTCAGGCTCCCTCCATATCTTAGGCTGCACTTCCCTTCCCCAAGTCCCCAGCATAGCTCCCAGGCCTCCAACTCTCCATCCCCTGTCCAAGCAGGGTCCCAGTCCTATGAGGATATGAGAGGGATCCTGTATGCAGCCCCCCAGCTCCGCTCCTTTCGGGCCCAGCCTGGTCCCAATCATGAGGAAGGTGGGTGCTTCTACTGCTGTCACCTGTTGTCCTCTGAGGCCGACCCCTCCCAGCCTCTTCCAGCTCTATCTGTTTCTTACTCCTTCCTGGTCCTTACCAGATGCAGATTCTTATGAGAACATGGATAATCCCGATGGGCCAGAACCAGCGTGGGGCGGAGGGAGCCGCATGGGGACCTGGAGCGCCAGGTGATTCTCTTCAGGTGAGCTGGAAACTGCCCTCTAAGGAAGGGGGAGAAGGAGGGAGATGAGCAGGGATGGAAGTGGGGTGCTGGCTCTCAGGGCAGCAGAAGGGAAAGGGTTCCCACAGCCTAGCTCCTGGACCCCTCCCCATCACAGTTTCTTCTACATAGCCTGGGCCTCCTCGGGCCCCTGAGATCCACACCTGATTCTGAAATCTGGGACCCCAAGCAAATGCTGTCAACTTCTGGAACGATGTTGCTCAGCATGTGTGTAACTGTGTGTGTACACAAGCGAAACTTCGGCCCCCTTTGTGCTCCCCGAATAAACTCAACGAGCTCTTCCAATTCTGTGATGTAGTGCCCTTGTGTGGGAGGGGAAGGGAAGGTGAGATGGGTGTACTCCCATCCCCTCTCGAATCCAGCAGAGGAGGGAGAGCTGTATTCCAGGTACAACAGGGCCTTTTCCCTCCTGTGGCTTGACCTGCACTTATTTTCCTCATTTGCCTGCCATTCCCACCTTCCAATTATTCAATCATTGTTCATTCAGCAGTTGTGTGCTGGGTGCCCAGTGAAGAGGAAGCAATCCAGGAGTCATCACTGACATTTATTGAGCTTCTACTGTGTTCTAACATCAGTGAACTCACTTAATCCTTACACTAACCTCACAAGGTTATTGAGCACTTATGTGCCAGGATTGTCTCGAAGTATTTTATATTTATGTGTATTAGCTTATTTTATCTTCGCAGACAACCCTATTTCATAGATGAGGAGACTAAATTAGAGAAGCTAAATAACTTGCTCAGGCTTGCCTAGTTAATAAGTGCTGGGATCAGGACTTAACCTCTGGCAGTCTAATTCCAGAGCCTATACTCAATCTTGACACTCCCCTCCTAGGTGCGATTTTGTAGATGGGAAACTTAGTGTCAGAGAGGCCAAGTAACATGTCTAAGGTCACACAACTGGCACTTCACAGAGCTGGATGTGAATCCAGAAATCTGGCTGCAGTTCTAGCCACCGTCCCTACCACCTGATAAACTGCCTACTTGTGATATAAACCATGAACGCAAAGACTTTCAGAGCTAAAAATCGCCAGGCCCTGCACCATTCTGTAGCAAGCCCCACCACGCCCAAATTCCTGTCTCTGGCAAAGGTGGGATCACTCACTGACGATCCCGGTGTCTTCTGCCTGGTCTCCCTGCCACCAGTCTCCCCAGCTCCGGTGGTCTTCTGAAAGCCAGGACTGGCATCTGAAACCCAGAGAAGTTTCAGTGCTCTTTGTAAGACTGACTAGACTTTTTCAGCATCATTTTTTTGTCTAGAATTCCTTTTTTAAATACACCAGTTCTTTCTTTGTAATGCCCTGTTTTTGTTTTAGAGACTCTATTCCTTTTGTATCACTGAACCTTTAAAACTTCCTTTATCTGTATTAACACTGTTAAGATAAACAAACTAAACTAAACTAGAAAAAAAAGAAAAGAAAATGCCTGGCATTGTTCTGAGTGCTTTACAGGTAGCATCTCGTTTGAACTTTACAAGAATCCTATGAGGAAGGTACACTAAAATCATCTTACAGCTGAGATGACGAGGCACAGAGAAATTAAATACTTCAATTGCTGGCTGAACTTAGGTAACTTACATAAGCTTAGTGACCCTCAGTTTCCCCAATTATAAAATAGCATTAGGGAGGAGGCATGGCATGGTTACTATTTGTACAATGCGGTGAATTCTCCCATGGTGGTGCCACCGTGGAAGGTTTCTTTGACTTCTTTGTGTTTCTCCTGTCTGCAGGAGTCCCATGAGTTCCCTGGGCCCCACTGACACCCCCTGGGGCCAGCTTGCTTTGGCTTCTGCCCCAGTCCTACAGGCTACACAGGCTTCTGACCATTTTATTCATGAGTTTCTCAGAGCAGGTTTTTGCACCAGAGGTTTGGTCTGAATCCAAGCCCATACTTTGGTGACCTTTGGGATCTGATTTCCTGCAGTGACTTTTTCCATCCACTGCCTGTTGGGTGGCTCACTTCCATACTGCATCCCAGGGCCTGTGGATGGATTTTTTTTCTCCATCTTCTGTGCCCAGAAGACACAGCCCTTTCTCGGCTCCCAGCTTTGTGCAAAACACTCAGTTTCAACTCTCTGCTATTCCTGGGGCCTCAGCCTTGACCTCTGTCCCCATGTGGGTGTTAAAACTCCAATCTTAGGGATCCCAGCATCGCCGTGGGCTGCCTGACTTCAGCCCTCTCTCACTGTTGTGGCTTTGATTTCCTTCTTTATTTCTAGCACCAGGAAGATTCTGTCTTGCTTTTGAGCTCAGCTTATCTATTAACAAAAAAAGAAAGCAATACTTCTTGATATATTCTGTGTGGTGTATGTTTGGAGTGTGGGAGGTGGGCTGTGAACCACCAGCATTTCTGGGCTTCCATCTTGGACTCAGTCCCTGTGGCAAAAAAAAAAGTTAAAATAAAATAAAAATAAAAATCCCAGATCTAGCTCAGCACTTACACCCCCACCTTACCCTTCAGCTAAAATAAGCTCTCCATATTGCCATAATCCCAGCCATTCTCCATTGTTTTTCATCCAGCCTGTTTCATTCATTTGGGTTTCCTGCCTGTGCCGGAAGCATTTGAGCATGTGACTCCTGGTGAAAACACCCTGCCTTCTTGAGGGTGAATCCATGTCTGGGTCTTCCCTGTGCCCCTGGTACCCAGATAGGGAATGGCAAAGGTCAGAAGCTCAGGAAGTGAATGGGGAAGGAGGAGGGAATGAAGGACTGGAGAAAGTCCTGGGATTCAGGGTGCAGAGGATGGAGCCACTCCTGTGGGCTCTGCCACCCAGGGAAGTCTCAGAGGAAGTTGAGGAACAAAGGTGTGCTAACTCCAGCCCAGTGCTCTGGAATCAGACTATGTGGGTTTGAATCCCAGCTCCACCCCTTTCTAGCTGTGTGACTCAAGTGGTCTGTGCTGTAGTTTCCTGGTCTATAAAACAGGGATAATAACTATACCTTAATGAGTCTTAAATGAGATGTAAAGCACATGGCAGCAGCATAGTAGGCACTCAGACATTAACTATTATTATTATTTGGCATTTATTAAGGGCCTACTCTGCCAGGAGCCAGAGGGCACCAAGACCATTGGGACTGGGGCTTCCTGCAGTGCAGAGTGACCTGCCCAGGAGGAAGCCACATCCAAAGCTCCTCAAGTTCCCACCCCATGACCGGGTTTTTTGGCAGGGGCTGGACTTATAGCTCTTGAGCAAGGTTTAGGGAAAAGGAGGCTTGAGGGAAGTTTGCAGTGGCCTCCCAGGTGGGGCCCAAGGCTGGCAGAAGGGGTTTTGGTGCAATCTCTATGCTTCCACCCTGGCTACAAAGAGTGGCTGAAGGTTTCCTGGGGCTGGAAGGTCCTTGGAGTCCCCTCTGTCAGAGCCTAGGAGCCTTTGCTCCCTGGGAAACAGCCTCACCTGCTGGGGTTGTGCGCTTTCAGTCTTAGCCTGGGCTGAGTCTGTGTGGAGGATGTGAGATGTGGGCTGACCGATTTGGGGTGTATGTGTTACCAAACCAGGTTCATTTTGCCTGCCGCACAATTATGCCAATCACCGAGACGACAAGTTTGCAAAGAGAAGGGATTTAATCACAAGGCAGCCAAGCAAGGAGGTGGGAGAATCAGTCACAGATCTGCCCCTCTGAAAATGAGGACTCAGAGATATTTATGGGGTAGGGAGCAAGGTGGTCTGAAGTGTGGGAATAGATGATTGAGTTAAGAAGCGATGAGGTAATCGGTGATCTGTACAAGCGTAGTCAAGCTTCATGCCTCTTCATAGGACACGTGTTCACAAAATGGCGGTGTTACCATGATCTGAGGGTGGAGCTTTTAGCTCCTTGACATCAAAAAGTTCACTTCTTGAGCATTTGTGCAGGCCCAGTTGATGGTTGGTGGTCTCAACCAGCCTGAACTGGACAAGGGGTCTGAGTTCCTGAAAAACCACTCTTTTTTTTTTTAAATTGATGTCTTAATAGCTTATACCATTGTGAAATTTTAGTTGTACATTATTGATTGTCAATCACCATATAAATGCATCCCTTTACCCCTTGTGCCCACCCCCCGCCCCCTTTCCCCTGGTAAACACCAAACAGTTCTCTCTCTCCGTGTGTTAGTTTACATTCCACATATGAGTGAAATCGTGTGGTGTTTGTCTTTCTCTCTCTGGCTTATGAAAAACCACTCTTAATTACTCTGTCAGTTGAACTGGTCCTGGAAGGCCCTCAGTTACATATGTGTGTGGGATATCAGTGTGGCAGAGGTGGGGGATGGGATGGGATGTGGGTGATGGTCAAGATGTTGTACTGGATGGATGTGTGAAGTCTGAGTTATGTGAACATTATGTGTGTGACAGGCAGGCGGTATGGGTATACGTATGCTGCATGGGTATTGTGTGTGAAGTGTGGCGTGGGTTGTGTGGTGTGAGGTGTCGGGGGTCATGAAGTTGGAGGTGATATGGGAGGTGTGAAGTGTTGAAGGGGTGTGTCTGCTGTTGTTGGGGTACATGTCATGCAGGAATCGTGAGTAAGGTAGATGTGTGGAGGATATGTAGCCTCTGAGGTGCACGATGTTGTTGGTGGGTGTCCTGGGGAAATATAACGAACAAACAAAATCTCCCAACTCAGAAAACCTCTCTACAGAGGTAGAAGAGACAGAAAACAGTTTTTTTGTTTTTTTTTTTTTGCTGAGGAAGAGTCACCCTGAGTTAACATCTGTTGCCAATCTTCCTCTTTTTGCTTGAGGAAGATTAGCCCTGAGCTAACATCTGTGCCCATCTTCCTCTATTTTGTATGTGGGTTGCTGCCACAGCATGGCTGCCGACGAGTAGTGTAGGTCCACGCCCGGAACCGAACCTGGGCTGCTGAAGCAGAGCACACTGAACTTAACCACTAGGCCACAGGGCCAGCCCCAGAAAACAGTTTTATTATTGAATAATCATTAAACCAGAATGTGATGTGCATCACAGGCAATCCGCCAAGAGATTGCAAAGGCAGAAAGAAATCTCACCCTTTTATATAGCCAAGCAGGTACAACCCATTATCCTCTTTTCAAGATAAACTTTCAAAACCCATATCTTGTTTTCCAGATAAACAATAACTAGGCCTCAAGTAAGAGGACTTGACAACACCTTTGGTCACACATAGTTCATCCTAACTTTAGCATGGTAACTGGCTTTTATCTGGGGAGAAACACACTTCTCACTTTCTTTATGCCAGGAGGTAGTTTTGTATATTGCAGCAAGGCCCCCACCAAAGTTAGGCTGTTATTCTCCTCCGGAAACTAGGCGACTGGGAGCTATCTCCCTTGATGTTTGCATTTCAAAAAGATGGCTACCGGGTCCTGGAGTTCCTGGCTTGTGAGACTGGCAAGAGGCTTATTTAGCCATTATAAAGCTTTACATACATTTGAAAAGGACAGAGAAAGAAATTCTGAAAGAAAAGGGAGAGTGGGGAGAAGTTACATCCCCTATTTTCAACACGGAGAATTAAGCCTCTTATTTTTCATTTGTATTTACCCTTCCAGGTGTTTGTGAGGCGTGTAGTTTGTGGGAGGGTGTTGCGTGAGTGTATGTTGTGTTGACATTGTGCGTGAAGTGTGTCGGGACGTCTGGTGTGAGAGGGGTATGTATGCTGTTGGAGGTAATTCGAAGAGTCGGGTGGAGGTGAAGTGTTGGTCTGAGGTGTGTACTGTGAGGATTCTGCGCGTGAGGAGGGCCGTGTGTGAGGGGGTGGCGTTGGGTGGAATTACTCAGCCCACAACATGGTTGGGGGAAACAATAAAGGGGATACCCGTGAGGTCTGAGGCCTAATTCCGTGGTTTCTAAAAAAGCAATCTCCAGTCCTACCTCCTCTGCGTAGCCGAGGGCTTGAGGACTACAATTCCCAGGATGCCCCGCTCCTCTACCAACCAGGAAAACGGATCTCTTTAGTGGGCGGGCCTGGGAGAAGGCTGGTCAGGAAGAGAAGCAGCTTGGCCAATGGGTGAGTCGGCCCAAATCGAAACCGACGCTGATTGCGCCGAGGCTGATTGGAATCTTTGGCGCCTTGGTTTCTGTGGTGGATGCATGATGGGCAGGTGCAGCGACCAGTGAAATGGCGGGAGGCGGATCCAGAGAGCGTGGGCGGGGACAGGTGTTGACTAACGGGCGGTTTGCCCAATGAAGGGCGGAAGTCGCTGGAGGGGGCCGGGCCAGTCGGCTAGGGGCGGGCCATTGTGGCGGCCGTTGGTGTGCCATGGCGGAGCCGCTGAGGAAACGGGGCCGGCGGTCCCGGGGCGGCGGTATCGGCCGAGGGGCTCGGGGGTCCCGCGGAGGCCGGGGCCGGCGTCCTCGCGCCCAGCGGTCTCCAGCCCGGCGCACCCTGGACTCGGTGCTTGTGGACTTGGTCAGCGACAGCGATGAAGATATCCTGGAGGTCTCAACGGCGCCCGGCGCTGCGGACCCGGTCGAGGTCCCGCTCCCGGAGCCCCCCGTGCCGGCCGCGCCCCGGGACGACAGCGACAGTGACAGCGAAGGGGCGGACGCACGTCCGGCTGGAGCCCCGCGGGCCGTGGTCAGGCGGCGGCGGCGGCTGCTGCTGGATCCCGGGGAGGCACCGGTGGTTCCAGTGTACTCCGGGAAGGTGCAGCCAGGTCCCTGGGAGGGCGAGCGCGGAAGGGCTGCGTTTAGGGAGTGCTGAGGGTGGGGTTCCAGGGTTGCTCTTGGGGGACTAAACGGAAGCAGGGGCTAGGGCCTTGGAGGCAGAGAGATGCAGAGTTCCTGGGGTTTCTGCAGAGTGGGGAGATGAAGAGGTTTGGAGTGTGTTGGGACTTGGGGATTCCCGGAAGCTGGAGTGTCTGGCGTGTCGGGGCATAGAGAAACTAGGAGCTGGGATCCCTGAGGGTTCAGAGAGGGGCTGGGAGGACCTAGGACTGGGGTTTGGGACATGTTGGGTTTTGAGGTTGGGGCCCGTTGCTAAGGATCCAGGAAGCTAGGATATCGGTGGCTGGGGTCTGTGGAAGTTCAGAGAGGACTGGGGGCTCCAGGAGGCTGGGGTCCCCAGGTGGTGGGGGAGCTAGGGAACTGGGATTTCCTAAGATTCCAAGATAGCGGGATGGCTAGCAACCTAGTGGAAAGAACTAAACTAGCATCCTCAGAGTGCCTTAGGGAGAGGCCGGGTAGGAGTAAGGGTACTCCAATTTTGGACCCTGGGGAAGTTGGGCTCCTAAGTCCCCAGGAGAGGGCTGTGGTGTCTACATCCTTAGGAAGGACTTGGGAGCTGGAGGAGGCCTGCGTGTGAGGGAAGAATCATCTCGTTTTCCCTTTCAGTGGAGGGAGGGCTTAGGACTGATCCACTTTTGTCTTTACAGGTGAAGAGCAGCCTCCACCTCATCCCAGAAAACCTTATGAAACTCTGTCCCCCAGGGGCTGAGGAAGGTAAGGGAGGGCTTCCAGAGAGAGGTGCCCATCCCAGCGCTGGCCTCTCCGAAGAGACTTTCTGGAGTTGACATCCTTGCAGTTAGTTTCCTGAGGCTCAGGGCAAGGGCATGGGAGAGGTGGCTCCTGCATCCTAGCCAGAAAAAAGCTCCTTTTCAGGCCTGGATTTTTAACCAGAAGGCACAGGAAGTGCTGTTGAACCACGCATTCCCCAATTTATAGGCATAAGAGTGTGCTAATATACAGATTTCCAGGCACCATCCCCAGAGATTCTGATGCTGTAATCCTGGGGGCAGGGGAAGGGGAGGTGTCGAGAATCTGTAACATCTTGTTACATCTGCAACAAGTTCCTTGGGAACACTGGAGCCAGCAGGATGTTCTTTGAATCTTATCAGGGCTGCCCAGCCTTTGTCCTCCCCCAGGATGTGATTTTTGCAAACCACCCAAGGGCAGCGAACGGGAAGCAGGTCTAATAAGGAGGTGATCCAGTGGGCAAATGCAGACCTTGGACCAAGACTTCTGTACCATGAGGGAGTATGGGAGGGTGATTACGAGCTGATGAGGAACCAGCTGGCTGGGTAGCTATGTGACCTTAGTAGCTATGTGACCTTGGGCAAGTTAATCTCTTAATATTTCAATTTCCTCATCAGGAAAATGGGGATAATAGTGGACTTATGTCAAAGGATTTTGGTGAGAATTCATTAAAGAGAATATATAAAGAGCCCTCTCTTGGGCTACATATATTGTTTAGGACAGTACATGGAACGGGCAAGTGCTATATAAAAGGTACTTCTGTCCTTGCTTCTCAAAATGTGGGCCCAGTAGTGTTGGGTAGCCCCTGGGAGTTTGTCAGAAATGCAGAATCTCAGGCCTCCGGCAGCTGCCATATTTAGCCAGGACAAGATTTCTCAACTTCAGCACTACTGACAATTGGACTGGACGATTCTTTGTTGTGCGGCTGTCTTGTGCATTGTGGGATATTTAGCAGCATCCTGACTTCTACCCACTAGATGCCAGTATCACGCCCCAGTCCCCTCCCTGCCTCATTGTGACAATAAAATAGTCTCCAGACATTGCCACATGTCCCCTGGGAGGCAAAATTGCCTCTGGTTGATCTAGGATTTATTACCATTGTTTTGTTTTCGCAGTATTTATTTTTATGGTTAATTATGATCTTTAATTGGTGGCAAGCAAATGGCAGAGGGCTTCTATGTTCTAGAATGATACTTGGTTTCCTTTTATAAGAAATTTAAGTTTAAATGAGTGATTTAAAGAAAGATATTAAATAATAACAGAGATACGGCAAAATGTGATAATGACACTCACATGGATGAAATTTGAGAAACGTGGGCTTAGAGGACTGTACTTATCTCTTCACCTCGTTCCCTCCCTGCACCCTTTCTACACTCACATAGTCTGTCTGTGCCCACCAGATTGAGTACAGGAAGAAAATAAGAGAAACATTTAAAAAGAAATCATCCTTTGACAACATCTGTTTTGATGTATGTTTTATAACATACATAATAGTATGTCCATGTATAGTAAGTACCATGTGTGTTTTATTTGCTGCGTGGTAGTACGTACGCAAATACATGTTTTCCAGGTTGTGTGCTCAGTCCTTTTTATTTGTGGGTGCATGTGATCAGAAAGTGAGGCGTGCGCTGCTTCAGCTGGAGTGGGCCACTTTCTAGTCGGCCACTCTCGCCGCACTACCTCAGGCCTTAGCTCGAGGCTCAGACGCTCTCTGGTTCTGTCAGACTTCAGCTCATCCTTTTCTCTGTTAGGCATTTCCCTTTTGACTCGCCCCTTGAGCACTTCCCCAGTATTGTTGTGTGGTCGTGTGTGTGTGTGTGTGTGTGTGTCTGTGTGTGTGTGTGTCTGTGTGTGTGTGTGTCTGGGGGCCCTGCAGTCTCCTTCAGGCCCTTCTGAAGCCCGTGACTTATGTCTCCTTGGCCTCCTGCTGCCCTCTCTTGGCTAACATCTTTCCACTTTCTCTTCCTCTGTCCCCAGAGGCAGATATGGCAGATTCTAGCAGTTCCCACGCTGAGGATCCCTCATTTCCAGATTCTCCTTGGAAGAAGAAGCTGAGGAGTAAGAATGAAGAAGAAAAGAAAAAGAAGGAGTTGCTGTGAGTGAGGCCAAGGCACTGGGGCCCTAGGAGCAGAAAGGGAATTGGAGGGTTAGGCTGAGGCAGGCAGGACCTTAGATGGCTCTTGAAAGGGTATGGAGAAGGGATGGAAGGAGTCTTGAGGCCCAGGTGAGGAATGAAGCCCTTGGGAGAAGAGGTGGCCTATACCAGAGGATGACAGCGGACCCTTCAGGACCACCCATGGGAGTGGAGCGTTTCTTCTTTGTGTCTGAGACAGTGATAATGCAGGGGTGAAGGGTGTGGCCCTGGAGACAGCCCCTGTGGTTCAGATCTGGCCAGCTACCTCTTCCCTATCCTCTCTGTGCTTCACTTTCCTCTTTTGAAAACGGGGGTAATAGTGGTGGTACCTGTGTCTGAGAGTTTTTGAGTCGATTAAGAGTTAACACTTGGCAGGTAGTGAATGCTCAGTGTCTGCTGGATGTTATCAGACATTCACCTGGGAAGTGACTTACCTTAAAAGTTTGGCATTTTCTTCCCTGATATTTGGGTCATATAAATATAAAAAGGATGACTCAGGTTTTCCCTGTCCTTACCTCCCCCTGTCTTCCGATAAGGTAGATGTCCCTACAAGATGCTCTCTCTTGATTCTCCAAATCTCCCTTTTAATTCCCAGGGGTCCAGAGCCCATGAGGAGAGGTGGGGGGCCAGGGTCTCATCTCCTCCTCCACCCCGCCCCTCTCTTCTCTCTGCAGGGCTCAGGACGCCTCTCCTTTGCCCCCATCTCTGCCAAGGACCAAAAGCAGAAAGCACACTCAGGCACTCCAGAAGTTAAGGTGCCAAGGCGGGGGGCTCCGGCGGGGTGGAGCAGGGCGGTCTGGAGGGTGGCCCACCCTGGCTGAGCCAGGGTCCTTTCTGCACTGTAGGGAGGTGAACAAGCGCCTCCAAGATCTCCGTTCCTGCCTGAGTCCCAAGCAGCAGCAGGGCCAGGACCACCTGAGCCAAGAGGACGAGGTGGTCCTAGTGGAGGGGCCCACTCTCCCAGAGAGCCCCCGACTCTTCCCGCTCAAAATCCGGTGCCGGGCTGACCTGGTCAGATTGCCCGTCAGAATGGTAAGGGCCTGGAGGGCCGGTGGGAGAAGGGTCCCAGGAGCTGCCTGGGGCGAGGCGTGGTGTCTGGGCAGTGGAGACTGTGTCTTCTTTGCCCATCGTGCTCTCTGGAGCTGACAGGCTTTCAGGCCTCCGTGCCTTTGCTCTCACTGTTGCCTTTGTCTGAACTGTCTTTTCCTCACTCTCCCCTCTCTTTCTGGCAAACTTCCCACCCATTCTTCAAGGCTGCAGGGAAGTACCCTAAGAAGCTTTGCTTGGCAGCCCCTCCCCAGGGTGCATCCCTCCCTCGGACCCTGTGCTGCCCTCTTGCACTTGCTCCTCCCGCATTAGACACAGAGACGTCCCTCAGTCGTTCTGAGCTCCCCCAGCCTCCTGTTGCAGACTGTTATTGTAGGGATGACCCCGAGACCAAAACAAGGATGATAACAGAAATGACCATTTATTGAGCGGTAACCGTGCTTCGTGCAAGCAACTCAGCCAGAGGTGGCAAACTGGCAGCCCCTGCCTTATCAATAGTGCATCTTCCTTTTTTTGAACATCCTCTTCTCTTGCCCCGTAGAGTGCTTTTAAAATGTATGACTTCGTTGCCAGTCTTTGCAATGGACGATTTCATACAAAGGTCCAGATGTCTGGCTTCTCTTAAATAGGAAGATGTAGTCACACTGGCCTGGATTCTCACATGCTGCCAGTTATCTGGAGCTGCGGAACAGCTGGCCTGTTTAGATGGGGCATATGAGCTCTAGTTTGCCACAGTCCCCACCGCTCCCTTTTTTTCTTCTATTCCACGGCTGCTTCATTTCTTTGTGTTACTTGCCTGAACCTCTTATTGACGTGATTTTATTCTATACCTTGCCAGGTAAATAGGATGAAATTCACAGCTGAGGAGCTCAGCAAGTAGCAAAGGCCAGAAACTTGTGCTGGGGGTGGAGTGGGGTGGGCACAGCAAGGCAGGAAGGCCTCCTTTGCTTCTTGTCCCCTTCCCCAGTCGGAGCCCCTACAGAGTGTGGTGGACCACATGGCCGCCCATCTCGGGGTGTCCCCAAGCAGGATCCTCTTGCTCTTCGGAGAGACAGAGCTGTCCCCTACTGCCACCCCCAGGACCCTAAAGCTTGGAGTGGCTGACATCATTGGTGAGAGGAAGGCAGGGAGACGGAGCCTCGCAGAGGCTTTGCCACAGGGAGGGAATAAGGGGAAAGGCCCAGAGGGGCCTGCTTCCAACCCCCGCTCAGGCCTGGCTCCCCTCTTGCCTCCCACAGACTGCGTGGTGCTAGCAACTTCTCCAGAGGCCACGGAGACGTCCCAGCTGCTCCAGCTGCGGGTGCAGGGGAAGGAGAAACATCAGATGCTGGAAGTCTCGCTGTCTCGAGTGAGTGGGAGAGTTCGTTCTCCACGCCCCTCAGCCTGTCCTCTGCTGTCTCTCTTGTCAGTTAATGGAGGATGCACTCCTCCTAATGCTGACTCAATGGAGACATTGTCCTCCATGGTCTTGGGTTCTGGTCCATCCTAGATAATGGGAAAGCCCATCGTCGTTCAGCTTCCCTCCCTGTTTTGCTGGGAACCTCTGCCCTAGTCTCCTAACTCCTCCTTCCAGTTAAAATGCAAAGGACCCTTGGACAGTAACCAATAAAACCCATCAAAATAATAGTTAAAGCCACCCTTCTAAGCAACAGTCCCTGTGCTAAGGATAATTACTTCACGTTCAGGATATTATTGAATTTCACAACAGTCTTATATGGGAAAGCACTGTCGTTAGCCTCATTTAACAAACAAGGAACCTGAGGTCTGGAGAGGTAGAGTAACTTGCTGTATTCGTTTCCTAGGGCTGCTGTAACAGCATCCCACACACTTGGGTGACTTAAAATAGAAATTTATTCTCTCAAGTTCAGGAGGCTAGAAGTCTGAAATCAAGGTGTCAGCAGGGTCATGCTCCTTCTGAGACTCTGGGTAGAATCCTTGCTTGCTTCTTCCTAGCTGCTGGTGGTGGCTGGCAATCCTTGGCATTCCTTGGCTCGCAGCTGCCATCACTCCAATCTCTGCCTCTCTCGTCACATGGCGTTCTCCCTGTGTGTCTGTTTTCTTTTCTTACAAGGACACCAGTCAAGTTGCATTAGCACCCACCCTAATCAAGTATCACCTCATCCTAACTTGATTGCACCTACAAAGGCCCGCTTCCATATAAGGTCACATTCACATTTACTAGGTGTTGGGACCACAGGGTATCTTTTGGGGGGATATGATCAACCCATAACACTCGCCTAAGGTCACACATTCAGTTACGTGGGAGAGCTGGCCCCCAGCTGGGATCACTGTCACTCTGGCGTCTGGGCTGTCTTCATCATTGCTGTATACGCCTCCAGCGGTAGCTGACGAGACTGGGTTTTGGAGAACCTGCCTAGACCAGAGCCAACACTCCTAAGCCTTGGGCTCCATGACCCAGTTCCCAAGAGAGAAACCCAACTGTGCTGGCTTCTTCATCCACTTGCCTTCCCCTTATGGACTCTGACTTGACTTGTCCCCTTGTCCTCCCTGTCCCAAGTCCTCTATCCATCTCTGCAAGTCCTCCCCTGCCCCTCTTTTCAAATTCTTACATCCATTTTGTCCTCTCCATCCAGGATTCTCCTCTCAAGACCCTCATGTCCCGCTATGAGGAGGCCATGGGACTCTCGGGCCGCAAGCTCTCCTTCTTCTTTGATGGGACGAAGCTTTCAGGCAAGGAGCTGCCAGCTGATCTGGGCATGGAATCCGGGGACCTCATTGAGGTCTGGGGCTGAAACCCCACGCCCTATTTGGAGGCCCAGCCTGGACTTGGGGAGAACAGCTGCCCCTTTTTGGCCCCATAAGGGCTAGCTGAAGCTGAGGTAGAACTTATCTCTAAGCTTAAGCAAAATCAAGGAGTGATCTTTGACCCCCTCTCCCGTTGACCTGGTTTTAAGCTGTTAGTTACCTGATTAGTCGTGTGGTCGTTGTTGCTGTTCTGGGTGCGCTGTGGCTCATCCACGTGGCGTGCTGAGCTTTGCAGCCCCCTGAGACATGGAGAAGATATCCCCCACTCCCATTCTTTCACCCTTTCCTTCACTGAAATATCTGTTTTATGGAACTGCTCATATTTAAAGTGATTGAAATAAATAAGGGTTGGGTGTGGGATTCCAGGCCTGGGATTTATGCCACGTTTCAGACCAGCAGTGGCCTTAATGTCATTTGGGGGTTGGGGGTGAAGTTTGCTTGAGGCACATACACAGTTGTGGTTCCTTGGCTTGCAGGAACATAAATGATCAAACTCACACGCATTAGCTTCAGCAGAGGCAAACAGTGGGTTACTCTTTTGAAGGCTGTAGTGGATTCTTAGCCTTGGGTGTCTTCCTCCCCCCAGCACCCTTTATAACCACCTTCCTGATGCACACACGTTATTAACGGCATAACTGAGCACACTGAGCCTTTTTGCTTTGGATCTCAGGGTTATAGTCCACACAAGGCTTTTCTGGTTTTATGGCTTTTCCCCCTTTCTTCACGCCATCCTCTCCCATAAGCACCCATTCTAATGTGTTGGTTACATGTCTTTGAATATGAATGTATCCTTGTGAAATGCAGTGTTGTATGTGTGAATATACTTTTTACATCTGTGGCATTGTGCTATAGATCTTGTGCTGTTTCTTTTTTCACTCAACATGTGTTGCTCATTCTACACCTGCTTCTTTGCTCTGAGCTGCTCTGTGGTATTCCACAGTGGGCGTCAACTGTATTTTACTTACATTCGCTACGTGCTGGACACCTGGGTGCCTCTACCTCCTTGGCACGTGGACGAGGCCATGATGAACATCCTTTTATGTGTTCCCTTCCATGCTAGTGTGGAAAGTTCTCCAGCTTAGGTACCCAGGATGGGATTACGGGTCAGACAGGTTAATTTCTCTATGGGTCTACCAAATTTTTCCTTAGCGTTTGTCACTGATCCTCCCACTTGAGGCTTCACATTTCTCCTCATCCTCACCACCACCTGTTATTGCCCAACTTTTTAATTTTTGCCAGTCTGATGAGAGTAAAGTGTGTTTTCATGTACATTCATCTGATCACCAGTAATTTGGGAATTTCTTCATATACCTGTAGCCTTTCTGGTTTCCCCTTCCATGAACTGCTCATTTGTCTTTGCTTATTTTCTCATAGGAGCCTCCTGTCTTTTTTCATTTATTCTCAAGAGTATATTTCTGGGCAGTTGCAAATAAAGAATGGCACTTGTGTTTGTATATCTAGGGGTGTCCTTCACTAAACAGAAGTTCTTCATTTTAATGTAAATGAATTAACTATTTTGTCATATCATCTGTTGCTTTTTGATTTCTTATTTAAAAGTGGTTAAGATGTTTTACATTTTCTTCTGTTAGCTTACTAGTTTTTCCTTTCACATATAGCCCACTAAATAGGGCTGAAGTCCAGCTGGTACACGCTGGTATGTGTGTTGGCTGGCATCTGTTCCGCATGGTCAAGCATTTGTTCTCATTGGTTGATGCCAGGCTGTACTGGCTGCTAAATATTAAATATTTTAAACTATTTGAAATTCACCTTTGTATATGAGATCCATGTTTTATTTTCACCCTATAATGAGCTAGTTTTCTCAGTGCTGTCTACTAATAAAGCCATTTTCCACTGATATGTGGTATAATTTTGGCAAAAGTATGTCACCTTCCTAAAAAATCTTTTTGTTGGAATGTGGCATTCCTTTGAACTTATAATGTGGGAAAAAATACAAATAAACCTTTATAACATTTAAATAATCCATGTGATGGTATAGCTCTCATTTTTTTCAGATCTTTTATGTCTATTACTAAGTTTGAACACATTAAAATTATGCATTCAGTCTCCACAGAATAATGAGAATACATTCAGTTTGTGTATACTTGAGGATTTCTATCTTTGAGGGCTTCATGGGACCCCTACTATGGCCCCTGTGACCAAGACAAGTAGTTGTCCCTCACATCCATTCTTCCTCCTTCCAGGGTAATAGAACCCCTGGTTTTTAGCAAAGCACAGAGACTTCAGAATGAAGACTGTACTTCCCAGCCTCCCTTGTAGCTAGGTGTGGCCAAGTCCCGATTCAGGCTCATGGGTGTAAGGGGAAGGGGGTGTGGCCTCCAGAACATGTCCATAAAGGGGCAGTGTGTGTCCCTCTCCTTTGCTGTCTTCCTGCTGCTGCCTGGAAGTGGAGCAGCCCTACTGGCACGAGGTGACCTTGGGGAAGGAGGCCACACAGGGCAGGACAAGAGAGGAGGAGCCTGGGTCTCAGCCTCCACACAGCGTCTCAGCAGCCCCCGACCTTTGGGCTGCCGTGGGAAACGGGAACTTCTGTCTTGTTTAAATTACTGCTATTTGAAGATTTCTGGCCCTGGTAACCAAACCCAGTTCTGGCCCCAGGGTGTTGCTCTTGCAAGCAATATTGTAGCCATCCTCCTAGGGTGCCAAGGTGAGATTTTTCCCAGGTTTATATCCAGGTGTGGAATCACTGGTTGTTGAATATACACCTGTCCAGTTTCTCTTGAGTACTGCCAGGTTACTGACCCAAGTGGCTGCACCTTTTTATAAGTACATTAGCAAGTGCTAGAAGGTCCCAGTTTCCTCTTATCTTCCCCAGCACTTAATCTGGGAGGATATGGGAAAGACTACTCATTGTAAAAGAATTTGCATTTCTTCTATGATGAGAGAGATTGTTCATTCTCTTGATCAAAGAGATTGATCACTTGTCAGTGATCTTTGTAAAACTCTCCTGATTAGAAACCTTTAAAACTTTAATGAGCTCTTACTCGATGCCACATACCAAGCTTGGCATTTTTCATAATCTCATTCATCCTCAGCAATCCTGTGACGTAGGTGTTGTTATTCCCATTGCGGAGACGACAAACGGAAGCTTAGAAAGATTAATTAATCTGCCCCAGACCACACAGCCACCGAACGCACAGCCAGATGTAAAACCAGGTGGGCCTGACATGTGACTTAGAATTCTTAACGAGACCAGTGCTTCTCACACTTTCATGTGCACACGAGTCAGCTGGGGAGCTGGGGAAATGCAAGTGCAGATTCAGCAGCTTGGGGGTGGGGCCCGAGACGCTGCAGTTCTAACAAGCTCCCGGGTGTTGTGACACTGCTGACCACACTTCGAGTGGCAAGGTGCTGTGACTTTTTTCTGTAGCCTTACATCTTTAAAGCCTCCCATCTCCCCACCCCTGCCATTCCCTCCAACTTAGGGGTAGTTCCTCCATAAAGCCCCCAGAGGATTGGCCATGTCCTCTGTGTGTGTCCCACCTCAGCCCAGAACAGGGGGCTAGTTCAGCACACTCTTACACCCATTGGTCAATGTCTTGTTCTCAAAGATCCCTCGGTCAGTGTCTGACACATCATAGCTACCTAACAAATGTTTGTTGAATGAATCAATAAGTTCCTCATCTCAAAGAATCCCACTACTGTCCATCCCATTGCATGTGCCAGAAACCTAGTTTCACTCTTGACACCAGTTTCACCCCCATATCCACTCCATCACCAATCAACTTACCTGCCCCAGGTGGCTCTCAAAGTTCACTTCTCTCCCTCCATCCCATCCAGTTGCAAGCCCCCACTGCCACAGCCTCCCACCAGGTTGCTCTGCTGCCCCTCTGGCCCCCTCCAATCCATCTACACTGCAGCCAGAGTGATCTTCTCAAATGCAAATCTGATTTTAGTAGGAAGGAGATCCTTAACATGGCCTCAGCCCTGCCCAGCCTGGCCTCTCCCTGCTCCCTAGCTGGCCTCCCTCTCCCAGTGCTCTCCACACTGCCCTAGTTTCAGATCCTTGTGTTCATTATGCTTCCTTCTGTGGCAGGGCCTTTGCACATTGCTTTCTATTGCCTGGACTGCTCTTTCCTCCCTCCTGGGTATAGTCAGTGATTACCCTCCCCACATCTGAACTCAAGGCCCACTTCCTCAGAGAAGCTCTCAACCTCCCTGACCAAGCCAAATGCCCATTACCAGGTCCTTATAACACCTACATGCGGGACTTCCTTTCTGTGACACTTGTCATAGGTAAACTTTTTTTTCAAGAAATCCCACATGTATTTCTATTTCATGAACCACAATTTCCAAAGCAAACAGAGCAAAAGTTGGGGTCCAGTTTAAACTAATTAGACCTGTATATATTTATTTATCTGGCCTTAAAGGAATTTTAATCGAGGGATCCGTCAAATTAAAAAAGCACCTGTACTTGGAGAGGAGCCAAATATTTTTCCCATTTGGCAAAACTAATGAGCATTGAAATATTTACCTTTATAACTACAAAGTTTTACTTTCATTAATGTCCAGTGGTATCGTGTTTGGAAGACAGGCTTAAAAAAAAAACCTTATTGGTGTGTAATTTACATGGCTAAACATTCACTCATTTTAAGTATACAACTCAATAAGTTTTAGTGGACGGACAGCCGTGCAAATGTATCTTGGTGCCGGTTTGCACTCCTCCTCCCCCTGACCCCAGGCAACCACTTTCTGTCACTTTAGTTTTGCCTTTTCTAGATATTCATATAAATGGAATACTACAGTGTACAGCCTTTTGTGTCTGGCTTCTTTAACTCAGCACAATGTTTTTTGAGATTTGTCCATGTTGTGTGTATGGCTGAGCAGTATTCCATTGTATAGACTATTCACCTGTTGATGGACATGGGGCTTTTTCATTTTTTGGCTATTATGAATAATGCTTCTGTGAACATTACATACAGGTTTTTGTTGGACATGTTTTCATTTCTCACTGATAGAGACGTAGGAGTGGAGTTCCTGGGTTGTATGGGAAGTATATGTTTAATTTTTAAGGAAACTGCCCAACTGTTTTCCAAAGTAACTGTACTATTTGCATTCCCACAAGCATTGTATGAGGGTTCTAGTTGCTCCATATCATTTCCAGTACTTGGTATTATCAGGGCTTTTTTTAAGCTATTCTAGTATAGTGGTATCTTATTATGGTTTTAATTTATATTTTCCGTAAAGACCAATGGTGTCATATACCTATTGACCATTCATATATCTTCTTTTGTGAAATGTCTATTTAAATCTTTTGCCCATTTAAAAAATTGTTTCTGTCTTTTTTTTGACTTGGACAAATATTTTTTCCAGTTTTATTCAAAAATAATCGACACACATCACTGTATAAAGTTTAAGGTGCCCAGCATGATGGTTTGATTTACATATATTGTGAAATGATTACCGTAATAGGTTCAGCTAACATCCATCTTCTCATATAGATACAATAAAAAGAAAAGAAAGAATAAAGGAAAAAATTTCCTCCTTGGGATGAGAACTCTTAGGATTTACTCTCAACAACTTTCCTATATATCAGACAGCAGTGTTCGCTATAGTCATCATGTTGTACATTAGATCCCTAGTACTTATTTATCTTATAACTGTAGGTTTGTACCTTTTGGCCACTTTCCTCCAATTCCCCCTGCCCCCACCCTCTGCCTCTGGTAACCACAAGTCTGATCTCTTTTTCTATGAGTTCATTTTTCAGATTCCACTGCTTATTGAATTTTAAGAGTTCTTTATACATCTGGATATAAGTCCTTTGTCAGATACATGCTTTGCACATATTTTCTTCCCACCTGTGTCTTACCTTTTCATTTCACAGGTGCAGTTTTACATGTGTACGGATATGTCTCCTCCAGAGAAGCTTCACGAGGGCAGGGACTAAGTCTGCTTTTGCCTGACACCTGGTACAATGCCAGGCACATAGTAGATGCTCAGTAATATTTTGTTGAGGAAATTCAGTGGCTACAATCTGAAGTTCCTCTCCATCTCTTTCCCTTAAACCCTTGGGGAGACCAGGCTTAAGGTTCTGAAATATGAAGTATCTCCTGGGACAACCCCAAGAGGGGTATTTATGACTCAAAATAATTTCTGAAAAGGCGTCTTGGGGGCCCCATGCTCGCCCCATGCTCTCCCCATTAGACTCAAAAATTTCAGTAGAGGGGCTTAGAGGTCTGGTTAGAAGAGGGGTCTTGAAGCTGTATTTGCATAGAACTAGACTAATTTTACTTAGAGAGTATGTTTGTTAGCTGCAGCTTGGAGATTGGGGCGGGGCCCTGAAGAACCACCCCCAGCTATCCTTTGGTGCCCGGGCTCTGTGGTCTTGCTCTGCCTCCAGTCCTGCAACTAGGAGTCTCCTTAGGCCTCGAGCCCCTGCCTGCCCCCAATGAGACCACCAGAGGGCGCAAAGGCTTCGGCCTCGGGTGGAGGAGTCGGGGGACGCTTCCCTCAACGTCCGCAGGGAAAACCCAGGGGTTTACAGGGAGCTGGGTTGGGGAATCCGAACCACAGGGACCGGGGCGGTGCGAGAGGCCAGGCCTGGGGGCCGCTGCTCAACATCCATTCATTCAACACTTACTGGGCATGTCGGGAGCCCAAACCAGACACCGAGGTAGAGAAATTACCGATAGCGAGAACTGTTCGCTGGCATTTCCAAAGATATTTACTCTTTCCAGAACTTTTTAAGATTCCATTATTTCGTTTGATCTCGCCTCATCAGAAGTCTGCCGAGTGGGTGTCGCAGACGAGGAAGCCGAGGTTCAGAGGGCTGAACGACCTCACCATTCACCGGGACAGCCTCTAGGCTGGCGGGCGCGGCGGGCCTGGGACCGGTCCCCGGTTACCCTGGCGACCAGCGCAGTCACGTGGCGCGGGCGCCCGCGGCGGCTTCCGTAGTCGGCGGCGGGACCCGGTCCAGGGCTCGCGCGGGTGTCGCTGGCCCGCGCGCTCCGGCGTCACGTGACCGGCTCCAGGGCAACATGGCGGCGGCCGCGATGCAGCGCCGGGGCTGAGTGACAGCGAGCGTAGGGGGCTCCTACCCGGGGTGAGGGATGGCCTCCGCCTGGGCGGGGGGTCGCGCCCTCCTTAGCCCGCTCCCGTCCCCGACATCCCCCGAATTCCACACGTCCCCTCCGCGCGCTGCGTCTGCCGGGACGGGGAGGCAGTGACCTGGCCCGGGCTGCATCCCAGCCGTGCTCTGTGCTTCGGAGCCAGCTCCTGTCGGTCTGTGGGCGCACCTCCCTCGCCTGGGTGTCCTCCATCCTCCTTTCTGCAGCCTCCTCCCCTCGCAGGTGGGATCGTCGGTGGGACCGGAGCGCGGGCGGGCGCGGCCGCCGGGGACCATGTCCGGGTCCGACACCGCGCCCTTCCTCAGCCAGGCGGATGATACAGACGACGGGCTGGTGCCCGGCACCCCGGGGTTACCGGGGGTCCCGGGGAACCCGAAGTCCGAGGATCCCGAGGTCCTGGATCGGGAGGGGCTGCAGCGCATCACGGGCTTGTCTTCGGGCCGGTCGGCTCTTATAGTGGCCGTGCTGTGCTACATCAACCTCCTCAACTACATGGACCGTTTCACCGTGGCTGGTACTGGCTTCTGGGAAGACGTCAGACGAGGGGGAGGGAGCAGGGTCCCGAAGGTGGGGCTACCTTGCGGAGCCCATCCTGAGTCTTCTCCTTCCCAGGCGTCCTTCCGGACATCGAACAGTTCTTCGACATTGGAGACAGTAGCTCCGGCCTCATCCAGACCGGTGAGTGGAGGCCCCTCCTGGGCACCCAGCAGCTCTTCTGCATTTTCTACCCCAGCTGGGGCCCCATGCTGGTGTGCCTGGGGCCTCATTAATGGAGGTATAATGGCCAGAGCTAGGGGAGGAGATGATTCTGGTTCTCCTCTGGGGCTGTTCTATTTAGTTAGGACACATTTAAAGAGAAGTCAATTTATTGTAATGGTTAAAGCAAACCTGGGTTGAAATCTCAGCTTTCCACTTACAGTGTGATGGTAGGCAAGGCCCTCAACCTCTCTAAGCCTCAGTTTCCTTGTGGGTGAGATGGAACTAGTAATAACCCTGCTGACCTCATAGGGCTGATGAGAGGATTAAATGAGTTAATGCCAGTGAAGTTCAAAGTGCAATGTTGGGAACGTGGCAGGCACCCAATAAATAATGGCGGGAGAAGGTGTCTGGAATCAGGAGAGGCGGGCTTTACTTGTTCAGAACTTTGGGACTTGTGGGAGGAGCAAAGCCAGGACCAAATCCTCTTTTCCTTCCCTCCCTCCTTCCTTCATTTCTTGAATGTTTCTGAGCACCTACACTGTGCCAGGCCCTGGAGGAAGTGGTTATAACGTCTACAGAACTTGGCCAAGACCTTTTATGCCTGTTGTCTTCTAATCCTTCCATCAGTCAAAGAATAGGTGTTGTTATTCTCATTCTATAGAGGAAGCAGGTGGTAGGTAGTATCTACATTTTAATAAAGAAACTGAGGCTTGGAGATGAGTTAAGACTTGCCCAGAGTCACACACAAGTTAGAGTCAGAACAGGAATTTGAAACCAGATCTTGTAGTATTGTCTACTCCACTCCAGGCCAATAAGGAACTGGAGGTATTGAGGAAAAGTTTGGAGGAATGAGAATGAGATCATAGGTCAAGGTCTGCAAAGCTCTAAAGAGTTGTCAAGTTGGAGAAGCAGCGAGTCTTTCTCAGCAGCCTTATTTATTCACTTTTTCATTCCACATGTGTTTCTTGAGCACCTGTTTTGTGCTAGGCTATGTGTTAAGTGATGGAAACACAGTCATGGCCAATGCAGGCAAGGTTCTTGTCTTCATGGAGCCGACATTCTGTGCATGAGGGGCAACAGTTCATAAAAACGTAAACTAGTGATGAGATAATTTTCTATAAGAATAAGTGTTATATGTAAAAGAACAGAGAGTAAATGTGATAGAGAGGGACTGGATGTGTGGTGGTGGTTGGGAAGGTGTCTGAGCTGGAAGCCAAAGGAGCTAAGCTCTGTGAAGCTCAGGGGAGAGGAGAGAATGTTCCAGATAGAGAGGACAGCAGGTATAAAAACTCTAAGATGGTATTGAGGTTGGCAGTTGGGCCACTGGGGTAGGGAGAAGGGAAAGTGGATGAGCAGGAGGTTGGGGAGGTAGGGAGAGGCTAGATCAGCTAGCGCATTGTGGGCCATGGTGTGGAGTTTGGACTTTGTTCTTGGCTGGGTAGGAGAAAGTGACAAGTCAGCTGGGCCATCCTTTCCACAATGGAAGGTTTGAAAGACCTTGAAGATGGGGCTGGAAGCTCTGATAGTTGTGGGGTTGGGATATGGGGGGAGGGTATGAGCTCTTGGTGAGGAGAAGGGTGGGGATCTGTTTTGTAGTTATCCTTGCCCTGCCGCGCCCTCCCTGAGCTGGAGTGGGGGTTGGGGGTAGGTGTGCTGGGGCTGGGCTGTGACTCTCTGCTTCCCCCCAGTGTTCATCTCCAGTTACATGGTGTTGGCACCTGTGTTTGGCTACCTGGGTGACAGGTACAATCGGAAGTATCTCATGTGCGGGGGCATTGCCTTCTGGTCCCTGGTGACACTGGGGTCGTCCTTCATCCCCAGAGAGGTAGGCCCCACGCTGGCTTCTGCTTCTGGCCCCCCCCACTCCCCCATCAATCTTTGCTGCTCCTTGGAGTCCTTTCAGACCGGGGCTGGGGAACTTCTGCAGTTTCCTTGGTCCAAGCCATCTATGCCCCCTGCTTGCCTGAGTTAATCTGCCCACCCTGTCCTCTACCCTTTTCTTCCAGAACCTTCTTCCGTCCATCATCCCTTCTCCTGATCACTGACTCCTTCCACTCCACCCCTAAACACTCACGTTTCTCTGCCATGGAAAGACCTTACCTGGACTGCCCTGTCTCCCTCCTCCCCTTCCTAGTCAGACTTCCTGAAAGGCCCCTTAACCTAGCTCCCCTCTGGGGGAAGGGGCAGCCAGGGAGAGGCTCCCACTCTGCCTGCACTTCCTCTTCTCCCGCTCCCCCTTGGGCTCTGCCTGCTGACCTACCCCCACCACTCCATTGCCAAAGCCAACAGTGACCTCTTGGTTGCTAAATGCTGTTCCCACTTCCTAGTCCTGCCCTCACTAGATCTCCTGGGAGCCTCTGGCTCTATTGACCCACTTTTTTCTTCTGGAAACTTTCTTCTAACTTCTGTGATGCCACTCTTCTGGTTTTCCTCCTGCCTCCCTGGCGTTGCTTCTTGGCTTCTTTGAAATCTCCTTGTCTGTTCTCACTCTCTGCCCCAGAACTCTGTCCTCAGCCCAGCCCAGGTACTACGTACTCTCTGTGGGTGATCGTGCCCTGTCTTAGCTTCAGATGTCTTTGGTAGACAAATAACACCCCCACCTAAGATCATTATTCACCATTGGGGTGACTTGGGTGGGGTGGGCAAGATAGAAGTTAAGATTTATTTTGCACCTACTGGGTACAAGGTAATGAACAGGCTTTTTGTTGTCCAGTCCTCACAAAAGTTATGTGAACAAGTTGTTATTATCCCCCTTTTGCAGATGAGGAAACTGAGGCTCAGAGAGGTTAAGTTGCTTTCCCAAAGTCACAGTAGTAAGTAGTGGAGCCAGGATTCAAGCTCAGGTCTGTCTGATTCTAAAACTCAGGCCTCTTCCACCATTCCCGCTGCCTCTCCAGAGCCGGCTGGTGAGGTAGGCTGGGAGGCTGGCTACAGGGTGGGGTGCCACCTCCCCCATGTCTCCTTTCCCAGCGATTCTGGCTGCTCCTCCTGACCCGGGGCCTGGTGGGGGTCGGGGAGGCCAGTTACTCCACCATTGCGCCCACTCTCATCGCTGACCTCTTCGTGGCAGACCAGCGGACCCGGATGCTCAGCGTGTTCTACTTTGCCATCCCAGTGGGCAGGTGAGTAGACCTTGGGCCTGAGGGGGAGGCAGAAGTGCCTGGCGTGGGGGACACGACTGACCAGCTGTCTCCTCTCCTCTCCCACCCCCTTCCCCCAGTGGTCTGGGTTACATTGCAGGTTCCAAAGTGAAGGATGTGGCCGGAGACTGGCACTGGGCCCTGAGGGTGAGTCTGGTCATGGCCTGCAGAAGGCCAGGAACATTCTCACTGATCCCCCTTTCCTACCTTCAGACACCCCCCCTTTTGAGGCAGCACTCACTCTTTCAAGCCTTCAGGAAGCCCGGCTGCCCTCACCATGAAGCCATGTGCTAGAACCTTGGTTACAGGTGACAGAAGCCCATTGCAAATCTGTGAGCCCCAAAATGGGACTGTCTTGGCTTTTATAATGGAAAGTCCCAGGGTGAGCTTCAGGAAAAGCTGGATCCAGGACTCCCACACTGTCACAGGGATTTGATCATCCTTTTCTCAGCTCTGCTTTCCTCTGTGTTAACTTCATTCTCAAGCAAGGGAAAGCTCCACATGTTTATCTTCCCGATTAGAAACATCAGCACCCTGGATCCTTGGGCAGTGGTCCTGGATGGTGTTTGATTAAATGAACATGGGTCATGTGCCTGCTGTTGAATCAATCACTAAGGCTGAGGAGGTTAACACTATTCTTGTTAGCCAAGTCCGGATTATAAGCCCCGCCCTGTTTGAACTATGTGGATTGAGAGAAAGGGGAGTGGTTTCCCAGAAGAAAATTAAGGTACTGTTACCAAAGAGGGCGCAGCTAGGCTTGCAGACATGGGGCCCCTAGTGGCATTCACCCCTCCCCCCAGTTGCAGGTTCAGCTTCCTTGAGCAGGTACTCACCCGGCTGTTTGAGGTCTTGGGGCCTGAGTTGCCTTAACACCCCCTCACTTTCTCCTAGCCCCAGGGTTGAGTGTGTCCCTGCCTGTAGCTGTCCTGAAGCCCATTCTTCCCACAGGTGACACCAGGTCTAGGAGTGGTGGCTGTTCTGCTGCTGTTCCTGGTAGTACGGGAGCCGCCAAGGGGAGCTGTGGAGCGCCACTCAGACTCACCGCCCCTGAACCCCACCTCATGGTGGGCGGATCTGAGGGCTCTGGCGAGAAAGTGAGTTTAGTTCCATCCTCACCTGATATCTGAGTGATGTCAGATGGGGCTGGGGGAGGCCTGACATCTAGTTTGAGATTTAGTGGGTGTGGTCTTTGTTTTCTTTTCTGTCAGCTGGCTCTCCCCCAGGGCCTGGAATTCAGTCACCACTGCCTCCTTGTGGCAGCAGCTTGAATTACAGGCCCAGATCCTGGGAGCCAGAACAGCCTCCATCCAGGGCCCTGACCTTATTAAAATAAGCCTGGAAGGGAGAACAGAGGTCCCCTACCCCAACCCCTTGGTGGAGTCTGACTCCTTCCTCCCAACTGTCTGCAGTCCCAGTTTTGTCCTGTCTTCCCTTGGCTTCACCGCTGTGGCCTTTGTCACGGGCTCCCTGGCTCTTTGGGCTCCTGCATTCTTGCTGCGTTCCCGTGTGGTCTTGGGGGAGACCCCACCCTGCCTTCCTGGAGACTCCTGCTCTTCCTCTGACAGGTATCCAGGTTGTGGCTGGGCTGGGTGGCCTGCAGGTGGCAGGGGATGGAGTGGAGAGAGTCTGCGATTCAGACTCGGGCAAGTTTGATCCCCAACTCCACAAGCTACTTCCTCTCCCAGAGTCTCAGTTTCCTGGTCTGGGAAATAGGAATGGGATGACACCTTCCTCTGGGAGCTTTGGGAACCGTGGGGTGCTGGGCCTGGATAGACCTGGGTTGTGAGGGTGGCGAGGATGGACCATCTTCCTCTCCAGGCTGTGGGGGTGAGGCTAGGGGACTTTGCAGGCAGAGGGTTTAGCCCTTATCCTCTCCCCTACCCCCAGCCTCATCTTTGGGCTCATCACCTGCCTGACCGGGGTCCTGGGTGTGGGCTTGGGTGTGGAGGTCAGCCGTCGCCTCCGCCGCTCCAACCCCCGGGCTGACCCGCTTGTCTGTGCTGCTGGCCTCCTGGGCTCTGCACCCTTCCTCTTCTTGTCCCTCGCCTGTGCCCGTGGTAGCATCGTGGCCACCTATGTGAGTAGCCAGAGGGTGTCAAAGGGAATGTTCTGGGTCCAGAGTGGAGGAATGGGGCCCTGGGGCATGACTGGGATCCACTAGCATGGTGGTTCAGAGCTGACTCTGGAGCGGGAATGCCTGGTTTTGCATCTCAGCTCTGGCCCTTTCCAGCTGTGTGATATTGGGCAAGTGACTTAACTTTTCTGTGCTCAGTTTCATCATCTGTAAAATGGGAATAATAGTAGCACTCGTCTCATAGGGGTGTTGTGAGATTAAATGAGTTAAGAGATGGGCCTGGTACATGATAAACCCTCCATGTATTTGCTCCTCTTGTGATGAGGACTCCCCTCCCCCACCAGATTTTCATCTTTATCGGAGAGACACTGCTGTCCATGAACTGGGCCATTGTGGCTGACATTCTGCTGGTGAGTAGCCGTGCCGCTCCAGGGCTGATGAGAGCAGGGAGTGGGGGCAGGAGGCCTCACTTGCCTTGAATTGTGACCTTTACCTCATCTTCACAACCAGCCCCAGACTGACTTCAGAGTCCAGCCCCAGATGGGCCTGTAGTCTTCACCCCAGTCACACCTCTGAGCGGGGTTCACCTCTGACCTCAGCCTAGGCTGAGCCTTGGCCTTGTCCTCAGCCTCTGCCTCCTGCCCCTCCTCCCCCAGTATGTGGTGATCCCCACACGACGCTCCACCGCCGAGGCCTTCCAGATCGTGCTGTCCCACCTGCTGGGTGACGCTGGGAGCCCCTACCTCATTGGCCTGGTGAGCGCTACCCCTTGGCTAGGCCTAGGGTGGGCATTGGGGGACCCTATGTTCCCAGCACTGGCTGGTGGCCACTGACCTGAGCCTAGGCCACATTGGAAGGTCCCAGTTAGGCGTCTGCACCCTCTGTGCCAGGCCCCCCTCACCTTGGATCCTCAACTAGACAGGAAGGATTTTGTCCTGGCAGATTCCCACGGTGAGGCCGCGGAGCTCACCTGGTGCTCCTGCCCTCCTGCCCTTCCTGGCTCCAGTCGTTGTTCTTCTGGAGTTCGGGGCTCTCTCCCCCTGAGTGTCTCCTGGCTTTCCTCTCCTGTCTCCGGCAGATCTCCGACCGCCTCCGCCGGCGCTGGCCCCCCTCCTTCTTGTCCGAGTTCCGGGCCCTGCAGTTCTCGCTCATGCTCTGCGCCTTCATCGGGGCGCTGGGGGGTGCAGCCTTCCTAGGCACCGCCATCTTCATTGAGGGTGACCGTCAGCGAGCCCACCTGCACGTGCAGGGTCAGTTTGGCCTTCCTTCTGTCCGCAGCTCCTTGCCCAGCTTCGTGATACTGCCTGCTTGTCCATCCATCCGTCTGCCCAGTCCTGTGTGTCTGTCATCCCTCAGTCCACAGCCCTGCCCCTCATCCAGCTTCAGGTCTGCCTGTCCAATAAGCTGATGCCCCTGTGTCACAGCCCTGGTGGCTCTGCTGCCCTGTCCATTGCCCATCGCCTGTTGGTCTCCCTCCTGGCTTTGTGTCTATCTGTGCATCCAGCCCTGGCTCTGACCCCTTCCTGGCAGGTCTGCTGCATGAGGCAGGGCCCGCAGATGACCGTATCGTGGTGCCCCAGCGAGGCCGCCCCACCCGGGTCCCTGTGTCCAGTGTGCTCATCTGAGGGCCTGTTGCTCACCCACCTGCACACCTACCCCAGGAGGTGCCCGGACCCAAACCCTCAGCCTGGCCCGGCTTCTGGGAGGAGCCTTGGCCATGTTCCAGCTCCCATACACTACACCGGCAGCCAAGTGGGGGGCAGGGAGGGTCTGGGAATGGGGTCCCCCTCCACTGAGGCAGCCCCAGGGGCTTGGTGCTATTTGTAACTAAATAAAATTTGTAGCCAGACCCCAAGTGCCTGCCGAGTCTCTCTGGGTGCTAGTGACCTCTGACCTCTGGACTGCAGGGGATGCCCTGTCTCCAGCCCCGGGGCTCCTGGGGACCGTTGGGTCACTCCTGTGGGGCCTTGGGCAAATCCCTGCCCTTTGGGGCTGCGTGAACAAGAGGGTGGAGTGAGCTGGTTCGGTGTGATGGTGAGTCACGCCCACGTTTCCCCCAGAGCCCGCCCCTCTCCGCAGGCCGGCTGGGGGAGGGGTGGGCACTGCCCTGTGCCCCTCAGGATCCCCGGTGCCAGCCTCCCTCCCTGCTGCCTCCTCGAGCCGCAGCGGCTGTGGAGCCTATGGCTACTGGCCTGCTAGCCTTTCCTCCTCCCGCTGGTATAGCTGCCCCTTGTCCTGGAGGCCAGCAGACCCTTCTTGAGAGCCTGGGGTGGCTCCTCGGGCCTCCTCCCCACTGGCTGGGTGGGGGTGGCAAGGGGGCGGGTGCAGCCGGCTGAGGAGCCTGATGATTTCCTGCCCTCGCCCGGCGCTCACCACAGCTTCCTGCCGCAGGCGGGCGGGCGTGGAGGAGAGGCGGGCGCCGACTTGAGAGGCAGGTAGGGCTGGAGTGCAGGGTCCGCGCAGGGTGGCTGGTGCCCCAGACTCCAGCCCAGGCCCTGGCCTGACAGCCCAGAGATCAAGGGTCTTCCAGAGCCAGTGCTGACCCCCACTCAGCCCAGCGAGGGGAGGGGATCCAGGGCCCCCAAGCAGAGCACAGCTCCCCTCACCTGACTCCTGCCTGGTGCCCGCTGGGCCCCGCACCCTGCTGGCCCAGTCATCACCCTGCTGCAGTTCTGCCCCTGAGGGGTGTGCGGCGAGCAGCCAGGCCTGGTCCAAGCTGTCTCCTGCAGATGGAGGCGGCCATCCTGGTCCCCTCCGTGCTGGGCCCCCTGCTGCTGCCTCTCTTGGCCGTGTTGCTGATGGCACTGTGTGTGCGCTGCCGAGAGCTGCCAGGTGAGTGGGAGCTGGCGGGGTGACCAGATGCTCGGACACACCGACAGGGGTCCTCACCCTGCCCCCAGCCCCTTACTCCATCTTTAACTGTCCCTAACTCTGTCCTGCACACGGAGACACCGAGAGCCCTGGACTCTATCCCCGTCTCCCCTCAACACCGCCTTTGCCTTTTTCTGCCTCACCGGCCCTCTCTTCCCCAGGCTCCTATGACAGCGCTGCCTCTGATAGGTGAGTCGCCCCGTCAACCCTATGTCTCCCTCAGTACCCCTGCGGGGCTGGGGGGCTGGCTGGGCCTCTCCCTACCCTTCCCCCAGCTGTGTCTCTCCTGCCAGCTTGACCCCGAGCAGCATCGTGATCAAACGGCCTCGTGAGTACACGGAGCGTCCCCTCCCTTGGGGGTAGGGGAGAGGGTCCCCTGGCCTGTGGGAGAGTGTGTGCCTTTGTTCAGGGTCCCCCCTGTGGCGTCCACATGGCCTTGACCTGAGCTGGGGATGGGGAGGGAGGTGGGTGCCCACAGGCCTGTCCAGGGCACAAGGATGTCAGGGTTAGCCTACCCTTTGAGGCCTCGACAAGGGTAGGGGCAAGATGTCTGGAGTCATTCCTTCAGCTTGGTCCTGTGTCCTCAGCCACGCTTGCCCCATGGCCACCAGCCACTTCCTACCAGCCTGTTACCTCCTTCCTAACCCTGAGCCAGCCAGACCTGCTCCCCATCCCGTAAGTAGCCCCTTCCTTTGCAGATCCCCCTCTTTACCCCTCACCTCCTTGGACTGGGGCCTCTTTCCCTGTTGTTACCCCTCTTGCCCCAGAGCCCCACCTCAGCATGACCTCTGACCTTTGACTCCTAGGAGATCCCCGCAGCCCCCTGTGGGCTCCCACCGCATGCCATCTTCCAGGCCGGGCTCAGATGGTGGTAAGTGTGGAGCGGGCCTGGGGGGCTGGGGCTGTGCAGAGGATAAGCCCTGCCAGAGCTGACTCAGTCTCCCTCACTCTCTCTCTGCAGCCAACAGTGTGGCGAGCTACGAGAACGAGCGTGCGTCTGGGACCCCGAGTGCCCTGGCTGGGGGGAGGCTGGGGCCTGCCCCCGGCTTGGCTGACCCCTGTGTCGTTACCCCAGAGCCGGCCTGTGAGGATGCAGATGAAGACGAGGATGAGGAGGACTATCACAACGAGGGCTACTTGTGAGTGGCCGGGCGGGAGGTGGGGGCTGAGGCCGGAGGCCCTCGCTCACCCACCCTTGACTTCCCCACAGGGTGGTGCTTCCCGACACTGCCCCAGCCACCGGCACCGCTGTCCCGCCAGCTCCCGTGTGCAACAACCCCGGCCTCCGAGACAGCGCCTTCTCCAGTGAGTCGGCCATTTCTGACCACTCCCCGGCCCTCCACTCCTCCCTCTCCTGTTACTTCTTTGATGCTTGCTACCCCTCTGTTTTCTCTTCTCTCTCTTTCTAGAACTCCTGTCCTTCAGACAGTGGACTTCCTGCTCCGATCTTCTCATTTTCTTACTTTTTCTCTCCTCTTTCCTATCTGTTTGTCTTTTCCTTTTATTGTCGGCAAGATTTCCTTGACTTTCTTCTTCTTTTGACCCCATTCTTTGACTATTCTTTTATGTTCTCTCTCCTATCCGAAAGCTCTTTCTTGATCTCTGAGTGTTCCTTTTTCATAGCCTCCTGTTCTTGTTTCATGGAAGCAGTATCATTTTGTACATCTCTAAGGGTACTGATTATACATTTTTGGGGTGGGATTGTTTTTGAAAGTTTTCTTCTGCTTCCTGCATTGCTTCAGTTTCCTTTGAGCTGCTATTCCCCCTTTGCTTTGGTCTCATCCTGCCTGTGAGAGGCTTTCCTCAATGTCTGGTGATCTTTAGGGTTCTCTTCCTCTCCTCTCTCTCTGTACTTGCTCTGGGTCATCCCTTCTACACCCTGGCTTCATTTGCCATCCAGATTCCCAACTCGCCACCTCTCTCCTGAGCTCTAGATCATTTGTCCCAGTGCTTCTTTTCATTCATTTGTTCATTCACTCACTCATTCATTCATCATATTCACTGGGTGCCTCTGATATACAACAGCTAGTGAGGTAGTCATGATAAAAGAGCTAACATTTGTTAAGGGCCTACCTCATGCCCTACTAAGAGTTTTATATGTATTAACTTATTAAACCTCACAATGCCCAGGTGCTGTTGAGCCTGTCCCTTCCCCTCCTGGCCTCAGTTGTCCTGTCTGTACGATGGCAGCACTTATTGTATGACAGGCCCTATTTTAGTATTCACTGCCGTAATCCTCAAAACACCCCTTTGAGGTGGGTGCGGTCACTAGCCCTATTTTACAGATGAGAAAACTGAGGCCCAGAGAGGTTAGGTAGCTTGTCTGAGGTTACACAGTTAGTGCTGGAGCTGGATTTGATCCTTGGCAATCTGGCTCCAGAGCCTGCCTTGTCCACCTCCTCATGGAGAAACAAGTCAACACATAAAAGAACAAGATACTGTCGATGGCGAGAGGTGCTACAAAGAGACTAAAACAGGAGTGGGGGCAGGGCAGGCCTGGCTGGGGAAGAAAGGCCAGCTGGGCCGATGGCGCCTCTGACCCAGCCCTGCCCTGAGTGTCATCTCCCCCTCCACACATGCCCCCCAGCCCCACCACTCCGGGCTGCTCCCCAGCCTGGGGGACGTGCTGGGGTCTGTCTTCTGGCTCTCCTCTCTCCCACAGTTCCATTCCCTCTAATCAGTTCTGGTCAAGTTGCCCTACTTCTCTCTGTGCGTGGCCTTTGCCCTCATCCAGCCACTGGCATCACTGGCCCAGAGCACCCTCCCTGCATTCCTCTGGGGCCGACTGTGGGGACGGTCTCTGGCGTCTGTGTACGGGAGTCTCGGGCTGGTTATGTTGAAAGTCTTTGGTGGCCGCGCTCGGGGGCCTCTGGGTGACTGTGCTCGGGGGCCCTGGGTGACTGTGCTCGGGGGCCCTGGGTGACTGCGCTTGGGGAGCCTCTGGGTGACTGTGCTCGGGGGCCCTGGGTGACTGCGCTCGGGGGCCCTGGGGTCTGGGCCTGAGGCTCTGGTAACAGCGCTGGGGGCCCCAATGGTTTCCCTGCAGTGGAGTCCGGGGAAGATTACGTGAACGTTCCTGAGAGTGAGGAGAGTGCAGACGCATCTCTGGGTGAGTGGCTGGTGTCCCTCTGGTGCCCGCCCCCCACCACCCCACGGCCACTTTCAGTGTGGCCAGGCCCCACCCTGGGGGTGCCCACAACCCCCTCTGTGGCTCCCTCGCCCTCTGTCTGGGTGTCCTCCTGCTCCTTTCCATGTGGCCCTCCCTCCTTCTGACCTGTCCCCACAGATGGGAGCCGGGAGTATGTGAACGTGTCCCAGGAGCTGCAGCCCACGGCGAGGACCGAGCCTGGTGTGTGCTGGGGGGAGGTGGGGACAGAGGCTGGGGGAGCTGCCTGGGTGGGGATGGTTTGTGAACTGAGACCAACCCCCCCTCCCCTCACAGCCACGCGGAGAGCCCAGGGGGCAGCGGATGAGGAAGAGGGAGCTCCAGATTACGAGAATCTGTAGGAGCTTAACTGAGAGCCTGGTGAGAGGCCCTGCCCAGCCCAGCCCTGCCCTGGGCCTGCGGGCTCTGACCCTCCTCCCCCACCCCTCCCCGCCATTCAGCCCTGTCCTCTCTGACTCTGGGGACCCCTCTGACCCCATAACCCCTCCCTCTCTCCCTGCCCTGTTGTTCTTCAGTGTGAGGCATGCCTGTCCTGGAACCAGCCTCGCCTGGGATGGCTGAGCTAGGCAGCTGGCCGTGGCTCTGGGGAGCCCCACTTGGCGCCCTGCCCTGGCTCCAGCCTGACAGCAGCCTGAGAATTTCCCCCATAACTTATTGTCACTTTGGGGTCCGGCCTGTGCCCCCGACACTCTGCACCTTCTGACGCAGCCTGAGAATGAAGTGCCCTGGCCCCAGCCCTACTCTGTGACAGAATAAAGGCTGGTGTGGTCTGTAGTGCTCTTGGCTTCGGGGGGGTCACGTGGGTCGGAGTCAGGGTGAGGGTGGGCTGTGCCTGGGGGCGGCGTGTGTCTGTGTGCGCGTCTGTGGGTCTCCGCCTGTCACAGGCCCTTCGTGCTCCCGAGGGTCCTGACCAGGCTCTGTGTGAGTGACCGTGTGAATGAGGTGAGGACACGTCACCTTCTGAGTCAGGCAAGTCTGGCCCGGGCCAGCACTTCCGGGACTTAGTCGCGTCTCCCCACGAGAGAAGGGGAGACTGCAGAGCATGGCTGTGATGGGGGAGAGCAGGGCGCGGGGAAGCACTGCTGTGGAGTGACCGTCTGGAACGAGACCGGTCCCGCCGGCCCCCGGCTTCTCCGTCTGTAAAACAAGGGGGTGGACTTGACCTCAGAGGGCTTTCTTAATTCTTACCTTTTGTGGTTCTCAATAAAACAGAACTTAGAAATTGTCCAATCAACTCAAAAAGTTAATGTGCAGCGCTGCACTTTTTCGACTTTGTTGTGTGGATGACTCACCTGGGCCCTTGCTCAAGTGCAGATTCTGATTCAGTCCGTCTGGAACGGGGTCTGAGAGTCTGCATTTCTAAGGAGCTCCCAAGGGGTTCTGACACTGCTGTTCCAAGAACCGCACTTTGGGTGGCAGCTTCTAGTGGATACCCTGGTCACTGTGATTGGCTCCGGTGTGGGCATGGGACCTAACATGGGCCTGTGAGGACCAGCCCTGGGACCTGGGCAGGAAGTGTTGGGAAGGAGAAGCTCTTTTTGTTCATGGTGGTTGTTAAGCTGGAATCATGTAGTCCCAGAGCCCTCACTTGGAGAGCCTCCCCAAGAGTGAAGCAAGCGTGGAGGAGAGAATGGCCCACAGATGGACAGGGCCAGTTTCCTGATGACATCAGAACTCCTGGATCCAGTCACACCTGAAGCAAGACACCCCTCAGACTTCACGGCTACACCGGCCAATAAAGTACCAGTTTTATTCAACCGGCTTGACTTGGGGTTTCTGTCACATACAACCGTAGTGGTCCTGAGTGATACACAGGCGTGTATCTGGGCTCCAAAGGTGATAGTGATGGCTTCTCTCTGGAGTGCCTGCTGCATTCCACAGTTATCTCATTTAGTCTCCCTCACTCCCTGGTGTCGGTTACTGCGGGCATCCTTGTTTTGCAGGTTGAGGAAACAGGCTGCCCAAAGGCACACGGCCAAAGTGGCAGATCTGGGGTTAGCTCTGTCGCTTCCAGAGTCACTGCCGCCAGTCAGTTGCTCTGGGTGTTGTGTGAAGTGCTGGCTGCCCCAAACGGGGGTGCTTGTAAGAGGCCCCATCGGAGAAGTGGGGGAGGGAGGTCTGCGGAGGAGATTGGACGGGCTGGACATCAACAGGTGGAGTTAAATCATATTATTTGGAGGAAATAAAAAAGGGTAGAGGCACCTTTGTGCCTGGGATGAGGGACAGAGAACAGTTTACTAAAAAAGTATGTTGGTATAACCACCTTGGAGAACAATCTAGCAACATCAGTAAAGCTGAAGATGGCATGTCCTTTTACCTAGCAAATTCCTGGGTGTAAACCCTGACAACCAGCACGCAGGCTGAGGCAGTGGGTAGGAGAGGCTCAGGCCAGCATTGTAATGGCTGGAGACAATGGACGGCGGTCACTGGGAGAATGGGCAGAGGAGCTGCTGTCCAGTCAGCCCGGATACTCACCAGCAGGGAAAAACAAGCAAACGGGAGTAACACCTATCAGCACGGATAAATATCACCAACAGCGTGTGGAGAGAGAAAGAAAAGTTGTCTTATTTACATAAATTGAAAAATATGAAAAAACTGTAGATATTGTTCAGGGATATGCATATATGTAAGGGTATCAAGATACAGGCAAAGGAATGAGGAATGCCGGATTCAGGAGAGGGGTGACTGTGGGGCGGACGAGGAGGAATGATTGGGAAGGACTTCAGGAAGTGCTCAAGGATACGTGGAATGTCTTATTCTTAAGCAGGGTACACAAGTATTAGATGTATGATTCTTTTAAGCATTTGCATATGTGAATGGTTTCATAAGAAGATAGACCAAGGCCCAAGGAGGGAATGGATGGGAGCGGGAGGGTAGGGCAACTTTAGGAGACAGTAAACAGCCGGCTGAGAGTTGCTGGTCTGTCTGTGCCAAGCAAGTGAGTTGCATATGGTGCTCCAGACCTTAGGAGCAGCAATATGCAAAGGCCCTGAGGTGGGAGTGGTGAGGAGGCTGTTGGAGTAATCCACATGAGAAACGGTGGTGGGCTAGCCGAAGAAGGGGCAAGGGCAATGGAAAGAGGTGGTAGAAAGAGGAGATGTTTGGGAGGCAGAAGCAGGGCACATGGTAATGGGTTGGGTGTGACTGTGAGGCATGGGGAAGTCCAAGGTGTCTCTGGCCCTTGCCTTGGTGTATTGGGGGTGGGGAGCATTCCCTGAGGCACTAAGCAGCTTCCCATTATTTTCTTTTTTGTTTGGACCAGGCAAGAGGATGTGGCTTTATTTCCACCAGTTGATGAGCCAGGTGGGACAGACAGAGCAGAATCAACGCAATGAGGTCTACGGGGCTGGGTCTGGAGTTTCTTAGCACCTTGGGCTGATCAGTGGGGAGAATCCCGGCAGATGGAAGCTGGGGAGCAGAAATCAATTTTTTCTTGAAGTCTGTTGTTGGAGGAGAGGTAGATTGAGTGATAAGTGGGACACAATATTTCTGGAATTGCTGGGAGAGACATCTGGGTGCTTCTATAAGCCATCAGGAGGTAACAGCTCTCTTGATTTAGGTTCTCTCAGAAACAGTCCTTGAGGGTCCTAGTGCAGGTAATTCATTTGGGAGGTGGTCCCAGAAAACACTGCCAGGGGAGTGGGGGAGTGAGACAGGAAAGAGAAGGCAGCCAACAAAGGGTGCATTATACAGCCAGTACCACTGTTGGCAACTGGGGTGTAGTCCTGCCAGGTCTGCTGGGAGCCATCTTGCCTGGGAAAGGAGCTGGGGTATTTATACTTCCCCTTCCAGGAGTCGCTGGTTGAGGGCTGCTCCTGGGCGGTGACCTGCCACTCATACGGGCACGGGGAGCTCCAGTGGCCAGAGCAAGCCCTGAGCGAAGGAAGGCAGGTGCTGGCAGCTGCACAGGCCAGTGCTCACTGAACCACGAGGAGGGCCTACAGACAAGGCAGCAGCAGTGCCTGCTATGAGAGCCTGGGCTCTTTGTGGTGTTCAGTGCAGCTTTTCCCATAATGCATTGGGTGGCCCACGAGCCCTGGAGAAACTTCTCAAGAAAAAATGCTGTGGTCAGGAGAGTTTGGGAAAAGGGGCATTCTCTAACACCCCCTTGCAGAGTCCAGTGTGTATCAGTCAGTTAATGGCTCTTAGAGATCCTGTGATAAACATCTTTGTTTCTCTTTGACCAACTTAGTTTTTCCCAAATTTATTTGACTTTGGAACCTTTTAAAAAATGTTTATAGCATTTTGCAGACCACCTTTTAATATCCACAAAGGACGTCTTTTGTTTTTCCCTTTCTGGCATCCATTCCTCCTTCTGCCAATGACGCCCTTCGGAAGTGCTTTGGGAATGTTTGTGAGGCTCAGGCGGCACTGACTTCTTAGCTGTGTATGACCTAGGATTGGTCAATCATTATACCCCACCCCCTGGCCACAGTGATTGGTTGACACAGGGACACATGACCCAATTTGGGCCAATGAGACACGTTTCTGAGACTTTGGTGGAACCAATGGGAAAGAGCAGCTCTTTATCCATTGGGGGTGCCAAGCCCGGAAGACATAGGCTTGGAGTCTTGCAGGCTTCCACTTAGAGAGGGGCTGTGGGAGAATGAGGGCACCGGAGAGGAAAGCAGGGTGCATAGAAAGGAAAGTAGGAAAATTGAGTCCTATAGCTTCAGCACCCAGATCCAACGTGCCTGAAGCCATCACTCCTTGATGAACCAATCAAATTTTGTGGGGTTTTTTGCTTAGGTCAGTTTGAGTCAGGCTTTCTGTCACTTGCAGCAAAAATATTCCTAATGGATAACCATGGCTGCTATCATTTCCACCAAATCCCAACCACAGTCGGGGCATCCTGGGCTGGCGATGAGCGCCTCGTAACCAATACGAGAAACTTCCAGACTCGCCTTTTTCCTCTCCCTCCCCCTCTTCTAGCTGCCCCTCAGAGACACCCGAGGAACATCCTACGTGGGTAACCCATCTGTCCGGTGCACATGGGTCCGTGAGCCCTCCCAGTGTCCCATCTTCCTCCTCAGGCCCCTCAGGGAACCCTCTCTAGGGTTTCCTCACTGTTGCTTTGTTTATCTGGTATTATTGGTCTCAGAGCTGAGGAGCTCTCATTCTAAAAGGAGGACAGCATTTGGCAGCAAGAGCACTGGCGGACGAGTGAGGAGACTTAAGTTTTAGTCCTAACTCTGCCACTAGATGTCTGGACTTTGGGGGCCTTTGAGTATGTTGGACTTAAGTTTTAAAACCTTCTCATTCTAGGATCCCTGGCCCTAAAAGATGTCCCTGAAAGTAAAAGACTAGGATCCCTTGTGGCTGAGAAGGTTGGAAACCTTCAGGTCTGGCTGGAGCCAGAGGCCTAAGTATTGTCACCAACTTCTCGTTTCTCTTCAGCTCTCCTTTCTCTGTTGACCCGGTTTTCACAGTCTCTCCCTGTATGGTCATGCGATGGTTCTAGTGGCTCCAGGGAACGCGTCCTTCCGGGTTCCCATCCCCGGGAATGGGGGAGGGGCTGCCAAAATCTCCAGCAAAAGCCCTAAACTTACTCTCTTGGGACACGTGACACCCCCAACCGATCACTGGCCAGGATAATGTTGTGTGCTGACTGAGGCCTGTGTCACATGCTTTACCCCAACTCTAAGGAACTGGAAATGGGGAAGGCACGCAAAGAAAACTAGGGGCTCTTGCTGGTAGAAGGGAGGATGGCTGTTGAGATGCATTTATTCCACACCTATTACTTCACTGAGTCTCACAACACTCTTGTATATAAGGTAGAAAGAGATCCTTTTGTAGAAAAGGAAACAGGCTCAGAGCGGTTAAGTGATTTGCTTATGGTCACCCAGCAAATTCCAAAGTTATTTATGGAAGTGCAGCCTACCTCGGGGTTGGGGACGGAGGCTATCTACTGGTTAAAAGTTGGTGCAAAAAGAGAAAACAAAGAGGCAAACCAAAAGAGAAATTCCACAGAGAGTAAATTCTCCTCTGCACAGGAACTTCTGCTAGAACTCTTGGGCATAAGGCTCTCTCTCTCTTCTGGGACCACTCAACAGGGAGGACGTGGGGCTGGAGCTTCCGGGGGCCACTATGTGAACGGCACCTGTGAGAGAGAAAGCAGCACAGAGGTGAGCAACGCCGAGGTGAGGGAGAAAGCTCACTGAGAACGTGGGTTGAGATCCTGGATCCATTTGTTCCTGAAACTGGATCCACCCATGAACTGAGTTACACCAGTTAATAACACCCTTCCTTCACTTGGCTTAGCTCCAGCTGGGTTTCTGTCATTTGCAAATGAAAGGGCCCTGACTCATCTAGACAGGATGCTGTGGAGCATCAACCTTCAACAAGGCCCACCTTCAGGCACCTACATATGCCGTGCGAGATGCCACATGCTTCACACACGTTTGGTTCTTACTGTGACTGAGTAATTTCTCATTATCACCCTTTTACAAGTGAGGAAACTGAGGCTCAGAGACAGGTGGCCAGACCAAGCAGGGTGCTGGCTCTCCCTCCCTGAGCAGTCCAAGGCAACCTCTGTTCCCAGAGCCTCCTTCTGTGCCCACCAAGTCCCTCCTCGGGCCTCTCCCTCCACCTCTGTCCCTGGGCAGCGTGGGTCATTCAGAGTGCACTGCCTTGCCAGACTTTAAACTGGGGCTGCTGTCTTTGAGGCAGAGGGCGGCTCCAGGGCTGGGCCTGAGCCGAGTCTCTCTTCTTGAGGACACGAGGGCTGCTTGAGCCCAAGGAGTAGATACTTGGCGCATCTGTGGCCCCGTGGGAGCTGGGAGGGCCCCTGAGTTCTGAGAAAGAGGGGGACTTGGGGCCTTTGGTCTCCTCCCGTGGGCCCCTCCTGCCTACACGCTCAGGGTCCCTGTCCCTGTCTGCCTCCTCGTGCACCTGGGGGGTCTCGGAGCATTTCTCACCCTCTCCTACCTGGTTCTCAGGCTCCCCAATTTTCTTCCTCTTTCCAGGTCCCCATAACCCCCCACATCCCAAACCCTGACTCCAGGCCCCCCCCCATCCTCGGTTCTGCCTCTCTCTGTCTCTCGGCCTCTCTCTCCTGTCTGCCTTTGTCTCTGTGTGTCTCTGGGTCGTCCCTCCCTTTCTGACTCTGTCTCGGTCTGTTTCTGTCTCTCTCCATCTCTGTCTCGGAAGCGCTGTCTCTCATCTGTCTCTCCGTGTCTTTTTGTCCCTGTATGTCTCTGTCTTGGATAGTCTCTCTCGTGTCTCTCTGTGGCTCTCTGTCTCTCTCTGTGATCTCTCTCTCTTTCTCTGTCTCCCTCCTCCTCTCCCTGCCCCTCCCTCCCCACATCCTGAGTTGTCTTTGGGGAACCGGAAATTTGGGGGATCAGAGAGATACTGGGAGGCTCAGCTGCTGCTGCCTAGAGATAACGCGCGGGGAGGGCTGGGGCTGGATGGGGATGGGGGGCCCAGAGTCCACTGTGCCTTCCTCCCAGCCCCGCGGTGCACACAGACAGAGAGAGGAACTGTGTCACCCTTCAGGCCTCAGCCCACCCTCTGTGGACTGGGCCTGATGAGCCCATCTCCCTCACGGGGGTGGTGCGAGAGTTAAATCAAGCAGCCTGGCCATGGCAGGGGCTCAGAAAGACCTGGTGAATGAGGGACAGCAGGGAGGGCACATGCCAGGGACTGAGGGCGAGACTCCTGGGGCTGGTGAGGGGCCGAGAGGAGGGAGACTCCCAGGTGCTCCTGAGGCCGTCCCTTCCCCTCCCTGCACCTCAGTGGCGCCATCTGTACTATGATGGGCTGATTTATTTAACAGACGCTTGGCAGCACTTACTCTGTGACAGGTCCTGTCCTGTCCCATTCGTTGCTTTAATTCTCACAACACCCCTATGAAGTGGGTACGGTGATTAACTCTATTTTACTGATGGGGAAACGGAGGTACAGAGAAGCCGAATGACTTACCCAAGTTCACACAGCTAGCAACAGGACTCGAGGTGACAGGACTCTGAATTAGACTGGTCGTTGCCGAGGTCTGGTTGTGTATATACCTGCTCATTTTAAACTGAGGCAGCATTAACTCATCTTAAATCCTGGGAGAGAAAGTCATTTTCTTCTCCATTCTGATTATGCTTACAGAGAAAGGCTCCTTTGGGTGCTGCTGTTTCATACCCTCAGACACTTGCTGATCCCCCTTCTTACACAGAGGGAGGAAGCCTCAAGCTCAGGCCCGGAGTGGGCTGTGCTATAGAATTTAATAATTTGTTTTGATTTTGTTGAATTTCTTTTTTAGGATTTCCTTTTATTTAGTTTAAGCAGCTTTCTGTTTAGGAGTGTGACATGTAGTTGCCTATTAAATGAATTTAAGTTCAAAAAGGAAGTAATTTTGGGGGGCCGCCCGGTGGTGCTGCGGTTTAGTCCGCGCTTGACAGCCCGGGGTTTGCTGGTTCGGATCCCGGGCGCCCGCCGACACACTGCCTGTCATCCATGCCGTGGTGGCGTCCCATATAAAGTGGAGGAAGATGGCACAGATGTTAGCCCAGGGCCAGTCTTCCTCAGCAAAAAGAGGAGGATTAGCAATGGATGTTAGCTCAGGGCTGGTCTTCCTCACAAAAAAAAAAAAAGAAAGTAATTTTAAAGAAAAATAGGAAGATGGTTGGGTACAAGCAGTTATGGATCTGGTAAAAGTCCTGCATGTGAACTCAGAATTAAATTTTAGAAAACCCAGAGGGCCTGAGAGCCCTTTCCTGGCTCTGACATGTCCTGATCCCAGCCTGGCAGAGCTCACGACCACCAGCCCAAGACCACATGGTGGCAGAGCTGGGATCCTAGCAGCCATCACAGGGGCTGTAGGGATGACTGTGGAGACACCGAAGCCTGGGAGGCCCCCTAGATCCTTCAGAGTTCTTGGTAGAAGCAACAGAAGCTCACTGGGGCTATTTGATTCAAAGAGATTCACTAGAGGCGGAACCAGGCCCAGAGGATCATGGGAGAGGGCTGGAGCAGACTTGGAAAACCAACAGGAAGTGAGGGGACGGTCCTGCTGAGAAGATGGCTACTGCTGCCACTGTGCCCAGACACCCCCAGCCCTGCCAGCAGGCCACTGGCTTGACCCTCAACTGTCCCTACCTCTTTGGTCATCTGCACCACGCCCTTGGCCCAGCCCAGGCCCCACTCTCATGCGCAGGCTGTCTGGGGGGGCAGCAAGGGGAGTTCTTCCCATAAGAGAAGTGGAGCCTGGGGCCCTCCATGCCCCACAATTGTGGCTTCTCCCACGTAAGTGAGGGTCACGGGTTGTGGAACCCTCCTTCTCCCAGGCCCCACCGCCCGACCTGGGAGCCAGGCGCCCCTCACCTCCAGGCCTCACTCCTGCTCTGCCTGGCCTTGCTTGGCACCCCTTCCCTGCTCTGGGCCTCAGTACACCCATCCGTTGAGGGGGGTGACGGGGCGTGAGCAGATGAGTGGTTTTTAAATCCCTCCAGGGAGCTAATTCAGGAGCACAGCAGACATTGGACGTGTTGAGGCAAAAGTGAGACTTTGAGGGGCTTCTGTCGACCCACCGTTCTCTAGGACAAGAGAGTTTATTGTTGTAATTTATTTTTTATCATAAAAGATAATGATACATTTGAATCACAAAACAAATTTATGCTGATAAAAGTCTGCTTTTTATCTGTTTCGTGTGCAGGGGGCTGCTGGTGGTATTTCAACCATTCACCTCCCACTCGCTCCCCGAGTCAGGCCCGCTGGCCTTCCTACTCCTCTCCACCCCGGACAGGCCAGGCTCATTTCTGCCTCTGGGTCTTTGCACTTGCCGTCCCTCTGCCTGGAGCTCTTCTCCATGTCCTCACACGGCTTCTTATGTCATTCGGATATCAGATGAAATCTCCCCTCCTCAGGGGCCCTCCCTGTCCGCTCCTTATAGTCTTGTATCCCTGCTGGTCTCCCTGTATCCTGTTACCCCATTGAATGGGCATCATAACGCTGATCTTTTTATGCGTTTGGTGTTCCTTGTCTGTGCCTCTCTAGACTGTGAGCTCTTGCCCATCTCTGTCACTCCAGGGCCTAGCACAGAGCTTGGCACAGTCAGTGCTCGGTAAGTACTGTTGAATGAATGAATTAAAAGAGAGCTTAAGATAAGCATGCAAGCCCCTAAGTGACAAGTTCTCCACAGTCCTTGCAGTCCTAACACGTGGTACGTGCCCACCCTCGGGGAAGCACTGTCTAAAAGAGAGACTGCGAACTGGTGGCCCACTGCAGTGTTTAATTTTTGTTATTGCGGTAAAGAAAATGCATAACAGAAAATTCACCATCTTAACCATTTCTAAGTGTACAGCTCAATAGTGTTAGGTATATTCACATTGTTGTGCAACAGATCTCCAGAACGTTTTCATCTTGCAAAAATAAAACTCTATACCCATTAAACAACTCCCCATTTCCCTTCCCCCTCAGCCCCTGGTAACCACCATTCTACTTTCTGTTTCTATGCATTTGACTACTTTAGGTACCTCATATAAGTGGAATCATACAGTATTTGTCTTTTCATGACTGGCTTATTTTGCTTAGCACTATGTCCTCAAGGTTCATCCATGTCGTAGCACGTGTCAGAATTCCCTTCCTTTTTAAGGCTGAATAATATTCCATTGTATGTGTACATTTTGTTTATCCATTCCTCTGTGGATGGACACTTGGGTTTCTTCCACCTCCTGGCTATTGTGAATAATGCTGTTATAAACATGGGTGTGCAAATATCTCTTCGAGATTCTGGTTTCAATTCTTTTGGGTATATACCCAAAGTGGAATTGCTGGACATATGGTATTATTGTTTTTAATTTTTTTGAAGAACTTCCATACTGTTTTCCATAGTGGCTGCACCATTTTACATTCCCACCCACAGCGTACAGGGGTTCCAATTTCTCCATATCCTCGTCAACGCTTGTTATTTTCTGTTTTTTGATAGTAGCCGTCTTAATGAGTGTGGGGTGATATCTCACTGTGGTTTTGATTTGCATTTTCCTAATGATTAGTAATATTGAGCATCTTTTCATATGCATGTCGGCCATTTGTATATTGTCTTTGGAGAATGTGTTTTCAAATCATTTGCCTGCTTTTAAATCCAGTTATTTGTTTTGTTGTTGAGTTATAGATTCTTTATATAGTCTGGTTATTAACCCTGTAGAGATATATGATTTGCGAATATTTTCTCCCATTCTGTCAGCTGCCTTTTCGCTCTGCTGAGTGTGTCCTTGGATGCATAGAAGCTTTTAAGTTTTATATAGTCTCATGTATCTCTTTTTCCTTTCATTGCTGTGCCTTTGGTGTTATATCCAAGAAATCATTGTCAAATCCAATGTCATGAAAGTTTTCCCCTACCTTTTTTTTAGAAGTTTTATGTCTTAAATTTAGATCTTTAATCCATTTTGAGTTAATTTTTGTATATGGTGTTAGGTGAGGGTCCAACTTCATTCTTTTGCATGTGGATATCCCGTTTTCCCAATACCGTTCGTTGAAAAGATTGTCCTTTCCCCATTGAGTGGTCTTGGCACCCTACCTGAAGATCATTTGACCACGTGTGTGAAGGCTTATTTCTGGACTCTCTATTCTATTCCATTGGCCTATATGTCTGTCTTTATACCAGTACCACACTGTTTTGACTGCTGCATCTTTGTAATAAGTGTTGAAATCAGGAAATGTGAGTCTCCTAACTTTCTTCTTTTTCAAGACTGTTTTGGCTATTCAGGGTCCCTTGACATTCCATAGGAATTTTAGGATGGGGTTTATCTATTTAATCTTTTTAAAATTAGCTGCTGTATCAGATAGAATTAAATTCTTTTGGGTGTTAAAAAAAAAAAAAGGCTGAAGGAAGGCAGCTAGATCTTCGTACAAATTAGGAAAAGATGCCCATTCTCCAGAGACTTTTTTTCCACCTACTGGAAAATTGTTGTAATTTGTTCATTTCGTTCGAATAAGACATTCCACTACTATACTCCAGAAAATGGTCACAATACACATAGAAATCTGCAATGTCCTCCACGTGGATGGTGTGTCTTCAGCCACAGTGCCCGGTCCAGGGAGGTGTGTCAGCTCTGCACCGTCACCAAGGACCCAGCTTCCTTTTATATTTCTGCTTCACCAGGCTCAGCCCTTAGCTCTTGCTCACAAGATGGCTGCTGATGCTCATGTCTGTGTTCTGGCAGGAAGAAGAAGAAGGGCCAGGGCGGGGGTGGGAGGGGCAAAATGGGCCCCTCTTCTACCAACTTAAAGCCCCGCCAGAGAGATTTTATGCATCTCCACTCAGGGAGACCACAGCTTCTATGTCGCTGGCCGCTCCTGACTCCCAGGGAGGCTGGGAAATGCATTCTTTTGCCCGGGCACGTTGCAACCTTGAATACAGAGTTCTTAGGGAAGAAAGAAGCCAGTAATGAGAGGGTGACTTCGGATTCCCCGTGGTTGCCAACATAAAGAACACAGGCAATTTCCATACAGAAATTCCAGTTCCAGCTTCTCCTGAATACGGGAAAGATCTGGCAGTGCTAGATCTGCATTCCCACGTGGCAACAACTGGCCAGAGCTGAGTATAGCCTGCCCCGTTATATTTTATGTTCAAAGCTTTAAAATTAAAATTTAATACGTTTCTTAAAAATAGGCATTACATTCCTTCAAAATCCCAAAGGTAGGTATACAGTGGGAAACCTCCCTGACATCCCATCCCTGCCACCAAGTTCCTGTCCCAAGACACAGCTGGTGTTATCTGTTACCTGGGGAGTTTTCACGTGTATACAGGCAAATGCACGTACATGCATATTCTCTGCCCCTCCTTTTTCACATAAATGGTATAATTCTGTATGCTGTTTGTATCTTGCTTTTTTCATGTAACAATGTAGCTTGGAGGTCATTCTGTATTGCACCCCAAAACCTTGCTCATTCTTTTTTGAAGCTGCATTGTTTGCCCTTATATAGATGTACCTTGACCACTTCTCTAGTGATGGACATTTAAATTGTTCCCAATAATTTAGTTTACCAAAAAAAAAAAAATGTTGCAGTGAACAATCTTATACACAAGTCATTTAGCCTATGTGGGAGTATCTCTGTGTAACGAATCCCTAGAAGTGGAGTCATCTGGTCAAAGAGCACGAGCATGTGTGATCTTGGTAGACACTGCCAAATTCCCCTTCGGAGGAGGGGGCCAGTTGACACCCCCAGAAGCAATATCTGACAGTGCCTATCTCCCCACATCCTTGCCAACTCAGAGTGCTATTGAACTCTTTAATCTTTTGCCAAACTGTCAGGCAAAAATTGGCGTTGAACTATAGTTTTAATTTGCATTTCTCATTATGAGAAAAGATGAGCATCTTCTCCTGTGTTTAGGAGTCATTTGTATTTTCTTTTCTGTGACCTGTCTGTTTGTATCCATTGCCATTTTTTGAGTAGTCAGTCTTTTTCTTATTTATTTCTAGGAGCTCTTTATATATTAGGAAAATTAACTCTTCATCTGTGATATGAGGAGCAAATATATTTCCCAGTTTGTCACTTATCTTTTTTTAAAAAAACTTTCTGAAATATAAGACACACGGTAAAGTGTCAAGTGATAAGTGTGCAGCTTGCTGAATCTTCACAAAGTGAGCCACCTGTGACACTTGTCGTTTATCACATTTATCATCATTTATCATGAGCCTTTGCCATGAAAAGTCTCTTATTTTTACATAGTCGAGTTTATCAATCTTTTATTTTATGATGTCTAGGTTTTGTGTCATAGTTTGGCCTTTCCCAGTGTGAGAGTTAAAAAAAAATCTGACATTTATTTTAGCATTGTTGCTGTTTTATTGTTTTCATTTAAATTTTAGTGTAATTTATGCTGGCGTAAGGTGTGAGGTATGGAGCAGCCTTATTATTATTTTTTTCAGATGGCTAAACCTTGTGCCAACACCATTTATTGAATAATCTGTACTTTCTTTACTAATCTGAAATGGTGCCACATCCTACACTAAATTCCTCTGGCCTCTTTCTGGATGTTCTGGTCCGTTTGCTGTCTGTCTATTCATGGGCCGTTTCAGACGCGATGCCTGATTTGGAGGTATATCAAGCACTTCTGTGCTGCGTGTTCCACACATCAGCTGCAGTCGTGAATGGCCTGGACCCTTGAGTCCTCAGAACACTGACTCCAGAAGTCGTGTGACCTTGAGCAAGTGACTGCATCTCTCTGCCTCAGTTTCTCCATCTATAAAGTGGGGATGGTAATAATACCTACCTCACGGGGTGGCTGGGAGGGTTAATTTAACGTGTTGTGTAGAGTGCCTAGAACTGTCCAGCATACAATACACACTAACTGGGAACCATTCATGTTTATTATTTAAGGCCATTTTTAATCCTTTCTTCAAGCCTGTGATGTAGAAGGTATTGTCGACTCTATTTTTGGCCGAGGAAACTGGGGCTTGGAGCCACAAAATGACTCGCCCTGGCCCTTGGTGAGTGGCACTGGTTCCGAAAGGGTCCTTGCCCATTCCTGAGCCCCCCATGTATGGGCCCGGCCACCTCAAGCAGTTGGACCTCTCCGAGTTCTCAGGGGTGGGAGGGGCCTCCCCTGCCTCCCTCTCCCCAGCCGGCTGTGGCGGATCCTCAGAGAGGAAATGTCTCATGCAGCCCCAGCTGCCGGGGGGTGGGATGAGGCTTCACCAGGCGTCTGCAGCCCCAGCTCCCGTGTGAAAAGACCTCACAGGAGGAGGGACCCGGAGCCCCAGCAGCTCAGCCCCTCCCTACAGGGCCTGCGGAGTCGCTGCAGGGAACCCAAGTCTCCAAGGAGGCGGGGGCCTGCTCTGGGCCCTCCAAAGAGACCTCCAGCCCGCTGCTCACCAGTTGTGTGACCTGGGACGGGGCCCTGATCTCTCTGAGCCTCGGTGTTCCCTTCTGTCAAATGGGCAGTTGTGGCGGGACTCTCAGGAGAGGATGTGCACACAGCAGGGTGGCGTGGAGGGTTGACTTGCGGTGGCCTAGTAATGTGAGACATAAACAACGTGTTCTATGTTCATCACCCCCCACAAAAGCAGCTGGGCATGGAGAGGGAGAGCCCAAACTGCCAGATCAGAGGACTGTGCCAGGTGTGAGACAGAGGGACCGGGAGGGGAGGCTGAGTGGGAGAACAGTTTCTCCTACCAGCAAGAGAGAAAATGTGCACGAGCTGGAAAGGGCCCGAGAGAGTTTGAGATGATGAGGAGCGGGCGGGGTTTTTCCTCCCTACCTCTCCTTGGGGCCAGTGCAGGGCTGAGGGTGGAGTTGGGGGGGCGGTGCAGAGGGCAGGGGAGGAAATGCAGAAAAAGGCTCCCAAGGAGTTTGGGGTCTTTGAGGGAAAAGGAGACCAACGACCCTCTCCCCAGCTGGATTTGCTGGGCCAGGTCCTTACAGACAGATCCAGCCCCAGGAGTTGTGCTGGCAAATGAAGCTACAGGATGCAATATTTGGGACAGACTTATACAAAAACATTATTTGTTGGTTGTCTGAAATTCAAATTCAAATTTTTACTTGGTGACCTGTATTTTATCCCACAAGCCTACCCACCGGAGTGAAAGGGACAGAGAAGCAAGGGGATGGGAGGGCATTTCTGGGGGAAGGGCGAGGGGGTATCCCAGGGTCTATGCATTAGCGAAGGGGCCTTCCAGGAGCTTCTGCAGGCTCCAATGGGGGCACAGAAGGTAGCTGGGAGGAATGGCTGGTGTGCTTGCTGACAGGGAGGCTCATTTCTTCTCAGGGGTGATGTGACCTTGTAGCTGAGGGCTGGTGCCCAACCAGGCGTCAAGCAGGAGACTTGAGAAGCCTCAGCAACAGCAAAGACGAAGACGAAAGCCTTGAAGCTCTGGGGGAAACCACAGCGCTCCTGCTCGCCCTCCGCCACTGGGGCAGGTGGGAGGGGTGGGACCGAAGCAGCAGCCAGCCCCAGCTCAGTCCAAACCTGTTCTCCTCTTCCCTGTTGCCAAGTCACTTTAGCGGGCTCCCTCCGAGCCCTCACCGGCCCCGTGGGCCGGCCCGGTGGCCAGCGATGGGGAAGAACACCATGACCACCGTCATAAAATGGCTGGGACTCAGTCTTCAACGTGACTAAAAACCGCCAGTTTGGACTGAATTTCCCTGAACATGTCTCAATTATGTTGTCAGAGGCAGTGAGGGGACAGAGTCAAGAAAATAGTTTGGTCAGAGAATACGATCAGTACTGTTCTTCTGCTTCTGGATTCTGTGGACCGTCCTATTTGCTCCATGCATGGAGCGCCTGGCCTGGCGCAGGACCCCCGGGCCCCAGAAGCTGGGAAGGGAGCAGGGCCTGAGACTACTGAACCATGAGGGAATGGTATGAGGAAGGAGGTGCCGGAGAAGTGCCTCTTGTGACCGAGACCCTCAAGTGGCCGGGGCAGGAAGAGAGCTGGCCAAATGTTGACAGGAAGGCTGACACTTGAAGGGGTTGCAGCTGCTTATTTTTATTTCAACAACACTCACATGGCACTGACTGTGGGCCAGCCTTGTCTTATGTGCTTGGTAAATATCAGTTCAATTAATCCTCATAAGAGCCCTTGGGGATAGGACTGTTGTTATCACCACTTGGCCATTGAGGGCACCGAGTTGCAGAGAGGTTAACTGAAGTGACGTGCCCAAGGTCACACATCCAGGAAGGGACAGCCCCCGTCCAGGCCGAGCCCAGGCTGATGTTCAGTGAACACTGGGCTCCAGCCCTCAGCCACTGCTCACCTGCAGGGAGCTGGGCTGTTGGCCCTTCAACCAATAAATAGGATGTGGGTGGAGACGTCCTCCAGGGGAGGCCCTGTGCTGGGCTCTGGGACAAACAAGGAAACAGGACACCCTTTCTGCTCTTGCAGAGCACGTGGTCCCGTGGGAGAGACAGGCGCAAATGATTACAACCCAGTGTTCACTAATCAGTGCAACAAAAGGAGCCCATTGAGCGAGCATTTACCGTGGGCCAGTCCCTGCTATACGCGCCGTGCCCAGCTTATCTCCATCCTCGCAACGACCCCTTGAGATAGTCCTATTTTGTAGGTGAGTAAACTGAAGCTTAGAGAGATTCAGTGACTCACCTAAGGTCACAGCCAGCAAATGGCAAATTTGGGACTCACAAGGGAAGGTGTAGGGTTCTATGGGGGCATATCCCGGAGGGCTTCCCGGAGGAGGTGCTGCTTCCCTTGAGTGGTGCAGGAGAGGGGATTGGTCCAGTGGAGAGAAGCAGGAGGGTGTTCCAAGCAAAGGAAACCGCCTGGAGGCTGACGGGCCTGGCAGCCTGGGGGAGCTCACGGCGCCTGGCCAAGAGCTCTCCTGTGCGAGGGTGGCCCCTGCTTGCCATTCTCAGGGGCTCTGGCTGGGCTGGGTTCAAGGGGCAGGATGAGGCCCAGGTAAGGGACCCAGCCTTGCCCGGCCCTTGGAACAGTGTTGGTGCTGGAGTACCAGTCATGGAGGGGAGGGCCCGGGGAAGCCAACAGGGCAGAGAGGCCGTATTGTGTGGTGAGTCTGTACGTGGACTTGGGCCACAGACTGCCTGAGCTGGACTCCCTGCTCTGTCCTTTGCTGGCTCTGTGACCTTGATCAAGTCACTTCCCCTCTCTGAGCCTAAGTTGCCTCATCTATAAAATAGAGACAACAGTGTTTCATGGGCTTTTATGAGGATTAAACGTCTTAATAGATGCAAAGGGCTTAGAGCAGGGCCCAGTCAAGTCAGCACTCCAGAAGGGTCCACCGTCATCAGCACCGAGACTGTTTACCTGGCAAGTTTGCTGTTCTCACTTGGGCTGAGGAGAGCCGATGCTGGTTAGAGAGCCTGGTGCCCCAGCCACCTGCCCACATCTCAGACGTGGCCTCGCCAGCCCCACCACAAAGCCCCTGCCACACTCGGGGCCTGAGCCCGCTGGGGGTGGCACGGGCGGCTCTGGCTGGGGATGCAGAGGCTCCCGGCGGTTGGGGGAGGGGTGGGAACCAAGAAAAGCAGTGACTAAGACGGAACCGAGATGCTCACACAGAGAACTCCCCCAGAAGGTGGGCTCTTTCGCTTGGCTCTGGTGACTCATGCGGGGGCAGGTATGGAAGGTGCCAGGGCACAAGAGGTGACACATGTCCCTCCCAAGAAGCTGGTGGCACAGTGGGCTATGGAGAGCTGGCGGTGTCTCCCGAATTCTGGGGTAGGGAGGATAGACCCTGTGACTGGGAGGCCTGGAGTCAGAAAGACCTGGGTTCGGATTCCAGCCCCGTTACTTTGTAGCTATGTGACCTTGGGCAAGGAATGTCCCCTCTCTGTGCCTCAGTTTCCTCACCTGTAACATCAGACTAATTGAATCCACCTCCCTGCGTGAAACCGTTCCCGTTGTGCTTTATTGGATCTTGGCAACTCCCCACCTCAAAGATCTGCAGTGGCTCCCTCTTGCCCACACGACAAAGTGCAGCCTTCTTCTGTTAGGGGTGAGGTGGGGCGGGAACAGGGAATATCTGCAGACTCTGCACAGTCTTTATCTTATTTAAACCTCACACAAATCTTATCTTACAGCTGAGAAACCAGTGCTGCACAGATGCCCAAGTCGCCCAGGGCAGAGCTGGGTTTCCAACCCTCATCTGTCCTTCCCCATCCAGAATTCGTCTCTCCGTTGCCTACAAAGCTTCACCCAGTCAATAAAACGGCAGGAGTTTAAATGTGGGTACATTGTCATTACAAAGAAAAAAAAGCAGAGAGGAGAGAAACCCACAAATCACACTGCAGGGTCTCACCTCCTAAGGAACCTGCGCCAGAATGGCCGCCAGAGGCGGTGGGAGTCGCCCTCTCAGCCAAGCTGAGCCTTGGTGACACGGACAAGTAAGTTATGACCACCCTAACTTGGCTCCTGGGTCTTCATTCTATGTTGCCCAATTACATTTATGTGGCATACCTTTTCTGTATGTATAAAATCGTAGAGACACCAGGCCCTGACGATTTCAAAGATGAATTTAGCTAATCTTCAGAGAGTTTAAATTGATAAAAATAAAGATAATTCCAACCCTACTTAAACTATTCTAGGTCATAGAAAAAGATGGAAACTCTCCAGGTTATCTTATGAAGGCGGCATGGCCTTAATATAAAAACCTGATAAACACAACCAGCCAACGAGCAAATTACAACAAGAATGAAAAGCAAAACACAAGCTAGTAAATCGTAGACCAATCTCTCTATGACTTGGAGGCAAACATTCTAAATAAAATGCTAACAAGTAAAATACAACTGTATATCAAAAGAATAACATACTTTGAGCAAATAGAGCTTATTTCAGGAATGCAAGTCACGTTCCATATCAAGTAATCGATCAACTTAATTCTTCACATCACACCAAAGGAGAGTAACCATCTGGTCAGATCAACTGACGTTGAAAAGCCAGCTGAAAACATTCAATAGCTTTTCCTAAAAATACTAAAAAAAAATGAATAAACTACTTAAGTACAATAAAGTTTCTTTGCCAAAACCTAACACTAAACATCATTCTAAATACTACAGCCATTTCCCTCGGAGTCAAAACATCACAGTGTTTTGGAGGGTCTATTAAATATTCCAGGATGAAAAAAATGAAATGCTCACTATTGAAAAAGAAGAGGTAAGATAACTTGATATTGTAAGAAATCACTGTCTAGAAATGGGAGAAAGGAAACATTTCATCCACATTTATGTTATTAGGGGATAATTTAACAGGGAAAACGCAGGACTTCTATGAAGAACAAAATGTGTTGAAGGACAAAGAGAAAGAGCTAACATCAAGAATGGGATGACTTAAAACATCAGAAAAATGTGAATGTCCCCAAATGCAATTCCAATTAAAATACCAATGGGGCCTTTAAACAGTTAGATAACGCTGTATTAAATTCCACATGGAAAATGTCAAAAATCTGCAACCAGGGCAACTAACTAGACAATCTAGAGGTGGATCCAGTTATCCACGGGAATTTAAATCATTACAAAAGTGGAACTTCAATTCAGTCAGAAGAGGACAGTTTATTTGGTAACAGGGACCAGCAGAATTGGCTATCCATTTGGGAAAAAATAAAGAAACAAAAGTGGATCAATACCTCATACCATAAGCAAAAGTAAATTACAGATAAAGGCTTAATAAAAGTCTTCAAAGAAAATTTAGGAAACTATACTCACAATCTAGGGATTGGGGGAAATTTTTAAATGAAGAAAAGAAGTCCAGAAGCCACCAAAAATCTTTTATATGAATCTGACTGTGTTGAAATTGGAAGAAAAAATTATGGGAAGATACCTTAAGCAGAGTCAAAGGATGATTTGTATTTGCAAATATGGCAGATGAACGGTCCGTGGCTGTCCTTACAGATTGACAGCAAAAAGACAAACAGCCCCAAAGAAAAATGGCAAAGGGTATGAAGAGACAATTCAGAGACGCACATCCAGATGCAAATACATGAACTCAACCTCACTGGGAAAGACAGATTCGAGTCCCAGTGAGCTAGTGCTTTACACCCATCAGGCAGGAAAAATGAAGGTGCAGGAGGGGTTGGGGGAAGCATTCTCTCACATACTACTGGTGGAAATGCAAACTGTCAACAAAGCAATCTGACAACATCCCATAAAAATTGTTTTGTAAAATCTCAAAACATTGACTTCTTCTGCATCTTTTATTGGACAGCTACAAGAAAATGTGCTCCACCAAAACAAGAGAGAAGACCAAGTAGAAGGAACATACCTAACACTGGAATAGGAGCACCAACAAAGAAAAGAGAGGAAAGGACTCCTCAGGAGGCAAACAATGAGCCAAGACAGACCCCAGGGTGGCACTGCGCAACAGACCCAGGGGGCAACAGGGTGACACTGTGCAACAGCCTCAGGGGGCAATCGGTTCATACCGGAGCAGAGGAGGGCACCCTAGCAGAGATTTCTTAAGATGATTGAATTTGAAAACCACTTAGATCTGCGCTCCGCTGTCCAGCCCTGGGAGCGTGGGACCGCCGTGGGCTCGGGCTGCTTGGCGAGGCTGGGGACCTGTGTCTGTTGGGTGAGCAGATCAGGTTTCTTGGGTTTTGTGAGACTCCACATGGGACGCCTGCCCCTCCAGAATGAAGGTCTTCCTGCCGGTGCTGCTGGCCATCCTCCTGGGTGTGGAGCGAGCCCACTGTCCGATGTGCTTCTCTTGCACGGATCAGAATAGCAATTTGTACTGCCCGAAGCCGACTGTCTGCTCTGACTCCAACAACTGCTGCGTGACCTTGTCTGCCGCTGTGGGCGTTGGAAATGGGGTGGACTTTGGCCACTCCTTGAATAAGGGCTTCTCCCCACCCATCTGCCCTGGGCCCCTGAGTGTTAATCTTGGCGTGGCGTCCACTGCTGCCAGACCTTCCTGTGCAACATCAGCGTGGCCGATGGAGGGCTTCGGGCCAGCGCCACGGTGCCGAGCCTCGGGCCTGCTGTTGGCTCTGCTGCTGCTCCGTCCCTGACCGCTGGGACCCTGTGCCTGGCCCAGACTCCCCAAGCTCAGGAAGGAAAGGCAAGCCCCTCCCAGACCCCAAGAGGATATCAGAGCCCTCCTCCTCCAACTCCTGTCTAATCCCACCCCCTCAGCGCTCGGTCCCTGGTCCCCACGGTCACACCTGCCCCCCGCACCTACACCTGCCAGCTGCCCTCACCCCCTGGGGTCAATGATGTGACCTTCCTTGGGAAACCTGGGAAGGGATGAAGGTCTCCCTGAAGGCTGAGTGTCCCAGAGTCAGAACTGAGTCCCGGGGACACTGGAAGGGGCACCTAAGCCCTAGGCCCTGTCCTGTCTGCCCCTGGTGGTGTGGATGATGTGCTTCATGCCACTGCGTCTCGGAAGGGGGAGCGGGTTCTGGTCGTGGGTGATCGGGTACACTCAGCTGTGTGACAGGTGCATCAGTGTGCCCCAGCTGTGCGTGTATGTGTGTGGCCATGTTGGATGTGTTTAGGGGAGGTGGGGGTAAGTGTCAGGAGTCCAGCATTAGCAGCCCGGAGAACTCCCACACCAGAGCTCCTTGCTTTGGGCATTTCCATAGCCCACATTTCACTCGCTTCAGCTCAGTGTTTTGGAGGACGGGTTCCACTGCTTCCAGGTCTGGGCTGCTGGACCCAGGAATCAGCTCCCACCTGTAAATCCTGCTGTGGCCCCCACCCCGCCCCCACACTGGAGCCCTCCTGCTGCTTTGGTGCCTCGAATAAACACGGATGTCCCACCCTCCCCCTGCCAAAAAAGAAAACCACCTAATCCATAATCCAACTGAATATCTTGAGAAATGACTTAAACTGGTGGAGAGTTTGGGGTTGAATTAATAATACAGACATAGCTTATTCTAAGCAAATGAAAAAAGGAAAATTACTAACACTAAGAAAACAAAAAGTTGTGCAGAAAGAAAAGGTAATCATAATTTACTGCACGGCTCAGCTCTGAGTAGAGTTTCCATGTCATCATAATGATTGCTAAGATTCTTGGAGGGACAGATTCATGTTTTTCATCAAATTTAGGAAGTTTTCAGCCATTATTCTTCAATTTTTTTTCCTGTTCCAATAAGTTTTTAAAGGATGATTATTGTAGCGGGGTTTGCAGCACCTGAAACTGGAAATGAGGTGAACGTCCACCCAAGAGGAGATGGTTGAACGAACTGTGAAGCATCCACATCATAGAATACTGTGTGGCCAAGGGACAGAATGAATTAGATCTATTTCAGCTGCCTTGGTGGGATTCCATCAAGTGTTCTTAAGCGAAGGGAGTAAAACAAATGGAAAGAAGGGTGAATAATAGGATTCCAGTTTTGTAAAACAAAAGGCAATCCCCTTTCCATGCTTACATGTGCTTGGGTACGATCATGTGATATAGAGAAGGTCCGAGAGGCAGCACGTTATGTCATGAGCTTTGGTTACCTGGGGAGGGATGGAGTGGAGGAGAGTCAAGAATGGGAGGTAAGCCAAAGAAAAGTGGAGACTGGCCAGGATAAACAGAGCCCATGTGTTACGACCCCACTATGTGTTTGCACGGGGGTCCAGCCTCGTAAAGGAATCCCTGAAGGGTGGTCACCAAGCAAAATGGCGGCTCCTTTGGGGTAGTGGGATTCTAGGTGATTTTACTTTCTTATACTTTTATATATTATCTTAATTCTTTATAATACATATGGATCATTGATATAATCAGAGAAGTCAATTAAATGAAAAAGAAAAGAAAAAATGAGAGGTCCTGAAATCCTGGGAGGGCGGGTTTCCCTGACCTTGGTCTTCAAGAGGGACCAAGGGTCTGTCTGTGCTGGGGAGAGGTCCAGGGTGCAAGGACATGTCCTTGCAGTTTAGTGCTTTCATATTCACTGAGGGCCACCTTGTTCTCAGGGACTCTGGGGGCCAAGCCATCGCAGGCCTGCTGGCACTCTCACTCCAGGACTGCAGGCTCAGCCGGGCTGCAAGGAAGGATCACCTGGGGGTCTTCAAACAGATCCTGGTGCCAGGAGTCTGATTTAATTTGTCTGGGTGGTGCCTCGGCATCTGTGTTGTTATTATCTGTAAATGATTATGAGTTTCTATTTTCACACAGCTTTTGGGAACCAAAAAATCCAGGCTTATTCAGAATGATAACACACAAGGCAGCTTCTGGTTTGTAATTTGATAATTATGCCTTCCTGGCGCAGACATCGGCAGCTCTCTGGTGCTTGGCCATGAACCATTTTCTATGTATCCATTTTGCCAAGCCTCAAAAGGAAAACATCTTTTTTAAAGCTACAAATTAAAAAAAAAAAAATCAGATCATGTCACACCCTGTTTAAAACCTTCAAGGGCTTCCTCGTGCGCTCAGGATAGAATCCAAGGTCCTTAAATGACCCGGATGGGCTGCCAAGAGCAGACCAGCCTCGTCCCATCGAGGCCATCCTCACTCAACTATGCTGCAGCTGCACTAGTGCAATTTCTCCCCAACCCCTGCCCAGCTTTTTATTTTTAAAATGTGCAAACATAGAAGAGCTGAAAGAATGGTATAATGACCACTCACATAGCCATTACCTGATTCAGTAATTACCATTTTGCTATATTGCTTTGTCTATGTTTGTGTATTTTGCTGAGACATTTGAAAGTTAGTTGTAGACATCATGACAACTCCTAAATACTTTAGCATAAATCTGTTAAAAATAAGGACATCTTCCCCTAGAGCCACATCCCATCATCATATCCAAGAAACTAATAGTGATTCTCTAATATCTTCTAATACTGAGTCCACATTCAAATGAACCCAACTATTCCCAAAATTCATTTTATAGATGCTTATTTTCCAAATCAGGATCCAATAAGGTTTGTACACTGCATTGGTTGTTATGTCTCCTCAGTCTCCGAACAGTTACAGTGAGGTTTGGGACGAGCAGGATCAGCAGCACATGGAATCTGTTAGAAATGCAACTTCTCCAGCCCCACTCTGGACCTCTGGACTCAAACTCTGGCGGTGGGACCCAGGAATCTGTGTTTTAATCAGCCAGGTGATTCTTATTCATGCTCAGGTTTGAGAAACACCTGTAGAAGAACTAGTAGAAGAGCCCCCACCTTTTCTTGCTCCCATGATGTTTACTTCTTGAAGAGACCAGGTCAGGTGTCTTCTAGAATACCTCACATTCTGGATTTGCTGGATTCTTTCCTCATGGTGTCACTTACCTTGTCCCTCTATCCTTAAGTGTCCTTAAGCAGCCAAGTTAAGAACTGCTGTGACAAACTTCTGGCCTCAGCCAGCAGAGGTCTGAAACCCCTCGGAGTCCTTGTGGTCCAGGATCTTCATGGAGCTCCAGGGCTGGGTCCTGGGGTCAGGACCACAACAGACACCATGGGTGAGTTGTTAAGAAAGAAACCCCTCTTTCCCCATTGCAACCCCAGGAAGGGAACCACCACTGCACCTCCAAGGTCACTCAAGGGAAGCCACTTCAGATTGTTTGTCCCAGGGGTGGGAGGGGAAGCAGATAAAGGCAGAGAAAGTCGGGGTATCTTCTGAGACTGGAAAAAGATAAGGGACGTGGGGACCCCAGATAGAGAATGCCTGCAAGGGGCATCTCTGAATCCTTCCAGAACAGCAGGACCAATGGCATATGACCCTCATATTCCAGGGACCTAAGCGTCCCTCAGTTCTCTGGTATCCCGTAAGACCCAGGATTTTTGTATGAATTATGCATATTTATGCATTTTAAAATACAATTGCCGGATTGCCCTCCAAAGAGGTAGGTACAACTCTGTGAAAAGCAATTTGGCAACATCTATCAAGAACCATAAAAATGTCATGCCAATTGACCTAGAAATTGTACTTTTGGAAATTTATCCTAAAGAGCTAATCCAAAGAGAGGCAAAATTATGAAGAATTTCAAGGGAGGGTCATTTGTAATAGTGAAAAATTAGAAGTAACTCTAGTAGTTAACAGTAAGAAGGTGGTTAAGTTAACTAAGGCACATCCACTGGGGAGGACACTGTCACGCCATTTAAATGATGGTTATGAGGCAGCCTCTGCAGCTGCTTAGAAAATGTTTATGAGACAACATTAAGCGGAAAAAATAAAGCAAGATACAAAATGTTAAACATGTGTCTTTGGTTCCTTTTGGTTGTGACAGAAAACCACTCCAAATCGGTTTAAAGCAAAAAGTAGATATATTATGGGGACCCAGAATATATCATGAAATCCAAGAATAGGAAGCCAGGCTTCATCTGCAAAGGAATTTAGAACCAGAAAATTGGTAAGTACCCAGCCAGTTACCTTCATGATCATCTCTTGCCTCTCCTCTCTGCTTTCCCCTGTCAGTTTCCTCCCTCTTGCTCTCTCTCTCTGCAGTCCTACTGTGGCAAAGAAATCTAATTCCTTTTCTTCATGGGTACATATTTCCCAGCCTCCCTTGCAGTTAGGTGTGGTCATATGACTAGTTCTGGCCAATGGAATGTGAGTGGAGGGTGTGTGTCCCACTTCTGGGACTAAGATGGTTAAGAGTGTGGATATATCTTCTTCTCTCTGTATTGTTTGCCATCTGTCAGCTGAGGCCCCGGGGGGAGCGGAGCCATAAGATAGAGGTCTTTGAATCACCACATGGAAGACCAGCTTCAGACTGTTATGTGAGGAAGTAATAAACTTCTGTGATGTTATGCTACAGGAGTCTGGGGATTTATCTGCTACAGCAGCCAGCAACGCTATAACTAACACACTGACTTTCTCTGCTTCTCTAGCTCATGACTAAACATAGCTGCCCTACAGCTTCTAAGTTCTCATATTTTTGATTTAAGTAGATGTTGACTGGCTTCTCAGTCTCAGTTCTAAACCTCCAGGTGAGAGGCTCTAATTGGCCCAACTTGGGACAGCTTGGGTCCACTCCTAATATGATCAGCTACCATACGAACATGGCGTAGGCCCCTCTCCCTGCCAGTGGAAGGGTAGGGCCATTCTTAAAAAAGGTGTCTACTGCAATATGTTCCAGTTCTTAAAAATATATATATGTATGTAGATAAGGAATAAGGAAAAATACAAAGGCAGTTATCCCCTAGTCCACGAGGAAGAAACAAAGGTGGGCTCATGGCAATGGCAGAAGGTCAGAGACAGAGAGCACCAGTGCGCAAGCCCCATTTCCAGCCTCTGTACCACACGGGCTAACATCGCACTGACCGCAGCAAGTCATATGTCTGACTCCGAATTCAAGAAAAGTGGCAGTCATCCTGCCCGTGGTGGGAGGGCACTGCAAAATCCCCTGGCCGAGGGCATGGGTACAGGGAAGGTGAAAGAGTTGGGGCCAAACAATACATCTGCCACACCCTGACCTGATTTTCCACTGGAGAATACCCCTTCTCGGTCAATTACTTTGGGTGGAGCATGTTGCAAGGCCTCAGCCAATCAGAGAACCGCATTGTCCTGGCCGTGGTGATTGGATCAGCGATAGATGCAGGATCCAATCGGAACGAAGCAAGCACAGTGCAAGCACCAACCTGGACTGGGCGGCTGGGAAAGGGAAGTTCACTGCTTCCCGCTGGTCATCAGTCTGAGAGGAAGAGAGTTGGCGCGGCTGGCAGCCATCCTACGCCGCAAGGAGAGAGGAAGACGTCCAAGAATAAGTCTCCCCAGCGGAAGCAGAGCAGATGGAGAGAGAAACCCGTCCTAGTGTAGAAGTTGAAGCCTCTGAAGTTGGTTCTACTTCTAGACTTTTCTTTTTCAAATCACCCAGTCTGGGTTGGGTTTTCTGTTATTTGGGACCAAATGGGTCCAGACAAATACACACTGATCTCAGCCTCAGACGTGAGCATCTAGTCTCAGCAGGGCTCAGTGACTTCTAGTGATTCAGGTCACTTGTGGCAGGGCCCCATAGATACTGGTGGCTTCAGGGGGCTTACAGATTAGATTTCTCTGGGTACCAGTCAGAAATCCTTTATTGGCAAGCAACAGACACAAAACTCAAATGGATTTGTGAAAATATATTGACTTATATAAGAGAAAAACCTATTTAGATCTAATTTCAGTCATGGATCCCTGTGCTCAAATAATGTCATCAGATTCCATTTCTTGGCCCTGCTTCAGTCATTCTGTGTAGGCTTTATGCTTGGCCAGAATCTCCCCAAGTGGTGGGAAAGATGGCCATCAGCTGGTCTAGGCTTACATCCCACAAGCTTAGCAACTCTAATGAAAAGAGAACACTTTTTCCCCTAAAGGGTGTAGAAAAAGGCCAGGCGCTGCCTAGCTCGGATTGTATGTCCATCCTGGAGCCAACTGCTGTGGCTCAGGGGATGGAATGTGCTGGTTGACCAGACCTGGGTCATGTGGCCACCCCATGGAGCCAAGAGGTGAAGTCAGCCCCACCTGAACCACATGGATCAAGAACATGGAAGGGAAAGTTGGGGTGCTGTCACCTCAAGAAAGGGGAGAGAGTGGGTGCTGAACAGGCAAAAATAGCAGACGTCCACTATGTCTTATATTACTCTTAGCATCCTGTAGTCCTTATCACAAGTGTAATTACAAATAACCCCAAATCCTCCACTTTCTGCCGTCACCCTCCATTTACCTTTAACATCGAAATAGAATGATTCGAGCCCCCTTACACATACTAAGGATACGATCTCTCTGAGGACTCTCAAGTCGGGGCTCACTGTCTCGAGTCAGGCCGTGCCCAGCCTACTTCTTTTTTTTTCTTCTTAGCTTTATTGAGGGTATAATTGACAAATAAAAATTGTATATATTTAAGGTGTACAACTTGATGTTTTGATATGCATGTATGTTGTGAAATGATCACCACAATCAAGCTAATTAATATATCCACCACCTCACATAGCTAGAATTTTTGTGTGTGGGGAGAACACTTAAGATAGATACACTTTCTTAGCAAATTTCAAGTATGCAATACAGAATGTTAATTGGACAGGCCACTTGTTGGCTGTCCCTGTATGCTCTTGGCCTCTGGAGCCACCATCCTATTTCTGCCCTCCTTTGACTCCAAATGGAAATCCCTGAATTCCTCCATTGCCCCAAAGCTCCATTAGCCCAAGACTGGGTGATGAACATTCTCCTCCCTTCAAATGGCAGCAAATACCTCTAAATTATTTTTCATACGCCCACATTTCCACCCTGAACCAGGCACTAGATGGGTGGGTAGGGCTCTACGTCTTGAGAGAGAGAGGCCACTGCGTACGCTCTCCCTCAGTGGTGTTAGTTGACTAGGCATCTTTTGCCCTGTGGGAAGGGTATGATGGGACCTTTGAGGTTGCCTCTTCCAATACCCTTGTCTTGGCATGCTTAGCTGTCACTGGTGAGGAGTTGGGAAATTTTGCAAGGGCTCCAGGAGCATCTTGGAGAAAAAGGGAATCAAGAATACAATCCCTTCCCTTCTGAAGTTCAGTGTTACAGGAACCTTTTTGATGGACTGAGTTAGTCTAGACTGAAGACCATGGGCAGACAAGGACACTAAGTGCCCTGGGAAGGAACTCGCCATGATCAAGGGGAGGTGACCCAGGCTAAATGGAAGGACCTGAGGTGTTACAGAGGTTGGTCTGGTTCGAATACAGTGCGTGCGTGAGGCTGGAAACCCTTCTGGTCAAGCGCCTTTGGCCTGGCAGGATGATGGCTTTATCACCCCAGAGGATGCATGATGAGTTCAGCTGCCACGCTGAGTGGCAGGGATTAGCAACAGCAGCAGAAAACCAAGGCCCCCTAGTGGTAAGTCCTGGCCTTCTCTGGCACATCGGGAGTTATAAAGAGCTGGTATCTGTACACCAAGGGGGAACCAGTGATGCTGTTTGCATTTGTAGATTTTTCCCTCCACCCCTTAACAATCCATTACAGTGTTCTGTTAAGTAAAGGGATTACTGCCCCCAGGTATCCGCCTTTATCACTGCAGGCAAGTGGTAGATGTTTTGAAATGACAGTTTTGATCAAATTCTTGGGTAGGAGTCCTTCCGCTCTGATCTAGTCTGGGTGGATTTTTTTTTCTTCTTCTTTTCTTATTTTTTTTCTCTTTCTTTTTCTACTCTCCACTGTCCATTTCACAGATAATTACATAACCTATTTAACGTCTGTTTTCCTCTTCAGAAAGTAAGCTTCAGGGGATGGGGATTGTCTTGTTTATTGCTGTATCCTCAGCCCCTAAAACAGCATCAGGCATTCATTCATTCGTTCGATGAATCACTACGGAGTGCCTGTCATGTGCCTGGCCCTGTACTAGGCATGGGGGTTGGGGAGGGGAGTAGCAGTCTGCCAGACACTGACTCTGCTCTTTTGGAAGCTACATTCTGGTGGGGAGAGATGGGAACAAACAAGTACGTAGTACTGCGAGTGGTGATGAGGGCTCAAGGTGTAATGAAGCAAAGGTGGGGGGGGGTGTCTGCTCCAGAAGTGTCTTCTGATCTGCTGACATCTAGAGAAGGAGGGGGCTCCAGGGAGACCTGGGACAGTCCAAGGCAAGGGTACAGGCCCTGAGGGAAGAGCGTGCCTGGCCCTCCTATAGGCCATTGTGGCCTGAAGGTAGCACAGGAGAGGAGCAGACAACGAGGCCAGGACCTTGAAGGCCACTGTAAGGACTTCAGCTTTGATTTGGGTGGATTAGGGAGCTAGTGCAGGGTTTCGAACAGAGTGACAGATCTGTGAAAAGACTCGCTCTGGCTCCTGTTCTGAGAAGGCTGAAGACGCTCAGGAGAAGAGTCGGGAGAGCAGCGAGGGGCTACAGCAATAGGCCAGGTGAGGGGTGACGGTGTCCAACGGGGGCAGTGCAGTTGGCCAGAGTGCTCAGGGTCTGGGTAGACCGGTATTTGAAGGCAGAGCCGATAGGATTGTTCTGTTGACACAAGTAGGAACTTAACAAATATTTGCTGAATGAAATATTTGAATCAGGAAGCGCCCTCCAGCCCCCCCAACCCTTCTGCTTTTAGGACTCCCACGTCACCTGTCGCTGCAGTCTCTGCAGCCTCTGCCCATTCAGCCTCCTCCCACCCGGCTAGGCCCCGATGCCCAGGGAACTCCGAATCCTCTGCTCTCCGTCTTTGGGCAGCTCCCAACTCCTCCAAACCTGATGAGCTTCCCAGTTACATCCTTTCCCAGCACCCAGCCTTGTATGTGGGTAACATCTGTCTCCATGACTAGGTCGCTGGCCGCCCGAGGACAGGGCCCTGTCTGTCCTGCTCACTGCCCTACCTCTGGCCCCTGGTAGGAAGCCCGGGACACAGAATGTGCTCGGTAAATATTTGCTGAGTGGTGACTGGATGAATCGGTTCCTCTGGGCTTCTGCTTCTATTTCCTGCCCAGTCTGAAGGGCTCCGGGCTGAAGCTGGACTCTAGGCCAGGGACAACTCCCTGCCCCTTCCCCAGAACCCGGGTCCTTGTTCCCTCCACACTCAAGCCCTGGCCTGGGCCTGCTCCAGTCCTGAGAGGTCACAGGAGGCCTGGAGTAGCTGCCCTCAGACTCTGCAGATGCCACCTTAGAACATCTGTCAAGTTTTCAGTTTCTAGAGTAATTCTGTGTGCCCACCTCTCTACCCCATATCTGAGACAAGACAGCCACCCAGTGGTAATTTTTCTAAACTCTTGTTTATTTTATAGCAATTGTCATGATTAGAGAAGTAAATAACACATTTAAAAACCTTCTTGGGGCCAAAGGATGCCAGAGTATTTACAAACACATGGTGGGGGAGGGTGGCAAAACATGAGGGTCTGGGGCTCTGGGGCTGGGATTCCACCCAAGCCCTGAGCCAGGCCTGGACTCTGATGCCAGCCACCAGGACTGTCCCACCGGCCAGTCTGGGCTCTGGGAGCATCGGCGGGCCTGGTGGGAGACCCTCTAGCTAACCTGTGGCCCTGCCTCCTGACCAGGGGGCTCCCCACACCCCACAGGCCAGCTCAGAGGGGCCTCTGGGAAGCACCGAAGGACAGGGGACATTGTGGGGGGCACAGGGGCTGGAACAGAGGTCAGGGATGACCCAGCCTGCCCGGGGTGGGACAGAGACACACACACGCACACACACACATACACCTTCACAGAAGAATCGCAAGGGGGGGATTTTTTTTGTGTGTGAGATTTTTATCTTCTAAGTCTTCATGTCTACGGCGTTATTAATTTTTTGCTATTTATTTTTTGTTTCTTCGACAGTGACATAAACTGAGGTAAACATCTGTGACCAACACCTCTCCTAAGGGGCAAAGGGTCCCAACCCGATCAGCAGAGGAGGAGGCAGCAGCAGTGGGCCTGGACAGGGAAGGAGCAGACCTGGTTCTGGTTCTGGTTCTGCCTCGGGCCCTTGCTGCCCCTCTCCGTGCCTCTGAACACAAGGGCGAGGCTACAGAACTACGGTCCCTTCCCAACGCTAACATCCTAGATACTACGACAAGGGAGAAACTCCCACACAGGATCTCAACAGAGAAAGAGAGAGAGAGGGTGCACGGCAGGGACGTCTACTTGGAATCTCGCTTCCTTGTTATTGCAGGAGAGACAGGATGTCGAGAGGCCTAAGGCAAAAGGAGAAGTTGCGGCTGGGAGAGGCGCCCGGATGGGCTCAGAAGGAGCTCCAGGTGAGCCGGGGGCAGTGATGGGGGCCTTCTCGGAGACTTGGCCCTTAGTGGGAGGAGGGGTTTGCTACTTACCTGGCGTGTGCAGGGCCCCAATGCCCGCTGGGGAGGTGGGTCTCGAGAGGGGCGGGCACACCGAGGAGAGGGGTCCAGGCCCTGGGGCAACCGCACACTGTTTGTAAACTGGACCCGGGCAGGCCAGGGGGACCTATAGCCCTTTTGCGCGGTAGGAATGAGAAGTGAGTAAAGAGGTGGGGGCTCTAGGCCAGAGGGTGGTCAGGGCCCCCTCTGGTCAGCCTGGCCATCAGGGAGTCCCCTCAAATGGCCTGGAACCCCAGAAGGGATCCTGACAGATGTGGCCCGGGATGGTGGATGGGGCACTGCCAGGCAGAGGGAGCAGCCTCACCCATATTGAGGTTATTGCGGGGTCCCGGGCCTCCACAGAGAGGGCAGGGGTCATGAGGGGGCGCTAGGTGAGTCTGTTTTGCTGCCTAAGGGCCTGAACCAACCTGCAGGTGCCTCCTTGCAGATTCCCTGAGGGGTGTGGTGAAACGCAGGCCTGGACGCCCTCTGGCAGCTGCCTGGAGAGAATCCTGGGGCGGGGCTGAGTCGCTGAGGCGTCTGGACGCAGTCACAACACACAAGGCTCACGTGCACTCTACTCACGCTCACACCGCACACACACCTATCACATACTCACTCCCTCACATTTCCACACCCTCATTCTCATACCTGCAGCAGCACACTCCACTGCCAGCAACTTAGGAGGCATGGAGATGGGGTCAGCGGGCGGCAGACGTGTTCCACCCCAGCAGAAACCCAGGAGTAGTTCCTGGCATAGTTCAGCCAGAAGCCCAGGCGTCCACGTCTGGGCTGGGGTAGTGAGGATCTGCGAGGCCCCCTGGGTCTGGACAAGGTGCAGCCGGCAGGGGGAGCTGGGCCAGCCCTGGGCTCTGCACTCTGGGCTCTGCATCCCCTGCCCTAGGGATGCAGTGGCAGCTGAGGCCCCTGCCCCGGGAGCCCTTCTGTCCAGGAGTTGTCAGGACAATCCCTGGGGAGGAGGGGGGATGCTACTAGAGCCCCACCTCTCAGTGGCTGTGTGGTCCCAGGCAAGTTGCCCTCCTGGCGGGCTCAGTGTCCTCCTCAGGGGAATGGGTTGTGGGGGAGTCACTAGATCCTCGGGGCCTGTGCTTGCACACACACACACTTTTGCAACGTCCAGACATTTTGCTACATTTTGCAGGGGGCTTGGCCTCTCCCCTCCAGCCTCCCAGGAAAGGGGCAGGACGCAGCTGAGCAACACCCCTGCCCTCAGCTCAGCGCCGTCCTCCCAGCCAGTGCCCGGGGGGCCCTAAGCCCCTTCTCTGCCCCAATACTTCAGTCCCTTTCTGTGCCCGGGGTGGGGGTTGGGGGACAGGGTGGGGTGCCAGGAGAGCAGGACCCGGGGTGGGACTGCGGGGTGATCTGCCAGGGGGTGCAAAGGGCCAGGAGCAACTCGTCAGGGTTCCGGGGTTCAGGGAAGTATCAGGGAGTCTGCCCGCAAGCTCCTAGGTGTCAGGGGTGCCTCAGAATCCTCGGGTCTGTGGAGCTTGGCTCCTCCGGGCCGAGCCCCTGCCCCGCAGGCCGGGCAAGAGGTCTTTCGGTGGCTATCTCACCAGCCTGCCGCTGCCCGGGCCGGCGTCCCGCCTAGCCTACCACTACTCCCTCCCGCCGCCGCGGGGGCTGCTCGGTTTCGCCGCGGCAGCCACCCGGGCTTGGAGCGGGCCCAGCGCGGCTCCCCGCGCGGCCTGGCTGCGTGCACGGCGCCCCGGCCCGAGGGCGGCGGGGGCGGCTCAGACGCAGATCTCGATGGCCGTGGCCAGCACCACCTGCCCTTTGCTCTTGTCCGGGCGGCCGTCGGTCCTGCCTGGAGGCCCCGGGGGCGCCAGGCCGGCCTCGGGCACCGGCACGGGCCCGGGCCCGACGGCGGGGGGCGCGGGCCGGGAGCCGCTGCCACTCTCGGTCAGCACCGTCCGCTTGAGCGGCGCGGGCGCCTCGAGGCGCAGCGGCCCGGCGGCCGGCAGGCGGTCCCCGGCGGCGGGCTTGCGCGCGCGGTGCGAGGGCCGGCGCCGCAGCTCGGACGTGAGCTCGTGCTTGAGGAAGCGGAAGACCTCCTTGGCCGGCCCGCGGCGCTCGGGCTCGAGCGCCAGAAGCCGCTGGAACATGCGCAGCGCGGGCTCGGTGAAGCGGCGCCACTGCGACGGCAGCCCCGGCAGGCGGCCCCGCTGCCAGCGCACGAACTCCTCGAAGAAGGCGTCGGCGCCCGAGGCCGCCTCCCACGGGAAGTTGCCGGTGAGCACGCAGAAGATGAGCACGCCGAAGGCCCACACGTCCACGCCCGTGTCCACGGCGAAGCCGTCGGCGCGGCCCGCCTGGCACACCTCGGGCGCCGTGTAGGGGATGGTGCCGCTGACGCGCTTCACGCGGCAGCCCACGCGGCGCGTCATGCCGAAGTCGGCCAGCTTCACGCGGCGGCACTCGCGGTCGAACAGCAGCACGTTCTCGGGCTTGATGTCGCGGTGCACCAGCTGCCGCCCGTGCATGAAGTCCAGCGCCAGGCCCAGCTGCTGCACGCAGCGCTTCACCGTGTCCTCGGGGAGCCCCACCTGGCGGCCGGCGGGGAGAGGGCGCTCAGAGCCTGCCCCTGCCCCGCCGGACCCGGCGCAACTTCCAGGGCTGCCCTGCACCCACTCCGGGTGCTGCGGCTCTGGTCCCACCCTCGGCCTGGGCCCCGCCCCCGATCCCACCTGCGCATCTCCGGCTCTCCCTCTGGCTAGGCGGTTTTCACCCCCCCACCCTTTTCCCCAGTAACTGCAGGAGCCGACCAGTACTCAGCGCCGACCGTGGGCCAGGTGCTGTGTTAAGCGCCCTATTCCGCACTGTCTCATCAACTCCTCACAGCGGCCACTGTTAGCCCATTTCCTGTAGGGGGACGCCGAGGCTCTGAGAGGCGGTATCACTTCTCGAGTAAGCGGCAGAGCAGATTCAAGCCCGGCACTGGAATCCTCCCGGCACTTTCCTCTCTCCCGGGCACCTCCTCTGGGAAGCCTCTGATGGCCCTGCCGCCTCCCCTCTTCCGCCCCCACCCGTTCCTATGCAGACGCAGAGGCGGTGCTGTTGGACTTCATCCCATCACCCTGGCTGCTTCCTCCCCGGTGCTTATGTTATCTGTTATCTGGCTTCTTGCATGTCTATTTCCCCCAGAGAGCAGGACCTGTCTTGTTCACTGTGTATCCCCTCCAAACAGTGACTGGCATACAGTAGGTGCTCAATAAATACTTGATGATTAAATGAGTGGCCTGACTCTCACACTCTGGGGGCGCGGAAAACCATCTCCCCTCCCTGGGCCGCCCCCCAAGTACCTGAGGAGGAATGATGTCGAACAGGTCCCCCGCGGGCGCGTACTCCTGGGCGAAGACGTAACAGTCTTCCGTCTCAAACACCACGTCGAAGACCTTGATAATGAAGGGGCTGGAGGAGAGGCTGTTGGTGATGCTCACCTCCCGCAGGAAGTTCTTCAGCTTGGTTTTGCTCTTGTTCACAAACTTCAGCGCCATTTTCGTTCCTGATGGGGCAACAGCAAGGGTGGTGAGGACCCCATCTCCCTGCGCTCCTGCACCTTACATATACCCATGTCTGCACAGCCTGTCCCGGCCGCAGGGCATGATGGGGGCCCCAGTGGGCGTGACTGTCCTCGTCTGACAGGTGGGAAACTGAGACCCAGCCTGCAGCCCCGGATGAGGAGCACCTGCTGCTTCTCCCACCCTCTCCCGTTTCCTTCCTGACACACTCTACTTATTTCTCTTGTCTGTCTCCCCAGCTAGAATGCAGCTCCCGGAGTGCAGGATCCTTTGTCTTGCTCACTGCTGTATCTCCAGTGCCTACAACAGAGTCCGGTGCACAGCAGGTGCCCAACAAATGTTAGTTAAATGGATGAATGAATAAGACAGACTAGACACTGGGAGGTGAGGGCCTGCAAGGCACACATCCCTGACTCTGTGCGTGGGCAGGCGTCTGTACCCACCTGGGTGATGTACAGATGTGTGTCCACACAGCCCTGCCTTCAGCACGTCACATCCACAACTTACTCCTCATAATGACCCCATCAGGTGGGCACTAATGCTACCCTGTTTTACAGAAGAAACCTAGGCATAGAGAAGTTAAGTCACTCGCCCAAGGTCACACAGCAAGCAAGTAGCAAAGTCCAGGTGACCCCATGTCCAAGTGTTCCTGCTGCCTTCAGTCGGCACAGAGCCCCTTACCCCAGGTGTGAGCAGCTGTGGGCATTCATGCAGCCCCCATCCCTGACTGCTGAGTGGGCACTGCTGGGAGCCTAAAGTGTGGGGACGGCATCAGGCTCCGGGGTTAAGCAAGAAGATTCTGGAGCTGAGGACTGGGGTCTCGTCCTAGCTCAAACCCTCTGTTGACCTTGGCTGAGTGACTGAATCTCTCTGGGTCTCAGTGTCCTCATCTGAGAAATGGAGAAGACCATAGTGACCTCTCAGGGTCATCTCCCACACCTCCTTAAGCATGCTGCTCTTCCCCAGGACCCTGCCTCAGTTCTGTCCACCTCCTTGGGGTCAGCTATCACCAACATGCCAGTGATTCCCCAAACACCACTGCCAGCCCTGACCTCTCCCCTGAGCTCCAGATGTCCCGTTGGCTGTCCCAAAGGCACCTTGCTTGGCCCTCTAGTCTGGGTGATCTGCCCCAGATTCCTCCCTTGTCCCATCTGCCTGCTCTCCTCCTCCCCAGGCCGCCTCAGGCTGCATCCTCTGCACCTAGACCACTGACTCCACCTCCCTGCTGGCCTCCTGGCCTGGGCAGAAAGCACCCAAGAACTCCAGCCAAGTCCCCGCCCCAGCCTTCAAACTGGCCACCCTGCAGACACTCACCTGTGCCCTTGTAGGCCACCAGGTCGACCTTCCCATAGGTGCCCTTGCCCAGCTCCCGGACGAGTTCATAGTGCTTGGTGACATCGCTAGCAGCCAGTGTGCGGAGGGTCAGCGCCTGCATGTCTTCGGTGAGGAGGGGCACGCCAGCACCCAGCCCAGGGGCAGTCCCTGGCCCACAGCAGGGCAGGGAGTGTGGAGGCTCGGGCTCTGGGCAGCCCACGCTCATCTTCTCCCTGGGGGGGGGGGTGTGTGGCATGGAGTGTGCGACTTCAGGCCAGGGCCCCCTCCTCCATCCCTCGGGCTGGCCCCGGACGCCAGCCCCAAGATGACCACGAGGGGGCGACAAGCATCTTTGCTGCATCACCTTTCCCCAAAACTTGAGGGCCAGGCCTGAGCCAGCGCTCCCTGGAGACAGAATCACTGCCCCCTGCCCCCGACCTGGGTACCGCCGGCCTGTCTCACGCCATCGTCCAGACATAGCATCAGGCATGAGACTGACACAAAGACACACCATATACCAGGTGTGCGCATTCACAAGTATGGATCAGCACCAGCTGTTTGCCAGGTGCTGTTCAGAGCCTGGGGGACACAGCACTGAACAAACGGAAAAGAACATCCCCGTGATGGGATTTACATTCTAGAGGGGAGACGGACCATAAGCACAGTGGATACATGAATTATGTACTGTGATAAAAGTGATATGGGCTGTAGAGAAAATAAGGCAGGGGTGGGGGTGGGGTCTGAGGCAGGGGTAGCAGTAACAGATACCTCGGCCCCAGGGTCTTAGACAAAAGCAGGACGGTGCAGATACCACACTCCCACCCCAGCCTTATAATCCCTCCCCCACTGCTGCTCAGGCACACACAGCTACAGCTGTACTCCTGGGGCCCACCCGGCGCCCCCAGACACTAGGACAGAGTGCTTGTCCCACAAAGAACCAGCCCTCCCCCACCTCACCCTCCACATTCACAGCCTGACTGACCCCTGCAGTGTCCACACAAGCTGGAGTGGGCTTCCTGGATACACCCACCCCTCTGGGGTACTGAGTTTATCTCCAGATGGCGTTGGGGGTGCAGGAGCTGCAGCGGGGAGAGCCAGGCCTGGGTGACAGTGAGCACCCATCTGGGGCTCCATTGCTGTCTGTCTGGCGGGGGAGGGTCGGACTGGGGAGCTGAGCCTCCAGGAGCAGGTGCCCGTGTGCACGCACCGCAGAAGCCTCCGTAAGCCGCCTGTGGCCCCCAGGAAGCCTGCCTCCTGGTGCACCTCCACTGTCCTCACCTCGCTCCCTTCTACCTCCAGTCCCAGGTGTACTCAGCGTCCCCAGCCTGCCCCTCTGCCCCCACCCCTGCCAGACAACCATGGCTCTCCGAGAGAAGCAGACTTGGAGACAGATGGCCTGGGTCTGAATCCCAGCACTATGACTTCCTAGCTGGATGTCCTTGGGCAAGTTACTTCATCTCTCTGTGCCCATTTCCTCATCTACAGAAAGGATATATTGTAATAGTACCTTTTCCCTATGGCTGTTGTGAGGATGAAGTGAGTTAATAGTCGTGAAGTGTTCGGTGCCTGGCACGCAGTAAGTGCTCTAAGTGTCAGGTGGGATGTGTTCTCATTGGCACCATCTCCATTCTCTCTTGCTGAGCGCAGCTGGAGGATGGGAGCAGGGGTGAACTCCCCGTGAGCCCGGCCCCTCACCCGGGCTCAGCCGCTCCCCTTCCAGGCCCAGACTCTCTTCTCCTCCTCTGCCTTCCCCTTCCCCCTCGGCACGACCCAGCCTCCCACTTCACGCGGAGAGGAGGAACTTCAGGAGGGAACTTCCTGGCCTCCCACCCAGCCCCACACGGAGCTCCATCTGCACGTCCTCCAGGCTGGCTGGGGGAGCTGGGCGCCTCCTCCCCTCCTCGGCTTTGGCTCCGCCCCTTCTGCTTCCTCAGGATCCGGCTCCCCATTCAGCCCCCTTTCCCTCCATTCATGAACAAGCCCGATTCTGATAGGGCCTTCCCCTGCCAAGCTACTGCCTTAACTCTCCCAGTGCGTTCAATCTGAACGTGTGCTAGGAGTCCGTCTGGAATGCCCCATGCACACGGAGAACCGTCCTTCTTCCCCTCCCTTTGCCACCCTCAGCGTGTTGAACCCAGCCCTGCCATGGCACCCGTCACCAAGTCTCTATGTGGTCCTAGCTCCGGGCTGGACAGCACTGGGCCCCTCTTGCTGCAGCCACCAACTGGGCTACAGTGGGTGACACTCCCCTACAACAGTCTTTCCCTGGTTTCAGGGCTGGGAGGGGTCACCTCTCCCAGCCTCTGTCAGATGTCCACCCGCCACCTGGGTGGAGAGGGTCCTGAGGGAGAAAGCCAGGTGGGTGATCTGCTTTGATGCAGCAGGGGAGGTGAGGCGGCCTGGGCCCCTTCTGTGGAGGGTGGGGCTATCTCCGAGGGATCTGATGAGCACACACCTCTTTGCCTTGAACTCTTCTCCCTGTGGGAGAGAGCTGGGCTGCTCTGCTGACCTACTTCTCCTGATGTGTGTGGACTTCCCGAGGGCTGCTGAGGTGGACGGGCCACGTGTGTGCAGGCACGTGTACACACGTGTGTAATGCTCCCGCTTCGGGCTTGGGCCCTGCCAGGTCACTTCGGGCTGTTTCTGCGTCCCCTGACGGCGGACTGGCAGCTGCAAGTTGCTAGAAGCCCTTCTTTCCTCCCTCCCCTCCTACCTCCCCCAGGGACTGTTGGGTGCCTGGCCTGTCCCTGCTGCTCTGGCCTCAGAGTTGCCCTGGGTAGGTACCAGGCTGAGTCAGGGGCACAGCCACAGTGAGGGTGGATTTGGGCCCCACATTTGCCCCCTCACCTCCTGCTTCAGCCCATGCTCTGACTACTGCCCTGCACTGCCTCTCCACAACTTTAATGCACCCTCTCAACTCCTCTACCATCCTGCTGCCTGCCTTCACCTCCCCCTGCCCCACACCTGGTCTCCTGTGTCTCATTATCCTCAGGGTCCACTCCTCCAGGAAGCCTTCCCTGCTGTCCCAGGTGCCAATTCCTGTCTCTTTGGGGCCCCAGGATTCAAAGAAGGTCTGTCTGTCTTTCTCCTAGGGCCCCTGTTGAACATCTTGGGTGCTCTCAGCCGTGTCCCCATCTGTCCCCATGCACAGGCCAAGAGCTCCCCGGGGTTGGGGCTACATCAAATTCCACTCTCCCTCATCCCTTCCCTTGGTTCCTAGGGTCCAGTTTTGGGGGTCCTCCCCATTGCCCCCTCCCTCCTTCCCAACCTTCCTCCCCCTTCAGGGCTGTTCTCTGCCAGGTGTCAGCAGGAGACAAGGAATTAATCCGCACGCCCATCCCACTGCTGTGTCATCCCCTCAGGTACACACCGCCTCTGACCCAGTTACAACACATGTGACTTAAAGGTGCAGTGGGGAGCACGGGCCATGGGGCTCAGCAGCCTTGGCTTTGACCCTAACATCTACCACTTTTTAGCTGAGTGACCTTGAGGAAGTCACGTCACTTCTCTGGGCCTCAGCTCCCACATCCGTACAATGAAGAAAATAATAGTAATAACAATAACAACAATTGGGGCAGCTAACACTTAAGTCGTCCTTACCACGTGCCAGGCCCATTCTAAGGGTGAAGCGGCTCCCCTCTGCGACTCTCAGAGGTGGCCTGATTGTGACCCCCACTTTAGGGGTGAGGAGAGGACTAAATAACTCTCCTGAGGTCATACAGCTAGAGCTGGGACTGGCTCCAAAGCCAAGCTCTTAACCACTGTTTTCCAAGGTCAAAATGTTGGAGCATCTCATTCAGATCCCTCAGTATCCAGGTGGGGAAACTGAGGCCCAGAAGAGGGCAGAGCCTCAGCCGAGGACGCGCATGCATTCCTCCAGCTCTCGTGGAGAGCTGACTGGGTGCAGGCACGGGTCCGGGTGCTGCACACGTACAACTCACTGAGTTTTCCACACAGTAGGTACCCCAGCTTCTGTTTCCAGGTGGGGCTCGAGCCCAGAGCGAAGTCAGACCCACCTGACCCACCGAGGGGTTGAAGGCATCTGGCACAGTGGGAACTCGATCATGATCGTCTCTGCCTCCACTTGAAGGAGCAGCTGTGGACTTGATGGCTCTGAGCTTCCCAGCCCCAGGCGGGGGGGCCCGTGGCTGACCTCCGTTCACCCCGCCTCGTCGCACTGCATCTGTCCACACTCAGACTGACTGCGCTGCCCCAGGGGACCCGCATGACTCACACCTCAGGTGTGTGTCCTCACTGGCCCGGAAGGAGGCCCTCGATTTCCCATGTGTGCTGCTGAAGGCAGGAAGGTGCCACCCAGTCTTCATGGCAGCACTCGTGGCTCTGACCACAAAGGCCCTGGCCCTGGGGGTCTTCCCCCTCATGCTGGGAGGGCCACGGTGGGGGGGAGGGTTTCCCAAGCAAGAAGCAAGACGGAACCGCCCACTGCTTCCTGTTGGCAGGTGGCCTGAGCTGGGTGCCACTGTATGAAAAGTACCCAATGCCACACACACACACACACACACACACACACACACAGTGCCAGCTTGGCAAAATTTCACTCACTGAGTCCTCACAAGTACCCTGAGAGGGGGAAAGATGCTTCCTATTTTTTAAAAAACAGCTGAACTGAGGTATAACTTACATACCACAAAATTCACCCACAGTAAGTGTACAGAGCTGTACAACCAGTGCCACAGTCGAGCGATGCTTTCTATTTTATAGATGAAGGACAGGGGCCTGAGAGGTGGCTGGTTTGCTATGGCCGTGGCAGAGAGAGCCAACTGCCCACCAAAACTTTGCGTCTCCTCCTCAGTGGTAGAGCTGTTGCTGGAGCGCAGCTGTCAGCAGGGGATTTCTTGCCTCCCCTGCACCCAGGTGTGGCCGTGTGACCGGCTCCCCAGTGGAACGGGAGCACAAGTGAGGTGTGTCGCTGCCAGGCGGGGGCGTTGAAGAATGGGGTGAGTTTCTCTCCTCCCTCCTCTTCTGTATGCTGGCTTGATACAAAGGACTCCAAGACCCTAAAAGAGGGGGGAGCTCCAAGATGGGAGGAGCCTGGGTCCCCCGGTGGGGGAGGCCTCCTGCCGGTGAGGATTACCCGCTCTGCATTTTATGTGAGCCAGAAGGAAACTTCTGTTGTGTGAGGGTGCTGAGCTACAGGGGCTTATTTGTTCCAGCAGCTAGTACCAGCCTAACACAAGGTCATGTAGCAAGTGGGCAAAAGAGCAAAGATTTGAACCTCAGTGTGTCCAATGGCCTGGAGTGTGGCCAGAGGAGGTGACCTGGACGGTGATAATACTGGCAACCAAGTGACAAGAATCCTGTTACAGGAGTAGGTGGAGGGTGACCAGCCCATAGAGAAGGGGGCCTGCTCTTCTCCTGTCTTGTTGGAGAATTAATACTGACGACTGTTTATTGAGCGTTTACTGTATGCCAGGTGCTGGGCCAACACTGTGGACTAAATCATTTAACAATCACAAGTCTGGGAGCTGGGTGCTGCTACTATTCTCCTCATTTTACAGAAAGGGATACTGAGGCACAAATGGGCTGAATCACTTGCCCAAGAGCTAATAATTAGCAGAGCTGGGATTTGAACTCAGAACCCCAGCTCTTGTGCACTGTGTCCTGCGGGGCTCCTGAAGGCAGATGCAGGCAGAGAGCAACTCAAAATGAGAGCCTTCTCACAGTTGCAGCAGGGGGAAGTGCCGTCTCTGTCATTGGGGGCAGAGAAGCAGAGACCCAAAGCCCATCTTTGGCGAATCAGGGTGGGGGGGAGTGAGGTGGGACCAGGTCAGCCAGGCCTTCCTTACTCTCACCCTGGGATTCTAAGGTTCTTTGTCTCCATGCCCCAGTCCCCTCCCTCAGGTCACTGGGCCCATGCCCTGTCCTTAGCATAGGCAAACCCCAAGGATATCCTTATCAATGCCCTGGACTTCTGCTGCTGCTACCAAAGAAGAGACACCTTCTGACCCTGAGCTGCAAAGCTGGAGGACACAGGCCTGGAGCTGCTGGGGGCCGGCGCTGCCACCGTCAGGGGAGAGCCCGCCCGAGAACGAGGCCACAAGGAGATAAGCAGCGCTGGGAGGAGACTCAGAGCACCGGGACACAGGCCTGCCTGAAGCCAGTTAGACTCCTGAATGATTGTTTCATGAATCAATACATTTCCTTTTTGGTTTAAGCCGGTTTGAGTTGAGTTTATGTAACTTGCAACCTAAAGATTCCAGACAAGCCTATCGACTCGAGTCCAGGCACTGTGCCGGGTGCTGGCACGGGGCGAGCAGGTTAGAGTGATGCGTCAGATAGAGGGTATGAGCCTACAATCAGGAAAGCAGATAAAATAAGGACTTAGATAAGCATGAGGCCAGGAACACTGATCAGGGCTCCAGCATTTCCAAGGAGGGCACTGACATTGGGGATCAGGGTGGCTTCCTGGAGGAGGTGACACCTGAGTGGGCCTTGAAGGGGATTAACAATCTAGCAAGAAACCCAAGAGCTCCTTGAAAGCAAGCCCCATGCCTTAATCATCTTGCTATTCCTAGCACTTAGCCAGGGTGTGTGACAAAAGCTGGGTGAATGATTCTTTCTGTGTTTGGGAAGTTGTAACTTTTTATATCTTGGCTTCCCTGAATGTGACCCTGCAAGCATACAGCTATTTCCCCAGGGGCCTGCGTGAGGTACCATCAGCCCCATTTTATAGATGCAGAGGCTGACGGCCAGAAGAGAATGGCAACTGCTCAAAATCACACACAAAGTCAGTGGCAGCGCTGGGCTGGAAGCCAGGGTGTCTGCAGGACAAGGTGCTGTCTCCCTCTATCTGCCCCAGCCCCGAGCACAGCAGAGACAGGAGTGGCTGTGAGTGACACTGGTCACTGTGAACAGAGGGGCTGGTGTGCTGCGATGAGAATGATGATGACCATGACAGCTAAGGCTAAGGGAACCCCTTCATGTGCTGAGCGCCTCACAGAAATTAACTCATCTAGTCCTCACAACCTCTTATGACACGAGGACTATTATTCACCCCAGTTTACAGATGAGGAAGCTGAGGCACAGAGCAGTCGTGTTACGTGATCAAGATCACCCAGTAAGTGGCAGAACCAGGATTCAAATCCAGGCACTATCACTCCAGTGTCTGAAAGCTTAACTACCATGCTTCACTGTCTCTAAAGTGATATAGTACAAGTTATCACTTATTTGCTCGATACGCCAATACTTTACATTGCTGCTGCCATTTAATCTTCAAAGCAACCCCAGTTTACAATAAGGATGCAGAGGCTCAGAGGGGTTCAGCAACTTGCTCAAGGTCACTCAGCTGGTGAGGGGCAGAGCCCGGGACTGAACCTTGAATTTCCCCTGCTCTATCGCCCCTTCTCTACTCTTGGTCTCTGGTTTGCAGCCCAGGCCTCCCCTGGCCCCACTGTCTTCAGCACCACAGGCGTGGACAGCACCCAGGCCAGCCCAGCGAGGCTAGGGGGCCCTGAGGAGGCTGGGGAGCCAGGTTGGAGGAACTGCCGGAGAGGTACATATGGATATACTGCCATTTATTTAACCAAACCCCTGTGGACAGACACTTGGGTCGTGCCCAACCTTTTGCTACTTACTGCAAACAATGAGGAGCCTTGTACATAAGTCATTTTGTAGAGCGCAGGAGTATCTCTACGATCAATTCTAGAAATGTGTTGCCAGGTCAAAGGGTGAGTGCGTTTGGAATTTCTGCAGAGTGCTCAATGTCCCCAGAGGGCTGTGCCACTGGCCCTCCCTCAGCCACCTAGGAGAGGGCTGCTTCTTGGTGGAACCCAGCAGCTGCCTCCAGCTCCCTCGCCCGCTCTGGGCCTCCATATCACTTTGTTTAGTAAGCTACTTTGAAATGGGGGAAAATAAGAATAGGTTTCTCATTTGCTTGTATTTGCATAAAGTAACTCTAGAATCAACCCAGACATTAATAAAGGTGCCTGACTACCCTTAGCATTCACTCCTGCTGGACTGAGCCATTATCCTTTCTCAGCTACTGCAGTAACTTCCCAACTGGTCCCCTGCCCCCCCCACCCCCAACAATCTGTTCTCGACACAGCGGCCAGGGAGCCATCAAAACCCAATCGATCAGTTACTTCCCAGCTCAACACCCTCCACTGGCTCTCATCTCATTCCAAAGTCCTTAACAGCTCTCAATTTACCCCCCTGACCTGTCTCCTCCCTCACTCTGCTCCAGACACACTGGTCTCCCTGCTCTTCCCCGAACAGGCTAGCTCCCCGCCTGCGGGCTGTTTCCTCTGCCCCCAGATAGCCACACGGCTCCTTTCCTCCCAGTTCTGCTCAAATGACACCTTCTCAACCAGGGCCACCCTCCCGCACTCCCTGAATCCTGCTCTATTTTGTTTCCCAGCAGCGCGTATCGCTTCCTAACACATTATGTAAGTCACCGACTTGTGACATCTATCGTGACCGTCTCTCTTCCCCCACTAGAACTTAAGCGTCGCGAACGCAGGGACTTTGTCAGGCTGGTCTTGTTCACTGCTCCATCCTCAGCAACTGGCACAGTGCCTGGCACATAGCAGGCACTTAATAAATATTTGGTGAATGAATGAATGAACAAATGAATGTCTGGGGAGAGGAGTGGAAACTGAGTGAACAAAGGCAGGGCAGGAATTAAACTTTTCACTAGGTACAATCCTGTTGGGTCTGGGGAGTAAAAGGAACCAGGTGTGGTTGGGGGTCAAGACAATGCCAAAGGAAAGTGTGAGGGGAGGTCGTGCCCACCCACCCAGGCTTGGCACCCCAGGGCCAGCATCCCCTGAGCGGCACCAGAGGAGAAGTCCAGCTTGGTTGCCCTGAATTCCCACAGCAGGCCAGCCCATGCTCAGCCCTTGACACCCACCCTTGAGCGGAGCCCTCCCTCTATGTCCCCAAGACAGGTGCCCCCGTCTGGCTGTCTGCTGCTCAATGGCTTCCCTGAAAGGCGCCCCCGGCCCGCACATTTGTTCACCCCGTGCAGAAGTCTGTTCACACATGGCTCTCCTATTTGGTGCCAGGGAGTGGGGGACCCAGAGCCGGGCCCTCTGGCCCCAGAAAGAGGCCCGTGGGGTACTTAGAAAAGCCCTGGCCTCTGCTGCTGGTCCCCAGGGAGGCCTGGCCAGCTCCCATTCTCTTCAGTTTTCCAGTCTGTGAAATGAGCTACACACTGGTTCTCATCTCTTCACGCGTCACTGAAGCCTCAGTGCCCTCTCCCCTGAAACATGTCTCCAGGCACCACATGCCCACTTCCACGTACAACATCAGGGGGGTCAGGGCCCAGGGAGCCCACAAGAGACTCCAGATAAGGTCTCTCCTTCCTTTTGATCCTTTGACGCAATATAGACTCTACCAAACTTCCTATTCTGGTTCAAAAGGAGCAGGAGAATATTCTCTCTCTTCCTTGTCTTCCCCTCATAGCGCAAATTCCGGCTCCATCCCTTCTTGCTGTGTGACCTTGGACAGCCTAAGTCTCGGTTTGCCCCTCAGTAAAATGGGGCGAGAATGCCCATTTAACAGGGTGGGATTCTTAAAGTGCTTGCCATGGCACAGAGCAGATGCTCAGTAAGAATTTGCTGGACAGATGGGCCTGGGACGGTGGTTCGGTTGTGGACTCTGCACCATCTTGGGTAAGGCTGTATTCTCACTGTGCCTTGGTTTTCTGTGCTGGAAGTGGGGGGACCCCTGAACTTCACCCCCTGAGCCAGAGGGACTTTGAAGACCCTTTGACACAGCGCCCGCATTTCCCAGGTGAGACTGAGAGGAAGAGCTGCGGCTTTCCAGGATCAAGCAGCAGAAACTGGAAACAACTTTATTCCCACTGCCCTCCCCACCAGGGGCAGCCTGGGGTTCCCCTTGCTGCAAGGCTCCGCTTCCGGCTCTGGCCTCTGCCTCGGCCTCCCCTCCCAGCTGGCACAGTCTGCCCCTTCCCCGGGGCACATCCTTGGTGGTTATTAATAGCCTGTGGTGCTGTCTGCCTGCAGCTGGCGTCTGGAGCTGGAACAGGCTCTCCAGCCAGGCCCCGTGGGGAGGTGGGAGCCCTGGGCCTCGGGCAGCTCCTGTGGGCTGGGAGGCACAAGCCTTATTTCCTGGGTGAGGCAGGTAGCCCAGCACTCAGCGGTATCAACAGGAGTGGAGGGCAGAGAGCACGGTGGTCGCCTGCCACTGGCTGAGTGGGCCAGGGGTCTCGGCTGGGTGTCCACCAGTAGACAGGTGGTGGCCACTGGAGAGATGAGCCTTCTCAATCACAGCCCTCACCTCTTCCCAGAGGGACGGAACGGGGGGTGTAGTCTAGCTCAGGAGCCTGGAGCCGACTCAATACCATTTCTAGACACGAGGCTTTGGGTAAGTCACTTACCCTATCTGTGCCTCCACGTCCTCATGAGCAAAATGAGAATCATAACGTGCAGGTTGAAGCACCGTTAATAACATCCACATTGATGAACCATTTAAAGTGTAAGTACTTTACATATATGGACTCATTTAAACCCACAACCGTCTTAGGCAAAGCTGCTATTATTATTTCCATTCTATTCCCTACAGGTCAGGACACTGAGACTCAGAGAAGATTAAGTGATGTGTCCAGTGTCACACAGCTGGGAAAGGGCTTAGAGAGATACCTGTCTGGCTCCAGAACATTCAGTAAATATATGTTGAGCTCCTGCTATGGGCTTGGCACTGTTCTTGGGTCTGGACCACGTCTGTGAACCAAATGAACAGCACCGCCCTCAAGGAGCTTACACTCTAGTCTGGAGGCAGCAGCAATAAAGGGAAGGAGGGAGAAATGAGGAGAGGCCGGGGTGGGGAACGAAACTGTAGATGGGGGTGCTCAGGAGAGGCCCCACTGAGAAGGCGGCAGGCATGTGGACACTGTGGTGGAAGTGCCTTCCTCGCAGAGGCACAGGGGACAGTGCCTGGTGTGCTCAGGGGACGGTGAGGAGGCCAGCACGGCTGCAGAGTGGTGGGGAAGGGGCGAGGGGCAGGAGAGGAGGGGAGAGGTCAGGAGGACAGTGTGCAGGGCCTCGGAGGCCACAACGGGGACCTGGCTTTCACTCTAAGTGAGATGTGCTCCAAACCCCGGACCTGAGCAAACCCTTCCTGAAGCCAGCCTGAGTGCCAGGCCCTGAGAGGTGGAGAGGGACAGCATGAACCCGACCCAGCTTGCACTCGAGACTTGGAACCCAGCCCCTGCAGCATCCCAGCACTGTCCTTGGGGTGAGGCTGAGGGGGGGGACGCCTTAGGGGCTTCCTTAGCAGACTCCCGGGTGCTGCAGCTCTCCTGTCGTGGCCCCTGTGAGCTGGGGGCAGGAAGGCCGACCGCTGTGTCGGGGACTGCAGCTGGAGCCCTGGTTAGGTCCTGGCCGGTCCCTCTGGCTAGCCTTGCTCTGTGATATGGAAAGGCGGTCAGACTCTTCCCTAAATCCTAGATATGGAACCTGACTAAAGACCTTCACCCCTGACCCTCCATTTTTTGTTTTTACCTGGAAAGTGGGGCTAACGTTTCCTTTCTGCTCAGAGCTTTTGTTAACATTAACAGGTTTTGAGTACCGAGTGGGTACTCGATGCCATTCATAGCACTTTACAAATATTCATTCACTTAATCCTCACTATGCTTTTATAAGGCAGGTACTAGTACCATCCACCTTTTTGTAGGTGAGGGATCTGAGGCACAGACAGGTTGGGCACTTTGCCCAAAGTCACACAGCAGGGTCTAGAGGCTGTACTTTTTACCACTAATCCATATTAACTGCAGGCCCCCACTGCCCCTCCTGGAGACACTTGGGGTCAGGGTGGCAGGCACATGAACTCTTGGGATGGGAGGATCTCCCTGATGGCCCGTGGGCCCTGGCTTGAGAAAGTGGGAAGACTTCCTGCTATGGGGGCAGGGGGGTGGGCAGGGGCAACAGACCAGGGGAGCTGTCCTGGGAGCGGGGATTTGTGCAGCTTCTCAGGGCTTGTCTACAGGGATGAGGCAGCTCTGTCCTGTCCAGCCCTGGCCCCTGATCCTCAGGGCCATCCCAACACCTAGAGGCAGCTGGAACATTCTCTGCCTCTCCCAAGACTGACTACAGTCACAGGGAAGGAGAGCTGGCGCAGCGGGGAGTCACAGTGGCTCCTCTGGCCTGGACCACTCGTTTGCATACCCGGCAGGGTGTGGCAGAAGTAAGAGCCAACACTCCAGTAGGTACTGCGAACAGTACTCTACTGTAAAGGGTCCATCCAGTCCTCACCACAGCCCCAGGAGGTAGGAGCTGCTATTGTCCCCATTCTACACGAGAAGAAACTGAGGCTCTGAGGACACGTGCCCTGTCCAGGGTCATGCAGCTAGTGCGTGGGAGAGGCAGGATTCGGACCCAGGCAGTCGGCGCCAGTTTCACACAAACCTGGGGTGGCCCCCAGAGCTGGACTCAGACCCCTGCTCTGGGGTTAAGTGGCGCTCTTCGCAGTGATGAGAAGGTGACGCCCAGCACCCGGCATGGAGCACTTGACACTGAAAAATCTCCCACTGTTCCTTCCAACACTGACATTACACGGCTCCCCGAGCGGAGGCTGAGCTGGAGTCTGGACCTGTCCCCTGTCCAGACTGTGGCCAAGCTATGGCGGGGGGCAGGGAGGGTGAGTGGACAGGAGGGGAGGGGCTTTGACTGGCCCCTCCAGGCCTAACTGCCACTGCTTCCTGGGACCTGGGAGGGACTAGGGGAGGGAGTGGGGCTGTTGGAGATGCTGGTCCTGACTCTGCCTGAGGCCCATCCGCCCGGGACAGAAAGCCTCAGGGACTCCCTCCCGCAGAGGCCCCAGGTGCCTCCCCTAGAAAGCAGGGCTGGGAAAGAAGAGGGCCTCCACTACGGAACTCAGCCAGGCCGAGACCCCATCCCTTGGGCAGAGCCACAGGGCGGGGTTCTGGAAGGGCCCTCACAGACCCTCAGGCTTGAATCCCTCCCCACCTCCATCCATAGCAGGGGCTCGCTCCACGCTCTTACACACCATGCAGTACTGCCTCTCAGACACCCACTTCAGGCCCTTTCGCGGGGACAGCAGAAGCCCTGTGGCCCTCCAGACTGGCTATAGGAACACCAAGGAGGCATTAAGGCTTAGCCAAGGCTTAGCCACCCACTTGGCAATGCCCCTCTTAACAAGAGCCAACAGTTATCGAGCACTTTTCATGTGCCAGACCCTGTTGGAGGCCCCTTTCATGCTTTAGCTCACTTAATCCCCTGACCACCCAAGGTAGGTATTTTCCACATAAGAAACTGAAGCTCAGAGAGATTAAGTGACTTGTCCAAGGTCACACAGCAGCTAAGTGAGATTCAAATTCAGGCAAAGTCCAGAACCTGTGCTCTCAACCATGATGCTCTGCTTTGTCCTTTGACCTTGGGCTGCTGTAGACCTTCACCCAGGAAGATGGCACACTCCCTTCCAGGGCCATGCTCAGTGGCTGGGGCCCAGCAGTTACTTGGCAACACCTATTGGTTTCATTAATGTTTAGGGAATGTCAGTATTTTTGAGTGACTCTTGCATCTAGGCCCTCACCTCTCCTGCTTGATCAAAACTTGGAGCAGCGTGGACTCAGTCCTAGGAAGTTCGAACAAGGAGGAAACTTATAGCTGAGAGAAGCTGTAGTCCAAGTCCTCTCTGACACATGAGTAAACTGAGGACCAGAGAACAGCCCTCCCCCAAGAGTCCTCAGCGAGACCTGGGCCTAGAAACTCGGATTTTTGCTCCTGGGCAAATGGGACAGTTAAACAGGTTTTCAGTGTCTGAATCCTTCTAGCAGGGGGGAGGGGGCACAAGACGGGTGAGAGTGAGCAGTGGACCAGGCTGGAGATGCTCTGGCTGGAGGAATTCAAGCTCACTTCACCACTTTACCCTAAAGACCCCGGAGGGATACTGCTCTGTGCGTGTCCTAACTTGGCCCAGGGAAGGCAGGGAACGCCCATGTGCGCAAAACACACACAGCCGAGGGTTACCGGCTGAGCAAACATTTCGTGGCCTCCACCCTGGACCTGCAAAGCCAGATGCCTCCAGGAGGGGCCTGCAGGTCACGTAAATGAGTGAACAGGCCAGGTGGGGCCTGGGGTGAGCTGGAGGGCGAGGGCCCTGTCTAAAGAAGGTGGGCATTCTCTGGCTCTGGCCTGGAGTGGCCACATCATCTGATTTTTCAAGAGGATCCAAAAATCAATATTTGTATGTGAAATGGTATTTTTTTAGCAGTGGCAACAAACGCAAACATGAGAAAAACACTGTTTGGATCAACAAAATGCTTCTAGAAGCTATATTGTTACTACATGTGCTGTACACACCGGGCTCTGGGGTAGACAAAGCCCAGGCAGTGTGGACGAGACAGACCTGGTCCATCTCCAGAAGCTTAGGGTCTGGATGTGGAGACAAACTCTCAGAGCACATGTAGACAGGTGCCACCGTCTCCAAGCCACCAACCCATCCACCACTCCAGTTCAGCTCTGCACCCTGTGCCAGCCCAGGTCAGATCAAAAGGGGAGGTGGAGGCAGAGCGCTGCTTCTGAGCCATCCTGTCGTGGGGCTTTTGAGGTCGGGAGACCAGCACCTGATGGAGGGAGTTAGGGGACATGGAAGAAGTAAACCAGAAGTAGAAGATGGGGAGCGAGAAGCAGGAGCTGAGGCTTGGGAGACGGTTTTGGGCCATACTGCAAAAGGCTCTGTGCTTTATCCCAGACTCAATGGAGAGCCACTGGAGGTCAGTGAGGAGGGAGGTCTTTCTCCCTGTCCCCCTCTGGCCCCTTGACGGTTTTCCTCGTCACAATGACTCAGATCTCCGCTCTTTAGCCTCTCACTCCACTCCCTTGCCTGCGGGTCGAAGGACAAGGCCCTGGGCTCCTGGGAACCCACCAGGGGAAATGAACTCCTCCAGAGAGGGAGAGGACACACCTGGATGCTTCTCGTGGCCCAACTGTGATCCACATGTGCCCGCTGGCCCCAGAGAGTGGCTCATTCTGTCACCTCTGGGAGATGCTGCACATTTGCCCAAGGTCACCCAGTTTTCAGGGCAGCTGGCTTTCCCACAGCCTGTGCTGAGGGGGGCTGCTTCGACCGTCCTTGAATGTGCAGGAGGGGCTGCCAGAGATCTGGCCTGAAGCACTCCCAACCTCCTCTCCCGCTGGTCACATCCTCCCTCTTGGGCCCATGCCAGCAGGAGGCGGGGTGGGGGCACTTGGGGTTGGGAAGGGGGGAGAAGAGGAATTGGCTGCCCAGGCTCAGGGCCCCCAAGTCTGCAGCAGGTGCTTCAGGAGTGGATCAGAACTGGTCAGCTGGGCCTAAGCTGGCTCACCTCAACTGGTCCAACCAAATGTGGCCTGGGCAAATTGAGAACAGCCCAGGGGTCTGAAGAACAGGAAAGATTGGGAGGAAGTGGGAAAAAGAACCGTGACTCCGGGTACATCACAGACACTAGCTAAAGGTTTGCTGAATGAATAAATAAACAAAGGAATTCCTGGTGGGGCTACCTGTACCCAGAGTCCTGCCTCCCTCAGCATCACTGCTTGCCTGCAGAGGGCTCAGAGAGAAGAGACTGGAGGAACCCCAGCAGCCCAGAGTGTGTCTTCGGCATGGTCCAGCCCCTTCTCAGGATCTCTGATCCGGAATTTCAGGGTGCAACCTCCTCTGGGCTTCTCATCTTCCCAGGAGCTGTAGGGCCTGGGGTGCAGGACCTCACTGAGGGCCAGGCTACCGTACTACCCCCTGGAAAGCTAGAGCGAGAAGCTAGAATGGTCCCCTGGTTGTCCAGAACACAGTGACCCAACCTAAGGTTTGGCCCCAGAGGTTCTGGAGATCAGGAGGAGAGGGGAAGGCCTGGTCCCTGGGGCACATGGAGACAGAAAGGTGCCCTGACCTGACCTGGCTTCTTCCTCCAGACTACCTCTGCTCCCCAGAAACCAGCGCCTCTCTTTGTTAAGGGTTTGCCCCCTCCCTGTCCTGCCAGGAGCACAAAGTATGGCCTGGGTTAAGTCCCCTACTGTGGCCTGGGTGGGGGGCAGTGAAGTCACAGAGAAAATAAGGGATTCCCACCCATTCTCTCAAACACACTCCTTCCCTGCCCTCTCACAGACAAAAGACACACACCCAAAGTCCCAGCCATCACCCTACAGCCACACACTGCAGGCCCCCTCACCTGTGGACACCCCCAGGTCTTCTCCTCCCAGGGGGAACTTCACTTGAGAACTCAGCCTGGCCTCGGGGGAGGGGTATATATACTCCAAGGACAGAGGATCCAACAGCTCCAGGCTCACAGTTTTGGGGGGAGGACTCTCCACCCTCTTCCACCCTCTCGGTGGCGCAAGGAGCTCTGCCACCATTTCCCCCTGGGGCCGGGGAGCTGCGCCCAAACCCCAGGGCTAGGGTGTGGGGTGGGGGAAGGGAGAGGAGGAGGGGGCGGCTCCTCCAAGCGAGACACAAAGAGACGTCCTTCAGCCTCGGCTCCATGGCGACGCTGGGGAGGGGGCAATGCGCACCCAATACTTCCTTTCCCACCTGCAGGGCCAGGAACCTCGGCGGCCACTCACCTGCTGCCCCTCACCTGGGCCCGGCTTACCTGGGCTGGGGCCGCGGGGACGCAGCGGCAGGGGGCCTGGGCGCCGTCTCGGTTTTCGTCAGCCCGGCCCGGGGGGCTCAGGGCGCCACGACCATGGGCTGGGACGAGAAGGGCGCCGCGACGGGGTCAGTCGCCCCAGTCCTGGAGCTTGGGGGGGGGGAGGGCGAGGCCTCTTGCTGGTGAGGGATACCTCTTGCTGTCCTCGGGTCCCTAGATTGGGGGGTTCTGTGTACCGGAATGGGGGAGATCTAGGACTCCCTGATCTAGGGGCGTTCTGAGCTGGGTCTTCGTGTCTTGAGGTGTGGAGTTGTAATGACCAGGATCTTGAGAGGGGGTCACTGCGTTCTAGGTCTTGGGGGGCCCAGATTGAAGAGGGGGAATCTTCGAGGTACCGGAGAGAGGTCGCTGTCTTTTGGATATGGAGGAAGTCTCCGATTCCTCCGGCTGCGGAGTCGCTCTGTGTTGGACTGGAGGGGCCCCCCGCTCTCCTGGGGGTCTCTGGGTCCTGGAGGTGGTGGGGGATCCCCGCACTCTCCAGCTTCGGGGGGCTTGCTGAGTCCCGGCCACCGGCAGGAGCTGGGAGGAGGCCCTTCAGCCGCTGGGGGGCTCCGTCGCCGCCGCTACGAGCAGCCCGGCCCTGCGGTCCCGGACCCCGGCCTGGTCCGGGCTCTGGCTGCAGCTCCGGCTCGCGCTCCGCCTGGTGCTCGGGCCCCGGCCCCGGCGCCCGCCCGGGCTGCGCTCCATCGCGGCATCGCGGCTCCGCCCTCCGGCCCGCGCGCACCTGCCCGCCCGGCCCGCGGCTCCGCCCTCCGGCTCGCGCGCCGCCGCCCCTTTGTCCGCCCCGCTTGGCGCGCGCCCTGGCGCACGCGCACTGGCCCCGGCGCGCGCTCCCCCTCCCGCCGCGCCCTCCCGCTGCCGCGCGCCGCGGGGCGCACATTCCCCCCGCGCCGAGGGAGCGGCGCGCGGCGCCCCCACCCCGCCTTCCGGCCGCGCTGGGTCCTAGCGCCCGTGGGCTCCCTCTCTATCCTCCCGCCCCCGTCTTTTCTGGGTCAGAGCCCACGAGGGGGCGAGAACGAGGTTAGAGAGGACTCGAGGGAGTCTGAGAAGGTCACCTGGTCCAGCCTCCTGGCCCCCGCGGGACCAGATTGCTCCAGACTGTCCCAGTCTGTTCTTGTGGGGCGGAGCCTGTGTCTATTTCAAGGAGGGAAGCATCCAAGCTCTGCAGTCAGATATGCATTCATTCATCCATCTGTCGGTCCCGTCTGTCCGCCCATCCATCCATTCTATTTTGAGCAAGACTTCAGGGAACTAACAGTCTACTCAAGGAAGAGGTTATAAACCGAGGCCTTGGGGGCCATGTCCAGCCCAGGTCGGGTTTGCCGCCCCTGATGTAAACAGGCAGTGACAAGCGGGGATGCACACTGCTCACCAGATAGAAGGGAAGAGAGGGGATTCCAGACAGAGGGAGCAGCGTGTGCTAAGGCACCGCTCAGGTGTGAAGGAGCGTTGTCTGATAACTGGACGTTGGTGGCCTGGCAGGAAGTGGGGTGGATGAGGATGGAGATGAGATGGGGACAGCTCATCCTCCCGGCCCCCATTCTGTCTCTTTCTCAGCCTCACCCATGCAGCCACAGCCACACTCTTTCCCTGACGAGAAAGCCCCCAACACACTCTGCACCTTCCTTATTTCTTCTTTGTTCAGGCTGTTTTCTCCACCCAGCATACTTTTCCCAACCACCCTGACCGTTTCTAGAACTTTTAGAACCACGGATTGCAAACTCAAGCACCTATAGATCACATAAATTAGTGACTGGGGGGCCGGCCCGGTGGCGTAGCAGTTAAGTTTGCATGCTGGGCTGCTGCGGCTGGCGGGGTTCGCAGGTTTGGATCCTGGGCACAGATCTACGCACCGCTCGCTTATCGAGTCATGCTGTGGCGGTATCCCATATACAAAACAGAGGAAGATGGGCACAGATGTTAGCTCAGGGCTAATCTTCCTCACCAAAAATAAATGTTAGTGACTGGGGTCGGGTGTAAGGCGTAGGGAGTGGTGGAGATGAGGCAACCTGAAGTATTGTGGGCCCTGTGTGGACAGATGATTTTTCAAGAGAAGCAGGAAATCCATATTCTGACATAAAATCTTCCAACTTTTAAATGTTTGAAACTAATTCCCCCAAATTCAGAAATACTGAATGGACCAAATGAAACATTCTTTGGGGCTAAATCTGGCCCATGGGCCACCAGTTTGCAACCTCTGCTCTTGAGAATATTGCCTTAGTTCCTAACTTGTCTCTCCTGCCTCTATCTAGACTCATTTTTTTCCAGAATCCAAGTCCTATGTGACCATCGGCTCTGTAAAATACAAAGTGGATTGGGTAACTCCCCTACATAAAATTGTCAATGATGCCCTGTTACCTCCAGAGTAAAAATCTAACCTCCTTATCCTGGCGTCCACAGCCCTTAGCCTTTGGGGCCACTTAGCTTTCCCCTACTGAGTCCCCTCTCCATTCAGCCTTGACCTCAGCCACTGTTCCTAGAACATCTGCTGTCTCCTTCCTCTGTGCCTCTGTGTCCTCCAGAATATCTTTCCCCTCTTCTTTGTTCTCCAAACAAGTTATCCTCCAAGATACCTCCTCTATGTCTGCCCTCCCTCTCTTACCCCTCCCTGTCCTGATAATGTTCCCAAGTTTCAGATTTCACCCTAACTTTGTTCTAATCCTCTCCAAGTAAGCCCTTATTGCCCAAAACAAACTAACAGGGGGTTTGAGTTGTTGGGCAACAGTAGAAGGAGATCAGAGAGGGAGAAAGAGGGAAGGGAAAGTTCTCCTGTGTCTAACCACTGAGTCCCAGAACATTAGAATTTAGAGAGCACTTTCCTCTTTACAGATGAGGATACTGAGGCCTAGCAAGAGGTAGGGGGAGAATGAGGCCTTGAAATGCTCCCAGCCATGTTATCAGGGGTGGCACAGCTCAAGACCAGCTCTGCAGAAACCTTCCCTGATTCCTCAACTGGGATTTGATTACCCACATTGTGACTGGTAAAGGTCTGCCAAAATGCAGTGTGGGTAATCAAATCCCCCCACCCTGAGCTCTGCAGGGTGGGAAGTCCTGGTCCGCAAAGGGGGCTCACTCTTACCAGGGGACACAGCAAGGGTCCCATTAAAATTTAAGCTATGGGTACTGCCAGGGCACTTTGGACTCCATGTGCTCTGGGATCTGCAGGCAAAAAGAGGAGTCACTGTTCTGGCAGTAGTAACTGACCCCGATCAGTTACTGGAAGTTACTAGAAGTAACCTGAAGTTACTAGAAGTACCCTGCTCAATTACTAGAAGGCAGGGCTGCTTTTACAAAGTGGAAGCAGGGAGAAATACATGTGGAACCCAGTGATCCACTGGAGTGATCTATTGGTTATGATAACCAAGAGTTTAGGCCCCTCAGGACTGAAGGGTTGGGTCACACTACCAGGTGACCCATCAAGACCTGCCAGATGACGGTTGAGGGTGTGGATAATTGAGAATGGATAGTGGAGGGGGGACAGGATAGGTAACAGTTATGGCCCCCAGATCAAGTGCAGCAAGGGGGAGGGGAGCTGTAGTTCGTTCCACTAACCTCCTTCTTCAAAGTTTCCACTTAGAAAGAGAGGCTCACAGAAGAGCTATGCAGCATGGGGGAGGGATGTGGCAGCCGTGAAAATGCACCACCCAGACCTCTGACCGCAGGGACAGTGACTGCGGAGGCAGCAGCTGTAGAGGCTCTCTAGGGTCCACAGAGGAGGCTCCACTCTTCTTCCCTCCAGCCAATCCCACCAACGACTGAGCACAGCAGAGGCTCTCAAGCACCCAGTTCCTTGGAGCCACCCGGCTTCTCATGGGCACTTGGGATCAAGGACTCCCCACTGGCTTTATCGAAACTTTCGTAACATTGCCCTGCAGCCCAAGACTCTTCCTATCCCGCCTCCCTTCCTTCTCTCCTCTTCCCAGCGTGGATCTGTGCAGTCGGACAGTTCTCCCAGGCTCCTCTGCTCCCTCCTGATTTTCCCTCCCCGGTGTTTCCCCCAATAAATTACTTGCGCTTCTGACCCCATCTTGGCCCGCTTCTCAGAGGACTAAACCAGCACCACATATCCGAAGAGAGGAACTAAAACAGCTGTTTGTAATGCTACAGTCCCTTTTCCTTGACACCCAGGGATCATCCACTCTTGCCAGCTCTAACTTTTGTACCCACAGCAATGCTGCCTTTACAGAGAGGGTCTTGCTGGGTGTGATTTGGATAGCAGAACACAAAGATAAACCTTGGCTATGATTTCCTTAGTGACACAGAAGGAACATGGGAAAACAGATCTCCATTCAGATTTCCTCCACCCAGAGCCCACCACGCTGGCACATCCTGATGCTCCTGGGTAGTCAGTTGCTGCTCCCTGCACAAGGAAGCACTGAGGCCAGGAACCCCAGGACTTCGGATGGTTACGCACCTTCACTCTGGCTGCATCTTATCTTCACTGATGTGTCAGAAGTTTCGGCTACTGTTGTGGGAAACGGGAATGAATCGCAAAAGAGTCCCTGTCCTCTGGAATCTACACATCATAATGTTTCAAACTGTGTGAGTTTGGGTAACTCCACCAGCTGGACTGAAAGTGCTCTGTTAAGACATTGTTTTGGCCATATTGATAGTGTCCATGCTGCGGAAAAATCATCTGGGAATTACCCCAGTGTATTCTCTGTTCTACGATGCTCTTTATTGCTCACGTCCCCAGTCATGACAGAGAGAAGGCGTTCCTGGCTTGTTGATTCGCATTAAGATGATCTTGTTCTACAAGAACCTCCTTCCCCTCATGGCCCCCTGATGGCCACCATCATGCCCAAGACATTGCTGCTGGTGACCGGCTCATGCAGCATGATCAGGGACACTGGTGGCACTGGTGACTGAGTAGCTCAGAGAGCTGATCAGGGTTAGGATGGTGAAGATGAGGACATTTGGGGCAAAGGTGCAGAAGCTGTTCACACCCAGGAGTGGGAGCATCCAGGGCTACTGGGAGACACAGGTCAAGTTACCGCCGATGAGGAAAACCGAGAGGTACACCAGAACCCAAGACGGATCAGACAGAAGATGGCCGGGCGGCCCAGGACGTGCAGCAGCCGGAGGCGGCGAATCTCTGAATCTCTCAATACCTTTTGGAGAATATATTCTGAAGTGAGAAACACAGTGCTCCGGCAAGAGTCCCGATGAGCTTCCCACCTCCTGTGTCAAAATACGACTCTGTGACCGCGGCCAGCAGGATGCCACTGATGATGGGAAGTACAGTGTGTGGGCAGTGTGGTGAGGGAAGCACCTGCTTCTTTATGATAGTCAGGGCTGCTGAGTTGTACTTGGAGCTGCTTTGAAGGGAATTCTGTTCCTTGCAGCTGAGAGCGTGCCAGCTGATACAAGCAGGATAGCTCTAAGATCATGTGGGTGGCTGCCCTCGGGGATGGAATCCAGGAAATGGGACTGGGGCGGGGACAGATGATGGGAATTCATCTTTATCTGTCATGTTTGTTTCTTGTTTTATTAAAAATATCTGGAACAAACATGATAAGATGTTAACATTAATTCTAGCTGTGGATATGTACAGGTTTACATTTTTCTATATTTTCTTTCCACTCAGTGGAAGTGTTTTTAATGGGATCTTGAAAAAAAAAGAGAAAAGAAATCACTTTTTCACTGTGTGATTCTGTTTTCTAAAGCTGGGTCCATGAACTCTCTAAAATGACCCCTTCTCTCACACTCTGAGAAACACTAGGAATGGGTAGTGTGTTTGGCTCCCTGGTCCTCTGCTCCCATACCTACCGCTCACGGTGGTTCTGAATGCCTGTGCCTCTTAGGACTGGCTGTGGCTGTTTCTCTGGGGAGCTATGGAGTGAGGATCTGACAGGTCTTCACCCTCCCCCCAATGCTTATTACAGGGGAGCGGGGACCATCCTCTGGAACCCTCAGAACAGAGGCAAGGTTACTCAGAGCTGGTTCAGTCCCAGCTCCGTCCTCGGGGATGGGTCACCAAAGCCATCCCCCCAGGAATGTAGCATGTGGAAGGAAACAAGCGCTGTCTAGCACATGTCCCTAGGGGTCTGGCTTTAATGATGTCCTAGATTGGGTTTCCCAAAAACAGACCCTGAAGCAGGGATTCGAGAGCAAGTAGTTTATTTCATAGGTGATCCCAGGTAGGGGGGTGGAGAAATGAGCTAGGAAGGTGGTGACATGGGCTATGTTATCAAGTAAGTTACCACTGCAGGCAGCTGGAGGTGAACCCCACAGGGGAGCTCTCAGGACAGTGTAGAACGTGCATCTGCATGCATAGAACATGTACTGTACCCCAGCTCCTGTCAGGCATTGGTGAGAGCTGCTGGGGGGTGGACAGTGCTGTGGGTGTGAGCAGAGCTGGCTGGGGCAGAGGAAGTCCTCAGGAAAAGAGATGAGGATGCTGGTAAGGGGCCCAGGGAGATGTAGGCAGCGTGTGCCACAATGACAAGCACTTAGAACAAGGCCCTGGGTCTGGCATGATGCCCACCTATTTCAAGTGGCATAGAACTCTGTTATCCAGCATCATCTGTCCCCCATTAGCAACAGAACCCCAGTTTTCCTTTGGGGACCCACATTCCTTGACATACCCTTCCCTACTCATTAGGGGTTCTAATGGTGGGTCTCACTTATTTGGCTCTAGGGGTGGGCTTGTGACTCAGCCCTCACCAATCAGTATACACCAGGCCCCTGGCTGTAGTGATTGTTTCAGAGGTGAGTCTGTGCCCCAAGCCAGGCCAATAGGCTAGAACTCTCTTTCCATTGCACTGAAAGTGTGGGATGCAAGTCTGGAGTTGCTACCACCAGGGAGAACCTCCTCCTGGAGGATGAAGCCAACACAGAAGACGGCAGAGCCAAGAGATGGAGAGAGTGAGGATCCTTGTGCCATCCTTTGAGCCCCTGGATCTAGCCATGCCTGAAGGCTCTGGACTTTTCAGGTATGTAACCCCACAAAGTGCCGTTTGTGCTTAAGTTGGTTGGACTTGGGTCTCTGTCACATACAACCCCAAGCTCTTTACACTCCATGTAAATGTGGGTTTCTAAAGCGTATAAAATGCAGGGAGAAATTAAAGGTTTTCCCCTCTGTCCCCCATAATCACTATTCTCTCAGCATCTCAGGTTGTGCAACGGGCAGGTGAGTTCACCCAGGAGGAGGAGTTTCAAAGCTTTGGAGTCCAACTCCTGCTCCCTAAGGGTGGTTGTTCTCGGGACCATGTGAGGAGCTGGGGGGTTCACAGCTGAGCATGTGGGGTGGGTGCCTAGACTGCCACATGAGGCCCCTTTCCCTCTAAGCTTCAGGAACCTCTGGGTTCCTGGCCAATGCATGCATGCATTCATTCATTCATGTATGCATTAACACGTGTGGATGGGCACCTACTATATGAGGGCACTAGGACCAAAGAGGAGCTAAACAGACAGTCCTGGCCCTCAGGAGCTTCTGGGCTAGTGGGGGAGACACTATGCTGATCACACCAATCCATATAAAATTCTGACCGAGACCAGGGTACAAAGGAGAGGTACAGTCAGAGGCTCTTTGGAGGAAGTGACAGCTGCATGGAGATTGGGAGCGGAGCAGGAGCTACGTAGGTAACAGGCACCCTGGCGTTCAGGGCCCCATCCCCCCTTCCCGCTCAGTTGCAGTACCAATACCCATCCCTCCCCTGGAGCCCGCTGAGCAACTCAGACACACTCTTCTTTCTTCCCACCTTCAAGATATTATCCTCTTCAACTCTGGGAAGCCCTGCCCTCTGTCTGACCTGCGTCCTGCCTGCTACCAGCACAGCCTGCTTTCTTTGCTTTGGTCCCGGGGGAGGGGAAGGGCAGCAGAGCACCTCCCCCAAATTGCTTTCCCGTGTCACCTCCCTTCTCAGGGGTGAGTCTCGAGACAGTAATTAGGCATCTAGTACCTGCCAGGTACACTCACGAGGCTCGGGCCTCCCCCCGGATGGAGACCCCGAGGCATGGAGACTAGAGGCCTGAACTAACGAGGCCAGTCTCTTCCACCCCGTGGAGTAGGACTGGGACACGCTGTCCTTTGTCCTTCTTGCTACTTATCCCTTTAACCTCTGCCAGGCCAAGGTCTCTCCCAGTCTGCAGCCTCTGGTGAAGTTCCCAGGCCCAGTCCGTTCCTGGCACCCCCAGAACCTGCCTGGGGGTCTCCCTGACCCCTAGGGACAGCACCCTCTGGCTGTCCCCTCCCCTCCTCCAGCCCCTCACCCTCAGGAGCCTCTGTTCATCCCCACCCACTTATTTAATGAGCATAGATTTGTGTCGGGGGGTTCTAAGCATTTTACACATATTACCTTGTTTAAACCTTACAACAACCTTATGGTGAGGGCGCCATCATTCTGTTTCTGAGATACAGATTGGTGAGGAGTTTGCTGCAGTTTGCACACTAGCTGGGACCGGAACCCAGGCGGGCTCTAGAGTCTGGGCCCCTAACCAGCCCTCAGCCCAGCCATCCATCCCACGCCATCCTCACCTACTCCTCTTGCCTGATTCCATTTTACCCCGTTTCCATCCCTCTCCCTGTCTTGATTTCCACTCCTGCCTGTGGGCTGCTGCCTGGGAAGGGCACTGTCCTGGTGTCCTGGGACTGGGGAGAAGGGATGCAGGGTGGAGGCCTGGGTGCTGGAGGGGCTCAGGCCACACCCTCATCCATTCCCAGCCTGGTAGAGGCTGGCTGAGCCAGGGGCCTGGAGGAGGTGGGCAGGGGTAGGAGCAGGAGGGGACTGGGTGGAGCCAGGCCTGCAAACCCTAATTAAGTCAGTTAATTAGGTGAGGAGGAGAAGCCTGTGGGAGTTAATGAGCTTGGCTAATTAAGTGGATCCTGGAGAATGGCTCAAATCCTAGTGGCTGGGGAGAGATGGGGGCTTAGGCAGGATGGAGGGAGGGGGAGTGAAATGCCTGCTGCCTCCTCAGTGTCACCAAGGTCTTTGGCCACCACTGGGGTCTCAGCCTGTCCTGGTGTTTTTTATTTGCTATTTAATGTCGTGCTGCCTTGAGCACAGGGATACTCATGGGGCCAGTGCAGACCCTCACAGGTCCCCAGGGCCACCCCACCTGCACTCGACATTGAACCTTCCTGCACCCAGGCCTCTGCCAGGGGACAAAGGACAGCAGCGGTGAGTGGGTGGGGGCAAGGAGTAGGTGGTCAAGAACCCATCGAGGGGATGTGGGAGGGTGGGATTGCTCACGGTGCATGCTCCATTGTCCCATCAGACTTCACTTACAAATTCAGGGGTGAAATTATTAAGAATTGCAAGATGCCAACCAGAGAGCACAAAACCCCAAGTTTGGGGCCCTGTGCGACGGCTCGTCACACCCCACATGACACACACCACCTGACTGAGTCCTCACAGCCCCTCTGCACGCAGGGTACTGCTCCTGCCCTCACTTCACACATTTGTTCATTCATTCATTCAGTTACCAACTATTCACTGAGTGCCTCCTAGGTGTGGGGCACTGTTTGCAATGAACAAAACAGAAAAATTCCTGCCCTCCTCCATTCCGGCGAGGGCAGAAGACAACAGACAGGGTGCATAAGTAAAGGACTCTGCTTCAAGGGATTCATGTAAGGGAAAAAATGGAGCTGGGGGCGGGGGGGGACAGGGTGTACAGGAGGTCCTCACAGAGAAGGTTACATTTGAGCAAAAACTCCAAGGAGGTGAGAGAGGGAGCCATGTGAGGGGGGTACAGTGGGCCAGGCAGAGGGGACAGCCAGTGCAAAGGCCCTGGAGCCAGAGTGTGCTCGGGGTGCTCGGGAACAAAGAGGAGGCTGATGGCACCTGGGAGGAGGTGAGCGGTAATGGGGACAGTTCCTTCAGGCCACTGTAAGGCTTTGGCTGTGACCCTGGGTGAGGTGGGAGTCACCGCAGAGCTTTGAGCGGACGAAGGATGAGGCGTGTCTTAGGTTTTAACAGGCTCCCTCTGGCTGCTGTGGGGAAGACAGATGTGGGGGGCAAGAGTGGAAGTGGGGAGGCTCCTGCACCTGGCCAGGTGGGAGAAGACAGCAACCTGGACAGGGCAGTAGGAGTAGGGGCAGGATCTGCTGAAGGATTGGACAACGGGGCAGGGTGTGTGTGTGTGGTTTGCCCTGGGCACCTGGACCATGAAGTTCCATGAACTGAGCAGCTCTCTGATCCCCAGACTCTTTGCTCTCATTTCTGGGGCACCCCCACGCCTGCACCTCTGCATTTCTGCCTGCCTTGGGCCAGCGGCTGCCACGTGGAAATGTTTACAGGAACTCTCTTAGGCACAGCTCTCCCTTCACAGCGTTGTAGACTTAGATGGTCACAGGAGGGACTGTGAATGGGGGACATGGCCTGGCGGGGACCGGGGTAAACGGGAATGGTGGCCTATCTGAATGGTGGCTTCCTCTCCCCGGTGGCTCACCGTTGTTATGTGGGAATGTGGACTCAGGCTCTAAGAGCTTCCAATTTTTCAAGAGAAGTTGGAAATCTGGATCTTAGGATGTAATGCCCTGATGTTTTAAATATTGGTAAATCATTTTTAAAAAGTCAAGGCAGGGGCCTGCCTGGTGGCGTAGCGGTTAAGTTAGTGTTCCCTTTGGCGGCCCAGGGTTCGCCGGTTCAGATCCCGGGCACGGACAGAGCACTACTTGTCAAGCCATGCAGTGGTGGTGTCCCATATAAAGTGGAGGAAGATGGGCACGGATGTTAGCCCAGGGCCAGTCTTCCTCAGCACAAAGAGGAGGATTGGCAGCAGATGTTAGCTCAGGGCTAGTCTTCCTCACACACAAAAAAAACAAAAACAAAAATAAAAAATAAAAAGTCAGGGCAGGCTATACCTTCTGTGGGACCAAGGATAGGACAGGACCTTCTGCCCACAGCAACCTCCACACCCCTGGTCTCCGCAAACCTGGGAACGCAGACATCACCTGGGGTTTGGCCTGATAGGTCAGCTCTTGGCTGGTCTGGGCAGGATCAGGGTGAGGGGCAGTATGGAAAGTGGCTGGGAAGGAGCACCCCCTCTGAGCCCCTTGGGCGCCAGGCAGTGACATTGCTCCAGGGATGACGAGGTTGCCAGGCAAGGGCAGCCGCTTGTCCCTTGGGCAGCCCGGAGGAGGGGGCAAGGGGCGGGGACCAGAAGGGTGAGATCATGGCCAGGGATGAGCCACAGGGTGAGGTTTGTGCCAAGACAAGAGAACCAGCAGGACTGGGAGGGAAGGGGAGGCCACTGGGCCCCTCCTTGTCCCTGCCCTGGAGACGCCCATCTCCAGCCTCCGCTCTCCCCCTACCCCAGAAGTCGACCTCCATCTCTTGCCCTGGATCTGGGCTGGGCCGAGGGGCTGCAGGAGAAGCAGAGACAGAGGCGGTGGCAGAACTGCCTCCACCGCCCAGTCGGCTGAGCCATTCATTCCCCAGTGTGGCTCCAGCTGACCTCATTCATCCTCCGAACAAGCTCAGGTCAGAACTGTCGCTGCGCCCATTTTACCGCTGACGAAACCGGGTCACAGAGCCGTCGGGTAACCTGGCCAAGGTCACACAGCCCAGAAGTAATGGGACCTGGAGTCAAACCCAGGGGAATGTGGCTGCAAAATCTGAACTTGGAACACGGCAGCTGTCAGGAAAAGAGGCCGAAGCCGCACCACCAGCTACTGGCTGGGCCAGTCCCCGCATGTGTGAGCGCAGTGCTCCCTCTAGTGGCCGGTCCGCCGCAGTGCAGGACGGGCGATGGGACTGCTAGGCGCTGGGTTCTGTCTCCCTTTCTGTCTCCTTCTCACGCACACTCCTGTTTAGTATCTAGTTCTCCAGGGGAAGACGACAACATCTCCACAGTCTGCTGACCTACAACCCTAGCCAGCTGCTCCACTCAAGGCCCCTTTCCCTATGCCAGCCCAGGGTACATTCTTGCTGTTCCCGTTTGTCTCTGTTGGAGCCTGGATCTCTGTCTGCATTTGTGGTTCTCAAACTCTGCTGCACATTATAATCTACTGCAGAGCTTTCAAAAATCCCCCTGCCCTGACGTCTTCTGCTCCCAGGCTCACACCCCAGACCTTGTCATTACCCCACACCCTACCCCTCTGAGGTCTCTATTTTGGTCACCCCTCTATGTTTCCTCCTTCCATCCTCTTCATCACTTGCTCTGGGACCCGCACGCAACAGCTCTTTGACCTCCTCGAGACCACCAATCTACTGCCCCATCACTTTCTCACTGTCCATCCGCCACCACCGTCACCATAGCCGCTCCCTGGAAACCCCCTACTCCCGTGCCCACCTCTCCTGCTGTAGGACCTGCCTGGCAAAACGCCATCCATTGCCTGCTCTCTGCCTGCACTGAGCCGGCCAGCACTGCTCTGAGCATCCCACACCAGGCTGGCAGCTTCCCTTCTAATTCACGGTCTCGAAGGGGCGCCTTTTGCCGCCCCCCAACCCCACGCTGCCTGCCAGTTACTTTTCCCCACTCTCTCTGAGCAGTGCTTCTCAGACTTCAGTTGGCTTGTGAATCTCCTGGGGATCTCGGGCACGCCTGAGATTCTGGCTGTCTAACCAGCCCCCAGGGGGTGCTGATGCTGCTGGTCCGTGCACCCACTCTGAGTGGCAAGGTCTTGATGACTCTTTCCCACCTTCTCCTCTCTCCTCAAACCGTGGCTCCCACATGACTGAGAAAACAGATGGATCAGATGCAGTTCCATTGTCTCCTGCCATCAAAGCACAGACCCACCTAGCTCCTCACTCCTCACTTCTTCCTGACCCCTTCAGTGGTGGGAGGCCCTTCTCCTGAGGCCAACCCCCCCCCCCTTGGGACCTTGTTTCTTCAGGACCCCCCTCCCTCTCCACTTGTCCTTTTTCCAGGATCATTCCCACGGGCACGCAGGCTCTCACATCTCCTCCTTCACCCATTCCATCCATTCCTTAGACCCCTGCACGGTAAAGCTTCCTGATGGAGTTGGCTTCTTGTCTGCTCTGCCGCCTCCCAGTTTCCCTTCTGTTCTTTTTGTTATTTCCGCTTTCCTTCTGTAAATATAGTTTTCTACTCTCCTTTCGTAAATATAGTTTATTCAAGTTAAACATGCCCATAGTTTAGAATCAAGAAACATGGGAAGTCCCCACTCCCATTTTCCACCTCTTGAGGACAGTCATTTCCACTCTTTCAGCAATATTCACCTCCGCGTTTCCTATGTTCCAGGCTTACGTTGCTTCTTTTCCAGTTAGGCTTCACCTCTCAACTTCCCACTTTGGAAGATGAGGATTTCACTCCCTTACCCTCCCTCCCTCCTCCCTACTTCCTATCTCCCACCCTCCCAACACAGTTGCATCATAACGTTGGTAAGATTGATAGGGTTTACATATGTGGAAACATTATTTACAGCTTTGTGTGGAATACTATGATTTCTTTCCCCTTTTCCCTTTTTTATAATAGAATTTGTTTTTTAGAGCAGTTTTAAGTTTATAGAACAATTGAGCAGAAAGTACAGAGAGTTCCCATCTACCCACCACCCCGTTTCCCCTTATTATCAACATCTTCCATTAGTGTGGTACACTTTCTACAATTGATGAACCAATATTTATATACTATTATTAACTGAAGTCCATGGTTTACGTGAGGGCTCACTCTGTGTTGTACATTCTATGGGTTTTGACACATGCCTAGTGTCATGGACCCGCCATTACGGTATCATACAGAATAGTTTCACTGCCCTAAAAATCCCCTGTGCTCCCCCTGTTCATCCCTCCCTCCTTCCCCACAAGCCCCTGGCAACCGCCCATCCTTTTACAGTCTCTGTAGTGTTGCCTTTTCCAGAATGTCATAGAGTTGGAATCATAGTATGTAGCCTTTTCAGGCTGGCTTCTTTCACTTAGCAATATGCATTTGAAGTTCCCCCCTGTCTTTTCACGGCTTGACAGCTCATTTCTTTTTATCACTGAATAATATTCCATTGTCTGGATGTGCCACAGTTTGTTTATCCATTCATCTATTGAAGGACATATTGGATGCTTCCAAGTTTTGGGCAATTATGAATAAAGCTGCCATAAACATCCATGTGTGGGTTTTTGTGTGGACATAAAGTTTTCAACTTATTTGGGTAAATAGCAAGGAATGCTATTGCCGGATCGTATAAGACTATGTTTAGCTTTGTAAGAAACTGCCAGTCTGTCTTCCAAAGTGGCTGTGACATTTTGTATTCCCACCAGCAATAAATGAGAGTTCCTGGTGCTCCACATTCTCACCAGCATTCGGTGTTGTCAGTGTTTGGGATTTTAGTCACTCTAATACGTGTGTAGTGGTAACTTGCTGTTTTAATTTGCTATTCCCTAATGACATGTCATGTTGAGCATCTTCTATGTGCTCCTTTGCCATCTGTATATTGTCTTTGGTGAGGTGTCTGTTCAGATCTTTTGTCCATTTTTTAATTGGGTTGTTCATTTCCTCGTTGAGTTTTAAGAGGTCTTTGTATACATTGGATAACAGTCCTTTATCAGATAAACAGTTCTATATCAGATCAGATGTCTTTTGCAAATATTTCTCTCCCATTCTACGGCTTGTCTTCTCATTCTCTTAACAGTGTCTTTTGCAAAGCAGAAATTTAAAATTTTATATTTCCTTTTTCTGCACAAAAGTTTTGTTTCCTGGGTTTAATAACTCTTTTGGGGGGGAAGGGAGGGCTCGTTTTTCTACATGTTTCTATGTGTTTATGTCTAATTCAACCCACATTCTCTGCTATTTGTGTAAATCTCTCAAAAGTTCAAATACATTAGATAGTCTATCAATTTCAACTCCTTGAAGACACCTTTTCTAGAACTTTCTGGCTTATTCCAATGTGAACTGCCTGCCCTCCAGGCCTGCTGCCCAGAGATGCTGCCCTGGGATTTTCACAAAGGTGAAAATTACTAAAAGAATGGAAATGATTCTTAAGGAAGAGTGGGAGATGGGAGTGGGGCCTGCACATGCTTCTTGATTCTAAGTTATGGGCATGTTTAACTTGAATAAAAAATTAAAACTATATTTACAGAAGGAAAGTGGAAATAACAATAAGAACAGAAGAGAAACTGGGAGGTGGCCGAGCAGAGACAAGAAGCCAACTCCATCAGGAAGCTTTACCATGCAGGGGTCTAAGAAACGGACGGAGATGCGGGTGAAGGAGGAGATGTCCGAGCCTGCGTGCCCGTGGGAACCTGGGAGATGCCCTTCACTTCTCTCTTGTGTAGGCTTCCCTGCTTCCTGGATCCCAGGTCTTACTATTTCTTGGTTTACTCCCTTGTTTCGGTGGAACACATCCTCCAGTAGCTTTTTTAAGAAAGAGTGCTTGGAGGTAAAAATTTTGAGCCCTTGTATCTAAAAAGATCTTTTTTTCTACCCTCACTTTATTAATGGATGGGCTAAGTATAGAGTTCTAGGCTGAAAATAATTTTCTTTCATACTTTGAAAACTGTTCCCTTCTCTTCTGGAGAGGATTTCCATGATTGCTGAGGAGAAGTCTGATGCCATTATGATTCTTGACCCTTGGTACAATCTTGTAGAATGTTCTTGTCCCTGTGTTCTGAAATTTGCTGGTGATTGGCCTTGGTGTGGATCTATTTTTATCCTCTGGTTGGACACTCAGTGGGCCTTTTCAATCTGGAAACACAGGTCCTTCCATTCTGAGAAATATTTGAAATATTTCATTGACTATTTCCTCTCTGTTTTCTCCGTTCTCTTTCTGGAACTCCTTCGTTCGGCTGTTAGATTCCTGCACTGGTCCTCTTTCTTTCCTGTTTCCACACGGTGGCAGCCATGGAGCTGCCCCACTGGGTCCTCCCTGTCACTCAGCTGTGAGGAGTGCAGTTGGCAGGCAGCCTCCAACTACAGCACCTCTGAGATCTGCCACAGCCTTTGAGCCAAGACCAAGGTCTTCTTGGGCAGCCCCAGCTAATGACTGAGCACAGCAGGGACACTAGAGCCTGACCATTTCTGCCCAATGTGGAGCTCCTCTAATGGACAGTCTTTGCTCCGGGCGCCCCCACTGGGTTGGCCAAGACTTGTTAGATCTGCCTGAAAGTCAGGCTGTCTCTGCCCAGATCTGTTTCCTTCCCTCGTTCATTTCACAGGTGTCAGATCTATACCATGGCCTGAAGACTCTCCCTGCCCCATCCTGCTTCCTCCTCCTTTATTTTTCACAGGCATCAGCTCCCTAGGACTTCTTGCACTCCTCAGTCCATCTCACCATCTATTTACTGGAGGGATCCAAACTGACACATGTATCTTTATCTTTTTGCTCTACTTTTTGGGAAATTTCTTCAACTTTATCTTCTTCCTTCCTTCCTTCTTTCTTTTCTTTTCTTTAAGATTAGCCCTGAGCTAACATCTGCTGCAATCCTTCTCTTTTTGCTGAGGAAGACTGGCCCTGGGCTAACACCTGTGCCCATCTTCCTCTACTTTATATGGGACACTGCCACAGCATGGCTTGATAAGTGGTACATCGGTCCGTGCCCGAGATCCGAACCTGTGAAACCCCAGGCTGCAGGCTGCTGAAGCAGAACCTGCGAGCTTAACCACTGTGCCACTGGGCCAACCCCTCACCTTTATCTTCTAACCCAGGGGTCAGTAAATTTTGTCTATAAAGAGCCCCGTGGTAAATATCTGAAGCTTTGTGGGCCACATGGTCTCTGTCACAACTACTCAACTCTGCCTGTGTGAAAGCAGCCACAGACAGTACATAAACGAATGGGTGTAGCTATGTTCCAATAAAACTTTATTTAAAAAACAGGCGACAGGCTGGATTTGGCCAGCAGACCATACTTTGCTGACCCCTGTTCTAACTCTTCTAAATAAGTTTTCCATTTCTGCTATGATGTTCTTAATTTCTGAGAACTTTTTTTGTTTTTTTTCATTCTCGGAGTGTTTTTTCTTTCAAAATAGCATCTAGTTTTTGTTTCATAGTTACAATATACTTTCCCAAATCTCCGAATATAGTAATAATAGTTTTGTTTTTTCACGTTTTCTTCTCCCTGTATATTCTGTTTCCTCCAAATTCTGTTTTTCTGTTTGTTTTTGTTCTGCCTCTTATATTAGAGTTTTTTCTCAAATGTTGATGATCCTTGATTATCTGCTCACATTTAAGAGATTTAGAGAGCGAAAGAATAATGGTGGCCTCTGGGTGTGCGGTGGGGGAGGTGTTGACTGGGCATGAGGAAACTTTCTGGGGAGATGGAAATGTTCTCTATCTTGACTGAGGTGTGGGTTACACATTTGTCAAGGCTCATTACACTGACCACTTAAGATCTTTGCATTTCACTATAATTGTGCCTTGATTAAAGAATATAAAATCGAATTTATAAAAGCAGGCTGCTGAGTGGCCCTGTGCTGGGGGGGAGGTGCTGGCTGACTCAGGGGTTCAATATAGAGGATTCTGGTTGGGCTGTCTCATTGGGAAATCCCTGATGCCAACCTATTTAGGTATTCTTTTCTTTGCTAGTCAGATTGTAAAAGACAGAACTAATACAAACAGAAAGAAAAGACATTTGGAGGAAACAGAAGGGAGGCAGGGAGAAGAAAACTAAAACAAACGGGAAACACAACAATAGCAAAACACCCATCATAAACACATTCAGAGACGGGTGTATGGAGTGTCCTGCCTGGAGCGTTTAGTCACTATCCTTAGTGACCTCACTGCTCCGGGCTCTGAGAGGGGGAAGAAGGCCCCAGGTGGTGGGGGGCAGAGGGCAGGGCTTCCCACGGTCAGGATGCAATATTCAACTAATCCCTCTGGTTGGGTATACACTCCCCTCCTCTTGGGGTATCCTCCAGTTCAGAGACCCTGTTTTTCACCCTCTCTGGACAATAAACCCTCAGTCTTTGTTGGGGTGAGGGAGGGGCAGTTACCCAGCTGAGCAAAGAAGGAAATCTGAGGATTAAAATCCTTCTTAGACCAATCCTCCTGTTTTTGGCCCCAGCTTTACTCCTATTTCCAGGGGTACTTAGTCCATTAACACTGGTGCCTTTGGATTTTTGTGGGCTTTTCTTACTCCCAGTTTGGGGTTCCCTTGGGGTACAACTGTCGTCAGACTGCTAAATCACCCACCACGTGTTTTCTTTCCAGATTCCAAAATGTTGTTGCTGTTGTCTCCTTTTTCAATTTATTAGTTCTTGCTGATTTATACTGTGGGAGGCAGAATAATGGCCCCCCAAAATGTCCATGTCCTAATCCCCAGAACCTGGGAGCATGTTACCTTGCATGGCAAAAAGGGACTTTGCAGGTGTGATTAAGGTTAGGGATCTTGAGATGAGGAGAGGATTCTGGATTGTTAAGGTGAGCCCAATCTAATCACATGGAGCACTGAAAGCAGAAAACCTTTCCCGGCTGTGGTCAGAGAAAGAGAGGTGATGTGATGAGAAAAGCAGAGCCAGAGAGATGCTGCCTTGCTGGAGGGAGGGGGCCACAAGCCAAGGAGTACAGGCGCCCCCTGGAAAAGACAAGGAAATGGATTGTCTCCTAGAGCTTCCAGAAAGTTCTTCCAGAAAGAGCTTCCTAGAGCAGCCCTGTCAACACCCTGATTTTAGCCCAGTGAGACCTGTGTTGGACTTCTGACATACAGTCTGTAAGATAATAAATTTATCTGGTCTTGAGCAACTAATTTCGTGGTAATTTGTTGGGGCAGTAACATAAGACTAATATGCATGCCTGAAAAATCCACTCCTTTCCTTTTAATGGGGTTTCAGGACACAGAGAAGTTAAATGTGTGTGCAGTCCACCATCTTTAACCAGAAGTCTCCGCTTGCACCTGCTGTTGTCTCCACCCCTTCATGAAGCATTCTTATTCAAATCACCTTTAACTTCTATGTCGCCAAATCCATCCTGGTTTTCCTTGCCTGTTTGGTGTCTTTGAAGCCAGTTGTCCACTCTCTTCCTCCTCCTTGTGACGCTCTTCTCTTGCCTTCTTTCACGGCTTTCATGCCATCTTTATGCTGATATCTCTGATATCCTATCACCAGGCAACAGACTCGTGCCCTGAGCTCCAGACACTTAGTACCAAGTCCTCACTTGACATCTTCACTTGGACAGCTCACATGCTCTCAAGTTGAAAACATGATGGAACTCCCGAGTTTCCACCACACTCTTCCATCCTCTGAGCCTTCCCATCATCCATGCATTTATCCAACCCAGAAACCTCAGGCTCATCTTCGATTCCCTTCTTTCTTTAACCTATCAGCAAATTCTGTCTCCTAAATATATCTAGAAGGCATCTACTTCCCCCATCTACAGGGTCCAAGTTAGTCCAGGCCACAGCCACACCCCCTCCATCGTCACCGTGACCTCACACTGCTATCCTGTCCACCCCAGCCCAGCTGCCCTTCATTCTGCCCAGAGCTGCCTGAGACATCATTGAAATGTCCATCACATTAGACCTCTTCCCCCACTTAGCCTCCAAAGGCTTCCCAACCCCATCTAGAACGAATCCACTCTCCTCACCACAGCCCACAAGGCTTATGTACCTACTACGTTCCTGTCTCTGCCCATCACCCCGTCACTCTCCCCCTCTCCATGTCTCTCTCTCCGTCACCATGTCACTCTCCCCATCACCATGTCACTCTCCCCATCACCATGTCACTCTCCCCAACACCCATCACTCTCCATCACCATGTCACTGTCCCCATCACCATGTCACATTCCTCATCACCCCGTCACTCTCCCCATCTCCATGTCACTCTCCCCATCTGCATGTCACTCTCCCCATCTCCATGTCACTCTCTCTGTCACCATGTTACTCTCCCCATCACCCCTGTCACTCTCCCCATCACCCATCACTCTCCCCATCATCATGTCACCCTCCCCATCACCCCATCACTCTCCCCATCATGTCTCTCTCTCCATCACCATGTCACCCTCCCCATCACCCCGTCACTCTCCCCATCACCATTCACTGTCTCTGTCACCATGTTACTCTCCCCATCACCCCTGTCACTCTCCCCATCACTCCCCATCACCCCGTCACTCTCCCCATCACCCATCACTCTCTCCATCACCATGTCACTCTCCCCATCATCCATGTCACTTTCCCCACCACCATGTCACTCTCTCCATCACCATGTCACTCTCCCCATTACCCCATCACTCTCCCCATCACCATGTCACTTTCCCCATCACCATGTCACTCTCTCCATCACTGTGTTACTCTCCCCATCATTTGCTCTACTGTAGGCACGCTGACCTGATATTTTCTCGCACTCCCCACACTCTAGCCTGCCCCTGGGCCTTTGCACTCTCTGCTCTCTGTGCCTCAAATGCTCCTATCCCCACCCTGCTCAGCTCCTTCTCATTCTTTAGGTTTCTGATGAATATCCCTACCTTCCCTGTTCACTGTATGCAAAGGGGGTGTCTCTCCCATCATCATTCTGGTTATGTCTTTAATGTGGGCTTTGAATATCCATGATCATATTTATTTATTTGTGCACTTGTGTTTTGTTCAGCTTTCCCATCAGTCTTGGCCCCATGAGAGAAGGGATAGTATTTTCACCATCCAGTCTCTAGTGCTGGCCCACTGAGGGAGACCAGTGACATTTGTGGAATGAATGAATGAATGAACACACTGGGCACCTATTATGTGCCAGGTGCTTTCATGTACACCAAACATTTCACTTTCACAAGAGCCCTATGAAGTTGTCACAGCGGGACCATGGTTCCCAGTTTCTCTCGCAGTTAACTGTTCTGGCCAATCCGTGTGGAGAAGTGAAGTAGGCCACTTCCAGCTTTGGCTCAAAAACCTACATGTGATCCCTGTTCTTTTTCTTCTTCATCTGTCAGTGGCTGCAGAGGATCCAGCAGTGGACTCTAAGGCCCTAGGTGATAACAGAGTCACAAGGTGGGAGGAGCCTGGGTCCCCAAAAGACTGAGTGGAGCAGGGTCTCCCCCATACCCCAACCCCCTCTAGACTTTGCATAAGCAGGACATAAGGTGCTACTGTCAAGTCATTTCGATTTCTAGGCTTATTTGTTACAACAGCTAGCCTCCCCTTAATTAATACATCAAAGCACCATGTGTAGGAAGCTGGTGAGCAACACTGTGGGTGACACTTTTGCTGACAATTTTCATCAAATGCAGATGTATTCTCTGCGGGCCGGTTTGCATCCTCCCACAACAGAAGCGGAGGGCACGGTGTTCACACTCCTGTCAGCACACCACGTTGCACAGAATAGTTGGAGTGTGTGCTGTCTTGGCCTCGCTAGGCTGCGAGCTCCTCCGGGGAGGTGCCAGGGTCAAGTTCATCTCTGCGGCCTCAGCATCCAGGAGGTCTCAGGGAAAGTTTGCTGAATCCACAGACGAGTGAACTGGTTGCCTGCACCTCTCATTGCCTCTCTGTCCCTAAAAGTGCTGAGAAAGTCAACTCTAATTTTACAGAAGCCCAAAGAGAAGAAATGACTTCCCCGGGGTCACAAAGAAGCAGGATGCCGCAGAATCAGCATGACCCAGGGCTTCTAAACATAGCAGCTGGCTATTGGGAGTGAATCCTGGTGACTTCCAGAGGCTGGAGAAAGGGTGAGGTGGGCGGGGTGGGGGGGTGTCTCCTCTAAGCCCCCAAGGTGACCCCACCAGAGCTCACTGCCCACCGCCCCCACTCCAGTAGGAAAGAATCACTCCAGAGCCTTCCCTCCCACCCTCCCCAGCCAGCACGGCCTGGCTCCCACAGCCTGGTGTCCACATCACTCAGTATTTTTAGCTTCACCACCTGGCACCTGTGGTCACTGTCTCTGCCCAGCCTGGCGGTGTCTCCTCCTCAGGCCTTAAAGGGCCAGCGCCCACCAGCTGGAAAGGATATCAGCTCCCGCAAATGCAAGCCACCATACCCCCAGGGTGGGAGGCAGAGGGGCTTCCCCTGTGGGGGGGTCCCCTAAAGTTGGAGGTGGGAGATGGGAGGTGGGGAAGAGAGCAGGATCTCATGGGTGCCTGACCCTTAGGCCTGTGCCTGTGTCATTCTGGGTTTCCCGAACGCTGGTTCGCTCAAGCTGCTCATCTGGGGGGACTGGTTAAAATCACACATCCACCCCCTCCGAGACCTGAGGCCGCAAAGGCTCCAGAGAGGGCTAGGAGTGTGTGTTTTCTAACAATCAACTCAGAGGATTCTGATGTCCTATCCCCCCACATCATATTCATTTATTCATGCATTCGTTCATTTGGTCAATAAGCATTTTGAGCTCCTGTTATGAAAATGATGATTCTCTTGGGAGTCCATTGCTCTGGAGCTAGGGAAGCACTTCCACACCCGTCATCGCACTGGGTCTCCTGACTTGGCCCTGTCTTGCTTCGAGCCCTCCCCACTGCTCGCTCCATCACCTGTGGATCAAGTCCTTGGCTCAGCAGTGGAGACCTGCGATGGTCCCGTGCTGACTCAGCCTCATCTCCACCATCCCCACACAATTCCTTTTTCGTGCCACCGAGCCTTTGCTCCTGCTGTCCCTACTGCTGTGATGCCTTTTCCTCCGCTTTCCTCCCCATCTGGGAGAGGACCCTCACTCTAAGACAGACCCGCAGGCTGCAGAGGGTCCCGCAGCAGACTCTGGTTTTCCTCCTGACTCCGAGTACAGCACACCCATGCCCGTCAAGGTGCCCATCATTCTGCCAAACAGATCTGTTTGTCTGTCTCTCCTAGCAGCCTGTGACCCTGTGAGGGCCAGGCCCAGGGCCTCAGCCCCCAGCTCAGGCCCTGGCACTCGGTGGGTGCTCAGTCACTGTTTGTGGAATGATGAACCCACAACCATGGCAGGGAGCATCTCCCCATTTCACAGATGCAGAGATAGAGGCCCACAGAGAGAAAATTACAGACCCGGGGAACAGAGAAATTCAGGGAGGAACCTGGCCCAGGCTGGAGGACCCCACACCCCCGCCCTCCTGCCAGGGCCCTGGAGGGGCCCTGAGCCTGCCCTTCTCCCACCCAGGACAGTGCTGACTCAGGCGATGATGGAGGTGTGGGCGGGCTGGGCTAGAGCAGAGGTCACCCCGTCTCCCCTGCAGATTTTCCATCCATTCCCGGAGCCTGTGGTCACAGCTTGGGTAATGCACTTGGCTGGAGCCTGGGTTTCCCTGCAGGTGGGGGTGGGGAGAGCTGACAAAAGGGACAATGGTTCCTAGGACATGAACCTGCACCCGGGCACAGGGCACAACCCTTCTCCCCTAGACCTCACACCTGCTCCCACAAACATGTACGCACACTCACACATACCCCTAAATACCCAATCACACAGCCACATAAACCTTCATTTCCCCACCTCCCCACTCTCTCCCTTTTTTTTTCACACACACACACAGCAGCATGTACACATGCAGACAATTTCACTTATCAATTCAACAAAGACTGAACACTATTAGGTGCCAGTGCAGGGAGGAAAGGTGGCTCTCAGTTTGAGGTGGGGCAGGGGCTTCCTGGAGGGCTTCCTGGAGGAGGAGGCATTGCAGCCAGGCCTGGGTGGAGGGGAACCAGGGGAAGGGAAGTCTGGGCAGATTTCACTGGGGGTGAATATAAGGGAGCAGAGTGAGCTGAGGTGGGTGGGGTCGGCTCAATCATTCAGGCCTTGAATGCCCTGCTGAGTGTCGAATTCATCCTGTGGGAGCTGGGAGCTATGGAGGACTCTGAGGAGGGAGGACATGACCACAATGGGAGAGGACAAGAAGGTCACTGTAGGGCCAGGATGGGAGAAACAGGGATGAGGCTGTGGTGACAACCAGGTGAGAGAGCTGAGAGTCGGACGCAGGGAGGTGGCAGTGGGTGCTAAGCAGTGGACAGAGAGACTCAGAAGCAGGTCTGCCAGGCCCCGAGGGGCCCCAGGTCTGAGCCCTGTGCCCTTGCCCTGCCCACCCGCTGCCCACCCATGGGCACTGACCTCTGCAGTGGGACCTCTTCCAGCAGCTCCTCCTCCTCCTCCCTGTGGAAGCAGACAAAGCAGAAGGCTGGCACATCTTCTGTTCCACAGCCCAGGGGCCAGGCTGGAGGCAGCTCCAGGATGGGGCAGGGGTGGCTGGTGGCGGCCTTGGCAACATCATCCCCGGCCTGGGCAGGGGTCCCTGGGCCAGAGCGCTCCAGGGTCAGCAGCCTGTTGGCCTCAGGGCCCCGCGCCTGCCTACCTGCCACCTGTGCCTTTTCATTCAGGTTACCCGTTGCCTCGGTGGGTGGGAGAGCCTGTGGCTCTGTCTGATGGGGACTGTCCTGACCCACGGGGCTTCCAGTCACAGGGCTGGGCCTTGGAAAGCAGCTTCTAGCCACCGGGACTCAGAGGTGGCTCACTGGTGGACAAAGGTCCAGCAGGGCCCCTCACTGCCCCTTGTGGAGCCCTAGGCCCCTCTGCTGCTCACTCTGCTGTTGCCTGTCAGAGGCGGGACTGGGAGGGCAGGCTCGCAGATGCCCTGTCCATGTGTTCATCTGTCTGTCCAGGCGTCTGCTCCTCCCTGTCCAGCCAGCACGACAGCGGAGGTGGTTTCCCTAAGAAAGTTAGTTCTCCCCTGCTGGGGTGTGTGGCACGGGTGGCCTCCAGGAGGGAGGGTCGGGACCCGAAGTTGAAAGGTGAGTGAGGACCAGGTGAGGCTGGCACAGTGCCCACGCTGTCCCCAAGAAAAGTTCTGGCCCCTGGAGTCCTGTCTCCACCGCTGGCTCCGTCTGGAGATCGCTCCCTCCGCTCCCTGCTCCCTCCGACTCCAGTGGCTGCTCTGGCAGACCGGCTTGGCTGTGGGTATTAATAGCTCCACATTCACGCTGAGAAGCCGGGAGGTTAACTCCTTCCCTACCAGAGCTGAGAGGCTGGCGGGTGGGTGGCCGCAGGGAGCAGAAGGAAGGGCAGCGCCGTGGTTCCGCCCCCGCCTGAGCCTCGCCTGCCCCCACAGGACCCTCGGATGCCACCTCCTGCCCACGAGTCTCTGTGCAGCACTTGGCATCTGGATCTTGGTCAGAGTGCCCTGGCCACAGGAACCCGCCACACGCCCTTCCAGGGAGCCGAGTGGGACTAGGGGCTCAGGGCAGCACCCCTGGGATGAGCAGGGCTCTAAGCTCCAGGGAGCACCCCCAGGACTCCTCCACCCACACATCCGCCCCTCAACTCATTGAGACCCCCAAGTTCTCTTAACCAACAGTTACCATTGCAGCCTCTGGGTCCAGTTCTATCACTGGCTTCCTGTGGGACCCACCCCAGACGAACTGTATGCAGTGCCTGCGGACCATCTCTCAGCAGCAGAGATGGACCACACGCAGCCCTTGCTGTGTTCTATTGAGCAGTGTGGGAAGAGGGTGGGAGTGGGGGATCCAAGTAGAATCTGTTTGCTTGAAAAATGTCTGTTGAGCACCTGGTACACGTCAGGCCCTGTGCTGGGTGCCGGGCACACAGGATGGAGAGGGCAGACAGTACTCCTGCCTCAGTGGGCTTGCGCGTCACAGCGGGAGGCCAACGGGGCTGCAGCTCGTCTCCATGGTGCCAGTGTGTGAATCAGGAAAAGGTGCTCCCTCCAGGCAGGTGCGGCCCCGGAGCAGCAGCTTGTAGTTTCAGCCTCACTCACCTCCTCTGCAATTCACAATATGCACAACCGTTCGCAGTGGCCCTGGAAGCACCAATAAACAAAGGAAAAATGAATTCCGATTGTGAAAAGTGCTATGAAAAAATGAAACAGGGAGATGTGAGAGAGGCTGATGGGGAGGTGGTTTGATAGGGTGTTCAGGGAAGACCTCCAGGGAGGTGACGTTGGAGCTGAGGCCAGGAGGAGGAGGAGCCAGCCAGAAGATCTTTGGGGAGAAAGTCTAGCAAGAGGGATGAGCAGGTGCAAAGGCCCAGAGGTGAGAACCAGCTGGCACATTTGAGGAAGGGAATGAGGAGCAGAAAAGTTCTTTAAGCTGGGTCTTAAAGAATGCATAGAGTTTTCCAGGGGGCTCAAGAAGTGGAGTGTCACCAGCAGAGAGAACAGAGTATATGCAAAGGCCCAGAGGCATGAAAGGATGGATGGTGCTCAGCAAGGCAAGAAGAAGACAGAGGTGACACAGTCAGAGATGTAGGAGTTGCCCTCCCAGGGCTCTGAGGGGGAAGGTCGAGCGGCAGGAGGGTGGAAGTAGGAACCTGGGTCAGCTGAGAGGCTGAGGAGGTGGGTGGAGGATGGAGAGGCTTGGAAGGAAACATCTACAATTGTTGAACTGAATTCTACTGGCTGGAAGGACAGATCTGGGCTTCCTTGGCCAAGAAAACGTGGGGGCCGGGGACACAGCTCCCACATACAGTAGTTTAGGCTGCGCACACTGCACAGGGCACTCTGGCAGATGGTGAGTGGGGGTTGATATCCAGCCCCGCCTCTGCTCTGCCAAGACTTGCACCTTTAGAACTGCAACAGCACGGGATGGGGGCGTCGCCTTTTTCTAATTGGTCCAACCGAAAGGGTGCCTTTTTATGATTGGTCAGCCTGAAAAGTGCCTTTTTAAAATCAGTCCACCTAGAGGGGTGCCTTTTTCTAATTGTTCTGTTCAGAGAGCATGCTTTCATCTAATTGGTCCACCCAGAGGGTTGCCTTTTTCGAATCGGTCTATCCAAGGGGGGTGACTTTTTTCTGATTTGCACAAAGGTGCCCCATAGGCTGGACTGGGGGGGATGACCTGGGGCCCCAGGTTCTGGTAGGGGTCCTGCCACGGACGTGCTGTGTGCTTTGGGCCAGTCACTGTTCCTCTCTGGAACCATAGCCCTAGAGACTTAGCTAGAGGCCAGTGAATCCAAGCCCTACCCTGCACAGAGTAGGGAAGGAGCCCGGAAAGGGGCTGACTCCTCTGAGGTCGCCAGCGACACACAGCAGAGCCGGGTACTCTTTGACTCTCAGCTCAGTGCTCTGGCCTCCCTCCTCCAGCGTCAGCCTGAGTCGCTTGCCTCGGAGACTCGGCATCTCTTTGAGGAGAGGTCAGGGAATGAGAGGGGACAAGATGAAGAGTGGAGATTCAGGAAAGAGGAGGGGAGAGGAGGGCAGGCCAGACTATGGCTCCCTGGGGTGGGAGTCAGAAGGGGTCAGGGAGCCCCAGGCCTCCAGGCGCCCCTTCCCTCCTCCCTGGGGCCCCATGGGGTTGTCATTTGCGGATGTTAATTATTCATGATGCTGGTGCTCTGCCTGGTTTTAATGCACTCTGATGGCGTTCTCCAGCTAATGGGGAAAATCAATAGGTTTTAATTCTCAGTGGCTGTGAAGCCCTGTCTGTCTCCTGTTTGGGTGGCTGGGCCTGGCTCTTGGGCTGGGGGTGGGGGTGGAGGCTCAGACCCCGTTTGCAGGGGCCTGAGACTCTACCTTCCCCTCTCCTAACCCCACCCCTTCTGACTCCAGCCTAAGGAGGGAAGACTAGGGTCACCAGGCAGCACCAAACTCTGCCCCAAGCATCTCAAGGGTCTGAGCTCTTAAACCTGAGCCATTCACCCTCCCTCCAAGAGAGACTGCAGCTCCTCCTGGCCCCTTCCGGCTCCTGCACCAGACCTACCACCCTGCCCACCAGAAATGTGCCAGCAGGGGCAGCCCCACCAGCTTTGGGGGGCTGGAGTCAGGCCTGCAGCCCTTGGCCCTGGTGTTTTGGGGGCCTGGGCAAGGCTTCCCTTGCTCAGCACCCAGGGTCAGCTCCAGTCATTCTCCTGAGCTCCGGCTTGGCTCACAGACCTGTCTCGGGCATGGGGGGAATTTGACCCAGCCCTCACATTCCTGAAGAGCCTTAAATGTTAACTTCTGATATTATTTCTACGTGCAGCTACACATTCAAGCATGACAATTTCTCTGACGAGACTGAGAACCGAGACCACTCATGGGACATTAAGAGTGCGTTCCATCTCCAACAACATCCTCCCCCAGACCTCCCACGGGGTGCCCCTGAGTCAATGACCTTTATGAATCCTGTCATTATCTTGTGAACAGAATTGCTATATTGCACTGTATTTGTGTGTGTGTGTTAAAAGTGTTAATTAGGGAAGCGTAAACATTTAAGATACACCATGGTCTTCATAATGCTGTTTTTGGCATTTCTTAATGTTTCCAGAACACAACGGGCCTCCAAGAGAGGAAGCGGCTTGAGATGTCTCGACCTTGGAGAGGCCCTGCCTGCTTCCCCAAGAACCCAGCCTTTCCCGGTGGACCCAGGGCCCACCCCGGGCTGGCTGGAAATGCTTGGACCATCCGCAGGGGCTGTCTGCTGGGTTCCTAGCCCAGCACCGTGGCTCTCTGGAACCTAGGAACCCAGACGTGGAGAATGGTGACTGCCAGGCCTCACCTGTCCTGGCCACCCAGGCCCCTGTGGACACTCCTCCATACCCCTTTATTTTCCATTTTGAACTCAGATGTGCAGAAGGCAGAGTTAATCCCTCTCTTCAGTTCTTGGCACATTGTTATTCTTGGTCTGCACAGGGTCCCTCCCTTGTTTTAACTCATTTCTCAATTCCCTTTTACCCCCATGGATGGTGGCCAGGAAAAGCTGCCTGGGTTTACTCCAAATTCCCACCTCGTGGGATCGTAGGGAGAATTGTGTGAGCCAGAGCATGTAAAGTGCCTGGCACACAGTAACTGGTCAGTTAAGATCCCATCCCATCTCCCGGGCTGGCTCTCTCCCCCAGGGGCCTCTGAAGCCTGGACAAAACACCTTCCCCTTTGGCACACCTGAGCATGGCTGGTGTTTTTCAAAGTGCTTCTCTAAAGACTGGAATGATCCGCTGGGATAGAATCTAAATTGCTGATAGTCTGAGGGGGAAGCAGATATGAACACAACTAGCTCCCATTTCAAATTCAAACTCAGTGGTCACTGGGTGCACACTCTAGGCCACGTGCTGCGTACTGCATGTGGGGGCCCAGACAGGCCCAGAGAGGAAATAGTCCCACCTGTGGGGGATTCTCAGCCCGGTGGGGGTGGGTGGGAGATGGCCCTTCCCTCTCCATTAATTAGGGTGCAGCTAAGCTGCTGTAACAAAGAGACCTCACATGACAGTGGCTCAAACAAGTCTTCTGACAAATTAATTAGGAGCATATGCCAAAGTCTTAATTCAGGTTTGCCATGAGGAAAGAAGCTTATGATCAAGTCAGTTCAAAGAGTCCTTTCCCTTTTATGGGAAACAGAATGTTTAGATATTTGTTGTTCGGCCAGACACAAGAAAAAAAAAAAGGTCTGATTTGAGATCATTAGCGCCCTGACTGACTGACAGCTGAGTGGATGGGAAGCTCGCTTCTTGGAATAAATCTTACTTGAATTAAAGTTTATCAGAATGTTGCTTAAGCATTTTGTCAAGAATGCCGGTGTCTTCCCAGAAGGAGCTTGTGAATTATACCACATGGAAAAAGTTATGTCTCAAACCAGGTTTAGTCCAAGTTTCCTTTATCACAAGGTGGAATTTTATTTCTCTTCAGGCAACAGTCCAGAGGTAGGTGGGCCTCTTGGTTGAAGCTGGCTTATGAGCATCATATTCACGTTTTAGTCCTCAAGAAAGAGGAGAGACAGAGTGATGCAGAAGTGGCTTCCTCACTTCCATGTGTATTCTGTCAGCAAGTAGTCAGTCCCCTAGCTGCAAGGGAGACTGGGAAATTCAGTCTCTATCTGCACAGCCACATACATTGCTAAAAACTGGGGCAGGGGTGGGTATTACTAAAAGGAGGAAGGGAGAATAGGATACAGTTAGCAGCCTTAAGGCCTAATTCACAGCTCAGGCTCTGAACACTCCTTTCTGCTTCCTGCTGTAAATTCTGTTTACCAGTCTGCTTTTTAGTCTATTGAATTGAGGAAATATATGGAGCAACCAGTCTATATTGGAGCTACAGAGGCTCCAAGATGTAGATTATATGATGTGTATGAATCTACTGAAAGACATTTTCAGTTTTGTCAGGAGGGTTTGAGAATGCGTTAATGAAGGTGAAATGAAAAGAAAATGAAGCAGTTATTAACTCCAGGGAAAACAAAAAGTTGTATAAGAAAAGAAATGTAATTATAGTATACTATGTGGCTGAGCTGTGAATATTATCTACAAAGGCATAATAATATAAATACTAAAAATTACTTTAACCAAAGAGGGCATATAACTATATTGAGAGGATAAAGACAGGATGCATGTATGTGGGAAAGGGGGGCAAGGGTATAAGAGAACTAAATTTTCATTTTCCATATTAGGAGGTAAGATCAAAAACAGAAAAATCAAGAAATACCTGTATTAGCATGTTACTTAGAATCTTGACACTTACAGAATGATCCACGGACCAGCAACGTCAGCATTACTTGTGAGCTTATTAGAAATGCAGAATCTTAGAACCCACCCCAGACCTGCTGAATCGGAACCTGTATTTTAACAAGATCCCAGGTGGTTCACGTGCTCCTTAAAGTTTGAGAAACCCTGACTTAGAAAGAGAATAGCAAACAGAGGGAACAGCTAAAAGAGTTGAATTCATTGCCTTTAGGAAGAGGTCTGGAGTACAGAGGGGTGGGGTAGGGGACTGCTAGTTTTTGATAAGAGCCCTGTAGCTTTATTTCAGTTTTAAATTACATGGAAGATTTACGTTGCTGAAAAAAAGCAAATCATGTGCCTAATTTGAAATCCCAACAATACAAAATGGAATGCAAAGTCTTCCTCCCACTGGAGACCCTAGGCTCCCCCTTGCCTTGTCAACAGTTTCTGGAGGATCCATTCAGAACATTTCCTGCACATCCAGCCTGTGTGTGCATGACTATCTTGTTTACTTTTTACAGATAAGAGCGCATGCAATGCACTGTTCTCCATCTTGCTATTTTCACGCAACAACATCTTGGAAATCATTCCAAAGAAGCACATATAGATCTGCTTAATTCGTTTATAGGTTGCTTTTACAGGCTATTACAGGATGCCTAGTATTGTAATTTATTTAACTGCTCCCCTACTGATGGGAAATTAGGTTGTTTCCAGGCTTCTTCTGTTACAGACAGTGCTGCAATAAGCATTTTGTAACCTCAGTATAGTATGCAGTTCAGGGCCCAGGCCCCGGACACAGGATGCCTGGGATTGGAGAATCACAGCCGCTGCTAAGGCCAGTTATTTCATCTTCATGTGCCTCAGTTTCTGCAGCTGGGAAGTGGGGATAAAAATAACACTCTCCTCAGAAGGCGCTTGGGAGGAATTTCGTCAACGGATATTTGTTGAGGACCTACTATGTGCCAGGCACTGCTTTAGACACAAGGGATTCAGATATGAGCAAAACAGATCACAATCTCTGCCCTTCTGGAACTTATATTCTAGTGGTGAGAGCAGATAATAAACAAGACAAAACAATAAAATATGGGACAATAAATGCTAAGGACGTGGAGCAAGGAAAAGCGATGGGGTGGGAGGTTTGCCATTTTAGGTCAGGTGGTCGCAGATGGCCTCACTGATAAAGTGACACTTGAGTGACACAGACCTGAAGGAGGTAAGGGATGAGTTATGTTAATACGGGGAAAGCATTCCAGGCAAAGGATCAGGGATGGGGAACTCACTACTTCCCAAGATGGCTGCTGGCAATGGGAAGGGCCCCCTGTGCCTTCCAGCCACTAGCCCAAAGTCTGTCCTTGGGGACCCATACAAAAGAAGTAGAATCCTCTCCTGCGCACAGCAGACCTTCCGTCAGATGAGAGAGCTGCCACTACTACATGACCCCGTGTTGTGATCTTGCTGCCCAAAGAACCACAGTAGCACAGGCCACAGCTGAAGAAGCCTGGTGGCCTCAGAGAGAAGGCTGACTTCCCAGCCCAGCGAGGCCAGTCCCTGGCACTGGGGACTCTGCCTCCAGGTATGAATCCTTCTTCAGGAGTGGTATGTGGCAGGGGGAAGGAACCAGAGAGTGAGGGGCTGGGAATGCTGTCTTTGAGTTAGTAGACCTGGGTGGGCTCAGCTTTGCAAAGAGAAGTTTCATGGGCTGGGTGAGCTGCGTCCAGAGTTCAGCCAGGCGGTTCTTGAATCTGGGAGAGCAGCCCCCTTAGGCCTTGTTGAACTCTACTTCTGAACCCAAGTGAGATCAGTTCTGGGATTTCTCTGTAGACATCTTTGGGACAGCAATCTGATTGGAAGAGGAAGGGGAGTTTATGTTTTTTAATTTTATTTTTTGCAGGGGAAGATTAGCCTGAGCTAACATCTGTTGCCAATCTTTCTCCTTTTTTTCCTTACACCCCTTACCTCCAAAGCCCCAGCATATAGTTGTGTATAGTTGTAAGTTCTTCTGGTTCTTCTGTGTGAGCCACAGCCACAGCATGGCTACTGACAGACGAGTGGTGTGGTTCTGCGCCTGGGAACCGAACCCAGGCCGCCAAAGCGGAACGCACTGACCTTAACCACTAGGCCATCAGGACAGGCTCAGAGGAGTTTATTTTGAGGCAGCAGTGAAGAGCAATGTGCTATTGAACTTAGAATATGTTTATTTGGGATGACTTTGGGAGGGGCTGACGAAGTGGTGGGAGGACTTAAGCCCCTCAAGCCACCCCTTTAGCATCACCATTGCCCCAGGGTCACAGAAGCAGGAGTGTGTGTGTCCTCGCTCCTCCGCCTCAAAGTCTACCTCTAGTCCCTCTATGGGCAGAGTCTATGAGCGCTGACCCAGCAGAAAGGCGGTTTGCAGAGCCCTAGCCTCAGCATTAGAAAGCTGAGTACACAGGCCAGCCTGTGGCATAGTGCTCCAGTTCCGTGCACTCTGCTTCAGCAGCCTGGGTTCACAGGTTTGGATCCTGGGCGCGGACCTACACCACTTGTCAGCCATGCTGAGGCTGTGACCCACATACAAAATAGAGGAAGACTGGCACACATGTTAGCTCAGGGCGAATCTTCCTCACCAAAATAAAAAAAAGAAAGAAAGTGGAGTATCAAAGGGGTAGGTTTGAGCTTCATATCTGGCTTAACAGAAAATTAGCTCTTACAAATCAGGAAAAGAAGGAGGGGCCGGCCCCGTGGCGCAATGTTGAGTTTGCACTTTGGCAGCCCGGGATTCGCAGATTCAGATCCCGGGTGCCGACTGACGCACTGCCTGTCAGCCATGCCGTGGCGGCGTCCCATATAAAGTAGAGGAAGATGGGCACGGATGTTAGCCCAGGGCCAGTCTTCCTCAGCAAAAAGAGGGGGATTGGCAACAGATGTTAGCTCAGGGCTGATCTTCCTCACACGCACACACACAAAAGAAAAAGAAAGAGGAGGGGCACGAACCCAATAGGACAAAGAGCAAAGACCATGAACTTGCAGTTCCAAAATACAGAAATAGAAACAGCCAATAAGCATGTGGTGAAAGATATTAAACTTGTCTCATTCCTAAGGGTCTTTGTACTTCCTGCTCCTTTGTCTGGAACACTCTTCACCCAGCTAGCAACATAGCTTGCCACTCAATTCCCTCAGGTCTGCGTCCCTCGAGTGTCACTGTCTAGTCTAAGGGCTATAAGTGACCAGGGGCCTGAATTACAGACTATCTCAGGTGGGAAGGTCGTCTGGGGCAGGGATCCTGTCTGCCACTGTGAGACGAGGCTGGCAGGGACCAGGCCACGCTAGCAGGTTAAGGGTTTTGATTTGATCCCGAGAGCAAGTGGAGGCCAGTGACAGCTCAGGAGAGACTTGATCAGACTTGTGATGTGAAAAGCTCCCTCTGGCTTCTGGGGGGCAGGGCGGTGGTGGGAACCCATGGAGGAGATGGCACAGTGGTCCGGGGTAAAGGTGACGGTGGCCTGGAGCAGACTGGCGGCAGTGGGAATGGGGAGAAGTGGATGAACTAGAAAGATATTTAAGGGGTCAATCTCAGGCTTGGTGAGGCTTGAGGAAGAGGGAGGTGTTGAGGATGACATCTAGGCCTCTGGCTCCCGTACCTAGACTGATGGTTTGCCAGTCACTGAAGTAGGGAACGCTGAAAGTGGGTGACGTGGGGGGCCACGAGGGCAAGCCTGGCCTGATGAGTCACAGGGGTCTTGGAAACATCCAGGTGGAATTGTGGGGCAGGGAGTCAGATGTACAGAACCAAAGCTCCAAGGTGAGGCTTTGTAGACAGTGAGCAAAGTCAAGGGTGTGGGTGACATCAACTAGGGTTAGTGTGAAGGACCCCACCTTGAGGAACCCCAACACTTAATTGCCACATAGAGGGGGATGAGCCAGTAAAGGAAATGGGGGAGGGGAGCCTGTGTCACAGAAGTCACAGAGTCAGCTTTTCAAGAAGGAGGGAGGGTCAGCAGTGCTGAATCCTGCTGAGGGGCCAAGGGAGATGGAGACTTAAAACAAGTCCACTGGATTTAACTCTGATGTCAGAGGTAACCTTGTGCCGGGTTTCTCAACCTCAGTGCTGTTGACATTTGGGCTGGATCATTCTGCGTTGTGGGGCTGTCCTGTGCCTCATGGGATGTTTAGCAGCATCCCTGACCTTGACTCACTTGATGTTGGTAGCATCCCAACCCCCAGCTGTGACAACCAAAATTGTTTCCCAATGTTGCCTAATGTCCCCTGGATGGCAAAACCACCCCAGGTGAGAACCCCCGTCTTGGCAATGTTTTGAATAGGCAGGAAATGGAGGCTGAGTCATTAGATAGTTGTTTCTAGAAGTTTGCTTGTGGAGAAGAGAGATAAGAAATAAGCTAGCGCCTGAAGAGAGCAAAGAGGGTTATTTTTTTACGACGGGAGAACTTTGAAAATGTATAAATATTGATGAAGCGTCAAACTTTTGAATTTTCTTTGCCACTCTTTGATAGGTAAAAAATAGCCTCTTAGTATGCTTTTGATGTGGACTTCTCTTATGAGTGAACTTGGCGTCTTCTCGGCAGTCATAAGAGGAAATTTTTCCTTAAGAGAAAACTTTTACCCAGTTTTTAGGTCTTTTTCTCATTGATTTTTAAGAATTCTATATAGTAGGCAGGAGACCCCTTCATTTGTGATATGAATTGCAAATATTTTCCCCTAGTTTGTCATTTTTGTTTTGACTTTTGGGAGGCAAAAGAGACATAGGCCCTTGTGCATGTTTCTGATGGGTTGTGCAAATTGGTACAATTTTTATGATTGGCAATTTATCATTATCTATCGAAATTACATATGCATCTGTCGTTTGACTGAACAGTCTCACTTCTGGGAATTTATGCTATAGAGCTACTTGACATGGAAGAAAATGTGTGTGTGTGTGTGTGTGTGTGTGTGTGTATGTGTGTGTTGGTTATTGTCGCTGTTGACTTTTTTCTCACAAGACTGGAAATAGCCCAAAAGACCGTCAATAGGGGACTGATTAAATAAACTATGGTACATGTGTAAAATGGACTATTTTGCTGCTATAAACAAGTGAAGAAAATTTCTATGTACATAATGGAAAGATTGCTAGGATATATAGTTAAGTGAAAAAAAAGCAAGAGGAGGAAGAGTGTATTTAGAGTGCCATCTTCTGTGTAAGACATGGGGAAATGGGAAATATGAAAATATACTTTTGTATTTGCATAAAAAAACACTGGGGAAAAAGTAAAAAGTGGTTACCACAAAGGAGTTGGGGCATGGGGAAAATGGGGAACAGGGATGACAAATGTAACTGTATTTTAGTTTTTTTCTTAAACTGGTGAATTATTTACTCTTTAAAACATTAATGGATGGGTCCAGTTGAAAGTGGCTGAAAATATAGAAGAGAGAATTCTCAAGAAGGTGGGATTCAAGGCCCGGTATAAGTGTAGGGATTTGCCTCAGTTTCTACATCCGGAAAATGGGGGTTCTCATGAAAAGCACCTGGCACTGACTTTTCTCAAATGTAACTCTTGCCCCTTTTCTGAGGCCCAGGGCAGGCTGGGTGCAGATGCTGGCCAAGGGAACAGGCCTTGTCCACAATTTGTCCTAGTGCATCTTGGGAGGACAGTCAGTGGTCAGTGGAGGGCCTGAGCGAGTCCCAAGCCTCACAGCGGGAGAGGGAGAGACTGGGAGTGAGGCCAGGGGAGGGGAGGCTGCAGGCCGGTAGCTGTCACTTTATGAGTCCACCCACACCCTCTCCAGCTCCACCAAGCCCACGATGGGGACAGATTGGCCCTAAATTTAGCTGAAAAGCAGCCCCAGAGGGAACTTGGAGAAGCAAAATGCACAATAGCAAACCATCAGCACATTAAGGCCCTTGCTTCACATAAGAGGAAACTGAGGCTTGCAAAGGGCAGGGGGGTTGCTTACCCAGAGCCACACTGCAAGGTAGGCCTGGCTCCTGGTAGCCAGCGTATGTGATGGAGTGGTGCCCCGTCCCAATTCATATGTTTAAGTCCTAACTCCAGGACCTCAAATCACTGACTTGGAGATGGTGACTTTAAAGAGGTAAAATGAGGTCATTAGGGTGGCCCTGATTCAATAGGACTGGTGTCCTTATAAGAAGAGGAGATTAGGACCAGAGACACGCAGAGGGAAGACCATATGAGGACAGAGAAGACAGCCATTTATAAGCCAAGGAGAAAGCCCTGCCGACACCTTGATCTCTGATTTCTAGCCTCCAGAATTGTGAGAAACTCCATTTCTGTTGTTTAAGCCGCCTAGCCTGTGGCACTTTTTTATGGCAGCCCAAGCAGACTAATACAGTGCATTTCCCATTCATGTGAAATAAGTCTGGAGGCTGGCAGTCCAAGATGGTACAGCCGTGTCACAGAGACTCAGGCTCCACTCTCTCTCCAACCTTCTCTTTCCAAGGTCACCTCTCGGACCAAGATAGCTAGTGGGGCTGCCTTATTCCAGCCAGCAACAAGGAAGAAGGGACAAAGAGTAGGTGCCACCCTTTTAATGTGACTTTCTGGAAGTCCTACGGGGCAGTTTTGCTTACATCTTATTGGCTACCGCTTAGTCACATGACCACACCTCACTGCAAGGGAGGCTGGGAAAAGTGCCCAGCTAAAAGCAAGGGCTTATTCCTAAGGAGCAAAGGGAGAATGGATGCTGGGGGAGGCAACCAGCCGTCTCTGCCACGGACTATGACCTCAGCCTACATACTCAAGGGTGCATGAAGAACTTTCTTTACTTTTTCCATAACTCAGCATAATTTCTATTGCAAGTCAGGATGGTACTTCCACCTTACTGTGTGAATGTGTCTCATTCCCAGGTGGCTTTCAAAGTGCCCAGCTGTGGTGGGCAGTGTTGGTCCTGAAGTCCTCTGTCCATGCAAGTGTGCCCAAGACACCAGCCCTCATCCCCGGACCTTCAGCTCACACAGGCTGCCTTGTTTCTGTCTATGCAGCTCTTTTGGCCTCCACTGGACCATCCTCAAGGGTCTGTATGGTTCTGCTGCTCCCATGCTGCTGGGAGCCAGGGAACTCTGCGAAGTGCTCTTTCCATCTGCCCTTGGGCTTCTCAAACCTGTCTGAAGCCTCCTGCTTCCCCCACAAGAAGTGGGGTTCTGGGCTTCACCTTCAGAAACTTCCCAAACTCCCCCTTTTTTCATTACCTCTCTTCTACCTCTCTCTTTTCCCCCATACCTCTTGGGAATATTCCTGATCTGAAGGCAGCAAGCCCTATTTTTGGTTTTTATGTTTCTCCAACAAGGACTTAAGCTATTGGGACACAAAAGCCAGACTCGTGGCTTTTCTCTGCTTTCCACCATCTCACATTCATCTCTTGAAGTGACAAGCACAGATTTTGGCTTGAGAACAGGGAAGAAAAAAGAAAATATCAGGAAATTGAAAAGAACATAGGTTAATGTCCCCAAAATATTATCCTGCCATATTTACTATGAACCTTCCTGTCAAACACTCTTTGACATTCCTCAGTTCCTTAGCTCTTGCTACTGCCACTGTACAGTCTAGAAAAGCTAAATGTCTCATTTACCAGCCTCTCTTACAGCTTAGGGAAGCTGTATTTCTCAGTTCTGATCAATAGGATGGGAGCAGAGGCTACTCAAGGTTTACAGGGAAAAAAAGGGCCCTCTATCCAAAAAAGAGGGCCAGGTCTGACTGGCCCCATCTCTTTTCCTCTGCTTCCTACTTAGAATGTGAGCACAATGCCTGGAGCTGCAGCAGCCATCTTGCCACCATGAGGGCCAGGCTAAGAGAATCACAGAGATGCTGTGTCACCATTGAGCAACTGAGTCAACACAGCATCACTTATTAAGCAAGAAAAATAAATCCTAATTTGCAAGTCTTTGTTACTTGCTGCTGAAAGCATTCCCAATGTATATACTATTGCTTTATTTAAAATAGCACAAGTAGGTTTCTCTTTGTTGTCACAAACTGTGCCAGGCCAGTGATGGCATCTTGAGTTCTGGACTATGTGGATGCAAAATAGTTCCTAACCACTCTCTGTCTTGCTCAGTCCAGGCCCAGCCACCAGTTCTGTCCTGGTGGACCCCATGCCAGGCTCTGTTTTTCAAAGTGAGTCAGTCACATGGGTAAGTAAATGCTGCTCAGGGGTACTGAGCAGAAAATCTTGGTCCTTCAGGCAGGCTGGAGGATGGAGCTAGTCCACCAAGGATTGTCATCCTTGGGACCCACCACATCTCTTTGGTCCCTTTCTGGGCAGCAGAGGCCTCCATTCACTGAGGGCTTGAGGGATATCCAGACCTGTCTACTAGAGACCTACAGGGTGAGTCATGATATGTTGGGCACATTCCTGACTGCTCCAAGGGGAGGTGCCAGGCTGAGGCCTCCCTTTCTGTGAGGCAAAGTCCCTTGGATAGTCCTTCCCTTCTGCACCCTCCCTCAGCTAAGGTCACCAAGGCCTGGCACCGGAGGGGTGACAGAGTGCAGATATGGTTGGTGTGTGGAGCATGTGTACCACCCAGGACCTCAAATCAGATTCCACCCAGCTCAAAAGTGATGGCCCAAGCCAAGCCAACCTAGATAATCCTAGGACTCTTTCCAGGACAATTCAGGAGGAAACTCTTTCTTTCCTTTAGAGTTATTCCTGAGAGGATGATAGTCCTAGGGCCCACCACTAGGAGAGAGCCTGGCCAGGAGTAAAGCAAAAGCTAAGAGATAGAGAGACCAAGTCCTGAGAACATGGTAGGAGCCTCTGGATCAGATTATGCCTGAAGGCCACCTACACCTAAACTTTTAATATATGTGAATCAGAATATATTCCTGTTTTCTTAAAACCAATTTGAATTGCTTTTCTCTCATACAAACAAAAAAGGCTTGAGAATTTTGTCCCATGACAAATAGTGAGTCATGTAAGCAGCTGGGCTGAGAACTAAGACCTAAAGTGCCTACTGTCAGGTTCATTGCAATGCACTGATTGACCAGAGCCTGAATCCAAAGTGTCCCTGGGAGAATTTGCTGCACACAGCTTCTCTTGATGCTTGAGCTCTGCTTGTCTCGGAGGATTTCCCAGACCATTGGGTTCAGCCCAGAGAACGTCTCTCTGCTCTCCACATTTGTCTGTGAGGTGCATTTGGCACTGAAGCATGTGCCAGCTCATCTGCTGTTGTCCTGAGCTGGTCTTTAGGTCTGGGCAAACTTGGGCTGCTCTTCAACTTTTCTCTTTTAATGTGAACTCCTCCAGGCCAGGGACTGGCTCTTATTGATTTCATTTTCTCACACGGCCCAGGGCTCAGTACACAGATGGGACTTTTGGGTGGCAGCATGGGACCGTGGAAGCAACACTAGCTTTGAATACTCGGCTCTGCCACTTACTAGCTGGGTGACCTTCAACAAGTTACTTAACTATTCTGAGCCTTATGAGGGCTATGTGAAGACTAAACAATATAACATGTCATCCATTTGTCTGCTCATTCAACAAATATTTATTGAGTGCACACTCTGTGTCAGGCATGGAGCTAGGGGCTGAAATACAATGGTGAGTGTACCAGTCAAGATATACTTTGGTTGGTGGCAAGCAACAGTGGAAATCCTGTTTCTTTTTTCCTTCTAGCCCACAGCTAGACTATATTTCTTAGTCTCCCTTGCAGTTGAGTGGGGCCATATGGCTAAGTTCTGGCCAATGGAACTTGGGACAGAAGTGATATATGACACTTCCAGGCCTTTCTCCTAAAGCACCTCCGGTGGAATCCTCCACACTCTCATTTTCTGTTTGCCAGCAGGTGCAAAAGATCTGTGAAGGACTCCAAGGATCTAAAGGAGGGTTGAGTCCCAAGATGGAAGAGGCCCGCAACCCTGAATGACTGTGTGGGGCAGAGCCCCCCCCAACCCACTGTGACTGTGACATGAACAAGAAAAGAACGGCTACTGTGTTAAGCTACTGGGATTTTAGGTTGTTACAGCAGTGTAGCCTACCCTGACATCAGCTGTAGCCAACTTAAGCAAAAGTGAATTTTTTGGAAGAAAATGGGCTGCTTGTAGAGGAACAGCCTCCGAGGAGGCTTGGAGATGGGCAGCTTCAGAGGCTGGGAAAGGGGACTCGTCACACAGAGTGGGCACTGCGCCTGGAACCATAGTCTAATCATTTCAATCTCTTTGTCTCAATATTCAAATTCCTGGGGGGAGGTCCATCTGGCTGAGTTTTGGCCATATGCCCTTCCCCTTGGCTAGAGGAGAGAAAACCTTTGATTTCAATCCCTATTAACTGTATTTAATAAGAGGAGGAAAACCTCAAAAGGGAATCGAGGGGTAGATGGATGTTGGGTAGGCTGAAAAAAGTGCTCCCCAAATGAGCACACTTCCTTCCCTCTTAGAGCTCCAGCCTGGGGGAGGCCCAGATTAATCACAGACTCCCACAATATGGTCAGTGGACTGTGGTAACCTCCATGATGGAGAAGTACAGGCCAACCAGACTTGGGCCAAGAGGTCAAGGAGAGCTTCCCAGAGGCAGTGACGTTCGATCTCGGGATAGGGATCTCCTATGTAAAGGGAGAGGCGGGTGGCAAAGGGAAGAACATATGTAAAGATCTTGAGATCTACAGTAGATGCCAATTTCTCTCCTCTTCCTCCTCACTGAACACGCAGAGCTTGAAATCAGGAGGAATGTCCTCCTTAATTTTCAGTCGTCCCTAGAAAATGAAAAAAGGGAGGTAAAATTAACATGATTTGTAGATGATACAGTTTTATATCTGGAAAACCCAGTGAATCTGTTGAAAAACAGACAAAAATATTCAGTTGGTTGGCTGGGTCCAAATTAAACTAAGAAATCAATAGCTTCCTTATTTATACCAACAACCACCACTTAGAAGACGTAATGGAAGAGGTGACCCCATTTACGTAGCAACACAAAAGGTAAAAGACCTAAGCATAGACTTAATAAGAAATGCATAAAATCTATATGAAGGAAACTTTAAAACGCTGCTGAATAATGTGAAAGAAGACTGAACTAATGGAATGGCAGATTTATTCTTGAAAGAAAAGTCAACAGCATAAAGATCTCACTTCTCCATAAGATGATCTACACAATTAATGTTTTTGCAATAAAAAAAAATTGTATCTGTTCAGAGCTCACCAATTCTTTCAGGCTCCACTCAAATGCCATCACCTTCTACATGAAGCCCTCCTGGTCAGAATTTATTGCTCAGTGTGCCTTGACCTTTATTCTGCTTTTGGTTTTTTTTTTTAGGGTTGGTGGTGATTCTCCACCTGTGATTCTTCCTCAAGAATGAGCACCCGTTGAGGGCAAAAACACTCCCCCACCTGGCTCTGTGTATCAGGTAAGTAGTGTTCAAGGTAATGACGACCATGAGGCTTGGGGGGCCTGGAGCCGCAGGATTTCCCAGAGGTCAGGCCATGGGCAGGCTTCATCTGGAGTGTGGAAGCAGCTTTCCAGGCCCTTCTCATCTCCTTGTCCCTCTGCTGGCTGAGACCTTGGGCTTGCCACCTGATTCTGCATATTGCCATCACCCTACTGGGACGTGGTGTTGGCTTCGGCTGTCCTGGAGTCTAAACTTGTCCAGTTCTGGTCACTTCTTTAATTAATTAATTAAGTTAATTATATTATTGAGGACATATTGGCTTTTACCATTGTGTAAATTTCAGGTGTACATTATTATATGTCAGTTTCTTTATAGATTGCATCGTGTTCACCACCAATAGGCTGGTTTTTATCCGTCACCATACACATTCTGGGCACTTCTTTTGTTCCATGCATCAGGTCCTGGCAACCAGCTTGGCCTCTTTCTCGGAACTAAGTCACCTCAGTCTGTGCCTGGTTTGGGTTTGGCTTTTCCTCTCTCAAACAACAGCTTGGATTCATACCTCACACTGTACACCAAAATAAACTCTGAGTAGATCAAAGATTTACCTGTTATTGTTTTTTTTAAAGCTATAAAAGTACTTGAAGAAAGCATGGGCAAATTCCTTTGAACATTGGCATAGGTGCATCCTTATTAACTATGACTCAAAATCCCAGAAACCATAAAAGAATGATTAATTCAACTATAAAAAATAAATTTAAAACGTCTTCATGGAAAAGTAAAACCATAAGCAAAGTCAAAAGACAAACGACAATCTGGGAAAAATATTTGCAAGTCAGCACACAAATAGTTAATCTCCCTATTACATAAGGAACTCCTAGAAATGGACAGGGGAGCCCAACAACTCAATAGCAAGAAGGAGCAAAGTACATAAACAGATACGTCACAAAAAAATTGTCATGTCATCTCCCAGATTGGTAAAAATCCAGAAGTTTGACAATATCTCCTATTGGCCAGTCTGTGTGGAAATTGATCCTCTCTGTGTAGCTGGTAGGATGCACAGCTCCTACGGAGGGCAATTTGGCACAATCCATCAAAAACACAAAGTCATGACCCTTTGACCTAGCAATTCTACTTTTGTGAATTTATCCTCTAGACACTCCTGCACACTTATGTATGTATATGCATGCAATTATTTTTTACAGCATTGGTTTTGTTAGTAAAAGAATGGAAAACATATTATCTTGGGTCACATGCTGACCCCTGACACTGAGAAGTGGGATAGGCCCACTCAAACTTCAAGCACTGAGTGTGAAAGAAAGATGATCCTTCATAGCAAAATTGGGGTTATCAGAAGAAGGGATAGAAAAAAAATAGGTGTCCCCTGCATCTTCTATATTCTTCCCGTGTAACAAGATGGAGGCAATTTCATTCATCAGAATGCTCCAGAGTAAACACAGGTGATATGGCGCTTGGGGTGAGATTTCAAGGTGTGTTCAGGTAACCAGCGACGGTGGCTAAATCACCTTCTAAGGATGGTGGGTTGTTCACGTGAGGGCCCTTTGCTGAGCACTCACGATGAGTGTGGATATGCAAATATGCGGTAGCATCTAGCGATGTCGTGGTGCCTCTCTGCATAATAGCAGAAAGAGAAACTTGAATTTAGAATGAAATTCTGGAGGGAGAAGAGATGAATTAGAAAGCCAGGCATTATGAGAGATGAGGGGCTAAGGAAAGAGTGATTTAGTAGCAGTCCAGCCGATGAAGGATTGTGGAAAAAAACAGACAGTGTGAATGAAGGTTTTAGGTTGTTTGCTACGGGATGTGTGATGTAAGTCTCTTTTTCTGTGTCCCTGTGAAACCCTCAGTAAAGATGGGTCCCTATTGCTTTGGTGCAGTGTTTCTCCATTGAGGGTGGCACTGGCCCCAGCAGAATTGGAAACATGTGGGCTGGTTTCCCTTGTCACAATGACTACTGGGGGTGGGGGCATGGGCATTACCAGGATCACCCCAGCGGGTGATATCTCTCTCCCACAAGGCCAGTAGCACCCACATTGGAAACACTGCTTTGGTGTGGGTGGATTGTTTCGAGAAACTTAAAAATGTTCCGAGGTTTGCATCCAAGTTGATACTGGGCAAAAAACAGAGCACACAGGAGCCAGAGGACAAAGGAACAGCTGACACCTGGGTGCCACCTGTATTTAAGTCTTTGATTATATTGCAGCTACATCACTTAATAAGTCTTTTTATATCTTCCTTCATTACAGCCTTAGGCTTATTTCCTCATTTGTCATCTGCTTCATAATAAGTTGTCCTTTTAATTTTCTACATTTTACATTTCTTCTATATTAGTTCTAGTCTGCATATAAAACAGAGGTGTTTTGCACTCAATTTGTATTCATTTGTCCACGGACCAGGACTCATCTTCTCTTTTGTCAGCACCATATTTTTGGATCCATTTGTGATCTCTCATTATTCTCCCCATTTTCGTTTGCCATTAAAAAAGTAATTATTGTTCAATAACACACTGAATTTCCTAAATTTAGATGTTGTTTGGGAAATCATTTAGATAAAAATAACTATTACACACACTGTTCAGAATTGAGGTTTTGCAATTTCACAGATTTTTTTTCTATTAATAATACATATGCCCTGCTTTATCACTTCATAATTTCTTCCCAAGTTTGCCGTGCAATGGAAATCCATTTCAGCAACTAGCTAACAGTGAGAGTAGGGGGTTGGGCTTGAGCTGGAGGGTCTCTAACCTGAAGGTTGCCTGGGGCTCACTGAAGCCTGGAGACCAGGGTGTGTCTTAGGGTTGGATGGGGCATGGTCTCACATAATGTGAGCCTCAGGCACTTCCTGTCTTTTCAGGACACAGTCAACAGATGATGGGCCAGGTCTCAATGTCAGGTGGTTGCCCAGTGGTTGACTGGGATTATGGACAACTGGTTTTTCACAGTCCTACAAGAAAGGAGCTGTAACGGCTCCTTAATTAGTTTCCTTAAAGGACAGACCCTTACTATGATGTTCTGGTATGTATTGTTGCATGACAAACCACCCCAAAATGCAATGACTTAAAACAACAATTTAAGAGTAAGTCTTGCACAGTTCTGCAGATTGACTGGGCCTAGCTGGGTGGTTCTCATTTGGGGTCTCCCATGGGGCTGCAGTCTTGCAGTCAGAGAGGCATTGGGGCTGGAATCTTCACAAGTCATAACTGGGCTCAACCGTCCCAGGTGGCCTCTTCACTCACTTGGCTGGGGCTTCAGCTGGGCTAGCTGTGACGGAGGCTGGGCAGGCAACACTATTCCTTCACGTGGTCTTTCCATGTAGCTAGCTAGGACGTCCTCACAGCATCACATTCTCAGGTAATCAGAGTTCTTACATGGTGGCTGGCTTGTCCCACAGGGAATATTCCAAAAGACCCAGGCAAAATCTGTAAAGATTTTTAAGATCTAACTTTGGAAGTCATGCTTCATTCCATTCCATTTCACTGGTCAGAAGTGAACTCCCAGGGCCAGCCCAGATGCAAGGGCAGGGGACTACACAAGGCTGTGGGTACTAACAGACATGATTGAGTGGGGACCATCCTTGTAGACTGGCTACCACATATGGTCATGTGAACCAGTCAGGATAGGAAGGGTTATGTTGTAGTTACAAACCACCCCCAAAATCCCAGTGCCTCAAAACATAAACTTCGGTTATTGCTCATTCTGCTGGTCTGGTGTGGGTCAGGGAGGGGTTCTGTCCCACATAGTCACTCCATCTCATGATGCCACCATCTCAACATGATGCCTTGGGGTTCACTATGGCAGGAGAGAACAGAATCTGAGGGACTTGCACAGGCAAGGAAATGCTCTGGCCCAGAAGCGACTCACTTCCACCCAGTTGGCATCATCCTGCCCAGCTGTAAGGAGTGGGGAAGTGCAATCGTCCTTTGAACTTGGAACAGAGCAGAGGCAGATATGGCTGAGCATCAGAGGTCGCTCCCCCATTATGCTGTACTCATGGATAATTTCTGTTGGCTGTTTCGGGTGGATGTCACAACTAGGTAAGTCTTCAGGCAAAATTTCTCCATAATCATATTAATGGATGTTTGTAAACAGCCATTTATTCCACATGAGGAGGTCACTCGGTAAGAGACATCTGAGTTGGGTCTTCAGGATGAGTATGAATTTGAAAGGAAGGGGAAGGGATGAGGAAAAGGACATTCCAAATGGTGGAACCACATAAACATAGGCTCAGACGCATGAAAGAACCTGCTGTTTTCCAGAAGCTTTGAGGAGCCTAGCTTCGTGGGCCTGTAGAGGGAGAGGAGATGGAAAGGTGGGCTGGAACTATGATAAAAATAGCAATTAATAATTAAAACTTAAATTTATTGAAAATCTTTTTAATGTGCCAGACACAGTTCTAAACATTTTATGCGCTTTCCCACTGTGTGGTGCTCTGTTGGATCTCTTCCATTTGCACCCCAGAAGTCACGTTCCCCCTTCTCTAGCCAGCCCTGTGCCCAGGAGGTTGGCCTCTGTGAACTACATCACCAGGCTCCCTTGCTCTCTGGCTTCCAGTTGGATTTGTCCAATGGGGAGCCCCAGTAGGAGACAGAGGGAGGGAATAGAGGGGGTCAGGGTGTTTATTCCACTGGCTTCCTCCTGCAGGATGACCTTGGCTGGCTGCTTCCCTCAGCTACTCTTACATGATTCTCCCTTGCCAGATTCTGGTAACCATTCTTCCTCTTGCCCCTTTAGGCCTAGGGATACTAACAGTCCTCTTACTAGACCTGGAATACTGTCTGATCCTCTGTAGGGTTTCTTTACACTCTGCCTTTTAAAAATATCCTCCTTGTCAATTCTTCAAATTCTAATTAGAGTCTCCTGATAGAACTTGACTGATACAGGTACTACCTGACCAGGTAGGTACTAGTATTGTTCCCACTTAATGGACGAGGAAACCGAGGTACAGAGAGTTTACGTGACTTGCTCAAGGCCACACAGCTACGTAAGAGGCAGAGTAAAGATTCAACCCAGAGAGTCTGGTTACAGAATTTCAAAGACCTTCAAAGGCCTTGAATGCCAGGTTAAACAGAGTAAGTTCCCATCACCTATAGAGGGTGCCAGATGCTCACCCTTTCTTCCCTCTTTCATTAAATCCATATTGAGTGAACTGTTACTCCTTTGCCTGTTGAGAAATCAACATGTTTCCTCATCTGCAAAATGGGAGGGTTCTTCAGGCTCTGATAGCCTTGCAGAGCTGTGGTGGGAGAGGGATCCCGGCCATTGAAAGAGATACTTGAGCTTGGAGTGGACCATGTGACAGAGGTCCAGCCAATTAGAGCATCACATTTCTTCTGGTCCTGGTGATTGGTTCAGGAGTGATCCAATCAAAGCCAATGGGATTATTCCCCCTCCCCCCAATATTTGCAGGAGAGGCATGCTGTCACCTACCAGGCTTCAACCTGGGGCAAGATAAAGTCTGGATATGCCAGTGGCAACTATATGGATAAAAGCCCCCCAGTCAAGGAAGCAGAACCAAGAAATGGAGAGAAACTGAGTTCTGTGATGTTATTTTAGACCCTGAATCCAGCCATGTCTGAAATCCACAAAACCCTGTGGATGATTTTCTTACATGAGACAATATAGTTTCTTTTTTCGTTATGATAGCTACAGTCCTAACTCTAGAGTCCCAACCTTGTCACTTGCAATGGAAAGAATCTTGACACAGTGGAGTGGGGAGAGGAGTGGGGACTCTGCAGCAGTCAAGTGAACTTCTATTCATCTATCAAGACTCAACTGAAATGTTGCCATCTTTGTTCAGCCTTCCAACAACCGCCCCCCACCCCCATAGCTAGTTGCTCCCTCTCCACTTCCTTCTGTGCTGAGAAAGTTTGCACACACCTCTATTACAGCATCTTTCACACTGTGCTATAATTGTTTGGGTGACTGTTTCTGCCATGAGGCGGTGAACAATTTGCCTGAATCTTATTCATTTTGGAATTCTTAGTTTTTAGCAAAAGCCTGGCACAAAGTTGATACTAACTCACTGAATGTTTGTTGAACGAATAACTGAATGAATGAGACTGAGGCAGTAGCAATAGGAAGGGGCAGGAGAAGATGGATGGGGGTCATTCTTGCAGTGCCAACAAAAAGTAACAACAGCCTTAAATCTTTTTTTGGAATAGACAGGCCTGAGATTAATATTAATAACAAAATGTTGTTTAGTTGACTTGGACAAAAATCCCTGGAGTAAAATTAATAATAGCTGTGCTTTATTGCACGCCTTATGTGCCAGGTGTTTTGTGTACATTCAATTGAATCTTCACTTCAGCCTGGCAATGGGGGTATGATGGATATGTGGTGACTCCACCACATCCGCTATATTCTAGGAACTGAAATCACTCCAGGGTAGGATTCTCTAAGCCAGTCATAGCAATTCCATCCTCCTCCACAATGGCAAGATTGGGGATGGGCAGGCCTAGGCCAATCAGGACCAGTAGGATAAAGCTTATTGCCCCGAGATAGGATGTGAGAAAAGGTGCTCTCTTGCTGGATGTGAACAGGGAAATTCGTGCTCTGGCTGTTCCTGGCAGCCACACTGAGGACATGGAGAAGAGCAGGGCCAAGAAAATCCTAGAGGAATAGATCCAGGGCTCCCATCACTGCCAGCCTGAAGCTGACCTAACTGTGGCTGTCCAGTTATGGGAGTTACATGAGCCAAAGGCACACCTTTAGTGTGAGTTGAGTTTCTCTTTCGTCCAATTACACAGTAAGAAAACCAAGACTTCAGCAATCACTTGCTCAACATACCTCAGCTAGCGGTTAGAGCCGGGATCCCACCCAAATCTGTCTCATCCTAAAGCCTTTGCTCGCCCACTGAACTGAGTCAAAAAGGGACAAGTCACTTGGCCTCAGTCCCGATTCATTAGTTCAGCTTCCGAGATGGCTTAGCTTGTACATGCAGCTTCTACTGCCTAGAATATTCTATGCCTCCTCTCTTTGCCTAGCAAACTACAACATGTCTTTCAGGCCACAGCTGAAATAAATGTCACTTCCTGACCTCTTTCTCATTTCAATCCCTGAGATTAATTTAGATCCCTTGGCCATTAACCCTCATGGTGGTCTGTATTTTTCTTTCATGCTCTTATCACCATTATAACTGATTACTTATGGTGCAATGCTTTTAAAATAATTTGTCTATTTCATAAGGGGACAAGTGTGTCTGTTCTGCTCAGCACTGACTCCTTGGAACAGTGGTTGTCAGTGAGGGGGCAACAATAAATATTTGATGAAAGAATAAACGAAAGCCGTTGCTTCCTGTGGTCATGAGTCAGACCGGCGGTTCTCCAAGTGTGGTCCCTGGACCTGCTGTATTAGCATCACATGAAACTTGTTAGAAATGTAAATTATTAGACCCCACCCCAGATTTGCTGAATTAGAAACTCTGGGAGTGGTTCGCAGTCCGAGTTGTAACAAGCCCTCCAGGTGATTCTGGTTCACGCTGGAGTTTGAAAGCCACTGGGTTATACAGACTTGCTCTAGTCTATGCAGGCTGCACACCCTTGGGGCACCTCTGCTGCTTGGGTTTCCTGCTTCTATTTCTTAAAATCAGCACTTTCACAAGTAAAGCGGGTTGAAAGATAGGAACAGGAACCCATCCCATTCTCTGCCCTCTCAGAACCTCTGCAGTTGCTCTTTCTTCAGCTTCGATCACGCTTCCCACTAGTGACTGATCCTTCAGGTGTCAGTTTACATTTCCATCCTTCCCTTCCATTTTCTATCTCAGCTCCCTGCGTATTTGTTGCGTTCATAACCCTCACAGCATGCCTCACTTCCTACAATGAATTTATTCATTTGCTCTTTACGTGCTGCTCATCTTCCTCGTCGAGGGCAGGGACTACGCAGTCTTGCTGACTGCACTAGTCACAGCGGCCACAGCAGGGCTAAAATGCGCGTGACCGAACGAATGTAAGCTCCATGAGGGCACAGGCTGCGTGCCGCTGACTGCTAGCCCGGCGCGCGGCATGTAAACGGCGGTCCTTAAAGATCTGCGGAATGAATGAGCTGAGGAAGCGAAAGAGAAAGCGCACCTTTACCAAGATGGCGGGCCAGGCGCCCTTTACCAACATGGCCGCCGGCCCGCGTGGACAGGCGGCGGGCGCGGGGCGGGGCCGAGAGGGGGCGGGGCCAGGCGGCACCCGTCAGGTGCGGCCCCGCCCCGCGCCCCCCTCCCCCGCCCGCTCGATTCCGGATTGGTCCGGTTCCAGCGCCGCAGCCCGGCGGCCGCGCCGTGGGGCCGCGACGGGCGCTCGCCACTTCCGGCGCGTTGGGGCTGTTGGTCGGGGGCGGTTGCGCGGCGCGAGCGAGCGGGCGGCTGCGGGGCGGGCTCGCGCAGGGATGCTCTGGGGGGCGGCGGCGGCCGTGCGGGCTGAGGCGGCGAGGACAGCGCGGGTCTCCGGGCCTCTCCCCTGAGCCGGCCGCCCGGACTGCGCCGCCGAGGCCCCGTCAGCCTCCGCCCCTTCAGCCTCGGGGCCGGGCCCGCCGCCGCTTCTGAGCGCGGAAGCCGGGGAGCCCCTGCCTGGGCCCGGAGCCTCCCCTCGGGGGTCGGGCCCGGGCGGGGGCCCCCGAGCCGCTGCCCTCCTCGCCGGCCTCCGAGCCCCATTTCCTGCTTCTGCCGTTTCCTTGGGGAGGGGCGGGTGGGTCTGGATGAATTGTTCCGGGGGTCCCCGATGAGGCGGGCCGGGGGGCCGCGCTCCTTTTAGAGGGTCCCTGCGGGCCCGGGTGGGGAAGCGGTCGTCTTTGCATGGGCGGGGGACTTCCCGAGCCTGCCGGGACCATGACCTGAACTGTGCGAGCGGGACGTGTCCGAAGCCCGAGAGCCAGCTCACCTGAGCCGCCCCCGCCCCCGGCCAGCATGGTAAGTGGGGTCCGAGCCCCTTCCCTCTCGGTGCCGGGCCTGAGGGGTGGGAGCAGGCCCGGGACTGCTGAGCCATCGCTTCTCCCCGGGGCGGGGAGAGGCGCGTGCCGAGCCGGCAGTGACACATGCGTGCAGGGTTTGCAGCCCCGGCGCTGAGCTCCCATCCCCCAAGGGATGTATCAGGGTTGGGAGGGACCTGGAAGCGCAGCAGGCACAACCCTGCAACTGGTGTTTGCCTCTCTTACATTGTAGCTCAGCGTGACAGCAGCGATCCTTTATTGAGGGCTTACTATGTGCCTGGTCCTGTGCTCAGTGGTTGACATGTACTGTTTAATTCGCACACCAGCTCTCTGTTCTGAAGTGGGGAGGCTGAGGCACAAAGCGACTAAGTACTCAGCTCAAGGTCACCCGTAAGTGACAGTGGCAAGATTTGGACCTAGGCAGTCTGACTTCAGAGCTCCTATTAGATATAACACACAGAACGGGACGGGGTCTTGCCGTAGATTTAAATATGGGGAAACAGAGAGGGTTTGTGATTTGCAGAGCTCACTTACCTAGATAATAGCAAAGTCAGGATCAGTCATATTCTTTTGACATCCAGTCTGCTTATCTCTCTGCTTCATGCTCTGGGCTTTTCGCTGGTAGTGCTTGGAAAACTATTCATCCTTCCAGATCTAGCTCAGAAGCTGCCCCTTGTGAAGATACTTTCCACATTTTCCAGACCCATAGGCTCTCAGTACTCCGTTAGATTTGTGTACTCCTATCTATCTGGTAAGCATTTGTCTTTTTGTTATTGTAATTGTTTCTGAGCCTTATCTGTCTACTGCAGTAGGCTCAGTTCCTTCAAAGACGAAATTGTCCAAACCTTTATCTGCCCCAGCTCTTGGCACCTAGGAAGCCCATGGGCAGTGGTTGATTGCCCAGCCTGTGTTTGAGCACCTCCAGTGACAGAAGGCTGCGCATTTTACCTCTGCCAAGTTAGGGGTTTAGTAGAGAAAGGGATGCGGTGACATCTTCTGTGATACAGATGTTCAGGCCAGTGGAATTTTCAACATTCAGGGGACCTTTGGGTGGTGTGTTAGGTTCTGGACATAGAAAGAAGACCTGTGGCATAGCCTTGGTCTTCATGGGGCATACAACTAGTTAGATAAAACACGGTAGTAAGCGGAGCAGCACTGTATAGTAGATACTGTGTGTAGGAGAGTGGCAAACCAGTTAAGCTCTCTCAGTCCCAATTTCCTCGTCTATAAAATGTGGAGATAGGAATTCTCTAAGGAATAATCTAGAGGTATGAGATATGATATTTAGTGAGTGGTGAAATAGTACTCCTTCCTTCATTCTTTCAGTGAATTTTTTTTGTTTTTATTTCTACATCGTGGTAAAATATACATAACATAAAATTGACCATTTTAACCATTCTTAAGTGTACAGTTCGTAGCATTAAGTACATTCACACCGTTTTGCATCCATCCCCAGAACTTTTTTCATTTTGCAAAACTGAAACTGTATCCATTAACCACCACCAGGAGCCCTTCTCCCTCTGTCCCCTGGCTACCACTATTCTACTTTTCGTCTCTATGAATTTGACTACTCTAGGTACCTCATGTAAGTGGGATCATACAGTATTTGTCTTTTTGTGACTGGCTTATTTCATTTAGCATGATGACCTTGAGGTTTATCCATGTTGTAGCATGGGTCAGAATTTTCTTTTTTAAGATTGAATAATATTCCATTGTGTGTCTGTACCACATTTTGTTTATTCATTCATCTGTTGATGGACACCTGGCTTACTTCCACCTGTTGGCTGTTGAACATGGGTTGAACAAGACAGACATGTACCTCCCCTCAGGGGGCTTACAACATTGCTTCAGAACCCCTGGACAGAATTTTATTGGTTATGACTCAGGTAGCCAGTTACCCTTGTATTCAGGTTTCATGTTAATTGGCAATCAGGAGAGCGTTATGAAAATGACCACCTTTGAGCAATTAATTATAAGTAGTTGACTTCATGATCACCATGTACATTTTTTTCTGAGAGAAGTTTCGAGTCAAGGTTTTGTAACCCAGACCTCACTTATTTAAGCACACAGAGGTGGCCACAGCGGATGTGAGGTGAATAGGACCATGTAATATCCTTTCTGCGTCACTGATGCCAGGAGCTCATCTCCTGTAGGTGTTCCAGGGTCAGGGATGTGGGTGGGGCAGGCATTGTCCCCCAAATGCAAGGAAGCCATCGCCTGGTTTGTGTCTTGCAGGATGAGGGTCATTTCCTGGGATCACAGCTCTTTTTATTCCGGGAACTTTTTTCCTCTTCATTTCTTACTGATATAACATTTTTACTTGAAAGAGTATTAGTTGGCATGTAAGTTTGGGCCTTTTTAATATCTTCTTTTTAACGCTTCAACTCTCATAAGATGAAAATGGTGTAATATGATAAAACTACCATTTATTAAGTATCTGCTATAAGCTAGCTGTTTTTCATTTATTCATTTTTCTTTTAGTTGTTCAGTATTAGTTAAGCGCACCAACCATGGTAGGTTACATTATTGCCATTACTACCAGAGGGGGAGATGACAGACTTGCTGTGGGGTACCTGTTGAACAAGCGGTGGAGCCAGCATTTGGACCCAGAGTGCTCTACTCCAGAGCCTGTGCTCTTTGCAGTACATGTGCCGCTTCAACTGGAAGATGATTGGGAATGTCATCCAACTATATTTTGTTTGGTTCTGAGAGAGATAGTGGTGGGGGCTGGGAAGTATGGGTATTTCCTTTAAACTGTCTAGGAGGAGGGATCTTGACCAGCAAATTGAGAACTAGTTTAAAAAGATGAGTAGTCGCAGTACAGAATTACCAGAACAGCTGTACTGAAACTGTATTTGATTAAATCATCATTTTGGGTTGAGTTAAGAACTCCCATGAGTTCTTAAGTGATTTAACATCTTAGAGGTTCCCACTACTTCTCTGAAAAGTTGTTACTAAATATTGAACAAGCTGTTGCATATTATGGAAATTTTGTGCAGAATTGAGTCCTTGGTTAAACTAGTGTCTTTTTAGTTGCTTAGACAGTTGCTTTGGTTACAGACTTCTCATTTTTAAATGTCACCTTCCTTGAGTGGTCCCTGTAATAGAGGCAAAGCAGACCTTAAATTTGGCCACGCAGAGAGCGTCTTCCACTTGTTCATCAGTAGTGTTGCATCTGCACCATGCAGTGGGGTATGAAGGAGCCATGGTGGTGTGGGGAGATGGCGGGGAAAGGTTCAGCGGTACTCAGAGGTTCTATATGTCTGTCACGTAATTAGAGGTAGTTTGGGAGACAGGTTAAATATCAGGAAGTGACTGAAAAACACCTTTTGAAAAAATTAGTACATGGCGTGTTTCAAATGATGAAATTACCAGGTAAACAAAAACAGAAAACTCTATTAGTGTGGTATAGAGAAGTAATTCTCTACAGTAGGCCAGAGCTTTTTAGTGCCTCAGTGTATTCATTTATGAGCTAGTTGACTGACTTCCTGCATCAGGTTTAAAATCCTAGGTACTGTGATTACAATGTAATAATACAACAGTTAATATTTCTAGGGCTTAGCATATGCCAGACGTTTTACATATATTAACTCATTTACTCTTCCAAACAATTCCAGGAGGCAGAGGCTATTTTTATTTCCATTTTGTAGATGAGAACATTCAAGGCCTGGAATGGTTAGGCAACTTCTCAAGGTCACACTGCAACCAGGTGGTGGAACTGGGATTGAAACCCAGGCAGTCTGGCTCAAAAGCCAGGGCTCTTAACTGTTACACTTTCACCCCAAGAGGGGTAATATTGCCTCTACCCTTTAGGAGTCAGTTTAGTGGGGAAGAGGGACTTATATTCTGATAATTACAAGAGACTGTGATAAGGGTGAAAAGAGAAGAATGCTTTAGTACAAAGGTAGCATATCTGAGGGAGATTAACTGAGGAGAGAGGCCAGGGAAGGTTTCCCAGGAGGAGTATTTGAGTCTTGAAGGATTAGGAAGAGTTTGACAGTTGGACAAAGAAAAAAAGGCCTTCCAAGTAAAAGTTGTTTGCAGATAGTTACGAAGATCAGATATGTATCCATAAAGATAATAGAAAATAATTGGTGTCAAGGGAGAGGGAAGGAAGGAATCAACATTTGTTGAGTGGGTAGGACTTTTTAGGGCTTCATGTGCATACATACATGCAGCACACAGTGTTATCTTTTTTCTCATCATAAATACCTTTACTCCTACTTTGTTCCATTTCTTTGTTCCCCTTTACAGAACTCCAGGAAAGGAGTAGACTAATTCCACACCTTCCATTCTCTCCTTAAACTCACTTGTCAAGGTCCTTCCCCCCACCATCGTTAAATGGAATGGCTGGTTCTCAGTCCTCACCCTCAGTAGCTTTGGACAAGTAGCTTTGGATCTATCAGTAGCTTTGGACAAGTTGAACGCTCCCTCTTTTGTTAAGTCTTTCTTCACATGGCCTCCAGGACACTAAGATGTGCTTTTGGTTTTCCCGTCTCACTGGTTGTTTCTTCCTCATCTCACTGATCTTTGAACAACTGGTGTGAACAACTAGGCCACAGACCTAGTGAGCTCCCAGTCCAGACCTCTCTCCTCAGCTGCAGTTCTCATATATCTAACTGCCTACTTGACATGCAGTTTGTCAGGCATGTCAAGTGTAATGTCTAAAACTCAACTTCTGATCTTCCCCTCTGAGTCTTCTCTATCTCATTTGAAGGCAGCTCCACTCTTCCAGTTGCTTGTGCCAAAAACTTGGAAGTCATCCTTGACCTTTTTTTCTCTCATACCCCACATCTCGTCCTTGTCAGAAAAGCCAGTTGTTTTCTGTCTGAATTGTAGCCAGGATTTTATCACTTCTTATTCCCTCTACTGCTGCCACTCTAGTTTAGGCCTTCATCATCTCTTGCCTGGATTATTGAGATGGCCTTCTAACTGTTCTAGCTTCTGACCATGCCCCTTTATAGACTCTTTTCAACATAGTAACCTCTGTGATCTTTTGAAAAATCTTTGCTCTGTTCCCATGGCTCCTCATTTTACTTAGACTGAATCTAATAGTGGCCCACATGCTCCTCCGTGACCTGCTGTGCCCTCCATATTCTGGCCCATGTGAATCCATCTCCTGTTACTCTCCTGTTGGCTCATTTCCGTTCAGCTACCCTGGCCCTCCTTGCTGTTCTTCAGACACTCCAGGTGTGTTCCTGCTCCAGGGCTTTGGCCTGGCTATTGCTTGTGCTTTGATTGCACTTCCCCCTAGATATCTGCATGACTAATGACCTTCTTCAAGCCTTCTCAGGAGTCATCTTCCCAATGAGGCCTATCTTTACCATCCTATTTAAAATTGTAATCCCACTCCAGAACTCCCAGTCCTTCATATCCAGCTTTATTTCTTTTTGTAGCATTTACAATTTTCAAACATTTTATATACTTAACATTATTTATGAGGTCTATTTTTCTTTACCTCCTTCTGCTAAAATATTAACTCCATAAAGCTAGGGTTTTTTTTTGCTTTGTTCATTGATGTATCCCAAGAGTCTAGAACAATTCCTGGCGTTGTAGACAGTTAAATTGTGGTAGGAATGCTGTAGAGGTCTTGGGTGTTCAAAGGGGGCTTTGAAGAGAGGGAGTAAGCTAGGTTCCCTACCGTGAATAAAACTTGCAGAGAGAGGATATTTCAGAAGAGAGGGTGCAACTAAATGTGTAGTGGTTAGAAAAGCATCAGATAGACTGGTTTGGCCATGGTGGAGGTTTTTGTGAAGTAGTAATTGGAGAGAAAGCTATAAAGGTAGTTTTTGGCAAGATTACAGAGGGCCTCCAGTACTCCTCTAGGGAGTTTGGCTTTGTTCTTTGGCTGTTTTTTCCTTAAAGGAATGTTAATCCACTTGCTGTGTGTAGGTTAGATTGGTGTGGGAAACCAGACGTGACACCATGCCTTTATGGATGTGACAAAGACCTGTTCTTGGATGTGGAATTAGGAGTACAGAGAAAGACTTGAGCTAGAGGGTTGTCACTTAAAACTCTGACTGATTCCAGATGCAAGGGAGGAAGAAAAGGGAGAAGCTCCAGCTGATTTTGGAAGCCTAGAGGCAATCTCACCTGGCGATTGGGAATAGTGGGGAATTTTTTTTTTTTTGTGAGGAAGACCAGCCCTGAGCTAACATCCGTTCCCAATCCTCCTCTTTTTGCCGAGGAAGACTGGCCCTGGGCTAACATCCGTGCCCATCTTCCTCCACTTTATATGGGACGCCGCCACAGCATGGCTGACAAGCACTGCGTCGGCGGGCGCCCGGGATCCGAACCTGCGAACCCCGGGCTGCCAAGCGCAGACTAAACCGCTGCGCCACCGGGCGGCCCCCATGGGAATAGTGGGGAATTTTAATGCTGATTTGGATTTGGTGGGAATGGAAGAGATAACAGGTAAAGAAACTGACAGGAAGATGACAGGAGACAGGCCATGTGCTGATAAAACAAGGGATTTGGCTCTATCTGTAGGTAGGTGGGCAGTTGCTGCTGTGTTGAGGTGAAGATAATTGGCATGGGCCAGGACAAGGATCTTGACGATTTTAGGTAGTTAGATTGTCAGCATACGGGCCCAAGTCAAGGAAGATGTGACAGCACAGGCTGGGGTGAAGAGGGAGGGGATTCCTGACCCTGTAGCTGCTACTCTGTGCCTCTATTCCCCCCACTCGCCCCCGTGGTTCATTCTACAACCCATTGCAGACTGACTTTTTCTCTTGACCACTTTTCAAGATCACCTATAATCTTTTTGTGCTGAATCCAGTATAAATAGCCTCTTTTCAGTCCTTATGCCAGCTGACTTCCTTGTAGCTTTTGGCAATCACTGGTCTCCTTTTCTTTTCCTGAAACACTTTTTTTTCTTGGCTCCCTTGACTTCCATGATAGTACTTTCTTGGTTCAGTCTCCCTTGATCTTCTTTCTCATGGCTTCAGCTATGACCTGTGTACCAGTGAGAACTGAGCCTTCCTCTCCACCTTGGATATCCACCTGAGTGTCCTGTAGACATCAAATTAAATGTGTCTAAACCAAATCCATCACCTTCCCCTCAGGTTAGTGCCTCTTACCACATGCCCTAGTTCTGTTAATGACCTTATTCACTGCACACGCAAAGGATAAATCTGAGTCATCTTTAACTTCCTCTTTGCCTTCAGTCCCCCACTTGTAGACCTGTTGATGCTGCTGCTAACTTACTTGTGTCCTGACCCTGGCCTTTCCCTCCACTCCCTCCACGTAGGTCAGGCTGTCGTTGTCTCTTGCTTTCGTTGTTGGTGTCTTGACAGCTTCCAGGTTCTTCCTCCATTAGTCCATCTTATGTATTCTGCCAGAGCTACCGCATGGAACTCAGATGTGATCATGTCACTTGACCCTAAATCATTCGGAGCAGAGAGTCCCATTGTTCTCAGAGACTAAATTTTTATCATGGCAGAGTAGTGGAAAGCACATAGGCCCTGGATTTTCACAATTTCACTTACTTTTGGTCCTTCAAGTAAGGTTGAAGATGATTTATTAAGTGCTAAAGTGATTTATTTGGAATATCATTTAAAGACTTCTCAAATTATACCTTGTTCTTTAGCCACAACAAACCACTTGTCGTGCCCAGAACACTGAGTACGCTTTCATACTTCTGTCGTTGCTCAGTGCTGTCCCTCTGCTTGAATGTCCTCTTCTTCATTTTTGCAGGTGAGACATTACTTACCATTTCAAGGTCACTGTAAACATAACCTCTTTGAGGTTTTCCAGCCACTAGTTTAACATTTATCATCTTTGATTATAGTTAGGGTTTTTTTTGTTTTGGCTTTTTAAATTTTGATTTATTTGTTTTTATTATATGAGAATTATAAGTCTACATTCTTGTGGTAAGTGTCAAACAATTCAGAAGTTTAAAGAGCAAAATGTGAAACTCTTCCATCCTTTCCCTTGCTCTGCTCCCTCCCCCTCACTCCCACTCTAAGCCTTGGGAGTGGGGAAGATTAATTCTTTCTCTTTATGAGTCCGTATCAGGATGAGTCTTACTCCTCTTTGCATTTCCATTGTCCAGTAAGCATTCAACAGATATTTAGGTGATCGAGAGTCAGGTGTGGGAATAAATTCAAGGTCAAGGTGGGCCCTTGAGGTTAGTAAATGATAGTAGCGGTATTTGGAGAGTGTGGTAAAGGTTGAAATAAAGTATGAATATAGTAAACCCCCTGTTTTTCCAAATCCCTGCAGCCAGCAAGCTCAGGTAACAGTATTTTTCCCCTAGGCAGGTGGCAATGGGGAGCAGGTGAGCCAGGGGAGTTGTTAGAACAAATGCTGTGTAGATGGAGTACTTCCTGGTAGGCTCCACAAGCTAATTGCTACTGGTAGAGCTGCTGGGGAACACTTGGGGGTAGGGGTGGGGTGAGGTGAGGGAGTTGCGGATATTGACTGGGAAAACCCATGAGGCAGAGAGAAGTGAGGGAGGTAAAAGGGGCTGATGGGAAGGGAAGGAAGCTGGGGCTTAGAGGGAGAAGAAAGTTCTGTGCGTGTTTCATAGTTACATTCAGTGCTAGCCATTGTTTTGGGGCCCTTGGGTATACTGCATATAGTGCCTCGTTTAATCTCTTACAGCCACTCTGCAAGGTAGGTATTATTATCTGTTCCTGTTTTACTGTTGAGGAGGAAGAGGACACTGAGGCTCAGGGAGGGTAATGTAAGTAGCTTGTCCAAAATTACATAGCAAGTTGATAGAGATGGGATTCAGACCCAAGGTTCTAACTCCACAGCCCATGTTTTTCTAAATCAATTGAAAGTCGATTCACATTGACATAGGCATATTTACTTGAAGTATAGCCCAACTGGGAGTATAGTCCCAGGAAAAATGGTACATCTAGTCATCTAACCTTAAAACTTGGAACATTTACCTCATAATAGAAAGGGCAAGATGGTAAAAGTTTGCTGATAAAAGACAAAAAGGACATGTCTGCATATCCTCTAATGTGGTAGAGTAGAAAAAGTGTGACTATTGAGGGCACAGTGGTAGCTGGACCACATTACAGGACCCCAGCAGAAAGGAAGGTGGCTTGATTTCTTGATGCATTTCAGTTCAGTGAAGCCTGTTAGGCTTAGCATATGCAGTAGTTGATTTACATTAGAGCAACCTGCTACTATTTTATATGAAGGTTTTAATGAAAAAGATCTCTGGTCTCAGACTCCCTGAAAAGGTAAAGGTATTTTATGAGCTTAATGCAGCTAGGAAAAAAAAAAAAGAAACAACATTTGTTTCTAAATCAGCTAATAATCAGACCAGGGAAGATTTTTTTTTAGGAGTAACAGCTGGATAATTTTTATGAAAATGATGTGCTCATTAAAAATCAAGCAGTATCAAAAGGTACAAAGAACATGGCAAAAAAAGAAATCACCTCAAATTCTACTACCCTAAACTATGATTAACATTATATAAACATTTCATCTTTGTATCTATCTGTCTATCTGGATAAGGGGAACAGATACCTAAAATAAGTACTTTTATTAAAAAAGTGATTGTGTTGATTTTTTGGATCGTGCTAGTTTTAAAATAAAAGAAAAATCAATTTGCTATATGTATTTTTTAAAAAAACTATACTTTTTGAAATAACTATATACTGACAAAAAGTTGCAAAACAAGTACAGAGAGTCCCATGTATCCTTCACCCAGATCCTCCCAATGGTGACATCTTACATAGCTGTGTGCAATATCAAAACCAGAAATTGATGTTGGTACATGTCAATTATTGGCTAGACTACAGACCTTATTCAGTTTTCACCAGTTTTTAACCTGCGTTCATTTGTGTGTGTATAGTTCTATGCAATTTATTGCGTGTATTGATTCATGTAACGACCACCATAATCAAGGTCCAGAGCTGTTCCATCACCATGAAAGGACTCCCTCATTCCTGATGCTCTTTGTATTTGTAGCCCTCCTCCCTGTCTCCTAGCAACCAGTAATCCATTCTCCATCTCTATAGTTTTGTCATTTTTTTTAACTTTTTTTGTGTGTGTGTGAGGAAGATGGGCCCTGAGCTAACATCTGTTGCCAGTCTTCCTTTTTTTTTGCTTGAGGATGGTGGTCCCTGGCTAACATCTGTGCCAGTCTTCCTCTACTTTGTATGTGGGATGCCGCCACAGCATGGCTTGATGAGCAGTATGTAGGTCCACACCCAGGATCTGAACCTGCGAACTTGGGGCCACTGAAGCCAAGTGTGTGAACTTAACCACTACACCACTGGGCTGGCTCCTAGTTTTGTCATTTTGAGATTGGTACGTGAATATAATTTGCAATATGTAACCTTTTGAGATTGATTTTTTCCACTAAGCATATTGCCTTTGAGGTCTGTCCATCTCACTTGAATTTAATAGCAGAAAAAGAAACAAGGGAAACTGAAAAGGGAATTGTCAAGTTTCAAATAAATCTTTGCTTTGATCATTATCAGCTCTTGATTAAGTCCCTTTAGGTTAAGGAGAAAGATTATGAAAAACATTAAGAAGTTGGCATCATTTTTTAATAAATATATATATTCCATGTTTTAGTTCTAGGCAGAATCACTGAACTTCCTAATAGGAAAAATAAGAAAATTTGCACTCCTTCCTCTTCCCTTTCTTTACTCTTATTATTATTATTTTTTTTGTGAGGAAGACCAGCCCGGAGCTAACATCCGTCACCAATCTTCCTCTTTTTTGCTGAGAAAGACTGGCCCTGGGCTAACCTCTGTGCCCGTCTTCCTCTACTTCATATGGGACGCCGCCACAGAATGGCTGACAGGCAGTGCGTCGGCGGGCGCCCAGGATCCGAACCTGCGAACCCTGGGCTGCCAAGCGCGGACTAAACCACTGCGCCACCGGGCAGCCCCCCTTTTCTTTACTCTTGATTGTTATTTTACTTTGTCAGTGTCTTCAGAGCATTTGTAGGCTATATAACCATATAATCATATAACTATATAACCATAATTCCCTCATTATTTAGTCTTAGTTTTGTATTTTAAAGGATTCAATGTTTCTCACTGGTTCTTTTAACCATGGTCTTTCCATATCTCAATTCTTTGATTCATCTCCCTCTTAGCTAGGTTTTATTGTCATTTTTTAAAAAGGGTGTCTTATTTGGTGAATTAAGAATGTCTGTTTGCTTTTATATTTGAAGGACATCTTGGCTGGGTATAAAATTCTTGGGTTGCACTCTTTCCCTCAGATCTTGTAGACATTGTTCCACCATCTGGGATTGAGTGTTTTCTTGATCCTTTTAATCCATTTAACATTGATGAGCTGATAATTTTTTTTCAAAAGAGTTCGTGGTTGCTGTATTCCCTGAATTATTTCATGTTTGAAAATGTCTGTCTGGTCTCCTTATCCATAAATAGTAACCTGGTTGAGTATAATACTCATGGGTTATACATTCTTTCCTAGGAATTCTGTACATATTTCTCCATTGTTTTCTGCTATTGAATGATGATGTGTGGAAAAGCCAGGTTAGCCTAATTCATATAATGCTCTCCCTTAACCTCAGTTAGAGATAACTTGCCTTTTTGCATGGTTGCTGGAAGGAATCTGTATTGCTGAAGTAACTCAGTAACTCAATTAGGATATCTTTTATCCTATCCATTCTTTTATCATTTTGCCATGGAACATGATATACCTGTCCGAATGTGTTTACCTAGTTCCCTAATGGTGGTTATTTTAGATTTCCAGTTTTGCTGCTAATACCATCAGTACTGCAGTAAACACATTGAATCTATCTTTGCCCACTTGGTGAGATTGTAGGATAAATTTCTAGAAGTGGAATTGTGGGGCAAAGAATGCATTTAAAAATTCTGACAGATAGTGCTATTCCTACAAAAAGATTGTATCAGTTTATACTCTCACTAATGGGATAGTTCTGTTTCCCCACCTGCTGGCTAACACCGTTTAAACTTTTTGATGTGAGGGGTCCTCTAGTTATGAGTGAAGTGGAACATCTTTTGATATTTTATTGCCGTATGTATTTTTTCCTGTGTCAGCTGACCATTCCTGATCTCCTGATCTTCGTAAATTTTTTTTTGGGTCAGCCAGCAATTACAAAAAAAAAAAAAAAAAAAGTAATTTGGCTGAGTAATTTTAGAATGTTGATAAAATTAGTTTGAAATAGCTTGCACATTTGGTTGATGAATCTCGTGCCACTGATTTAGTCAGGATAGGAGCACTGACGTTTCATGTGTATTCATATTGTGGACTTGAGTGAAATGATTGTCTTAGTGATGGGACTGTATAAGCTGATAGTTTTCTAAACCGTCATACATTTACCTTTTGTCTGTGATCCATGTAGTTAAGACATACATTCCTCCCCACTTGGCTTCATGTTTATTTATCATAACATAATGTAAAAACAGGTTTAATTGTAGGAAAGCAATTCCATTGCCAGAAAGTTTCGGAGCTCACCTTGGTGAAGTGATTTTTCTGGCAATCATTTGCTGCTGGTTCTGTTAATTGGGTTTAGGAACTAGAGTATGGATTTAGAATGTTAAAGATATATGAAGTAGCTTCATAGGAGAGTTTACCAGTAATGCTTAGGGTTTCTTCAATTTTCTACTGAAGTTCCCCTAATGGCAGAGAGTCTACACCTGGTTAAAGGAAGTCACCTGTCCTGGGGCTGTAGGTCATAGCAGCTCTCTGTACACCTGAAATTTCTTGAAAATCTTGGGTTGTACCTTAAAACGTTTATTGTTTGAAAATCAGTTATATTCTTCCTTCCTTCCGCCCTTCCCTCCTCTCCTCTCTTCCTTCCCTCCCCAGTCTTCACAAGCAAATTAAAGATCCAGGCACATACCCTATCTTGAAGGAGCATCGTATGGCCTTCATCTCATTTTACTGTGGGGTGACTGTCCATGTCTCCAGAGCTCTGAGGACAGACATACTTCACTGAGAAGTGCTGAAAAAATCAAAATTCTGCTGTATGTATAAAGGAGACTTCTTATGAAGAGAAAAAACTTGAAGGATTTTGAAAAGACCTCAAAGAAATATATGAAAACATTTTGAGACAAAGACTCCCCCTTTATACCTTAGTAGTGAGCAGATTGAAAGTGCGAGCTTTGAGTTGACAGGTTTTTTTTTGCTGGGGAAGATTGGCCTTGAGCTAACATCTGTGCCATTCTTCCTCCACTTTGTGTATGGGACACCACCACAGCATGGCTTGTAGGTCCGCACCCGGGATCCAAACCTGTGAACCTCAGGCTGCTGAAATGGAGTGCGTGAACTTAACCACTACACCACCAGGCTGGCCCCATTGAGTGGACAGTTTTTATTGGCATATTCAATAGACTCTTGATATTTAACACTTGTGTTTTTGACTGTTTGTCAGGAATCTTCCCAGCCTTTGATAAATCATGTGCTATTTTACAAAGATATGACTCGCAGTGCTTTCAGGTGTCAGGAGCAAGTCACTCAGCTGGCTAGTGAGTGGGCCCAGCTGACCTAGCTCAGGGGTTCTTTACTCTTCAGGTTTATGACTTGGGTGTTATAAAAGTCTTCATTACTTTATGGAAGATAATCCCCCAAAGAAATCAACTAAGAGAACTGGTGATGCAAATAAAAAGATATGAGGAAGTTAAAGTTCTTAGTTAGCAAATAGAAGTTATAAAGAGTAGAATGTTAAAATTTGGTGCCTTGGATCCACCATACTCTAGGTGTAGAAAGAAAGCAATTCCTAATACTGGGTGAGTGCTGGCCATTGCAAACATTGCTGATTATTTAGAGAAAGTTGAAAAGACACTTGTGGTGTGAGTCTATGCACTGGAATGTGTGTAATTTGTAATTCTGTACTGAAATGGAAAGTCAGGAGCTGGAGGAAGCATTGTTGGTGAAATTGGGGACTTGCTTGCAATTGAGTTGTAAAGTAATTGGGAATTCATCTGGTCTACAGGTACTGAATGTAAGCATGGAAAAGGGAGAACAGAAGTTACAGAAGTTTATAACCCTGGATGAGGAGATGTGCATGTCAGCAAGTGATTGCAGTGCTGGGGGATAAATACAGAAATAGAACCTTGTAAGAGGTACAGCTGTACTTAAAAAAAAAGCATGGCCAAATTGGTGATGGGAGGGTTATATCAGAGAAGGCTTCCCAAAGGAGGTGACAACTGCGCTGGGTTTCAGAGCAGAGGTGGGAAGTCACTAGGCAAAGAATTTGGGGCATAAGTCATGGTGGGGAAGCAGAGGGCCATTTTGAGCAGATGGAGCCACAGATGTACATGGTAGAATGAAAAAGCTCAGTGTGTTTAGGTCAGATCATGAAGATGAAAACTTTGAAATGCTGAAAAACAAGGCTTCCACTAGGCAGCACAGGTGATTTCTGTGAAGGCAACTACTCCAGGAAAGACTAATTCATGAGGAAAGGGACCATGTGCTTTATTATTGCCTAGGAAATTACTCATCTACATTGTAGATTTTAGAGAAAGACAAATTAAGTGATCTATCAAGGATTTATTCGTTTAATTTAAACATTTTATTTTGAGATAATTTTAGACTTGCAAAAGGGAATTCCAGTATACTCTTCTCCCATAGGGATTTATTAAACAACCCCCTCCCCCCGCAACTGTAGTAGCCAAGCCCTCCAAGCTTTGTGGCCAGTAATTTAGCTCAATTTCTGCACCTTCTTTGTTCTAGTACTGTTTGGCAATTAAAGTAGGTACTGATGCTATCATAAAATCTTCTCTGCCACCTCTTGATTTTGCTTATTATTTTCCTGATTGTAAAAAAGTATTTTCAACTCCATAGCATATTGATAAGTATAAAAAAGACAAGAAATTACCACCATCTGATTCAGCCTCTAATAACATTTTGATTTGTTTTCTTGTGCTCTTTTTTTCTATTTGCTTTTTAAATATGATGGAGATCACACTGTAAATACACTTTTTTCTTCTGCCTTTTCCACTTAACATTATGTAAGTGGTTCTCTAAATCATTAAATACTTGATAAATATTTACAGTGGCTGTATAATACTGCATTGCATGGATTCTTGGGTAGTAAGATTGTTCCATTTTTTGGCCATTGTAAATAATATGTGATTAATGTTTTTGCGAAAAGCTTTTTCTGTATTTTGGAAAATTGCCTTAGGCTACATTCCCAGAAGGGCCCAAGGGTATGAAGATTTTTTTTTCTTTTTGTTATAAACCTTTTATTTTAGAATAGTTTCAGATTCAGTATGAACATTTTTAAGGTGCATGATCATCAGGTATTTTCCAGAAAGGTTTTACCAGTTTATTCTTCCTAGCAACTTTAGATAAATACAGTCATCAGCATTAGGTAGTCTTTAGAAAATTGTAGCAAATTTAATAGGTTAAAAAATGGCTTTTCATTGTTACTCAATGTCTTCTTTTTTTGGTAGGAAAAATTGTCACTAAGTTAGATTTTGTTTTTGTCTGTTTATAGGAGACAGATCCCTTATGGTTACTTTACTTATTTAAGTGTCCTTTATACTTTAATGTATTAAAAATGGTGCCTTAACATTTTTTTTCATGGTCTTAAGTTGGTTACTGTTTTTAATTGTAGTAAAATGGACGTAATATAAAATTTACCTTTTTAAAGTGTACAATTCAGTGACATTAAAGTACATTCACCATGTTGGGCAGCCATCCCACTCTCTAGTTCTAGAGCTTTTCTTTACTCCAAAGGAAACCCTGTACCCATTAACAGTCGCTACTCATTTCCCCTCCCCTGAGCCTCTGGAAACCACAAATCTGCTTTTTGTCTCTATGGATATACTTATTCTGGGTATTTCATATAAATGGAATCATACAATGTATGGCCTCTCAATATCTTTTAAAGCGGAAAAAAAAAAAAGATGAGTTAGATTAAGTTTGAATTGAATCTGCGTATTATAGTTTGAAAATTGACTACCTATGGCAGTAGTCTTGAATTCAGCATATTTAGTTGGTCAAGATGCCCCATTCCCGGTTTACAGTTGTCAGTGGACAGAGGGCTACAGGCCTTGGGGTAGGATGGAACCTAAAATAGAGACAAAGATAGGAAAAGTATGGTGCGTGGAGAGTGAAAGCAAATGAAAGGACAGCACAGTCCATGGCTAGGAATTTACGGGAAATTTCTAGAAGTTAATCTTTACAGCAGTGTGATTTGGAGAACTTTTAGGTAAGGTGCTTCCCTCTGTGTCATCAAAACATAGTAACAACAACAACAACAAAATAGCCAGCTTAAAAACTAATGAATAAGTTTGTGACAGTGTCTAGTACATAAGACCTCAAGAAATGTGTGAATTTTTACCTAAGAATAAGAGTGGTGTTGTGGACTACCAGAGAGGGTTCAGGGGCATCTGTTTCTCAGTGTTGGACGTCTTCACTGGAGTCCTGGCTGGTGGGAAAGTGTGTTGCTAGGTGAGTGGTATTCATTTTTCAGGTAGAATTCCAAGTGGGAATTCCCATTATTCCCAAATGGAATGAGGCCTTCAGAGTTTGATCAGACACCTACAGAGATGGAATGCTTGGTGTAGATGGAGGATTTTATTTATCGAACCAAATATAGCTTCCATGGTAAATTCATAAGTGGGCAACTCAGTGTCTCTTTGATTGGTCTGTTAATCATTTCCCCAGAGCCTGATCCTTTTGTGGGTTAGGTGGAGTGAGGTGGATGTGCATCAACAAAGCTAAGATCAGGGCTTGGATCAGGGATGCCTCAGTCCCCAAGCAGGTGGTGGCCTAGCTCATTTTATTTCAACACTGTTTATAATTAAGCAGTTAAGGACAGGAGATTTTTGCAGCAGATATTCAGGAAAGAGTACACTTCAGTGTTTAGTGATTTCAGTACTTTCCTAGGTATCTGAAGAACATTGTAACCCCATGTTTAAGAGCATGGCTTTGGGGCCTGGGTTTGAATCTTCCTGGCTCTGCCACTTACCCGAGTGTTGTGACATGGGACAAGTTACTTAATCTCTCTGGGCCTCATCTGTGCAATGGGATTGTTATGAGGATTAAAGGAGTTAATGATGCCAAGTCCTCAGGACAGTGCCTGGTATGTACTAAGTAAATGTTAGCTTTTTAAGTTATCAACATTGAGTAACTAGTTTACAGCCTCACTTAATATAAGACACTTAATATAAAATTTCTGCAACAAACGTTTATTAAGTGCCTACCATGTGCTAGACCCTGGGAGCCTGGAGATGAATAGGAAGTAGTCTCTGCCTGTGTACTCCCCCGGCTACTGGAGAGACCTGTACATTAGTAGGTAATTTCTTTTTTCTCTAGTTCTTTCTGTTTTGTTTTTTTAAACAAATGAACATTGTACAAAATTTAAATGATAACAAGAGAATGTACAGAGAAAAGTAAGCCTCTTTCCTTTCTCCTGTCCCCAGAACCCCATTCCCTTCTCTAGAGGCAGCTACCATTACCAGTTAAAAAAAAAGTGTGTATATGTGTGTATGTGTGTACATGTTTTTCCTATTCCCCACTCTCCCTCCACTCGTGGATAGCATACTGCACACACTGTTACACTATTTTTACCTTTAAAAAAAAGTTAATGTATATTGGACATAGTTCCATACACACATATGTATAGAGCTTTCTCACTGTTTTTCACAGTTGCGTAATATTCTATGGTATGGATGTACCTTATTTAACCAATCTTGCTTTGGTGGAAATTTAGGTTCCCAATCTTTTGTTTTACAAAGAGTGATGACATGAAGATCCTTTTACACATAAACTTTTGGAGGAAGAAATTGCTAAAAGTATACTTGCTGGGTAAAGTTGTCTGTGCTTTTAAAATTTTATAAATATTGCTAAATCATCTTCTGTTGAGATGGTACTAGTTTATGTACTTGGTAGTGTTGTGTGAGAGCGAAAGAGGTAATTTCAGTTCACTGTATTCAGTGTAACGTTAGGAAGCCCTGAAAGAATGACTGGCTCTGCTAAGGGGAACTACAATAGGCTTCACAGAGGTGGTGACGTTTTCAAGGAGTCTTAATGCTTAGGTTGGAGTTTTCTAAGTAGAGAAGAGCATTCTAGGTAGAGGAAAATGGCATAAGTGAAGACATCGAACTATTACATGGAGGGAAAGTGAGAAGTTGGGTCTGGCTGAGGCACAGGATGGGTGAGGAGTCTGGATAAGGGGATGTGGGCACAGTGAAGCTCTAGGGGCAGGTTAGGGCCAGGTGATGCAGTGATTTGATCACCCCCGCTGGTCAGGTGGCAAAGACCCTGGGTGGCCGCGAGGGGTTTGCAGTCAAAAGATACTTGAGAGAGAATTTACAAATCAGTCTTTTAGCAACCATTTATTACTTGAAGGAAACTTTCTAGACTTGGTAGAACCTGAATCATAAAGCTGGAAGGGCTTTAATGCAAAGGTGTTCTGGGTGGGATTTTCTGTGCTCTGTAGGCTCGTAGGGTTTCTTGGAGGTGTCTCAAGTGCTGGATTTGGGAGTATATGGGCATTTGAGTTCCCCTCCCCCACCCCCATTAATTAAGCAGAGTTTCTGGCTCAGTATATATATATATTTTTTTTTTGTGAGGAAGACCAGCCCTGAGCTAACATCCGTCGCCAATCCTCCCCTTTTTGCTGAGGAAGACTGGCCCTGGGCTAACATCGTGCCCATCTTCCTCCACTTTATATGGGACGCCGCCACGGCATGGCTGACAAGCAGTGCGTCCGCGGGCGCCCAGGATCCGAACCGGCAAACCCCGGGCTGCCAAGCGCGGACTAAACCGCTGCGCCACCGGGCGGCCCCTGGCTCAGTATATTTTTTATATTGGGATTCTATGCAATATTTCTTTCTTAAAACAAACAAAAAAAAAGCCCCACACCTTTTGCTGTGAGAATAATGGATCTAATCCCAAACCCACGTTGTCTCAAACACAAATAGAAGCCTGGAGGACGTGTGCTGCCATTCTTATGTTCTTTGTTTGCAGTGCTGGTAGGTGATCTGTGTAAAAATGAAAGTGAAGACTGTCGGCATTCTTGGGATTTTTTTGAGCATTTAGTTGTCTTGTTATGTGGGATTTTTGTTTATTTGGGTTCTTCCTTATTTTAAAGTGTTGTGATTCACCAGTGAAATATATAGTGAAATAGCTTTGCTCATTTATGGTTAAGGGTGCAGAGTGATTTACATACATTATGCTGTTTACTTGTCACGACTTCTGCTGAGCAGTACTGTGGTCCATTTTGCAAGTGAAGAACCTGAGGCTCAGGTTGAGTCATTTGTTCAAGGTCATGCGTAAAGTAAGTGGTGAGGTTAGAAATCAGATGTAGGTCTGGGGCTGACTCCAGAGCCCACACCCTTCGCAGTTACACTGAACAGTTCACTTTACGGCATTCCTAGGGTAGGGAGTACCTAGCCACCTGTACAGTGGAAGGGCACAGGCGGAATGGTGTGGAATTTCTAGTCCTTGACTTTGCACTGTTGCCCATACTGAGGGAGCAGAGCTTGGGGTAGGAGTGAATCAAGAGCAGCACTTTATCTTTACCTACCTTCTGCTCCTTTTCCTCATATTCTAGCAGGGTCGGTTGAGAACTATGGGAAGGGTGATACATGCTCCCCCTCAAGCTAGTTGTGCTTGTTGTGTGTGGATTGGAGGCTGATGGAAAACTGCATGTGGAGTCATCCCTTCATTATCCAGGGATGTGAGCAAGGCCAAGGTTCCTGGCAGGATTGGGTAGTTGGACAGGAGCTAAGTACGCATTTCCTTTCTCCTGCCCCCCTCCCGCCCCCACCAAAAAAAACCCTGCCGCCATTTTCTTCTCTAATCCAGTGAATCTCCAGTGGCGTGGAGGAGGGAATCAGGTATCATTCCACTATTGCAGTATAGTTTTCTATATTGTAAAAGTTATAGCTTTTTAAAATTACAGTTTTGATTACTAAACATACTTTACTGAAAGTAAAACTTAACAAAACTGCATTGACCTAGTGGTGCTGTGCAGACCCCGGAACACAGGAGAGTCCCTGGCTGGGGAGAGCTGCTCTCACCAGAGCATGTAGTGTCTTCTCCCTGCGTGGCTGGCAGTCATCTCTGGTGATGGGAGGAGCAGTTAGGACCCCCCAGCCAGGAAGAGTCACTTCCTACTGAACACAGATCTCTGCTTGTGCAGCACCATCACACTTCCTGCATAATGTGACATCATCAGAGGTCCCCCAGCAGCTGCTCTCATGGGCACCGTTGTGTATATTGTGTGGGATTCATAAGCACCCTTTGGCAATTGGTAATGATACTTGGAGAGCCTTCACATAGTGTGACTGATCATGAATTAAGAATTAAAATATTATGTGGTGCTGGATGTCATGAGAGGGACAAGCTGGTGATAACTTAGGGGATTTTGCCTTTATGAAAGCAAATCCAAACATGGAGTTTGGGCAAGAGAAACTTGTAGTGAGGGAGGGATGACTATATTAGCCAACATTTGCATAGTGCTTTATAATCAACATGCAGTATACACACCTGATTGCATTTAATACCAAGGATGCTCCAAGAGCTTGCAGGATCTGCCCAAAGTTACACAAGCTGTACTCTGGAGCTGGGTCTAACCTGGTATTTTCTCTGCCTGCCATGCTGTGGCCGAGTACTTCTCAGTGCTAGCACTGGTTCCCATGAAGCCTGTAGTTTTCTCATTGCTCGTGTAGAGGGCACCCTTTCTGTGTCCCCTTATTCCCACCTTGGCGCACATTCAGGGGGTTGTCATCTGTACCCTAGGTGGGAGCTGGATTGGAGCACATTCTTCTGGGCTCTGTCTCCTCTCATTTCTTCCTTCCACAGGAGTGATTTATCTCCTGATTTATTTATGATGGATGGGTTCACTGGGGAGAGCCTAACACCATTGGTCCACATCTACCAGGTGCGAGGTTACTGCAGCAGAACACTGCCTGGCTTTGTGCTGTACTCTTTCACCTGCCTACCCTTAAGAGAAGCTTGTTTTCCTCTGTGTCCTGCCTTCCTGTTGTAGCTGGGCCTGGGTGGGTAAGGTCAGTTCAGGATGGGAAGGAAGAGGCATTGCGGCTTTGCCAGTCGTGAAGAGGACATCTGACTTTGATCTGCACTTGGTTTCTTGAGCCTATATAGCAACTCTGGAGGGGAGAAAGGAAGTGGTTACACCCCCAAATCCCAACAGTCTGTAATACAGTCTGGAGATTTTTGCCAAAATTTCAAACAAACGTTATTTTAACTGTTATTTGAAATGCTAGTTCTCTCTGGGAATAATTCAGGATGAAGGTGGTATGGTACCACTTAAACAGTGCAAGTGGTAACAGCAGCTGAAATGAAATTATTTACATATGAGTTGTAGTATTAATTGTGATTTCAGATTTGCCTCATGCTTTCATCACACTCATTTATTACCTGATTTCATCCGATGCAAGGTATGCCGGCTCATTCATCATCCTTGCAGCCCTCAGAGCAGAACTCCTCTGCTTCTTTAAGGGGTAGAGGAGCTGTCAGTGGGAAAGGGCTCTGGTGGCCCTCCTCCGTGACTTGACTTGACCAGTAACTGGTCGACTTTGGGCAAGAAGCTCTCTCTGAGCTTTATTTTTCCTCATCTGTAAAATGAGGTTGGACTTGCTGTTCTCTGGGGTTTATTTTTTTCTTAAGATTCCGTGATCCTGTTTTAGGATTTCTTGGTAGCATGCCTTGCATTAATGTGCTCAGTAAATATCTTTTGAGTTAATTGACTAGGCATGCAGGCGTAAATATTCATCCTCCTGGGATGTGTACCTGGGAAAGAGAAGCAGATGAGATTGTGAAGAGGGAGCCTGTTCTTGGCTGTATTACTCACTTATTTTAGGCCGTTTCTTGCAGAATAGCTATTTTTATCATTTGCTTTTTTGGCTGTCTAAGTAAAGCCTTCTGACTGGAATATAAATAAATAAGTATATAAAATATCTTTATTTTAGTTCCTAGTGAGATATGGTTGTTGCCCAACAAGCAGATGCACAATTTTAATGTCTAGGTTATGTAATATCTTTTTTCAGAAACAATGTGTGTTGATGAACCTGGCATCTGAGAGAATATGTGCTCTCCTCCCTCCTGTTGTACCTTTTCTCACTTGCTCTTCCCTCTCTGCCCGGCTAGCTCGGAGCAGTGAGAAGCAGGAGGGGACCACCCTAACAGATGAGATTTTAAAAAACTTTTTATTTGGAAATAATTTCAAACTGACATTGCAAGGAATGAGTAATACAAAGAACACTCTTATGCCCTTTACCCAAACTCACCTATTGTTAACATTTTGCCCTGCTTGCTTTGTTATTTGCACTTTCTCTATCTATGTATATACATGCATATATATACACAGTGTTTTTTTTCTGAACTGTCTGAGAGTAAGTTGCCTACATCATGGCCCATTGCCCCTATAGTGTATTTCCTAGTCGGGATATTCTCTTACATAACCACATTGCAGTTAGCAACTTCAGTTAATTTAACATTGATTCAGTACTTTTATCTGATCTACCATCTATATTCCATTTTTGTCAGTTGGCCCAATTATGCCCTTATAGCATTTTTCCCCTCCAGTACAGGATCTAGTCTAGAATCAGATGTAGCATTTACTTGTCATGACTCTAGTCTTCTTTAGATTTGTTGCAGATTTTTGAAACCAGTGCACCTGTTCACTGGTGGGTAATTGGTGCCTCTTGTTTTTATGTATCGTCCAGTAGTACAGGGATAAGTTTTCCCAGCATAAAACATACTGTCCTCTGTGTACAAGATGTTTCCTCTAATTGGGCCCCATGGGGACAGAATATGCCACCTCGACCTTATCACTACCACACTGGGACTGGTTGGGCTCTCTGGCCCAGATGCCTGGCAGTCATCTTGCTCCTAGCTCATGGTCCTCAGCAGTACACAGATCCTTTTTGTTCATGGAAGAGGCAGAGAATCTGGGCACTTGGTGCAAATCCAAGAAATACTGGGGGGAATGTCTTGCCATTGGTCAACTTTATGGTAGTTTTAGACTATAATAGAAAAGTACCTTTTAATCACTAGAATTATGTTTAGATGCAGCCAAAGTATGTGGTTTTTTTTGAATTTTGAATTTTTTTTCATTTTTATTGATGTCTTAATAGTTTATAACATTGTGGGATTTTAGTTGTACGTTATTATTTGTCTGTCACCATATGGATGCATCCCTTCGCCGCTTGTGCCCACTCCCAAAGTATGTGTTTTAATCAAATACTAAGTATCTGCATGATCATATTGTACAAAGGCAAGACAATGAGGAGCCTTTCTGAGGCAAATGCATACTTCAATAGTCCGTTCCAGACACGTGTTCATAGATTTGTGGGAGGTGCATCTGCCTGGCCTTGCTTCCCAGAACACTGTGTGACTCTTTGTTTCTTTCCTTCGGTAGAAGACATTATTTTTTTCCTGCAACTTTTGTACGTAATTTTCTGAGTTAGTTACTTTAATGTGTATCTGTACCCCTAGAGTCCCCTCTGTTTAGCTTTGCCTCTGCCTGTCTGTCACACACAGGCGAAGGGAAACCACCTTGGTGTGGGTGAGGATGGGACTGAGAACCACGAGACCTGGCTTGCCACTCACTAGCTGTGTGCCTTCCAGCAGGGCATTCAGTGCCCCAGGGGTTCAGCGCCTGCACCTCTGAGTGCTAGCCTTCAGAAGTTCATCTGGTTTCCCCAGTTTGCTTTTAGAGAAATAAAGTGAGATTTCTATTTCATCATGATGTGTTTAGTTTTTTTTTTTGCTGAGGAAGATTTGCTCTGAGCTAATTAATGTCTGTTGCCAGTCTTCCTCTATTTTGTGTGTGAGCCGCTGTCACAGGGTGGCCTCCAGTAGACGAGTGGTATAGGTTCATGCCCAGGAACGAGCCCGGGCTGCCAAAGTGGAGCGTGCCATACTTACCCACTAGGCCACTGGTCTGGCCCCAGTTTGTTTTCTTAAAAGAACAGTGTCAGCAGGTTGAGGCACAAAAGAGCAGTGACAGGAAAGGTGGGAAGACGACTTGTTCTGAATACCGTTCTCCTGACTGGGGTTCCCCCAGTGTACTTTCCTACTTTCTAGCATTTTGAGCTGACTTCAGGAGGGGATAGAGAGATGACACATTGATCCCATCAGGCGTTATTTTAAGCTTATTGTTTTGTCTCTTACTTGCAAGCCTAAAGGCCAGAGGCTTTTTTCCTGTCTGTTTTCTTTGCATTGATGAAGAGCAGGGAGGAATGAGAGTGTTCTTTTGAGAGTTTGGACATCCATGATAATTCTGTTAGCTTCCAGAGAAAGTTTATATGAGGTTGAATTTCTTTGCTAATGGCATCTGTTGTAACACACCAGGTATGTTTTGCGTACTTTCTGACTTTGGTCAGGAGCTAGTATAGAATCTCTTTTCTCAGAAACCTTCTTTATATATAAGCAAATAGAGTAATAAAATTGTTCTAGATAGGCTACAGGAACATTTGAATGGGACTCTGGGATGCTAGCCCTCATTCTTTTAGGTTTGGTATCAAGGAGGCCATGAACCTGAATACAGGAGGCCCATATGATTCACCTCCTTGTAGGCTATACACAATGTGACTCCTGGAAAGGGTGGCAAAAAGCTTGATAAAAGCCTCTTTAAAAAAGAGTCATTTTTTCCCCCCAATACCAATTTTGTAAAAGGTTATGCTTTAGAGGAGGGTGTTTTAGAGGCAATTAGGTAAAACATTACAGATTTAATCAGAGTTTGAGAAAACTGTCATCTAGGTGCCTTGTCATAAGGGTCAAAGCACCATATTATCCACCTTCAGTCTCAGTGTTTTTTAAGATAAATTATTAGCAGTCTCCTGTTTTGAAAACATATTCATGGAGTGCTTGTGAGCAAAGGTCATTATGATCAGAGCCCTTAAAGGGGGAATTTAAACTGAGTCATGTGTATCTTGAATTTGGAGGAATTACCAGTATTCCTGAGAAGTTAAAAGTGATATTAACAGTGTACTTGTTCCTTTTACTCTCCTGAATTTGGTCTGTAAATATTTTAGCACCAGTCCATGCTGGATGTGATAGAAAATACAAATGTATTAGGCAGAGTCTCTTTCCAGATGGTTTATGTTCTGGTTAGGGAGAGAGACCTAGTATCTGTGACATTTGAACAGTTACAGATATGCCTTTCAGGTCTTACTTTATTCCTGGCATTATGTTTACTGCGTGCTTTACATAGATTATTTTTTTTAATCTTCAGAACAAACCAACGTGTTAGGTTCTCTTATCATCCCCAGTTGTGCACAAGAGGGAAAAGAGTGACAGATTAAATAACTAGGCTAGGGTTGAGGTGCATTCTGATTCGAACCCAAGGAACCCAACACCAGAGCCTGTGCTCTTTAATTGTGCCATTCTGAAATGAGCAGAGAACAGAGCCATGGGCAGAACTCTGTGGTACTGATTACAAGACAAAGATAAAAGAGAAAAAGAGGGGATCTGTACTGTAAACTTTGTAAGAAATTTCGTGAAGGTTGAACTAAGAATTGCAGACCCGGGAGCAAATGCAGAATGGGAATACACATTTGCTTATGAGGCCATGAGTGTTCAGACTGAAGCGACGGCTTCCCGTGATGAGTAATGGTGAATCAGGGATGCTTTCCTTCTTTCTTCCTAGTAAACTTCTCTGCATTCTTCAAAACCCAGAATATATTATCACCTCTGAAGCTTTCCCTGTCTCTTTCAGACAGGTAGTTCTCTTCAGGTAGAGCTCCTGAAGCCATTTATACATATGTCACTACTATAGGATGTAAACCGTCATGTTCTACTTTTTTATCCATGGGTTCTACCTTTCTCCCCCAGGCCACCTCCAGTTCTTTGAAATCGAGGACAGTCTTACTCATCTATTATATCTCAGGGGCTTAATGCAGTATCAGTTACTTAGTGAGTATTGAGCTTATTCGTTTGTTGAATGAATAGTTGAGTTTCTCAGTCCAGATTTAAGCTAGGTTTAGAATAATTGGGGCAGAAAATCTGTATTTAGGAGAATTTATGTGGTAGTGACTTACAGGTTGGATTGGAATTGGGAAAGCCGACATCAAGGCGACCAGGTAAAAGAAATTATAGTAATCAAGGTGGGAGATGATTAGGCCTTGGTAGAAGTGGTAGTGAGGGAAAAGGTACAAGTCTAAGAACTCATGTAAAGCAAGAATCAGCAGACCTGAGGACATTAGTTGTGGGCATAGAGGATATGGAGAAGAGTCAAAGATTTCAAACTATGTGACTCTCCCCCCCTTTCAAGTTTTTCTTATAATTTATTAGGTGATTATGGGTGTTGGTTGACTTAGTAGTTCCTTAATAAAGGAGCCAGTTGTATAGGTCTCTGGACTGCTGAGCCATGAGCACTGCCATAAAAGGAGCAGATCAAGTCAAGGCAGGCACAGCTGAAAGCTCCTCCACTTTGCAGATTTTAACTCTTTCTGGAACAGAAAACTTGGGCTTATTTTAGATATACACATAGCTCTCGAAGAGTATATATTCTGAGCCCAGTTTAATTCTTCATCTTGCCTAAGGATTTTAATTTGCTAATGAGGTAAGCCGAGTCACTCTTGGGGAAGCATATGGGATTGTAATACTTTCTATTGCTGCCCTGGCAGCTCTGAAGACAAAAGGGCGATGGTTCTCAGGAATCCAGGAGTCTCACATTGAGACTTCACCAGCAGGCCAGCCACGAGCCCCCAGATTGCTCTTAATCGTTGTGCTAATAGAGGAAAAACATGATTTCTAAATTCAGAGTCTGAAAATAGCACCCTGAATGTTAAAAATAAGTATAACGGGCCAGCCTGGTGGCATAGTAGTTGAGTTCGTGTGCTCCGCATTGGCGGCCCGGGTTTCATGGCTTTGGATCCAGGGCGTGGACGTACACATCGCTCGTCAAGCCATGCTGTGGCGGCATACCACGTACAAAATAGAGGAAGATGGGCACAGATGTTAGCTCAGGGCCACTCTTCCTCACCAAAAAACAAACAAACAAACAAAATGGTATAACATTAAATTTTTAAAATTGAGTATGTATACTTACAGAAAAGTACACAGATCATAATGTAAAGTGACCATCCTTGTGTAACTAACACTCAGATCAAGAAAATAGAATATTACCAGCATCCCAGAATCCCTCTTCCCTAAAGGTAACCACTATTCTGATAATAACACCATAGATTCATTTTGTTTTTAAAGATTAACATAAAATGAATAGTGAAGGATGTGTTTTGGCTTCTTTTGCTCAACATTGTGTTTGTGAGATTCATCCATGTTGTTGCATGTAGCAATATTCATGCATTCTTATAATGTTTTTCTGATGAATAAACCATAATTTATTTTTCCATTCCATTGGTGATGGACATTTGGGTTCTTTTGATGTTTTTGGATATTATGAATAATGGTGCTCTGGATATCTTTTTTTGGTATACAATGTATAAATTTCTGTTGGATATATTGTCAAGGAATAGAATTGCAGGGTCATAAAGTATGCATATGTTCAGCTGCCAAATGGTTTTCCAAAGTGGTTATATCAGTATACACTCCCATCAGCAGCAGTATATGCGTGTTCTAGTTGCTCAATATCCTCACCAGCACTTGTTACTCTCTTTTCAATTTTAGCCATTCTGGTGGATTTGTAGCACCATCTTGTTATTTTTAATTTGCTTTTCCCTGATTACTGTTGAGGTTGAGCACTTATTTTATGTATAGGCTTTTGAATAACCTCCTTTATAACCAGTTATTTGCCTGTCAGTTAAGTTGTTTGTCTTTTCCTTATTGATTTGTAGAAGTTATTTTTTTACTCTAATATGATTTCTCTGTTAGTTAGCTGTGTTGGAAATATCTTCTCCCATTTTGTGGCTTTCTTTTACTATACTCCCTTCATTGTGCCATCTGATGAACATTTCGATTTCTCAATCTTTTCCTTTATGTTTAGTCCTTTTATGTAACCTGTTCAAGAAATTTTTCCCTACCTTCAGTTTGTGAAGGTGTTCTATATTATTTTTGAGAAGCTTTATTGTTTTACCTCTCACATTTTATATCTACAATCCAACTGGAGTTTTTTTGTGTGAATGTGTCTCACTTGGTTTTAAACTAATCTTATCTTTCCTTAGTTCTTCAAGATCTGGGTCTTAAATCCCAACCAAGCACAAGATAGGAAGCAGTCATCTTAGATGTATCTGAATCCTGAGTGTTCTTCATAAATTAATTAGTCAGTGCAGTGATTGAATAGCCTTTGGGAATTGAAGCCTTCTCTCCCTGTCACACCATGGCACTTGGTTTTTGTTTAATGCTCTTTGTCCCTTTATTACTTGAAAGTGTAGTCTGCACAGAATATTACCACATCCTTACTTGCCATTAATTTCTTAACCCACTGCAATCTGGATTCTGGCTTCACCACCTGCTTGAAATAGCTGGCAAAGCTTCCAGTGGCCTTCTTGCCAAATGGGAATTCTCCAGTATCCGTCAACCATTTGCAGGTCTTGAATGTATCCTTTATGTCTTTACATCTCTGTTCTGCTTGTATGACCTTGGCAGAGTCTAAGGCTCCTTTTCCTCATATAAACTTACATAGTTCCATTATGAAATCCAGTTGGAAAAGCCCCACTAGGTATGTTTGGGACAAAGCCCTTAGGTCTGAGGGCATGAATTTCCAGTTTCAAATTAGGCCTGTCCACTTGTATTGTTTTGCTTTGGTGTGTTTTCATTTGATATCTAAAACCAATTGAAAATGATAGCAGCCATAACTACGAATTAGATAATTCCTTAGAGTTTACATAGCAGCTTTACATGGATCACTTCATTTGATCCTCCTAACACCCTGGGAGGTAAGCATTAGTATTGCAGTTGTAGAAGTGATTGAAAATGCAAACAGACAAACATACATGTTATTTGTTATTGTTGAGAAACACCTGGTGATGCCACTGGATTAGGTTTTGGAATTTCTTTTTTCACGTAATCATCACTTGGTGAGAATATCCATCCTGTGATTTTTGTGGATACTTGCATCTTTCCACTTTCTGCAGAAACGTCAGCTTCTTGAGTTGGAGCAGGGAGGGTGGGGTGGAGGGGACTGGAAATGGAGATAGAGTTGGATCCTTTGGGGAGATTGTCAGGAACTTGCCCCAGCAGCCTTTAATGCATGGCTGATAATTGTCAAGTTCACAAACTTTTGCCTCAAGAACCAGTATGGGATAAACCTCGGTGGTTGATTGCCTGAATGTGATGAGCTCAGGTTTTTTCCGAGGATCTACTCTAAAATGATCAGTACAAGAAAAAGTTATGGAGCAGGTATGACTTGAAGATGTGTCCTTCGTTTTCAGGAACCTATTTTCACTCCAGAAGAACTATTGATTTATCTTAACTAAATAGCTGACTTTAATTCAACAAATATCTCTTGATTTATTTTTACTTTTTGCCAGTAAGTTACTTTAATATGTGAAGTTTTCCTTTGATTCTTTTAAAGCTTCCCACAAAATCTTTTTTTCTTTAAACAGCAAATCCTTTTTCAAATGAAATGGTACACCAAGTTGATTCATGAAACAGACCAAAGCATTCTTTTATTTATGTAAATTATTTTAGAAATTTTAATTTATAGCATTTACTTAGAAATTCTGTTGGTGAGAACAATGAGGCTGTTTTGATCAACACAAAAACTTGAAATGGGTTAAAAAAGATTACAGTCTTATTTTAGTCCCTTATTCCAGTTATTTCTGCATTTGAAAAAATTGTTCAGTTTTTAATAAAACAGCTTAACTTGCAATCCAAGGATATTTTTCAGTTGAACTGATATAGTGGTTTGAAAAAGGCTAATCTTTATCAAAACGTAAAATTCAGACAAGAAAGTCCCTCAAACTCACAATTGCCAAAACTCTTGTGCAATAATTCATCATTCACCATGTCAGAGTTCAGTTGTCATTGCACAGCTGTCATGCCATGACTGCAACATGGGAGGGACAGCCGTGCCTGGCACTGCTTGACTGTGGCCCCCGTGTGCTGTGTCGTATGCTTGCACGTGCTAGTTGATGTAGATGGCTGGTACAAGCCTGATTCAGCCTCTGTAATTGGTACTAGCCCTAAGAAGTGCTGGTTTATCCACAGAGGTGGCCCAAGTTCCTCAGTCTCCTCAAAAGTTAATTACCAAGTGGAGGCCTCTGGTAATATTACAGTTTGATACATAACATGTTTGAGTGTGGACTTGTTTTAACATGCAGTTTTTATAGTCAGCTCTCACTCTGGGGGCATTGGAGAGGATATGGGAAATGGAGGAGGAGAGGAGGTGGGTAGGAAGAAAGGAATTAAGAGATAATTAAGAAATCAGAACTGCTCTTGATATCTTTGGGTAGGTTAATGCCAGTGAGGATTCAGAAATGGTTTGGGAATGCTCACCTTTTTGCAGGCAGGTTGTGTGAAGGAGTGTTTACTCAGTCTCATCGCTACAACTGACATCCCTTCAGTGAGAGAAGAAGAAGTGGGTCTGGGGCTCCAAATGGAAAAGGGAAAGGGTGAGCGTTGGAGGCCTTGGACCCCTCTCCTCTCATTCTCCCTGAGCAGTTCTGCTGAGAATCTGCCTCTCTGGGGGTCTGCGGTTGGAGGTGCTGTCTAATTTTGAGTCCCTGCTCAACTTGGCTCTTAGCTGCATCTTAATCTTTGTTGGCTGCTCATGTGAGATTGAGAGAATGACTCCTGAACTGCCTTCAGAATACCCCAAGAATCCATACAGCAAGTTTGACTACAATTGCTCTGAATCAAAATATGGCTAATTATTCAGACATGGGGCAAATGTATTGTTGATGGATAGTCTATAGGGAACCCTAACTTTCTCCCTGCATCTCTTCACACTGCCTGTTCAGTCAGGGCCAGGGGCTGTTAATTTGCTCTTAATATGTTTCCAGAATTAAATTTTGGATTATTTCCTCCTTTTTCCTTAGCATAAATAATTGAAAATCGATTGCGCAGTAGCATGAATTTATAGAGTATATGAAAACTTTGAGTTTTGAGCCAGCTTGGAAATTCTCTTCAGTTTTTCTGGTTTATACCATGTATTTGAAGAATATTGAACCAAGATGTTTTGAGGAAGTAGATTACTCTTGCTGTTGAGTGTGACCTGGAAGGAGCTGAGCAACAGTAGAACTGGAGATACAGTGTGTTGATATTTTTTTCAAATTCCTTTGTTAGGCATCTGAAGAAGCCTCTCTCAGGGCATTGGAAAGTCTGATGACAGAATTTTTCCATGAGTGTACAACCAATGAAAGAAAACGTGAGATAGGTAAGTGAAGTGTTAAGTTGTAAAAAGTCATCTATAACAAAAGCCCCCGTGGGGAGGAAGGAGTTGGTAGCCTTGACTGGTCAAGCCTGTATATTTGCTCTGGGTCTGCTGGTTGGTGGCTGGTGAGGTCTGCAAATTTAGCTGCAAGGGCTGTAGTCCATGGAGCCCACTGTAATCCATAGTTATGGATTTTCTTTCCTTTGGTAAGTGTGGAAAACTCTTCCCTCTGCTTTGTTCTTAATTTTAGCAGTGTTGAACTTTATAAGAAGTCTGTGACTATTAATTTTAAAAAGTTTTGATGAATAAAGTCTTCAAACAGCAGAGAAGTAGAGGTATAATCACTTCAGGTCTTCTGAGAACTGCAGCACCTTGTAGAACCTCTTTTTGAATTTTGTGTTCATTGATATGAACAGTGTTGATTAAAGCAGACTGTAAACTAGGAAGTGTATTCAAGGGTCAGATCCCTGCCTTGGGGACATGCTGCACTGGGGTCATAGAGTCATCTTTTTTTCCTCTGAGTCCTCATTTAACCCCTGGACTTGAGAATGAAAAATGTTTTCTTTATCCAAACCTAAAGGCTTTTCCCTTGGATGTTGTACTGATCTTACATTTGTTGCTTTCACCTCCTTGGAGGCCTTTCTCAGTGTCTCTGGGATTCTGGAGGCCCATTTCTCTGCTCCACTTGGCTCCTTTGAGTGTTGGCCAATTAAGTGTTATGGCCGATTTCCACCTTTGGTCCAAAACTTGATTGGGGTTTGGATTTCTGGGTGGCCGGTAGACCTTTGGCTGCAGCCCATTTTACTTTGCATTCTCTGAACATCACATCAACATCTGGTAGATGCTACCTTCTTATTGCTTTTCATTTTAAACGTGGTGGTCTCTTTTGGGCCTGCTCTTGATGGACATGCCTTTCTTTTCTGAGGGAGTGTGCTGTAGAGGACCAGAGCACTTTATAAACAAGGGACTGCTGACAGAAGCTGAGCTCAGTAGATGATCAGGCAGTTGGCCTAGAGGATCCACTCTGCTTGCTTCTCTAGGTTCTCTCTTATTACTGAGTTGGGCTGACCCTCATCCTGCCCCCGCAGTGATTCCCCTGTTAGTTTTATGTTACCAAAGTACCTTATACTTATAGTAAAGGTATCACTGGTGATTCTTACCAAAGGAGGTGAAAGATCTTTCCCTTACATCAATCTACTGTATTCCAACACTAATTTCTCTAAGTTCTGTTTGTAGCTTATGATTGAAATGCTTTTGGTTTTTCTCTTAATTTTTGGTTTGCAAAGCAAATATTGTTCACCTTCAGCATTCATGAATTAAAAGTGGAACCTTCTGAGCATGTTCTTATTCTAATCTGATTTTAAAATAGCTTTAAATAACCAGATGCTACAAATGTCTAATTTAAATGCAGGCTAAGGGGAATCCGGGGGTTTGGTTCTATACAGGGGGCGTGTCTTAGTTCAGTTCTCTTTGTACCTAGTCTTTATAGCTTATTCAAGTGTGTGGGCTGCAACCACTTCTTGCTTCTTTTTTGATGTCTTAGGATAAATTAAGGCTTTCCTAGCTAGGTGGTGGAGAGGAGGGAGGCCTTTTATTATAGTGGCTCCACCCACCCTCCAGCAAAGGTACATTATTAGTGCTCTAGAGATAGAGCTGTTAGCAGGGAACCTCAAGAGACAGTCTGGCCGTTTTAATGGTGGAGGAAGCTGAAGCATCAGAGAGGAGCAATGATTTGCTTGGAATCAGACTCAGTGAATTAGTGGCAAACCCTAGAATAGACCCCAAAGTTCCTCATTTGCAGCCAGAACTCATTCTCTCTGGTTTGACTTCACCTCTGGGATTCATAGAAACTTTTACTTAATTTTAAGAACAGGCCATCCGCTTCATTTTATGAAATTTTTAATGAAACTGCCTTGGTGCATTTAGCCTAAGTTGTAGGGTGCTAGCAGAGCAGTGACTTTAGGATTAGAATGGGCTGCTATGTTTCCTGCTTTTCCAAGGGCTTCCTAGAATCTCTCAGGGTTGTTGCCTTTGTATTTTCACCCTTTTTGTGTTACATTTCATGACCAGTGCAGCAGGTCAAGATGACTAAGGGACAGTATGTCCAGAACCAAGGTGACAGACTCTTAGTGCTTGCTGTCTGTGGTTCTGGCCCTTGGTACCAGCAGCCTAAGGAGGAGGAAGAGCATTTCCAACTGATTTGATGTGGACAGGGCTGCTCCTGGCAGCTCCCATGATTGCTATTCTTATTTACAGACTTTTTTGGGTGGTATTTTAAAATAAAACCAACCCAAATGAAGAGAATTAGCCATCTTGAATTCTCTTGCATTTTTCCTATCCTGTATTTATAGGGTTAGTGTTAATCTTTTCTTTTCCTGCTTCTCTAGTCATCAGTGTGTGTGTATGTGTGCGTACAATGTGAATGAGTGGTGAAGTCTGTATAGCTGGTACCCCAGAGGAAACAAATTAACAATTAGCTGTCATTTATAAGGTGAAATGATACTCTTATAACTGTCTATCCACACATTAGGTTAAGTAAGAACTTCAACAGTGAAAGTTTCTCTGCCTAAAAGACTGTCCATACAAGCTTACTGGTTTTTAGATGGCTGAATACACTGCCAGTGTTGGTGGTCACCTCAGAGTCAGAAAAATATTGTATGCTCTGTCCTTTCTATCTTGAAGAATCAGCTGGATTTTGTAGTTGGTTTCGACATCGTTTACATTATATGGAGAGAGGCATGTTTAAAAAAATAATAAGACAGCTCTGCCTTTTATTAATTTCATGTATTTTCATATCCTTCTTTTGTTGCTATTTAACTTTTCCAGAGGAGCTTCTTAATAACTTTGCCCAGCAAATAGGAGCCTGGAGATTCTGCCTGTATTTTCTCTCCAGCACTAGGAATGACTATGTAATGATGTATAGTTTAACGGTTTTTGAGGTAAGTTGTCAGATAATTTTATACTGTTTTGAAAAGTATTTTGTAGTCACATTGCTGTGTCATTGGCACTAGACTTGAGCTTTGATATACGGATGGCTGGGAAACGGTGGTAACTCAGCTCAGGGACCTCTGCCCACATACTGCATTTATCAAAATGTCTGAGGTTCTGGGGCACCTTTCCATCTTCGACACCAGAAAGGTAAGATGGGGTTAGGTAGGTAGGTCATTTGTGGTAACATGTAACTTTTCCTCCCATGTTATCATTTAAAACAGAAAGATGATTAAAGAAAAATAGTTTGGGAGGAGGGATGATACTCATAATACCATCATCCCAACCACAAAAATATTCATTTATGGCAATTCTCTTCCAATGTCTTCCTATGCACACTTTTTTTTAACCTAATTATAATCATGTTGCTTATGCCCTTTTGTATTCTGCTTTTTCCCCATTTACCTTTCTGTTATATTCCTGTGAGTGATTTTACCACTATTCACCAAGCTATTCTACTATTTTTAAACATTAAAGTTGTTTCTGTCATTATTTTTTGATGTCCGTTAGAGACAATGGTGTAATAGAAAGTTTTGCATGTAAAGCTTTTTGTTTCTGTTAAATGATTTAGCAGATCTTCCCAAGAATGAGATTGTTGTATCAAAGGGTTTGAATATTTTTATTACTCTTATTGCCAAATTGCCCCAAACCTTTGTTTAAAAGCAGGATTTCTTGTTTATTGAGGTGATATAGCCAACCATTGGATGAAAACGAGTGATTTTTGTGTATAGATTGTTAACTTAAAAGATGTATGTTTGTTTTTCAGAATCTGATCAATAAGATGTGGCTTGGGGTCCCATCTCAGGATAAGATGGAAATCCGTAGCTGCCTGCCCAAACTCCTTTTGGCTCACCACAAAACCTTACCTTACTTTATCCGGAACAAGCTCTGCAAAGTTATTGTTGATATTGGCCGTCAAGATTGGCCTATGTTCTACCATGACTTTTTTACTAACATTTTACAGGTAAGGATATACTTAAGGAAATTTTATCTTGTAAATAGTTTGTTTGTAGATGTGATTATTTTCTTGTCTTGAAGGGGAGTTTTAAGATGAGCATTTTGAAACTGCAGTAGTGAGGTCATTGTAGGATAGAGTATCTCCTTCACTTAACTTTGTGTTCTTGAGCCATGTTGTACCTTTGTGCAGTGGAGAAAGCGGGGGAAACCCAATCACTTTTTGACCTCTAGTGAAATTTTGTTCAGCAAATATTTGAAAGCTTGTCAGGTACTGTGCCAGGTGTTGGGGTGCAAGGATGAGGCCTTCAGTAGTTATAATTTAGTGGGGAGATAGCTATGCAAACAATAATTATCCAACAGTGTGGTAATTACTGTAGTGGAAGTGTCTGCAGAGTGCAGTGGTGGCATAGCATTTAGACTCAAGGAGCTTAGGTATTTTCACCTGGTTGATGGTGAGGAGATGTAAGGTGTTGGGGTGATAATGAAAAGTTAGGGGAGAGAGAAAACATGGCCACATTTTTATGTTGGAATGACAACTCTAGCAACAGTGGAGTCTAGATTGCGTAGGGGCAAGCTTAGAGCAAAGGAGGCCAGTAAGGTTGCTGTTGGAGAAGTCTGAGCAAGATGAGGAGGACCTGAGCCAAGCAGAGGCCTGCCTGGTGGATGGAGACGAGGCATTTACTTACAAGGCGGAGTCAAGAGGCTTTGGTTAGTGACTGGGTGGAAGGGGTGAGGGAAAGGAGGAATCAGAATGTCTTCTAGGTTTCTGACTCAAACAGCACATTTTCCAGGCCAGGGATGAAGGAAGAGGGAATTAATTTGGGTAGAAGATGGTGAATTCAGTTTGGCAGAAAATACGTTTAAGACTTATGTGTTCCTGAGACATTAGGAAATGTGGATCTCAGGTTCAGGATTTGGAAGTCATCAGGGAATAGTGGGGACTTAAAAGCCAAGGAGATGCTGTTGTTCATTTGAATCCTGTGATAGAGTTGGAAACATTTTCATGTTATTGAGATAGTCTTGGGTATGCAGGAGATATTATGTATAGTTTACAGAAATAAAACTCTTTGAAAATTGGTTATAGTCTGAGTGACTGTAGGTTCAGAATTTTCCAGAACAATACCATTTTCTAACGTTCTGCCTGCTTTCCCTACAAACCATTTGAATGATGCAGCAATTAAAAAAAAATTCAGCATCCATATTGCTCCTCTCAGAATGCCTGTCAAAGTGGCACAAAAATTCTTCATTCAATTTTGTTTTGTATAGTGATTCATTTATCTAGAGATTTATTGGATTGATCTAATAAAGGAGATTTATGCATTTATTCAGCAAACTGTTGGTTGAATACCAGCCGTATGCTGACTGAACATGTGATGGGGCTATAGTAATGAACAAATAAATGTCCCTGCCTTCACGGAGCTTATAGTCTCAAGGGGAGGCATCAGTCAATAAGCAAATAAATATTTTCAGGTAGTTATAAGTATTATGAAGAAAACTAAATCTGTGGTAAGGAGGAGGAGACCATATCAAGGGGTATTATTTAGATGGGATGATCATGGAAGGCTTTTTTGAGGAGCAGACATTTGAGCCGAAACCTGAGTGGAAGTGATGGAATGAACCATGTGGTTATCTAGGGGAACAGTGTTTTAGGCAGAGGAAATAGCAGGTGCAAAGAATCTGAGGAATGATAAGGAGACCAGTGAGCCTGGAGGGTAGGACATGATGTGGGAGGTTTTCCTGGCTGTCTCTGATATGCTTGCCTTCACTCCAAGTTGAGGACAGTTGTGGTTACTCCCCGTGCTTCTCTAAGAGGGAGCCAGGAAGTTCAATGGAGACGGAAAAGACCAAGAAGGTTGGGGGTCTAAGTGAATTCATTCTTGGGTTAGTTAGTGGCATGAGCTGTGGGAAGAAGCAGTGGAATGTGAGCCCGAGAGCCACAGTCCTGTTGGTAGCAGGTGAGGAGAGCTATGTTTTCACCCAGCTGGGATCAGTTCCTGTGATAAAGAAGGTATTTCCTCTCTATCCTTGAAGTACAATTAATGATAACAAATGAGAATATGGAAGAGCATTTTTAAGAGAAGTGCTCATGGGGATTTTAAAAGGCTAGTTGTCTTCCTCTGTTCTCTGCCACTTCCCTCTTTCCACCCCTTTAAAAATGACTCCTTTATCCTCATGCAGTCTTTGTGACTTTGAAACACCCTATAGTGGAAAGAGTGGTGGACTGGGAGGCAGCAGGTTTGGGGCTTGCATCCATTTTTGTCACAAATCATCTTTGATTTTAGCAACTCCTGTCCCTTATCTGAGCCTCCATTTCCTTCTTTGTAAAATGAGAGGATTGACTAAGAGATCTTGAAGATCCTTTCTGGTTGTATTAGTCTCTGCTTCTTATTCACCCATGAGAACCAGTCAGTGGCATGAAAGCCATGTCAAGAATGATTGGTGCTCAACCGCTGACATTTCTAATAATGATAAAGTAATAATCCTTTTCTTCAGGTGTTGGTAAACAAGACCAGACCGGTTCTGGAATCAACTTCACCGTCACACGACCCTTTGATTAAACTATGTAAAAGGTTTCTTTTTTTTGGCACAGTTCCATCATGGTCTGCTTGCAGTCTGAGATGCATAGTTTTTTTTTTTTGACTCATGGTTGGCTGGGGTGTTTATGCAATTTGTGCCATAATTGTGGCAACCACCATACCAGGCGGAGAGGGGTTGATTCAGGGCAGTTATGCGTGTTGGTTATACCCTTTCTGGGCCACTAGAGAAGGAAGTAGTTGAAGTCAAAACTGACTCCCTACCTCCCACTGCACATGCACTAGCACACACATCACACCTTTCTAGAGTCTGTTCTTCAGAGTACTGATATTTGCTCAGCTGGACCTGTGGTCACATTGTGCCTGGGGCCAGATAATTAAGCGGCAAGTGGCATAGAAAAGAATTGCTGTTTCTTCTCCGATTGGGTGGTGTAATAAAAATTGTTAAACCTGGGGCTGGCCTGGTGGCGCAGCGGTTTACTTCGCGCTTTGGCAGCCTGGGGTTTGCGGGTTCAGATCCCGGGAGCCCGCCGAGGCACTGCTTGTCACCCATGCTGTGGTGGCGTCCCATATAAAGTAGAGGAAGATGGGCATGGATGTTAGCCCAGGGCCGGTCTTCCTCAGCAAAAAAGAGGAGGATTGGCCACGGATGTTAGCTCAGGGCTGGTCTTCCTCACACGCACACAAAAAATTGTTAAACCTTTTCAGAAGCTGAATTTGATCTTCAACCTAAAGGTGCTCATTCTGTTAAAATAAATTGCAGAGATTACCTAGGTTATGAGCTTAAATTATATATATGAAGAGGGTAAAGAGAAACACTATTTTAATAAAAAATCTTTCTGGATACAAAGCTAGTAAGAAGAAAAATTACACATTTCATTAGGCTGTTCTTTCAAGTAAAGAATAACTTTGATTTTCAGCTGGCTTCTTGCCCAGCCTTCTGCCCTTCTTCCAAATGATGAGAGAAAGGAGGGCTTTAAAATACATTTTCTATGTTGTAGGAATTTTTTATTTCCGGGGAGCACAGAAGCATTTCATATCTACAGGAAGGTGTATTGCCAAATGAAATATTTGGTAATATGAGTCATTCCTAGCTGAGAGAATAAGAATGAGGGCTTCGGAGGAAAATAGAGACAAAGGAGGTAGAAAAGAAAGATGTGAAAGGGGGGGAAGTAATGGATATTTTTAAAAATACAGATCAATAACCCAAAGGTCTCCAAATGGAAAGAGATGCTTTTGAAGGGTCAATTCTACTTTATTATGTAAAGAAAAATTGTTAGAGGAAGGATTTCCTGTTTTCCCCCTACTGTATTATCAGAATTTAAGTTGGCATTAGAAATAGTCTAAACTTATAGAAGATGAAGAGAAAAATTGTGGAGGATATACTTGGAGTTTTAGCACTCAAGAGAACTGATTTAATAGCATTTTTAACACCCCATTAATTGCAGCTGGTTTTCCATATGCTGCTTCTGAGGGCAGTTGAATTTATTGTAAGTTCCCATTGTCAAGTACTTTTCTACTCTTTGGGGATGAGCTTTCTCTTGGTCTGAAATGGGAAAGTGGCCTGTATTTCTTGAAGTAGAGAATATGTGGTCTATCTGGGTGCAGTTCCTGGTGTCCTCCTCTTCCTTAAGGCTTATATTTTGTAGATTGAGTAAATAAAAAACTTATTTGTATCAGGGAATGAACTATATTTAAAGTTAATTATTATTAAAGAAAATGGTCAACTGTTCCTTAAATTGCTCTTTTATAGATTGTAGCATATAACTCAACAGAGAATTTTAGTGGCAACTCACTCACTTTTACCATTTCTGGAAACTGAAAAATAAATGTAATAATAATGCTTTGAATTTTGTGAAATTGGTTAGAAATATATAGGTAGTGTTATGTTGTTGAAAGTGTACCTTTTTTTCTATCTCGTCTTTAAGGAAACTTTCCTGTGGTGTAGTGGATATTGCAGGTGATAGAAGAAGTAACTTAATTTGCTACATAGGTATTTGCAAAATCATAACTGTAGTTATAGTTTAATGATGGTGTATGCATGTTTCTGCTCTGCCACATGTTTAATCTTGAACTTTTATGAAGCATGCAAAGCTTAAAGCTGTAAAGTTGATTTAACACTTGAATGTTGAAAAGATACCACAAATTAGTTTACACTTATCTTAGTTAGTAATATGTTAACCTGGGCAAGGTAACCAAGGCTCTGTTGGGAATCTGGACATGTATAAAAATTGTCATGTTAGCATAAAGGGATCCTTTCAGATTCCATGTCTACTAGGACAAGGGAAACAAAAGAAAAAATAAACAAGTGGGACCTCATCAGACTAAAGAGCTTCTACAAGGCAAATGAAACCAGGATCAAAATGAATAAACAACCTACCAGCTGGGAGAAAATATTTGCAAATCGTTTGTCCAACAAGGGATTAATCTCAGTAATATATAAAGATCTCATACAACTGAGCAACAAAAAAACAAACAACCCGATCAAAAAATGGGCAGAGGATATGAACAGACATTTTTCCAAGGAAGAGATACAGATGGCCAATAGACACATGCAAAGATGTTCAACATCACTAATCATCAGGGAAATGCAAATCAAAACTACACTAAGATATCACCTTACACCGGTTAGAATGGCTATAATCACAAAGACAAATAACAAATGCTGGAGAGGTTGTGGAGAAATGGGGACCCTCATTCACTGCTGGTGGGAATGCAAACTGGTGCAGCCTCTATGGAAAACAGTATGGAGAGTCCTCAAAAAATTAAAAATAGAAATACCGTATGATCCAGCAATCCCACTCTTGGGTATCTACCCAATGGACATGAAATCAACCATCACAAGAGGCATATGCACCTCTGTGTTCGTTGCAGCATTATTCACTATAGCCAAGAAGTGGAAGCAACCCGCGTGTCCCTCAACTGATGATTGGTTAAAGAAGATGTGGTATATACATACAATGGAATACTACTCAGCCATAAGAAAAGACAGAATTGTCCCATTTGCAACAACATGGATGGACCTAGAGGGTATTATGTTAAGTGAAATAAGCCAGAGAGAGAAGGACAGACACTGCATGAACTCACTCATATATGGAATATAAGTGAACACACGGACAGAGAGAACTGATTGGTGGTTACCAAGGGGAAGGGGGGTGGGGGGTGGGCACAAGGGGTGAAGGGTTACATCCACAAGGTGACGGACAAACAAAAATGTACAACTAAAACCCCACAGTGTTATAAACTATTAAGACATCGATAAAAAAAAACGGTAAAAAAAAAATTGTCATGTTAGGTGTAAAAGAGCATTGTTTTCAAGTTCATGGTATTAGAGTTTTGTCTTTAAAATAAGATGAGAATATATTTTAAATGACTAAAAAAGGTACACAAATGTACTCTGTCATTTTTCTAAAGCATTGATTTATGTAGCCTGTTCATGTAAGATTAAACACACAGAGGTACTTTGCAGGTTCAATGTTACTTGGTCCTCTTTGTACCTTAATTAGCCAGACACTCTGCTCAGAACTTACTTTTTTCTGGCAGTTGATCCAGTCCTCTGTGACAACCCCCCTTGGGCTAATCATGTTGAAGACAACTTCAGAAGAACTGGCTTGTCCCCGCGAGGACCTCAGTGTGGCTCGGAAGGAGGAGTTGCGGAAACTGCTGCTGGACCAGGTGCAGACAGTGCTTGGGCTACTGACAGGTGAGCAGTTTGGTGGTGCTGAAAGACAGGCCTGCCTGCAGACGCCCAGAGCTCAGGCCCTGGCACTCAGAATTTTTGAGCAGTTGTTTTAGCTGTTACTGAGACTGAGCATAAAAACAGAATGTGTGCTGTATTCCCAGCATCTAGCCCATTGTCTAGCAGGTGATTCGACCTCAAAAAATGTTTGTGACTTATTTTCCTTGTAGTAGTTCATTAATTGGTCCTCACCGTAACTGATTAATGAGGTATAGACCAGGTCATAGGAGCGTGATTGAAACGCGATGACTACACTCTAAATAAGGTGGGTGGCAAGCACTTTATTTAAAATAGTTTGAATGTAAGATCAGGAGAAGTTGGAGGAGTAGGAAGATGTGAAAATTTCAAATTCTGCGTAGGGAAGTGACACAGGCTGTGGAGTCAGCACCCTGTGCACTAGGTTGTAGTTGTGTGTAGCATTTTCTTTTTTTTTTTTTTTGGTGAGGAAGACCGGCCCTTAGCTAACATCCGTTGCCAATCCTCCTCTTTTTGCTGAGGAAGACTGGCCCTGGGCTAACATCCGTGCCCATCTTCCTCCACTTTATATGGGACGCCGCCACAGCATGGCTGACAAGCAGTGCGTCTGCGGGCGCCCGGGATCTGAACCTGCGAACCCTGGGCTGCCAAGTGCGGACTAAACCGCTGCGCCACCGGGCCCGCCCTGTGTGTAGCATTTTCTTCGTCATCTTGTCCGTTTTATTAGAGCCTCATGACAAAGTGAAGAGTAAGAATAAGAAAGCGAGCCCAGAGTGAGACAGGAAGGTGGGAAGAGAGTGGAGGACCGTGAGTCACGAGGGCCGTGAGTCACGAGGGCCGTGACTGCTGCTGCCAGGGAGCCTGCTTGTTACAAGGTGCAGGTGCAGCTCCCAGCCGTGGACCCTTGAGGACTGGAAGCCTGGGCCTGCTGCTCGAAGGAATGTTGTAGTGAAAAGAAGTGTTTTATCTCCAGCTTCTCTACCCAGGTTTCTTCTTGGATGTCTAGGCACTTTTTCCTTTTGTACTTGTTACAGAAGTGTTTGGCATGTAGTGGGCACTTAAAATTGGTTGTAAGAATGCTTGATCACAAGTAAGCTTGTCATTTGCTTCCCGTCCTTCCCCACATCCCTAGGGGGAAACCCAGACCTTACAGCATTTGTTCATTCAAAGCACATTTATTGACACTCCAACTAAATGTTGAATTTCTAGAGTTAGGCGTCATGTCTGATACCTCTATGTCCCACTGCATGGACATTAAAATTTTTTAAAATGAGATATAATTCATGTATCATAAGATCCACCATTTTAAAGTGTAACAACTCGGGGGCCGGCCCGGTGGCGCAGCGGTTTAGTTCGCGCTTGGCAGCCCGGGGTTCGTGGGTTCGGATCCCAGGCGTCCGCCGACGCACTGCTTGTCAGCCATGCTGTGGCGGCGTCCCATATAAAGTAGAGGAAGATGGGCATGGATGTTAGCCCAGGGCCAGTCTTCCTCAGCAAAAAGAGGAAGATTAGCAATGGATGTTAGCTCAGGGCTGGTCTTCCTCACACACACACACAAAATAATAAAAAAAAAATAAAGTGTAACAACTCAATAGTTTTTAATATATTCACAAGGTTGTGCAGCTATCACACTATCTAATTCCAGAACATGTTCATCACCCCTGGCAACCACTAGTGTACTCTCTGTCTCTGTGGATTTTCCTATTTGGACTTTTCATAAAAATGGAGTCAGATAATATGTGACCTTTTGTGTCTGCCTTCTTTTACTTAGCATGCTATTTTCAAGATTTAGCCATGTTGTAATATTAAAGATTTTGAGAACAAAATATTTTCAGGAGCTTTTATGATCATCTTATATGCCAGGTTCTGTAGGGAGATACAAAGAAGAATAAAATACAGTCACCACTCTCTAGTAATGTATACTCTAGGAGGAGAGAAAGGCGAACAGACGGTTAAAAAGCAGACTGTTAAGAGTTATAGTAGAGGTATGTTTTATGTGCAGGCAGAACTGAGCAGGCAAGAAGACTTCCTGGAGGAGGTGATAGGTGAGTGGAATTCTGAGGGACAGACAGGTAGCAGTTAGTCTGGTGGAAAGGTCAAGTTGGGATTGGGGGAAGGAGAGCAAATCAGAGATTGGGAAAGAGAAGGACACGTGTGGAAGGATCAGCAAATAGTTCAGCAGGATGAAGCCTTGTGTGTGGGGTGGGGGTGAGGCCAGATGGGGAGAGCAGAGGCCGGATGTGGAGACTGTGTGGAAAGGTGCTGTTTCTGGGTGAGGAATAGGAGGATCAGTGGCAGGTTTTTGGGAGAGGACAAACTGAGTTTGAAATATTCAAGTGGTGTTGTCCAGGAAGCAGTTGGACATAGAGTTGGGAGAGGGATGTTCACATACTGATGTTTGATCAAAAATAGCAATAAATCATTTTTCTAAATCTGATTTTCGTATGTTGGACTTTATTTCTCTCTCAAACTCAGTTTCTCCTTTCTTGGTAGGTATCTTGGAGACTGTCTGGGACAAGCACAGTGTTACTGCCGCCACCCCACCACCATCCCCGACCTCAGGAGAAAGTGGTATGGTCTGCCCACCACACATGATGTTCCTCTTTTTAAATTCAGTTGGGGGTCCCAGCAGGGTAGCAATTGCTTATCTATGCCAGATGCTGAAGATGCTGATTCTTCCTTAATCTATTTTTGGCCTCTCTGAGTAACTAGCTTTCTTAGTTCCTTGTAAGTACTTGCACTTTCTAATATAATGCTTTAAACAACATATTTTGTTTCTTTCTTGCCCATCAGGAAGGTGGCACTTTTGATCTTCTGTCATCTACTTCATCCCCTTCAGCTTATAACTCCTGTCCCTCCTGGTTTGTCTTTCCCTTTTTCACAGATTTCATGGCTGTATTGCTCATGCTGAGGTTGGTATGAGCCTGTGGGCTTGATAGGTCTGCTTTGCAGTTATGCAGGAGTTGGGGTTGCAGGAGGTGGGTGGCAGCCTGAAGGAGGGGACATGGGAATGTGGAGTGCTTTCTTCCCCACTGGGCTCAGGGAGAAGTCATATTGGCCTGGACAGATTGGGTACCAGTGTGCAGTAATTATTGCTGACTTTAATCAGTTCAGAATAATTTGATAAAGCATGGGCATGTTTACAGTGGTCATTAAATAGTTTACTGGTGGCTATTTTTCACAGTTATATTAATATTAATATCTGTTTCAAAAGTGCAGACACCTAAAAATGGCTTCTTTCAAGGATGGATGGAAAGAGGAAATTGTGTCTGAGCAGGAACTTATGGTTTCTAAATGCTTCTGTTTACACTAAATGATCACAAATGCTTTTCAAGTAGAGTACATCCTGTGAATTGGCACATATTTCTTCCCCTCTGTAAAGGTTCATGTGGCTAGTGAGAACTATTTCCACATCTTTCTCCTTTACCCCAAGGAAATAAGCTGTTGAAATCAGACATCTCTAAGCCCTAGCTGTTTCATGCAGCCTGTTAATATGTGGAAGTTGAAATTCTTGCAGTTACTGTAGAATTGAAAATATAGCATGAAGTTTTGAGGATTGCTCACAGTATACTAGTTTATTCCAAATTCCATTTATCATACTTGAATTAAAAAGTGTTAGAGTCATTTGTTGTACTTCTTAGATTAATATACTCTAGAACTCTGTAATAGTTTTAAAAGCCTACAGGAAATTGAACTTTATTTGTGCCTGGTGGCAAATCGTCATTTTCAAGGTAGATATTTGAAGTGACTTAGCAGATTTATATTTTGCAATGTTTGAATGATTAAAGAAGAAATTACAAATGATGCAGAGATTTGATTTTATGAGTGTACACCTTGGAGTCTCCTGCAGTTTGGCTGATATTAAAATTTGTCATTTTATTTAAATAATAGTTTGCAAAGATTAGTTCTTTTGAATTAGTTTTGTTTTTAGATTGTTGGACACTAGCTCAGCGTCCAGTTTAGGTTAGCAGCAGCAGTTTACTCCAGTAAAACTTGTTTTTCTGAGATCATTTTCCAGTACCAAAAGCTGTGTGTTTTAGTTGGCTTCGTTCAGGTACGTGTTCTGAGCTAACTCAATTTATGCTTTAATAGACTTATTTTCCTGGAGGCCAGGTTGGGGAATATCAGATAATACAGATCAAAAATATATGCTTGCCTCTTTTGTATGTTGCCTAGGGTTTTGTTTATGAGGTTAGGTGAAATAAAATATGAATTAACCTGACATTTCTATATAAACAAAACCTAAAAATATGGTGTGTGCTTCTTGAGAATTACTCTTAGACGCTATTAAAAATTTTTGAAGTCTTGAATTTTAGTATTTGAGAAAAAGCAAAATAAATTGAGACTGGGGGTGCCTCGGGAGTTAAGTAAGTTTAAGGTAGCATACTTCCCCTTAAAAAAAAAAAAAAACTGCATGTTCATTTGTTATACTTTTTTTTGTCTTTATGACAGTTGCAAGTGAAGTCATCACATCTTGCTCCATTATTTGAACAACGCCGGTGATTTAATCAGCATTTATTTTGATGCTTTTGCTCAGCTGACTTTGTGCACTTAAGGCACCAAGTTAAGCAGTAAAACTTCTAAAAAGTTGTTTAGCTTTCTTGGCCATAAGCTCAGTTTTATGGAGGAAATTCATTCTGAGAAACCTTAGGGCCTAGTGAGTAAACCTCATAATCCCTGAACACAGCCCATCAGCAGTCCCTGCCTGCCTCGCCCTGCCTTGCCCGAGTGCCTGTGCAGCTCCCTGTTGGACTTAGCCCCGTGGGCTTTTGGTCTGTTTTCTCATATGCTTTCTTGTAACCTCATTTTCTGTCTGATCACTTTCAAAGAGCAAAGCTCAGGGCCTAGTCCCTGCAACAACTACTCTGACAGTCTGGATAGAGAAAAAGGTTTGAAGGGTGTGTGTGGTTTATTTCTCAGACTAGTTCCCCAAATTGTTGCCTTATCTTCTAAACTCACCTCACTAGACCAGAATCCTGTGAAGTAGATGATCGTTTTATCTCTCGTTTACAAACAAGGAAATGGGCTCATGGGGACTTGCCAGAGGTCACATTGCCAGTTAGTGATGAAACAGGGATGTGAACTCATCATTGCAAGTCTGGGTGCACAGTCTTTGTCCTAAGTTTGCTTTCTTGGTCACTCTCACCACTTCTGCCTGCCTCCTCCTTCCCTTGATTTAGAGTCCTGGCTCTGCCGCTTATCTGTATTCCTTCTCTGACTGTTGATGTTCTCGGCTGTAAGAGGAGAATAGCTGTCCTTTGAGGATTAAATGAGAGAAGATGTGGACGTGCCCTCCACAGGCTGTGGTTGTTGCTTCCTCTGCACTTGTGCAGCCTTAGCCCTCTTCCTGAGTTAGTCTTCTCTTGTCCTCACTTCTTTTTGCTTGGACAAATGGGAACAAAAAGTTAACAAAATGGAATGATGGAAATATTGCAATTCTGAATTAGCTTTGATTGTTCTGCAATGAAAATTAAGGGACTATATTGTCCACATGGTATGCAGTTTCAAATATGTATCTCTACATTTACTGGTGATGGAAAGTTTTTCAGAGTGAAGATATATTAGAGAGCTCGAATTGATTGAGACCAATTTATACCGTCCTATTTTCCAACCTTTGCAAATTGCATATCTTTATGCACTTGCAAATCTTGTCATGTATTCCCTTATAAGCTACTTGTAGAAAGGTGGGACTTGGGAGAGTCACTCACAGCTCCTGTGATCTCGTTTTTTCCTCTTAAGGGCTCCTTAAATAGAGTTTTTCCCCATTTTACTGGACTGAGGCTACAGTTAGATCAGTGGTTCTTGATAGGGGCAATTTTGCCCTGCAGGGGATATTTGGCAAGGTAGAGAAATTTTTTGGTTAACATAACTGGAAGAGAAAGTACTATTGGCACCTGGCGAGAAGAGGCCAAGGATGCTGCTAAATATCCTACAATGCACAGAACAACAAAGAATTTTCCAGCCCAAAATGTCAGTAGTGCTGAGGTTGAGAAACTTGAGTTAGTAAATGTAGAACTCAGTAGAAAACATATGAAATTTCAATAATTAAAAAAGTAACGTCGAGGGAGTCTTTGTATGAAAGCCTGTTACAAGTGTTCTAGCTATGTCTGGGTTGCTTCCGAGTCAGTAGATACACCGGAGTCGCTATACACCTCTTCAGGTGTGGGTGCATGTGGCTGTGAGGGCCTGGCCCAATTCAGGGAAGATGAAGTTGCTCGCAGGTGTTATAATCAAGGTACCCTCTTACATAGGTGGCTTGTTAAAGCTCTCTCAGGTTCGCATTGGAAATGCTGCAGCTTGCAACGGAGTCTGTTCTGTAATGATTCCTTCCACTTTGATTTAAATACAATTTTTGAAAAACTTCTATAATCTACTAAAATACCTCAAAAGATTTAAAGTTGAGTAAAATCATTTTTATTGAGAAACAACGTTAAAAGATTCTTATTTTGAGGGGAAAAAATCATGGATCATCCTTTCCAACTAACAATTTTAACAATTTTTGCATAATTCTCTTCAGTCTCTGTCCTTGTGCTTGTATCTTTTTATAGTTGCGGTCATGGTGTACACACGCTATTTTACATAGGAGTTTACATCGTGCATATTTTTCTGTATTTGAATATTAGCTTTCTTGAAAACTGATCACTTTTCCTGACTGCGTAATCTTTCCAGCTGACCTGCCTTCTGGGAGGGAGAATAGGCTTTGGGGCCAGACCTGGGTTTCAGTTTCAGCTCTACCTTTTACTAGCTGAGGAACATGGGGAAATGTCTAATCTATCTGTGTCTTAGTTATTCTAACAGTGTGTAAATGCAGATATAATGATAACACCTACCTTAGAGCTGTGAGCATTAAATGAGAATATATATGTAAAGTGCTTAGTGCAGCGCCAAGCACATAATAATAGCACATCAAATGGTAGCTGTTCTTAAAATCATTATTATCATTGAGATTTTGCTTTTTTAGCCTTTAGCAATCCCGTTCTGGAAAAATTCTTCTAAGCTAAAGAATAGGGACAACTTTTTTTGTTTTGTTTTGTTTTTGTTTTTAATGCCAGAATTTGTTTCTATTTAAAAATGGTCAAGAGACTTAAAAAAGGCTCTTGATGTCCAGGGCTCAAAGATGTCCATGTTTAATATAAGATCACAACTGAAGTGGTGTCTGTTGCTTCCTCCATTGCTAGAGCCTCAATTTGATCCTTGTTAATTATACTCCCCGATAATTCTTCTAGTTGGGTAGTGGTGATTTCTTCTGACCCTGGCATCAGTCCATGAACAACAAAAAAGCAATACCAGAAATAGTCGTTGTCATTGAAAGAGACAAAATTATACGACTAGTGGAAAGCCACCACAGCAATTGCTAAATCAATATTATTAGTCCAGTAACAACAAAATGAAACGTTTGCAGATTCTACTTCAACATCCTTCTTGCGTTATTCTTTGAAACCAGTTCCTCTGATTATCAGCTTGGGTAGCTGAGAATCATGGTGAGCCTCACCTGGTGTTAAATGAGGCTCTTTTAGGACAGAAGCCCGCAAACACCCTTGAAGATAAGATGCGAGGGGACAACTTTTTAATTTTCTAACAATGGAAATTAAAGTTCTTATTAATGAATCACAAAATCCTCATTTTAGTGGCTGAGGAGATTGAGGCTGAGAAAGGTTAACTAATTTGTTCATATTCCTCCAACATAAGTATAAGGTAGCAGTTCTCAGTAGGTCTGGGGACCCTGGAGGTCCCTGCAAACCCTTTCAGGGCCCCCAGAGGTCAAATATGTGTTCATAAAAATACTAAGACGTTGTTTGTCATTTTTATTCTCATTCTTTCATGAGTATACCAAATAAAAAAGCTCATTCATATTCCACACTGCAATTAACCTTTAAGAAATTACTACTCATTGAATTTTAATATTGAATTAAAGAAAAGCTACAGTTATCACCACTAAAACACTTCTTTCTTTTTTAATTGCATATCTGTGTGACGCTGGGTTTTCTTCATATACTTCAACAAAAACATATTGCAACAGATTGAATGCAGAAGCAGATGAGAGAATCTGTCTTCTTTTAAGGCAGACATTAAAGAGATTTCCAAAAATGTAAAAATAATGCTGCTCTTTTCTCTAATTTTTAGGCGGCAAAATATGTTTTTTTCCAATTAAAAATATGTTCTTTACATGTAATGGGTTTATTATTATTTTTAAATGAAGTAAATATTTGAAAACTTCTCAGTTTTAATATGGCAAATATCTATAGAAATAACCTGCATAAACAAAAGCTCTTTGGCGCCCTCAATACAGGCATACCTTGTTTTATTGCACGTCACAGACACTGGGTTTTTTACAAGACTCTCCACCAGCAAAGAGTATGACTTGCTGAAGCCTCAGATGATGGTTAGCATTTTTTAGCAATAAAGTATTTTTAAATTAAGGTATGTAGTTTGTTTTTTAGACATAATGCTATTGCATACTAATAGACTACAGTATAGTGTAAATGTAACTCTTACATGCACTGGGAAACCAAAAAACTTGTGTGACTCGCTTTATTGCAGTGTTCTGGAACTGAACTCACAATATCTCTGAAGTATGCCTGTAATTTTTAAGAGTGTAAAGGGATTCTGAGTCCAAAACGTTTGAGAACTGCTGCTGTAGGGTAAAAAATAAAATGTAGAATTTACCCAGTATTCCACCATACAGAAATAACATCATTCCAGACATCTCTTCGTACATGGGTAAAGATAAGACAGATTTAACTGAGTAAAAAGACAAAATGGCATCATATTGTATTTTCTTATTTTTAATAAACAATTAAATTTATTTTTACTTGAATTTAACAGAGTATTAGATAGAAGGAATTGCTGACTTTGAGATGCTTTTTCTACAGGGAATATTAGTTTGTAAACGATACCTCTAAGGTCAGAAAAAAGATTATGAAAACCAATTTACAACATGTTTTAATTTTAGACCATGTATTTTGAGACTTCTTGCTTGTAGAAGGTGAGAAAGTTAGCTAGCACATCCTTCTATAATTCCTACATTTGTTTAGTCTTGATTCTATAATTAATTCAATACTCGCATTAGTCCCTTTGCTACAGCTTCTCCATTTCTTAATTCTTCAATTTTATTTATCACTGTATTTGCATGGTTTCATTGTTAAGTATCCTTAAGAAGAGTTTGTGGGCAATATATTATCTGAGTTTTTGCATGTTTGAGAAAATGTCACCTTCTTTTATACTCAAAGGAGACCTTTGGGTTGAGTCATTCTTTGCCCCAGAACTGGTAGACACTGCACCACTGTTTTCTGGCTTTGAATGTTACTGTGGAAAAGTCTGAATTCAGTGTTTTCTCCTTTGTATATGTGCTTTTTTCTGCCTACATGCCTTCCTTATTCCTAAAGTTTTTAGTGTTGTTTACTCTTTATCATTTTTTCTTGGGGCAGGATAAGCCATTTTATTTTGTATAGTCACATCTTTATTTCAGGAAAGTTTGCTTCTTGTTATATAGTTTTGAATATTTTTCTTCTTTTGTCTTCACTAAAATCATTTTATAGCCCTCCCATTTCATTTTGCATGATTTCTTTTAGTCCATTGCTTCTTAAAGATTAAGCAAGCATAAGAATCACCTGGAGAGCTTGTAAAAACACAAATTCCTGGGTTCCACCCCTCCAGGTTCTGCTTCAGTCGGTGTGGGCGGGGCCTGATAATTTGTATTTCTGACAAGCTCCCGGATTATGCTGATGGTGCAGTCCACAGACCTCACCTTGACTAGCCTGGTAGTTAGTTTTCAAATTTTTGGTCTCTGGACCCCTTTACTCTTTTTTTTTTTAATTGAGATATAATTGATATGTAACACTGTGTTAGTTTTAGGTGTACAACATAGCGATTTCATGTATATATATATATAGTGAAGTGATCACAGTAAGTAGTTAACATCCATCACAGCACATAGTTACGATTTTTTTTTCTTGTAACTTTTAAGATTTACTCTCAGCAATGTTCAAATATACAATACAGTATTGTTAACTATTGTCTCCATGCTGTACATTACACCCCCAGGACTTATTTATCTTATAACTGGAAGTTTGTACCTTTGGACCCACCTCCTCCCATTTCGCCCTACCCCGTCACCCCCTCCCAGGATCCCTTTATTCTTAAAAATTATTGAGATCCTCAGCTTTGTGGGTAATATCTATTGATATTGAAATTGAGAAAACTTACAAATATTTGTTAATTCATTTAATAATAACTGATGAACTCATTACATATAAAAAAATATTTCAATGAAAAATAGCTATATTTTCCAAAGCAAACAAAATTTACTGAGAAGAGTAGTGTATTTTACATTTTTGCAAATCTCTTTAATATGTAGCTTAACGGAAGATAGTTTTGCTTTCTCTCTGTTGCATGTCATATGTAATGTAATCTCTAGAAAGTTCTGTTGTACACTTGTGAGATAATAAAAGTAAGAAAAGAAAATAACATCTTAGTATTCTTTGAAAAATAGTTTTGAATTTGTGAACCCTGAAAGGATCTTGAGGACCCTCAGGGGTCTCCGGACCAAACTTTGAGAGCTGTGGCTTTATAGTAATGCTTGCATCTTTTTTTTTTTTTTTTTTAAGGAGAATTACTTAAATTGGTTTGTAAGAGATTTCAGAGTGTATATCTTAAAAGCCTTTTGTGTTTTCAGGTGACTTACTGAGTAACCTGTTGCAGAGTCCTAGTTCAGCCAAACAGTTGAATCAGCCAATCCCCATCCTTGATGCGGAGAGTGAGTATATCTGTTCCCTGGCCTTGGAGTGCCTGGCCCATCTCTTCAGTTGGATTCCTCTGTCTGCCAGCATCACCCCATCCCTCCTTACCACCATCTTCCACTTTGCGCGCTTTGGCTGTGACATCCGGGCCAGAAAGATGGCATCAGTTAACGGCAGCAGCCAGAACTGTGTTTTGGGTCAGGAGCGCGGCCGGCTTGGGGTCCTGGCCATGTCCTGCATCAATGAACTCATGTCCAAGAACTGTGTGCCTATGGAATTCGAGGAGTATTTACTGCGTATGTTCCAGCAGACTTTCTACCTCCTGCAGAAAATCACCAAGGATAACAATGCCCACACGGTGAAAAGCAGGCTAGAAGAACTCGATGAGAGGTAATGAAAACAGGTGTAGAGTCGGCTGTGCCCTGAGAAAGGGCCTTGACTATTGATCATGTTGTGCTGCGTAGTGTCTGTAATCCTCTTTGGTTTCAGAATTTGGGGTTCCTGGTGAGGAATGGAAAGGTAGGTGTGTACCAGTAAGTCTAAGCTTAGCTGGAAGGGCTAGGGTGGTTAAGGGAAATGAGCTTGAAAAGTGATTGTGAATTGTGTAGGTTTGTTGTCTTTTTTTCCCCATCCTTCTCCTGTCCTCCCTTCTACCCCTGTCCCCCCTCTTCCGCACTATTTGCCTGCAGGTCTGAGGTGGTGCAGGAACTGAGACTGCTGCTCATGCGTAGCCAGGAACAGGAGAGGAGGTCCGTGGAGGTACAGGAGTTATAATCACCCTTTCTCACTCGATGTTGCTTGTCAGTTTTTACTATTTGACTTTTCCGAAGTGAACATCGTGCAGAGTATAGGAATATTGTTGTTATTGTGAGTTTTACACAGATGGCGAGTTTTCATCAAAAGAAAGGAGAAATGTTAATGTGGGCACGTGTTAATGTGGCGCACACCTGTGTTTCTTTGTTGTCCTCTTGAAGGGAGCCTAAAATTACCTAGCTCTTCTTTCTTAAGTACTCTAAAACATGGCTCTATCACAGTACTCTGAGGGTTGGTCTCATTGTTTATTTCCCTTGCAGAGGATGTCATTTATCTGTCTTGCAACTTTCATTAATATGATGCTACTGCTGGGTAAAAACAAGAGGGAAAATTGAAAACATATATTAAGAATATCATGTTGGCTGTTCAGAAACTTCCAAGCAGATAAATTGTATTGAGTTAGTAAATATTTATAGATTGCTTAGCAGCAAAAGTTGTTAATATTTTAATCAATTTTCCTTGGCTTTTTTTTGTTATTAAGTTATACAGAGTTAAGCCGTTTCCTTTGCCTTAGAGTAAGTAGCAGAATATAAAATCAAGTGCCTAAAGTTAAGACAGTTATAGTGCTTTTAAAAATTTAGCAATTTTAATAAGTTTTTCTAAAGTTAAAAAAATTGGTACGTAAGATTATTTTGGTTTGGCTCATTGTAAACAAGCTTTGTGTGAAATTTTCTGTGTATAATCACAAAAGAACTCATAATCTGGTTTGGTAATATGTTGGTTCTATTTTTCATTATTTGGTAATAGCTTTCTATATGAATTCAAAGGCATCAGTGTTCAAACCCACAATTTTGTATCCTTTCTAGCTTTGGTTAAGAAAGGCTGTATTTTCATATGTTAAAAAAAAAATCTAGCTGCTTGTACCAACTATCAAATACCAGTTGTTTTGACTTTTACTTATAGCATAATGTTTGTTATGGCTTACGTTTGAGTGGTATAGAAATGTCATGGATTATCTATGTACTGATTTTGTTACATGTAACTTTTGTGCTTTTGGTTTTATATTTTAATCCTATGCTTCCTATTGCCCTGTGAAAGCTGAGAGGTGCCTGGAAGCAGACAGGTGACATAAACAATACTGTGTGCTTGCTTCCTGGCTCTTGGGTCCCTTAGCACTAATTCTAAACAGCTAAGTCCATTCTCAGTTGTTTAGGAGCTACTTAACCCAGTCCTTTGCCTCTCTTCTTTACTGCCCCTTGTCTAACTTTCTACTGCTCATTAGCACCTGTACCAGAAGGTGGGCAAGGGAAAGAAAATGAGGTGAAATAAAATCTATAGTTAGCTACTGAACAGCCTTGTTTGTGTTCCTTAAAAAATTGGGTTGAAGATTAAAATAAAATTGAGATTGTGTGATATTTTACCCATAAATTCTCTTTATTCTTTTATGGATAGTAGGGAATTGAGTGCATCTTTCTAAAGAGCAGTTAACTTTTGACAACTTGGAATATCTGTGTGAAAATATAATCTAATAACTGAGCGTGGAATGAGGAGTTCCTGCTCTTGAGTGTTAGTGATTGAAGGCATCAGAGAGAAGTCTCTCTGTGCTTTCCTGTCTCTGAACACAGTTGATTTTAGTGCCTACTGTTTTTCAAGTATTTGGCCCCATGATCCTTATCAAATAAATTTATATATACACACACACACACACACACACACACATATATTTTAAAGCTGCAAATAAGTTTGCATATGTTTGGAGGTCAGACAGATAGGTTGGCCACTCTCAGGGTGATCAGTCCCAGGAGGAATATGGGACATTTTATTTATAGGTCAGTTTTGCTCTTCTGAGTAGTAGTCTTCTCACCCATTGTTATTTCATGTATCTTTTCTTTAAAAAATGGCTTTTTGCAGTTATGAGTTTCAGAACTGCTTTGAGCCATTTAGTTTTTGGCTAAGGCCTAGTGTGTCTGTCTTTTTTTATTGGTCTCTGAAATGTGATTTATGGAGGTATGTCCATCTCATTTTCTAATCACCTTTTGGTATTTAGGGGCTTAAAATGACAGTTTCTGAAATGTGAGAGTGATGATGTGCTGTGTAATTAATAACAAAAATCTCTTATCCTTGCAGCTCTGACCCACACTCTTCTGTGAAATGATTTTGTGAATACAAATGAATTGGGGATTCACTGTGATGTGAAAAGAAAGAGCACTGGATTGGGAGTGGATGGTAGTCCCATTCTGCCATGAGCTGGCTGAGTGACCTTGGGCCAGTCACTTTATCTCTCTGGGCCTCATCTAGAATGAACCATCAGACTAAATTGTCCCTGAGGCTTATCCAGCTCTAACAGCCTTCCTCCCTTATATTTGAAATCACTTTTAGCATGGATTGGGGTGTGCTATGTTTAATTAGCACCAGGAGCCAGAGGGTGGGAAAAAAATGAACACTAGATTGCAAGCCAGAATATGTCTTACCTGGATGCCATGCCTTTTGTATAGCTTTGTTTTGTTTCTGTTTTTAGTGCATTCATCTTAATATTTTGGCCTCCTAGCAAAGAACCAGTCTTCTAGACTTGCCACATTAAAATGACACACATAATCTGCCCATCAACTTTTTAGTACCATTTCCTTTCTTTTTAATTGGGTCATAACGCTAATGAATTAGAAAATATGAGAACACTAGCTTATAAGATGCCTTGGTAGGTAGTGTCTGAGGATTAAAGTTGCTTTTCTGCTATGTTTCAGGTGGTAATGGAATGAAGGGTTGCCTGACCTGTAGGTAATTGTTGCAGGCCTTTATATTTTTAACTGAAAATATATTATAAATCTGTATAGTTCTGTACTGAAAGAAATTTGGATTGAATTTGAGTTCTCTTCTAAGGAGGTGGCTGGGTTTCTTATCGTCACCTTTTATCTTCTTGTCTTATTTAGCTACATTGAGAAGTTTACTGACTTTCTGCGGCTCTTCGTGAGTGTTCACCTAAGAAGAATCGAGTCCTACTCCCAGTTTCCCGTGGTGGAGTTTTTGACGCTTTTGTTCAAGTACACATTTCATCAGGTAAAGCCCCAGAACTGCCCATCCCTTCCCTTGCAAAAGTCTACTTTGTTTTTTTCAAGAGAAAAAACGTCTTTATTTTATTTCCCAAACATATTTGTAGTACTTAGTATGTGAAGATTAACACATTTATCCTTCATAACAACCCTCTGAGATAGATATTATTATTATCATCATCTCCATTTTACAGATAAAGAAACTGAGGGTCATACAGTCTTATAGGGTCACGTAGTTAATAAGCGGTGGAGCCAGGATTTGAACCCATAGAGTCTGTGCTCTTAACCACTATTATGTTGAAGAAGCAAAATATAGAAAAAGTCTGAAATTGGGACCTTCAGTTTTTCTCTGTGACTGTCACCAAAACTTCCCACAGGGAGATTGTAAAAATGATGCTCTCAAGAGTTAAATTTTGGTGGATCCAATTTTTCCCCCCCTTCAACAAATATTTTTTGAGCTCCTGTTGTATTTCAGGAGCTAGGCATATAACCCTCACAAGCAAAGTCGTTTCCTTCATTGAGTTCACATTCTAGTGACCCAGTACCTTTTATTTATATATATATTTTAACAACTTTATTGAGGTAAAATTTACATACTATGAGATTCACCCATTGTAATTGTACAGTTCAGTGATGTTCAGTAAATTTATAGACTTGTGCAGCTATCATCACAGTCCAGTTTTAAACTGAATTTCTCTCATACCCTATCTCTTTTGCCCATTTGTATGTGTTTTTAAGATAAACTTTTCATTGAAATATCACACACATACAGAAAAGTGCATAAGTCATACATGTACAGCTTGATGAGTTTCCCCAAATGAACAACCATGTAACCACCACCTAAGTCAAGAAGTAAAATGTTACCAGTAGCCCCCAAATCCTCTTGTGTCCCTTCCCAATCACTTCCCCCCAGAAGTGACCCCAGTCCTGACTTTAACATCCTAGATTAGTTTTGCCCATTTTAGAACTTCTCTAAATGGAAGCATAAATGTATATTTGTTTTGTCTGGCTTTTTTCATTCAACATTATGTTTGTGAGATTCATCTGTGTTGAATGTGGCAGTAGTTTGTTTATTTTCATTGCTTTATAATAAATCATTATCTGAAAATCCATTCCACTGCTGATTGGGGCTGCTTCCAGTTCTTGGTGATCAGGAATCATGTTGCAGTGGACATTCTCGCACATGCTCTTTGGTGTATGTATGTAGCTCTTTCTGTAGGTATATACGAGGGATGAAACTGCTGGGTCAGTGAGGGCATCTGATTATCTAAGTTGACTTTTTTGGTTGTTTAAATTGCTAATGTTGTAGCTTACTGAGGCTAGAGGAGAGATATGGGTCTAGGCTGGGAGGGGTATGTGTGTGGAATAGGGGATTTGGAGCAAGGGTTTGGTGTGAGAGCTAGCCTTTCTCAAAGAGGTACCTGGCACATAAAAGTAGGAGTACGCAGTGGTAAGGGTGAATCATTCCTAGGAACGTGGGGTGGGGATGTGGCACAGGTGGAGGAGGAGGACTAAAAGATTGAAGAAGTGTCAAGATGTCTAATAGAGGGGCCAGTGAGTGCAGAGTAAGAAGGAAAACATGCTGAGCTCACCAGGCCTAAGAAGGAATAGAAGAGGTGATGAGATGTGGGAGAGTGGGGATGTAGGAGAGAAGCGTCAGAGGTGGGAAAGTTTTGAGATGGATCCAGAGATATCTTAAGGGGGACCAGGAAAAAAGGAGGATTTGGTAGCTACCTTAGAATAAATGTAGCAAAAATGAAGGAGCGAAAAGGAGCTGGTGCTAAGGTCAGAAAGAAGGGGTTTATTTGGGAAATGGAATAAAAATGTCTTGCAACTTTGCTCCCTGTGTAAAATGGGATCTTGTAGTACGTGTGGTGTAGAAGAAAGCTAAAGAAAGGTTTTAAAGTATGCATGTCTTATACCTACTTCTTTGGACTTAGACCCAAAAGTTCTGTGTTGAGCTCTGGTTATTTCTATTAGCTCTGTGTCCTTGGACAAGTCTTTTTAATTTCCTTAGATTTTAGTTTCCTCACCTGAGGAGATAGACTGCAGTGGGCATCTTCAGGATCTTTCCCAGTGTTCATCTTCTGTGATTCTTTCACTGGCACCCTACGTGTTAGTTTTCCATTGAACTGAAAGTGGTGGTTTTATATATTTATATATATTATATTTATATACTGGGAAAAGAAATGGTCATGAAGCAAACAGCAAGCTTCTTTCTTCCTCCTTCACCTGCAGGTCACTGTCAGCTGAGCTCCCTTGTGCTCTCTTGGCCTCCTGTATGAGGACCTTCCTTTCTGGGTGCAGCCTCTTGGACTGTAGGAGTTGGTGTCCTTGAGGTCCAGGCAGAAGCAGGTTCTGAGCATCGGGCAGAGGGGCAGGAACCTGGAAGGTGCTCCATGCAGTTTGCTGTAGGATAGACAACCCTTTGCTGGAGAGGCAGAGCAGAGAAAAGATGGCAAAGCACACTCTAGGATCAGGAGGTGGTGATAGAGAGTTCTTTGGGATAAGATTTAAGAATAAGAAATTAAATGCCCTCAAGATAGAGCTTTAAGTTCTCATATATTCATTAACAGTGTGATCTTTATCATAGTTTAATTATATGTAAAGTGGGAAAATGTGTCTTTCCTCTTGTCTAGAGAGTTGCTATGAGTGTACTGAATATTTTTGCCTTTTGTTTCTAAAATTCATAGAAATTTTAGTACTTGTCAACATCTTTTGAAGGAATAGTATTAAGAGAAAGATGGTGTTAGTATCTTTCTTTAACTATTTCCTCTCTTCTGTTTCTTTTTCTGCATTTTTTCTTTCACCTAAGTGTCCTGCCGCAGTCCCTCCAGCCACTAGTGCTCACCAGGTGTTTGCCTACACCGTTAACTGTCCTTGCTTGCTGAGCCCTTGAGGTGTCTGTATAAGTGTGTGATTTCTGTCTGCTTGCTCCTTCTTTTAGTGTGTTGTCACCAGTTCCTTCTTGGTCTTGCGTTTTTCATTTTGCCCCTTCTTCCTAAAACAGTGCCTGAGATAGGATAGCAAAGGGGAAAAGGGCACTGGACCGGGCGTCTTAAGATCCCTATTCTAGTTCTGCTTCTGTTCCTTATCTTGTCACCTTGGGTAGGTGACTTTACTTCTGAGCCTTGGTTTCTTTATCTGTAAAATGGGAGGAAGAAAAGTATATATCCACTTCCAGGACTATCGTGAAGATCAAATAGACCAATGCAAATGAAAACTAACCAGTGTAAACCACTTGGAGACAAGAGTGGTATCATTAGTTTCTTAGAGACACTTGTTAGGATTTTCAGTGATTAATCAGCCCTGGAATCTGAAAAGTGAGTCTGATTACAGGTACATTTCAGAAATGTGTCTGTGAGGGTTCTGAAAAGTTGGATGACTCCAAAAGTGCAGCCTATCATCTTATGACCTTAACAATCTGTGCCCACAGCAGTTGTCAAAGGCCGGGTCATGGGTAGCACACAAGGCCTCATGGTGGCGCCTGCAGAAATGGGCGTTCATGGTGGTGTTTTGGGTCCTACAGAGGGTATATCTGCCCACCTCTTTTTCTAGCCTTGAGCCACATAGTAAATCCTTAATTCAAAGGCACGGGAAAGATGTATGTAATTGTAAAGTATTTTGACGTAGCCATAAAATCTGGATTTATATGGTAGCTTTTCTCTAAAGCACTTCCACATACATCTGATCACTTAAGTTCTTTGGAGGGGGCTGGTGGATATTTTCAAATTAAGGAAGGATGACTGGGTGGCTCAGCAAGTCGAAGCCAGGACAAGACCACATCTCCTGGCCATGCAAGTCAAGTGCCTGTCCACCAGCTACCTGTAGTATTTCCACATGGCTTGTTAATTGTTTTTCCTGCTTACTCTTCTGGTTCATTTCATGTCATGGACATCCTGAGTTTTGTGAAGTATGAAGTGGGTACAGGGAATGGTCATTTTATTTGCTGAGGGTGGCCCTGGCAGTGGTCCTGATTGAGCTGTAGCAGTCTAGTTCCAGGGCTACCCTGTAGGTTGTAAAGTTGGAGTCTGCCCCATTTTTTAAGTTACCGTTTTTCGGACTAGCCTGGGTACAGAATTCCCACGACATTCTTCCACCCAGTGTTCATTATTCCTTGGGCAAATTCCGTATATGCTCATGTAAATTTCTGGATTTCCTTGTGGATCAGAAATGGAAGGAAACTAATCCAAGAAGATAATGGTATTGTTTCTCTCCATATGTGATCTTCCCACCAGTTATGTGGTTCAGTGAAGCAATCACGAGTAAAAGCAAAAAGCTTTTGTAGGTAGCAAGAATTTGAGTTGATATATAAGGTATCGGGGGACCACAAGTTGAAACAATATGTATGAGAAGGACTGGATGTTGAAGAGTACACTGCCTGGATTTTGCGTGAAGTAGAATCTCAAGGCTCTTGAGAAAGTTAGTGCAATGATCCAGGCAGTAGACTCACAAAGACTTGCCTTTCCTCACTTTGTCCTTATCAACACCTGGTTAGAGGTGGTTATTAGCCTGTTTGACACTCCTACTTCTGCAGCTGAGATAGTGCCCGAGGGTCAGACTTAACAAGCTTATTTTCAATCTGTTGTATAAGAAGTCTGCAAATTTTACTTTCCTAATGTTCAAATGTGTAACCTTGTCACCTTTGGAGCTACTGAAACTTATTTTTGGTTTTGTAATGGTGTGTAGTAGCTGGAGGTAAAGGGACCTGCTCCTACCCCTGACCTTGAACAGGTCATATCTCTGGGTCTCAATTTCTTTCTAAAACAGGTTTGAATTGGATGATCTGTACAAGCTCTCCCCACCATAGTCTCAGATTTTAAGATAGGTGTTGACTTGGTTTATTTTTTAACTCAGTTTGTCCTACATAGTAAGTGTCTCCCTGATGATGTGTTCCGTGGTACCCTTGTCTTGTAGGTTCAGCAGGGCCCATTGTGAAGACTGACTAAAAGACACCAGTTGTGGTTACCGGGAAGCTGAGCGAATCTAGGCTTATAATTGTAGCCTTTTGGTGGAAGTAAACACTGGTGGGTGTGTTTCTAAGGAGTAGTTGCATTAAGTAATTTTGTTGTCTGGATTTCTTTTGCATCATAGCCTACTCATGAAGGTTACTTCTCTTGTTTGGATATCTGGACACTCTTTTTGGACTATCTGACAAGTAAAATTAAAAGTCGTCTGGGAGACAAAGAAGCAGTTCTCAACAGGTAAACCCCAGAAACACTGATGACTAGAAATAGATATTTTTGCCAGTTTTTCTTGTGGCCTGAAGGGGCAACCATGCACCCAGACCTCTTCAGTGAAGCTGAGTCACTTAAGGTGTTTAGGTAATAATGCCACTGAGAATTTTCTTTTTTCCCCTTAAATATCCTATTTTTTTCTGATTAAAAAAGTAACATGTATTGTTAACTTTTCAGGTGTGATTTGCTTTTGTGGTGTGTGTTTGTTTTAATGGCCCTTTTCTAGATATACAAACTGAAGTATTTATTGGATGAAATGATATGACAACTAGGATTTGCTTTAAAATAATCCACTGACGATAGAGGGGGAAGTGGGTTGTTTTATAGAAGAAACAGTGTTTGCCTTGTGTTGATAATTGATGTTAAGCTTAGTTGATAAGATCATTCTTATTCATTATATTCTTACTCCTTTTGCATGTGTTTGAAAATTTCCTAAACAAAGTAATAAATACTTGTCATGAAAAAAAGTAATTTTAAAAACTGGAAAAAGATATAGAAAAATATAAACGAGATAAGTTATCCATAATCCCACAATCCAGGGATAATTACTTTTGAACTTTCTATTGTATTTTTTTAAAAACGGAAATTGGGGAAACATTTTTTTTCTCCGTATGTTTCTCAAGCCCATTTTTCTTGCTTGTGGGCAGAAAGTATGTTTCCTGTACACTATGGTCATTATTTCACTTCAGAAATGAGATAATGAGCTAGTGTATCTAGAATGCTTGGCACATTAGAAATGCTCGGTAATGATATCAGTGGTTGGTGGTGGAGATAGTGAACACCCTTCCCCAGAAATGTGCCAAATGGAGGTGGTGAGGAGAATGCCCGCTTGGGAAGAAGTTGGACTGAACCTCTAAAACCCTTTCCATTGCTGAGGTTTTATGAGTTTTTAAAATTCAAAACAGAATATTTGCATTCCAAGTTTAAACATTTGCACTTTTGTTCCCAAACATTATTTTTATGATTGCAAAAGAGCTTCCAAGTTGCTGTGGTGTCAGGTCACGTGTGGTTATGGGTAGTATATTCATGTATCAGAAACCTTATTACACAACAGTAGATCCTGTTTTTGGTGAATTTGTCAACTTAAGTAACTGTTTTTGAATGAGATTCTTCAAAGAAAAGGTACTTCTGCCAAATTCTTTCTCTTATATGCCGAACACTTGCATCCTTTGGTTCTAGGACTGTGCCTCATTTTGCTATATTTAGTGGTAGTTATTCCTTCACATCTCTCAGGCTTGTTGGAGGAATAAACTGAGGAAATGATTAATATGAAAATGCTTTTTAAAGCACATTACAGATGTGCTTTAGATTTGGAGAAGATGGTTCCACTGAGAAAATATACACTAGCAGATTATTAGTATTAAATGTATGCTTGTGCAGATTATTGTACCAGCAGAAGGAGTGGTAATGTAGGGAGTTTAAATTCCTTTTCTGCTTTGTTGTAGCAGTGTTACTTTTGGTCAGGTTACATGCTGATCACATTTCCTCTTGCAAAATGAGCATACTAATACCTCTTTTGCAGGATAGTTAGGATTCAAGGAAATCATGTATGTGAAATATCTGGCACAGCATCTAGCGTGTTTTATTACGCACTCAATAAATGGTCACTGTGATGACAAGAACAGTGATAATAAGTAATAGAATATGTTGCTGCCATTTGACTGTGGTGGTGAGCACAAAATTAGGTGACAGGGCCCCTGGACAGCCTAAAGGCCTGTAACCCACCTGCTGATGTTGGCCTGCCTGGTCAGTCATCTGATGTCACAGCTGTCAGTGGTTCTGGCTGACCACTTTAAACACTAGGGATTTTCCTCATTGGTCATTTGATTATCATCCTAAATGAGGCTTTCTAATTTTTCATGACTTTTTTTAAAAACATACACATATAACACTCTTAGGCCTTTAAAAAACAAGAAACCCAAAACCTTCAAAGCCAATCGTGGTTTATGCCGTTAAATAGTAATCATCATCTGGGGAACTGCTTGTCAATCAGACACCGCTTAGTGGTCTAGGATAGTAGACTACAAAGAATGGTGTATAAGGTAGTCCACTGGGGTGCACAAAGAAAATAGTTGAACTTTAACTTACATATTTTTCCTGTCATCTCTTATACTATACACTTATACCAGTGTGTGCTCAAAAGTTTTTAAATGAAAGTTTTTTGTGTGTGTGTGAGGAAAACCAGCCCTGAGTTAACATCCATTGTTAATCCTCCTCTTTTTGCTGAGGAAGACTGGCCCTGGGCTAACATCCGTGCCCATCTTCCTCTCCTTTATATGGGACGCCGCCACAGCATGGCTTACAAGCAGTGCGTCGGCGGGCGCCCGGGATCCGAACCAGCGAACCCCAGGCTGCCAAGCGCGAACTAAACTGCTGCGCCACTGAGCTGGCCCCTTAAATGAAAGTTTTGAAAGTTTGGCAACCACTGCTTTAGGTTATAAGAGACCCCAGTATATCAGAGATGCATTGTTTTGCAGAAGCAGATGATAAAGAGCACTGGCTACTGGTAATTACCACATTCATTTTAACTAAGAGCATGTAAATGTGATCAAATGTTTTTCAACTGATAAAATATATTTGAAAGAAGTTGGGGTGCTTTTGGAATCACATTTGTGGCTTGAACCAGAATTTCAGAAGCAACTGATCTTGGCAGGAAGTAGTCAAGAATGTTTTCTTGGTGTCTGAAATGGGAAACGTAGGTGTGGTTAAGTCACAGAGGCAGCACTCAGTTCCTGTCCTTGTGGTTTAAAGGTTTTGCATCATTCGTCACAACCAAGTGGTAGGCATTGTAGGCTACAAATTTAGAAGTACAAATGTACATGGGTTTACTTTTGGTCCTAGGAGCTTGGAGATTGGAGCTCTGTATGTTCCTTGCTCAGTGAGAATGCTCGAGTTTCTTGATCAGAGCTGGTGGGGACTTGAGAGAACTTGAGTCCTAGTGTTAATGAAATAAATATTCTGTAACATACCCAGCTGAACAAAATTCCTGATGGGGCTCTTTGTCCAGATTTGCCATTTTGAAGTGGTGGTGTGGAAAGCCCGAATTTCAGTCTCCTCTTTTGTACTATGGGGATGATTGTGCCTACCTTACTAGTTGTTGAGAAAATTAAATGAACCAATGTGTGTAAAGTACCTTGGCTGACAGTAGGTGCTCAGTAAATACTGGTTCTCTTCCCTTTTCTCTCTCACTCCCTTTTCTTTGTGCTTCTCAGTGTGAAGGGAGCCACCTGTGTAGAAACTAATTTTCATAGGAAGATGAGGAAACCTGAAGTGAGTTAAGCAACCTAAAGTTATTGAGTCATGTCCTGTGAAACCCTTTGTCTCGAGAATACGGGCAGGTGCTAGCCACAGACCAGCCAGGGATTCCGGGTGACACTATGTTGGACTGTAAACAAATGTGGGTGAGCGTGAGAAAAATTTGCTGCCCTTTTTTTCTGAGTGGGTTATTCTGCTTAATGAAGAGGAAGTGCCATTGTGACATACGACTATTTGATACAATTAATAAAAGGAGTTAACTAGGTTTATATCAGGGATCTAGTAGCTTTGCAGGTCCTGTTAAGAGAAATTGATGCTGTTGACTGCCCCAGAGAGCAAGTGAATGGGGTCTTAGTTATTTCATTGAGTTGAAAAGACTATCCAGGATTATACTTCAGTTCTTTGTTGTTATCTGACTTGGAGTTTTCTCTTTGTTGCCCGTGTGTTTATTCATTTCTTTGTTCGTTTGTTCTTTCATTCATCATATATTTATTGAGCACCTCCTATGGAATTGCCTTAACATGTGTAATTTTATTTAACTCACGGAACTTTAGGTCTGTAGGTTTGTTTATCTCCATTGTATATATGAGCATTTAATGCTATTAATTTCCCTCTAAGCATTGCTTTAGCTTTGTCCATCAAATTTTAATATATGGTACTTTTCGTTGTCTAAAATATTTTCTAATTTCTCTTGAGACTTCCTCTGTTGTTTAATTTCCAAATATTTGGCGATTTTCCATATATCTTGTTAACGTTTTCTAGTTTTTTATGATTGGCAAACATAGTTCGTGTGATTTCACCACTTCTCAATTTGTTAAGGTTTGTTTTATGACCTAGTCTTCTTGGTGATTGTTCATTGTGCACTTGAAAAGAGTGTGTATTCTGCTATTGTTGGGTGGAGTGTTCTGTAAAGGTGAGTTAGGTCAGGTTGGTTGATAGTATTCTACACGTCATCTTTATCTTGCTTGTTCTGTCAGTCACTGAGAGAGAGGAGAACTCTTGGTATAACTGGATTTGCCCGTGTCTCCTTTCAGTTCTATCAGTGTGTGCTTCATTTATTTTGAGACTCTGTTGCACACAAATTTAATTTTCCTTTTGAATATATCTATTGAGTGTTTGGCTATATCTCTTTTTTGTGTGTGTGTGAGGAAGACCAGCCCTGAGCTAACCTCCGTTGCCAATCCTCCTCTTTTTTGCTGAGGAAGACTGGCCCTGGGCTAACTGGCCCATGCCCATCTTCCTCCACTTTATATGGGATGCCACCAGAGCATGGCTGACAAGCAGTGCATCGGCGGGCCCCTGGGATCCGAACTTGCGAACCCCGGGCTGCCAAAGCACGAACTAAACTGCTGCGCCACCGGGCCAGCCCCGGCTATATCTCTTTAGATGATTTTTTTTAGTGGTTGCTCTGGGTATTACAATATATGTACTTAACTTCTCACATTAACATTTTACCACTTCCAAGTATAGTGTTATATATACCATATAGAAAGTGTAGTGTTGTATATACCATATAGATCTTTTTACCCTCCCTTCTTTATATTGAGATTGCCATATGTTTTATATCTATGTACGCTGAAATATATTTTTTACATCTCTATACATCAGACAAAATTCTGTTTTTGCTTTCATCCATCATTGATATTTTAGAGATCTAAAGAGGGGAGAAATAGTCTATTCTATTTACCCAGACATTTGCCACTTCTCTTGCTTTTCCTTCATCCTTGAAGTTCCAGATTTCTTTCTCATTATCATTTACCTTCTGTATTAATCAGCTTGGGCTGCCATAACAAAATGACACAGGCTGGGTGGCTTAAATAGGAGAAATGTATTTTCTCACAGTTCTAGAGACAAGAAGTCACAGATCAAGGTGCTGGCAAATTTGGTTTCTGGTGAGGACTCTTCCTGGCTTGCAGACTTCTCTCACTCATCTCTTCCTCTTCATATAAGATACAAGGGCACTAGTCCTATTGGATTAAGGCCCCACCCTTATGACCTCACTTAACCTGTATTACCTTTTTTTTTTTGGTGAGGAAGGTTAGCCCTGAGCTAACATCTGCTGCCAATCCTCCTCTTTTTGCTGAGGAGGATTGGCCCTGAACTAAGTCTGTGCTCATCTTCTTCTATTTTTTTTTTTATATGTGGGATGCCAGCCACAGCATAGCTTGATAAGCGGTGGGTAGGTCTGTGCCTGGGATCCAAACCTGCGAACCCTGGTCTGCCAAAGTGGAGCGTGCGAACCTAACCACTACACCACCGGGCTGGCCCCCTATATCACCTTTTTATAGTGCTTATCTCCAAATACAGTCATACTGGAGGTTAGGGCTTCAACATATAAATTTTGAGTGGACACAATTCAGTCCATAACACCTTCCATCTGAAGAATTTCATGGAGGATGGTTGTAATAGCTGCTTTAAAAGTCTGATAATTCCAGCATCTGTGTTGTCTTGAGGTTGGCATCTGTTGATCGTCTTTCTCTTGATAAATGGTCAGTGTCTCCTCATTCTTTGTATGTTGACTAATTTGTATCCTTTTACCTGTTGTTCTACCAGTCTTATGCATACCTTCCATCTCCACAGTCACCTTATGGTCCAACATGGATACTGAATCTACAGACATCACACCCACGATTCAGAGAGCAGAAATGAGAAGGGGGAGAGGTTGGACAAAAGCAGCTTTCCCAGAAGCCCTACCCAATGACTTCTTTTACTGTGTCCTTGACCATCCCTATCTGCAAGGAGGCTGGGAGGTGTCTTTCAGTTGGTCTCAATGCCCAGTGTTCTCTTACTAAGGAAGAAGAAAAGAATGGGTATTGGGTGGGCAGCCAGAGTCTCTGCCACATCCATGCACTCCCCCACCTCTCGCCAGGCACATGGGGAGATCAGTTACCTAAGTGTGCTTCAGCCTGATTCCTAGTTGGGTTTAAGTTTCTAAGTGATATGTTTTTTTTTTTTTTTTGCAGTCCGAGTTGCCAATTGCCAGTAGGGAGTTTAGGTCTAATTTAGGGTTATCCTTTGCATACAACGTCTTTAAATTGCCTTTTAGCTCAGCAAGACAATTTATAGATGATAGATTTCATCTGTCCTCTGGTCTGAAGTGAATTTTCTTTCCCAACAAAATTGTGAAAATGTTTTGGTCTGTCATAGCAATTTATAGCATGAAACTTCTTTAACTTTAGGAATTTATGTTCTGAGCAAATGGCAATTATAAGCCCCAGGCTTAAGTGTTTGCTGTTACCTTTCTCTGAAGTCTACCAAAGTGGAATTTTGACCCTATTGGCGATTTTCCCCATGAATGTTGCCTGTTTTGTTAGTGATTTTCCCTGCCAGCATTATTCTCTGGGCCACACTCAGTTGCCGGTCTAGTCTAGGTTGTTAAGTCATTTGCAGGCACTGAGGGACTCATTGTTGGGGGTGGGTGGGCGGTGTCTCTGTCTCTAGTCAGGAAATGAGCTGTTGTGCCCACCAAACTGAAATGTGACAGTTCAGGAGGATTTTTAAGTCACCTTTAGACTGTCTCTACAGAGTCTCATCACATAGGTTGTAACTCTTAGACCAGATGGACTGTATTCAGCTTTGGTTATCTTATTGTTCTAGGACTCACCTGATTTAGATTAGGTGGTTTATTAGTTAGAGTCCTGTCAGGAAGACAAACCACACTTAATTATGTTAACAATTCAGTGTGAGAAAGTGATTAAACAGGGTTTAGAGGACTGGAAAAGCAAAAAGGGAACATTGAGATAACACAGATGATAACTACAGGAGGCAGCTCCACCCTAGGGCTAGGGGTCCAAAGGAAAGAGGTTGGAGTTATTAAAATCTAGAAGATGAGAGGGACGGGCCGCATGCAGCAAGGGCTCAGTTCTCTGAGGAGAGGGTACCACCCAGCTGCCATAGGAGCTCAGAGGAGGGGCCTGAGGGAGCTGCGACTTAGCTGCTGGCATCTCTGAGGATGCATAATGAGGCTGGTTCTGGAAATGTGGAAGCTAGAAACTGGAACCAGTTACTGCTGCTGGGTGACCATTGTTGGGGCAACACTGCCAGGACAGCAATTCCACGGGAAGAATGGAGTCCTTTTGCCCCTCCTTCTACCTTCTGGTCTTCCTCCAGCACCCCTGTTGACAGAGCCTAACAGGCAGAGGAGAAATGTGCTTTGCGTAGTCTCAGCCGCAGCATCCATACTCCCAGGGTATGGAGAGTAGATTGGCGCCAAGGGCTGAATAACCAGCATGGGTGGTTTGCTCTATAATGGGAGCAGTCCCTGAACTTATCTTAGAAACATTTCAGCTCAGGCAAACATTTAGGCAACATGATTTGTTCTTGAAAACTAGTGGTTTGTTGGCCCTTGTGGTATCAACTATGGAGTGTAACTTAGTGTCTTCTGTGTTAGATTCTTACCACATGTGGGAAATATCCAAGCCTAGGGCTCCAAATGTTTCTTTGAGAAATTATTCTTAGACATAGATCAAAGGGTCAGGGTTTACCCAGGCTTTTTCCATTTCTTCTTTTAGGTTTTAAGTCTTCTTAAAATTAACTAAAGATTAGGTTTTGGGGGTGGGTGGGTGGAGCAGGCTCAAAGCCCATTGGTGGTTTATGCATAGAGAGAAGAAGATGGGATGTTGAGTTAGGGAGCCCTGGGTTCAAATCAGCTAGCTCTGTGACCTTGGGCAATGTATTTAACTTCTGTTAACTGTAGTTGCCTTATCAGAAAAATACCAGTGATACCATTTACTTCTCACAGTTGTTACAAGGTTTGAATCACTGGGTTAATTGATATTTATATGTAGTACCGTAATCTCCAGGGCATTGAGAAAATAATGTAAAAGTTTATAGTAAAAGAAATGACAAGGGAATTAAAATGATACACTAGAAAATATCTATTTAACACAAAAGGCAGTAATGGAGGAATTGAGGAACAGAATATGTGACATGTAGAAAACAAATAGCAAAATGGCAAAATAAGTCCTTCCTTATTAGTAATGACATTAAACGTGAAGGATTAAATTCTCCAATTAAAAAGCATAGATTGGCAGAATGGATTAAAAAAACATGATCTAACTACATGTTGTCTACAAGAGAGTCACTTTAGTTTTCAAAGACACAAATAGGTTGAAACTAAAAGGAGAGAAAAAGATGTTTCATGCAAACAATAACCAAAAGAGAGCTGGGGTAGCTACACTAATATCAGACAAAATAGACTTTAAGACAAAAATTGTTACCAGAGACAAAGAAGGATATATAAAATGATAAAAAGATCAATCTACCAGAAAGGTGCCTAGTACATAGCTAAATAAAGAAATACCCATGCTACTGTTCCACACACATATACACACACACACTTGCCAACCCATAACCTGAATTTAGTTTAGATGCTTCTTGTATATAATAATCCATTGTGGACACTATTTCCTTCATAGTATAGGAGGCCTTTTCAAAATCCTAGGCTAAAAGCCTGCTTTCACCTGATTTTGAATTTCTCCCTGCCTTATAGGTACGAAGATGCCCTAGTCCTCTTGCTCTCGGAGGTGTTGAATCGAATCCAGTTTAGATACAACCAGGCCCAGTTGGAGGAGTTGGATGACGAGACTCTGGATGACGATGTAAGCGGCACACCCTAACTGACCTTTAGTCATTGTCCTGTTGTGGTACGAGTCAAGATGGAGAATTGGAACCTGTCAGCCTTCTGCTCTGGAGACTATCTATTTTTAAGCCAGAGTAGTCTTTTGGTTTGAGTTGTGCATTTGAAATTTATATCCTACTGGTCTCTTTGGGTTCATTAACTATAAAAAAAAGTTTTACAGGCATTTTTACCTATATGGACTAGAGATATAAGTAGAGAAACCATATGCATGGTGCAAAGTAGTTTAGTAAGAACTCTGTATCCCTCCTTTTTCCCCTGCCTTGCACCCACACCTCTGCTCCCCACTCTGGGCAATGAATAAAAGCTAGCTGGATGCTGGTGGAAATAGTTAAGGAGATACTTAAATGATAAGGCTAGGATGAAAGGAAATTTCTTTTGAGTTTATTTTGTAAACTGATATCTCTTAAATCAATCTTGAATTTATTGATGCTGGTGTGCCCAATGTTGGTAAGGAAAATGTCTTTAAGGACACAACTCCAGTCTTCCTTTTTCTTAACCACCATGCACTTTAAAATCTTCAAGTCACTGGCATGGCTCTCAAAATAACAGTGACTGTGGCATGGTCAAGACCTTGAGGGTAGCTGTGTTTGGGCTAGAAAGAGCCCTGTACTTGGAACCAGATGGCCTGGATTTGAATCTCTGCAACCTTGGGCACGAAGGAGGTAGAAGTCTGGGCATTGAATTTCTCTGAGCCTTAATTTCCTCATCTCCCAAAAAGGGAATGATATGTCTGACTGACCTGTGTTGACAGTTATGTGAGGATAACACATGTGGAAGGACTGGCTGCATGCCTGGTGCATAGAAGGTGCTTGGTAAACTTTAGCTTCACTTCTTACCTGTATGATTTAGGCCAGTGCTTCTCATATTTTAGCATGGATAAGAATTACTGGGGCAGCTTGTAAATAGATTTTGATTCAGGATGTCTGGGATGGGGGCCACAGAATTTGCCTTTCTAACAAGCCTCCAGGAGATGCTGACACTGCCTGTCTGTAGACCGTGTTTGAGTGGCACTGATGTAGTCAGTTACACTTACAGGAACACAGTAATGGCCTGTCTCAGAAGGTAATGAGTGACCAATTCCTACACCTGGGAAGACTTAAAGAGGACTCTAGCATTTTATAAGTGGCTTTAATCTCTGTATTCCTATGACTTTAGGGGAAAAAGTAGGTCATTTTCATGGATCATTTGCTTTCTGAGGAAACAGCTTTTTATGAAATTAATTCAGTGGATTTAAAAAATATATATTTTAGGGTGGCCTTTTTAAAGTACCAGATATCCTGGTTCCATCATTTGCCATTTCTTCAAAATTTTATGTCTGAGAATGGACTTGGGGTTGAGGACAGATTGGCAGGGAAGATGACAAGACTCTGCCTGTCTTGGAGAGCTGATCCTTCTGTGTTTCTTCCCCCACAGCAGCAGACAGAGTGGCAGCGGTACTTACGCCAGAGCTTGGAGGTAGTGGCCAAAGTGATGGAGCTCCTTCCCACACACGCCTTCTCAACACTGGTAACTCACCATTTGGAGGGGAGTGAAGAGTCTAATTATTTCCCTGCACATAAATCATGAGTAGTAAGGCTTGTTTGCTCACCAGTATTATAATATATATATATATATATGTATATATATATTTTTTTTGCGAGGAAGACCAGCCCTGAGCTAACATCCACTGCCGATCCTCCTCTTTTTGCTGAGGAAGACTGGCCGTGGGCTAACATCCGTGCCCATCTTCCTCTACTTTATATGGGACGCCCCCACAGCGTGGCTGACAAGGGTGCGTAGGCAGGCGCTCGGGATCCGAACCCGCGAACCCCGGGCTGCCAAGCGCGAACTTAACCGCTGCGCCAGTGGGCGGCCCCTAAAATATATATATATTTTTAAACAGAGATTAGTAATTCCCGTAACAACCCTCAAATTTAACAAATGTTAACATTTCCCCCAAATATTTTGAATCAGCCTTTGGAGGCCATTTTTCTTTCCTGAACTCTTGGATAGAATATGAATTTTACTAATGCCTTTATGCCTTTATCAGTAGCTTGAAAGTGGCCAGGTCAAGTAGAGGATTTATTTATAAAAATCACATTGCTGAAAAGCTAGCCTTCGTAAAGCTCAACCCTTGGCAAATTGCTGGCACTCTCCGTCTATATCTCTGTGCTAGAATCTTTGGTCATAAGGACTGATTTCATTCACTAAGTGGTGCCTGTTATTTGAGATTTCATTAGGTCCAGCTCTTCTTGAAAAGCAAGATAATTTATTGGGGTCTGCTTTGCATTGCACAACCCAGCTGTATCTTGTGTTCTCTTATGGAAAGTGCCATTTTGCCATTTGCCTTTCTTAGGACCTGTCACATTAAAGTATTATCTTTATCTTAATGGTGAGTTAGCAGCTTTAGAAAGAAAAGATACAGCCCTGGTTATGAAGGTCCTGTCTGCAAAATGAGTAAGGGAAACTGACTTCCAAATAATTTGGCCCGTCTTTTCACTTTAATAAAGGCACATCTATATTTCTCTCAAGGGTGGGGTTTCCCTTGGATTTGAAGGGAGCAAGGCCCTGTCTCAGAGTTCTAGAAGGTCATTTTGGGGCGTGATGTCCTCTTTTAGGAACATAATAGTCATACCCAGCATCCACTGCTTTGTTTAAAAAAATTATCAAACTGTTGTGGCACTGAAGGGAGCCACCTCTTCTTAGCTGCATGTGAAGGTGCCCAGAGAAAAGTTTTTTATCCTGCCCCTCCCCCCATGGGTACTTGTACTGTTTTAATGTTAAAGTGCTGTTAAAACTCGCATTTATGGGTTTTTTTTTTTAAATCTTTGTTTCTTTGTTTTCAGTTCCCAGTTCTTCAGGACAATTTAGAAGTTTATCTGGGGTTACAGCAGTTTATAGTTACTTCAGGGTCAGGTAAACTGGTTTTTATTTTCCAATTTAACCAACAGTCAAAAAAATTGGACTAATATTTAATTACTGCCTTCTTTGCTGTCAGAACACGATTTCTCCACTGCTGCCTCCCTGTTGTTCCATCTCTCCCTCCTTCTAAACATGGAAAATAAAAAAAAATCATGATTAAAAAGTAGCTGTAGGGGTGGTAAAAGATGAGGCTATGACAGTATCCTCCAAAGAGGTGTTTCAGAGAGGGAAGATAATCTGGAGCAAAAAGGTAGGACTTTTTAAAAACCCTACCAATTAGAATATTTCCTTATATCCTTTAAACCACCAAGTATGCTAGAAACAAATGGCCTTGGACTTCCTGTGATGTGCTCTTTCTTCTCTGGTTTTTAGAATCAGGAGGACACAGGAGCAGGCATAGTCATGGTGGAGCACGCTGATAGCTAGTTATTGGCTGTCCTATTGTGAATGGCCCAAGAGGCACTGACTGTAGCCAGTAGGAAAGGCTCTGGGCTGCCATTCACAGGTTTCACCTGCTTGGGGTTTAGGGTTAGCGTTTGTTTGTTATTTTGTTAATGATAATAATAATAACCTCCATTTGTAGAACACGCATTACATGCCAGGCACTGTATTATTTGCTTATGTTGTCTTATTTAATTCTCTCAACCGTTGTGTGAGGTGTAAGTACTAATACTAATTATCCCTGTTTTACAGAAGAGGAAATTGATGTTCAGAGATGTTAATTTACTCAAAGTCACATAGCTTATTAGTGCTAGTCCCAAGATGGCATAATGGGGAATGATAAAAAGTTGAATTAACTAAAATATGACATTGATTTTGCGAGCTGAAAACACCAGAAACTTCATATTGTGCTTGCAGACACACTTGTGCTGCGCCCCAATCTCCTGCAGTCATCCCGCACTGCTCTTCTTCAGTGTTCTCCTTAGGGGAGTTATGTCTGGCCCTGGCCTGCCGCCTTCTGTTGTGTAACTGTTGTTTTAGCCTGGCACAGAGCTGCCCAGGGTGCAGCCCTTCTCCTGGACGAGCTTATCATTCATGGCAGAGCCTCCATGGGAGGCTCTTTCCGAGGCCGCCCTTCTCGGTGGCCTGTGACGGCTTGTTTCCATGACCATATTAGCTTCTAAATAGTCCACTGGGCCCCAGGAGGTTGATGGGACTTGGCATGTTCCAAGCAAAGGCCCTGGTTTTGTAGACAGGTTAAGAACAGCTTATACAGAACTTTAAAAAGACCACTTTTCAAAGCAAACGTGCTTGTAAAATATGCTGTCAGCATTAATGAAAATCATCTGACTGTGTACCAGTGCTACAGATGTTTCCAGAATCTGTTCTTGGAAAATATTGTGCCCTGGTGGTCTCTCCCTCAGGGTCACTGTTCAAATTAGAATGTCCTCAGGACCCTAAAGATGTTATTCTTGATCTTAAAAAGAAAAAATTGAGCTTGTGCCCCCTCCCTCACAAATTGCCCCCTAGGTTTCCTCTTCAGTGTTGTAGCTGACTTTTTTTTACATTATGTTGAGTCTATCTTCAGGTAAAAATCTGCGGTGATTCTTAAATCCTTTTTCTAAGACATAACTGATAACTTAGAGCTTCTCATGCAAGAAGTGTAATCTGATTTATTCTCTAAATAAATTAGTATATACCTGCTTTCATTGAAGCCCATTTATTGGCAATTTCACAGTGTACTTGGCTCTTCCAGATCATTTATGCATCTCATCCCTAGCCCTGATCCTTGGTGTGTACTCCACTTGCAAAACCTCTCAGGCCAGAGAAATACTTATTTCCGGTTTTAAAAAGAGCTCTCTTATCCATGACGAAGCATTCCGCCATCCCTTGGTGGTTCAAAAGCCAAGTTTCCAAAGCAAAGGCTATTAAAAAATGGAAACTCTGAGTACATTTTCTCCCTGGTTCCCATGGCCATTTAGCCCCTCAAGTAACCTCTATGCTTTATTAGTCAGCCTTATTACCCTTCACAGAAACCATGGTATCTTTTCCCTGATAGGTTATAGCCCATTCCTTTTGTTCGCATTTACCTAATGGCCAGCCTTTAATTCTTGGGTCTCCTCTGGAGCCTATGTGATTGGGAGTCTTACTGTTTACTACTGCTGACCTTCCTGCTTCTACTTCCTCAGTAACATGCAAGGCAAAACATGTTGTTGGCATGGCATATCAGTTGCTGTGTGCCTCCTACCCCTGGGAGGTCGTCCTTTGCTCTTGCTGTCTGTCTTTCCCACTGTTTGTGGGTTCAGAAACCCTCATACTGCGTTTGTCTTCATATGGCCTAGAGTGTCCCTTTTGTGTGTGCCTGGCTTCTGCCACTCCTCATTGAGATCTTCCCTCATTGGGGTCTAAGTGACCTCATTCACTTTTCTGTTCAGCCATGCAAACTTTCCTGCCCAAAAGATTGCTTCATCTACAGTATATAAGACTTTTGGACTTAGATTTTCCTGCTTGGGTTAATTTATGACTTGTTTGTTCTGTCAGAGTAGAATACCTTAAATGCTAATATTCACACCTCCACCGCCCCTGAAAAAAGAAGACTGAATTATATTTAACATTAAGATGTTTTTTCCAGGGCAGCAATTTGCCAGGGAGCTGTTCTTTGGATGTGGCTTAGAGCACATCTAGACAGCTTTGGGATGACTCGGTTTATGGGATATAGGCCTTTAGTGTGGCCATCCTATTTTACTTCTCTAAAACCTGTGTTGTAGCAGTATTCTCATCTGAAGGTTCCACTCTGCAGATGTTCTCTGCTACTGGGGGGAAATCTAAGCCTAAACCAAACAGAAGAAAATGCGGGTGGATCTGAACAGCTTGTCACAGGGGGAACTCTGGCCTGGCCTCTCAGGGTGACGTGGTGCCTTGCCTGTCTGTGGTGGTGGTGCTGGGTTTCTAGGCTGCGGGCGGGGATGGAGACTTCGATTTGGAATACTTACTGCCTGTGTGTCTGTCCGCCTTGCAGACAGAGCAGGAAAGAACCAGCTGCAGTCTTGACTAACATGAGCCTCAGATAGCACATATGTATTAAGTTGAATTATATGAAATTATGATTTTGTTAGGTCAGAAATGGTCAAATATCAGCAATTTCATATGGTCCAAACTAATTTAAAATGCATAGCAGTTGCATGCTGTTTTTCATTCTAAGTACTGCTGTTTGTTAGACAAATTAGGGGAGGTTTAGAGGAGAGTGATCAGGAGGGCAAGGGTTCTCAGAAGAAGGATGACATGGGACATGGAAGGGACCCAGGGGTGTATTTAAGCCAAGAGGAGATTTGTAAGAACATTACCTGTCTTCACATCTCCCCAAGGCTGTTGTGTATCAGCAGGCTTAGGCTTGTCTTGTGTTCTACCTTCAAGGGGTGGGACCAGGGATAATAAGGAGGAATTACAGGGAGACAGATTATCCCTGTGTTTTTGACCAAGCTGTCCAGAGATGGAAGGCTCCCTCCAGAAGCATTTGGCTCTTTGGCATTCATTTGAGGTGTCCAGGAAGAGGCTGAAGGGCGGGGAGATGGGGCAATTCTGGGGGAAGAGTCATGCATCAGATGCATTTGTGTGGATGCAGGGGCCAAGGAGGAAGAAGAGAAGGCCTGGTCAGGATGACTTTGAAGCTGTCTAGTGACTGCCTATTAGGGATTGTACTCAAATGGAAACTTATTTAGGGGGTGTTTTGGTTTGGTTTTTAAAAGAGAGACAGAATGTTTCCCTTCATGCTTAAAATATTTAAGAACTTAGTTCTTAGGCATACCTAAGGGTACCTAGTTCAAGGTATTAAGTACAACAAATAAGTTGAAAACTAGTGATCAGGGTTGAGCTTGGTGGGAGATGGAGTGGAAGATGAAAATGGGTGCATACAGGGAGAGTGAGGGGCTATGGATGCTGATTCAAAACCTATCCATATTGCTCTTTGAAAGAAAAGCTGGCCTCATCTCTTTTGGGGCCTATACTACCACCACATCCAGTTTCTAGGGTGTGTTTTTCGTAAGACTTTATTTCCCACAGAGCTTTAAGGCTTGTTTGGTGTGCAAAGGAACGATAGGTCTTAGAAGTTTACCCTGGAAGTTAGTTAACATAGCTGTAACTCTGAAAATCCTTGACATTCAGATGATATATAATTGTGGTACTTTTGTTAACTGGGAGGTGAGAGAGAGGTATCGTTCCCTCTCACGTGACTAAGTATGGCCAGAAATAACCTCCTGGTTCTGTCTGTTCCGTGGGCTTATCTGGCTGGTGGTGTGGGGTGACTAGAGGCGCTGGCTTACTCTCCTTAGACACCCCCGCCGCCCAACCCCCAGTGGCCTCTGGGAATCCTGTTTTTGCATCAAGGAGCTGCTCTCCATGTGGCATGTAGGAGGGAGGAACAGGTGATTGGGGGCAGGTCAAAGCTGGCCTTTGTCACTGGGTCTCTCCTTGTAAGATCCTTCCTTGAGTTGCTCCTTGCTTTTATTCTCCTGCTCCTTGGGATGTGACCCAGTGTAACAACACCCTGGAGAAAGTGGCCCTTTTCCAGGCTCCTCTCTTCCCTGGGGGCTGTCACAGACTGTTCCCAGCCTCATCATTTGCAAGTCGGTGTAGGATTTGAGGCATCAGACTTGCTACTTCATCCACCACTTTCTTAGGTGTTCAGCCTTGCTGTTTTCCTCTCTATGGGTGTTGCTTACCCATATTCATGTTTAAATAATAAAGTGAACATTCCCAAGGGCAGTATGAGGAAATTAAGCTCTTGAGACTCCCTCTCCTGCTCTATTTAGTTTGCTCTCTGCTCTGTCGTATCAAATCATTCATACATTTGTGGTCACTCATTCTGTACCAGGCGCTTTGCAATGCTGGGCGTAGCCCCTCACCATGGAGTTCATAGTCAGTGAGGAGACAGACTTGTAAATCGTTAGTTTATCTCCATATCTGCACGAGGTGCCCTGAAGGAATGCAGGAGGGGAGGGAAGCATATTCCCTCTGTTGGAGGATGGGAGAGGGAAGGCCTCCCAGAAGAGATGATGCTTATGTGAGTCTGGTGGTTATGTAATAGCGTGCGAGGCGTGGGTGGGCAGAGGATGATATGGGCAGTCCAGGCAGAGACACCAGTTTTTGTAGAGGTGCAGAGGCACGAGGCACCAGGGAGGTATCAGTAGGTCCAGATGATAGTAGAGTGGAATAGTAGGTAGAGGTGAGGTCACAAGAGACCTAGAGTTGATGCTGGGGAGTTCGGACTCTTCCTCTTTAGCCGGAGAGAGCTCTAGAAGGGTTTGACACCTTGCTTAAGGGAAGCTGTGTGCTTAGATCTGGGTTCTAGGAACATGCTTGTGGAGCGCAGTGGGAGGGGTTGGTGATAACTAGTTTGAGGCTCTTGCCTCTGAACGGAATAAAAAGCTGAAGTGGTAGCGGGAGGGAGGAGGTTTGAAAAGTACATAGTGAGGGGTGGGATTGCTGGTCCCCAGTGGGCGGTGATCTCACTGTGTGAGTGAGGAGGACTTTCTGAGACTTAGAGCGCTCTCTTCTGGCTTGGCAATTCTTACGGTCTTTTGTGGACCTTTGTGGGGAGAGGGGTCCAAAGGGCAAGGAGGTGGCTGAGTTAAGGATGTTTTTGTCCTTCATCTTTGCATCTTTCTCGCTCAGCTTGAAGGATTTATGTTGAAAAGTAAGAAAGTTTCAGGCCTTAGAAAATCGCTCTTTGTTATTCATAATTATTACAAACATTGAACGGTGCTTTATAGTTTACAGAGTTTTCTTATGCATTCTGACTTAGCTCTCAAAGTAGTGAATTAGTAGCAGTTTTTTCCGTTTTAAAGATGAGGAAACTGGGACGTAGAAGGGCTCACTGGCACAGAGCCAGCAAGTGGCAGGGAATCCAAGTCCTGTGCCTGGGTTCCATACTGTGCTACCTGTAAACCGTGGGGGTGGAATGCTAGATGCACCCTGTTCTTTGAACAGGGGTGAATCCTACCTGTCAGCCCATGGAGATTTCATTCTGCAACAGGGCCGTGTGCAGAAGGCAAGCAGGTTTGGAGTCGCATAGACTTAGCTTAGGAGACTAGCTCTGCCCTGGAAGTAGGACTCATATTGGAAACTTACTGGGCCTCCCTGGGTATCTTCCCTTATATGTAAAATTGGTGGTATCAATACTTCACTGGGTCAAGAGGAATCAGATGAGGTGCTCAGTCCAGGCTGTCTATCCCTCTTCCTCTGCTCTGTCTGTCCCTCCCTCTGGCCCTGGAGTGCGTGTGAGTATGGGTTTAGGTAGAGGCTGACCAGTTTCCCAGCTCGGTACCGGGAAAGCAGCCTGAGGGTTGCTGTGTTTCAAGAATTGGTTTTGCTAAATGTAGCTTGCCTGGATAAGCTGTTATGTGTAGTGGTAACTACAGCATGTTCTTCCTGTGAAAAATTGTCTGAGGTGTTATGTTCCAGGACACAGGCTGAACATCACAGCAGAGAACGACTGCCGGCGATTACACTGTTCCCTGAGGGACCTGAGCTCCCTGCTGCAAGCTGTGGGCCGGTTAGCTGAGTACTTTATCGGAGATGTGTTTGCTGCACGCTTCAGTGATGCCCTCACAGTTGTGGAGAGGTAGGCCGGCACTTACGTTATGGAGCCATTCCTCCTCAGAGCTCTGCTGTACTTTCTTGTGTGGGGGGCAGCATATTGCCAGATAGCTTCTGCTCTGGTGCAGAACGGAGGTCAGTCAGGGCTCTGCCATGTACAAGGTGAATATGGAGCACTTACTTAACCTCTCTGAACTTCAGGTCCCTCATCTGTAAAATGGAGTGAACGTGGTATCTTGTAGGTTTCTTGTGAAAATTAAGTGAGATAAGGCACTTGCACAGTGCCTAGCATGTCGCAAACACTCAATGAATATAAGCTGTTCTTTCACTGAAGATCTTGTATATAAACACAGGATTAGCCTCAGAAGAGACCTGGTGAGGTCAGTCTTCATGTCTTTCCTCGTGGGATAAAGAGACATTAAGAAAGCCCTATCAGGGCCCGCCCGGTGGCGCAGCGGTTAAGTCCGCGCTTGGCAGCCCGGGGTTCGCGGGTTCGGATCCCGGGCGCCCGCCGACGCACTGCCTGTCAGCCACGCCGTGGCGGCGTCCCATATAAAGTGGAGGAAGATGGGCACGATGTTAGCCCAGGGCCAGTCTTCCTCAGCAAAAAGAGGAGGATTGGCAACGGATGTTAGCTCAGGGCTGGTCTTCCTCACACACACAAAAAAATAATAATAATAATAAATAATAAAAAAAAAAGAAAGCCCTATCAATAAAAGGACGAACAAGTGGGCACTAGGCCACTATCCAAGTAGGCAGCCAGAGGCCAGAGGTAGGACTTTTCCAGTCCTGTTAGGCTCTTAAGGAGTTAAAGCTGGCAGCCTCCAAGCCTGACCTGAGAGGTAGTTCCCAACCTTTCTACCACCAAACTCCTTTTTTTACTTCCTCCCCAGGGGTCCCTCATAGGGTTTACAGCTGCATTTGTTGAGGACCATTTTGTGCTAGCTAGTCCTCCCCTCTCCTGAACTCACACACTTAAAAAGCCATACACTTAAAACGTACAAGATAGGAGGTTCAGGTCACTGCACGTAACCACTGAGTTGATTAGATCAAAACTGAGTGGATCTAGTGATCCAAAGTCAAAATGCCTGAGGCTGTCACTGGCCCAGTAGCCGTATCATTGGTAACACACTGAGGGGAAACAAGCCCTAAGCCCAGTTACCTGCATGCCAGATTTTTCTTTAACTGTTACTCTTAGCTGAAAAGCAGAGATAACTTAAGAATTTTAAATGTCTTTATAAGCCAGATTAATATTAACAATAAAAGCAGCATACAGTAGTAGGAAATTTTCAAAAGTCGTTTTGTGCATTTTATTTCATTCTGTACTTTGAGGGATAGGTATTGGCATTTTATCTGTGGGTAAACTGTGGCCCAGAGATGGTGAGTGCCTTGCCTCAGGTCACACAGTTCGAGTGGAGTGCATGGACTTTAACCAGTTTGCTGGGTCCAAATGCTGTGCTCTTTCCAAACCACAGAGCTTCAACTTCCAGAATCCTTCCTCCTCTTCGTCCGGCACTAGGCCTGTTTCCACTGATGGTTAGCAGGGATAGAACAGGTCTTTCTGTCTGGAATCCATATTCTTTGAATTTATATTTAAGCAATATATATGTGTCTGTTAGTCATCTTAACTTCATCATGAGAGGATTGATCAGAGATCCTGAATCCTTATTTTATAGGTACTTAAATATGTTTCTGCACTGCTTAGGTTTGCTGGCTCAGTACTTAAAGATACTTCGCTATTTTTTCATTTAGAATAAAATGTGAGAGAAGACTCCGTGTTATGGCTATGTGATCTTAATAGCCAGTGTGATTAGCAGTGTTTTCACTTATAGGTTATATAGAACAAACCTAATATTAAAACTGCTAAACATAGAAATACAAAAGATACATTTCAGAGCCCATTTTTAGTGTAGAACATCATTAAAGAAGGTAAAAACAGAATGTGGAGTCAATTACTGTATGATTCCATTTATATGAAGTACTTAGAATAGTCAAAATCATAGAGACAGAAAGTGGAATGGTGGTTGCCAGGGACTGGAGGGAAGTGGATATAGACAGTTATGATTTAATGGATATAGAGTTTCAGTTTTACAAGATGAAAGAGTAATGGAGATGGATGGTGGTGATGGTTGCACATTACGAATATACTTGATACCACTGAACTCCACACTTATTATATGAATGTAAAGAATGTAGAACAGTTTAAAGAATTAAACCCCAGGTGCTCATTGGTATATTACTTACTGATAGTAACTGCTTTGATGCCTAGTTACCACCACCGCCCCCCTGCCTTCCTAGGACTTCAGATTGAGAACCCTTGGCTTTTACCCTTATTTTCTTGACTGACTGGAAATGCCCCTTTCTGACCGCTCTCCAACCCTGAATAATTTGTGGTTCAAGCTCTGATTAAGTCCTGCTTTCTTCATGCATGAGAGGAGCATTTTTCAGAGTATCATCCGCATGCGTCAGAGTTCCCTGGATGCTCTTCAGAGATGCCTATTTCCAGACCCCCCCCCCCCACACAACTGCAGAGTTGGTCTGTGGGGTAGGACCAGGGAGTTTTAATTTGTAACGAGTTCCCCAGTTGATTCTTACACTCAGTGAAGTTTGAGAACCTCTGCACTATTGGATTGAGGGAGAAAAACACATGCTGTCTTCCCTGGCATCCGTGTCCAACCTGCTCCCAGGTTTCCTTGCAGAGTAGGCACAGGGAGAACTTAGCCAGGGCTCCAGTTTTTTTTCCTTTACTCAGAAAGGATTATCTGTCTCTAACAAAAGAGGCATTTTTCATTTCCCAGTAGAGCTGCTATTTATTGTATTTAGTGCTCATTTGTATCCAGTGAGCTCTGGCAACCAGTGGGCTCAGCAACTTGTTTCTGAAAGAATTCTGCTTGAAGTTAAGAACACCTCAGTTTAATCTAGAAACTTTTGCTCCCCACCCACCTCCCCGCATTTTTATCGTGAACGAAAAGTTGAAAAATTGTGCAGAGAGCGTCCATGTACCCATCACCTAGATTCCACAGTGAGCATTTTGCTATATTTTCTTTATTTTATATCTATCCACCTGAAACATTTACTTTTTTCCCAATTTTTTTATTGTGGTAAAATACACATAACGTAAAATTTACCATCTTAATCATTTTTATTGTATGTATTCTATTATGTTATGTTATATTCTCTGTGTTGAATATTTATATTGTTTTCAGAATTTTTTGATACTGTAAGTAATGCTTTAGTTGGTATCTTTGTATATAAATCTTTATGCACATCTCAGATTATATCTTTGGGATAAAATTGAAAGCCTGACTGTGGTTCTTTTTTGTATGAAAAGTCTGTCCTCAGGATCTTTGTTGGTACCTTGTCCATTTTGTCTATTTTAGTCTGTAAGCTGAATGTTTTTTCTTCCCTCTTCTTTGCTAACAGGTTGGTCAAAGTCACTCTGTATGGATCACAGATAAAACTGTACAACATTGAAACTGCTGTGCCATCAGTACTGAAACCTGATCTCATTGATGTGTAAGTTTAGAGTTAGATGTCTGTGCATTCTCAGGAAAGACCTTGTCCTCCAGCCCCAAATACTTTTATAGATAAAAAGGAACATCAGTGGCTGCCATGAAGAGGAGAACAACTCCCACCTCTCAATCTAGAAAGAAAGATTGTTTGATTTTATGTCTGGGAGAGGGGTGTTTGGAGTAAGTGGAATTCATCAGGCAAATGAGAATTGGGAATGGAGGGTACATGGAATAGGCATTTCAGGAGGAAAGAACAGCACAAGCCAAGACACAGAAATATTATGGGGTCACACAGGGAGGGAGGTGGTGAGCAGTTTGTGTGGTGCGAGATAAGGCTGGGTAGGCATGTTAGGGCTAAAGTGGAAACACCTTGAATGCCATGAATCTTATCCTGTAGATCAGTGACTGGAACTGTAGGGTGCAGAAGAATTACTTGGGGAACACGTTCTCTCAGAGATCCTGATTATAGCACAACGGCATAAGGCTTGGTATTTGCATATTAAACAAGAACCTCTGGTGATTTTGAAGCAGGACATCCAGGGACCACTCTTTGAGAAACTTTGTAAACAGTGGGAAGACATTTGGAAAGGGACATATGGAAGAGATAGAAGAATGGGGACTGGAGATGGGACCATATCCCAGAGATCGTCACACTGCCCAGAAGGCTTGCTAGACTAGAGCAGGGGTTGGCAAACTGTGGCCTGTGCCAAATCTAGCCCACTGCCAGCTTTTGTAAATAAAGTTTTATTGGAACACAGCTGTGCTCATTTATTTACATACAGTCTATGGCTGCTTTTGCACTGCAGCAGCAGAGTTGAATAGTTGTGACAGAGAGCATATGGCCTGTAAAGCCTAAAATATTTTCACTTTGTTTTTGCAGAAAAAGTCTGTTGACCCTGTTGTAGAGCATTCTTGAGCTGCAAGTTAGATAAATAATAGAGAGTCTTATTTACTATGGTGGTTTAAAATTTTTTTTCTTAAATATTGACTTCCTTTTTGAGAATTTAGGGAAAGCTATGAAGCTTCTCCAGAGAATGATGATAATTTGCTCATAAACACAACACCTTGCACACAATTTCAGGAAGTTTTAGTCCCTCCCTCCAGCCTTAAGGAGCTCTATAAATTTGATAGATTGACTGAAATTCTTAGATGCCAGAGGTAGAATCTGATATCTTTCCTCCTTATTTTTGTTACTCAGAACTTAAAGGGTAAAATGATCCATGGATTCTAAATATAAAATACGAAATAACTGCTTGGTCACTGTGAATTTCAAACTCCCGATATCTATATTTTCTTACTTTAAGGCACTTAGTACCTTTTCTTACCTAACTTCTTACTTTGAAATAGTTCAAACCTATAGAAAAGGGGAAAGAGAATGAACACCCTGATACTCTCAAGCGAGAGTCATCAATTATATTTTGCCACATTTGCTTTTCTTTCTTGTGCTTTCTTTCTGTGTACACACGTGTACACACACACTGTTTTTTTTTAGTGAACTATTTGAAAATAAATTGCAGGCAACATGTAATTTCACGTATAAATCCTTTAGCATGTATCTCCTAGAGACAAGATCATTCTCCTACATAACCATAATACCATTATCAACACTCAAAAACTTTCATGGATACAGTAATATCATCTAATATTTTTAAGAGAGAGAGAGAGAGAGAGAGAGAGAGTGTGTGTATGGTCCATATACAAATTTCTTCAATTGTCCCAGGAATGTCCTTTATATCTTTTTTTTTTTTTGGATCCAAGGTCTAACTAATCATGAACCCACACATTACATTTATCACATTAAATTTGTCTCCTATAATTTAGACCAATTCCCCCAAATTGTGTGTGTTGGGGGTGGGTGGTTGGGGGAAGAGCGAGGATGAGAAGTGTGAAAGAGGAAGAGCAAGAGAAGAAGAGAGACTGACTTTTTGGTGATCTAGACCTTAAAATTTTTTTTCAAAGAAAATTTAAAAATTTGGATTTATCTAGTTATTTTTATACTCTGTCAAATTGAGGTTAAACATTTTTAGCAAGAATAACTACATAGGTGGTTGTATGTTCTTCCTCTTGCATCATATCTAGAGGCACTTGAGGTCAGTTTGCCCTATAATTGTTGATGCTAAGTTTGATTTTGAAGTGGTGTCTGCCTATTTCCTAGCTCTGTGCATTGAAAGGTTCTAGAAGCAATGACACCCAGTAGCAGTGCTACCCTGGCACTTAGGCTCTTGGTTTGTAAAATACATTCTCCACTAAAAGGAATGAGAGCTCTTTGGAGAAATGTTCCAAGTCTGGGCAGGGTGATCCTGGAGAACATTGTTGAGTCAGTAAGGAAGGAAGTGCTCAGTGAATGTTGGGAACAGATGAAAAGGACGCAGGGTCTAGGTTGACATGGTTTTTCCTGGTTAGACTTGACAATTTGATCATCTACATCTTTCTTGTTCTTGATCTTGATAAGGATGATGATTATAACGAATCCGTGCATCTATATGGTTTAAAAAAAAAGATGGGGGAGAGAAAGCTCTTTTTTACAGAAGAATGCCAGCTAAGGAACAGAAAAGGAAAGATAGAATTAAAAAAAATTACCAGTGTGCAACCACCAATGTAGTAATGATTTAGGCAAGGATTCTCAATGGGTGCCCAAACCGTTGGTGTTTATCGGGGAGCAGTATATTTACATAGTAAATATGTGTCTCAATATCACCCCTCAGATTACTTCATTATTACAGAAAAGGGAGAAATTACATTTAGGTTTATTAGAAGGTCTGGTGTTTTTAAGCTCTGAGGCACTGCCTCACTTTATTATTTATTATCTTTGATAAATCATGAGCTCTTATGATGTATATTTTTTTGCATGTATGATGCAGTGCAAGATTGGCAGAAACCAAATACAGTCTTTGCCACTTCAAGAGGTATCCTCTAGCCAGATAAAATGTATGTATGGTGTGATGGAAGCTTAAACTTCAGAATCTTATATCAAAACTTATTTATAAAGCTGTAATATCTGGTAGTTCTCTACACCCTGATCGGCAGCTATGGATATAAAATTTTTACTAGTTCTACAGTCAACACATTATCACATATTAAATCACTTATATTAAGTTCTTTGATTCAGTTTTTGTCATTTACCATACTCTCAGGTGAACTCGTGTGTGTCACAGAAAGATTGAACAAGATCCAATAGATGTTCACTAACTGCTTTCTGTGTTCCAGGCAGTGGTGGCAATATTTAGATGATGAGGTTTAATTTTTAGGTCCGACATGAGCAAGTAAATGATTTCCATGCTGTCACACATGTCCTAGAAGAGTAAATGCAATAGATGAATTCTTACCTCCTATGGAAATAAATTGAATGCTAATATATTTTGACCTTAACCTTTAAAATCGTATCTCCTCTCCTTTTCACAGGCATGCTCAGTCCCTGGCTGCTCTGCAGGCTTACTCGCACTGGTTAGCGCAGTACTGCAGCGAAGCACATCGGCAGAATACACAGCAGTTCATTACGCTCATCTCCACTACCATGGATGCAGTCACACCTCTAATCAGCACTAAGGTCTTGAAACAATGAAGGCTACACCTTTTATTCAGTTCTCTGTCCTTCTGTCCATATACCCATTTATTATAAAATCAAAATATTGCAAAGCATTAGACCCATAATTCTTACCATTCTGGTAGAACTATGTGTCGTTTTATGTTCCTTTTTAGTTGTAGTCCACGTAAACTCAAATATAACTTGATTTTTGTAATTCTCTAAGTCCCGCATGAATACATGCTCATTGGGAAAAAGTAAAATACTGTTCAGATTTACAGACTAAAAAGTTTGGTTACTCTTTAATCCCTTCCTTCCAAACATTTTCCTTTCCAAGGTAAACACTATCAACAGTTTGTTGTATACCCTGCAGACTTGTTTCTGTTTTTACATATGTAAGTAAAAGTTCTTGTAAGTGACCGTGTAAGTAGATAGCTGGGGACATGTCTTCCTTGGCTTCACAACATGCCGTGGAGACCTTACGTGTGTAGAGCACCTTCAGCGTTCTGATTGCCCAGAGCTGCTCTGTAGTGGGCGTGTGTTAGAGTTTTCCTCTTGTTGGAGATTACATCCTTGCTGGATGCATTCTGGGATGTGGAATTGTTGGGTTGAAGGTTATATACGTGTAAAATTTGATAGATTCTACTAAGTTGTCCTCAAAGAAGACCACCAATTTATATTACTGGAGCATATAGATGCTTGTTTTTCTTTTTCTTTTTTTGTAGTTTTAGTCATACATAACATTCTGTACCACTATTGACAGAACAGTGTATTGTTTTCCATAAGTTTTTTTTTTTTGTGAGGAAGACCAGCCCTGAGCTAACATCTGTTGCCAATCCTCCCCTTTTTGCTGAGGAAGACTGGCCCTGGGCTAACATCCGTGCCCATCTTCCTCTACTTTATATGGGACGCCGCCACAGCATGGCTGACAAGCAGATGCGTCGGCCGGCGCTTGGGATCCGAACCCGTGAACCCTGGGCTGCCAAGTGTGAACGAAACCGCTGCGCCACTGAGTGGCCCCTTCCATAAGTTTTTGTTGTATTAATAATAGTAATTTGTAAATGAGTTCTGATTTCCCACGAGGGGAGTGTTTCATAATTTACCTAGCCATTGCTGAACTTTTAAGTAGCCTCCATTTGAAATAAAGTCATTATAGATAATTCTGAAATGCATGTACTCATGAATGTAGCTTTATCCTTTTAGGTACTTTTCATAGAGTAAGTGGGATTATAGGCTTAAAGATTAGGGATATTACTAGGAAATTATGGTAATATTTCTTTCCTAAATAATTCTGTGTGTCCCTGACTCTTTGATGTGCTGTTTTCACCACAGTCTTACCAGCATTAGGTCCTGTCTACAAAGAGTTTCCTCTTTTGCTAATTTGAAAAGGACAGAATGGTACTTGAACGAAGTTTTTGATTGGCATGTTGAGGTGAAGGAAGTAGGAGAGCCTACTGGCGTGACTGATGGAGTGCCTAAAGGCGGAGGCGGAGAGAGATCTTGGCTTGGTTGAAGCAAGAGGAGTGAGTGTGAATGATATGCTAAGGAATTTGCCATGTGATTTAAGAGCTGATAGGGAGCCGCTGTAGATTTTTGAGCTGAGAATTGACTGAGTTCAAAGATGCCAGTGACTAAGAGTGGGAGGAACTGGAGGTGGTGATCCTGGCTTGAGAGTAGGAGCTGTGGACATGGCAAAGAAGAGGATGCCTTGTTGCTGGGCACCGTCATAAGAAGACTTTGAGATAGAGCCTCGGTGCTACAATTTGGCATCCAAGAACCATATTTAGCTTGTGGCTGCCTCATCAAAGTTCTTCTAATACCAGTCTTGCAGGGAATGTAGTAAGCTGACATGTCCTCTTGCCTCTCCAGGTCCAAGACAAGTTGCTGCTATCTGCATGCCACTTACTGGTCTCACTGGCCACCACTGTGCGGCCCATCTTTCTGGTCAGCATCCCTGCAGTGCAGAAAGTGTTCAACAGAATCACCGATGCCTCTGCCCAGCGACTTGTCGATAAGGTGAGGCCCCAGGGCTACCCTGGGTCCCCAGAGCCATGTGGCTCGGACTCAGGGAAGCTGAGGAAGAAGAGTCTGGCCTTTCGTTTTGCACTCAGAGCTTCTAGGCCATGCCAGCGTAGACAGATGCCTTACCCATGTGGCGCTGACGCCGCCTCAGTGCTCTCGTCGTGCCCTTCCCAACACAGTCGGTGTGCTGATTCAGACCTAAAAACTTCCTCCCAACAGGCACAGAGGTGCTGTTGCTTTGAGAGCTGTAATTTGGCTGGTGTTACGAGAGTCCTCTGCATTCTTTTTGGTTTAAAACAGTCTGTTTTTGTTGTTGTTATATGTTTATTTTCTTAGAGTTGAGACACTCCAGGCCAAGTATATTCTCTTAAAATCCTCCAGAAGGCTCAGGCTAGAAGTTTAAAAACAAACAGAACAGGGGTGGGGTTGGAGGGGAGTCAGCAGTTACTTAAGAGCACCTGGGAGGCGAATGTGTTGCTTCTGACCTGGCACCAAGGGCACATTGATTGTAAGAGACTCTCTTCCCAGCCCTGTTCTGAGGAGCTCCTCAGGGTGTCAGAAGCCATCAGCTGAGGGACCAGTTAGATTCAGTGTCTACAGTGTCTATGATTTCTCCCTCTGTGATGTTTCAAGTACCAGATTAGAGGGAAAGTGACAGCACTAGGAATGATTATTGAGGCTGACTCTGGGGTGTGCTAGACTCAGACTTGGTGTTATTGCCTCAATTTCTCTTTCCTCCCTGGGTTGCCTTAGAGTTGGACCAAAGCCGCAGGCCCAGGTTATAAGAAAGGATCCTGGAGGCCTGAGCTCAGCATGTGCAGTGGGAAAGGCTGTGTCAGGTGGAGCCGCTCTGCTGTCTGTTGCTCTTAAACCTCTGATGGATGCCTTTGGGGGTCTCTTCCAGGCTCAGGTGTTGGTGTGCCGAGCCCTCTCTAACATCCTGCTGCTTCCATGGCCAAACCTCCCGGAGAATGAGCAGCAGTGGCCTGTGCGCTCCATCAACCATGCCAGCCTCATCTCCGCACTCTCTCGGGACTATCGCAACCTGAAACCCAATGCTGTCGCCCCACAGAGAAAGATGCCAGTGGATGACAGTAAGTGGCCCTAGGCAGGGACGGCCCAGGGAACTAGGTAGGGCAGGCCTTGTTCTTCCTTTGTGGCAGATGAGATTGGCATCTGAGGCTCCTGAGGTGAGTTCATCTGCCCATAGTTAGGCAGCTGCTAGGTGGAAGAGTCAGACTCAGGTGGCAGAACCCCGCTTATCTGTGGAGTTCATCAGATGGGTCCACATCTGGGTCTATCTCCTGAAAGCAGGATGCCCCTCTCTTATTTAAAATGTCAAAAAGGAGAAAAACGTCCATTGAAGCACTATTGATGGTGCCTTCCTTGGATAAAAAAATCCTACAGTGATTGTTGATCCATTTCAGATACTTGTATAAGCAGTCAATGCAGTTCAACTCTACACTGGGAAAAATGAATTTAAAAACTGTCTTTTGAAACTGTTTTTAACCTTTCTCCAAATACAAATTCAGAGGCTTTGAAAGAGCTTGGTATATTCACAAATGGCACTTCAAGTTTGATTGTTTATATTAAAGAGGGAGAAAAAAATGAATCAAGAGAACTCAGTAGTTTAAGTAGAAGGCATTAGGTTTCTCTGAAAAAATCTTCCTGAAATAAATTTACAGAAATATTTTAAAACTACAATCTATTTTCATAATAAGAAAATAAGAGAACATTATTGGATGATGTCATTTATAGAATGTCAGCAAAAATACTTTATGAAATGTTAGAAATAGTAATAAATACTCAACATTCTAAAAACATTACTTTTATAATCAGGGACATATGCTCATTGTATACACAGAATGGTATAAAGAAGGAAAAAGAAACTCTTAAATCTCACCAGTTTTAGTATTTTAGAAAGTAACTGTTTTAACTATCTTGTTATTGTCTTTTCCTATTTTTAAATATATTTTATAGTTAACATAGTTGCGTAAGAATGGCTGACTTGCCGAGGGCACACTGTGTGCTAGGTTCTTGACCTGGCGATCTTATATCCATCATCAAGTCTCTGGCTATGCCAGCGTCAGCCTTCAAAGTCTGGTATATGTCTGATCCCAGTTCGAAGTGTTTTACATTCAGTAATTCATTTAATTCTTGCATCACCCTTGTGAGTTAGGTCCTGTTAATTACCTTGATTTTATCCATGAGGAAACTAAAGTGTGTGAGGATTAAGTAACTTGCCCATGGGTTACATACAGCTATTGTGGAATGATGTTTTATAAAGTTTCAGGGTCTGCTTTTCTCACTTTATCTTACATGTACTAATATCTGTCAGTGTAGGCTAGGTTATGCTGCGTGGTAACAAACAATTCCAAAAACTTAGTGGCTTAATACAGGAAAACAATTTTATTTCTTGCTCACAGTTGAGCAGGAAAATTGGTTGGGGAGGTCCTGCTTATTCTAGTCACTCAAGGATCCAGGCTGATGAAGGCTCCATTGCAGTGTGTGCTTACACTGAGAGAGGAGCGTGATGAATTGTGCAGTGGTTCTTAGAGCTCTTGCCTAGAAGTGACACTTGTCATTTCCACTCACATTTCATTAGCCAGAGCGTGTGGTTATATGATCATGGCCTGACTTCAGAGTGAGTGGGAGGTGTGATGCCACTGTGTACTGGAAATACTCTCTGAATATCATTACCATGTCCACAATGAACATAATTAAAAACATGGCTAACATTTGCTGTGTGCTGAGAACTTTATAGACATTATTTCATTTAGTCTCCCCTATAGCGCTGTGAGGTGCGTCTTCTTATCTTTATCCTCCAAGTGTTGAAGTGAAGGCCTGGAAAGTTCCTATCCCAACTTCATACTTTGAAAAAATTTCAAACCTACATATAGTAGTTGAAAGATTAAGAAAATGAACAACTGTGTATCTTTCACAAGGATTCACCAATTGTTAGTATTTTGCCACCCTTGTGTTCTCTGACTCCACACACACTTTTTAACTAAGCCATTTAAAGTAGTTGCAGACATTGACATTTTATCACCAAATACTTGATCTTTGAGAACAAGATATTCTCTTATATAACCAAGACACCATTAATACAACCAGGCTATGTAACATTGTTACAACAATGTTATTTAATACATAGACCACATTCAAATTTTCCCCAGTTCATACCAAAATGACCTTTTTGCTTTTTAAAAATCCAGGATACAATCAAGGATCGTGTGTTATATTTGGTTGTCACATCTCTTTAGTCCCATTTAATATAGGAAAACATCCCTGCTTTTGTTTTTCATAACATGGACATTTTTAGAGTCCAGGCCCGTTTTTTTTGTAGAATGTCCCATCATCTTGTTCTGTCTGATTATTTCCAGCAGTTTTTGGCAGGAATACCACCTAGGTAGTGATGTGTACTTGCATTGCGTCACTTCTGTTTGTCCCATTGTTGGTGATGCTCAGTGTGATCACCGGCCTCAGGCGGTGTCTGCCAGTCTCTCCACTGAAGAGGTCCCCTTCCCCCACGAGGCCTGGCAGTTCTAAGTTGCTCAGGGTCGTAGAGAAAGTGGTGGGGGCAGGAGTCAGACTTGGGTCCCAGTTGGTCTAGATGCTGTGCTCTTCAGCACATGGCCCCTTCTTGAAAGCATTGTTTTTAATGGGTTTTATAACATTCTATTCCATGGAAGTGTTACAATTTACATATTCTTGCTCCTATTAGTATGTATTTAACAGTGCTTTCAGTTTTTCACATGTACATTTCTGTGAATAAATCTCAGCTCTTGTTTCAATTTCCTTACATGTCAGATGTCAGATTTTGGTTTCTTGACTCTTGGCTTTTCCCTGTAAACTGCTTTCCCTGAGCCTAGTGTGTTCTTGGGGAAATGTCTGCCTCAAGCGCAGTTTCCTGGCTTGGTAAAAGTCCCTGTGCTTGTAGTAGTTGTGAGTGAGTGGCTCCTTCAGTGGTATGGGTGGGCCTTTCATTCACTTTGCAGTGCCCCTGTGACCAGCCTTTAGTGGACCCGGCCTTTTGTGAGCCATTGTCTTCTTTCACCCTCAGTCCTGTGAGTGAGGTGGTGTTATCCATCCACATCTTCATATGAGGAACCGAGACTCAGAATCTAGCAGAGTCAGGAGTCAAACCTGATTCCATCTACCTCCAAAGCATGGATTCTTTCTGTTGTACCCTTCTCTTGAAGCTGCTTCAGCCCCCACAGAGGCTGGTGAGCTCGGGGTCAGGGCGATCCAGAGAGTGCTGCCAGGTGGAGGCCGGCTCCCAGCACTGCTCCCATTCCGCCTCTGGAGCTCTGCCAGGGTTGAGTCTGCCAAGCTCAGGCTGAGGCGTGGGGGGCTTCTTGGGGCAGCTGGTGGGAAGCTCCATGCCTAAGGGGAAGAGCAGCCCAACTGGTGCTGGGTAATGATCACGTGCCTGCTGGACCTTCCGATATGCAGGCATTTTGCTAGAGTCATTCTGAATCTTGTCTCTAATCCTCACAGCAGCCCTGCAAAGGTGGAACTCTGGCTGTCCCTGGTTTACTGACGAGGCTCCTGGCCCAGGTGTATGGCCATATAGAGACCATCTGTGGTTCTGCCAGGCTCCTCTGATCTGGGGATTTGCTGTGTCCTCTGAACTCCTGCCTGTTTGCTGGCCACTGCCTCAGTTTTCCCTGTGTGCTCTGTGGAGTCATAAAGTGAGCTCTTACATGAGGGTTTTGTTAGAAGTAGTATATATAGTCAGTAAGTGTACAATGTAATATGGTATAACAACAACAACAATTAGATATGTTGTTGGGCCACAGGCCCGCTAGGCCAAGGACTGCTCAGGCAGCGTATTCCTGCACACAGCAGCAGTGGGTGTGCATGGAGGCACTCCTGTGGGTGACCAGGCTGGGGTCCTGTCTGGAGGGAAGGAGGATGTTTGTGCTGTGTGTGTCCATTCTTGCCTGTGGTAACTACCGTGTGACACTTATTTTCTCACCAGTCTATTCACCGTCTTAGTGTTGATTACTTCCAAGACACCTAACCTGAGGGTACATTTCATTTTTCTCTGTGGACTTGTTTCTGGTGGACAGAGGCAGAAAACTGAGGAGGCGGGCAGGCAGGCAGACAACTGGAGTCCTGACAGTACAAAGGGAAGAAAGAAAGGGACATAGAAAGAGAGATACAGAGATTGATAACTCATTCAAGAGAGACTTTGTATTCCTTTAGCAGAACTTCTGTGTCATTGTCCTCTGAACACCTTTGCAAAGTTCTTCCCCTTCATAGTGTTCTCACTTACTCTACTTTATCCTCAGACAAGTCATAATATGTGCGTTAATCTTGATTTGCAGCCAAAGTGATTATCCACCAGACACTTAGTGTCTTAGAAGATATTGTGGAGAATATCTCTGGGGAATCCACCAAGTCCCGACAGATCTGCTACCAGTCGCTGCAGGAATCCGTTCAGGTCTCCTTGGCCCTCTTTCCAGCTTTTATCCATCAGTCAGGTAGGAGCTGGCCGCAGGCCTCACTGGTGGATGGTGCTGATAAGGACCAGAATAACTGCTTAGCTCTGTAGAGCACACCGAGCCAGCAGTGCAGGCCTTGACACTGAAGGCAGAGGGCAGTGATGTTGATCTGGGAGTCTAGGGCCAAGGCCCCATGGAGCCCTTGTAGGGGCCTTGCATCTGTGATGTGTGGCACTGAGTCATTTGAGGCTTCTTCCCTAGTTTTTGTTTTTAAGTCTTTGCCTTCTCCCGGTCTGGAACATGAATGGATGGGAGTCAAAGGGGCATGATACAGGAGAGAGAAGAGAGCTTTTCCCAATAAGTGCTCCTTCCTTCCATCTGTGGCAAGGCGGGTTTTGCTGAGATGGTTCCCCTCACCCCACTCTGTCACTGTCAGTGTCACTGGTAGAGGCTCTCTGGCTTTCTCGATGTACCTGCCTGGCTCTCATGAGAGAATTTACAGTAGTCATGTAAGTCTTATGAGAGAAAGGTCAGGGGCTTCTCAGTCAGCAAATATTCACTGATTGCCTCTTGTAAGCAGAGTATGTGTGGTTAGGGCCAAAACACGATTGTACAAGATGATTGTTTAGATCTGAAAGTGGAACCACACTAAATGTAACCAATATTTTCTGCAAATAATCCATTTAATGGACCAGGGCCATGCAACCTGAGTACACCCTCATTATCCACTTTTAGCTACTTAACCCCTGACCCAACTGCAGGGATTATTGGTCATAGAGAGAAATGGCTAAAGCACTCAGGTGTTGACCCAGTTGAATAGTTCCATCAATGTGAGCACAAAATGATCCATCTGTAGTGAGAACTTGAACATCGCTGGATGCTGGGCAGTGAGGGAGGCTTCGAGATGACCTTCGTTTCCTATAGTGAGCCACCAGGCAGAGGTTCACTGTACCAGAGCTGTTTTCTTGGCATGTCTTGAATCATTTTTCACTTTCCATCATTGGCTCTGATGGTGGTGGGGAAATTTCTTCCAGCAGGAAGCCTTAGAGAAAAATGATAGTGCAGATTGCAAAAGGAAGTCCATCAAGCGAAGGGCTTCTGTTTACCCCTGTGTGCATGCCTCTGATCACTTGCTTTGTCCCTTTATTTAGACGTGACCGATGAGATGCTGAGCTTCTTCCTCACTCTATTTCGAGGCCTTAGAGTACAGATGGGCGTGCCTTTCACTGAACAGATCATACAGACTTTCCTCAATATGTTTACCAGGTAACCACAGACCTGCTGTCCATGGTTTTCAGGCTCCAAGTGAGAAGTGTGGGACCTGGCTACAAAGTATGGGACGTTTTGCTCCTTTTCTCCACTTGCCACAAGGATTGGTTTTCGTGCTGGTCCCCAGAGAAACATTTCCTTGGCTACGGTGTGCTTTCTCTTGTCTGCAGAGAACAGTTGGCTGAGAGCATCCTCCATGAAGGCAGCACTGGCTGCCGGGTGGTTGAGAAGTTTCTGAAGATCTTGCAGGTGGTGGTTCAGGAGCCTGGCCAGGTGTTCAAGCCCTTCCTCCCCAGCATCATCTCCCTGTGCATGGAGCAGGTGTATCCCATCATCGCCGAGGTATGAGGGCCTGGGGTGGTCCCCTGTGCTGCACTGTGTCCACGACTGGGAAGGGAATGAAATATTGAGGAAAATGCTTTGTGTTGTAAAGCAAATTTGTTAGTTATTTTGTTTTTCTTTTTAATGTCTTGTAATTTTTGTAATTTTATGTACTGTAACTTTTGTAACTTTAATGTGATGTAAAGAATGTCTTTTTACATTGGTTGAGTTAATTGGAACTAGTCTGGTGTAAGCATAGCAGGTTAATTGTCACAAGGTTGGTTAGTAGGTAGAATCAGTCTCCCATGGCAACTTTTATAACTTTAGGTGAATATATGGTTTTCTCCAGCAAACATTATAACAAGTGTACTTTCCTATTAAGAACATTCATGATCTCAAGAATACAAGGTAAGATCTCGGAACCATTCAAAACTTTCATTGTTAAAGGAAAACTCTTTGTCCTTAGAAAACAGACAGACACTCAGCATGACAAGATCCAAACTAAGTATAGATTTAACTAAATTTCATGTAATAGTTACATAAGTAAGAGGTATCCTTTCAACTGCCCAAACTAAGGCTTAAATAAGTCTGGTTGCTTTGCATCATTAAACACACTTGGGCCCTGTAAGGATTCCTGCCATGAAAGCTCGTGCTCTCGGGGCTCAATTTAATTTTAATTAAGGCTGAATTAAATATATCTGGGCCTTATAATTTTGAATTCTATAGAGACATCTGCAATAATGTGACCTGTCATGCTGTCCAGTGACTTAGAGATTTTTGGTTATTAGACAATATTGCTGAGCCTGCCTCCCTCTCCTCTCCTCCTCCCAGAATCCTGGCTGCCAGTGAAAGGAGACCAGCCCAGAGGGCAGTTAGCACTACACGCTGCCTCCCATGGAGGTGTTGCCTCCACCGGAGGTCCTCTAATGCTTCTGTGGTTCCTAAGTGCTCTTTAAATTCCTTTTCTACTGAGGGCAGAGCACTTTTAAGGCTGCATCTTTGTCTTTATGTTCAGAGGATGCCTAAGATCAACAGGTTAGCTGGCGTTTTTTATCCTGGGAAGAGGAACAACACAACTAAGGAGATGCGACAGATCACATCACCTGCTTTCTAAACAGGAAATCCATATTCCTAATTATTTTTCCATTTAGTAGCCTTTTTCCTTACCTTAAAAAGCTGAGTGCTTCCATCAGAAAAAGGGCCCGTTGGCACTGACCCAGGCATTTGGTTTCAGATGTGGCTCTGTCTCTTCCAATGTACTCCTGGTGTGAACTGCTGGCCCAAGGAGGGCTTGATGGGACAGAGTGTGGATGGGAAGCTGACGCTCTGCTTGTGTTACCAGGCGTCTCTTAGGCCTCTTTGTTGCCCTGGGCCCAGGCTGAGAGTGGCTCCCCGAGCCACAGGAAGGGAAGGTTTGAGGGTCTGTGTGTGTCCCCACAGCGCCCCTCACCTGACGTGAAGGCTGAGCTGTTTGAGCTCCTTTTCCGGACGCTCCATCACAACTGGAGGTACTTCTTCAAGTCCACTGTCCTGGCCAGTGTCCAGAGGGGGATTGCTGAGGAGCAGATGGAGAATGAGCCTCAGTTCAGTGCCATCATGCAGGTAACGTGGAAGAGCTGGTGAGGCTGCCGCGTGATCCAAGAGCAGACAGGCCTCATCCTGGACACCGTTGGCTGTCTCGTCCTTAGTTTGCTTCTCTGGCATGTGGTCCCACTTCCTCTAATGTAGCCACTGCAACAAGTACCATTTTTGAAGCCCTGCGGTTTTGGGTCTGAAGCTCAGCTCTACCTCTTAGTACCTATAAAGTTAATGAACCTCTCGGAGCCTCAGTCTCTTCGTCTGGGAAGTGGGGATAGGACTGCCTATTTCAGGCTTTGTGAGGTGGAATGAGATGGCATACACAAGTTCCTGGCACTTGTAGATGCTGGATAGTTGTCAGTTCCCTTTGCCTTACAGCAGTGTCCTCAAGTGTAAGACTGCCTGCATCCCAGCCGCCTGGGGCCTCCTTAACCAGAGGCTACCTGAATGGAGTCCTTGCAGAGGGGCTCAGTGATCTGCAGGTTTTTTTTCTTTTTTTTTTTGGTGAGGAAGATTAGCCCTGAGCCAACATCTGTGCCCATCTTCCTCTATGTTATATGTGGGACGCCTGCCACAGCATGGCTTGATGAGTGGTGCGTAGGTTCTCACCCAGGATCCGAACCTGTGAACCCTGGGCCGCTGAAGCAGAGCATGTGAACTTAATCACTACACCACCAGGCTGGTCCCTGCTCTGCAGTCTTTAAAGATAATTTTTGTACCATATTGGGAGAAACACAGCCCCGTGAGTCACTGCTCCCTTTCAGATCAAGTGTGACTGTTACACCGTAGAGAGAGGCGTCACTGTGGAAGCCTGGGGCAGCCTCCCCTTGCCGGGATGGCCAGGCTGGTCAGTCGCTGCTTTCAGGTGCTCTCCTTGTTCTGCACTCAGTTGTATAACGGTTTTATTCTAAGCCAAAGTTGAAGCAGAGGGATCTTTTTTTTTTCACTGCAAGCTTTTCCTCATAGGGAAGCCAGAGGGATTCTTCCACCCTCCCTCCCTTCAGCTCCCTGCCCCCATGTGCACACGTGTGTACACACACACATGCACGCACACTCCCTATGTGGAGAGTCCTTTCTGGAAAAGCACGTGTCCTGCTTCTGGTCTCTCTGCAGTCCCTTCACTGCGTTCCATCTCCAGTACCCCTCCTGGCCTTGGGTCTGCAGTATTCAAGTGTTGCTCCCCTCCTACCTCCCTCTTAAACTCTGTCCTTTCTTTTAAGACTTCTTTGGCAGACTGGTGAAAGCCACTTTGCAAAAACAGTTTCACAGTTTGGCAGTTTGTTGTGAAGTTAAACATATGGTTATACATGACCTGGCAATCCCAGTTCTAAGTATTTTACCTAAGATAAATGGAAACATATATTCACACAACCTGTACACAGATGTTTTTAGTGGCTTTTTTCGTAATTGCTGAAAGCTGGAAACAATCCAGATATTCATCAGCTGGTGAATGGATAAACAAACTGTGGCACATGCATGTAATGACTTATCCTCAGCAGTAAAAAGGAATATGTTCTTATATAGGAATTGTTCCTAGATATGCTCGGTGAAAGAAGCCAGACCCACAAGGCTACATACTGTAGATTCCGTTCCATTATATGACATTCTGGAAAAGGCAAAACTAGAAGAACAGAATGAGCAGTGGTTGCCTAGGGGTAGGGGCAGCACTGACTGCAAAGGGAACGTGAGGGAACTTTCTGGGAGATAGAAATGTTCTGTGTCTCAATTATTGTGGTGGTTAGATGACTGTATGTGTTGGTCAGAATTACACAATGGCAAACCTCCAAAGGGTGAATCTTACTCTGTGTTACATTTCAATATACCTGACTTTGAAAAGTAAATAAAACCATTGGGCATCGTGGAGATCCCGTCACTGCAGCAGGGATTGCAAGACCCCTTCTCGTAGCTTAGGAGCCCAGGGACAGAATGACAGCAGTCCCCAGCTTATTCTAGGGAAGTGTCCTGCACACCACTGGATTTGCATTTCATTGGCCTCCCCAACTCCTCCCACAGTCACTTTCTGTTGGAGCAGGGCTCTTTGTGTTTTTTTTGGGGGGGGAGGCGGCAGGGGGAGTTCTTTTTGCCCTTGAACTAGTAACTTGTACAGCCCAGAAATTGCAAAGCAGATTAAAAATTTGCTATTGCTTAACCCCAATGCAGAGGCAGCCAGTTGTGAAGGAACCTGTAAGGATTTGTGGTTTATGAGACCTGGCTGCCAAGGAGAGAGCAGCTTACAGAGTGCTCGTAGTTGGCTTGAGGGGAGCTAGGCGAGCTTTGGTGTCTAAGATTAATGAGGTATTGCACTAGATAGATCCCATGAAGGGGTCTAGAGGTTTATTACAAAAGGTGTAAGATGAGACCAAAATAAGAACTGAGGCCCAGTTGGGGGACTAAGAAACTAAGACTACATAGGAGCATTGCAAAGATCTGACGAGACAGGCCAGAAAAATCAAGGCAGTGGATACCCATACCCTCGCCCTGCCATCGGCATGAGGAGTCACTCGCGGAGTGTTGGTTCTTTTGTCGTAGGGTAGGTGCCTAGAAGGGCTGGGTTTGAGGGTGTCTAAATGCTGCTTTTAAAATGGTGCTCATATTTCCTAGGCTTTTGGACAGTCTTTTCTCCAGCCTGACATCCACCTATTTAAACAGAATCTCTTCTACTTGGAGACTCTCAACACCAAGCAGAAGCTGTACCACAAGGTAAGTGCCCTACCTCTCATACAGGTTCCTTCATCAGAGGTGTCACAGGTCTGGGCTGACGACAGGAAGTAAGCTGGGACCTGGACAGGCCCCGGGGCCTGAGTGAGCCCTCATGGCTGTCACTCACCCTGGTCTCTCTGTCTGCAGAAGATCTTCCGGACTACCATGCTGTTTCAGTTTGTGAACGTGCTGCTCCAGGTCCTGGTTCACAAGTCCCATGACCTTCTGCAAGAGGAGATTGGCATTGCCATTTATAACATGGCCTCTGTGGACTTTGATGGCTTCTTTGCAGCCTTCCTCCCAGAGTTCCTGACCAGCTGTGATGGCGTGGATGCTAACCAGAAAAACGTGCTGGGGCGGAATTTCAAGATGGATCGGGTGAGGAGAGACAGAGGCCAGGCTAGAGGGAGGGCAAGTGTGGGCTCTCAAGCCTGGCGCCTGTTCAGTGAGGAGGGGGCAGGCTGCCTCCAGGCGTGGTTTGTACCCCCCGGTGGCTCCCTGGGAGCTCGTGCAGTTCCTAGATGACTTGGTGGCTGGATTGAGGGGCACACGCTTTCCCCCAGTTTTGGCTTCTGCAGCATGTATGTTCTTCTCAGCCACTGGGCCCCAGTTCCAGCCCCAGCAGTTCATGTGATTTGTCTCAACTTCTTTGTACTTGCTGCGCCCCGTCGAGCACATCTCTAACTGGGGCCCAGCCGTTGTTTCCCCATGGGTCATGAGCCTCTACAGTCCGAACTTGCAGACTTGCAGATCGGTCGAGAATATTGGTGCTTGGGAGCGGCATCTCTGGGTCCTCAGGGTTAGAGATGAGACCCTGGGCTCTTCCCAGACCGCGTGAGGTGACCTGCTGCCAGGTCCCGGGAGGAGCCCTCCCTGTACTCATGCTCTTGCCCCCACTGCTGTCCTCCTGGGGAAGGTCAGATGGGCTGTCCGTGCCCGTGCAGCACCTTGGGTGGGAGCTGTGGTGTTGACAGCCCTGGATGCACATGAAGCATTGGTGCTGGTGTGTCTGGGTGCTCACGTGCCCTCCTTCCTGTTTCAGCTGTTGCGTCTCTACTCTTTGCCCAATAGGTCTTCCTGGAACTTTTCCTATGGAATAAGTAATTTTCGTCTTTCTCCACCTCACACTTGATAGAATGACATCTTTTCTTCCTCCTACATCCTCTTGGTGCTCCTGCCTTGACTCCTGCACTTGAGCAGCCTGTCTCCTGTTCTACCGCAGTGTTTAGGTTTACATGTTGCCCCTGTTAGAGCGAACTTCTCTTCCTCCCTCTTGTCTCATCTGTGATATGTGTCAGGATAGTTTCTCCCGAGACTCAGCTCCTGTTTTCCTTTGTCTTGGAACCTTTCTTTCCCTGAGATCTATCTTGTTTTCTCCTAAGCTTCTTGAAGTTCACGTCAGCCACTTGGGTATTTTTTCTTCCTTTTCCTAAAGACCAAATTGTAATATTTAATGATCAGTTTCTAGTGATGTCACAATCAGTCAACTTCTTGATTTAAGGCAGTGATTTTCAAGTCTAGTTATGCATCAAAGCACCTGGAGTGCTTATTAAAAATAGAAAAACTTACTCTTGTGTTCTGCCCAGGAAATCTGAATTTGGCATTTGGAAGTCACTGATTTAAAAGACATCCCTTGGTTTGTTTTCTTGAGGATGAAATAAAGGACTCAGCCCCTTCGGTCAGTCATTCGCTGTGTATTGGAAGCTGGCTGCCTCTCAGGCCCGGTACCAGGTTGTCGGGCACCAGTCCCTCCCTGGTTCCCTTGCTGGGAGGACAGGCAGCAGCGCCCCCTGTTGGGCCGCACTGGGCCAAGCACTTTGCATGCCCTTCTGTTTTACGCCTTCCAACAACCTTCTGAAGTGTAGGTCCTGTTGTTAACCCCATTTCACAGATGAACCCAGGCTCAGAAAGGTCAGCAGTTAGTTGATAGTTACAGAACTTGAATGGTAGAGCCAGGGAGCAGGCTTCAGACCGGGTGTTCTGGCTCCAGAGCACGCATGCAGTGTCCACAAGCAGGGTGAGCCAAGGGCACTTTGAGAGCTTGGAGCAGAGGTGCTGACCTAGCTTGCTGGAGCCAGGAAATAGGAGGTATCTGGGCAGCACTTTTGGAAGAGGCAGGCTTTGAGCTGAAGTTTGAAGAAGCGTAGAAGTGAGTAAAGTGTTGGTGGAGTGGAGGAAAGCTGGAAGTGCCTTCAGCTCTTTTCTGAGCCTCGCCTGTCGTCCGGGGTTTCAGAAGGGATCGCCTTGGCACTACCAGCCAGGCAGGGTGCTGACTGCTCTGTGACGGGCACTGTTGATGTTACCCCGCATTTGTACCTACAATCTAGCATTCCGTAATCCTGATCTAAAGACGAGGAAGTGGACTTCGGACGGTCTCAGAGTGATATGTGGTAGAGTATGGGGTTCCAGCTGCGAGGGGCCTTCTCTATTCGTAGTCTGTGGCCCAGCGGGCTGGGTGTCAGGTGGCATGTGGGCTACTGCTGGTGTGTGACTCTTGATTAGGTAGGGCCTGCACGGAGCCCTGGGTGGAGAAGGATTCTGTGCACATGGCTCGGCTGGCCATGGTGAAGGAGAGGTGTGCACTGGCGGCCATACCGGTGTTCGCGAGCGATTCCAGTCTGGACCCCCTTCTCTTCCTGTCTGTGTAATCTGGGGAGAGTTTCTTATTCTCTCTGTGCTTTCTTCACCCTTAAAATGGGTACTAATAGAACCTGCATCACAGGCTTGTGAGGATTGAATGAGTGAGTGTCTGAATTGCTTGGGACAGGGCCTGGCACATGGTGAGCACTAGGGAAGTCTTAGCTATGGTTCTTTTTCTCCCGCAGTCCCTTTGCTGACACACGATGCAAGGAAGAGTAGAAGTTTTGAGTTTTGTAAAATGTTCACATAGCTCCAAGGCATGCTGTGGGATGGAAGTGGCTGGTAGGGTGGGTGGGTGATTTGGGGTGCTGGGGGGTCAGGCTGCAGCTGTGCCCCTCCCTTCCAGGACCTGCCCTCGTTCACCCAGAATGTGCACAGGCTGGTCAACGACCTGCGTTACTACAGACTCTGCAATGACAGCCTGCCCCCTGGCACTGTGAAGCTCTAGGTGCGGCCTGCTTACCGCCCCGCGGACACGGACTCCTGCCACTGCCACCTGCACCACCTCCACCTCCCACCCCAGATGTCTCCCAGACGAGTCTTGGCCACTCCTCGGATTCTCACACCCTGAGCAGCGTTGCCGGCCCCCTGCCCTCTCCATGCTCCTCTCTTGCTGCCCACCCAGCAGAACTGGCTTCAGGGTGTTATCTCAGCACTGGTTGGAGTGCCCAGGGCGTTTGGAGCAGGCAGAGGGTCGTGTGGCCACGTACCAGGGAGGCACTGGGAAATCCCATGGGGTGGGCTCTGCAGATCGTGTGTTTATCAGTCATGAGGCAGAAACGCCAAGGACAGCTTATGACAGTGCCACCTTCTCACCATTCCACCTCCCCCCGTCCCCGGCCCAGCCGGCTAAGGAGAGACATGTTGTTGAAACTACGTTGGCACTTCTGTCAAGCCTCTCCCTCCTGCCCCCACAATTGCCTTGAAGTCTCTGCTCTTTGTCAGAGATTTGCAGACTCATGGTTTTTTTGTTCTTGTTTTCTCATCATTCCATTGTGATACTAAGAAACTAAGAAGCTTAATGAAAAAATAAAATGCTTATGTTGTTGTTATATAAATGCTGGGTAGGGAGCGTCTCTCCACTCAGAACCTCCTCAGGGCCAGCATCCTGGTGGGGAGTGGGGCAGTGAGGGATGAGTCTCATGTTTGTGCCCTGGGACAGCACATCAGAGGGAGACCAACTTGTGTAGGGTCTGGCTACATCCCACCCTTTTCCAGATAACATCTCTTTAAGCCATGTAAAGACACAGGGTCCCCATTTCTCATATTCGAAGAGGGTGGGGGACTTGGTCTCACTGACAGTTAACCTGGTGTGGAGCTGCCACCACCCGTGCTCCTCCAAGTGTGGGCTCCCACTCCTCCACCTCCCAGAGACTGGATCTGTTCCCAAGATACCCAGCCAGGAATTGTCCCAGCCAGGAATTGTCCCTCAGTGGACTGAAGTCTTGCTTAAGACGGCAGGGAGGAGGAGGTCTCTTGATGGATTGTCTGAGAACAGTGGGAGGGGAGGAAGGGGAGGGCAGGAGAGAGGGCGGAGCTATCTGTGAGGAGTGAGGAATTGGTGGGACTCAGGGCTTATTGGTGTGTCTGAGAGCTGAGGCCTCGTCCAGCCATTCATGTGTGGAAATGGCACTTGTCCTCGAAGTTCCTGGGATAATGGATCAGCAGCAATTGCTGCTTTAGGTGTCACAATGACTGGACAAACAGGACTAGGGTAGGTTCTAATGTGGAATACCACACCTGCGGGAAGAGGTTTGCTCACCTGAAAGTGAGGGTGTGGTGTTCCATGAATGGGGAGGGTGGCCATTGACTTGTTGGTAGAACTGGGACAGGAAGGGAGTTGAGGACCGATGGCTTCTACTTCTGAGGCCTTTATAAGAATCACTTTGGGGGAGGGGGGCCTGGGGTGGTTTTGAAGGGGGTGTGTGTGTGTGTGCCCCTTGTTTCCTGTCAATCACAGATTCTCAGCTGCAGCTAGCCCCACTTCAGAGTTTGGAGAGGAGGGAATTGAAACTCCAATCACTCTTCTGCAGAAAGGAATTAACATCCAGTTATTCCTGGGCTATAAATACCACCTCACCTGCCTGCTAGGGAAGGCCTGGAGTGCTGTCTATGCCTCTTCATTATGAAAGCGCTTTTTGAATGCCTAGAGATGGAGGCAGTGAGGGGATGATTCTGTCGCCTGGGAGCCTCACCCTTGGACAGGACCCAAGGCAGGACTTGGGATGGTAGAGGAAAGGCTGTGGGGAGTAGGATGGGCTGGGAGGGAGGGTTTTTGTTATAAGACTGATGGGCATGGCACCAACTGTGTGGGTGCTAGTGAGCTCCCAGTCCTTGGAGGTGTGCAAGTAGAGGCTGGGAGGGAGGTCAGACAGCTCTCTGACTGGATTCCTCTTGTGCGCAGTGCCTTATGTAGGGCCTGGCACAGAGCCAGCCTTAGGTGTAGGTGGAATTGGGTAAGTGCACAGGCCCTTGACAAATCCAGAAATTGTCTTTGCATTCTGAGGAGGGGGATTGGGAAGGGATGGAGATGGACAATAGGGAGTCTTTAGGTCAGTCTCGGCTGGGGACAGATAAGGGCAACGGGTTTTCAAAGAAAGTGGGCTGCTTCCTCTGCTGCCTTTGAGTGTCAGAAGGTTGTTCTGGCTCTGTTCTGGGGCCCATGTCCTGCTTTTCCTCTGCTTTATGGCATGGCACTGGCTTTGGGAAGGGATATGATGAAATGTTTATCTTTACAATTTCTAGCATTTTCCTCCACTGCCTACCATTGGCCTCATGCAATGGAGGGTCGACTTTTTTTTTTTTTTTTTTGGTGAGGCAGATTGGCCCTGAGCTAACATCTGTTGCCAATCTTCCTCTATTTTCTATGTGAGATGCTGCCACAGCATGGCTTGATGAGTGGTGTACTTCTGTGCCTGGGATCTGAACCCGCGAACCTTGGACCACTGAAGCGGAGCACGTGAACTTAACCACTATGACACTGGGCTGGCCCCTCAACTTTTTTTAACAGCTTTGTTTTCCCTCCTGACTATAAAATGTTGTAGAAGAATATGTAAAAAACACAGAAAACTAAAAAAGTCATCTAATCCCACTGCCCTTTGCATTTCTCTATGTGTGTGTAAATATGTATGGTTTTGCTTTTCTTTCCTTTTTTTTTTGTAAAATTGAGCTCCTGTTGTTTTGTAGTCCCCTTTTTAATTTACCTAACATGTTATGATCATTTTCTTAGGTTATTAAATATTCCACTAAAACACGTTTTTTAATAGCAGATGGCATTCCATCATATGGCTATACCATGGTTTGTCTGCAGTTTTTCTTATTACAGTGAACATCCTTGTACAAACATCCTATGATTGTTTCCATAGGTTCAGTTCCTACACGTGAAATTGCTGGGTCAAATGCTTTTGAGGCTTGTGATAGATATTGCTGGGGACTAATTTCTATTCTGAAAAAGGATAAGAGTTACAGACTTCAGAGTTGCAAAATGTCTCAGCTTTAAGGCTCCGCTGAGACCATTTGACCAAATCAACCTCTGATTTTGTGGGTCTTGGGGACTCAGAGGCCCGGGCCCCCCAGCTGGCTAGTGGTGAGGCCAACCAGGCCTCCTACCTACTTCTGAGCAACATCATTGTCCCAGAGTGACATCTCTGCAGGGCAGCTGGGACCAGGGAGAGGAAAGGAGCTGATAGTTCTAGTTGACTCCTTGAGCCTTGACAGGAACCACGATTGATGGTGGTTCATTAATTTAACAAACATTGTTTATCGAATACCTCTATAAGCCAGGTGTTGGCTGCAAGTGAAGGACTTGGAAATTAATAAGACAAAAAGCCTATGCCTGCAAGGAATTCACAGACCAGTGAGGAGACAGACAGGTAAACAGGTGTTGCAGAATGGTGTGCTAAGGACTGTGATGGGGGTTGGGAGTCCAGGAAATGGACAGGGATGTAGAGGGAACTGGGGGAGGGCTGAGGACCAGGGGAGGCTTATTGCAGGTGACATGGTCTGAGCAGCTCCTGGAGGCTGTGAAGGAACTCACCAGCGGGCAGCTGGGTGGGGAAAGGGTGAAGACACAGGTGTGATGGCGTCTTGAGGCTAGCAAGCAGGCCGGAGCTGACTGGAGACATTTGAAGATTGCCATGACGCTTTGATGGGGAAATGGGTAAGGTGACTATAATTTTTTTTCCAAACCAGGATGTGTTGAGTAAAAAGAGACATTTTAGCAACAATTCTGGGACAACAGGTATAAACTGGGGCTGTGGTCTCCCTAGTCCTCGAAGAGGACGTCTCTGCCTCTGTGAGGCTTGTCACGTGGAGGACGGGAGAAGACGCAGTCGCACCGGCATGCTTCCCCTCAACTTCAGGTGCAGCAGCCGCTCGTCAGGAGGAGCCAGCTTGACTGGGCTCACGTGCTGAGACAGACAGATGACGAGCAGTGTCTTCGTGTGGCACGCGTCTTGGTGAATGCAGTGTGACCGCTGGGTTATCTGTGGGACCAGCTCTTGGGGAAGGCAGGGGTTGCGTCTGTGTCCCCACTGCTCGGTGTAGGGCTTGGCAGGTGCCCAAAAGTGTTGAATGTGTGAGGATTTTCCAGTTTTATCCAAATGGGTTTTTCCTCACAGGAGGAAGCCTGGAGTCACACTGAGGTGTCTTCTAATTTTTAACATAATGAAGACACGTCCTTGGTGTCTGCTCAGATGCCGGGCCTTACCTTTCAGGGCTCCTTGGGGAGCAGCACTGGAATGAACGCTCTTCAGAGAAGGATTTCTTAGCTCAGGGACCCTTTTCCGCTCTTGCCTGTCTGCATCATTTAGAAACATCTTTAAAAACCCACGTGAATTAATTGGCTCAGACCCTTGGAGTTGGTGGGTTTCATAGCAGACATATGGCCTCCCAGCCTTGGGTGGTGCTGGCCAGAAGCTGGCTCTGGTCCCGCAGGGACCCGGAAGGGCCTAGGTGCCAGCCCGGGAGGGGGCGGGAGGGTGGAAAATTAATTATATAAATGAAACATCAGGCAGCTCTGCAGCCTGACATAGGTCAGTATTTTGGCAGCAGGTATATTTTCTTTCTAAAAATAAGCTTAGTTTTAGCGTTTTTTCCCCTTTATTGTGGAAATAATACATGTTCCTTGCAGATAAACAGAAGAAGAAAAAATTTCGTCTCCTAAGTCATTTCATAACGTGTCAGTGGGTGGCCTTCCAGACCTTCCCTTGCGTTTATGTACGTATGCCGTCCACACACGTTTCAGTGGGAGTGAGATCATGCTCCACGTGTGGCAGCGTTCTGCCCCCTTGGGCCTCTCTGCACATACACGCTTTTTGATGGGGCACACGACCCCTAGGGACCCCAGCTGTCCTTGGCTGTTGTAACCTAAGCCGTGACTGGGCCAGTGAGGTAGACACAGCCTCTTGAACACTGGGAAGTAATCTGGGACCTCGTCTCAGACCCACATTGGTGTCTGGAGCTGCCCTCGGGGGCTGAGGCTAGAGACACGTCCTGAGGTGTGGCTCCTCCCTGAAAACTTGAGACAGATGCCATGGTCATTCTTGGAGCCCCTGAGGAAGGCATAATCCCCATTTTTCACAGGTGGAGCCTGTGGCCACTGCAGCCTGCCCACGCGCCACCTCTCCCCTACCCAAGGCCCCATGCGTCTCAGTGGAGCTGATGATCCCGAACTCCCCGGGGTCTCGGTGACCTTGTTTCCTGCCTCTGAAGGGCGCTCAGGGAGAAGTGATTCAGGCTCTGGAGAAGGATGTGCGCAGCATCTCAACGTTCCCCTGACTGAGCCTGCCTGGAGAGGGGCCCGGAGCCCTGAGGAAGCTCTGGGGGCTTTTATTACATGAACGGTCTGTATCATGACATTTCCAAAAGTGGTTCCGGCCGCCCCGCTGCAGCAGAAGACAGGCCGGCACTGCCTCCCAGGTGCAGCCCGGGTTTGCCTTCTGCAGGCACCTGCCCCACCCTGTTAGGTTTCCCCTGCTTTCAGAGCAGATGCTTTCAGGTGAGATCGGGGCTCAGTGAAGGGAAGTGACTTGCCCAGGGCCACAAAGCAAGGCGTTGGCAAAGCTGGGGTCCAATTTTAGGTCTGCATGGCTCCAGAGCCTGCGTTGTTTCTGCTGTGCCAGTGCACACGGAGGGATCAGCCTCGTCTGAGCCACACTGGGGAAACCTCAGTGAGCTGAGGGCCCGGGAAGCCCATTCCATGCTCATGTCAGTCATTCCGAAGCTCATATTCTGATAAGTCAGGGAGACAGGACATTTCTCTCTGTTCCCATTGAACTGAAGGACACGACATGGAGGCCCAGAGGGGTTATGTGGCTTGCCCAAGGTCACACAGCTGGAAAGTGGCAGGGTGAGAATTCAAACCAGGTGCATAGTATTCCAGATTCTGCTCTGCTCCCTGCAGAGGTGCTGTGGCTGCTGTGCTCCGTGCTCTGCTTCCTGACAGGGCTGAGTGGAGGTGCTTTGTGGGTGGAGCTGCTGGAGGGGGACTGGAGCCTGAGCTGGCTGTGGGGAGAGCGGGAAGTGAGAGTTTGGGTTTCCCCATGTCTGCTGGGTCCCATCCCTTTCCCTTTCTGGGCCCTGTCTCCTCTCAGGGCATGGCGGGGCCCCCAGCCCGTGCATGTGAGGAGCGGGCCTGCTTCCTGGCGCACAGTAGGGCTCCATACCTAGTTGGTTCTGCTTCCACTGGTGGCTTGAGAGCTGTTTGCAGAATCCCGTTTGCAGGTGACCCAGGTGGGGCTGCACTTCTGGGAGGCCCTGGGCACTCCCGTCCGTCTCTGAGTGCAAGGCTCCTAGGGGTTTCTCTGTGGACAGTGTTGTGGAATTGAAGGCCAGCTGTGTAGGTTTCTGTTAATATGACGATGCGTGTCTGACCCACCCTCAGCTCAAAGGCACGTGTCATTTATGCATCACTTGCCTAGTCACTCTTTTTGTCTGTCACCAGACATTTGCTGAGGGTCTGCTCTGTGGCGGGTACTGGATCGAGAACTAGGCATGAAGCACAGATAACACGTGGGTCCTGCCCTCAAGGGAGGGGAGGTTCCTGCCATGTGCTTTACATAATAATAGTTACACAAGTGTGTATGTGTGTGCATGTGCGTGTGTAGGGTGGTGGACAAAATGTACTCGTATTCTGACCTGACTCAGATGTGCACAAAATGTACCTGTTTCTGTAACTGATCTCGTTTTATTCTGGAAAGCTGTATTTTTTAAAACTGTGCCCATTAAACAGAAATAATTCTCTCCAGATTTAAAACGGGCTCTTCTGGGTAAAATAGTAAAAGTTCAAACTTTAGACAGGCCTTGTGAGAATTTCAAAAGGCACCTCTTCCTCCAAGCAGGTGTGGCTCTGCACCAGGAGAGTGGAAGGTGGGCAAGCTTTCAGCACGCACTCGCTCCCTCAGCCAGGCCTTCTTGGACAGTGAACAACCTGCACAGCTGTCCATGGTGAATTTGTCAAACTCCGCATTGAAACTGTCTTAAGAGGTCTCCCTTCCCCCTCATCCTTCCTTTTTCCAAGATGACTTTGGGGGAGGCAGCTTATGTCTTTATGGGGTTGGAGGAGGGACATCTGGCCCTTGTTTTGGACTTTGGATCCTCAGCCCAAAAGGCCATTATTAGATGGGCATTGTCCCCTCAGGATTGAATACCCCAAATCGACTCAATCCTGTGTCTCAGGCTAAGTGCGCCTGCAGGCCTCACCTCCAGCCTGTACATCTGGCCTTTACCAGTCCCCACCAGGACACATGAGGTGAAATATTCATAAAAGTTGTCATTGGCACCTGAAGCCTCCACCTTCCTGTTGGCAGAGCAGAAAATCAGAACGAGTGGGCTTGAGGTCTCGGTGCTGTTTGGTGCCACAGCAGATAAGTGGTGGTGGAGCAGCCCCTGCTTTCCCAGCCCTCCCAGCCTGGGGGTGGCTGCTGCAGCCAGTCTCCCTCCCTCCATGTGGGCTGTTGCCCTGAGCAGTGTGGGGTCCCCTTGCTTTTGAGCCTCAGCTTTCCCCCCACCATGGGAACTGGGCCTTGCCCTCCTTCCCTGGCTTAGGTGACTCGGTGGCCTGCCTCCAGTCCACCAGGCCCTGGGGGATGTTGGGCTTTTCCCCAGGGGTCCAGCTCTTCCAGGTAACTCTGGAGAAGCCGTGGCCCTAGAAAAGGGAGTTGGCAACGAGAAGTGATGTCAGAGGGGGGCAGAGCCAGGGCTCGGACACAGATGGGCATCAGTCCTGCTGGTTAGTCCTTGGGCCACATGCCAGTGCTGCCCATGGGAAGGCCTCCGTGGACACCAATGAGGAGCTTGACCAATGTGGCTCCCAAGGGGTCTGGTGCTCACTGGCCGGTCTTCCATCCAGCAGTTTGGACGTGGCGACAGGTGACGGTCCTCTTCCTGCTCCTCAAGCTCTGTCTTCCCTCTCCCACTCTGGCCCCTCCTGCCCACCACCTCCCTCCAGTCTCCTAGGGGCAGAGTTTTGGGGTCAGTCCTGGACTTGCATCCTTGAGGGAACAGGAGGCTTGTGCCGGCTGGGATGCCCGAATCAGGGAGAATCAGGTATTCACTTCCCTAGGGAGGGGGGTGCTTGATCACCATATCCAAATAGTCTCTCACCTTTCAGTGCTGACCCGCAGGACTTGGTGAGAACATTAGGCTGCTCAGGGAATCCTCGATCAGGCTTGAAGCTCTACCTCAAGGAGCTAAACTCCAGCCACTCACTGGTCAGTTTCACCTGCCTCTAGAATCTCGACGTCCTCCACCACGCTCTGCTTTCTACTCCAGGATGCAACTTTACTCTCTCCCGAATTGGAACCCGAGGTGGGCACATCTGATGGTGAAAGGCAGGCGGGGACATGAGTATTCCCTTCCATGCTGGGGATGTGGGCTCGTAATGTGAGAACGTCCCCTAGTGAGAATATCCCTCCAGACGCAAAGGCTATTTACAAGACGGTGGCCAGCTGCATGTGCGGCCTATGCCCACTAGATGGCCGCACAAGGATTTCTGGATCCCTAGGACTCCTGCAGCTGACCCACCCACAGACAGTCCCCTCAGGGTAGGGTGGGCAACAGTGCGAGGGGGCTGGCCTGGGCCTTCCTGGGGACCCCACCCTCTGTCTCTCTCCCAGTCCCAGGTCCCTCTGGAGTTGCTGAGGCAGCCAGAGAGGTGGATGTCTGGGAGCTTGGTGGAAGTCAGAGTCCATCTGTCCTTGCTGAGGAGGCCAGGGTCTTGGGAGTCAGACTCAGGCAGCTCTGAGTGCAAGTTCACACGCTACTGCTTACTGCAGGGCCAGACCCTAAACACTGGAAAAAGTGTAGTGCCAACCCCCCGCACCCCAAAGTAATTTAAAATAAAAATAAAAATGAGTCAATTTTACCTCAATAAAACTAGAAAAAAACCCTAAAACTTAAGTCATAGAATGTTTCAATATTTCAAAGTGATGCTACACTCGTATGTAGGCTGGTTTCTCTCTCTTGTGCTTCTAAGCACAGGTCAGTCAGCATAGCTGTGTGACCTCAGGCAAGTCACTTATGCTCTCTGGTCTGCAATCCTCATCTGTAACGTGGAATTAGTATGAGTGCTCCCAGGGTTGTTGAAGGAGCACATGAGATGACGGGTGTAGAGTATTCGTCTTCAAGCCTGGGTCACAGTAGTTGCTCAATAAACAGTGGTCCTTAGAGTTGTTATTGATATGGGGCTCCTTTGGGCTTTGGGGTGTGTAATCCACGGCACTGGAGGCCTGGTTTTGGCCAGTCAGCAGCAGTGAGGGGTGACTGGGGGTTCAGCTGGTACTAGATCTGGAAAGGATGGAGACAGCCTGAGCAAAGTGTCTACACACGGGCCAGGTGTAGACATGAGGCAGGTATGAGGAGAGGAGACTGTCCCGGGCTGGGCCCCCAGTGCCCATCTCTTGGCATCCCCCCATGTCCCTCCTGCACTCCTCAGACATCGGCCCCTGGGAGAGGCGGATGGTTATTCTCGCTTTCAGGGGCAGAAACTCAGAGACGCTCAGAGAGAACCTGAGGCTTGCCCTGCATCACAGCAGAGTGGGATCGCGAACCCAGGTCTACGTGGTGGCCTGCTAGTCAGCGCTCTCCTGCCACATCTGATGCAGACAGGGCTCTTCCTGAGCACCCCTGCCCCACAGTGCTGGCCCTGGGGTCCTGGGGTCTGGGCAGGTCCAGGGGTGCTGGCGGACAGTGAGGCTTTTCCTATGGCTGCCTCCTGCCTCCAGATCTTCTGCCCTCTTCTACCCGCTGCCACCCTTGGGACACACAGCCTGTGACTTTGACACATGCACACCCACCTCCACACACACACAACCCCCACACACATGCGCGTGCACACACATACACATGCCTGCACACACACCTGTCTGGGAGAGCAGGAACTGTTTGAGGAGGCAGAGAGTGCATGACCTCCCCAGGAGGTATTGACACAGCCTCCCTGGTCACAGCCAAGTCCAACGCCCTTGTTGCACGGCTCTGGAGTCTGAGGGCAGGGCGGGAACCGGCAGATGTGAGAGCAGGGTCAGAGCAGCATTAGAACCTAGAATCCCCCCAGGCTCGCAGTTCAGCCCTCTCCGCTCTGCCTCTGCACGCCCCTGGGAGAGGTCACCATGGCAACGGGGTGGCTGCGGTGGCCCAGGTCAGTGGGAGGAGAAGGCCAGAGAGCTAGCATTTCTTGAGCACTAAGTGACTGGTTTATTGGGGCGTTTAACCCACTGGGGATAAACGTGAAAAGGTTTCATTTCTTAAGAAATAAGGAGAGAGCATAGTTATAGACTCAGAATTCTGACTGCCTGGGATCAAATCCTGGCTCCTTACCTCCTGCTGTGTGACCTCAGCCAAGTTTCTGAACATCTCTGCCTTGGTTTCTCATCTTTAAAATGGAGATAATATTATAATGATTAATGTAATAATAATGATATTATAGGGTTGTCATGAAGATTAAAAGAGAGACTAAATCGAAAGCACTGGAGCTGTGCCTGGCACACAGGAAGCAGTGTGTGTTAGCTGCTGTCATTGTCATTATTTTATTTTTATTATTCACGTAAGTGCCCTGAAGTACACTCCATCCCTCAGTGCCGGGTTGGCCAGATCCCACAGCTTCTGGTCCTTTCTGTCGTTGGGATGGTCTCATTTCAGTAGCAGGCTCAGGCCCACTTGTTTTCTATCCTCGGTCTTTGATTCCGAGCTCGTCTCCTCCCCTCATCCTCGCTGCTTGAGCGTGCACACCTGTGGGGGTGCCCGCAGGCTCTTCACACATCTGTGTCAGGCTCTTCCACGCCTTCCTTATCCCTCTCCCACTTAACTGGCTCCTTTGGGGTTGGAGGTACGGAGGTCCCTGATGGGGCCCCACATCAGCCGTGGAGCAGAGGCCAGCCTCACCCTGGATCTCTGTGGCACTGCACGGGCCCCCACCGTGGGTCAGTCCTCAGTGGTTTCTCCACGTCGGGAGTCCGCACCATCTCTCGGTTCTGTGGTTCCCGGAGCGGTCCTGTGACCCCCCCTCTCCTCCTCTAACCTCTACTGGGGACATAGGGAGTCCTTATCCACCCTTTTGAGGGCCACAGAGAAGAAAGTGATTTCTCCTAGGTCTCCTCAGGCGCACACCACCACAGGTCCCCCAAATCGAGATCAGCTGTGGGCCTGGATCCCTGCAATGGGCCCCCGACTTTCAGAAGTCTCTGGGCCAGAAATGCCCCTGGGGTCCAGGTTCCCAAGGGTTCCCTCAAACTCCAGGGGCCAAGTAGCCCTGGGTCGTCCTCCTCCCTGTGCTTGCCCTTTGCCTGTGGCTCACAGCTCCTCCCACTAATGAGGAGGAATTGACTTCCTGCCCCTTGCTTTTGGGTTTGGCCCTGTGACTTGCTTTGCCCAGAGGATAAGGTAAAAGTGACAGAGCGTCGGTTCTGAGCCTAGACCCGCAGAGGCCTCGTGCTTGTCTCCTTGCACCTCTGCTGTTGTCATGAAGAGTAGGCCTGGACTGCCCCACTGGTCCCAGGAGGAGGAGGATGGACACATGGAGAGGAGCCAAGGCCAGCCTAGATCAGCCAACACTAGACAGCTGCAGACACCTCAGCGAGCTACCAAGCTCAGCAGAGCTGCCCCACTGAGCCCAGCCTACACCCCCAGACAGGCAAGCAGGCCGAGCCGAGATTGGCAGACCCCAGCCAACCCTCCGACATGAGAGTGAGCCCAGCTGAAGTCCTAGAGCTGCCGGATGATGCAGCTGAGACCAGCTGACCCCAGCCACCCCCTGGACATGTGAGAGGGCCCTGTGGGATTGGCAGAGCTGTGCTGGCCCGCTCGTTCTAGATCATCCAACCCCAGTAGGCTGCAGATTCCTGAGCTAAATAAACATGTGTGTTGTATGCAGCTGAGATTTGGTGACTCTGTTACGTGGTATTCTCATGGCCTCGTTAACTGACACACACCCCCATCTCCTACCCCACGACGGGAGAGAAGGACTGAAAATAAAAATGCCTTCCTCACCTCCACAGTCTCCGAGGAAGCCCTCTGCCCATGCTTCTCTCTTGGAGGGGCACCAGTGGGGGCCCGTGGAGTCTCCAGCTCAGCCAACATCCAGCTGGCAGATGAGATGCCAGTTTCCCCTTCTTGCAGGCACCCTGGTCTGTCTGTATGATTCTCACAGAAGCTCCCTCCCTTTAGAATGTGGGATGCTTGAAGCTTTTGTCCTCAGCTTTGACCTTAGCTGCCAAGCAGGGACAAAACAGGAAAAAAATCCCACTGGGTGGCCTGTTACCTGAATATTATCTTAATTCACCTCTGCTGGGTCAGTGGGACCACCCCCCCACTTTACGGGTGAGGAGACAGGATCAGCGATGGTAAATGACCTGCCCAAGGTCATAAGTGATGGACCCAGTATCCCAACATAGATGTGTCTGACATTGGAGCCCAGGCCCTTAGACACCATGTCCTGCCACATCCTGTGGAAAAGAATCTCAGCTGGGCTGGTGGAGCAAGAGTCCTCTCTGGCCACCTCATGGAGTCTGGGCTGAGATGGGCCTGGGGCTTCTGGAAGAAGCTCTTCAGAGCTCCTCTTCTGCCTGCCTCCCCTAGTCCCCCAGAAGAGCAGCTGCTATACTTGGGTCAGGTTTGTGGGTGAGGGTGGGGCTCCTTTTGCCAGAGGCAGAGGAAGAAAAGAGGTAAGCAAAGGTTGCTGTGGCTGCCTGTCTGTCTCTCCCTTCCTTCTCCATCTCTCTGACAAGCATTCGGTGAGAATCTGCTACATCCCGGGCTCCGCTCTAGGCATGCGGGACTCCACAGTGAGCAGGACAGGCCTGGTCCTCCCCTGGTAGCTGGTGTTCTAGTGGAGGAGACAAAACAGATGGTAAATGAACAGTTGAATGGCTAAACATGGCCATTTCGGATTGTGCTAAGTGAAAGCGACCGTGCTGGTGATGGGACACGTACACAGTCACAGGAGTGAGCACTTTTGGATGAATGGTCGGGGGGCCTCTCTGAGGAGGTGACCTGGAGCTGAGACTGGATGAGACAGCAGGAGAGCTCTTCAGGCAGAAGGAACAGCAGTGCAAAGGCCCCGAGGCAGGAATCAGCTGGGTGTGTTAGAGAACAGAAGGAAGGCCAGCGTGGCTAGAATTTAGAGGGCAAGGGGAGAGTACCATGAGATATTATTGGATTATTTAGATATGTATGTGTATTATTTTGATATGAATTTTAAACAATAATTGAAAATCAACAATAGTACGAAACATATTCCCCAATCACCAACACTGCCCAGGCTGGGCTGATGTCCTGCCCCAGCTGCCTTGTTTGGAAGGAGTCTCAGCCCTTCCCTTCAGCAGCCTTTGCTGAGGCCTCCGTGCCCCCCACCCCAAACTCAGGCGGCCTAAAAGCTCTCCAGCCCCTTGGCCCCGTAGAGAGAATAGGAGACGAGGAGGCGGCTCGGTGTCTGCTGGCGCTGGCCGGCCTGGCACGGATCTCACAGGACAGATTTGCTCATTGCCCACCAGGGGCCTGACCGTGAAGACTGCTTTCTGTGATAACTGACCTCCTTGGAAGTCAAAGCCAGCAACCAGCAGGCCCCTCCCGAGCGCCTCCAGAGCCGCCTGCTGGTGGAGAAACGCCTTTGCTCTGCAGTCCGGGCGAGGCTTCTTTCCGTCAAACACAACCGTCCTCCCTCTTCCTTCTAAGAAAGCCCACGCGGAAGTGCTGTGAGGAACCGTGGGGCTTGGCCTGGAAGTAACTCTGAGGTCGCAGCTCTGCCGCTCACGGGCTCAGTGACCTCGCACCTCAGTTTACTTATCAAAATAATGGGAGGAAGGATGTTGATCATAACCTCTGCAAAGTAGGGCTGTGTGGGAATTGACTGAGCTCGTCTGCATCAAGCACAGGTACATAATAAGAACCGCAGTAGGAATAAGTAGGAAGTAGTCCTCTTATGTGGTGAAGGGCCCTTAGCTGATGGCACCCAAAGTCATCATCATTCTCCCCTCCCCATCCTGCTCACACCCTCCAGCGCACGGTGTCCCTTCTGCTCCCCGCAGGCGCCACCCTTCCTCCTCTGTGGCCTCTGCGCTTGCTGTTCCCTCTCCCCGGTGTCTGCGTGGCTCACCACCTCACTGCTCTGGGGTCTCTGCTCAAGGGTGTGGAAACAGCCTCCTCGCCACCCTCCAGCCCCTCACCCACTTTAGTTTCCTTCACAGCTCTTATCAACCCCTGACCTGTATGGTTTCTTAAAATTTTGAGTGAAGGGGTTGTCATTAGTCTTCCTTCAAAAGAATGGAAGCTTCTGGAAGGCAACCACTTGTAGTGGGTTGAATGGTGGACTCCGGAAAAGATATTTCCACATCCCAGAGACTGGGGCCTTATTTGGAAAACGATATAATTTTTTTTTTGCAGATATAATTAAATTAAGGATCTTGAGGTGAGATTATTCTGGATTATCTGGTGGGCCCTAAATCCAATGACACGTGTCCTCTGAGAGACACGCAGAGAAGGTGGGATTCAGAGACTGGAGCGATGCAGCCAGAAGGAATGCCGACAGCCAGCAGAAGCTGGAAGAGGCAAGGACACGTCCTCCCCGGAGCCTCCGGAGGGAGCGTGGCCCTGTGACACCTTGACCTCAGACTCTCCGCCTCCAGGACCGTGAGCGCTTGCGTCTCTGTTGTTTTAAGCCCCGGTTTGTGGTAATTGGTTACGGCAGCCCTAGGGAATTAACACACCTCTGTATCCCAATACCTAGAACAGGGCCTGGAACGTACCAGGGCAGGGGCGGCACGTTTCTCTGGAAAGGGCCAGGTAGCAAACACTCGAGGCTCTGCAGGCCGTCTGTCTCTTGCCACAACCCAACTCTGTGGATGGGGCATGAAGGCAGCCACAGACAACACGAAAATGAATGGGCGTGGCTGTGTTCTAATAAAACTTTATTTGCATTTCATATAATTTTCATGTGTCACAAAATGTGATTCTTAGTGTGAGTTTTTCCCAACCATTTAAATATATAAAAACCATTCTTAGCTCATAGGTTGAACATAGACAGGTGGAGGGCTGGATCCGGCCCTGGGGGCTGTGGTTTGCTGCTCCCTGTAGCAGATGCTCAGTGAGTATTTGTTGCAGGAGTTTGCCCAGGGGTGGCAAACTCCAATGGCTGCTGGGATTAGGCCGGGAATATAAATGACGAAGTAGATCTCATGTAAGACAACTGGGAGTGGTGGGGACCGGGGCAAGGTGGGGAGACCATCTATCTTAAAGCAATTACTCCACTCCAGCCAGTTCTGCCAGCTGGGACTGCAGGCCCAGTGCTGGCAGGTTTTTACATTGTTCCTGAGAAGCTGAAGAATCCAATTGTTTTCATGAAATCTCCTGATTTAAAACCTTGGCTCAAATTAAAAAAAAAATCATGCCAGGATTTTCCACACATTAAGCAGATATTGTTACACCCGTCTTACAGACGGTTTAGAGGGGCTAAGTTGCTTGACTAAGAGCACACAGCTATGAGGCGGCCAATCTGGGCGTGGGTGACCTCACAGCCTTCCAAGTGGGGGCCCTGTGTGGCCCATTCACTGGGTGGAGGGGAGGGGCTCAGAGGGTCTCTCCAGCTGGCAGGGCTGGGTCCCTGTCACCTTCACTCAGAGAGGGCAGGAGGTTGATGCTCCGGTTCCTGGAGGGAGAAAGCCACACGTGACCCTCCCCCATGGCTGACAGAGAATCGGCTGGGCACACACACCCAGGTCTGACGGAAGCAGCTGTCACTCACGTTGGCGAGGGAGGCAGCCCTTCTGCAAAGAAACTTCAGGAAAATGGATGTGGCTGCTGTGCCTGTGTTCTTAGGGGCTGAGAAAGCACTTTGCATGCGGTTAGTGGACTAGACAGCCCCTTCTGCAAATCCCGCTCCTGTCAACCACCCTCCCACCGCCCCATACAATTCCATCAGAATCAGCGACTGCTCTGGTGGAGAAGGATTTGCTCTTAATGAGTCTGCCCAGAATTGCCTTGTTTCCTTGGCGTTGACAAACTATATCCCTTAATAAAAGTTTCATGACTCAATTTAGTGAGGGAGCCAAGTAATCCCAGCCCCTCCTGCCCTCGTCTCAAAGATTATCTCTGGGTGTTGGTCTCAGGAACATTCCCCGGTTTGAGACAGGCGCTACCTTCGGGGCATCACCCACCGAGATGGCCAGGGTGCCTGGGGCAGAGGGAGCCACCCCACTCTCTGGGCAGGTCTCTGCCGTTGCCTCTTCCACCCTCTCGTGGAGGTCACTGGTCATGTCGGCTGTCCAGAGTTTGTCTGCATCTGCCCTCGTCCCCTATGGCGGACTGTGCAGACAGACCAGCCCGTTGCACTGCGCCCCTCCTATCCAGAGGTGGGGTCTACTTCCCCTCCCCTACGTCTGCGCTGACGTGCTTTGACCCAGAGTTTGCGTGGCAATGACCCGGTGTGAGTGTCCAGGACAGAGCCTGAGAGGCCTTGCAGCTTCCAGCTTTGCCTTCTCAGGCCCCGAGACGGCAGTGCAAACAGAAGCCCTTTCAGCTGACCAGAGGGGAGGGTCTGCGTGGAGGAGAACCGAGGCTCCCCAACCCACAGTACCAACTTCCAGATGTGCGGGGGAGGTCATCATTGACCCCCTCCCCCTGGTTGAGCCATCAGAAGGCAGCAGCCCCTGAAGGCTGCCAGGAGAGAGGAGCACAGCTGCTCAGATTCCAACCCCCAGCATCGTGAGAAATAATCATTGCTGCTTTAAGCCGCTGACTTTTGCGGGTTTGTTACGCAGCCATAGATAACTGTTAGAGGCACCTCTCTCAGTCTTAGCCGTGATGTCTGGCAGGGACTGACCCCAGACACAGCTCAAGGGTGGGTCCTGACTGGCTTAAGCCAATCGGAGCATCTGCTTCTCCCTTTCCACAGTGAGACGTCAGGAACACTTTGCTGGGGCTTTCCTGAAAGACAAACCTCCCGCCTGCTCGAGAGAGAGCTGGTGTGGTATGAGAACGTGAGGTCAGGAATCCAGGCAGCCATCTGTTGCCTGGGGAGAGCCTGGAGCTTTGGGTGGTTTCCATGTGGAGCCAGAGGGCAGAGCGATGAAGCTAATGCCACAGAAGGTGAACTGCAGTAGGCTGAAGAGGACCCAAATCTTTGATGTCATCGAGCTGCTAGATCAAGCCACACCTAAAGCAAGACCTCCCCTGGGCTTTTCAATTATACTAGTCAATGGGTACCCTTTGAATGGGTTAAGCCATCCCAAATGAAACACTTGCCTCCAAGGTATGGCACAAGTACGCCAAGGGATGTATCTATAGATTTTTTTTAAGAAGCCGGGGCCTGTGTAGACAAAGGAGTATGTTAACAGATGTACATTAGAGCATCATTTCTATTGAAAAACCAGAAATAACCTCACAACAGGAGATTGCTTAAGCAAATTATGGGACATCCATACAGTGCAACAGTGCAGCCATTAGAGTAGAGGCCGCCAGATCCAAATGGAAGCCTTGACTGTGTCACTCATTTCCTGTGTGACCCTAGGTGAGTTATATAACTTTTCTGAGCCTCACTTTCTTCCTCTGTAAAACTGGTACAGTAATAGTGCCTACCCATAGGATTTTTGTGAAAATTAAATGAAATATCTGAAAGAGCTCAATGCAGTGCTTGGAACATTCCTAAATATTTAATTGTCTTTTATTATTAACATCTAATGACATTGGACAGTGATCACAATATGATTTCAAGTGTAAAAAGCCAGATACAAAACTGAGCATGTGGTGTGATTAAAATTTTATAAAATGTATGTAAAAATCTGCATTAACACACTGAATTATCCACCAAAATGAGTATCGAATAATTGTGAAATTATAGGCAGCTTAAAAATTCTTTATTCTTTTTTGTATTCTCTAAATTTTCTATTTTTATAATCAGAACACATTTTTCTAATCAGAAGAAAAAGCTATTAAAAAGGAAGGAAGGAAATATGGAAGGAAGGAAGGGAGGAAGATGGCTCTCGGATGGTAAAACAATTCCAAGAAGATAAAGAAGTACGTTTTCTGTTGATGGGTGTTGGACTGTGGACCAGGTGGTGGGCAGCCTCTACGTGGCCCCCGGTGGCCTACTTTCCGTTCTTCACACCTCTAAGTACCCTCTCCCACACTGGATAGAACTGACCTGTGTAGCCCATTGAATATTATGGAAATGACAGTGTGTGACATCGACGGCCAGATCATGAAAGACATCACAGCTTTCACCACGATCACTCACCCCGAGGAAGCAGCTGCCATGCTGTGAGGATGCTCAAGGAGCCCCATCGAGAGGGCAGCATGGCAGGGATCTGGTGCCTTCTGCCAACAGCCAGCGTGAACCTGTGGGCCAGCCATCTTGGCGGTGGGTCCCTCAGCCCAGTCCAGCTTTCAGAGACGGTGTCCCTGGCCGACATCTTGACCGCAACCTCACGAGAGACCCTGATCCAGAACTGCCCAGCTAAGCCAATCCTAAATTCCTGGTTCAGAGACACTGTGAGACAATAACGATGTTGTTTTAAGTGGCTGTGTTTGGAGTAATTTGTTACACAGCAATAGACAGAGAGAGGAGCCCGTATTTACTGAACACGTGCATTGTCCCAGGAATCCCCACACCTTTTCTCATGTCATCATCTCGACATGAGCCCCTTGATGAACGCTCCTATTGCACGTACTGTGAGTCAGGTACGGTTTGAAGCATTTCATATATTACTCATCTAATTCTTACAGTGACTGTATGAGATAGGCTGTTAGAACACCCATTTTGCAGATGAAGAAACTGAGATGTAGAAAGATTAAGTGGCCAAGGTTGCATAGCGATCTCTCCTGGTGGGAGAACCAGGATTTGAGCTCAGATGGTCCGGCTCCAGGGTCTACACTCCTGCTCATCGTGCTATTTCCCGAGAAGACCCAAGGCCCGTCAGTGGGAGCAGCTGCCTGTCCTTGTGAGTTCCCTTTCTCTCTTCCTCCTTCCCCATTGCAAAGTAATGTTTTTATAAAGACATATTTTGTTAACATCTCTGGGACATATGTTGGGGACTTCTTCTCTTGATGCTCTTCTTAAGTCCTCTCCTATATACTTTGTTTTCAAAGAAGCTTTGCAGGTTCTAGTGGGGAGATGCCTCCAGTTCACCTCTTTCCATCTTCCTGGTAACCCGGCCTTGAGGAACTACATGCCTGGGGTCACCAGTAATTCCCATCTGGTTCTTTCCTCTTTAAGGACATGCCATGTACAGGTCAGCAGAGAGAGGACTTGGGGCTGGAAATGTGAGAGAAATAACTAGAATACAGATGTTCACTGTATCAGTTAGCTTTTGCTCCAGAAATACTATATAACAAATGACGCCCCCGCCCCCCTGCCGCCAGGTCAGTGCCTTGAAGCAACACTCATTCATTTGCATAGACCTGTGAGTTGGTTGGTTGACTGATCTAGGCCGGCCTTGGTGAAGGAGCTCTGGTGGTCTTGGCTGGGCTCGGTCACATATCTGGGAGTCAGTTGGGGGCTGTCAGTCAAGGTCCTCCTCTTGGGGCCAGCGGCTTAGGTCAAGTGTGTTCTTATCACGGTGATGACAGAAGTGCAAGTGGAAACATGGGGCCTAGACTGGAAACTGACCCATCAACATCTCCACCTTATTCTATTGGCAAAGCAAGTCACATGGCCAAGTCCAAAGTCAAGAGGCAGGGAAGTAGGCCCCGTCATGGTGAAAGGGCACTCCAAAGTGACATGGCAAAGAGTGTGGCACAGATATAGAAATAAACACCAAAGCCAGAACAAGCAGCCCAGGCAGGAAGGCCACAATAGCTTCCAACCCCACTGTCCTTCTCCAAAGCCACCGAGAGGACTGGCCCCGCCTTCTCCCAGGGCCGAAGTTCCCCTACCCCACAGCCTGGCTCCCAGGTGTACAGGAGGGGCCGCACCGAGTCACAACCATCCCTAGCTCCCCTGCCCTGCAGGTTATGACCATTTTAGAGTGAGAAACAATAGACTAGTAGTTCCGACATAGTTCCGACATTCCAAGCACAAAAACTTGCTACAATCCCTTTGATTTACAGCCCAAATCCACCTCCTTGCGTGCCCATCCTGGGTTCACTGTGTGAACCCCAGCCAAGCCCCTTCCCAGGTCAGCATCCCCTCGAGGGTGCTGGGCAGGCAGTAGATTTTCTTTTAACAACATCCTTAACCTAAGGAGGGGGCCCCATCCCTCCCACTGGGTTGAACCCAGTGCTCGGCTCGCCTCACTCTTGGGGAGGCAGGAGTGGAATAATTCTCACTCCTCCTCTTCCCGTTTCTCCCTGCTTCACCGACTTCACCTATTGTAATGAATCCTCTTTTGATTCCACAGATTTCCTTTCTGGTAAAAAACTCCCGGGGCCAGCCCCGTGGCCTAGTGGTTAAGTTCAGCATGCTCCACTTCTGGGGCCAAGGTTTGTGAGTTCGGATCCTGGGTGCAGACCTACACCACTAATAGAGGACGATTGGCATAGATCTTAGCTCAGGGATAATCTTCCTCAGCAGAAAAGCAAAATCAAAAACCAAAACAAAAAGAAACTCCCAACACACAGAATGGAGTTGACCACTCAGTTCAGGGTCCCTGGAGAGACCCCTTCCAGAGGAGGAGGCTGCCGGGCCAAGGTATCCTGGGCCACTGGAATTGGAATCACACACCTGGGTCTAACCCGAGCTCTGTCATTGACCTCAGGCAGGTCACTTCTCCTTCAGCCTCCGTTTTCTCATTTATAAAACGGGCGATATTAGGGCACCTGCCTTACAGGGCTGTTGCAGGGAGTAAACGAGGTCGCGTGTGTCAAGCTCTGGGTACTCCGTGTGGCACTTAGTGGATGTTCTTTCTCTTTGCTTTACTCAGGAGAGTGAACCAATGGAGGGACGTCGGGCAGGTGTGGAGTGTGTGTGTGAACATCTACACTGGTTCACAGACTGTGTGGTCAAGATAGGGGCTCCAGCAGACGCGTCTTGGTCGTAAACCTGAGGGAGACAAGAGCTCAGCACAGGAAGGGTCACCCTTTTCCACTGAGCTCTGTGGCCCTCACCTTCCACCAGAGCGTGGGACTTGGGCGTCCCTTGCAGCCTGCGCTGAAACCACAGGCTGGACTCAAGTCTGCTGGAAGCTCACGTGTCTCCTGGGTGGTGGGGGAGCTCTGGTTCCCAAATTTGAGGGTCCCCATGTTCTCACACTGCGGACCCCCCCTTTGCCAGTATCATCTGTCACAGTCACAACAATAATGTCCTAAGAACGTTTTCCAATTGAGCTCTCCTGGTTCTGCCACCTCTGTGCCTCAGTTTCCTCATCTGCCAAAGAGAACTAGAATCGTGCCTGCCTCCTAGGGTTGTCTGTGGATGTAATCAGTTAATACGTGTGAGCCTGCTCACACGCTCCTGACACAGATCCAAATTTTCTATTATTATATTTATTATTTGTATTATCACTACTGAAAACAAGGCTTTTATGTAGAAGACTCTTCAGTGATACTTTCTTATGAGATGGGTGTGACCCTGAGGGTGACTTAAAATAACTGCTGAGCCTGAAGACGAGTCTCATGTTTTTCTTTTGTGAAAGAGACAAGTGCACATTCGATGACCTCTTCTGGGGTGACATGTGACTGTCAGCTATTTGTCGCCCCCAAATAAAGCATCTAATCTGTTCCTTGAAGAGGAACGTGATTTTTCTTTTTGCTGAGGAAGACTGGCCCTGGGCTAACATCGTGCCCATCTTCCTCTACTTTATATGGGACGCTGCCACGGCATGGCTGACAGGCAGTGCACAGGTCTGTGCCCGGGATCCGAACCTGTGAACCCCGGGCCACTGAAGTAGAGCACGTGAACTTAACCACTACGCCACTGGGCCCGCCCAGGGAAAGTGATTTTTAAACAATGTGTGAGAGACTGCCACTGCTTTTTGAGAGAAACTCACGTGTTGGAAAGAGCATTTTGAAAGCAGATGTTTGAAAATGTTTCCGTTGTTATGAGCTTTTACTGGAAAAAAAGCAATGAAAGTATGTTTCCCTTAAAAACTCTCTAAGTCTGCACACTTTAAGAACTCGAAAATAGAAAATTCCAACCAATTTCAAAATCTTCCTAAAGAAAACTTTTAGGGGGTTTTGAGTCCATTTTTAAAAAATACACAAATACCCATCTTCTGATTTGTTTGCAAGACTAAGTAATGGACATCAAGGAAGATGGATGGATATTAGCCACATTTCACCAAAAGTGGTTCCCTCTTTTGTGAATGGAACTAAAATATGAGTATTGATATTTAGAAAGAACAGCCCACGAGGCATTTGGATTTGTAAATCTTTGTACAAATCCAGATGTTAGTGTTGTTTTCATCTCTAACAGCCACTCAGATCAAGCATGGAAATAGCCCTACATAGAGCCAGACTCTTGAATCACTGCAGCACAGAGCGTTAATCCACACTTTTCAACAAATAAAAAAGAAAACACGTGCCATTGCATTGCTAGCAGTAAAAAAATATCATTAAGAATGTTTAGATGAAAGCCAAAAGGTCTGTTATACTATTAATAAATAAAATGAAAATATTTAAAAGTAGTATTTATTTAATCTTTATGTCATCCTTTAAAAATCTCTCGTTTTTTGTGTATGATTTATACTGTTCATAATATATTTGTGCATCATTATGGAATTTACAAATATTTATACCCAGTTGGAGACCTCTGCCCTTAATCACTTAATCGAGTCCCAGGTCCCTCTCCCTTCGGGTCTGTCTCCTGGCAGGATTAGCTTCTGGGTGGTGGGTGGGTGGGCGCGCGGAGAGGGGGCTTTCTCCCTGGTCCCAAGAAGCAAGGCCGGCAGCCCCGCTCTCGGCCCCTAGGGGGCAGCAGAGGGAAGCAAACAACAGCTTGGAAAGCTCCGCTCAGAAAAACAGCCCGAGGAGGGCCGGCTCAGGAAACCCCTTAAAATATTTGTTTTCTCTCCAACCTCCCTCGTCCTCCCTCCTCGGGACTGGACCAGCTACAGACGCCGGGGACTGAGAAATCCCACTGAGAGCTGGGAACAAGGAGGGGAGTCAGTGAGCCCCATGCTCATTTGGAGTTGGGGGTCTTCACCTGGATGCTTGATTCACCCGCAGATGACAGAGAGTCGGCCCCTGGACTCTGACCCCTGCCCTGCTACTTCTTGAGCCTCAATTTCTCCAGCTGATCTAGTAAGAATTCCATAAATGTTCAATAATGTTCTTTTGGCCAAAGTACCTGACATGCAGTTGGTGCCAAATAAATGTTCATAGACTCTGACTTGAGAAGTGACTCTTTCTCATCATGCTCTTCATCCCACTGAGATCTTCCCTGGTCTGTCACCCAGAGGACGTTGCAGCTGATGATGGGGCCAGCATGAGGTCCGAAGGCCACCTGAAGCCCTTTTGTCCTCCCTCTCCTCTCTGGCCGGCCCGTTTTCCTTCCGTCCCAACATTGGAGCCAAGGCTGATTTGCTGGCTACCATATCGCTGTGGTTTCTGAGAACACTTTTGAGTGATGTCTTGAGTGCTTGTGTGCTGGGGGCCTTGTTCTTGGTGAACTCAGCAGGGTGACAAGTTTGGGGTTCCTTCCCATCGCTCAGAACAGGCTTCAGCGCTTGGCATGGACCTTGGTATGAGCTTTCTGACACATCTCCAAGATGTCTTACCTCTCACGCATCCACCCTGCTGGCCCCCTCAGTGACTTTCCAGAAACACAGCCCTGGGCGTGTCATGCTCCTGCTCTACGGTCACCACTGGCTCCCCATCGCTGATGGAGTCAGATCGAAGCTCCCGGCCCAGCGTTCAAGGCCGCGGGATAGGAGCTCTCCTCCACGCCCCAGCACTCGGAGCTGCTTCTCTCTGCATGCCCTCCGCTCCAACAGGCTTGCTGCTGGGCTCTTGGTGGAACCTCTCCCAGCAGCCTCAGTTTCCTCATCTGTAAAATGGAGGCAGCTAACCCCTGAGGGTTGAGAGTGACAGGAGATGGGGGACAGTGTGTGGAAAACTCCTGTGAGGAGAAGACTCAGCTCGTGTTGATGTCCCTCCCCCATCCCTTTTACAGATGGGGAAGGTGAGGCTGAGTGATAGGTGTGGCCCTGGAAGAGCCTGGATTCAGATTCAGACCTTCTCCCCTCAACCCAGCGAATCTTCGAACACTTCCCAGCTCAAATATCCCTCCTCCACGAGGCCCCCATTGCTCCCTCCTGCGTCCTCTTTCCTTTCCTCTCCCGCATACACCACCATCTGCACTTATCGAATTTAGTAGCTGTTTCCTTGTTTATTAACGTCTCCTTCTCCGGAACATGAGCCCCACGAAGGCGTGGACCTGGTCTGTCTTGCTCACGTAATGCCTGGCACAGAGCGGGGCCCAGTAAATACTGCGTGAATGGTTGGAAGAGCTACGGCAGTGTCAAGAGCATCGGCAAGGAGCTCCAGCTGATCACTTCCTAGGGAAGTGGGCTCCTTTCTCCTCCAGAGAACCCACCCCTGGGACTTCTTTGATTGCGCAGAGCTGCAGCGGCCCCTCCTCCCCAGGGAATACTGGCCCCGAGCAGCAAGCAGCTTCGTAAAGATGTCAGCACCGTGAGGCCGGCTTGCACCGAAACCCTGGAGTGGCGTCTTAACCAGGGAAGTGAAGAGGGTACCAGGCTGAGATACCGTGGGAGTCAGTGTTTAAAAAACCTCACCGATAATTGGAAATTGGCTAATCCCCTGCTATAATCAGGGGGGCCCGGAGGCCCGGATGCCCTGGTTCCCCGAGTTCTGTTTTGAAGCTTTAGGAAACAGGAAGTGACTTAGGAGGCCCAGAAGCTAACAAATGTCTTTGTAGCAGCCGACTCTAAGGAAGAGTGGAAAGCGAAATTCATTTGGGTCATGTCCTTTCAAAGCATAGTCATATTTCCTGAAAAGTGTGAATTTCATTATTAATGGCAATGATTTTTCTGGTCAATTTGGTTGAATATAAAAAAGTGCACAATGACCAACCGTACAGCCTGATGAGTTTTCATAAACTGAACACACCTATGTGACCAGCCCCAGAAACGCCCCCCTGTGGCCCCTCCCAATGTCACCATCATCCTGACTTTTAACACCGCAGATAGGTTTGATCAGAAATGTTTTGGGCCTTGATTCCAGGTTCTCAAATTCGAATGCCCCCAGAACCCCCCCAACAAGTATCCCTCACGATGGAAGGTCCCAGCGGGACTGTGGCCTCAGGTGCCTCCTGTACAGGGACGTTTGCCAGTGGGAGCCAGGCAAAAACGCAGGCCCAGGGTTGGCAAGTAATTTGATCCTGCAAAAGAAGCCTGAAGTCTAGATTTTTATGTGAAATCTCATGATTATTGAATGTTGGCAACTCATGAAAATTTAACATGCTGTGGAGGCCAACTTCGTCCAGGCCAAAGAAAACAAGCTTATGGGCCAACCTGGCCAGAAGGCTGCCAGTGGGGGTGATCTTGAGGGGCCCCCAGGGAGGAGACAGGTGTGAACACAGACGTCACAGCTCAGGGGTGGGTGACAAAGGGCCGGTGTGGGGGGCGGGGGTGGGGCAGGCTGGCTGAGGAGCCATGTTTAGCCGGCACTTTGAAGGGCACAGGGATAAGCAGAGTACAGTTCCCGGGCAGAGGGAGGAAGGGGCGGGGCCTGGAGGGAGAGGTCTGGGCCGGGAGAGGTCAGGAACTGCAGTGACTGGTGCGGCTGTGGCAGTGGGAGGGGCGGGCACAGGGGATGGAGATGTGAGCAGAAGCCCCTCTCGAAGGACCTGGAATGGCATCTAGACGTTGCCCTGGGCAGGCAACGGGAGTACTTGGGGAGGTTAGGCAGAGGCGCGTTGGGCTGATCTCTCTGCAGCAAGGGTGGGGGAGGGGAGTTGGGTGGGCTGGGGGGCAGCGGGGAGACAGGAGGCCTTGGCCTATGGCAGTGGCCAAACAGAAGGGAACCAGGGGCTTGGGCCCACATTTCTGGCCTCCTAAACATATCCCCCCCACCCCCACAAAGACTCTCCTTGACCAAACCTGAGTTGCTGCTCTGAGCCTGCTTCTCAACCAGCCCTGGCCTTGGGCTCTGAACTTAGGCCAGTTTAGCGAGAATCCCTCACCCTCGAAACCCAATCCAATTCCTCATCCCCCACTTTCGACGTCTCACCCACCCCGGGCTGCCATCAGCAAGAGTCCTGTCAAGTCGATGTAACCAGAATCCCCAGCCCTGATGTCTCCTCTTAGGACTTTTCCATCCACTGACCCCCACCTGCTCTTGGCTGTAAATCCCCTCTTGTCCTCGTTGTATTCAGAGTTGAGCCCCATGTCTCTCCCCTGTGGCAGAACCCCCACTGCAGCGGTCCCTTGAATAAGGTCTGCCCTACCGTCTCTAAGTGTCCTGAATAATTTTTCTTGAACGCCTGTCCACACCCAAGGTAATTCCAACTGTATCACTGTTTGAAGATGAAACACCCGTCGTATCCAAGGGGCTGCTAATGAGCTTGCACTCATTCCAGGAAGGGTGTGGGGACACACGGCGTGGCTCCCTCCAGTGGTGATATCTCCACCCCGTGTCCTTATCTCCAGTTTGAATACAAGGCCCAGCACAGAATCAGTCAGAATTTCTGATCTTCCCTGCACCCCCCGGATCTGCTCCTCCCAAGGCTTCTGTCTGAGCAAATGGCAGCTCTGTCCTTGCCAAACATCTCAAAGTCGTCTTTCACACCCCACGTTTGATCCTTGAGCAAATCCTGCTGGATCTGCCTTTAAAATCAACCCAGAACATCCACTGCCATTGCCACTGCCCTGGTCTGAGCCGCTGGCATTACTTGCCTGGCTTCACTCACTAGCCCCTGGCAGGTCTCTGTTCCTTAACCCAGCAGTCAGAGTGGGCCTGCTATACTCTAAGTCAGATCACATCTCCCCTCTGCTCAGAACTTCCAGAGGCTTCCACCCCACTCAGAGTAAATGTCAGAGTCCCTGTAATGGCCTACACAGACCATGTTCTGTCCCTTCCCCCATCACGTCTCCTACATCGTTTTCTTCTACTCTTCCCCTGCCCACTCAGCTCCAGCCACACTGCTCTCTCATTATCCCCCTACCCCAGGGCCTTTGCACTGGCTGCTCCCTCTTCCTGGAACCTCCTTTCCCAGGATATCTCCATGGCTTGCTCCCACCCTCCTTCAAGTCTTTGCTCCAATGTCCCCTTCCCAGTGATGTCTCCTCGAAGCCCTGATTTAAGATCACAACCTGCCAGCCTTACTTCTACCCGCTCCTTCCTTTATTTTTCTCCCTGGCTCTTAACACCAGCACACCCTACAAGGCACTTAGTAATGTTTGTGCTATCTCTTTTCCCCACTGCCAAGCATCCAGTGGGTGCTCAATGAGTGGAAGAGTGTCTTAGATGGAAATTTCAAACCCCTCTGTGCTTCCTCTGGGTATTTCTTAAAAGAGTGTGGTCCCTGAGACATTTCTCTTGGGCTGTCCTGGCTTTGACTGCCCAGGACAGGGTTCCCAGCCTTTAGGTCCTCTAGTCCCGCCCCCATGCACACGAACCACTGTTTCTAGCCCGTATCTGTGGGACTGGTTTTCAAATGTGTACAGATACTCGGATGATGAATATTGCACGCTTGTTTAAAAGCGATATTGAGATTCCTTGTAGCTGTTTGGCCATGATATATTTTCTCTGTCAACCAATACCCTCAACACCACCTTTACTGCATGGAGGTCTTCCTCCTCAAAATGGTTGGGAACGCCTTGCCTAGGGCCAAAAAAGGGATCTAATAAACAAGTCTGGAGACCCTTGGTCATCCTTCATACAGGTTCCTGCCAGGGACGTGGCCCACAATTACTCTCACCTGCCCCCAGGCAGAGTAGCAGCAGCCGACAGAGGACACAGGCTCGCCCACCAGAGTAAGGCGATTCATAATCCGTTACCCTTGAATTCTGCAAGCCCTGCCACTCCACAAGCTGGGGGGTGTAGGAGCAGTTCTCAGCTCAGGCAGAATTCAAATGAGCTCTTGCAATCAACATGCAATTAATTGTTGCACACCCTGGGCATCGAGCACCATGCGCCGTGCAGGTGAAGGGAGTTCAGGGAACATGGTCATCTTAGGGCGGAGGTGGGGATGGGTGCTCACAGTTGGGCGATCCCGCTTTGCACAAGAGAGCCTGAAAAGGTTTGTGTGAATTTGGTCAGCTGCTCTTGGTTCAGATGTTATTAATAGTGGCTAGCATTTATTGAGCACCTACTGTGTGCCAAATGCTTTTTACAGGCGCCATCTCATTACAACAGCCCAATGTTCCTCCCCTTTTTATAGATACGGAATTGAGGTTCGGAGAGGTTAAGTGATTGTTCAAAGCCCACAGCTGATCAAGCCCCAGATTTGCCTGACTCCAAAGTCAGTATTCTTGACCATTCTGCCCCCACCCCAATCTTAATGATTTGGGGTTGGCAGCCTCTGTGGGGCACCCCTGCCTGGTAACTACAACTTTGTGTCCAGTGCGGGACCTCTTTCTGTCAGGCTGCTTTAAGATTTCAGGGAGGGATGGCCTGCATGGGGAAGCCCCATTTGTCATACCCAACACTGCCATCCTGTGTGGGGCACTTCTTTGCTACCCTTCCTGCTGTTCCATGCCATGATAGGAGCCCTGGGGACTACAGCTCCATCCTGCCAGGGGAGCCCTTCCTGTTGGTTCACACAACACAAGTCCCCCTGGGGTCACAAGCCCTCAGACTCTGCAACCCCGCATTCCTGCTGGGGCACCCCTCCCGACTGGTCCCGCGACTCCAGGCTCAGCCTGAGGCGCCCCTTCCAGTGCAGCCTGCAGCTCCTTGGCTGTGGGAAGCCCAGCAAACTCCGCAGCTCAGGCCCTTTGGGGCTCCTTCCTGGGGCTCCCTCCTGGGGGGTCCTGCTGGTCCATGCCCCTCATGGGGAGCCCCAGCAGGCTCTGCCCTCCTCTCCCGCGGTCGGGGACCCTCTGGGTCTCGAGTGGGACGCCCCCTCCTGCCCGGCTTTGTTGCCCCACGTTCCCGGTGGGAAGGCTCTTTCTCCGAGAGCGTCTTTCTGATATTCTCCTTGCTTCCCAGACCCTCAGAAAGAGGTGCGAGTCTCTTTCGGGGGCGTTCCTTCTCTCCGGGTCTCCCGCCCGCGCCCGGCGTGGGGCGCCCCCTCTCCCCGTGAGGGCGGGCGCCGGAACACTGTCGCCGGCCGCCTGCAGGTGTCTCCCCACGGAGGGGCGCGCGTCCCTGCGCCGTGGCCGCTGCCAGGCGCCAGCGGCTCCTCGCCGAGGTGCACTCGCGCTCCGGGCTCCGGGCGCGCCGGAGCCGCTCCGCCGCCGCCGCCCGCCCCCGGCGCCCCCCGCGCCGCGCCCCCGGCCCGGGGGGGCCATGGGTCCGCGCCGCCGATCGCAGGCGCCCGAGCCCCGGGGAGCGGCGGGCAGCGGCCGCTGACGCGGGGCGCCGGCTGCCAACTTCGCGCGCGGAGCTCCCCGGCGGCGTGGTCCCGGCGGCGCGGGCGGCATGAAGACGAGCCGCCGCGGCCGAGCGCTCCTGGCCGTGGCCCTGAACCTGCTGGCGCTGCTCTTCGCCACCACAGCCTTCCTCACCACGCACTGGTGCCAGGGCACGCAGCGGGTGCCCAAGCCCGGCTGCGGCCAGGGCGGGCGCGCCAACTGCCCCAACTCGGGCGCCAACGCCACGGCCAACGGCACGACCGCCCCCGCCGCCGCCGCCGCGGGGAACGGCCCCCCTGGCGGCGCGCTCTACAGCTGGGAGACGGGCGACGACCGCTTCCTCTTCAGGAATTTCCACACCGGCATCTGGTACTCGTGCGAGGAGGAGCTCGGCGGGCTCGGTGAGTGAGCGGCGGGCGCGGCTCCGACTTCCCCCGGGCCGCGCGGCCCCGGCGGCCCGAGCCCCAGACCCGCGCTCGCCGCTCCAGGCCGGGCGAGGGGCCCCGCGCCGCCGCCAGGACGCGTGCCCAGCGCTCCGCAGGCTCGGCCAAACGTTCGGGGGCGGGGAAGGCGCGTGGGGCAGGCCGGGGGGTGCAATGCTGGCGTTCGGGACGCTCCGCCGTTGCAAGGCTCCTTCGGAGCGCCAGGCGCCTTTGGGGACGTCCCCGCGTCCAGGGGAGGCGCGTCTCCCGGGCACCCACCCCAGCTGCCGGGCGGAGGGGCGCGCGTTCCCTTCCGCGTCAGAACTCGTCTCCATGCTCGCCCCCTCCCCCCCTTCTTTCGCGAGGCACCGGCTGCCTCCCACCCACCCCGTCCCGCCGGGGGGCGGGTGCAGGGACTGTCGCTACGAGCCGCCCTGCCACCGCAGATCCACAGGGCCCGGAGCCGAGGGGGTCATTCTTCTACCCCATCCCCAGCCCGCGCTCAACCGCCCGCAGACGGGGCTTGGGAAGCTCGGGAGTGGGAGCGGGGCAGTCCGGGGGGTTCCGGCAGGGAGCCCTTCGGTCCTGGCCCCCGCCCCGGAGAGGACGCGGCGGGAGGGAGAGGAGGCAGGCGGGAAAGCGGGAGCGCTCGGCGAGGCTCCGATCCGAATGGGGGGTGACTTTTCTGAAGGCGGATCAAACTGCTCCCTTTGCCCGCACTCCTTCCTGTGCCCGCTGGAGGCAGCCAGGGCGGTGGTGAGCGCCCCGGGTACAGCGAGGCTACGGCGGGGCTCGGGGGGACCGCCTCCCGGCGGCGGTGCCGGATGCCTGGGGTGCCGGTCCCCACCGCCCGGAACCTCCGAGTCGATGTTGCTCCCAGTCCAGGTGTGGGGACCCTCCTGCGTGAACTGACCTCTTTCCCCAAGGTTAAACCTCCTCCGGGCATGCACAGCTCTTTGATGTCAACGTGGTAGAGTGTGAACTCAAGTGTGGGGAGTGGGCACGACCCCTAGTTTGCCCGGAATAGGCCATTGGCCTAACCGGTTTGAAGGACAGAGCAAAGGTGTAAAATAAAGGAGGCCGCTCCCTCTGCCGGGAACTCCCTTCCCCACATCTTCCCTGCCCGCTCCTCCTCAGCTCCTGCGAGCCTTGCAGCTGAGGCAGGTCCCCGGAGAGGACCACCCCCTTCGCAGGTCTCCCTGTCCTTGCATCTCATCACCACCTTCGTCTCCCTCACTAGCTTATTGCCCCTGTCCCCACAGGATGTCACTGTGAGGCAGGGCCCGAGCCGGTCCGTTCATCGCCGTCCCCAGCCTCTGGATAGTGTCTAGTGCATAGTAGGTGTTCAGTACATGTTTGCAGGGTAAGTGTTGGATGGGCCTGGGGACGACGAACCAGAGGTTTCCTGGGGTGCTGCCTGCTCTGTCTGCCTCTGGGGGTGCCCGACTGAACTTTTCTGTGACCACCTGCGCGATGCTGGCTGTTTGCCAGGACACTGGGTGTCTGAACAGGGCCCCGCCCCAGACCAGTTTCACCCCATCAGACTCACTTCTGGTGTGCACTCGGGCCTCGAATTCTCACTTGGGGAGGTAATAAACAAAAAATTAACCTCAAAAGGCATCTTGGCTAAAATTACCTGCTTTCCACTCGGCGCCACCCTGACCTCTGCCCCAGAGGCCTCATCACGCCTTGTCCTGGAGCACAGCCACGCTCTGGGGCACAGGTCCTCACACATCGCTGTCCCCTCTCACCGCGTTTCTTCTTTGTAGAAAGGCAGCCTCCTCGTTCCTTCCTTTGTGCCAGGCTGCATCTCTGGAGCGGAGTTGTCCTGTCCCCGCCCTCCCTGGAGGGCCCGGCCCTCGCGGACCAGCTGAGCTTCTGAATTATTTGCGGCCTCTGCTGAAGGTCACGGCCCGACTCTGGCAGTAGCTCACCCCGGGCTTGACACAGGATGTGTAAGCCTGAGCATTTTTAAAAATTATTAATTGAAAAGCATTCAAAAACAGTGTTAGCTTACATTTATTGAGCTCTAATGTGCATCAGGTGCTGTTAAAACCACTCGCCTGCCAGACTGTGTTGCCTCCTCGCCAACCGCCCGGAGGTGGGCCCTTCCAGGTGCCTACTTTTTAGAGGAGGAAGTTGAGGCTCAGGGAGGGTTGCATCCAGGCCCCACAGCTGCTGAGGGGTCTGGATTGTCTTCTGGGGCAGAAAGGAATCTGGGTGAAGTGATTAGGGGAAAGAACAGTGCAGTTGGGGGTTGGAGGAGGGGGCACTTTGGGGGCTCAGCATAAGACCCTCCCCCTCAGTCCTCTGGCCCTCAAAACCTAGACGGTTAGTTAGTTGGGTAAATAAAACAAACCCACCGTTTTCTCTTTTCTCTTGATCGCCGTTGGCTAGAGATCGCTCCTCCCAGAAAATCACAATTTTCTTCCCTGGGAGCTTGGAAAATAGTGATCAGCCTGTCAGTGCTGGTGAGAAATTGGGGAGCTCTGAGCCAGCTTGGCTGTCTCCCCGGCTGATTGCAGTGCCCAAATCCTGCCCCTCCACCACTGTGGTTCTGAAAGGGTGGTAGCAAGTACCTGGCCTCAAACTTTTGTTGCTATGACAACCTTTCTTCTGGGTTCTGTGACCATTTTAAAATTTATTTTCTACTTGAAGAGAAAAAAACACCCCAACAACCCCCCATAAAAAGCTGCCCTCCCGTCTCCCCACCCCTGAGCACATGGAGGACCAACTTTCTTCCCTCCCGCCCAGGAAACTACAGAGAGGGCTTGCTTGCTTTCTCTGCATTTTGTGTTCATCCCAATGGAAACACCAACCAGGAAATCCTAACCTCGCCGTGAGAAGCAGCTGTTGAGTGTCCCTGCCTCTCCAACGCCTGTTCCGTAATTTCTGTCTGTGCTCAGAAAATCCTCTCCCCGCTCTGGGCAGCCACAGGGAGATCTAATAAGCCCTTTTCCCCACACTAAAAATCTACAGCGCTCACAAAGAAACCTGCAGCCTGTCCTAAACAGACATGATTTCACCAGACCCGCCACAAAGAAACCTTTTCTCCTTCTTCCAAGGAGCCTCAACCTCCTTCAACAAACAGAAAGGGAAGCGTGGCCTCCGCACAGAATCACCGTGGGCCCTTCACGCAAATTGGGTTTCTCTTCTGGATTAGATGCTCGAGAGGGTCGGGGGGTGCAGACGCAGACCCCCCGCATTCTGGGGGTTAGAGCAGCACGGTAAAGGCCTGGAGGAGGGACGGGTGAAGGTCTGGAGATGGGGAGATGGGGTGGCAGGTGGGTGGGGGGCTGACCGGGAACACAGGTGATGTTGGGACTTCATCCTGTGCATGTTTGAGCCTGGAGCAATGGGTGGCTCGGGAAGATTGATGGGGCGGCAGGGTCTAGGAGGGCTTTCAAGGGCGGCTGGACAGGAGTGGGACTGGGGCAGCCAGAGAGAAGGGAGGACATGTCACAGGAAGCAGGAGCAGGATGTTGGTGCTCGACTCTAGACCCACCCCTCCCCTGTAATAGGGGCGCGATGCCTGTTCTCTCCCGTAAAGGATGGAAGGCCAGGCGCTGGCTCTTTTTCAACAGTGTGGTTTGGGCAAGAGCCTCCGTTTGCTGGCCTGTAGAATAGGGGCCAGAGCGGTGCAAGGATTCAGTGAAACGGTGCAGGGCAGGTGCGGGGCACCTGCTGGCTGTGTGAGAGCACCTGCCACTCCGTGCTGCGGCCCTGTCTGAGCCACCCACATCTCTCCCGTGGACTTCCACAGTGGCCTCCCCGCTCCTGCCATTGCCCCGTCCGTCTGCTCTCCAGCCATCATCACAGTAATTGTCGGATCCTGTCCCTCCTTTGTGTGGCCCCCTCCGACGACCCCCCTCACTTAGAGTCAAAGCCACGTCCTCCCCAGGCCTAAGATGGCCCTCAGCCCTCCCCACTACGCCCCCTCTCTGAGCTCCTCTCCTCTCCTCCCCCGTGGTCACTGACTCCTGCCACACTGGCCCCCAACACCAGGCACACTTGCTTCAGGGCCTTTGCACTGGCCCTTCCCTCTGCCTGGAATGCTCTTACCCCAGATCGCCACAAGACCGTTTCTGGAAACTTCTCCAAGTCAGTGCTGAGCTCTCTCTGAGCACCCGATTCAAAACTGACCCCCACGTACCCTGCTTGAGTTCTCTTCTGGCACTCGCACCATCCTCTGTACCTCAGTGTCGCGTGTTTGCTTTGAGTATTGTCCCCGGGAGGCATGAGGGTGGGGTTGGTCCGTCTGCCGTGCTCACGGCTGGCTCCTGGTGCTCAGGACCGCAGCCTAGGGTGGGTGCTCGGCCAGCATCTGCGGGATGAATGCTGCTTGTTGTTGTGACTGTTTGTGTCCAGTCCTCTCCTGGGCTCTGAGTGTCTTCTTACAACACGGGGAGGGGGGCGGCCGGCCGGGGACCCCTGCCCTTCCACTGAGGCGCCTCCTCCCCGCCACCCTGCCTCACACACCAGAGGGTGTGGGGCAGCTGTTCCGTTCAGGAGGGGGAAGCCCCAGCCGCCCCCACACCTTTCTTGCTTCCCCTTCTTTTTCTACAGAAAAGCCCAGCTCTTCCCTGCCCCTTCAATCGTGCGGCTACATTTTCATGAGTGGACGCGTGATGTCCCAACCAGGAGACTTCCAGTGTGTGGGAGTGTGCTGGTGGAATATTAGATGGGCTTCCTGTTAGGAGTGTCTGAAGGGCAAAGATTTGAACTTTGAAAGGCGTGGCTGTCACCCCCGACCAGTGTTCCTTCCCTTCATTCCCATATCAGCCCTATGAGGTGGGTGCCGTGGTTACGCCCATTTTCCAGATGAGGGAACTGAGGCGCAGAGAGGTGAAGTGACATGCTCAAGGTCACACAGCTTCCAAGTTGCCGAGTTGGGATGTGCACCCAAGCAGAAGGCTCCAGAGCCTGTATCTTGCCCGCTGTGCTGCGCTGCACCCTCCACCCCCAACCCAATTCATTCAAGCCTCCCGGGCTCCTCTAACAGGCCTTGTTGGGAAGAGCACTGCACCAGGAGTCATGAGCCCCGGGTTCGAATCCAGGCTCCAATGCCAACTTGCTGAGCGACTTTGAATAAGTCACACTCCCTCTCTCTCTGGCCTTTTCTTTCCTCACGTGTAAAACGGGGCTTTGGTTTTGTTTTTGTCTGGATGATGGAGGCGGCAGAGCACCCCACCACCACAGGCTTCAGAGTCAGACAGTTCAGGCTCCAGCCCCCAGGCCACCACTCATGTGCTGTGTGGCCTCTGGTAGTGGCTTGCCCTCTCTGGGCCTCAGTTTCCTTGACTGGTACATGAGGATGGTGATATCTGCCTCATGATGGTATCCTTGGGGTTAAGCAGATAATGCGGGTGCTTAGCTGTCACCCAGCAGGCACTGGATAAATGGCGCTTGCTGTGACCTGACCCAGTGTCAGAGGCTGCAGACCTGTGGCCCGGGGGTCAGATCTGAACTGTCCATCTGTTTAGTTTGGCCCTGCAGTGTTTACAGTATCTTTGAATAAGTTGCCAACATTTGGAAATTGAGACACTTCACAGAAACATCTGGATTTATGGCTTTTTCTCAAAAACCTGGCAGATCTGTGGGCACTGGGCGCAGGTTCCGATGAGAGTGGTGGCCGCCCTACCCACCTGTCTCCTCACTGTTGACGTGACTTGTCACCTTCCAGGTGCTCAGGCCCAGGCCTTGGAGCCCCCCCATGCCTCCTGCTCTCACACCCCACAGCTCACCCACCGGTGAATCCTGCCAGCTCTTCCTTCATAATCCAGCCCCAGCTGACCACGTCCTACCAGCTCTGTGCTTTCTCCCCTGGACTAGCCCCTCACTGGGCTCCCTGCTCCTGCTCTTGGCCCCCACGGTCTGTTCTCCACCCAGCAGCCATGGGGACCCTGTTGAATCCCTCCCATCACCTGCTCAGGACCCTTCTGTGCATTCCATCTCACTCAGTCACAGCCACATGTCTTCCAAAACCTGTGGCCCATTGTGATTTGCCCCTGTTGCCTCTCTGACCTCCTCTCCCCACCAGTTGCTCTGCCCCAGCCACACCAGCCTCCTTACTGGTCTTTGAACAGGCCAAGACCCTCCTGCCTCAGGGCCTTTGCACTTGCTGTTTCTTCTCTCTGGGAACTCTTCTCCCAGATAACTGCAAGCCTCTGCCCTTCTCAGGCAGGTCTCTGCTCAGATCTCCTCTTCTCAGTGAGGGGCACGCCGTCTAAATGAGCGCCCTCACTGCTCCCCAGCACTCCCCCTCCCACCTTACTCCCCCATCTCTCTAGTTGCTGTCTTACCCACTGCATGTCACACTCATTTATCTTCTTTGTTATGTCTCTCCCCTGCTCAGGCGCTAGCTCCATGGGGGTGGGACTTGGTCCATTTCACGTAAGGCCACATCCCGGAACCTGGACGAACAGGCACTTAGTAAGTGTTCAGGGAGTATGTGCTGAATGCAGTTGGGATTCTAGGAACTTCTCAAGCCTTCTGTGTGCAGCGAGAGGCCCGGGATCTGTGCTCTGTGCCCGTCATTCCCAAGGACTTGTCAGACGTTCTTTCTCCTGAGAAGAGGCGTTCAGGGGGACGCTGTGAGGAGCTGAAGGGTTCCCTGTGGTCGTCCCCCTGTTTAAATTCTGGGGTACCAGATTCAGAACTGTCTTGCAGGGATGGCCTCTTTGCTGCCCGCAGGACTGTGGTGGTTAAGCTCTTTTGGTCCCCAGCGACAGAGGCAGACTTGAGCCCAAATAGGAATAAAGGGGAGTTTACTAGAAGGATGCTGCTGCCCAGAGTCCAGGCAGAGGTGGAGTCGCTGGGCCTCGCGGGTCAGGCCTGGGGCCACCTGGAGGCCAGAGTTGCTGGGTGTCACTCGGGTCCAGAGCCACCAACTAAAATCCTCCAGGGGCCAGACCAGGAACCTCAGAGAGTGCCCCAAAGAGGGGGTGGTGGGGAGCTGGGGGCATCGCCTCGTCTGACGGGGCAGCTGCTGCTCAGCTCCAGATGACCGTTATCACCGCAGCGTGGGGACCCGAGTTGTTCATTTTGTCAAAAATGCAGGTTTTTGTATGAAATCTCTTGATGGTTCAAGTTTGGCAACTAATTCAATTAAAAACAAGCGTGCTCGGCAGGCCAAAGGCAACCACGAGGGGCGAGCAGACCTTTGTTCTGCTCGTTTGCAGCCTCTAGGCCACGGCTCAGCTGGTACCGTGGTCGTGGTTTCCTAGTTTCCGTTTCTGTGGTTCACGGGCTTGAGAGAGAGTCTGATTGGATGGCCTGGTGCAGGCGGCCGTGGCTGGTCCAGTCCGCTCTGTTCTGGCCGTGGAGGTACAGGATTGCACACCCAGCCCTGAGGGTACCGGGGAGCAGAGCTTCGAGCCAGGGGAGTGGATTGGGCCTTGGGCAGACATCCCAAAAGGGGTCGACCCTGTTGTCCAGGACTCCAGGACTCACTGCAAGCGAGAGAAACTCACTTGAAACAGGCTTAAGCAGAAAAGGGACTTTACGTCCCTACTGATAGAAAGTCTCATGAGGGAAGTCCAGGGTGGTGGTGTGGCTGGATCAAGCCGTGTGCGGGAATTTGTGTCTTTCCAGCACTTTCCTCTGGGTTAGCTTCATTCCCAGGTGGACTCTCCCCTGTGGTCACCCCTGGAAGCTTTGAGCCTACCTCCTGTCCTTCCAGTAATTTCAGTGGAAGAAAGAAATCCTCTTCCCTAAGGTTCAAACAAAAGTCCCAGAACTGGTTCTCACTGGACCAACTTGGATTATATCCACCCCTGAACCAATCGGTGTGGTCGGAGGGGATGGATCGTGTTGGTTGGCCTGCCTTGGTCACATGCACACCCCTGGGACAGGAGGTGAGGACAGCTCCCCCTAAACCATGTGGCCCAAGAGTGGAAGAAGGGCGTGTCAGTCAGCTCTTGCCACAGTAATGCTGTGTAACAACCACCTGAAAACCTCATGACATACAATGCGAATATTTACTCAGCTCAGGAGTCTGTGGGGTTAATGGTTTAGGTTGGGCTGGGCTGGGCTCACTCACGTGTGTGATGGTCTCTGGCTCTGGCTGCAGTGATGGAAGCAACCGGGCCCCTTATCCTCAACAGGCTGGCCTGGGCGTGTTCTCATGTAATGTCAAAGATGTGACAGCCAGAGCAAGCCGAACTGTGCAAGCACTTTTCAAGCTTCTGCTTACATTTGCTTACATCCCATTGGCCAAAGCAAGTTGTGTGGCTGAACCCAGAGTCCGTGTTGGGGGGCACTGCAGATTTACAGTGGCCGAGGGCACGGATACGGGGAGAGCTGAAGCACTGGGGCCGTTAAAGCAATCACTGTTTCACAGGTGGCTCCTCAGAATTGGGGGCTGGTCCCAGTAAGAGGGGCAGTAGATGCTGGTCAGGTCAGAACAAAAGATGCCCCCTACTTCCACATCAAGGAGACGTCTGGGAACTGAAGGAGTTTGGGGTCATGCCCGCCACCTCCAGCCTAATTCCTTTGAGCCAAGACGCTGCAGCTGGGCGTGAGTTCAGAGGTTCTTACCTGTTTGGTGTCATGGGCTCTATGATGCTGGGGTGAAACCACAGGCCTCCATCCCAGAGACATGCATCCCCTGAAACATACAATTTGGCCTACAATTTACTGAGGCCCATCACTGGAGACCACACCAGGTTGAGAATCTGATCCATCTGGTGTTTCCCAAACTTGACTGTGCCGCAGAATCATCTCGAGAACTCGTTCAAATACAGATTCCCAGGGCCTTGCTCTTGAGTCTTCTGCTTGGTGCACCTGGGGTGAGGCCCAGGGATCTGCATTTCTACCAGCTCCCCAGGGGTTTCCAAAGCCCAGCAGGCATGGGCACGAACGCTCTGATCCAGCCCTCTCACTTTGCATCTGGAAATGAGGCAGTGGGCAGGGCTGGCGCTGGCTTCTGCAGAGCGTGGGGCAGAGTGGCCCCCGGTCAGGGCCCCTGACTGCCCGCCCACCTCTGCCTCCTGCTCCCACCTCTCCTGGGACCACCTTCCACTCGCTGCTCTGCCTCGCTGGTCTCCCTGCAGTCCCGGCCACACCCAGCTTGTTTCCCACCTCAGAGTGTTTGCTTTTGCTGGTCCCTCGCCCAGAATTTCCTTCCTCTAAATACGGAGAACTGACCTTTTAGGTCTCAGCTCAGCTGTTGCGTCCACAGACCCTCCCCAATCTCTTATTCGCCACATGTACCTCGTGCTGAAATGACCTTGTTTGTTTATTTCCATGCGTGCTTATGATTGGCACCTGTCATCCTAAAGTGAGCGCCTCAGAGCAGGCTAGAGACTGGGTTCCACTTGTCACCATGGTGTCCCAGGACCAGAAGGCAGTGGCAGAATCCCTTTGGATCGGAGAGCTGAACCCAGGGTCTCACCGTCCCGGTTGTCTGGCCAGTCCATGGAATGTGCACATTACCTTGGAAATGCTCAAAATTAACCACTGAGGCTGCCGGGGGGGCTGGGTCGTGTGTGTGGGAAGAAGGTGACTGAGCAGGATCAGACAGCTGAGCCAAGAGGCCCTCCTGGCTGATGGGGAGCGCCCCACGGCTCCCAGGCCTGTTTCAGAGGGCGGGGCCGGGGCCCTAGGGCTCCCCAGGTCCTGGTCAGAGGCGACGGGGGAGGGCCCTCAGCAAATGAACGGAGGCCCGGGCCGGCTCTCGCGGGTCCTGGGGAAGATGTGGTCAGGATGAGGACACTGTGGAGACAGTGGTGTAGAACAGAGCAAGTGGGAGTTCTTCCTCTTCTGAGTGTTCAGGGGAAACGTGGTTCTGTTTCCTCGTCTGAAGAGCCGGGTAACAGCAGTACCGAGCTCTGGAATGGCTCCTTCCTGGATTCCTGGTTGTTTAGTATCTGCTCTACCTGGGAGGCCAGAGTCTCTGTGCACAAGTGAATACAGCAGCACTGAGCCCTGTCACTGGATCCAGGCTGGGTGGTGACGTCAGCAAGGTGTGGAAGGTGGCCTGGCCCCAAGCCACCCAAGCTGAGGCTGCCTCCTCCTCACTTTGGGATAACTCGGCTCTAGGGTGCAGGGTCTCCCAGGGGCTGCCCGCTTCCCTGCTGGTGGAGACCAGAGGGGGGTGTCGTGCTCCAGCTTCTGGAAGCAGAGCTGAGCCTGGGGGAGGGGCAGTGGCTGTGGGGCCTTGTCCTTGTCCCAGCCTCTCAGAGATGCAGAGATATACCCAGGATCTGAGGGGGACCCGGAGAAGGGCTGAGATCAGACAGGGGAGCCAGGAAGGGAGGTAGTGAGAGAGGCGAGAGAGACAGAGAGCAAGGGAGACACATACAGAGGGGGAGAGAGACGGAGAGAGATGGAGATAGAGAGAGACAGAGGGACAGACAGAGAGAGAAAGAGAAACAGACACGTGTGCACACACACACACGCACACACATGCACACACACTCTCAGAGCAGGCCTGAGAAGCTGGAGAGGAGAGGCAGTGAGGGAGCCTGAAATAGCCCGGGGGAGGCGGGAAGGAGCCCATATGGCCCTTTCTCGATGCTCTTTCCCAGAAGGGGCTGAGTCCGTGGCAAGAGGAGGCGGCTCTGCCCAGGGGTGGGCTCTCCGGGGCCTTAGCCCTTGGTGAGGGGCAGGAGGGGAGGCAGCACAGCCAGGCCAGACCCTGTCTCACTCTCCTCCCTTCATCCCTCCCCTGTGAGTGGCTGTGGGGTGGGCTTGGAGTTTTGATATTGGGGACTTCAGCCCATCACAGCTCACTAGCACCTCTCCAAACTCTCCCGTCAATAATAATAATAGTAATATGTCTTATGTAAAGTATGAATAGAATAACAAAAACATGTTAGGAAAACTGGGCTATTTTATTAGTCATTCACCCCCTGAGTGAACTCAGCACGTGGGAGGCAGCTTCTCAACAAGCCGACTGGACCTGAGCCCCGTCCCCTCTGGGGCACACCTGTGGAGCTCCACTCCCCTCTGTCCGTGTCCGCTTGCCCCCCTCCTCTCCGGGCCTCTCTCCACCCTGCTTGCTCTATCGGAGGGTCCAGCTCTGGAAGAGGGGAGAGGGAGGCTTAAATCCCCACTCCCGTCTGTCCCCTCACGCTCTCGGCTGCCCCGCTTTGCCTGAACCCCACCTCTGGAGAGATCCTCTGGGTGGTCCTGGGAGAAGCACAGAGGGAGGGACACCCTTCCCAGGACATGTTGGGTGGGGTGGACACAGGTCACGGGGTCCCACTCATTGATACCTCCACTTGGAGGCCTACCCGGCGTCTCAGATGAACATGTTCCAGACCGACCGCCTGCTCTCTGCCCTCACCAGCAGGACAGGCCGGGGCATGCCACCAGAACCACTGCAAGTCCGGAGGGTTCCGACAACCCTGGGGCTCTGTCCCGTGCTGTCCTCACTGGGGACCCAGACGAAAGGGGCTCATCTCCGGGCTCTCATGGCTGTTGAGGCAGGAAAGGGGGTGAGTTCCTGCCTAGAAGTGGCACATGCCGTTTGGCTTCCATTTCATCGGCTGAAGCAAATCGTGTGGTCACACCTTACCTCCTCAGGGGCCGGGGAGTTGCAGTCCTGCCCTGTGCTGGAGAGCGGAGAGCCGGGAAGATTGGTGACAGCGTGAAGGACTGCCACTCCCTCACCTGCTCCTCTCAGTCCCGTTTCGATGAAGACAAAGGACAACACCGTCCTTGCAATTTCTCGGGCAAAACCATGGAGTCCTCTTAAACTTCTCTCTCTCTCTCTCTCTCTCTCACACACACACACACACACACACACACACACACACACACACAGACCCAACAGTCAACCCACCAGCGAATCCTGTTGGCTCTTTTTAAAAATACATCCGGAGTCCAACCATTTCTCACCCTCTCCTCTGCGACCCTCGTCAGAGCCAGCACCATCTCTTGCTTGGATGACCCCAGGTCCCCCCTCACTGGTCTTCCTGCCTCTGCTTGTCCCCCACAGTCTGCTGAAGGATCACACTACACATCGGATGGCCTTTGCTCAGACCCTCCAGTGGCTCCCATCTCACTTGGGTAAAGCTGAAGTCCTCCCAGTGGCTACAAGACCCGACATAACATGTCCCTTTTGTCCCTCTGCCTCATGTCCCACTACATTCTTCCTTGGTCCCTCTGCTCCAGCCCCACTGTCATTTTGGTTTTTGCACAAACACCCCCAGGCACATTCCTGCCTCAGGGCCTTTGCATGTGCTGTTCCCTCAGCCTGAACACTCTTCCCCCGGATTTCCACTCCCTCACTTTAATAAAATGTCCCCCTTTGTGGGACATTTAATAAATGTCCCCCTTTTTCCTGGTCACTCTATTTGAAATTGCGGCCCCCACCTCGGCACACCTTCCACTGCTCACCTGAAGTTTTTTTCATGACTCTTCTCCCCCGAGACATTCTGTCAGTTGCTGGATCTACCTCAATGCTCTGGCGATGTCCAACCTGCACTCTGAGAACCACTCTGTATCGACTCTTTGTTTTATGGACAGGGACACTCGGGTCTCTGCAGGGGAAGGGACCTCCTCAAAACCATGTCCGGTCACTTGCAGAGCCAGTGCTGGAACCTGGGCTGCCTCCCTTGGGCCCTGGCTTCCAGTTGCTGGTCCTTGATTATTCCTTAAAGATCCACAAACCTTGACCTTTAGCTTTATGACTTATGCTCTATTTGTCAGAAAAACTGTTATTTAAAAAAATGCCCCTCCCTGGCCCCCAACAAGCCACACTTCCTGGGACTTGTAGGAAGTGAACAGTTGGAATTGGAAGGGAAACTTCGAATTCTCGTTAATTCTTTCATTCGTTTTCATGAACACCTGCTGTGGGCCAGGTTTTGGCCAGGTGCAGGGATTACTGCAGGGAACAAGACAGAAGAAGTTTTTAATTTCCTGGAGCAGGAAGACAGACAGCAAGAAGTCGGTTGTTCAGTTGTGTGTTTAGCCTAGATTTATCGAACCCCTACGAAGGCCACTGTGGACTCCGTGGTGGACAAACACTGTCCTCACGGACAAACACTGTCTTCATGGAGCTTATGTTCTAGAGAGGACAGGCCATGAGAGCAGGTTTATCGCTCATTGTGGATCATGCGGCACCAGATTCCGGCCAGAATGACCCTGGGACTCAGGGGTCAGGGAAGCAGTTGGATCTCCTGCGGGGTGAAGGCCAACGGACGACTCGCTGCTTCCACAGGTGTTCCACTGCAGAAGCAGGTCACACATCTGTGACTCTTCAAGCCTGCTCTTCCTTCCCCTCTGATGGCGACGGAGTAGAATTTTGAGACCATGGTCATCTTTCCGTATATGAACCCTCACCTGCCGGCCAAGTTGTTCCGATCCGTAAAGTATTTTCCAGGGTACTTATTTCTATCTTGAAAGATTTGTCCTCCTTGGTAATAAGAGATTATTTGGGAGGGTTTTCTGGAAGCTGTCTTCTTTGGTCTTCATTCATTCATTCAACACGTTTATCGAGCACCCACTCTGTGCCGGGCCCTCTCCTACGCACCAGGAATACTTGGTGAACTTCATGAATAAGGAGCTGCTTGCAAGGAGCTCACATTCCAGTGGAGAGAGAGAAAATAGATAAGTTAAAAAAATAGATAACTCAATGATTTCCTATAGACATAAGTGCTATGAAACAGGTTCATGAGGCAGAACTCAAGGCTGGAGTTTGATGAGGTGTCGGGGAAGCTTCTTTGAAGGAGTGACGTTTGAGCTGAGACCTGAGTAACGGGAAGGAGGCAGCCACCAGACTTCTGGGGGTGGGCAGCATCCTAGGCAGGATAAGTTGGTCCTTGGTGATTTCGTCACTTCAGTTTTCTACTTCTCGATACAATTTTTAGTGAGCTGTATTTTCTCCAAAAATAATTTATTCATCAAGAGTTTCGAACTTATGTGCATAAAATTTAGCAAAGTGTATCCTTGATTAAAATATTATAGGAAATAAAATATTTTCTTGCTTAAAATGATTAAAATAAAAAGTCTCTTTGATTAGTTTCCTTTTTGCACACCTAACCCTGGATATTTGTGTGTTTCCTCTCTTTCTCTTGATTTATCTTGCTCAAGTCTGCTGAGGGTGATATGGGCTGTGGTGAAAAGTGCTTTTCAGACCCTCCAGAAAGAACAGACCTGCTTGAAATCTTCCCATGGGCTCTGCACTGAGATGTCACATCCTTGGTTGGAGGCCTTGGTAATTTGTTCCATCTCTCCCCCCTTTTTTTGGTCCAGATCTTGCCAGCTTGGCTTTTTCACTGCCCCTCCTCCTCCTCTCTCTTTTTTTTTTAAGAATCAGTACTCTTGTATTTTTCAATGCATTGTTTTTCTAACACATCATTATTTTCTTTTGGCTTACTTTTCTGAGGTTTGTTTTGTTGGCATTTTCAAGTATTTAAGTTGAAGACTTTGTTTCCGTAGTTAAAAAAATAAAAAGAATGCATCTAATGCTATGCGTTTGCCTCTGAGCGCCACTTTGGCTGTATCTTGTGAGTTTTAAAATGCGATGCTTTCTTTGAAATGATTTTCTAAAAATTCTGAAATTATAATTTTTTTCCTAAAGGTTCTGAAATTTCAGTTTTGTTTTTTCATTGACCCAAGAATAATTTAGGAGAGCATTAAAAAATTTCCCAGTATTTTGCCTTATTTGCTTAAATTTTTGTCATTAATTTCTAGTTTTATTGAATGATAGAGGAGGTGGCCTATGAAATTTCTGCTTCATACTTTTTTTTGGTAAATGTTTTATTTGAAAAAGCAAGTATAGTCCCTGTGTGTAGGGTAAAGCAGCTTTATAGATAGTGTTATTCAAGGACCATCTTGTGTTTATTTCTCTTTGCTTTCTTGATCTGCCAAAAGCTGGATGATGTAGGTCAAAGTCTTCCTCTTCAATAAAATTCTTCCCATTTTAACTGGTGTTTCTGATAGTTTTTGTTTTTATAAAGTTTGATTCTATGTTATTCATCACAAAAAGATTCGTGACAGTTATATTTTCATTGTGGAACTGTGGATTTTATCTTTTGTCAAGATAAAATGACTATTTTTCCCTAGCGAATGCTTTTGGCTTTGAATTCTGTTTTTTCATATTTAATATTGCTATCCCAGCTTTCTTTTGTTTGTGTCCCCTTGATGTATCTCTTTCTAGCCTTTTCATTTTAACTTTTTCATGTCTTTCTGTTAGGTGCACATCTGGTAAGAACGGTCTAGTTAGAGTCTGTCTTTTGGTACATCCTGAGGGTCTTAGCCAAATAACATTTATTTCTGTAATAAATACATTTGATCTCACGTCTCTCTTCTTATTGACTGCTTTCAATTCTTTATTCCTTTTTTTTTTTTTTGTGAGGAAAATTAGCCCTTAGCTAACATCCATGGCCAATCCCCATTTTTTTTGCTGAGGAAGACTGGCCCTGGGCTAACATTTGTGCCCATCTTCCTCTATTTTTTTTTATATGTGGGACGCCTGCCACACATGGCTTGTTGAGTGGTGCTTAGGTCTGCACCCAGGATCCGAGCCTGTGAACCCTGGGCAGCCACAGCAGAGTGCGCGAACTTAACTGCTATGCCACTGGGCCAGCCCCCTTTATTCCTTTTTTTAAAAACATTTTCTTTGTTTTTATCTTTTACTATATGGATTAGGTTTTGTTTCTTTTTCTTAAATACTGATTTAAAAAGTATGCACACTGCTGTTACTTCTGTTTTTAGTACTTGGACTTCTGCTTCTCTAATAACAGTGAAGAGTGATACGGCTCCTGGTGCATCCTCCCTGGCAGGAGCAGGAGATTAGCGGCTCTTGAATTTTGTTTTTTAATGCATATTTGTAACAATAATTGCCACTCGATCCCTTGCTTAATTGGTTTAGTACTAATTGCAAGTCCCTTTAGTCCACTTTCCCCCCATTTTTATCCCTCTCTTGGCTGGCTTTGAACACTAGACACAGTGGTATATGTGCTGGCCACCAGCTGCGTGCCAGACCCCATGTGAGATGCTGGGATGCAGTGTGAAGAGCGGGACTAGGTAGGTTCCTGCTCTCGTGGAACTTCTAGTTGTGTGTATGTGTGTGCATGTGTGTGTGCTTATGTGTGAGTGTGTGTGTATCTAGCAATACACAAGGAAGCAAACTCAAAGGCCTCTGAAGAGGGACATCCTAGTGGACTTGAAGAGTGAGAGGAAGCGGGCCATGGGCAGGCAGAGGAAACGGACGTGCAAAGGCTTTGCAGGGACAGAGCTTGGCGAGCGGGAAGAATGGAGAGAAGGCGGATGTGGCTGGAGGATAGTGAGCTGGAGAGAGAGGTGTGGGGTGAAGTGGGAGAGGGAGCAGAGACCAGATCAGGGCTCTGTAGGTGTGGAGGGGTCGACTTTATCCTCAGTGGACACGACCGACTTCTTAGCTCTTGTTTATCTAAGAATAGCTTTCCGTGGCCTTTGGATATGAATGACAGCATGGCTGGGTATAGAATCCACAGGTTTAAACCTTCCCCCTCAACATCCTGTGGGTGTCACTCCATGTTTTCTGGCATCTGGTATTCAGAAAGGAATGTCTGAAGTTAGCCTAATTTTCCCTTTTTTGGCAACATTTTTCTCCCCTGAATTATTGTATGATTTTTTTTCCCATTCATTCTCAAAATAGAGAATTTAATCACAAAATATATAAATGTTGTTTTTTAATTGGCTGGGTACCTGTTGCAATCAGCTTATGGAGGGTTGATTGTATTATATTTTTAATTATTTGTACTCTTCCATTTGTCCCAGGTTCTTCTTCAGGAACACCACTTACTGATGGGATTGCTTTCTGTTCTCTGACCTCTGTGTCTATTGTTTTCTCTCTCGTAATCTTTTTTCTTCTTTTTTTGGTGAGGCAGATTTGCTCTGAGCTAACATCTGCTGCCAATCTTGCTCTCTCTCTTTTTTTTTTTTGCTTGAGGAGAATTTGCCCTGAGCGAAAATCTGTGCCCGTCTTCCTCTATTTTGTATGTGGGTCACCACCATAGCATGGCTGACGAGTGGTGTAGGTCTGTGCCCGGGATCCGAACTTGTGAACCTGGGCTGCCGAAGTGGAGTGCACGGAACTTTAACCACTCAGCCACGGGGCCGGGCCCTCTCTCATAATTTTAATGCTCTTTTTATTTCATTCTTTTGGAATTTGACCTGCTTGGTGTTCTCTGAGCTTCCTGGATTGGTGGTTTGGTATCTGACATTAATTTAGGAAATTCTCAGTCATTATTGTTTCAAATATTTCTTCTCTTCCTTTCTCTCTTTCTTTCTCCTTCTGGTATTCCCATTACATGCATGTTACACCTTTTGTAATTGTCCCTCAGTCCTTGGATATTCTGTTCTGGTTTTTTTCAGGCTTTTTTCTCTTTGCTTTTCAGTTTTGGAGGTTTCTACTGAGACACTCTGAAGCTCAGAGATTCTTTCCTCAGCCATGTACAGTCTCCTAACGAGCCCATCAAAGGCATTCTTCATTTCTGCTACAGTGTTTTTGATCTCTCACATTTCCTTTTGGTTCTTTCTTAGAATTTCCATTTCTCTGCTTACATTGCCCATCTGTTCTTGCGTGCTGTCTACTTTATCTGTTAGAGCCCTTAGCACATGAATCATGATTACTTTCAGTTCTGGTCTGAGAGTTCCAACATCCCTGCCATTTCTGAGTCTGTTTCTGATGCTTGCTCTGTCCCTTCAGGCTGTGTTTTTGCCTTTTAGTATACCTTGTAATTTTTTTCTTGATAGCCGGACATGTACTGGGTAAAGGGAACTGCTGTAAATAGCCTTTCCTCATATGGTGGCGAGGTGTGTGCGTGTGGGGAGGACAGGTGTTCTGTAGCCCTGTGATGAGGGCTACAGTCTTCAGTGAGCCTGTGCCCTGGGTTGTGAACTTTACATGTGCTTCTCAGTCCCCTCCCCCGTCAGGTGGCACAGGATGGCTGGAGGGAGCTGGAGTGGGATATTTCCCTTCCCCCAGGTCAGTTAGGCTCAGATAATACCCCAGCAGGTTAGGCTCTGGTTAACTAGTTTCCGCTGAGGACAGGCCTTGTTCAGAAGAACAGAGTGCTTTGGCGAATTTCAAAATGGTTCCTCCCCCCTCCCCCCGCCACCTCTGCTTCCTGAAGCCTGAGAGGATTTTTCTCTGCTATTCACTGTGAGGACCTGGAGGTGAAATTGGAGGTAAAAGTGTGGGGACCCCGATGACTGGGTCCCCCTGGAGTTTTTCTCTCTCAGACTTGTCCACTGAGCCCCCAGCAGTTCATCAATTATAGTCCAGGGCTCCGTAACCTGGTGCTGGCTCCCGTGGCTGTGGTTTCTGCTCAGACATGCGATTTTCTGTATCCCCCGTCTCTCCAGTTCTGGGGGCAGCAGTTTGCCCTGTGACCTCCCTTCTCTTAGGGATCTAAGAAGAGTTGTTGATTTTTCAGTTGGCTCAGTTTTTACTTGTTGTTAGAATGGGTTGGCGACTTCCAAGCTTCTCATGCCAGACCCGAGGCCGGAAGTCCTGTCTCATTCTTTTGCGTTCCAGAAGAGTTTAGAAAGTTTGTTCTCCAGCTTTTGGTATCTCTGAATGTTCAAGAGAGAGGACTCCAAGCCCCAAATCCTTCATCCTTTTCTACTCTAGGGATGGAGGCGAGGCTATGCTAGACCAGGTCTGAGGGTGCCTGGGCCTAGTCTGAGGGTCTCCTGGCTTTCTCTCCCCCGTGCCCCTGCCTGATGCCGTTTGGTCCTCCGAGGATGGGGAATGTGGTGGCTCCACTAAAGCAAGAGGAGGCTTGAGTCCCGAGTTTCAGTTCCAGCTCAGAGGAGCAGAGGCACAAAAGAAAGAAAAATCCTCTCTGCCCCTTGAATTGCGCCTCACTGTGTCCCTGACTCTTATCAAACGTCTCCTCTTGGCCGTGGCTGCAGTTTCGAGAGCTTTGTGTTGCTAACACTCGACATTGGTGATTCTGTTTTCTGTGGGGTCGAGTCTGCTCTCGACTGCTTCTTATGTGTGTTGGACTCTGCTTCTGCGTCTTCATTTCCTTCACGGTCCTTCCTCTCCTCGCTTGGCTCCCATTTCACCCAGACTGCCTTTCTGGCAGCTCTCCTCAACGAAACCTGTTGTCTTATCCTCCAAACTTCCGAGTCTTGGTTATAGAGTTTGCATTTCCTTAGGGCCACAAACGCTTTCGTGAATTGTCTTATGCTTCCTGTAATAAGTACATTTCAAAGATGCACTTCTGTTCTCTACCTGGAGTATGTTACTCCTCTTCTTAGGCTGTAGAATTGTCCCCAATGCCTTATTTGTGATTATTTCCCTGCGTTTCCTCGTCTTTGGGTATGGGAAGGTCTCTCCAGGCCTAGTTTTTACTCATAAATAGCGGGGGTAGGGGGACGGGATTCTGTTTGTGCCGTCTCACTTTTCACCTGGCTGCTCTTAGATTCCTCCTCACACATCTTAAGGGGTCCTGATGGTTGGCATTCATATCACTGAGCCGATTTCTGTTTTTTTCAGGATTTGTTTACATTTTGTGACTCTGCTAGCTGGAGAGAGGACCTCCTTGGCTCACCTCTTGGTGGTTTGAGTATGGAAAAGATGAATTACCTCCTTGTTATATGAAGTACTCTCTAGTTCCTTTCTTAACAGAAATGGTTCCCGTAAAACCACAATTCCCTCTGTGCGCCATTCCTACATGTCTTCTTGTCTTTGCCCAGTTTTACTTTAACTCAAGATGCAATGCACTGCTGCCCGCCTGCTTAGGCTGTCAGCCGTGTGCCCTCACTGGGATCACGGATGCTGGATGGCTGGCAGCCGGGGGGTGGACAGTCCTGGTCTCCGCAGAAAGTGGCTCATGTGTTACAGAGGGTGGGCGCCGTCTCCACCAGACCCAGGGATGTCGCTGACCTAGGGTGGTGAAGCCCCTGGGCCTTCTTTGTGGTGCAGAGATAAGTCAATTGGGAAATGCGTTTTGGTCTGGCCGAGGTCATTGAAAATAGGCCCATTTCTAGTCCCCTTGTAACATTTCACTGCTTTGTGTGTCTCCTTGACAATTTGATTGAAAGACAAATCGCACATCCCTGGCCCGCCACCAGTCAACCCAGTAGCCCCCATCCTCTGTTGAGCATAGGTTTTGATAAAGGGGAGGGAAAGTGTGGTAGACCTCTCCACTGGATTTAGAATCAAGAAGACATGAGTTGGAATTGTGGCCCATTTATTCATTCGTTTACTCACTCATTCACTCCTTCATTCTGTGACCATTTGTTAAGCTCTGAATGTATGCTAATCCTATACCAGGTGCTTTATCCTGACAGGTGCGAGTGATAAAAGACAGATAGCACTGGATCTTTGTCCTGTGAGGAATTCTTCCAGCATGGTGCCTCAGATCACCTGTCAATAAAATGGGGATGAAAATACAAAGGTCTACAGGGTCGTTGTGAGGTTAAGAGGCTGTGACAAACAGGCAGCGTCTCCGCCAGAGTGCCAGGCGCCGGGGTGGCTTGTTTGCTACTTTCAAGTCCCAATAAGGCACTTGGGATTCAGAGGGAGAGTCTGGGATGGGGACACTGTTGGGAAAACAGCATTTGGTTAGATCTTCACTGGTTCCAAGAAACGCCCGGGCAGCCAGTCAGCACTGCCCTGCTGGGGGGTGGGGGCCAGGAGCTGCCTGCAAGTCCCCCCCTTGCCTGCGTGTCCAGAGGGCTGGAGCTCAGTGGAGAGAAGGCACTCTATTCTGGGGCTGTGACACTGCCTTCATCTCTTCTTCGGTTGCTGGAAGGGCATCTATCTTTGAAATTTTATTCATTCCTTTGTTAGAAACTTTTCTGAGTGCATACTGTATGCATTTTGGTAATGAGGATACAGTGGTAAAAAGCCAGGTCCCTACTCTTACAAACCTTCAATTCTTTTTTGGAGGGGAGTGGTGAGGCAATAAACAAGCAAACAAATGAATAAGATGGCTTTGGAGCGTAAAAATTACAACAAAAGGAAGGAAACGTAGTGATGGGGTGGAGGGTGAGCCCGGAGCTGCTTTTAGTTTGGGTGGTCAGGGCACGGAGGCCTCTGGGGAGTTGGTGTTTTTCTTGAGACCTGAATGTCGAAAAGGAGCCTCCCACTGAGGGTCTGGGGAAAGAGTATCAGGCAGAGGGAACAGCAGTGCAAAGGCCCTGAGGTGGAGTGGGGAACTGAAAAGAGGTAGGGGTGGCTGGGGGTCAAGTTAGGAGGCAATTGTAGTGGTTCACACAAGATGGTGATTGAGCTGGGGTGGTGGGCGTGGAGGAGGGACGTGTGTGTGGAGGAGGGGGTGGGCGAGGAGGAGGAGGAGGATGGGCATGGGAATCGTTTTGCAGGAAGAACGACAGGACTCGATGAGGCCAGCAAAGGAAGGAGAGGAGTCAGGGATGACCCTTAGGTTTTGGCCTGAGAAACTGGGGGATGGTACCATTTATGGAGATAAAGAAACACAGGGAGGAGCAGGTTTAGGGAGAAAGGCTGGAATTTTGTTTTTGGGCATATTAAGGTATAGATACTCACGTTGACTTCTGAACTGCTGAGCACTGAGGACAGACGTCCACACTGTGGTGTGCGTGTGAGAATCTGTTCTGCTGGGGTTTTCTCAGGCTCGGCACTGTGGATGCTTTGGACTGGATCATTCTTTGTTGGGGGGCTGCCCTCTGCACTGAGGTGTTTAGAAACCTCCGTGGCCTCTACCATCTAGAAGCCAGTAGCACCCACCCCAGCGGGTGGCAAAATGACAATCAAAACGTCTCCAGGCATTGCCAAATGTCTCCCGGGAGGGAAAATCACTCCCTGTTGAGAACCAACATGAAGTCTTCCCAGGGACATTTACTCTCGTCGTAGGAAGACGTGGAAAACACACAGCTCAAGTGCCAGACCACCCCTCCCTCACCCGTGGCCGACATCCGTAATTGATCACAATACTTTTTCCTACAAATCTCAAATACCGCGTCAGAATCCTCCTTAACACGGCTGACCACCAGCCGTTATCAATGACTGGGACTGGTAATGAGATGAAACCCATTTATTCTCCCTGTTCTAGGGTTAAAAAAAAAAAGAGAATCTAGAATGCTCTCTGTGGCCCACACACTGATTTACAGTAAAATCCTGGATAGCAGTCTTTATCCATCTGTGCCTCAGTGTCCCTGCATGTCAGGTGAAAGCAATTCTAACTGCTTTCTATGGATCCGACAGAGCCTTAAGTGGGAGGATCAATGAGATAATCTTGGTAACTCAATTTGAGTTTTTGGAGGTGGGTAGAATATTACAGAAATGCGCAGTGGGATCATTATCTCACGGGGTGCTGTGAAGGTGAACCTGTAAATAATTAGAAAACATTTAGCTGTTAGAAAGTGCCAGGTTGAATAATGGGGATAATGAAAAAGGAAGGCTCTCAGAAGCGGGCGGGCAGGGTGGAAGGCCTCGCAGTCGGCCTCTCAGGCTATTGCTGGGAGGATGGAGTGGTGATGCTCAAGGCTACGGTAATCTGTGGATGATGTTTTGTTCGGGTTTCACGTAACCATGGAGACAGACTTCTCCCCCTTCCTTCCGTGGAGCTGCTTCCACACTGCACATATGTGTACACCACACACACGTCCCCTCTCCTCTCCACCCGACTCCTTCCGACTTGGACAGAGCGAGGAGACGGAGGAGACCCTAGAGAGGGATGGCATCATGGAATCTGGATGCCAGGGTGTGGGTTCAAGTCCCGCCTCTGCCCCATTCTTGAGCCTGTGACCATGAGTAAGTCGCTCAGCCTCTGGGACCCTCCGTCTCCTACACTGTAAACTGAAGGGTTACAGGGGACCCAACTCCATCTGCGATGGGGAAGACCTCTGTGAAGGCTCAAGAACTCGAGAATGTGGCCCCACTTGCTGTATTGTTACATGAACCTCAGGAACCCAGAATTACAGTCATCAGAATCCCAGATTAAAATCAAACACACCCAACAAAACAAAACCCGGGGTCCGTGGTGTCCTCTCGCCATAGGTCTCTGTGTGGCCTCACCGTGTTATATTTATGTATTTAATAAGAGCCCTTGAGAACTAGACCACCCAAGAACTAGACCCCGACTCTGGCAGCCTGCAGCTTGGGGCCGTGCTGAGTGCCCGGTGGGGCCCCCTGCCTGGGCACGCATCTCAGCTCTCGCCCTACTGGGTGTGTCACTTCAAGTTACTGAACTTCTCTGTGCCTCAGCTCCTGCCTGTACGGTGGGATCATAATAGTTCCAACTGCAGAATTGTTGTTATGAAGATTAAATGGATCGATATTTGTGAAGCTTTTAGTTAGGACCACGTCTGGCTGTGTTTAAGTCAATGAACTATCAAACCTGATGCTTGACGTCCAGTTTCTGTAGAGCGTGTTACAAAGCTGTGAGCAGGATGGGGAGAAGGGGACCAAATGTGAGTATGGGTGGCTGGGGTCCAGGCCAAGGGTCAGGGGCCTAGAGGTGGTGGGAGGAGCTGTCCTTGGTGCTGACGCGGACATATTTAATCCACGACTTGCACGAGGGAATGGGGCACTTTGATCAAACATGTAGCTGTCAGGCAGTCGGGGGAGAGAGGCAGGGAGGAGTTGGAGATGGATGCGTCTCGCTAGGGGAGATATTAGGTGGAAAAACATAACGTGTGGCACTCACGTCCCAAGAGCAAACAAACAGGATCTAATCGGCGAGTCCAGCTACATGTCAGGGACTCGGCGAGGCTTTGGTTAACTGTGAATTTGACATAAGAAAATGGCCTGGCACGTAATAAGGGGTTTTTATATTATTATTGTTATTGTCACTGTTGCAGCTATTGTTGTTACTGTTATTTTGTGCCAACAGTGAAAAATGGCTTCCAAAAACCAGAATGTGACCTTGGCTTACATCAAAAGAAACATTATATATAGCGTGAGGGAGGTGTGGTCCCTCCCTTCTCTGCCACAGTAGAGGCACACGTGAAGCATTTGGGTTCAGTTCTGGGTGGCCTCGATGAAAGGGGACGTTAACGAACTATTATGGATCTTCTGGAGATGGATGACTTATTCACAAGGAAATGAAGCTGTGTCTTATTTATCCATTAATAGCTTCTAATTCTAAGAGCTAAGAAAGACACAAAGAAGGGCTGGCCCGGTGGTGTAGCGGTTAAGTTGGCGCGTTCTGCTTCTGTGGCCCTGGGTTCGAAGATTCGGATCCTGGGCGTGGACCGATGCACCGCTTGTCAAGCCACGCTGTGGCAACGTCACATATAAAGTGGAGGAAGATGGGCACGGATGTTAGCCCAGGGCCGGTCTTCCTCAGCAAAAAAGAGGAGGATTGGCAACAGATGTTAGCTCAGGGCTAGTCTACCTCACACAAACAAAAAGAAAAGGGTACAAAGAGAAATTCTGCCCTTGTGGAGTGCACACTCTTCTAGGGGTATAAACCAGGCGCGTGACTCTCATATACAGTGGGAAGTGCAGTTAACAGTGTGTATGTTGGGGGGTCAGCTGTGGGGAGAAGCATTTTAAGCCAAGGAAAGAGAAGAATGGAAGTGGAGTGGTCTGGGGGCATTTGGGAGCTGTCTAGAAATGTTTCAAGGGGTTCTTTGAGGGGGAAAGGGTCCTGACTCGTCCTATGAGACCCAGAGTCACCATCAGAGGGAGACAGTGCTAGGGAGACCTAACAGGAGGAAGCTTAGCTCACAGCAGCCTGGGCTGCTCGGCTCCTGCCTTGGTGGGTCTCCCAAGAAGCTGACTCTGAAGTGAGGATTTGCATTTTGGCAGCTTATTTGGGAGGCGGTTCCAGAAGTCCTGGTGAAGAAGGGGCACCGTGAGGCAGGGTGGGCAGGGTGGCTGGTGCAGTGTGTGTTCCTGAGCAGGTCACCTGGGGACAACGTGGGACCCCACTGAGGACTCTGGGAGACACCCCTGAGACTTGAGGAAGTCACATGTGTGCCCGCCAACTGCCGTGGGCCATCCCCGAGGGTGGCGCTCGCTTCCTCCCTGCTTGCTCTGGGTGCTGGTGGAGCACGCACCCAGCTGGAGAAGGTGCCGGGGAGTGGCGAGTGCCAGGCGCACGTGGGTGGTGTTAGCAGCTGGCAGTGAGTTTCCCGAATAGGGTTAGGTGAGTAGTGCAGGAGTGGGGCAGAGTCTGCCTTGGGCGATGTGGCATCTTCAGGGCATTGTGAATGCCTTGCCCACTTGAGAGATGCTGTGGCTCAGACCTTGTCATCCCACAGGTGATGGGGGGAGTTTGGAGGTGGGTGGACATGGAGGAAGAATAACTTTTCAAGCTTTTTTTTTTTTTTTCCTAAACCACCCAGTCCAGCCTCACTCTCAGTCTAATTCCAAATACGGCAGCCCACTCAGATGCTCGGCTGTTGGTCACAAGTGTCCAGTTTGCTGACCCAAACGAATGCTACACTGATGAACGGTGTTTTCCCGAGGGAGTGTGGCCTGATGGCAATGAGGTGGCCCAGGGGACCGGGAGAGCGGGCTCTTGTCCCAGCTTTCTCCTTACAGGCTGTGAGGTTTCAAACAGGTCACTTTCCCTGGGGCGGAGGGAGCTCCGATTGCCCATCTGTAAAATGAGGGGTTGGACGAGGAAATTTCTAATTCTAGAGCTGACATTTTCAGTCTCTGGAAAAGCTTGAATAAGACATTAAAGCAATTTATTATTTGAGCTGCCATTAAACTACAAAGACGCTGTGTGGAAATCGGGGTTATTATCATGGCGTGGCAAGTGCTTCCTAATATTTTATGAATTAATCGTGGCCCCATCAAAGCCCCCTTGTGAGGGAGCACACGTGAGCTATAAAACCAGACTGGTTGTGTGAGGGGGTGGGTCGATGATAAATAATTGCTGTCACTGGGATGTGCCGCTGAAAAGCTAGCAATTGGGGTTCCCATGAGAGAAGGATCCTCACCTATTTTATTTTAATTTAAAAGGCACCATAAAAAACCATTTAATATACATACTGTTTAAAAAATGTAGCTGTAATTAGTGTGTACAGAGGAGGGGGGGAATTTATCTATGTGCTAGGCACTCTCCCATTTTGTAGTTGGGGACACTGGCAGTCAGAGGAGGTCAGTAATTGCCTAGGATAGGGGTTCTCAGATGGGCGTGACTCTGCCCCCGGGGGACATTTGACAATGTCTGGAGACATGTGTAGTTGTCATGCCTCGCGGTGGGGCTGCTACTGGCATCCAGTGGGGAGGGGCCAGGGATGCTGCTAAACATCTTACAGAGCACAGGACGCCCCCAAACGGAATGATCGAGCCCCAAATGCCAACAGCGCCGAGGCCGAGGAACCTGGTGTCACCCTGCTGAGACCCCCCGCAGCCCTCACACCGGCCTCCCAGCTGCCCCTTTGATGCCACCCCGTCCTGCGTGGGCCCCTGTGGGCTCCGTCTCTGATCTCCAAGTTGGGCTGGTGCTTAGAGCTGAGATATTACCAAGGATTTTCATGTGTGGATCCCCTGAGAAGGTCATAAATGCTGTGGACCTTCTTTCTTCAACAATTTTCCACTTTCCACTACACTATTTTCTCTTCTTAATATACTCTTTATAGTCTGCTTTTCCATTAATTATTGTCATAAACACTTCTCCACATTTCTGCAGTCTTAATGATGATCATTATTAAGGGCTTCATACTACTCCATCCTATTCACAAGGCACTGTTTCCTGAATCATTCCTGAGTTCCTGGACATTTATTTTATTTCTTTGGTTCCTTAGAGTTTAATACCACAATGATTATTCTCTTGAATAGAACATTTTTGTTTGTGGAATTATTTCCTTAGGACAATTTCCTGAGATTATTTCTCTCTCTTTCTCCCTCTCTCTCTTCCATTTCTCCATCTCTCTCTGCCTCTCTTCCTCCTCCCTCCCTTCTTTCCTTCCTTACTTTATTTGATTTAATTAAAAATTGTTGTAATAATAAAATATGCACATGATTTAAAATTCAAAGGCATTAAACAATGCACAGTAAAAGGTCTCCCTGTTCCCAGTCACCCACTTCCTCTCCCAGGGGCAACCACTGGTAGCATTTTTCAAGTATTTGTCTGTATCTATTTTTTATAAATGGTGTCACACTCTACCCACAGCTGTGCCTGTGGGTGTGTGTGGGAGCAGATCTCCTTTAGATGGGGGTGGTGGTGGTAGAGAGGGCCTCTCTGAGGAGGTGACATTTGAGTGGAAACCTAGAGGATGGTAAGAGTGGCACAGGAAAAAGAGGCAGCCAGTGCAAAGGCCCTGGGGTAGGAATCAACTGGTAGATTTGAAGAACCCTGAGGAAGCCAACAGGGCAGTTGCAGAATGAGAGAGGTCAAATTGCTTGGGAGGGACCTGGTCATGCAGAGTCTTGTTGGCTGTGGCATAAAATTTGGACTTTATTCTAAATACACTGGAATGCTTTTGAGGGCTTTTAAGCAGGGAGGTGAAAGGATATGATTTGCATTTAACAAAAGAGCATTCTGACTGATGAGTGGAGAATACTAGATAGAAGGAGAAACAGCAGGGTTAACAGGTGATTGTCCAGGTGAAAGATGCTGGTGGCTTGGCCTTGGGGGGAGATGGAGACAACTGGACAGATTCAGCATATAGTCTGAAGGTGGAGCCAATAGGATCTGCCGGCAAGTTGGATGTGGAGTGAGGGAAAGAGGCTGAGAACAACTCCGAGATTTCTGTCCTGAACAAATGACTGTGTCCATCACTGAGATGGGGAGGACTGAAGTGGGAACAGATTTTTGTTTATTTACTATTTAGTGGGAGGGGAGGGATCCTGAGGTCAGACCAGGCCGTGTTAGTTTATGTCTCGTGACAGCCCAGAGGCAGTGACAACTAAATGGGGTGGCAGGAGGGGGAGGGGGAAGGAGGGGTGGGGGGAGGGATAACAAAATACATTCTGGGGATCAGAGGATCCATCCAGGCTGGAGGTACCGATTTAGAAGCCATCGGCCCCAGGACGGGTTGAGGTTACCTAGGGAGCACTTAGTGCGGACATCAGTGTAGGAATCTATTGGTTTCACACTAACTACTCCAGTTCTGCGCATTATCATTCATTTTTGTTATTTATTTTGTAATTTTCTAATTTTCCAAAGCAAACATGGCCTGTAGTGAATTTAAAGACCTTGTGTGGCTGCCTGTAGTATGTGGCTTCTCTGAGCTTCCTTGCCTGTTTTAGTGGCCGTACCTAACCTGGGGTGGGAATCAAAGTCTGCTGGATGCCCACATTAAGAAAAAAAGCCTTTCTGGTTTTCCCGTCATATCCGTGCATCTGCAGCCCTTTCTGCCCCGAGAGTCAGGGTGCTTACTGGATCGGAACCTTTCGGAACTGTCTCTCCTCTTCCATGTGTCTCCCGAATACCCAAGAGAGGCAGCTCCCCGCTGATCTTGCTGTAATGAATTCTAGCTGCTTTTTCATTATAAATCCTAATTTTCTCTGCTTCCAGATTATTTTCCTTTCCAATGGGGTTATAATTCTTGTCAAAGCTCAAGAGGCCCCAGGACCCGTTTGTTCCCCTCTGACGTCGAGGCACGGAACTGGGAACCGCGTGCTCTCCTCGGAGGGGCTGCCTCTTGGAAACTGGCATGGAGCTCGCCTTCTGTCAGAAACGGCGCTCCGTACATCCAGAAAGTGCATCTTGTATTGATGTTAACATTTACCTAAGGTAGCAGGAACTAATTCATCCAGCAGCTATTTATGGCGCACTGTCTGCGTGCTGGGGTCAGACCTGAGTTTCTCTCTCAGGCCACATCAGCTGGCCACAGAGAATCGGGGATCTTCAAGTAGGTGGGAAATCAAGGTCAGCCCTCCAGTCAAGCGTCTCATAAATGGACAAATGGACACATCCATTTATGACATAGAGGAGCCTCAAGCTCTTGGACACCCTGCTTTGGGAAAGTTAATGGGTGGGCTCAGGTAATAGTGTTTGCAGTCTCAGCATGGCATGAGTGCGGTTACCACAGAGGGCCGGGCTGAATCCCACCCATCCCAGCCCATCCCATCCCTTCCCCATGTCCTGAGCTCCTGGTATGGGCATTGGGATACAAAAATGAATAAAGCAACTTGTTTGGTCACGAGTGACAGAATCCAACTCAAACTGGCTTAAGCAAAAAGGCGAATTTTTATTGGCTCATGTGAGTGAAGAAGTAGCATGGCTTCAGGCTCAGCTAGATCCAGGTGCTCATATGATGTCAACAGGATTCAGTGTCTCTCTCTCTCTGTTTCTCTGTACCTCCCTTTGTCTCTCCTCTTTGGTTTTATTATTTTTTCCTCTCTGTCACCCAGAGTTCTGCTTCCTTAGTTGGTTTCACTGTAGGCAGCACTCTTTACGTGGTAGCCCCCAACAGCTCCATGTTTTTATCCCTCCAGTTTAGCACCAGTAAACCTCCCAGGGAGGGCTCATTAGCCAGGTTTGGGTCACTTGCCATCCCTACGCCTGCTGTCATGAGGGATGTGGCTCCGCCAGGCTAGGCCTGGGTCACCTGCTCACCTCTGAAGCTGGGGATGGGGTCAGCCTCAACCGAATCTCACGGACTGAGACTTTCCTTTCCCCAAAGGAGAGTCAAGATGCTGCTAGCAGAGTTGGGAGCGTGGGTGCTGGGCAGGCAGAACCACAGGCGAACCTCACTACCCTTTCTTCTGAGCGTCTTCGTGCCTCTGTGCCTTTTCCACGCAGTTCCCTTCTAAAATGGCCCCCACCTGGTCCTCCTGGAAAATTCCTTCTTCCTCTTCCTTCAAGGTCGTGTGAGGCTCCTCTATCTGTGACCTGGCATGCCTCACCGTGCCCTGCTGTCCGTCTCCACAGCTCACAGAGAAGTGTGAAGTCCTCTCTCCACCCACATTTGGTCACAGTTACCTATTTACCAGTGAGTGTGCGGTACGCACAAGGGTGAGGCCCCAGTATTGTGTGTTGGCAAGCCACTCGGAGACTTCCGGTGGCCTCCTACGTGTCCTTCAAGCCTGAACTCAAGGTCAACACTGCCCCCTTGATAAAGCTTCCTTGGTTAGCCGCTCTTCCTTTGTGCTCCTGTTAATGAGGTTAGAGAGGGGCTGTAAATGAGGCTATACTAGGCTACTACCAACTGATGGAGAAATTCTTGCCCGGTCCCCGCCTCTGGCTCAAGAAGGCCCAGAGAGACCTACAGTGAGGCAGACAAACTCTGAGACCAACTCATTATAAGTAAGCTGCTGGGAGGATGGGCCACTCCAGGTAACTGGTTTTGGTGACAGACTTAGCTGGAGCACTCTCGTTCCCAACCATGCCTGAAAATTCCTCTGGGATAAATCAGTGCCCCTTGGGGCTGGAATGTGCTGAACCGAATGGCACAAGGGATACCTTCTTGGGATCTTTGACCTTGACCAGCTCACCAGCGGCCTCCTGAACACAAGCCTTCCTCGCACGGTCTTGGAGGAGCGTAGCTGGTGCAGGAGATTGGGGAGAATGCCGACTCACAGAGGGCACACTCCAGAAGTTGTTTTAAAAGTACATTTTTATTTGAACTTTTTTTTTTTACAATCCATATTCTCTGCCAAATTCTCCTTTAGGACAGCACAACCAAACACACATATACACACACACAATCCTTGCAGTTTGAGAGTTTTGGGTATTTGGGATCCAGTACTAGAGTAAGATTCTGACCCAGTCAAGAGTTGCATCTTAAATTGCGTTTGAATTTCATCCTCCATCCATTTATTCATCCATTACACATCCATCACCCATCAATGCATCACTCATTTATCCATCATCCATCCATTTATCCCTCTGTCTTTTATCCATCCATTGTACATCCATCACCCATCAATCCTTCATCTTTCATCCTTCCATCTGTCCATCACCACCCATCCATTCATCCATCCACAATCCATCTGTCCATCATCCATCCATCCATCCATGCATCCAGCTATCCACTTATTCATCGTCTATAATCCCCCATATAACAAATATTTATTGATGCCTCTGCTGTGCCAGGCACTGCTTTAGGCAGTGGGCTTGTCAGATGGATAAGAAGATCCTCGCCCTGGAAGAGCAAAATATTGGGAGAGACAGACACCAAAACAAAGATAATTCAGAAAAGTACAGGTGACCCCATCTCAGCCTAGTGCCAGCCATTTACTTTGTGCTGACGATTCCTACTCACACAGAATACACTTGTGCACAAATAATGACAATGGCATCGTTCACATTAGTTCAGTTCTTCACACAGTGCTTTCTCAAGCCTCCTTTGTTTCTTAGGACAATTCTTTGGAGGTCGCTCTTGTTATCTCTGTTTCTCAGATGAGGAAACTGAGGCCCAGAGAGGGCAGGGACCTGCCGAAGGACGCTCACCTTGGGCATGGTGGAGAAGAACTCCGATCCGAGGTGAGGTGCTTTCTGCAGCTCCACTCACCTCGAGTTGAGAATCTGTCCCTCAGCTGATACAGGCTGTGTGACATCTGGTGGTGTCCCAGAAGGCTGCTGGCCCCCCGTGCCTGCCATCCATCACCCTCTGAAACTTACCTGGGCCGGCACACGAGCCTGGCTGACAACTGGTCACCTCTGCAGCCTCCGAGAGCTCCCTGAAGCCGAGGCCTCCCCTCTCTAACCACTGACTTTCTGGCCACAGGGAGCCATAGCACCACTAGAGAGAGGGAATTCCTGCATCTGCCTGGGGCGCATAGCACAGAGGTTAAGCAGAGGGCCTATTAAATCTCCTCTAGATAGTATGGTCTGCTCCGAGCCTGAGGCTGCTCTCTGTTTGTGCGAGTGTCAGAGAGGCTTGAAGACCTAGCAGCACCCAGCTGAGACCTTCTCCTTGCTGTTAATAGAAGGACAGGGGGAGCATTAAAAAGGGCGTAATTTTTTGTCTCTGAGAGTTAAAAGCTTGGGCTCTGAAGCAAAACTGCTCAGGATTTAAATTCTGGGGCACGAGTGAGTGCTAACTCTTATTAATATGACTCTTATCATGACCAGGGACAGGGTTGAAAAGCCACAAACAGAATAATGTGGTGAAAGGTTTACACTCTGGCATCACAGAGGCCCATGTTCCAGTCCTGGCTTTGTCCCCTGTGACCTCTGCCACTTTGAAAGTGACTTACCCTCTGCAAGCCTGTTCACCTACCTGCAGGATCAAGATGAAAAGAATAAAAATACAGTCAATGCTAGGGAGCACTTGCCACATGCCTGGCGCTGTTGTAGGCAGTCCCCTGTGCTAGCCCACTTGGTCCTGTGAGGTGGAGACAGCCACATCCCCACTGGGCAGGTAAGGAGACTGAGACAGCAAGAAGTGCAGTGCCCTCCCCGAGGCCCACAGCCAGTGACGGGGGAGGTGGGATTCGTTCCTCACGGGCTTGTTTGGAAAGATCAGTGAGATGACACATGTACTAAGCTGAATGCCTGGCACATAGTAGGACAACATAAATAGAGGTGATACTGCTGCTGATGGCATTAGCTGAGACTCGTTCCACTTCTCATGGTGGAAGCCCTACCAGCTTAAACAAAACAAAGAAATTTATTTGCTCTTATAAATGACAAAGTCTAGGTGGTATCAGGTTTGGCTGGACATAGGGGCCCAAAAATGTCACAAAAGGATCTTTCTTATCTTAGATTGACTCTCTATTGGTTACATCCAACATGCTAGCCACCAGCTACATAGAAGTGTAAATGAATTAAAATACAATTTAAATTAAACCCCAAATAAAATTTAAACTGCACTTCCTCATTTGCAGCAGCCACATTTGGCATCCATGTTGGTGGCCACTGTACTGGGCAGCACAGCACATTTCCATCATTGCTACCATAGTGGACTGTGCTGTGCTCTGTGGAGGGCCACGTGGCCACTTGTAAGCCCTGCACTTACACCCTACCAGCTTCGCAACCCTGTGGGAAGAGAGCGTCTTTCTTTCTCTTCCTGGACTGCAGGAAAGTCCCAGGGAAGGCTCTCATTGGCCTGTTTATATCACATGTCCATTCCTGAACCAATCACCATGGCCTGGGGGGGTGAATGGAGTACTCTGATTGGCAGGCCTGAATCATGTGCCTACGTAGTGGTGGGGATGGGTGGGCCTGCTCAAACCACATGGAATATGTTTCTGGAATGGAGGAGAAGGGAGACTGGAGCAGGAAAAATAACATACTGATAGATGGTATTATTTTTCCACAATTATTCATTTCCTCGCACCACTGCCACATGTCACTGGAGGCTGTGTGTACATCCCCACCCCACTGACTTGGGATTTGGTCACGTGACTGGCTTTGACCATTGACATGTGAGCGATGGACATCCGCCACATCCAAGCTTGGTGAACCTCTGCTCTCCTTTGGCTTGTGCCCTCTGCCACGGGAACACAACGCCTCCGGTAGTGGCTGTTTCTTCTGCCTGTGCTAGGGGAGAAGACACATGGAGCCCAGTGCAGCCAAGACCAGCTGAGCCCAGCTGAGCCCAGGCGAGCTGCGGCCAACCTGCTGCCCTCATGTACCAAGAACAGGAAAGAAATGTTTGGTACTGAAGGCCGCTGAGATTTCATGACTCTGTCGCTGCAGCAAGAGCTGCCTCGTATATCCCTGATCCTCCTCCCCCGGGTCCATCCCGCGTCCTGCTCTCATCAGCTTTGGGCTTCTGCCGAGGCCACACGATGGCGTGTGGCAGATCCAAACACCAGTGAAGAGCCAACTCGGGCCAGAGTGGAAGGGCTCCTCTCCTGATTTCTCTGAAGCTCTCTGCCGTTCATTCAGCCGGAAACACTGACTGAGCTCCTGCGATATGCTGGGCCAGAGCTGCAAGACCTTACGGGACCCAGTCCCTGTCCCCAGTGTGCTCACGGCCGGAGGGGAGAGCGATCGGTGAACAGGTCGTGGAGGTGCAGCAGGACCAGGGCTCTGGGGGCTCAGCCTGGTTGAACCCCGGGCTGGCCCTGGACCCAGAGCACCGCGTTTGTCTGATGAGTTCCTTTAAAAACGACCCTGGAATAGAAGTGTGTCCCACAGTGCAGGGCGTCCAGCGAGACTGAAGGACTGCAGTGAGTCTTCTTTCTGTAGCAAGGAGCCTTCTTCCCCGAGCTCATTATCCTCCAGCCAGCGCCTGCCATGGCATTTCTCTGCCTGGGCTGTGGGTCACATTTTACTCCTGTTGCAGTCCCTGGGGCCATCAGAATGACAGGCACGTCCAGCCCAACTGTCAGCCCTCTCCTGTCCTAACACACTGTTCTCTGACTTCACTCCTTGCTGGTCCTAATTATAAAAGGACAAGTGGGGATGGGGGTCCCCGCTCTTTCACAGGATCCTAGGCAAAGGCCCGGCTCTCTCTGTCACTCATTTATTCATTAATTTATCAGACATATAGGAAGCCAGTTATGTCCAATTTGGGGGATGGGGGTTACAGGGATGACTAAGATCCAGTCAGCCCTTCTAGCCTGGGCCGGGGGCAGGGCCTGGGAACCAGGGAGGGTTTTCTGGAGCAGGTGGCATCTAAGCTGGGCCTGGGAGGGTGGGTGGGAGTGACAAAGCAGAAAGAACGGCACAGGCAAAGATGTGGAGGTTGTACAAGGGGACCGCCCTTTGGAGGTGGGGCTCCCGTCCTCATGCCCCCCCACCTTCAGAATAAACATCGTGACCGTGGACCTGACAGAGTCCCCCCATGGGGAGTGTCAGCCTGACCCCTGCTGCGCTGTGGGGGGCACGGCAGCCCCTCACCTCCTACCATGGATGTGCTCGCCGTGCCACAGGCCACGGTGACTCCTGGTCACCACTTCCCCAGTCTTTCCTCACGGGCTGTTGCAGGGTCACAACACACTCTGCTCAGTCCTGCAGGGTTTGCTTTCAGGACCCTTGTGCGGGGCTTTCTCTTGGTTCTGGAGAGGAGCACTTGTCACTGCCACAGTCAGAATGGCCTGAGCCCCCAGGGGGAAATCAGGCTGCTGTGACCATAACGCTCCAGTTTCTCAAGCACCTACTACACGCCGGGCCCTCTCAGGGCTGCTGCAGCCCATGGGAGCCTTTGGTAAGTTGGAGAAAGCCTCCGCTCTGAGCGTGGAGGATGGGCTCGAGTGCAGCCCACTCACAGCCTCAGGTAAGCGTCCTTGTTTATGCACAACCTGAACAGCTGTTCTTGGCGGCCCTGGGCCCTGTCTAGTCAATATCTCACCTAATCATCGTTACAGTGCTGGGAGGTAGGTGTGTTCTGTTTTCACTCCTGTTTTACAGTCAAGGAAACTGAGTCTTTGAGAGCTTCGGAAACTTGTTTAAGGTCACCTTGCCAGCAAGTGTGGGGGCCACTTCACACCAGGCATCTCTGCCTGCAAGTCCTGCCCATTCTGCCACACGTCACCGCCTCCTGCCGCCAGCCGCTCAGGCCTCCCTTCTGATGGGCTCTTAGCTGATTTACCAGTAATTCTCCCCTGCTGTTCTGGGGCCTGTTATCATTCATTATTGTGTTTTGTAGCTTCATAGATTGTTTTATTTTTCACTCCCAGCGGCTCGTTGCTGGGGAGCAGCTGAGAGCCCTGCTCCAAATGCATCGTGTCAGATGCAAGTTTATCTAATTTACTGTCAGCCACAGCACCTTGTCGATTCCATGTCGGACTCGTTTCCTCCCTGATGATGTCCATGCAGATGGTGGTCGACCTGTCAGCCCCCAGGCCAGGCTCCACATGCATCTCACCTGGCTGTGACCCTGGGGACATCCAGTTGCTTTCAGCCCTTCTGTGGCAGATCTCAGGAGCACCTGTTCTTTTTTTTTTAATTTAAAAAATTTTCATTTTTATTGATGTCTTAATAGTTTATTACACTGTGTGGTTTTAGCTGTACACTATTGTTTGTCCGTCACCATGTGGATGTAACCCTTCACCCCTTGTGCCCACCCCCCAACCCCCTTCCCCCCGGTAACCACCAACCAGTTCTCTCTGTCCGTGTGTTGGTTTATATTCTACATATGAGTGAAACCATGCGGTGTTTGTCCTTCTCTCTCTGGCTAATTTCACTTAACATAATACCCTCCAGGTCCATCCATGTTGTTGCAAATGGGACAATTCTGTCTTTTCTTATGGTTGAGTAGTATTCCATTGTATATATATACCACATCTTCTTTATCCAATCATCAGTCGAGGGACACTTGGGTTGCTTCCACTTCTTGGCTATAGTGAATAATGCTGCAATGAACATAGGGGTGCATAAGCCTCTTGGGATTGTTGATTTCAGGTTCATTGGGTAGATACACAATAGTTGGATAGCTGGATCATAAAGTATTTCTATTTTTTGAGGACTCTCCATACTGTTTTCCATAGAGGCTGCACCAGTTTGCATTCCTACCAGCAGTGAATTAGGGTTCCTGTTTCTCTACAACCTCTCCAACAGAGGTTGTTGTTTTTGTCTTGGTGATTATAGCCATTCTAACGGGTGTAAGGTGATATCTTAGCATAGTTTTGATTTGAATTTCCCTGATGATTAGTGATGTTGAACATCTTTTCATGTGTCTGTTGGCCATCTGTATATCTTCCTTGAAAAAAATGCCTGTTCATATCCTCTGCCCATTTTTTTAGGAGCACCTGTTCTTTAAGGAGCAAAACTCCCACATCGTGGCAAGAGCTTGGGGTTGGAAGCAAAAGATCTGAATTCAAGTTCTCTTGCTGCTACTTCCTTGCTCTGTGGCCTCAGGCAAATCGCTTAAGCTCTCTGAACCTCTGTTTCTTCATCTGTGAGATGGACAGTAATGAGGCACTGTCTTCCTCCTCCAAGATGGCCAAAAAACCGACCACTTTGATGATATCACGAGTTGGTCAGGATGTAGGATCATGGGGATGTTCCCATAATGTTGGTGGGAGCAGAAAAGTGCGACACAAGGGACAACTTTATGGCAACATTTATCAAAATTGTCAGTGTTCATACCCTTCACTGCAGCCATTCCAGCTGCTGGGGACCTGCCTACAGAGATGCACATGTGCACACAGGTGTTCACTGCAGCCTTACTCAAATAGAGAAAAGGTAGAAACGAATGAAATGTCCATCGAGAGAGAGATGGCTGAGTAAATTGTGGACTAGTCACTCTGTGGAATACACTGCTGCCATTAAAAAGAATGAAGTAAATCTACAGGTGACAGTGGATAGATTTCTTGGCAAGTGAACAAAAGCAGTGTTTAGAAGGATAGAATAATAAATTTGATATGAAACAAAAATGGGGAGCTCGTATATTTTCTCAAACAAAGCCTTTTAAAATTGTGAATAATACTGCCAAAAGGTGCACAAAACGAAATGCCCTGCTTAGTGATTTATCACAAAGCCGACCTCATGTAGCCACCTGTGAGGTCAAAATAGGACATTGCCACCACCCCAGACACTCCCCTCCCACCTCTGCACTGACCCCTCAGCTTTACCCTCACACTTACTCACTGCCCTGGCCTTTGTGGTGGTCGCTTCTTAATTTTGCCACCTGAGCCTGCAACCCTAAACACTGTAGTATAATTTTGCCCGTGTTTTGTATTTACATTAAAGGAGTCACACAACGTATTCTGTTGTGACTGGTGTCCTGCTCAACATTATTTTGTGAGACTTAACCCCGTCGTTGCTCTGCTATGTAGTTTTCTGGGGACATAAACAGGAATATAAATGACTAGGAAAAAAGGTCTGGAAAGGGACGCTCTACACGGATGTTGGCAGTGTAGCTACTATTTGAATTTTTCTAAAGGAGAAATGTATCGATGCATTACTTGGCTAATGACATTTTAATAGAAAGAATAAAATGGACGGAATAACACCTCTTTGCCAGAGTTGTTGGGAGAGTGAGACGAGTTACTGTGGGTAAAATCTGGAGCCCAGAGTAGGTGCTAAGTAAGAGGGAGATGGATCCAGGTAAACAGACTCTCTCGGAAGCGGCCAGAGGGGCAGCGGATTGGTTAGATGCATGGGCTCCAGAGCACGTGGCCTGGGTTCAGATCCTGGCTTCACTACGGGCCAGTTGTGTGACGTTGGGCAAATTATTTAACTTCTGTCCCCCTCCCTGAGTTTGATCACCTGTATTAGTTATCTATTGCTGCCTAACAAATCGCCCCAAAACTTAGTGGCTGAAAGCAGCAATCACCGATTCTCTCTGCCGGTTTCTCTGGGGCAGGAATTTGGGAGCAGCTTGGCGGGCGGTCCTGGGGTGGGTTCTCTCACGAGGCCGCAGTAGCCGTAGGTAGGGGCCGCCGGCACTGGAAAGCTTGCCCGGGGCTGCAGAGCCGGCCTCCAGGGTGGCTCCCTCACGCGGGGCAGTTGGGCCTGGGCAGTGGCTCCTCCCCACGTGCCTCGCCACGGGGCTGCTCCGGTGTCCTTGCGACGTGGCGGCTGGCTTCCCCCGGAGTGAGCCCCAGAAGACCAAGCCAGAAGTGTCAGGGCCTGTTGTGAGCGGGCCGTGGGAACCGCTCACTGTCGCTTCTGCAGTATTCTGTTGGTCACACGGGTCATCCCTGATCCGGAGTTGGGGGGACAGCACAAGGGCACGAAGAGCAGGAGGTGAGGCTCCCCGGGAGCCAGGTGGGGGCTGGCCACCACATCCCGTCTGAAACAGAGATAACAGTACTCCCCGCCTAGGGTTTTTGTGAGGACTAAGTGAATTAATCTGTGTCAGTTCCTTAGCACAATGGCTGGCGCACAGGAAGCGTCATACGAGCACTCGTTATTGTTGTCTCAGAAGAGCGACCAAATGAGTCACCTTCATGCATTCTTCTGGATTTTATTTTACTTCCTAATCTGCCATTGTCAGTCGGTTCTCAGGTTTCCTGGAACGACACGCCACGTGGCAATCACGAATGTCCACGCTTTGGAGTGACCGCCAGAGCGGCGTTTGGGCCGCTGCACAAAGATGGCACCCCACGTGGCCATTCTGCATGTCCGCTCCACTGGGCAGACTGAGTCGCCAGTGCCCAGCAAGCCGGCGGGGCTGATTTTAATCTCTTCGGGAACAGGCATTGAGTCTTTGACTTCAATCGCTCCCCACATCAAGGCCCCAGAGCGAATGCAGGCTGTGATGTGAGAGTAGACTTGTTACTTTCACCAGAGAACAGGAAACTTGACCGTCTTCAGTGCTCTAGTTCAAGGATCCAAAACTCAAGTGCCTGCAGGGCCAGTCGGGGAACCCAAATTTGGGAGATGGCCAAGGGTAAGAACAACCATGAGAGTGTGATGACCAACAGCCGTCAACCCTTGGTCTCAGCACTGGGGAGACAATAGGGAGTGGTGGGGACTGTGGCAAACAGGACAGCACATGCCCTGTCTCCAGGGCCACTGTCCTTGAAGTGCCAGGCAGTCATTGTCTGCAAGACTGTAGCCAGCACTGCCTGGATTTCTGCCCCCTCCTCCTGGTGCTTTGCTGCCATTCCCTGCCACCACAGCGGACCTTTGGACCCTCGATGCTCCAGTTGTCCAGTTGATTTGCAACCAGTGTATAAAGTGGCTAGCGGCCTCCCCCGACCAGCTTCTCCCTTTTCTGTGGGCTGCTAGCATTGGGGTCCCATCATGCACCAGAGTTCACCTGGCCAGATTATGTCAGCAGGGAGGATCTGCTGCCTTCCTTCATCTGACAGTGTCCATTGACTGACAAAATGAGGGTTATCACTCTATGCCGGGTCAAGAGCTGGGGGCTGGAGATCAAAGGCAATTCAGAGCACCCCTCAAGCATCTCGTGGAGGAAACAGACACATCTCAACAGTTTATTTTGGGGCTGTAAGGTGTGGACTCCAGTTTCCACATGAGGTGGGACCTGGGTTATTTGACAGATCTGAGGGACAGATATACTTAACTTGCCTAGAAGTTGGGGTGGATTAGGCTAGGCATTGTGGTTTCCTGCCTGATGGGCATTCCCTCTCCTTCCTTGTCATCCTTCGTTGTCCATCTGACAAGGAGGTTGAGAAGAACAGATACTTTCCCAGCCTCTCTTGTGCCTTGCAGTGTTAAATGACCCAGTTCTGGCCAGTGAGATGTAAGTGGGACTCTGCTGGGGACTTTTTAGGAAATATTTTCCCCTTGATGAAGGGATTTGGGCATATGAGTGAAGTCTTTCTCATCATCCTGGAGGCTTCCCTACTTTCTACATTTAGAAGTGGTCGGGTGAAGATGTGATGTCTGGAGCTGCAGCAGCCATCTTGTGCCTTTAGGAGAATTTTAGGGAATTGCATCACTGAGCCACTGGATCAACCCTTAATCACCTACTTTCAGCCTTCCTGTTAGGAGAGATAATTGAACACCCTTATTATTTAAACCACTGCTAGTCGAGCTTTTTGTTGCAGCTGAAAGCTTCCTTCCTAATATTATAGGGAGGGTTTGAGCATGTTATCTGAGGGTATGGAGAACTGGGTGCCCCTTCAACAGTCTCAGAGGCTTGAATTTGCTCTATCCTGCCCTTAGCCCATTTTCTGTGTTTTTTTTAATCTCTAAATTAAAAAATTGAGAAATATATCACCTATGCAAAAAAAGAGTATTTAAAACATATGTGTACCGTCTAAAGAATTATAGTAAAATACCCAGGTACTCACCACCTAAATTAAGAATTGGAACATTACCAAACCTCAGACATCCCTCTGTGCCCCTCTCCATTGCACGCCCCCCCACCAAGGCAACTACTATCCTTAATGATGTGCTAATCATTTTCTGCTGTTCTTTATAGTTTTACCACTCATGTATCCCCAAACAATATGATGTCTAATTTTGCCTGTCCTTGAATTGTGTGTAAACGGAAGCATGCTGTACATGTTCTTTTGTAACCTGCTTCTTTTGTTCCACAAGTTGTACATTATGTTTTTGAGTTTCGTGCGTGTCAATGCATGCGTTAGTGATCCTGTTATTTTCATCGTCAGGTTAGCTTGCAGGTTGTGTGTTTATTCTATGGTTGGCAGGCATTTGGGATGGTTGACATGTTTTTGCCATTGCCAGCAAGGCTGCTGTGGACATTCTTGTCCGCGTCTTAGGGTTTGAGTGGAGTTGCTGGGTCGTAGGAGCGCATGTGTCACCTCCGTTAGGTAACGCCAAATTGTTTTCTAAAGTGGTTGCACCAGTTTATACCCCCCCCAGCAGTGGCTGCATGCTCGCGTTGCTCACATCCTCACTGACATCTGGTCCTGGGGTTCTGAAGGGCCTTGAGGCCAAGCAAAATTGACCTCTGACCTTTGAAGATGCCCTGCCCCACCTGCCATTAAATATCAGCATCCATACTTCTTTAAGTGATCACCCCAAAGTGATTCTGGGGTCCTAAAATAAGGCCATTGCCCCACCCATGGTCTTATTTCTGGGTTCTACGGATTCTGGAGTTCCTACTAAAGGAAAAACCGATTTGAATAGAATATCTAACATCCATGTCATCAAAATTCAGGAGAGGAGGAGAAAGAGGGTGGGGCTGATAGAGTACTCCAAGCAATAATGGCTGAAAACTTCCCAGATTTGGCAAAAGGCCTAAACCCTCAGATACAGGAAATTGGGAGAACCCCAACCAGGAGAAACTCAAAAAATCCGGAGTAAGACACATCATATTTAAAATTCTGAAAATTAAAGGCAAACAAAAAAATCTTTGCAGTGGTTAAGTTTGACACTTTCTGCTCCAGCGGCCTGGGTTTGCGGATTTGGATCCCGGGTGTGGACCTACACCACGTGTCACCCACGCTGTGGTGGCAACACACATATGGAGTAGAGGAAGATTGGCACAGATGTTAGCTCAGGGTGAATCTTCCTCAGCAAAGAGAAAAAAAAATTAAGAGAAAAAATCTTGAAAGCAGCCAGACGAGAAAAAACCACCTTCCCTCAAGGTGAAAAACGATTTGAATGACAGCAGATTTCTCATCAGAAACCCTCGGAGACCAGAGGGAGATGGCATGATATTTTTCAAGTTTAGAGTGTAAAGAACTGTCAGCCCATGGTCATATACTCAGAGAAAGTATCCTTCAGAAATTAAGGGGAAATACGTTCTCAGATGAACGAAAACTAAGAGAATTTGATGCCAGCAGACCTAAAAGAATGCCTGCAGGAAGTTCTCTCAACAGAAAGGAAATGATAAAACAGGTAACCTTGGAACATCAAGAAAGAAGAAAAAGCGTAGTAGTGAGCAAAAATGTGGGCAGATACAATACGCTTTCTTTCTACTCTTGAGTTTTCTGAACCGTGTTTGGTGGTTGAGACGACATTATTAAAGAAAATTAGGTTATAAATCGGGGAGGGTAAAAAGATGTGAAGGGAGGTCAGGTTTGTGTACTTCACTCAAAATAGTGAAATGACGGCAGTCGTGGGCTAGATAAATCACGTATGATACGTACATCACACGTCTAATCCCAAGAGCAGCCACGAAAATAGTCTGTACAAAAGTGCATCCTCAAAAATACTAAAATAAAGCAAAATGGCATTCTAAAATATGTTTAAATGGCCCCTCGGAAGCAGAAAAATCACGCAGAGAAGGAAAAACAAAACAGACAGAAAACAATAAAATGGCAGATGAGTGTTAACACATCAGTAATTGGATTCAATGAAAATAGCCTAAAAGAAGGAGAAAACAAAAACGATTTGACATTCTCTGTCATCAAAACTGCACCTGATTCGATTCGCCCGCACGTCAGCGGGAACTCTTCTTGAAGGTCAGCATCCAATCTCTCTCCTTCGGTTCTCTCTGTGTGTTTTGAATAATCAGCCCCAAAGGTGGAGGTGAATTCCAGGAGTCTCGGGCGTGCCCGCCGCAGGGGGATGAGGACCTTGGGGACGACGTGGGGCTGGCAAGAAGACTTGAAAGGAGGGGAGAGGGCCCTCTCCTGGTTCTCATCGCTGGCTGGGACAGTAACCTCTCATCTCTCTGAGCCTCCATGTCCCCTTCTATGAAAATGGGGATGATAATGCAGGGGGACTGTGGGGACAGGGGGTGTATGAGTCATTTAGCACAATGCCAGCACGCAGGAAGCGCTCTGTAAGTGTTTCGGGTAGTTCTTCTCCACCAAGTGGTGGCTGGCGTTCCAGACGTCACTGCTGTCACGCCACACATGCACCCCTATAAAACCTTGTGATCGGTACAATGCTGCGCTAATAAGAACACGGCCCACGAGAAAAATAGAGTTGGGGTAGATGGCTCAAAATCTAGGGAAGCTTGCAATCAGAGCACCTACAAAATCAATGACAATCCTAATAAACGCTTGAGCACGCGCAAACTCCCGGGAACATTCAGCCTCAAACCCTGACGCTCCGGCTGCCTCCGGAGATGCAAGGAGGTCCTGGAGGGTACTGGCTTCTCATCGGGACTGTTTTCATCAACCTTCAAAATCCCCTTGACGGTGGAGCCTCCGTGGTGAATCCGTCGTTTGAGGAGAGGTGGGCGTGACATGACAGCTTCTTCATCTCAGCCTGCCACGTCGCCAGGTTGCTTCATCACGTGACAGCACAGAGGCGCTTGATGCCACCAATCCAGCTACTCCTTGTCACAGGGGGAGGCGCTTCTACAGACTTCCAGCATTCTCCTTAAGTCCGTCACGTCCTGCTAAGGATTATTTAAAAATATTATCGCGCTGGGGAAAATCAGGTGCGGACACCAATTTCCCTGTTATTTCAACATCTTTCCCCTCTTGACCAATCGTGGGTGGAGTAACCTGTCGAAGGCACCTGCCTTGCAGCAGAACAGGCTGTGTCCCCTGAGGATCTCTTTAGCTCTGGTGTCCTAGAGCAGGGGTTCGCAAACTACGGCCTGGGGGCCAAATCCAGCCCACTGCCTGTTTTTTTTTAAATTGAAATTTAAATTTTTAATTGAAAAAAAAGCACATAACACAAATTTTACCATCTCAACCAGTTTTAAGTGTACGGCTCAGTGGCATTAAGTATATTCACGTTGTTGTGCCTGCTGCCTGTTTTTGTAAATAAAGTTTTATTGGAACACAGTCGTGCCCATTCGTTTACGTATTATCCAAGGCTGCCTTTTTGGTGCCACGTTAGAGATGGGTAATTGTGACAGGAATGGTATGGCCCACTAAAATATTTACTCTCTGGATCTTTGCAGAAAAAGTTTCTTGACCCCTGTTTTAGAATTATGAAATTCATCAATTTCCTGTGTGCACGGCCTCTTCCTGCTCTGTGTTCCCAGAGCCCCGTCTCCGTCATCATAAAGCTCCTCTGCTGTGAAAAAGAGGCTCTGCAATACAAGTGGGTACAAGTTAGTCATTGCCAGGCAAGCTGCCTCAGTTTCTCCTTTGTGACTGCGGACAGATCAAATCTGAGGGGTCACTTTTTGAAGCAGCTGTGATTCGTCCGGCCACCTTTGGTGTAGGTGAGCTTCCCTTTCTGAGTCACCAGCCATCCCTGGTGCCCCTGGGAGACAAGGGACCCACCCCACGTCTGACAGGATGTGGCCCGGGCCTTCACTGGTTAGCAGGTCGGGCCTGTGAGGTCACGTTGCTCCTGGCCGGGCAGAGAGGACAGACTCCCCGCCTCTGAGACTTTTGTCCCTGGGGAACCGCTGAGCTCAGACCTGACTAATTGGAAATTGATTCCTAACCGCGCCCCCTTCCCCGCCCCCCAGGGTCTCTGAGTCCCACGCTCTGAGGACTAGTCGTTACACCGAGGCCTCCCCCAAAGCTCACGGCCTGGCCGGCAGGGCAGCGTCCAGGTGGGTGCCGAGAGTGGCTCCTTCCCCGAGAGGCGGGACGAGCACGTTTCTAATTTGCTTTAGAAATACAGAAAAGCTTTATTATAACATAATAGGTATTCGTTGTCAAAAGATAAAATAGCCCCGTAGGACAAAAAAGTGAAAATTAGAAAATCCCTTCTCTTCCCTCGTGCTTTGGCCCCACTCCTCAGTCTAGTCTGTCCCTTTGCATGGTTTGCTCTCCGTCTCTGCCCACATTCTCATGTAGAGCACCGGAAGCAGGGGTGTCTGATCCTGCACTTTGAGCTCTTCCCGTGAGCATAGGCCTCACACATCTTCCCAGGTCTGTAATATGGATCTGCCTCATTCTCTTTAACAGCTGTTTAGCAATCCCCCAGGGGGTACACCTTTATTTGTTCCGAATATAGACTTCTTTCAGCCTAATGCAAATGCCAGCTTCCTCCAGGAAGTCTTCCTTGATTCATGCACAAAATGGACACTTCCTGCTCCAAACTCCTAGATCCCTGTCTGTTTCTCAGGCGCTGTGTTAGTCAGGGTGAGGCTCTGCTGCTGTCACCGAGAGACCCCACAATACAGAGGCTCAAAGAACAGAGAAGCTGTTTCTCTCTTAGGTAGTAGTCCTCCTTGGTGGGGCAGCTCTGCCCCTGCCAGTCATTTCAGGACCTCAGTTCCTTTCAAGTCATTGCTCTGCCATCCCCTTGGGCACCCTGTTGTCTGCCTCGTTGAAACTGGGCCACCCAGGAAGCTGGGAGAGCGTGTGGGGGAGGCCTCCCTGATGTTTCCACTCTGACCTGGGGTGTCCACTCACAAGCCAAGCAAGAGCATTGCATGGCCTCCTACCGCCCAGGAGGCCTGGGGGCCTTTGATGTCATGGAAGAAGGGAAGCAGGCTGTGGTGGACAATGGCTAGTCTTTGCCATAAGCCTTGACGCCTTCACCTAGTGTTTGGGGCCCACGTGCTGGGGGTTCCTGGCTTTGGGAGTGGAGAGGCTGAGAGGCCAGAACCCAGGACTGGTCCATCTTCGTGTCTTCCTTCCGTCCCATGCAGCACCTGGCATATGTGGGTGCTTGGCAAATGCCCAGCTGTGTTGTGATGTCATAGTCATTCAATCCGAGGGTGGTGGGCTCTGCACAGCATCGCTCGCTCATTTGGCAGATGTCTATTAACGTTTACGATGTGCCAAGCACTATCTGGGCCCTGGAGACCCAAAGACACGATTGCTCTGCCCTCAAACATCATTATCATTCTCCTTTTGGGTTCCTGGAAAAGGAAATTCTCTTCCTGCCTCAGGGCCTTTGTATATGCTGTTCCTTCTTTCTGAAACCCCCCTCCCTGCAGCTCTCCCAGCCTCTACTTTATGTCTCTTCATAAATGTCACCTCCTCTGGGAAACTTGCTCTGATCCCCTCTCTAGACTAGACTGGATCCCCCTGTTATCCACACATTATACTTTTCCTTTGTAAATTTTACCACAATTGCATCAAAGTAACTTTTCTCTATGAGGTTTTATTTCAAGCCAGTCCTTACCACAGGTCTGTCAGCTCCAGGATGACAGGTGCATTTTCGTATGCTCAGCACCTAGCAGAACACCTGGCACAATAGGCATTCTGCTACAGTTGTTAAATGTTTAATCAGTATTGTCACCAGTTCACAGAGGAGGAAATTGAGGCTCAGAGAGGTTGAGTAACTGGCCTAAGATCACACAGCTAGTGCGTTTGGGATTCACTGAGATTCAGTCTGTCTGCCTGCACAACCCTTGCTTTCACAGCTTCACGCAATTAGAACACCACGTGATGTGTGCTATAATAGGGTATTAATAGGGTATGTTTAAGGGGTGGTAGGAGGGCAGAGGAGGGCATGACTGACTCAGCCCGGGGGAGTGGATGGTTGCCTGGAGGAGGCGTTGACCTTGAAGACTTAGAAACCGTGGGTAGTTGGAGTAGCTATAGTGACTGTGTGGGAGCATGTGAGAGGGGGCCAATGCTGGGCCGTCAGGGGGGTTGGACTTGGCTCAGCTGATGGGAAATCTCAGAGGTTTGTAAGTGGGGGTGCAACATGACCCAGGAGGTTCTGTTTAGAGCATCACCTTAGGTCAGGGTTGCAAACTGGCAGTTGTTGGCTACAGAGCTGGCTGGCTTACTTAAGTTTCCTACAGTGGAATTTGTGGCCAATGCATTAGTTAGGATTTTAAGTCCGACCGCTGAGCCAAACACCCCCAAATAACAGCAGCTTAAACAGTCTAGAAGCTTTTTCTCTCTCACATAAAAGTCTGCACTAGTCAGGCTTCTCAGGTCCACGTTGGGGACCCAGGATTCTTCTAGATAGTTGCTCTGCCATCCCCAAGATGCCACCCTTGTCCACATGGTCCAGAATGGTCCACAGCCACGGCTTTATTCCTGCCGCCAAAGGAGGAGCGGGTGGATACTGGCTGAAGAACGGTCTCTGTCGTTTCAAACTGGAAAGATGAGGAGATTTCACATAAGAGTCAGGTTCGGTTCTCTGGACAATAGGAAGAATCTAGCAGTACTGGGTCAGACATGGCCACAACAGACTTGGGGTGAGTAGCATCCACCCCTTTTGGATGGGCCAGTTCTCCACAGTCCCCGCCACTCCCTTTTGTATCCCTGAGCCCCTTGGCATCAGTCATCTTACACCGGCCCCTTCACTCACCTGCGTCACCCTCCTGGCCCCTGAGGCATATGAGGTCACAGTCCCGCCTCGGGCAAGGATGTCCTGCAGGCGGCTGAGCCAGGGGGCCCAGTTCAGGTGGGCCAGCTGGGAAGAGATGGCCCTGGCTTTGGACAGACTCACTCCAAGCTTTGTGCTGAAAAACTGCCTTCCTCCTTCCATCCTGGTGAATGTGGTTCCAGCTAGTCCTTTGCCTTCAGAGTCCTTAGACCCACCAGCAAACCTCGTTGGAGAGCAGGCTGAGGTGCTTTTCTACACGGCCCCTTTGGCCTTTGGGCAGGGCTGCCATTCATTGTCTTGGGAGCCCCTTGCACTGGGAGTCCCCATGTGGGGGTGGCATGGTGGCCCGCAGAGGGTCCAGGACTGGATTTGCCATCCCAGAAAGGGCTGAGGCTGGCACAGCGGGGGCTGTTCGAACCGGGACGCGGTTCAGACTTCCTGTCAGAGGGAATCGTTGGTCGTTAGGCTGCGCGTGGGTTTTGCAGTCAAGGCCCCGTGGAAGCTCTAGATTCCAGTCTCCCCACTCCTGCTGGGGACCAGGTGCCAAGGAACGATTTCCTGGGTAGGGATGTTTGCTGTCATCCTTATCCATCATTCCTGACACCAGGCCTGTGACGGAGACTCTGTCAGGCAGGCGGGGGGTGGGTGGCTGTCCCTTCAGGGAAAAATGTGGATGAATATGCTGGAGCTGGAGGGCAGTGGGGCTCCCGGAGACTGAAGGCCCCTGTGGGCAGGGCAAGATCAAGTAGCACTTTATAGTGTGCAAAAGGCGCTCTGGTCGGAGTCTGGTCTAACTTGTTTCTCCTGAGCTCCAGCTAGCGGCTGGGGCCTCTGTGTCCCTTGGGAACCAGGTGCATTGGGCACAGTTCCCCACAGGGCAGGTGGCCTCTGGGGTCCCTACCGTTTCCATGTTCCCCAGAGGCCCCTGCACATTCAGGGTTGGGTTCTCTCACAGCTAACTCCCCTCCTGAAAGTGGTTAGCTCCAAGATGAGATGCTGTCCCTTCTTTGGTTCCCATGGTGACAAGGGGGATTTGGCTGGCTTGACTGAAGATCCCTGGGACCCTACATCGCACACTGGGGAGCTCCTGGCGTCTGGCGGGCCCTCCTCCTTCCTCCTGGGTTTCCCGTGGAGTGCCCACTGCCCTTCCTGCTCCCCTGAGTCCTTCCCTGTGGGAGCCCACTTAAAGCCTCGCGTGCACACGTGTGATGGGCGCCACCTTCCACTCAAGTACTTGTCAAAACATTTTTCTCAGCAGAGTCCTTTCTGTCCCCCGGGGAACTCTGGTGCCAGCAGCTAGGATAAGACAGTTTCTTCACCTGGTCACGCTGCTCACAGCTGTGAGGTGGGCTGAAGTCAGTCATCGTTCTCAGACAGAAGAGGACACAGACTCGGAGAGGTGCAGTGACTCCCTCAGGGTCACCCAGCTGGATGAGCTGGCCCCTGGGACTCAATTCTAGGCCTCTGACTCCAGATCCAGTGCCCTTTTCGAAACTCTTTGGTGGAGCGTGGTGCTGAGTTTGTTTCCTGGCATGACCAGAGACCGGGGTAACGGCAGGGCACTCGTTGACTGGTTCAACAAATACGTAATGAGCCCGCGCTCTGTGCCGGGCACCGTGCTGGGGCATCCGTGGTGAGTAGGGCAGAGGGAGACCCCTGCCCTCGTGGACTGAGAGTCTAGTGGAGACTGACGAGGAGCACGCGCACAAATGCGTCTGTTCCCAGTCAGGAGTGAGTGCTGCCAAAGTGCACGTGGCGGGGTCCAGGGGCAGGGGGCGCGAGGCGGGCTATCTTATAATACGGGTCGGGAATGTCTCTTTGGGGGCGTGAGCCCTGCGGATATCTACAGGAAGAGGGCAGGCACGTGCAAAGGTCTGAGCCTGGACATGCTTGGGGGGCTGGGGAGCAGCACAGAAGCCATGGGGTCTGGGGTACAGCGAGGGGGGCAGGGAGTGGGAAGGGGCACCTCATCTAGGGCCCCTGTGCTCCATCCTGGCTGCATGTTGGAACCACTAGGGGAGTTAAAAGTACTGACACCTGGGCCCACCCCCTGGGCATCCAGGGGACTCAAATGTGCAGCAAAGGCTGAGAACCGCAGTCTAGGACCCTGCAGGCCACCGTGAGGACTTGGGTTTTACTCTAAGTGTGAGGACAAGTCCTTGGAGAGCAGGCAGGGAAGGACACCATCTTTCTAGATCTAGATCTCTCTAGAGGAACTTCCCAGTGGCTGGGTTGGAGCAGATGGAAGGGAGTGAGAGCGGAGGTAGGGAGGCCATGGGGAGGCTGAAGCCGTGGTCCAGGCGAGGGCAGCGATGGCCGGTAGTGGACATCAGTTTTGGCCAGGGTCCTCAAGTGACCACACGCTTAATGGCTTAAAACAACACAAATTTATTCTCACAGTTCTGGAGGTCAGAAGTCTGAAATCAAGGTGTTGCAGGGCTGCGTTCCTTCTGGGGGCTCCAGGGGAGAATCTGTCTCCTTGCCTCTTCCAGCTTTCAGACGCCACCTGCACCCTTGGCTCCTGGCCCCTCCTCCGTCTTCAGAGCGCATCACTTCAACCTCTGCTCCCACCATCGCGTCTTCTTCTTCTGACTCTGACCCTCCGGTCTCCCTCTTGTAAAGACCCTGTGATTATTGGACCCACCCAGATAATCCAGGGTAGTCTTCCCAACGCAGGATCCTTAATCACGTCTGCAAAGTCCCTTTTGCCATGTGGGGTCCCATATTCACAGTCTGGGGATTAGGACATGGACATCTTTAGGGCTCCATGATTCAGCTGACCATAGTCAGGGTCCTCTCTGGAGGGATGGAGGGACTCTCTTGTCTCCTGGGGGCCCTCAGGTGTCTCTCTGCCTGGCCGTGGATACCCCTTGGCTTTTGCTCTCTACCTTCAGGTGCTGTGCCAGCTCCAAAGGCCAGTGTGTTGGTCCCACCCGTGTTCCCGATAGGTCCTCCAGGGGGGCAGGGGTCCTCTGTGGATGCCAGAGTTGCTTGCTGCCCCAGGGGACGTTGATGTCCTGGCCTCCAACTGGAGGGCTGGGGCCACCAGATCACTCACTCCCATTTGCCTGGTGTTTTCAGAATGTATTAGTTGCTTACTGCTGCTGTAACAAATTACCGCAAATTTAGTGGCTTAACAACACAGACTTATTATCGTACAGTCCTGGAGGTCAGAAGTCTCGTACAATCTCACCTAAAATCAAGGGGTTGACAGGCTGCATTCCTTTCTGGAGGCTCCAGGGGAGAGTTTGTTTCTGCTCAATCTGATTGCTGGCAGAATTCAGTTCCTTGCGACTGTAGAACCAATGTTCCTGTTTTCTTGCTGGCTGTAAACTGATGGCTGTTCTGAGCTTCTAGAGGTCGCCGTGTTCTTGGCTTGTGACCTCCTTCCTCCATCTTCAAAGCCAGTGATGGTGGGTTGAGTCCTTTTCATGTCGCATCTCTCTGACCCTTCTTCTGTCGTTGCATCTCCCTCTCTGACCACAGCCGGGAAAGGTTCTCTGCTTTTAAGGACTCACCTGATTAGATTGGATCCACTTGGAAATCCCGGATGATCTCCCCATCTCAAGACCTGCAACCTGAATTCCCCCTGTGAAGTCCCTTTTGTCATGGAAAGTAACATATTTACAGGTTTCAGGGATTAAGGTGTGGACGCCTTTGGGGGCCATTATTCTGCCTACCGTACCAACTAATGGTAATGAAGATTGTAATGTGTCTCACGCTTATTAAGCATTTACTACGAGCCAGACTTCATGTTAGTGACTCACCGGGTCCTCAGAAGGACCCTCGGAGGAAGGTACTATCATGTCCATTTTATAGATGAGGAAACTGAGGCACAGAGAGGATAAGTAATGTTATGGGCTGAATTGTGTCTCCTCAGAATTCATATGTTGAAGTCCTAACCTCTGGACCTCAGAAAGTGACCTTATTTGGGGATAGGGCCTTTATAGAGGGAATCAAGTTAACGTGAGGTCATTAGGGTGTTTAAGCCGCCCGGTTAGTGGTCATAGCAAACTAATACGGGGGACTTGTCATTAGTTGTGTCGTCGGATTCAAACCCGGGCAGTTCTCTCTTGGGCTCTCTGCCTCCATCTCTCTCTCTTTTAGTCTCTTTGTCTCTGCCTTATTCTGTCTTGATCTGTCTCTCTTTTCCTCTTTTTCTCCCTCATTCTCCCTCGTCCTCTCATTGCTGTTCACTCCCCCTTAACCCTTCTCTCTGTCTCCCCCTTCCCTCCCCCTGCCCTGCAGACTGAGAGAGGACCCCTCCCCTGCTCCTGCCTCCCAGCTCCCCCATTCCCCTCCAGCCCCCGGTTCTCCCAGAGCGCCGCTCTGTGACTGCACCGCTGGTGGATCGAGGCCCAGATGTGCCTGGGTCCCCGGGTGCCGGCACTGACTCCTCTGGGGCCTTGGCGGGGCTGAGCTGATATGAGGCTGGCGCTGAGGAGGCTGGTGCAGAGGCTTCCCCATGGGGGAGGGGTCCCTGAGCTGCAAGAGGAGCCAAGCTGAGCCCCTGCCCCAGCCTCACTGCGCCCCGTGGGCTCTCTCCTTCCCCCTTGCCCTGCTGTGCACACGGGAGCCTCTGGCTGAGCGGCCGTCAGCCCGGCCGCCCCCCCAGGCCTGGCTGGCATCGACACCGGCCGTGGGCGGCAGCAGCTGTTCCGGCGATCACCCTGAGCCCCTGACCCTGCCACATTGACTCTTGTCGTCTGCCCCTGTTCCTGGTTTCAGGGTCTTCAGAGTGGTCTTCCTGTCCGCCAGGATTTAGGATTTGACCTGTCCCCTCTGTTGCTCCTCTTTTACGGTCCCTGTTGCTCTGAGTGGGAAGAAGCTCCAAGGCACTCGGGGGGTCTGGCCAGCCCACCGTCTCTTGTAGAGTTGGGGACGGGGACTGAGGTGGAGACAGGAATGGAGGAAGTCACGAAGCCTTGTTGTCAGTGCCACCGAGTTGATTCTGATTCCTACGACCTTGTGTACAGCAGAGTGGAACCCTGCTTGTCCTTTCTGCGCCATCCCCTCCCCTTTCCCTGCTCTATCAGACAATACTTTGTTGCTGTTCAAACCCTGCCGTTCATAGAGTTTTCATGGCTAATTTTTTGGAAGTGGGTGGCCAGGTCCTCCTTCCTAGTCTGGCTTAGTCTGGAAGCTCCACTGAAACCTGCTAGTAGTTGAGATCCTGGTGGCATAGCTTTCAGCATCACAGCAACATGCAGCGCCTGCCACAGTATGACAACCGACCGAGGGGTGATGTGGTTCCCGACTGGGAAGCGAACCCGGGTCGTAGCGGTGAGAGCGCTGAATCTTACCCACTGGCCCACCAGGGCTGGCCTGCCGAGAGGGAATTCTGGGGAACAGTGAGCAATGGGCACTTGGGGGTGTCTGCCCAGCCCAGTCCTCCTTCTCTGGGAGCTTCCCCATCTATGGTTGGGGCCACCACCAGCAGCCATCCTTCTCTGGGCGGCCTTGCCCTTCCCTGGCCGTGCTGATTGGTCACTAGGGCTGGACACCTGACCTGAGCTGGGCCAGTCAGCTTCTCTCTCTTGGGAATTTGGAGGACTCTGAAAGACAGGTCAGGCTTTGTAGGGCTGGATACAGGGCAAGGACTAAGTGCTTGAGTTGGGCCTGTGCTCACAGGAGTGGAGACAGCCGGAGAGAGGCTGCCCTGGCTCCGATGGCCTCCCTGTCCCTGCGGTCCCTGCATCTGGGTTCAGCAAGACTCTCTTGCATTCTTCATGTTAACAAGCTTCCGTGCTCTAGCTAGTGAGTGGGCTGTGTCTTTTGCAACCACACAGCCTCCAGATAGAGTTTTTAAAAATGCAAATCAAATCACAACACTCTTCTGCTTGGATCCCTCCAGTGACTTCCCAGAGTCCCAGCATGGCTCCTTGTGCCTGCCCAGGGCCAAGGCCTGCATGACCCAGCCCTGCCCACTCCTCCGGCCTCCCCTCCTGCTGTTCACCAGGGACCCACTCAGCCCCAGGCCCTCCGGCCTCTTGGCTGCTCCTCCAGGGCTCTGAGTGCATTCCTGCCCCACGGCCTTTGTACTTGATGTGCTTCTCCCTGGGCTGCTCTCCCCCTGGATCCTTGTATGGCTGGCTTGTCATCAATAGGTTGCAGCTGGAATGTTCTCTCATCAGAGAGAAGGCACTGGGCACCCTGTCTAAGACGCCTCACCCAGCCTGGTCACCCCATTGCAGCACCTGTTTTGTTTTATCCAGAGTGCACGTCTGCATCTGTTGTTTACTTATTTGTTTACTTGTTTACAGTCTGTCTCCTCTGCTGGAGCTTCTAGTCCGGTTCACCACTGAGTTTTCAGTGCTTCACGCAGTGCCTGACACGTAGTAGGTGTTTAATGATTTGTTGATTGATTGTAAACAATGGTGAATGGGCCGAGAGTTAGATCCCCTGGAGCTCGGCTGGGTTTGCTGGGAGAGAGTTACAGGACCCGCCTCATCCTCCCCCACAGGACCCTCCTCTTGCCCATCAGCTGCTCTGACCCGGTAGGTGACGGTTCTAGAAGTTCCCAGCGGGTGGAGACCAGGCTCCGGGCTGCATGGAGGCAGTGCATGCAGCACGGGGGTCCGGTTCTTCCTGGACCAACCTCGGGGCCCCTTCTGGGCCGCCGTGCGCTCTGTCCACTGGGCCGGTGTCTGTTCTTTCTCTTGTGGGCCCCGCGGATGGTCTCCCCAGGAGGGTCCTTCAGTAAGGGGCCATGGTTCAGGTCCCCTGGACTGGGGGCTCTGGCCTCGGGAAGGGCCTCGTATCTGGAAACAAGTCCCCTTTCCAGTCAGCTGGCAAAGGAGACCATTTTGTGTGAGGGTGAGTTGCCATTACATGGTGATCTCTCGATGTATTTCCCGCCGTGCAGGGGCAGCCTCTGCCGTCAAGCTGCACGTGGGAGGTGACAACATCGGTGCCTCACGCACACACTCACTGCTCGCACGACCGTGCACACTTTTGTCAAGTGTGCAGACGTCTCAGGCTGGGGGAGCAGCCCTGAGGATGGAAGATCCGGGCTGGTGCTGGCCGTAGCTCCCCTCTCCTTTCTGGAAAAATGATTATACACTCTGAATTATCTATGCAAACGGGGAAGAGGCAGCAAGAGCAGATGAGTCCAGAGTCCCAGTCGCCTCCCCACCAGACAGAAATGGCCGACCAGCAGCTGATCTTGATGGGCAGGAGTTTAGCAAACTTTCTTTTCCTTTCTTGCCTGCTGATGGAGGTGCTAAGGAGGGGTGCCAGGCCCACGGGGCCGGGGCGGTGGGGTGGGGCGCGGGGAGCAAGAAGTCTGAATAATCCACTCCCTGAATAATCAGCCCTGAATAATTGAGAATTGGCTGGTAATTGCAGATGTCTCAACCCAGAGATGCTGACACTGGAAGACAAGGAAGAGGCAGACAAGAATGAGGGGGTCTGGAGAGAGGGTGCAGGAGCTGGGATTGATGCCGGGCAGAGCAACTCAGGGATTAGGGGACACTTTTTTATTACGATTTTAAACTACAAGGGCAAAGGGCGAACCCCGTGGGGGAAGGTTGCAGGGAGGAGGGGAGGAGAAACATATACAGGAAGGAGCAGTATTTCTTTCCAGACAGTAAACAACTGCCAAATAGACCCCAGAAATGACACTCCGAGAGCGTTTCTGGAAGCTTAGAGAACTGCTTGTCCTGAAAGAATTATTGGTTTTGTTCAAGCTTCATCTGATGCTCGCTTAAAAAAATAGATTTTATTTCCCCTCTTGCAACAGTCTGGAGGGGAAAATCAAGCACATATAATCTGCCTTGTGTCATCATTTAGACGCCTATGAATAAACTGACAGTGGCAGGGTAAGGAAATACATGGTGGAATGCAACCCAGCCAACTCCCGATTATCTCGGTGTGCATTATCCACTGTGGGGTTGTCCAGAGGAAATGTCCCATCCCAGGGTGGGGTCCTTCCTGCCACTCAACAAGGTCCTAGGCCTTCACCTGGATATGCAAATGTGAGCAAGCAATGGTTGAGTGTGGTCTGTACAGGCAGACAGTTGAGTTGGTCTCCTGCACACACTAGCTGCAAGATCCGGGGTAATGTCTCCATTCTTCTGAACCTCCCTTTCTTCACCTGTAAGAAATATGCTTGTCAATATCCCTGAGCTCCTCTGCATCTCCCAGCCTCCTTTGCAGTTGGGTTGTCCATGTGACTAGCATGGCCAAAGGGCTATGAGTGGAAGTGACGTATGTCCCTTCTGGACTGAGGTGTGTAAGCATCCAGCATGTCCTCCCTGTATTTCCTCTCTCTTGTCAGTGGTGCTTCTGCACCATGGAAGGAGCCTGGGTCCCTGAGTCGCCACATGGATGGGAGTCATGCAGGAGAGGCAGCTGAGAAATAAGCCTCTAAGACTTTGAGGTGTATGTAACAGCAGCTAGTATTAACTACCCAAACACACAGTAGTCCTCCGTTGAGAGCCACTGTGAAAAATCAACTGAGGGAGGCAGAGCTTGTAAACAGCTTAGCAAAGTGCCTGTCATATAGAAAATGTTCTGTAAATATTAGGTATGTGTATTAATTTATTTACTCAGCAAATATTTATTGGGTGCCTATCAAGCACCGGGCATGTAGGATAATAGTAACAGCAGCAGATACATAAAGTCATAGTTTGGATTACAAACTATATAGGGCACTCCACAGTAAAATAGAAAGGATTCAGTCATTCTTCCTTCACTGTTTGCTAACCCTACTGTGTGCCAGACATCATGCTGAATGGTGGGGATGTGTGGTTGAATGAGTCAGTTTCACTCTTGAGTTGCTTGCAGCCTGCTGAGAGATGCACACATAGGCAAATAATTTAAATGCCAAGTGACAAGTGTCATACAGAGGGGTCTTTTCAAAGTGCTAGCAGTGTCCCTAATTCTGTTTGGGGGAATCAGGGAGGGCTTCACAGAGGAGGGGGCTTTTGAGTTCAGCCTTGAAGGTTTGTGTAGGAATTGGGCATGCAAGAAAGAGCATTTCAGGCAGAGGGATGGGTACGTGGTCACGAGGTCTCATGTTTGATGAGATGTGATGAGTGCTCTGGTGGCTGGAGTCCAGGGTGTCCTCCCCAGGATGTCCACATCAGAATCCCCGTCACCTGTGAATATACTGCCTTAGATGGTGAAAGGGACTTTTCCAGATGGGATTAAATTAAGGATTTTGAGCGGGAGAGATTATCTTGGATTTTCCAGCTGGGCCCAACCTAATCCCATGAGTCCTTGAAAGTGATCCTTTTCCGGTTGTGGTCAGAGAGAGAGCCTGTCTATGAAGGAAGAGAGATTCAACATGGCTGACTTGGAGGATGGAGGAAGGGACACGAGTCAGGAAATGTGGCAGCTGTGAGAAGCTAGAAGAGGCAAGGAAATGGAGTCTTTTCTAGAGCCTCCACTAAGGAACGCAGCCCTGCCAACACCTTGACATTAACCCAGTGGGACCCGTGTTGGAATTCTGACCTATTGTTATAGGATGAAAATTTCGTAATGTGTAGCCATTGAGTTTGTGGTGATGTGTTACAGCAGCAATCGAAACCTAACAGTGTCTATGGAGAATGTCGAGACCACACTGGACGGAGGGAGGGGCAGGTGGAGTTGTGTAGATTTATTCTGTGTGAGCAGTGGTTCTCAAACTGAGTGGGCTACCTACTGCTTGTAATGTTGATATTCTGTATTCGGTATTAATATTAATATTCTGTGTTAATATTCTGATAGAGAGAGAGCTGCCTTGTTTCTTTTAATGGGTGTGAGTTTTCCATAAATTGAAAGTGTATTTCTTATTTAATTAATGGAAATTTAGATTATTTCTAGTCCTTTGCTATTCAAATAATGCTGCAATGAATTATCTTGACCTTGTGTTATTTTGCACACATGTGAGTATGTCTGTAAGATGAATTCCAAGAAATGAAATTATTGGCTCACAGACAATATGCATCTTTAGAAGGCTACATTTTTTTTGGTGAGGAAGATTGGCCCTGAGCTAACATCTGTTGCCAATCCTCCTCTTTGCTGAAGAAGATTGGCCCTGGGTTAACATCCGTGCCCATCTTCCTCTACTTTATATGGGACGCCGCCACAGCATGGCTTGATTAGTGGTGTGTAGGTCTGTGCCTGGGATCCGAACCTGCGAACCCCGGGCCGCCAAAGCAGTGTGCACAAACTTAACCATTATGGCACAGGGCTGGCCCCAGGAGTCTACAATTTTTAGTAAATGTCTGAGGGCATAATGAATCTGGTGAGAACTGAAATTAGGTGGAGGTTCCTAAACAGAATTGAAATCTGGGCTCTACAAACATCCCCGTGGCTGACAAGGTGGAGGCAGGGAGGCCAGGGGAGAGTCTGAGGCAATGGTTGTTGAGAGAGGTGAGAGGGGGGAGGAGAGAGAGAGAGAGAGAGAGAGAGGAGTGTGTGTGTGTAAGACAGAGAGAGACGTGTTTAGGACTGGCCTGGCATGGGTGTGTGTAAGTTGATTGTTTTATCAGCTCGGGAAACGCCTAGGACATGAGCGGCTCTTTCCCAGCGGCCCCGGGTCAGACAGCCATGCCGGGGCCGGTCCCTGAGGACAAGTGAGGCCCATATACTTGCATGTCAGGGCTGACTCCTAATCTCCCTTCTTTTCTGCTGGTCATTTTGACCCGGGGCAGAAAATGACCTTTGTGACTTGGGGGGGAGGGGAAGAGAAGCGTGTCCCTGCAGCCTTCAGACAAGGTGTTTCCAGTATTCGACCCCTTCTGGGGAAGGTCAGAGCACTTCTGTTCGCACCGCCTCTCACCTCCTGATTTTTGGTGTTTACATGGGTTTTGCCATGTCAGAGTGTTGCAAACACAACATCTCCAATTGTTTTGTGTTGGTTGTGTGTTTACATAGATTCCGTACTCACCTTGGTGTTTTTACTATGAATTCTGCATTCTCGAGTTTATTTTGGTTCTCTCCCGGGTGAGCTGGATTTCAGTGTCAGCTAGTGTTTTCAAGAATGGCCCATGGCTACCATCTTCTCCAAGTGCCTGCATGTCTGAGGACGTCTGCCTGCTGCCTTTACAGCCGAATGCACAGCTCCCTTGCCATTTATTTTCCTGTAGCCTCCCTTGAGAAGGACACTGCTGTGCTTCTTCCATTCTTCCTCCTGAGGACGGGTTGGGTGCCAGCTCCGCTTGGGCAGCCGGGTGGCCCCCTGTGCGTGGGGACGCTGTGTGAGGATCAGACAGTGCCCCAGTTTGGAGTGAGGGACTTTGGCTGACAATTTCAGGGCAGCTGAACATTAGCCCGCTTCCCTCCTATGTTTGGGATATTTGTTCCTCTAAAAATATCCACGGTTGCTGTGTATAGCCATGCAAGCTGTGCACTGCACCACTCCAGGGAATGTCGTTCGGATAAACCACAGTGTGGACGGGGCTCCCAGTGATGTGCAGGGTGGCGGCCCTGCAAGCTCCTGGCCTGGAGTGGGCCTCGAAGTGCCGGGTTCTACGTCCCAGTGTTTGATGGGCCTTAGTCATTCTCATGTCAGCTTTATGAATTTCTTAGCCACATGCCCCTCTTCTACTACGATTTTTTCCCTCTATATTGGCTCATATTTTCCTTACATAAATGAATTTAAAAGGGAAGCTTTATATTGCAACTGGAAATAGGAAACCAGCACAACTTGCCAAAAATAGAAGAAATACATATGTGTGTGTGTGTGTGTGTACATAAAACAAAACAATTCTATGAAATTCTAGCTGGATACTTTTGCTTTTTCTCTATTTTTTTTTTTTTTTTTTTTTTTGTGGGGAAGACCAGCCCTGAGCTAACATCCGTCGCCAATCCTCCCCTTTTTGCTGAGGAAGACTGGCCCTGGGCTAACATCGTGCCCATCTTCCTCCACTTTATATGGGACGCCGCCACAACGTGGCTGACAGGCAGTGCATCGGCGGGCGCCCAGGATCCGAACCAGCGAACCCTGGGCTGCCAAGCGCGGACTAAACCGCTGCGCCACTGGGCGGCCCCTACTTTTTCTCTATTTTTAAAATAGAAGATTAGCAAGTCGTAGAGCAGTGGTAAGGACAAGCTAGCACAAAACTGAAAATTTCTCCTGGAAGTATCTGAAGGGTTGGAAGGGAATTGGCGTGATTCAGCGTAATTGACACCGTATCCCCCCATCATAAACCACGGGGGACACGTGAGACGCTGGCCACGCTGGTCCTCTGCCCACTCCAGGCTGCTCGAATCTCTTGGCAACATCCCCACATGGTGGTCCAAGACTTCCTTATATTCTTTCCCCGCTGGAAAGTTTAATGCCACCTTGGAGGGGCCTTTTCGTGGCCGGACTCTTCTTTGTTTCGGACAGAGTCCTGCTCCTTGGGCCCATAGAGTTTCGTTCTGCTTCCTGGAGTCGAGCAGAAAAAATCAAATCCTTCCTATAAGTTCCATCCCTCCAAACATGATTAAAAGTGGGGCTTCTGGAATTAAAGTCTCTTGGGTGGAATTTCGGATCCACCACTTACTATCTCTGTGCCTTTGGGTAACGTACTTACCCTCACGGGGCCTCAGTTCCTTCCTCTGATAAATGGGAACAATAATAGTACCTCCTGCGTATGGTTCTTATGAGAACTAGACAAGTTAGTGCATATGGAGATTTAAAACAGTGCCTGGCACACAGTAAGTACTCAATAAGTGTTAGCTATGGTTTTCTGTAGCCAGGGACTGTGGGGCCCTTGTCCTTCTGTACCTTCTTCTCAACTGGAAGGCAGAGGACTCTGGTTTCCGGCTTCAGCTCGATATCTGACTGATGATGAGAACTGAAGCAACTCATGAGCCCTCCCTGGGCCTTGGTTCCACATCTGGACACGGAGGGGGTGAGCTCCACGGTCCCTCAGTCCCTCCTGCCATCGCTAGCCAACGTGGATAATTCTGTGCCAAGGGAATAGGGAGGGAGCTGGGACACACGTGATTGGGGGCCATAATCTCTCCATGTCAGCCATGGTGTGCCACAGAAGACTACCCATCCTCCCTCTCTCCTTTTTTTTGGGGTAAGATTGTCCCTGGGCCAACATCTGTGCCCATCTTCCTCTATTTTGTATGTGAGACGCCACCACAGCATGGTTTGATGAGCGGTGTGTAGATCTGCGCCTGGGATGCGAACTTGCGAACCCTGGGCCACCAAAGCGGAGCGCCTGAACCCAACCACTGCGCCACCGGGCCGGCCCCTCCCTCTGTCCTTCAAAGTTTCTCTTTCAACACATGATTTTGGGGAGTGAGATAGGACAACTCGTGAAGGGTTCCTGATAGTATCAGAAAAGGGCAGAAATAAGACCGAGGTATAGGGAAAACAGATTTGCCTTGCTTTAACCAAACCCAACATGGGGATGACATAAAAAAAAGTCACAACATCCTTTATTTATTAAACTCCCTTGAGAGGTGATGATAGTAATAATTGTGAACACTTATACGTCCTTGTCATGCACCAGCCATCTCACATGTATGGCCTCACTTGATCCCTAACTAGCCTACGTGTAAGGTGATGCCAGCTGCTGTACGAAATAAACCCCGGATGTCAGTGGATTAACACAGTGGCAGTTTACTACCTGCTCCTGTGACTCTGTGGCACAGGGGATCCTGGTGGGTGGCAGCTCTCCTCCACATAGTGATTCGGGAACCAGGCGGCGTCCATGTGGTGCCTCCACCACTCCCTAGGGCCTCGGGACTGTCTGCATCCAGGTGGAAGTGGAAAGAGAAGGCATGCCCACTTCATAAAAGCCCTCGCCAGCCAGTGCCATGCATCACTCACACTCATGTTTTATGGGCAAGAATCAGTCACATGTCCCCACCGGGATGCAGGCAGTGCTGGGAAATACTGTGCCTGGCTGGGCAGCCACTTCCTAGCAATAATTCCACACTATAGAAGAAGTGGCACACTTTTTGATAGCTAGCTGGCTGTTTCTGTCACACCTTGTGTGGTAGAGATGACAATTATACCCATTTTACAGATGAGGAAACTAAGACCCAGAGAGTCTGGATCCGGTCACAGAGCTTGTAAGTGGTGGAGCTGGGCCTTGAACTCAAGACTCTGCAAGTTTAAAGCTCTTACATTTAAACACTATGGTGTAAATTTAAAATAAGCATTTAGGTTCTTCCAGCTGTAAAATTCTTCGGAACACATTATTCCTTCCAGTTTACCCACAATGACCGAAATGCCCGAGCAAGGTACGTCTGGGGGCCGCGGTGACGCAGTCACGACGGCAGGCGGGATTCTAGCCTTCAGTATTTCATCCACTTGGAGAAACGATTATCCCCAGAAACTTGACCCACATTTTGGGTTCCTGCCAGAATCAAGGCATGGTACCATCTGTAAGAGATAAATAAATCAAAATATCATCAGCAGATAAGTGTGTGCCATCTGCTGCCCTGTCAGTTGAACTGGCAGAGGCCTCCGGAGAATTCCAAGGAAGCGCTTGCCAAGACTCCGCCGCCAGCCTGGAGAGCGAGAGGAGAAGCTTCACGCAAGATCTGCTGGTGTTTTCTCGACTCCCTTCTCCCGGTGCCGGGTTCCTTGAGTCCAGCCGGTGGAGGTGTGTGAACTTCTGCCCTTGCCAAACAGTGAAAATCGGTTCTCGTCGACCACCTTTGTTCGGGGCCAGGACCAGTTCCTCTCTGCACCCCCAGCAAGCTGAAAGCACCTACCGTAGAGAAAACTAGCCATGCGCCTGCCAAGAGGTTGGGCTCCGTGGAATCTGGGTCTCAGAACCAGAGTCAAACTCAGAGCGAGCCGTATTTGGGTCCCGTTGGCTGGGCATCTTGAAATGCAGCCACATCCCGATGGCTGCTGATTTCCCTTGCCACATGTGGAGTCTCTTTGGAGGGCATCTGGGACTTCCCTTAGAAAGAATGGATTTTTCTAGAACCTGCGTACTCTGCTAAGAGGAAGTATAGAATAGTGCCCAAATGGAAAGATTCTGTGCCGGGCTGTCTCAATTTGAATCCTGGCTCCACCCCTGGCTTTGTGACCTTAGACAAGTTACTCAGTGTCCCCGTGCCTCAGTTTCTTCATCTGTAAAATGGGGATGGTAGTTTGTAAAGCCCTTTGGGCCCGGCACCAAGTACACACACAATGTGTGTTACCAAATGTCATTTGCTGGCCGGCTTTGTGAGCCCAGTGTTACTGTCTCTCTCTGTTGCCCCTGCTTTCCCCAGCTCCTCACCGTGGGCCCCCTGATGCCCTCTCCCCACCCCGCACTCCAGAGAAACCTCAACTACACCAGCTGGTGGGGTATGGAATTAAGTCACGATCCTCAGACCCAGGATCTGGGGGCCCAGCCAAGGATGCTGGGCTCCCCAGTGCCCCTCCCTCTTGCTGCTCATCTTCCCAGTGCCAACCAGACCTGGGCTCCTGCGTGTTCGTGACAAGGGCAACTTGACCGACCCTCAGTGTCCACACACCTTCTGCCAGCCTTGGGCAGCTGCCTCTGGCTGCCTCCCTGGATTCTGCCTGTGGCCCTGCCAGGTTCCCTCCACCTGCTCAGGCTGAGGTTGCACAGGTACAGCCTCCTGCTTCCGGCTTGGGAAGACTTCAGGTTCTTTTTGGGAGGAGTGCCACGTGTTTCTAACCTAGGATCCAGGGCAGGAATCCACGATAGCTCTTGTTTATGGAGCCAAGCATAGGGCAGGCGTTTTCACATGCTCTCTTCTGTTTCCTCCTTTTTGCAAGCCCGGAAGGCAGGTACTCACTGACTTCCATTTGGCAGGTGAGGAAAAGGCTCAGGGAGGGGAAGCCAGTCTCTGAAGTCACATGGCTAGGAGGAGGTGGAGGAGGAATCTGAACTCACTTCTTGTGGCTTCTGAACCCAGACACCTCCATTTGCCTTAAGCTCCCCCGTTTCAAGGAAGGGGGCCCGAGAGCCGCGATGAGTGACAGTGGCGGCGTGGGTGTCAGCACTTCAAGCTGATGTCTTGCAGATGCTGCCTGATTTAAATCCTGACTGAAGACATCTTGTTTTATACCCATTACCTCATTTGGCCCTCAAGCAACCCCATAGGCTGGAATGATCATCCTTTACTGGCAAATAAAACCAGCCAAACAAATAAAAACCACTGTTCCCTCACAGGCCCACAGCTAGCAGATGGCAGAGCTGGGATTTGAACTCAGGTCTGTGTGAAGCCAGAGCCCAGGCTTTCCGCCAGGGAGGATGCCCTGCCTGGCCTCCGCTGACCCCGGGGGGCCCGCCTCCCCTCGCTTCCTTCTCAAGTAGACGGGAGCTGGAGGAGGGCCCTCGGGGTAAGATTCCTGGAATCCAGCATGAGTGGTGAGCTGGAGCGATGGCAGCTGTGACCTGGCCAGTTGTATCTGGGGTGGATTCCTGGAAGCCTTGTTTCTGCCCAGGGCCTGTGCCAGGTGCTCCCCTTGCTGGCGGGCTCGATGCGCCCGCTGACAAGCTCAAGCTGTTGAGGGCAATTGCTGAGGTTCCCCACCCCCGCCCTTAGCTCAGCTGCCCCTCAGACAGTGGTCAGAAGGGGTCAGCGGCGAGGGCAGCTCGGGCCTCTTGGGTTGCGTGTTTCATTCCCACGCTGCAAAAAGCCATTGGCCCCGTAAGATGATGCCACAGGGTCTAGCAAGAAATGACCTTCCATTTGTCTTTTCCGGGCGAGGGAGCAAACCCCTCCAGAAGACATTTAGTTACAATTTCTGGGATTTGTTTCAAGATAACCCCGTGGTGGTGGGGGTGGCGGGTGTAGACAAGACAAGACTGGCCTTAGGGTGACAGTTATGGAAGCTGGGGGTGGGGACGTGGGGCTCTTCGTACTAGCCTCTCTACTTTTGCAAAAGATACAAATTTCCTGTAATAAAATGTTTAAAAAGGATGTTTCAGAGACACTATTGATTTGCCTGAGTCCAAACAAGCTGCTCTAGTTGTGGAACACCCTGGGCCTCTGCCCCAATTCTGGGCAAGTCAGTCCCTTGCCTGTTAGAAAGGGCTTTGGAAAGACGCAGCCCTGGGTCCAGATCCTGATTTGGCCACTGTCTGGCTGCGATACCTTAGGTAGGCTGCTTTGCCTGTGTGAGCCTCGCTTTCCTCATCTGTATAATGGGGATGGATACTGACCTCTTACAGTTGTGCTGTGTGCAAGCTCTTAGCATGGTGCTTGCCCTGGACTCTCCTTGGGTCATTGGATCCTGGAGCTTAGGCAGCACAACAAGCTCTAGCTTCCACCTGCTGGTCTGGAGATCTGCCATTTACAGCCCCAAGGGGGTCAAGCCAGAGGGGCCAAGCCGCACCCAAGGGAATGTGACAACATAGAGAGACATCTGGAAATTCAGAGTGGGGAGACATCTCTTTGGGGTGGCAGGTGGCTGGTGAACAAGGTGGCTTCAGGGCTGGGGAGGGGAATGGGTGTTTGAACTGGATCTCGAAGGCAGGGGGTGGTTCCGACATGGAGAAATGGAGAGAGAGAAGATGTCGAGATTGCGAGGTGGGAAAAGGTGGGATGTAAATCTGAACCAGCGGGCGCAAAGCAGCAGAAAAGGAGGGCTGGGGGTGAAGGGCAGCATTCAAGGACACCGTCTCCAGGTCTCCAAGGCCTCTGCATCGTGGCAGGCGTGAGGCTGGGTATGGCTGCCCAATGGCTGCCCCTGGGGTCACTTCCTCTTCCCTGGGCAGTGAAGACCCCCTTTCTGTTTGCCTCTTCTTCTTAGACGGGCCCTGAGACACTCTAAGCTCAACTTCTATCCTCACCTTTGCCCACAGGTGTGGTGGCCACACCTTTAGGATTCTGCAGAATAGCTCCCCTTTGGTGTAATTCTTGATAAAGGCATTTTATAAAATGCTCTTCATTTATTCGTTCTGCAATCATGTCTGGAGTACCTGTTACTGTCCCCGGCTTTGAGGACACAGCAGCGAAGGAGACACGTGGTCATAGAACTGTCTGTTGCAGCGTTGCTATCTGGGCATTGTTTAGAAGAGCCAGGGAACACTGTCCTCCGGTGCAGAGATTCTGAGTGGCTGATACATGCACTTTAATGTTGGATGGGCAGCTCCACCAGGGCAGGGACCCGTCACTGGCTTACTCTGTGCCTTCAGCACCTCGGACAGCGCCCGGCACATAGCAGGTGCACAGGAAATGCTAGTTGAAGACAGTTGCATGAATACAAGCACTGATCTTGGGAACCTAAGAGAAGCATATTTTTAGGAATCAAAATTCATTAAAACATACCCCCAAATCACTGCTTGATGTTGTGATTTGGATTCCTAGGATAGAAAGAGAGAAAATTCTGCATTGTTGCATTATTTCAGGGTGTGCAGCCTCCAGGCTGGTCCAGAAAGTGGTCAAGCCCATAGTCCACACATATCTACATGTAGACAAATGCATAGTAGAGAAAAAATCCATCACTCATCCCCTAGAGGACACAGAGAATAAACAAGTAAACAAATGCATATGCAAGATTGTTCCAGATAGTGACTGTGGTAAATACCATGAAAGAGACAAGAATGCGGGTGAGGGGATGACAGCGGTGAGGCCCACCTGGGGTAGGGCGCTGGGCTGGTTGTTCCCCGTTCACCCCTCCACGTCTGTCCTCTTCCCTTCTCTGTGCTGTGGGAGACTGCCCTGCGCAGATGGAATGGCTCGCACTCCTGCGCCCTTTGGTTTCTCATTGGTTCTGGCTGGTGGGAGGCACCAGCAGGAAATCGGAGGGTGGAAGGAGAGAAAGGTCCGGATATTTCCCCTTCCCCTGCCTGGTTCTCTCCCTGTTGAGGTTTTTACAGTCACTACGTTCCTCTAAGGAGTGGCTCTCAAAGTGTGGTCCTCAGACCAGCAGCATCAGCAGCCCCTGGGAACTTGTTAGAAAAGCAGATTCTCAGGCTCCACCCCAGAATTTCTGGTTCTGATGCTTGCTTCAGTGCAGCTAAGCTTTGAGTGGCAGCTCCTCCTCTGCGACTTCACCTCTCGCAGGCTCCTTTCCCTCTCCTTCCCCTTTGGCTGGGGTGGTGAGGGCTCCCCCCCTTTGCTGGCCCCTCACCCCATCCACACTTCTATAAATGCTCCCTTCACACAGCAGGCTTCACTGAGCCCCTTCCAGGGTGCCATCTGTTTCCTGCCAGGGTCCTGACTGGTCCAGATGGCCAGGATGTCAACTCATATTCCTTTAGACAAGGCACACCCTCTCAGGTTACCCCGTCCCTACAGGCTTGCCTGTCACCGCTGGCCATTGAGCTCTTGTGCATTGGCTGCCCTTGCACTGGGGCTGGGTACCAAGTCCCATCCGTTGGCCGCCAGCCTCAGGACGCAGTGCAGTGACGAGCACCCCGTAGAGATGTTCCCTTCGAGGCTGTGGTGTGGATGAATATGCGCTCTCACTTCTGACAGGCAAGGAGTGTCCCGTTACGTTAGCTCCCAGTCTAACGGGCTGGGCTTCCACTCTCCAGGGTAGTGAGAAATCCAGACCTCATGGGACTGAGTTCCCTCCCAGCCCCTGGGTCGTGTGAAGTTTTCAGAACTTTTGGGAGAGCCCTCTGATCTCCTCCTGCCCCTCTTCTCCCCACTGCTGATGGTTTCCCCCTGGGGCGCAGGACTTTTCTGAGCCTATGACCTCTGACCCCAAAGTCCAGCTTTCCCAGGCCGTATTTCTGGAAGGTCCCGACATCTCCCTAGGGGGCTGTGGAGGTCCTGCAGCTCATGGATCCCAAAAGCACTTCTCCCCTGGGGTCTGCTGGCTCCTCCCTCCTCCTGCACAAATTCCCTCCTCTGTCCCCTCCCTGAAGTGGGTCAGCATTACCCTCCAGTGGGCCTCTGGGAACACAGTGGGACTTTAGGGAGCTCTCCTTCCCGGGGAGGAGATGCTAACCCTCATTCACCTTCTCAATCTTCGAGGCTCACCATGGGTCAAAGGGAATGAGAGTACGAGGGAGTGATGGGAGAAAGGGCATCTTCCAGGGGCAAAAATGAAGCAGTTACCAGGCAATGTCCATGGGTTTGGGGGAGATAAAGGAAGGCGCAGGGCCACACCTCAGGCACGGGCCCATAGGGGAGCCCGTACATCCCCGCAGCTGCGCTTGGCAGTCTGGACTCCTGTCCACTGAGCTGTCCTGGCTGTGCTGCCTGATGGTTGACACCAACCCATTCTGATCCACCCTGTATCAGCACTCTAGAAACACAAGCATCGGTGATTTTCACTTTTTATAAATAGGGAAACTGAGGTATCAAAAGGTTAATGTTGATGTCACTCATCTAGTAAGTGACAGAGCCAGGCAGGTCTGGCTCTGGAGCCCCGCTCTGAGCCCCACATGACATCCTCCCTATGATGGTGGTCTCTGTGTCAGTCTTGTCTCCCCTCCATTAGACTGCAGAGGGCCGTGTCCCATGCTTCCTCTGACCCATGTGTGGGAGATGATGATGGTGATGATGATGATGGTGATGGAGTCACCACCTCCTAAGCACCCACTCTGTTCCAGGCGTCGTGTCTAAGCTCTTTGCCCACGTTGAGTCTTTACAACACTCCTACAGGTGCTGTGCCCATTCTACACTCAAGGAAATCAAGGCACAGAAAGACTGGGGACTCACGTGGCAGGAGGTGACAGAGCCAGATTTGAAGCCAGATTCCAGAGCTCAGGACCTTGGCCACTCTGCTGTCCTGCCCCACAAACGCTGTGACTTGAAGGAGTGTCCAGGGCCATAGCATGAGCCATCACTAGAATGACTTCTGTTGCTTTTCTAATGTTGAAAACATATTTTTCTACAAGTCAGATTGGAGTGTGAGTTTCACCCTAGCTGCACACTGGAATCACCTGGGGAGCTTTTAAAACTCCACTGAAGCTTAGGCCTCACACTGGCCAATTAAACTGGGGTCTCTGTGGGTGGAGCCTGGGCTTCCAAGGGGTGAGAACCACTTAAATTAGATGACCTTTAGGATCCTTCCCAGCTTTCAAGTTCCATGGTCCACAAAAGGTACGCTGCCATCAGGTGGCGGTAACATGCCAGAGCTCCACGGTCTAATCAACAAGCCTCAGTCTGAAGAGATAAGTGTGCTCGTCCTCGGTTTTATACCCAAAGTGAATCCCTTAGATAAACATATACACTTAGTAATAATTGACAAAGTTGTTAATATTTTAAGGGCAGTTCTAAAAGCAATAAACCAATATGGTACAGTTTGATATCTTTTACACAAATGGTTAGGTAATTTTTATGACAGAGACTAAAGGTTTGGAGACAAGAATCACTTCTGTGTTTGGATTTCACTAGCATTGTTGACCACTGAAGTATCCAGTTTTCCTTATGTTATCACTATGACTTTTCCTTAACCCCCAGCTTTGTCCTGCGTGGGGGTTGACCATGGCCAAGGTTGACCATCTCTGCTCACACATCTTCTGTTCAGTCTTGTCCAGGGAGCAGAAATAGAAGTGTGAGAGCCATTTTATTTGGCCCCTGGTGGATTTTCCCTGTCTGCATGGAGGTATATTCTCAGGAGATTCCTTTTAGGACCCAGCAGCTCTGCAGTGGGAATGGCTGGCTGCAGTAGGAAATTCCAACATAGCAAATGGGAGTAGATAGCTGGAAAAACTTTAGGGTGTGGAGTTTGGAGTCTCGGGACCTGGGTTGAGTCCTGCTCCATTACTTACTGGCTGTGTGATCTGGGGCAAGTCACTGAAAGCTCAGGGTCTCAGTGTGAGAGTTTCTAAATTGGGGATTCTCAGAGCTACATTGTAGGTTGTTATGGGATTAAAGAGAGCAAACACTTATACAATAAAACCACTCAACAAACTAGGAATAGAAGGGAACTTCCTCAGACTGATAAAAAGCATCGATGAAACGCCTACAGTTAACATCATACTTACAGGTACAAGAATGAGTGCTTTTCCCCTAAGATCAGGAACAAGGCAAGGATGTCTATTCTTCCACTTCTGTTCAACATTAGACTGGAGGTTCTATCCAGAGCAATTAGGCAAGAAAAAGAAATAAAAGACATTGAGATTGGAAAGGAAGAAATAAAACTATCTCTATTTGTAGATGACATGTATTTGTATATAGTCGATCCTAAGAATCCACTAACAACTATTAGAACTAATAAGTGAATTCAGCAAGACTGCAGGGTACAAGGTCAATATACCAAAATTAATTGTATTTCTATACACTAGCAATGAACAGTCTGAAAATAATTCCACTTATAATAGCATCAAAAAATAAAATAGTCATAAATCTAACAAAAGAAGTACAAAACTTATGTTCCACAAACTACAAAACATTATTGCAAGAAATTAAAGAAGATCTAAATAAATGGAAAGACATCCCATGTTCATGGATCAGAGGCTTAATATTGTTAAAATGGCAGTACTCCCCAAATTGATCTACAGGTTCAATGCAATCCCTATCAAAATTCCAACTGGCTTTTCTGCAGAAATTGACAAGTTGATCCTAAAATCCATGTGGGAATGGAAGGAACCCAGAATAGCCAGAACCATCTTAAAAATGAAAAGCAAAGTTGGAGAACTCACACTTCCCAGTTTCAAAGCTTACTACAAAGCTACAGTAACCCAAACAGTGTGGCACTGGTATAAGGATCGATATATAGATCCATGGAATAGAATTGAGAGTCCAGAAATAAACTCTCACATTTTCAGTTAATTGTGACGAGGATGCTAAGACAATTCAATGGGGAAAGAATAGTCTTTCAGTAAGTGGCGCTGAGACAACTGGACATCCACATGCAGAAGAATGAGGTTGGACCCCTTTTATACACCATACACAGAAATCAGCTCTCACTGGATAATAGACCTAAAGGTAAGAGTTAAAATTATAGAACTCTTAAAAGAAAGAATAAGAGTAAATCTTCACCATTTTGGGTTAGGCAAAGCCTTCTTAGATATGACACGAAAGCACAAGCAACAAAAGAGAAATTAGGTAACTTGCACATCATTAAAATCTAAAACTCTTGCACTTCAGAGGACACCACCCAGAAAGTGGGAAGACTATCCACAGAATGGGAGGAAATGTTTGCAAATCAGATATCTGATGAGATACTTATATGCAGAATATATAAAGAACTCTAGCAACTCCATAATAAAAAGACAAATAATCCAACTGAAGATGGGCAAAGGATGTGAATAGACGTTTCTTCAAAGATGATGTGCAAACGGCCAATAAGCGCATGAGAAGATGTTAGTCGTTAGGGAGGGGAATGCAAATCAAAACCACAACGAGATACCACTTCCCACCTGCAAGAATGCCTATCGTAAAAAGCAGACAGACAGTAACAAGGGTTGACGAAGATGTGGAGAAACTGGAACCCTCATCCATTGCTGGTGGGAACGTAAAATGGTGCACCTCCTTCGGGAAACGGTCTGGCAGTTCCCAAAAGGTTAAACAGCATAATCATATGATCCAGCATTTCCACTCCTACTACATACCCAAGAGAAATGAAAAATTGTTCGTGCAAAAACTTGTACATAAATATTCATAAAGAGCCAAAAAGTGGAAACGAACCCAAATGTCCATCACCCGGTGAATGGATAGATAAAATGTTGTATATCCATCCAATGGAATATTCTTCTGCAATAGAAAGGGATGAAGTACTGATCAAGCTACAACATGGATGAACCGTGAGAACATTATGCTCAGTGAAAGAAGGTGCTCACAAAAGGCCACATGCTGTGTGATTCATTTATGTGAAATGTCCAGAACAGGCAAAGCTATAGAGAAGGAAAATAGATTAGTGGTTATGGAGTGCTGGGAGGACTGGGGGACGTGGGGATTGACTGCTAATAGGTATTGGAGTTTCTCTTTGCGATGAAAATATCCTAAAATTGATTGTGGTGGATGGTCACACAATATACTAAGATTATACTAAGAATATATTGAGAATATACTAAGAATACACTAAAAACCTTTGAATTGTACCCTTTAAATAGGTGAATCGTATGGCATGTGAATTGTATCTCGATAAAACTGTTAAAGAAAAAGAGAAGGCAAATGCCTAGCACATAAATCTTAAATATTATGGACGAGCCCAGTTGGTGGTGGGAAGACTTTGATGTGGGAGCCGGGAAACCTGGGACTGCTAGCTGACTTTTCCCCAGGCCCAGGGGGCACAGAGCCGAGGGGGCACAGAGCCGAGGGGGCACAGAGCCGAGGGCCACAGGGCTTTCACGGGCCCACAAAGATGTTTTAAGTTCTTTTAAAACCAGAAGAAGAAAAAATTTAGATGAAGAAAAATTTTAATATATAACGTTAATATATTCATCTTTAACCAATGCAGCTGTAAAATATAACTTTTAATTTCTTATTTAGGAAGGGACCCAAAAGGCAAAAGTGCCTGAGTCCCTTGATGTGGCCGTGGGTGCGGGTCTGAATTTGGCCATTAAAATTTTCCCTCTCCAACTTTGAGAAAACAATATAACATTAAAGAAAGTTGAAAGTAATTCATTCAAACTCCATCCATTTTAGCACACCACCTATTTTCATTCTTTTATAAATTCTCCCTTTTAGTTGTTGGCTGTCAACAAATATCTCTTTCAGCAGGTGCTAATCTCGGTACCGCTAACGTGCTGTGTGGCCCTGGCTGGTCACTCAACAGCCCTGAGCCCGATTTTTGTCATTTATAAAGGGGGGCGAGGGTCCTGCGTCTCAGTGTAGAGCCCGGGGAGGAGGCAAGCATGACGGAACCACAGGAGTGGCATCCCCCCACCTGTGGCCTCGGCATCCTTTGGAAGGGGTGATGTAAGTAAGAGAGGAGTCCACTCCTTAGCTTAGCACTCAAGACCCTTGGGGATCTGACCCCCGCCTTCCTTCTCAGCCTCATCTCCCACCACACCCCATATCTGCCCTTGCATTTATATGGAGCAGGAAGAAAGTTCAGGAGCCCAAAGGGGCTTCAAAGGACCTTCTTAGAGAAGAACTTAGGAAGCTCCAAGAAGACATAGGAGTTGACAATGCTGGAGGCTTCCAGATATTTTTCACCCCCAACCCACATTGGTTCCATTTTGACCCAATATCTATCTCCTTGCTAGGATCAGCAGTAAAATCCTTAAAGCAGAGCTTGTAAGCTCACCCTGATATTCATCCAGTCTGGTGTCTGAGGGACCAGCTGGGTGATTTAAGTGAGGCTAGGGGTAAGGCAGCAGGGAGTGGTGGAGACTGTGGCAAACTAGGGAGGAATGCCCCATCTGAAGGCGGCAGCATCTGCCTGGCCCCATTTGAGTGGGCCTGGCGTGGCCAGATCTTCTGAGTCTTCAGGAGAAAGACAGAAGTCTGGATTTGTAGGCAACATTTCCCCTATTTTTAGGATCCTGTGTGGGCCAAACAAAATGTGCTTGTGAGAGGGGTCCAGTGTGTGTTCCTTCATGAGAAAGGGCCTGGAGCCTGGGCCACTTCTTGGTCATCACTGCATCCTCAGTGGCTGGCACAGGGACTAGCATCAAGGAGACCCCGGAGGAAAGACTGAAGAGTTGAAGTTTCTTATAGGCATAAGGATTGGGTGGAAGGCATTTGTTCATTTGTTCATCCATTCATCCATATACTCCTTCAACAAATATTTATTGAGCACTCACTATGTACCAGGCACTGTTCTAGGTTCTACGGGTCCAGTGGGAAGAGAGATGGGGAGTGTTGGGGGGGGACATTTGAAATATTAAATAGATTAGTTAGGAAAGGCCTCCCTGAGAAGGTAACATTTGAGGAAAGTGATCAAGGACAGAAAGAGTAAACCATTCAGCTATCTGAGGGAAGAATGCTCCAGGCAGAAGTAGCATGTGCAAAGGCCCTGAGGCAGGAGTGTGTCTGGCACATTTAAGGATCAGCATGGAGGCCAGTGTGGCTGCTGTGGAATGAGTGAGGGAGAAGCTAGTGGGAGATGACGTCAGGGAGGTGATGGGGGACAGATCACACAGGGCCTTGTGGGCCACAGTGAGGACTTAGGTTCTGACTCTGAGTGATGAATTGGGAACCCTGGGAGGGTTCCGAGCAGAGAAGGAACATAATCGACCTTCGGTTATAACTAGATCCTTCGGCTACTGTGTAGACAAGGGCAGAAACAGGGAGACTCATGCAGGGGCTGCTGCAACAATCCGGGTGGGAGATGATGGCGGCTGGGGCCGGTGGAGGTGGTGAGAAGTGGTCGGATTCTAGACAGACTGTGAAGCTGGAGCCGCAGATCAGATGTGGAAGAGTGAGAGCAAGAGAGAAATCAAGAGTGACTTGGCCTGAGCACCGGGGAGGATGGAGTTGCCATTTACTGAGCCGGGGATGCGCTGAGGATGTGCCTCTGCCCCTGGGGCTTACGGCTTGTGGGCCATCCATCCAAGAGTCACACACACACAGGAGGGGTATAAGGTGACTGGGCACCCCATAGGAGAAGGCCAAGGGGCCGTGAGAGCTTATCACCGGGGGAAGTGTGTTCCCGGGAGGGGAACAGCACGTGTAAAGTCCTCGTGGTGGGAGGGAGCAAGAGAAGTTCAGGAGCTGAGGGTGGGGAGAGGCGCAGGTAGGGGGTATGGGTGCAGAGGCCGGCGGAGGCCCGTCCTGTGTCCACGTGAAGGAATTTGGACTTTATCCTTTGGGAAGGCATCAGAGGGTTTTGAGCGGGAGTGTGCGTACTTGTGTGTGTGTGTGCGTGTGTCTGACGTGATCAGAGCTGTGTTTTGGAAATGTCCTTTCGGCTGCAGTGTGAGGGTGGACGGGCCAGAGGCCAGAGTGGAGGCCCAGGGAGCCCACGAGGGCTGTTGCCCTCGTCCTGGTGGGCCTGGACGGGGCGGAGGCCGTGGAAAGGGGCCGAGGAGGGGGCTTTGAGGAGCCACAGGCCTGGACGGATTGGACTGGGAGACAAGGTGGTCACAGGTGCTGTTCAGCTGCCATCCACGTTCCTCGGGACACTGGCTCTCCAGGAATAGGGGTGGAGAGAGATGCTCTGAGGTTGGAGACTCCGGCCCCGCTCGCTCGGCCACACGGGAGGGGAGGGGCAAAGCTCTCATATGCTGAAAACCCTTTTCTTCTTTTCAAAGGTGAAAAATGTCGCAGCTTCATTGACCTGGCCCCAGCGTCGGAGAAAGGTAAGTGTGGCCCCGCTCAGGTGTGCACGCCCCACCCTCTCCAGGGACACTTCCCACCCAGGTAGCTTCCCGCAGCCCCGTGAGAGCTTCTCCTTCAGCATCCTGGGCGATGGCCGAGCAGTCCGTGAAGTGGAGAGGCAGGTGGAGGAAGAGCGTCTTGTCCTCCCCGCCCCGCAGGGTGGCCCTGAGAGTCACACTTCCGTGACTTCCAGTGCACACTGGGACTTTGCGGGAGGGAGGACGGGTGTGTGGGCGTTGGGGCCAGGCAAGACCAGTGTTGGGGGCACTGCCTTCAGCTGTAGGATTTGACCTGGGAGGAGGGAACCCGGGTGTCCTGACGCTGTTGTCGCACAGGCGTGGGGAGGCCCAGCCTGACTGGACACTGCTGTGCAGGGAGGTCTCATAGGTGTGCGGGGCCCCACGGCAGAGATTCTGAGCCTGAGGGATGCTCAGGGCCGTGCAGGGCAGGAGTAGGGTGGTTGAGAGCAGGCCGCAGCTTGTACAGGGAGCGTGGCGGTCAGGGCTAGGTTTAGCTGCGAGCAGTAGTGATCCCAAATAACTGGCTTCCGTAGAGAAATGTACTGATCTCTCTTATAAGAGTTTGAAGTAGGCAATCCAGGGTGGCTGTGCTCCATGAGGTCCTTAGGATCCAGGCCCCTGCTGTCCCCTCCATCGTCCCTATGGCCTTTGTTCTCATGGCCTAAGATGGTGGCTAGAGCTCCAGCTGTCACATCTGCCTTCCAGGCAGCAGGATAGATGAAGGACAAAGAAGGGCAAAGCTTGCTTGTCAACTCTAAGGTTCTCAGAAGTGGCCCCACAACACCTGCTCATATCTCCTTGGCCGGAACTTGGTCACAGGGCCACACTCAGCTGCAAGGGAGGCTGGGAAAGGTGACTTTATCCTGGCAACTCTGTGCTTAACTAAACGTCAGGGGTTTTATTATTATGGAAGAACAGGAGAATGGACACTGGAGGATGTGCTGCCGTAGGTGCGTGGCCGCCTCCCCACCTGCCTCCCCGCTGCCACCAAGAACGGCTGCCGAGAGAGCAGGTGGGCAGGTCTCTTCAAACACCCTGGAGATGAGAGGAGGGCTGTGGTCCTGGGAGTTGGTGTGGGGAAACTGAGGCAGAAGTCCACTCGTATAGACTGTCCCAGCACGGGGAGCCTTGGCGTGCGTGTCTCCTGGGGAATTCTCATGTCCGGGATGTGCGGCCACCCACGCCCCCTGCTGGTGGGGACAAGCTGTGCAGCGTCAGGAAGTTCGGGGACCTAGAGGGCCACACCTCTGACCCCTCCCAGGTGTTGGGGGGGCATGTGTCATGGAGGCTGGTGGTGTTGCTGTCTGCAGACACCGTCTCCTTGGAGAGCTCCAGCCAAGTGGCAGTTGTGAGACCGAGGGGCATGTGACAAGGAACCCACAGGGCCCCCGGGCCCAGGAGGAGGCCAGGCCCCCGCTGAGCAAGCTTTCGGCAGTGGGGCTGCCTCCTCTGTCTCCTCGGCGTCCCCATGACTGGGTCCTGTTTAGTTGCTCCACGTGGCCATGCCTGAAGTCTCGGGCTGAGCAGTTCGGGCCACGGCCTGCACACGGGGGCCCCAAGGAACCACTACGAATGCCACTGCTGAACTGCTGACCCGTGTTGAGCAGGTACTGTGTGCCAGGCCCGTGCCAAGCGCTGTACGTGTGTTGACTGAGAAACCTCCCCACAACCTGTGAGGGAGGGGCTGCCATTCTCACCCCGCTTGACAGATGAGGAAGTGGAGGCTCAGAGACATTAAGCCACTTAAGTCTCACATCTCACAGGGGCAGAGCCACGCTTCTCCATACCCTTTTGTCGTACTGCACCGCAGAAGCCGGAACCTGGAGCAGCCCTGTCGGGGGCTCACCCATAATCCCCGAGGCCGTGGAGTTCCTGGGTCAACTCTGCTCCAAATCCGGCTTCCAGGAAGCAGGGCCTGTGTGTGCACACGCGTACGTGTGTGTGTGTCTGGTTGAGGGTGAGTGTGTGCATGCATTAGTAGGGACTCCCGTGGGAGAGTGTGCACGTGTCTCGTGTGTGCACACATGCATGCTGGTGGACGAGCATGTGTGAGCGTGGAGGCGTGTACACGTGTGCACAAGTGTGTCTGCTTGTGTGCCCATGTGAGCATGTGGGTAGATGTGTGTGTGCAAGCGTGAGCATGCGTGGACGTGTGGGTGCAGTGTGAGTGCGTGTGGATGTGTGTACACGTGTGTGTGTCCGTGTACAATGGCAGGCGGGCTGCTCATCCCTCCTCCCAGGGGGCATCAGAACTTTATTCCTGCTTCTTTTACGAGGACCGAGGCCCCGGAGAGGTTGTGTCCTTGTGTTTCACTGGCCCCGTGCTCTCACTTTCAGGGCTTGGCCGCCACGCTGCGGACCTTCTGGCCGTGTGTATAAAAATGCTTACAGGGAGGCTGAGGGGCTGGCTCTGCCACCAAGTTGCGGAACGATATTCGTGCCTTGCTGCTGCCTCTCAAGCACTTGACCGCTCCCTAGGGCGGTGGGGTTGGTGGTGGCGCCACGTGGCCTCCCCCCGGACTTCTGGGCCTGGCCCTCCCAGAGGTGCCTGCAGGGGTGTGGCGCTCGTGGTTCCACCCACTTGCTCACCGGGTCCTCACACACAGGCTGTCCATTTCACAGATGAGAGACTGGAGCTGCAGAGACAAGTGACTTGTTCAGGGCCACACAGGGCATCTGGGGCCAATGTTTGAGCCGAGGTGTGCTCTCCCCCAAAGAACACGCTTCTCCCTGATTCTCGCCCCTGCCCTGGCTCCCTCCGTGACTTCCCTCCCGGTCTGCAAAGTGTGATAGTGATCGTGACATGAACACTAACTGGCTTTCATGCTGTGCTTACCACGTGCCAGGTGCTGTTCCGAGAACTCACACACATTGGCTCATTTAATCCCCATTTTACAGATGAGGAAACTGAGGCACAGAGTTAATTGATTTGCCCAAGGTCGCACAGTTAGGACATTGGGATTTGAACCTGAGCAGTCCGGCTCTTAGATGCCTGGTTCTTCTGCTGTAAAGCTAGGTCTCTGAGACGGGGTGTGTGTGTGTGTGTGTGTGTGTGTGTGTGTATGTGTGTGTGTGTGTGTGTGTGTGTGTGTCTGAGGGTGTGTGAGCAGGTGCTGCTGTGAGAGAGTGTGCACGTGTGTCTCATGCTTACAGGCTGGTGGGCGAGCCCATGTGAGCGTGGGGGTGTGTACCTGTGTGCACGAGTGAGAGTGTGTGTGCAGGTATGTAGGTGTGTGTCTGAGTGTGAGCATGCGTGGCTGTGTGAGCATGCACGTGTGCTGGGTGACAGCCCCCCTTCCTCCTTCCCCGAGACCTCTGAGCTGAGTCCAGGCTTCCTCAGGCTACTGCTGCCCTTCCTTCCTTCACCTCCTTCTGCCTGGCAAACCACAGTCGCTCCTTCAGGGTCCTTCTTAATGGCACCCCCCTCTGCCATTTTTTCCAATACTCTCCTGCCCCCTGCTTCCCCGCCCTCTCCCTGGCAAAATATGTCTGCCATCAGTGTTGTTGCCACAGCACACATTTTTCTTCGTCGGCCTGACCATTCTAGTTTCATGTTTCACATGGGAAATATCTTTTCCTTTTACACTAGCTTAAGCCACATCCATTTTTCATCAGGATTCCTGCCACAGTCTCTTAACTGGCTGCCTCCTTCCATTTTTGCCCCCAGTTCACTTGCAGCCAGAATGATCTTTTTAAAGCATAAATCATCTCATGTGACTCCCTGTTTAAAACCCTCCCTTGTCTTTTACTTGGAGTAGAAGTCTGTCCTCATCATGGTCTGTAAGGTCTGTGGGGTCTGGCTCTGCACCTCTGGGATCTCATCTCCTGCCACACTGTCTTCCCTCCCTCGCCACACTCCAGCTCTCCAAATTCCTTACTGTTGCTTGAGTCAGCCAGGCTAGTGTGGGCCTCAGGGCCTTTGCACTTGCTGCTCCCTGCTCCGGGGACACTGTTGTCTCAGCTCTCTGCACAGCTGGTCCCTTCTCCCCTTTCGGGTTTCCATTCGAGTGTTGCATCTTCAGGGAGGCCTTCCCTGAACATCCTCTTTAACGCACTGCTTCCTCCTGCCACGTCCCTCTCCACGCCCTTCACTCTTGACTTGTCTTTACATCCCTCATTGCCACCTGATGTCTAGTCAGTGCTTATGTGATGAATGGTAGACCCCCCAACAGACCATCGGCCCCACGAGGGCGGGGTCTTGTCTTGTTTGTGACTCACTGTGTGCCCAGTGCCCAGAGCAGGGCCTGGCACTGACAGGTGCTCCATGATACCTGTTGAATGAATGAAGAGTGCACACTGATTTCACTTTTATTTTTATTTTTCTTTTGCTGAGGAAGACTGGCCCTGGGCTAACATCCGTGCCTATCTCCTCTACTTTATATGTGGGATGCCGCCACAGCATGGCTTGATGAGCAGTGTGTAGATCTGTGCCCAGGATCCGAACCCACAAACCCCGGGCTGCTGGCAGAGAGTGCAAACTTAACCACTATACCACCAGGCCAGCCCCTGCACATTGATTTTAAATAGTGTACATGCTTGTTACGAAAATTGTAATAATGCCTAAATGTGTGAATTAGAAATGAGAGTCTCTTATATGCCCACCCTTAGATATTCACTAGTAAGGTTTGGTTTATCAGTCCTTGAAGAGATAGATAGATAGATAGGTAGATAGATAGATAGATAGATAGATAGATACACACACATATATGCATATACGTATATATACACATACATATATATATATAATCATGGATTGCTTTTCATATCAGTACATAGGACTCACCCTCATCCTTTGGAACAACTGTATAGTATTCCATTCCATAGAGACAATGTATTTAACCAAGCCCCATAGCTGGGCATTCATATTATGCCCCACTGCACTCTGAGCATCCTGTACCACAGTGACTAAGAGTCACTTGTACACACATCTTTCTCCCTCACAGACTGGGGCCCTCTGAGGGTAGCAATGGTTCTTATTTACCTCTGGGCCTCCAGGGCCCAGCCCAGCACTGGGGCACTCCTGGCAGAGCAGTGTAATAAAGGTCTGCACAGCAGGCCATGGGAGGCAGAGGAGGGGGATGAATGAAAGATGCCCGAGTGATTTATGGAGATGAAATTTGCAAATGCAGATAAACAGCGATGTCTGTGTGTTGTGAACGTCATGCTGAAAACGCAGAGGAAAAGCTTCCTTGTCTTCCTTCTCAAGGCTTCCCTTGTCTCTCAAAATCACAGTCTCTTATGCACCGGGGCAAGATTCTCCTACCAAATAATTGTGGCCAATTGGAGAATCTTCAAGCCTGGTGTATTGGTCAGCAGTAGCCACAAAATGCTGTGTAACAAGTCACCCCAAAACTCAGTGTCATTCAGCATTTATTTTTTGCTCACACATCTGTGGGTTGACTTGGGTTTCGCTGATAGGGGCTGGCCTGGTTCCAGGATGTAGATTGGGCTCAAGTCTGCTCCACACATGTTTGTTCTGGGGGCCAGGTCAAGGGGACAGAAGCATAAGATGGCTAACTGCACACGCACGTCTTAAACCTTTGCTTGCACTGTATCCACTAACATTCCATCGGCCAAAGCAAGTCAGATGGCCAAGTCCAACACCAATGGGGCAAGAAATACGCTACCCACATGGAGGTCGGGGTGGAGTGGGAATGAATATTTACTGAACAATCATCTAATCTAGCACACCTGGGCCTAACCACGGATGGTTGACAGCTGGCGGTGCTGGAACTGGCCCAGCTGGATTTCTGGAGGTATGTGTGTGTGAGACTCACTAATTTGCTTGTCAAGGTCTCCCCTGGTCATTGTCATCCAAGAGTGACCTGTTCATTTCTCCATAACTGACCAAAATATCTGGGTGAGGTAACAGACATTCATTCCCTCGCCAAACCGCAACTGACCAGCCTCCGTGTGCCGGCCCTTTCCACACCGGCCTGTCAGTTCGACACAGTTCCTGAGCACCGACTACGTGCCACACTCTGGACTAGGCCTTGGGGGAGAGAGATGAATGAGGCGGAAGTTCCTGCCCACAGGAGTGGTGGGAGCTGGGGGAAACGGTCATCAGACATCGCGGAGGGACTCCCGTTGAGGAATAAAGAATCCACCCTCCCTGGAAAAGGCTGGGGGGCGTGATGGCTGCCACCTCAGATCCCCACAGAGCACCACGAGGATGTTTGGGTTTTCCTCCCTTTGTTATATTATCAGGACTCCCCAGTAAAGATTTATCCAAGTCACTTGTCAAGGGGCGATGTGGGGAAAGTTCCCAGTTCCTATATCCCAGGTTGGAGCCGACCCTCCCAGGTGGATGGGCTCTTACTGTGAATGAACGAATCATGAATGAATGAATGAATGAATGAGTTGAGCCTCTCATGATTCATACCTGCCATCAAGGCTGCACCAGTACCTCCTAACTGCTCTCCCTCAGCGCCCGTCCACACACACTGGGATTCTGTACGGCAACGAGAACCAGCAGTCTCCAGCTGCTCACGGCAACATGGGTGTTGAGCAAAGAAGTCAGGTTCAAAAGAATACATAATGTAGGGTTCCACTTGTGTAAAACTGGAAAACAGGCAAAACGAATCGGTCCTGTTAGAAGTCGGGACTGGGGCTGCCCTTGAAAAGCAGCTGTGACTGAGAGGGAGCGTGCGGAGGCCTCTGGCAGCCGGTGACGTCCCGTCTCTTAATCTGGGGGCTGGTACACGGATGTGTTCAGTTTGTGAAAGTTCATCGGGCTGCACACTTGTGATCTGTGCACTTTTCTGTATGTATGTGATACTTCAAGAAAAAGCAAAACACAAATTTCCCACGCTGAATTCTAAATTATCTTTCTAAAATGAAAATCCAACTCTATCAGGCTCCTGCTTAAAACACTTTCCTGGCTCCCATACGTACACGGGACATTTTAACTTGGCGTTCATGGCCCTTCGTGACCTAGTGCTCGCCTGCCTTTTTCACTCCACCTCCTACAATCCCTCCTTCAAGCCCTGCCTCCAGACTTGCATGCATTTCCTCCAAACTCGCCTTCATCTCTCATGCCTCTGTGCCTGTGTATATGCTGTTCCCTCTGCCTGACTTACCTTTACCACCTCTTGTTAGCCTTGAAAACTTCTATTTATCCTTCAAAACCCAGCTTAGACATGACCTGTTCTGAAAAGCCACCCCTGAACCCCAGAGGTACCCGCAGTGACTGGTCTTATTAGCACCCATCACACTGTGTTGAGGTCATCTCCTCCACCAGACTGGACAGTCCCTGAGGACAGGCACTGGATCTTGTCCTTCTTGTGGTTCCCGTGCCCCAGATGGGGTTGGCACACAGCAAGGATTTAGTAAAGGTTTGCTGAATGAATGAAGGAAGGAAGGAACAGGGACCATGTTATAGACACTGGGTGGCCCATTTGCGTTTGGAAACCTGGATCCTGACTCGGGAAGCCGCAGTCTCCTCCGACCCACCTGGGCTGAGCTGTGTTTTGTCATCCCTGCTCCCTGCCCCTGTTTCCCAGCGAGCTGGGATTTCTGGCAGCCACCAGCTGGCAATTTTTGTGAAACAATCTCCAAGCTCGTAGGTTTCATTTGTTGACTATTTCCGGGATGTGTAACAACGTGGTGGCTCCGCGGCCGCAATCCTGAGTCTTAGCCTGAGTCATTTCTCACTTCAGTTCCTATAAGTCTCTCGTTGGTCCCCTCAACCTCTCTGTTCTCCGTCTGAAATCGATGTACAATTCTGCTGCTCACTTAATTTATTTAGTGCATTTTATTGATTTATGTCATGGAACTGAAACGTGCATAGATCGGAACAGGCTGAGCGGGGAAGGGAGAGGGGAACCAGCTTCCACAGCTGCCTAAACCCTGACATGGGAGCCACAAACAGGTCAGCTTGCTGGCTGCAGCCCGAACACGCGGGCGGCCGGCACATCCTCGTGCCTGCGTGTTAATTCTGGGCGATCTTTTGACCCTGGCTGCCTAGGGAACCCTCTATCAACCCTCACGAGCCAACCCGAAGGTCCCACCTCTGCGAAGTCCTCCACACCCCCAGACTGTCAGTTCCTCCTGCTCCACGCTCCCGGGTCACCGAGTACATACCTGTGGTCCGGGGCCTGACCAAATGGAGCTTGGATTCTTTCGTCCCAGCGAGACAGACGCTTCAGGACACAAAGAGGCAGGAGACTGGCTAATGGTTCACACGTCCATTATTCCCCTCACCTGCCATTCCCAGACGGCAGCGGGCTCATTCTCGCAGCCCTCTGGCCGAGGGTGGGAATCATCAATTGTCTGAATGGCCCTGGTTCATCTGTGGGGCCCAGAGCTCTGGAACCCTCCCACGGAAGGAGATCATTTCCTGGCCTTTCTCGGTAAACTCACACCGCAGGCCGCCTCCCCTGGTGCCATTTCATTCTTGGAGGAGGGCAGACAGCACCCCTGCTTTCGGGAACGGGCTGCAGGACCTTTGTCCCCCTCGTCTCAGGCCAGAGGTCAGCACCCCTGGGGGCCAGGCGGTGTGCCAGGAGCTGGGACAGCGAGAATGGCCCACAGTTCCTGCTCTTGAGGGGCCTTCTAGCGGGGGACAGACAAGGAGGAAGAGAGTCAGTCTGTGAATCAGGGCCCAGACGGGGTGGACAGAGGGCTGTGGAGGGAATGATGACAGTCTGGGAAGGCTGTGTGGAGGGGGCCATGTGGGGAGGGTCCTGTAGGATGAGTGGCATTCCTTCTAGTGCATAAGGGGCACGAGGGGGGGGGTCATTCCTGGTAGAATGAATGGCATGTGCAAAAGAGTGAGACCAATGTCCTCAGTGCCGGGCACACGGCAGATGTGCGATGACACTTGCTGAATGACTGAAGAGTGGAAGGGAGGTCGAGCCCAGAGAGGTGATGTGCCTTGCTCAAGGTCACACAGCAAGTTTAGGTTAGAGTCAGACTCACTCTCCAGGCTCCTGGAGTCTTTGAAGCAGCAGCCTGCCCACCCTGCCAACCCCACCCTTCCTTCCCACCCCATCCCTCCAGCCTCATTTTCTCCAGCGTCACACACGGTCCTCCCCCCCGCCTTCATTCTGAAGCGCTGGTTCTGCCACTTTCTGTTCTGAAGTTCTGGGTCCCTCTAATTACGCGCTCTTATTAAAGGTGATTAAATCCCTCCGCCTGGTGAAGGACTGCTGCTGGAGATCACAACATCTAATAATTGCTTGAGTTGCCCTAATTCCAATTATTCAAGATTATCTTTCCAGGTAATTAGGTGTCTGGGTAGCCTCGCCTGCTCACTCTCTCGGAGAGAGGCGTATTAACCCCGAATGGCGACCGGCTTTCATGTTTCATAATTGGAAACAGTTTCTCTCTGGTGAGAAGACTCTGTTAAGTGTAAACAGTGGTAATTTAAATTTCTAAATGACTCTGTGGTCTTATCATACTTTGGTGTGAAAATTACCTCGGATGCTTAAATCCAGCCCTTTGCCCATCTGAGCGGAGGTCACGGCAGCGTTGGGGGAATAGGGCTTGCTGAGCGGCACGGGGTCTGAGGAATTTGAAGGATGGCTCCTTTCCACATCCCAGGACAGTCTTTCCGTGGGCTGCTTCCTCCTGAATCTCTCTCCAGAATGGAATTTGCCTGAAGGCCCTTCCCTTTGGCCCAGGCATTCACAAAGAGCCTTCTTTTTAGACCGATAATGATTCCTTCAAATGAAGTTAGACATACAGCTACAAATCAGGGTCACCACATACAGTTGTGCAGGTTACTCACTGTGCAACTCTGGGGGTCACGATTCATACTGTGGTCTCTGTGAAAGGCATAGGTTTGGGCAGTGCACATCCTGTACAACTGTATGTGGGGGCCAGGGGTACATAGACAGGGTTAAAAGAAGACAACATTCATCCTACAAGTCTATACCTGCACCTCATTGCTGAATCACACTGCCTGCAATGAGCTGGGAACTTGTAACCCTATTTGTCATGTTTCCTTCTTTTAATCGCTATAATTTCATTGGTATAATTTACAAACAGTGAGATGCACAGGTTTCAAATGTACAGTTCAGTTTCAAGAAATGCATGCATTCATGTAACTCATACATGAAATAGAGATAGAACCAGGGCTACCTTCGTGGGCTCGTGACCTGTACAGTCACATAGGGTCCTGTGCTTAGAAGGGCCCTACATTTGGTTTATTGCTCTACTGCCACTGTCTTGGAATTCTTAATACCTTTTTAACAAGGGGCCCTGCATTTTCATTTCGCGCTGCCTTCCCAGTGTGGGCTGTGTCCTGCGCCCCTCCCCATATTGTTATTCACTTACTATTTCTCTTTGCATTGATTCGCTTAGAAAGTCTAATTATGTTAGCCTCCTCTTGAGCAATGATATCTGTCAACTCATGGTTTTAGAATGCCAGGTGATTTTTTCCAACATGCTTTAAAGTAAGTAATGATAATGATAGTAATAATACCGAAACCTTATTTCTGTTTTGCCAACATGCTAGACCCAGCCGATTCCCCAACAGCCTGATGAGGTTTGTGCTGTTGTTACACCATGGCATAGATGGGGAAACTGAGGCCCTAAGAGGTGAAGTCATCTTGCCCAAGACCATACGGGTGGTGAGTGGCAGAGCTGGGTTGGAACGTGGGCAGGTGGGCTGCAGAGTCCTTGTGCGTCACCATTCCACTTACTGCCTCGAAATAAAAAAGAATCCACAGCGAGCCACGGCTGGGGCAGGACTGAAATCTAGTGAAGCGAAAGGACGAGGTGGTTGTTGGCCAGGCAGGGCTGCGAGGAAGAAGGGGCCGTCATCGACGTGGGATGACACTTGTGATTCTCCACGGCCCTCAAGCCTCATGCACCTTCCTCTGCTTCCCTCTTGTTCTGCTTCCACTTCCAAGACCAGAGTCCAGCCCTCATGCACAGACCATCAGGCTGGAAAGGCTCAGAGAGCTGGTCTCACTTGCTCCATCTTGCAGATAAGGAAACTGAGGCCCCAACAAAAAATCTCTTTGTGGCTGCCACAGACAGTATAGTGAGTGTGCCAGCTGCATACCAGTCCCTAAGACACGGGTCACCGCCCTGGGCAGCCTCCCCCAGCCCAGCCCTGGCAATACAGGGAGCACTCATTGAGCACCTGCTGTATACAGTCCCCTTCAGGCATGTTATCCCATTTAATCCTCTCAACAGGCCCCAAGTAGGCACGATTATCATCCCCTTTTCCAGGTCAGGAAGCTGAGGCTTAGGCAGGGGCAGGTAGGGGCAGAGCTGGGTTACACATAGAGCTCCGGGTGCAGCATTAATGTAGAGCACGGGCTCTGGGTCCACATCCTGATCCTGCCTTACTGGCTGTGGGACCTCACGCACGCTGCTTCATGACTCACTGTCCTCATCTGTGAAATGGGGACCAGAGCATCCATTTTGTGGGATTCTTCTGAATCCAATGAAATATCCCACATGAGGGGTTGGCACGGGGTCTGGCCCAATCACCGCCAGCCTGACTATTCCATTGTATTCCCCATCCCCTCAGTGTGGCCCAACCAGCTGAGAGCTAACTTGGAGGGTGACTCAATTTGCATTTATTCCTACTCAACTACTTTCAACTCACCTTTATGGAGTAATGCACAGAATCCCATTCGCTGCTGGATACTTCTACATCCCTTTTTCCTTTAATTCTTTTGACAGCTCTTTGGAGTAGGTGCTATTATCTCTGGTTTACACCCAACAAAACAGACTCAGAGAAGTTGAGCTACTTGCCTGGAGTCACACAGCAAAATGATGTATCCCATCAGCCCCGTGCTGTATCTGCCACACCTCACAGATCTTTCCACCCTGCCTGGTGCCTCCTGGCCCCTCTTCCCCTTCTCAGGCCCAGGAAGTTCTGCAGTCGGCTTTGGTGTGCGTTCTCACTCAGCCGGGCGGCCCCATTGGCTCACAGCTGTCAGGGCTTTGTAGAGCAGAGGCAGGTGGTGGCTGAGGGGACCCTCGGCTGCTCCTGCTCCCGGCACCCTCTGCTCCTCAGGCGTCCCACCTGCTGGCTCCTGCAGCCGCATCATTTGCAGCCATCTGCCAGGCTCCCTGCAGGCTCTGCGGAGTCTGGGATGTAACACAGAGCCCGCGACACACGCCGCCTTTAGCCTGTGTGAAGAGTGGAGGGGTTCGAGCCCCTGAGACCCCACCCGTGCCTCAAAGCCACCGGGAACCACGAACTCGAGAGAGGCCTTTCAAAAAGCATGTTCTCGATTTGCTGCCCAGGAGTTGGCTCCCAGAGCCGGCGACTCCCCCAGGCTTCCCTTCGCTTGGGCTTCCGCCTGCATTTCCTTTTGAGTTCAGAGTCCTGCATTTCTTGGCGGGGATGCCCTGGCCCCGCTTGTCTGCAGAATCCCTGGCCTCTTGGGCTTCAGATTTTCAGCACCTGTTTTGCTAAAGGCAGAGAGAGGCCTGCTGCGGAGGGCGGTGGTGGAGACAGGAGGAAGGGCAAGCGGTTTCTCCAAAGCTGGTGCCAGTCTGGGTGGTCTCACATGCACGCCCCTACCCCGGCCCACTTTTGGTGGCGAGGGCGGAGGCCGCTGATTTTATTTATTAGTTTTAAAATGTTTTGATTCTTTTGGTAACAGCTTTATTGAGATATAGTTACCATACAGTTTGCCCACGTTAAGTGTACAGTTCAAGCGCAGTTGTTAGTATATATTCACTGAGCTGTGCAATCCATCACCACTATCAGTTATAGAACATTATCATCACCCTGAAGAGAAACCCTATTTCCTTTAACCATCACCCCTCAATCCTCCATCCCCCACAGACCTAGACAACCACCCGAGTTCCTTTCTGTCACTGTAGATTTGCCAATTCTGGACACATATAAGCGGAATCATAATATGAGGACTTTTGTTACTGGCTTCTTTCACTTGTTTTCACGGTTCATCCACATTGTAGCATTTGTCGGTACTTCATTTCTTTTTATTGCCAAATAATATTTCATTATATGGACATACCTCATTGTGTTTATCTACTCATTATTTATCTATGGAACCTTTTTAAAATAGGGAAATACAGTACAATTCAGAAAAGCACATTAAATATATAGCTTAACAAATTATTGTAAAGCAAAAACCACAGAGGTCAAGAGATCGTTGCCGGCCCATCCATGTGCCCCTTCATGAGCACCAACAACTCCCGTCCCCAGAGAAGAGTAGTCACTGCCTTACTTAAGTGGACAGCAGGGGCTGGCACAGCATGGCCCACCGACCGTTTTTGTAAATAAAGTTTTATTGGAACACAGCCACGCCCATTCCCTTATGTATGTCGATGGCTGCTTTCATGCTCCAATGGCAGAGTTGAGTGGCTGTGACAGAAACTGTATGGCCCACAAAACGTAAGATATTTCCTCCCTGGCTCTTTACAGAAAAGGTTAGCTGATCCTGCTTCATGGTTTACCAAGTACACAAACCTAAGCATGAGAGATTTGCTTGTTTTTGAAGCTTCTTCATAAATGAGATCTTATGGTGTACATTTTTGTGTCTGGCTTCTTTTGTTCGATGTTATCTTGCTCACTGTCTTAGTCCGTTTGGGCTGCAGTAACAGAATACCACAGGCTGGGTGACTTATAAACAACAGAAACATATTTCTCACAGTTCCAGAAGCTGGAGGTCTGAGGTCAACGTGCTGGCAGATTTGGTGTCTGGTGAGAGCCCACTTCCTGTTTCATAGACAGCCATCCTCTTGCTGTGTCGTCATGTGGCAGAAGGGGCAAGGGAGCTCTCTGGGGTCTCTTTTATAAGGGCACTAATCCCATTCCTGAGGACTCCACCTTCATGACCTCATCACCTCCCAAAGGCCCCACCTCCTAACACCATCACATTGGGAGTTAGAATTTCAACATATGAATTTTGGTGGGACACAAACATTCAGTCTATAACAATCATATAGCTGTAGTTTGTTTATTTTCATTGCTGTGTAATATTCCATTGCACGACCACACCACCTTCTATCTGTTCATTCCACTCTTGATGGTCATTTTCAGTTTTTATTATGAATAATGCTGCTTGTTCTTCAAGTTGGTCCCCAGACCAGCAGAATCAGCATCACCTGGGAGCTTGTCAGAAATGTGAATTCTCAGGCCCCACCCCAGACCTCCTGAACAAGAAACTCCGGGTCTGGGGCCTGCAATCTGTGTTTAACCAGCCCTCTCATGCACACTCCAGTTTACCCAGATGTGGAATTGCTGGGTCAACTTTGTGTATCTTCAATTTTACCAAGTTTTCCAAAACGGGCATGCCAATTTACACTCCCACTAATGGGGCATGAGAATTCCCATCGTTCCATCCTTGACAATACTTAGCTTTATCAGATTTAAAAATTTTGCCAAACTGATGGATGAGAAATGGTACCTCATTGCGGTTTTCAGTTTGCATTTCCCTGATTAGTAATGGGTTGAGCATCTTCTCATGTTTATGGCTGTTTGGATTTTCTCTTGCCTGAAGTGCCTGTTCACATCTTTGCCTGTGTTATTAGATTGTTGGTCTTTTTCTTGTGGATTTATAAGAGCTTTTTTTTTTTTTTACATATTATAATCCTTTGTTGCTTATAGGTATTGCAAATTCCTTTTCTCACTCTGTGGCTTGCCGTTTCACAGATGTCTTTTGATGAACAGATGTTCTTGATTTTTTAAATTGTGGTAAAATATATATAATATAAAATTTACCATTTTAACCATTTTTAAGTGTACAGGTCAGTGGCCTTAAGTACAGTCACATTGTTGTGCAACTATCACCACCATCCAGCTCCATAACTTTTTCATCTTCCCAAACTGAAATTCTGTACCTGTTAAACACTAATTCCCCATTCCCCCTCCCTCTGGCTCCTGGCAACTGTCATTCTTTCTGTCTCTATGAATTTGACTACTCTAGGTACCTCACTGAAGTGAGATCGTGCAACATTTGTCCTTATGTGTGTGCCTTATTTCATATACATAATGTCTTCAAGGTTCATCCATGTTGTGGCATGTGTCGGAAACAAAATGTACTGGTATTGTCTGGCACATATACCACATTTTGTTTATCCATCTGTTGATGGACATTTGGGTTGTTTCTACTTTTTGGCTATTGTGAATAATACTGCTATGAACGTTGGTATACAAATGCCCATTCAAGTCCCTGCTTTCATTTCTTTTGGGTGTATACCCAGAAGTGGAATTGCTGGATCACGTCGTAATTCTATGTTTAGTTTTCTGAGGAACCGCCATGCTGTTTTCCATGGCAGCTGCACCATTTTACATTCACAGGGCACAAGGGTTCCAATTTCTCTATATCCTCACCAACACTTGTTATCTTCTGTTTTGATAATAGCCATCCGAATGGATGTGAGGTGGTACCTCACTGTGGTTTTGATTTACATTTCTCTAATGACTGCTGATGTTAAGCATCTTCATGTGCTTTTAGGTCATTTGTATATCTTCTTTGGAGAAATATCTATTCAAATCCTTTGCCCATTTTTGAAATGGGTTGTTTGGTGTTTGTTGTTGAGTTGTAAGAGTTCTTTACATATTCTGGATATTGTACTTTATCAGATATATGATATGCAAATATTTTCTCCCATTTTGTGGGTTGCCTTTTCTTTCTGTTGATAGTGTCCTGTGATGCACAGAAGCTTTTAATTTTGATGACGCCCAATTTATTTGTCTTTTCTTTTGTTGTCTGTGCTTTTGGTGTCATATCTACGAGATCAGTGCCAAATCCAATGTTGTGAAGTTTCCCCTTATGCTTTCTTCTAAAAGCATGAGCACACCCAGAACTTATTCACCTCTCCATCCACCCACCCATCCATCCATCCATCCATCCATCCATCCATCCATCCATCCATCCATCCATCTGTCCTTCCTTCCATCCATCCATCCATCCATCCATCTATCCACTTATCCATCCATCTATCCATCCATCCATCCATCCATCCATCCATCCATCCATCCATCCATCCATCCTTCCATCCATCCATCCATCCATCCATCCATCCACTTATCCACCCATCTATCCATCCATCCATCCAGTTCTCCATCCATCCACCCATCCATACTTCCTTCCTTCCATCCATCCATCCATCCATCCACCCATCCTTCCTTTCATTCATTCATCCAACCACCCATCCATCCACCCATCCAATAAACACTTGTTGAGCTCCTATTATGTGTCAGACACTGGGGATATATGTGTTGATCTGTGCAGGTGCTACTGGGTCCTTCTTGATCTGACTTCAAAGCCTCATTAGCTCTGCTGATTCTCCAGCTGCAACCACACCACTTTTGGCCTCATGAAAAACACTCCAAGGCTGTTCCAGGCCATTTCTCTGGAAATCTCTTGCAAACATTCATTTGCTCCTGTGCTGTGCTGGGTGGAGGATAACCCCAGAGTCTCATTACTCTCCTTGAGAGATGGGGTGATTGTCTCTGCTTTAAGATTTCTGAGAGTCTGTTATTCTCTCCATGACAGGACAGCATGTGTGTGTGTGTGTGAGTGTGTGTGTGGTAGGGTGTAGGGGCCACTCTGGTGATCTTCTCAGCATATATGCTTTCTTTACTTCCCCCTATCTTAGTAACACTAGCTGCTGTAACAAAGAACCCTCCAGATCTTAGTCTCTTTCCATGATGAAACTTGGTTTCCTGCCACATTATGCGCAGTGTGGGTGTCCCTGTGGCAGGCCCCCTTCCACACATTCATCCAGAGATCCAGCTCCTTCCTTTGCCAGGCTTTGGAGTCTTCTCCGTGCAGCCAGGGGGTGGGGAAAGAGGGAGAGTAGAGGATGATGTGGGAGGTCCCCGCGGGCCAGGCTTGGAAGTGGCTCACTTCATTTCCACCCCCACTCCTTTGCCAGAACTCAGTCACATGGCTGCACTCAACTACGAGGGAAGTGTAGTTTAACCGTGTGCCCACGAGGAAAAAGAAATGGGCCTTGGTGACACCTGGAAGTCTCTGTCATACCCTCGGACTTCCCTTCCTCTGTCCCCCAGGGCAGGGGAGCTTTATGAAGCATGGGATGGGGGGGAGAGAAGGCAGGAGGGGAGAGGTAGCCCAGAGGGTCCTCTCTTCTAAATATATTATTTACAGTAAAAACTGTGGCTTTTGAACTTTAAAGTCCAGACTTTTGCAACTCAAGGCCTTGTTCTTGTGGCCTAGAGTGGCCCCTCTTTCCACGGCACCACCCCTCCCCTGAAGCAACGAATGCAGGTGGGAAGCACAGGGGTTCTGGAAGGCTGTGGGAAAGGTCAGCGAACCTCTCACAGTACTGACCCCTCCACTCAGGAATCCGCCGGTGTCTGCCGCCCTTCAGTCCGCAGATTCTGGTCTCTTGCTCCTTTTGAAATCGGAACGTTACCTGCTTTCAGGCGCTCGGTTCCTCGCTGGTCTCCAGGGTTCCCCACTGCACACCACAGAGGGCCGGCCGGTCCCAGGGGGAGGGTCCAGCGCGGGAGGGGAGTGGGTTCAGAAGGGCAGGACCTCGCCTCCACTTGGAGCTGGGTTCTGCCTCGCGGTGCTCACGTGCCCTTTTCACTTGAAACGATCCTCTTTCTTGCCACAAAGTCGGAAAGAAAGCAGAATTTGGGGAGTTCTGCTTGCTTCTTGTCACGCTTTTGACATCAGACTAATGCCTCGAGCAGCCTGCTCGTCCTGCCTTGTTTTCTTGCTTGAGCAGAACAGGGGGCCTGGTGGCGGGGGCTCGCCCCCCCCACAGGACCTGCCGCCTTTGCCTGACGCCCGTCCTGACGTCCGGCCTGCACAGCCGTGGAGGTCTCCCTCTCCATTCGGACGTGTGTGCCCGCCCCTGCCGAGACTCAGTGTGTCGAGGCCCGCTTGCCTCCACGGAAGCCTTCGGGGGGCGTAGAATTTTGGACTCTTGAGAAATCAGTGGTCATCCTGTGTGACCCTCTGCCCTCTCGTGAGACCACCTTCCTTGTTGACTGGGAGTCTGCTAAAGGGCAATCGTTCACTTCTAGATAATTCTCCAAGTGAGACAGACCAGGCAATGACTTGGAGAGCACTTCCTAAGTCCTCGGCACCATCACTGGACTGGGGACTGGTGGGGGATTTTAGAGAAGAAGAAAACTGGCTACAAAGGCCAGAAGCCCGCTCACACCAGCTTAACTACAAAGAGGGTGGTGAGAGGACAGCCCCACAGGGCCAGCTGAGAAGTATGGGAAGACCAGACCTTAGAACAGGAGAAGGGGACTGACCAGGAGTCTTACCTCTGTTCCTCTGCACATCTGCTTCTTTCTTTTCTTGTGGCGACCTCTACGTGTGACCCTAGCCCCTTAGTAGTCTACAGACCCTCCCGCACTTAACTACGTTTCTAGGTTCCATTTTCAAAAACCAGAGGAGAGAGAATCTGATTGGTTCAGCTTGGAGCCCGGAACAACTCAGGTCCAATGAGCTGAGGCAGGGGGCGGGGTCACACAGTACGGCCCCAGGGCTGTGGTCAGCCTCCTTAAGAAGGGGGTGTGGTCAGGGAGGCAATGATTGGCAGGGCCACTGTGGCTGGGGGATGGAGTGTGAACCATTATTTGGCTTAAGAGGAAGAGGAGGAGTTTGAGCCAGAGGAACCCGTAATGTGGGTTTACATCCTGGCTCTGATTTGCGCCAGGTGGCCTTACCCGCTCTGAGCCTCAGTTCCCTTATTCGTAAAGTGGGCAGGATCACCCCCAGGAAGGGTTCCGTGAATATTAGCACCGCCCCTTTGCTAGCCTGGGTTGCCATTGGACTGGGCCTGTGAAATCCTTAGCTCCTAGGCAGGCTGGGTGAAGGTCAGGCAGTGTCCTGAGGGGGTGGGGTTGATTCCCTGGGTCCTGGAATCGAGGGGTCTTAGATTATGGTGCATTTCTGTGTGGGTCCCAGAGCCAGACCTGACTGTGCCGGGGGTAGGGATCAGATTATCAGGCAGGAGTCACTGAGCCATATCATCTCAAGGCATCTTGCAGGCTGAGTGGTCAAGGGAGGGAAAGGCATTCCAAATGGGAGGAACAGCGTGTGCAAATTTGAGAGTGGATACCTGTGGCCTGTTCTGTCTGCAGCAGCTAATGGCTCTGGCTGAGCTGAGAGGAGCCAGGCTGGAGGAGTCAGCAAGGCGAGGTGGCAACAAGCCTCAAATGTCACCTCAAAAATGTTGGTCTGTATCCTGGAGGCCACAGGAGGATAAGCCACGGGTCAACAGTGGCATGGTCTGATCTGAACTCTGAAAGCTGATTCACAGCTATCTCCAGCCAGAGGGGTGGCAGCGGTTGGAAGCAGCAGCCACCAGAACTCTGGGGGAGCTCGCGGAGGGCCGGAGGGGCAGGACTTCTTCATGTCTGCCTCCTGGGTGTGGCCGGGAGCCTGGCACTGAGTAAGTGCTCAGTTGAGATTTTGACTTTGTGTCCCACAAACTCAGGGGGGAAGAGCCTGAAGTCAGAGCCTGTGTCATAGACTCCAGGTGGCCCTGGAAATAAACACCCAAGTAGGGCCCCGGTTGCTGACTCTGAAGCCGTCCTCTCCCCCTTGAGCTGGGGAGGTGGGATGGGGCTGCTTCCAGAGGCCTGGGGACCTGTGGGTGGGACCTTTCTCAGCAGCCATCTGGCTCTGGCTGCCCCTCCCAGGGCAGGGGGGTGTTGTTTGCTGATGGGAGTGGGGTCTCTTCCTGCGCCCTATTTGCACCAACATTTCCCTTAATGGGTGTCTTCTCAGCTTCAGATCTCACCTCAGTGTCATCTCAGAGAAGCCTTCCCCACCAGCCTGTCTAAGACAGACTCCCCTCTCTAATCACCCTGCAGCACCACGTCTGCAAGCCCTGAAACGATCTTGTTGTATGCATTTACATGTTTACTGATTGTTTTCATAAGACCCTGAGCTCCACAGGCACTGCCTTGCCTGCCTCATCCGGTGCCGAATCCTAGCACAGTGCTGGCGCCCGGGAGGTGCTCAGCAGACACCAGGCTCCGTTATGGATCCTCTGCTCTGAGCCAGGCGCTGTGCGGAGACCATCTCGCTGACTTCTCCCAACAGCCCCAGGAGAGAGGGGCTCTTTCTGTCTCCATTATACACATGGGAAAACTGAAGCTCAGAGAGGCTAAGCACATTACTCACACTCACACAGCTACGAAGTGACTGCATCGGGCTCCAGCCAGGGCTGGCTGGACTCCAGGCCAGGGCTCTCTGGTGGTGTTGGTGCCATTTGCTCTGGGTTTTCCCCACTTCTGGTTCTCTTCCGCATCCTAGTTTCCTTGGAAATGAAATTCATGGTGCACTTTTTAAGCCTTCCTTCCCTTCCTGCACCTCAATGGCTCCCCCGCTCCTCCGGGGAGGTTTATTTAGAAGGAAATGAGCTGGAGGGTAGCGAGAGGTGGAGTGGCCCTTGAAAGTGGAACAGTGATCTGGAAGGTGGTCCCGCCTCCCGGGCTGCAGAGCGCCTTCCCCTCTGCTTCTTATTGTCTCCCGTGGAGTTCTCGTCGAAGTCCCTTTAGGACTAAAGTTGACAAATAAACGGGCTGAGATAGTGAGGAAGATTTAATTCAGTTCAGCTCCCTGCCCTTCATCCTCCCTGCACTCACACCAGGGGAAGGAGCACCGTGGGCCAGGTTCCCAAGAGGGGCTTCGCCTGCTGCAGATCTGGGGCCCAGCAGGGCCCTGCGCCAAGGGTATCTTGGGCCTGTTTCTGAACCTGAGACCTTGAGTTCAGGGTGACAGAGACCCCCTCCAGGCACTTGAGTTTCGCACTCTGGCAGAATAGAGTGAAACTTCCTTCTGCAGGGAGGTTCTAGGGTTCCCAGAGTCAAAGAAGACTTCAAATTTTTGATCGTAGTCATTGGTTCAAGTAGTATTGATTGAGCACCAACTGTGGACCTTCCTGGACTATTCTAGGTCCCTGCCCCCATGGACTTCTTTTTGATGAGGCAGAAACTCAGGGGAAGAGAGTGAGCTGATCTTATGGCTCAGATCAAGTGACTGTCAGTTGTCCATGAAGGTCTCCAACTGATAGATTAATTGATTTCTCTTTATCCCCCATTCCCTCCTCCCATGCCCCTCTCTCCCGTACTGGCAACCCTCAGTTCTATTTAAAGCATTTATGTTTATATATGTTCTTACAGTTTTTCACTTTTTGCATACTTTAAATTTATATAACTGGTATATGTATTAGTCAGCTTTTTCTGCAATAAAGCTGTATAACAAATGACCCCCGAACTCAGTGGCTTACAAAAACAAGCATTATTTTTCTTGCTTGTGAGTATGTGGCTTGGGTGGGGTGACTGCTGTGGGCTGTGGGCTGGCTGGGCTTGGTTCCAGGCTGTGGGTTGGGTTCAGGTCTGCCCTGTGCATATCCTGTTATTCTTGGGCCAGCATCTACCCAGAGCACATTCTGACCACAATGGCAGAAATGCTAGAGGGGTGAGAGAAATCTGTGATGCCTCTTAAGCCTTGACTGGGGAATGGTACACGGTCACTTCAGCCCATATTCCAGTGGACAAAGCAAGTTACAGCCAGGCCCAAAGTGAGTAGGGTGGGGAAGTGTATTTGCCCCAAGAAAGAGGTCTGTGAATGTCTGCTGAGCAGTAATCCAGTTGATGGCAGTGTGTGTTACAGATCTCACTGTTTCTTAAGTTTCCATGAAGCACTACAAGTTTAAGATCCATCCTGGTGGCTGTGTGCTCACCTCATCCAACACCTGCCGATGCTCTGTGCTGTGTCTCCTCCATATACTACTTGTTCTCCTAGAGACGGACACCAACGTTGTTCCCCCCTCCCTGTCACTACAAACGATGCTGCAAAGAGCATCCTCAGGTTTGTCCTCCTAAGGACCCGGGTGAGAATATCCTTGAGGCGTACACCCAGGAGCAGATTTGTGGGGTCATAGGGTAGGATATACTTAATGTGCCAAATTAACACTAGCGCCACGTGAGGGTCCCACAGCCCACATCCAGACAGCACTGGGCATTACCCCACTCCCTGGTGTTTACCTGTCTAATCAGCAGAAAGCATCAAGTCTTGTCTCGTTGCCTTAATTTGCATTTCTCTGATTAGTAGTGTGTCTGAGTGTCTCTTCACATGCTCCTCAGGTTTGGGTTTCCGCTTCTGGAAACTGCCTCTTGACATCCTTTGTGCTGTGTGCTTTCCACCCAGACAGTGGAGTGGAGTGGAGGCTGTCCGTCTGGCACGTGGGGCTGAGGTCAGAGCAGGGCGTCCATTTGGCTCGGGGGCACAGGCAGGAGAACGCAGCTGGAAAGAAGTCCAGGCTCCTCCGCTTGGTCCCGGCATTAATTATTTAACTTTCATTAGCAGTTCTGAGATGGGAAACTTGTCCCTTGATTGGCCCCACAAAGAACCCAAATGAAGAAGCAGATGTCAAATTATTTCCTGTATTATGAGTGACCTGGGAGGCGGCTGACATGGCACCCTCAAGCTCTTCTTTCTCAGGTTGTTCTGGAAATCAAGAAAAGAGCATTCTGGAACCACATCAATGGAGGACCTACTATGTACGAGGAGGCTCCTCCACATCGGATTTTCAAGGATGACGTCACCTCAGGGCTGATAAGGGGACTTACTTCACTGGGTGCTTTCGAGGATCAAATCCATTCATTCAGTCGACAGACACTGATTGAGCACCTACTGTGTGCCGAGCACATGCTAAGCCCTGGGAAACAGCAGTGAACACAAGGAAAGTCCTCCCTTCCTGGAGCTCACGTTCCAACGGGGGCGCTCAGACAAGAAGTGAACGGTAACCAGGCAGAGTCCTTAGATGGTGTGACACGCTAACAGCAGGGGAGGGTGATGGAGGAAGACCTCCCTGGGAGGTGTCATTTGAGTAAAGACCACGGGAGGGGAGGGGGCCAGCCCTGTGGGGTCAGTGGGGCGTTACAGAACACCAATTCGAGCAGTTCCTGACACCAAGTAGGTACTCTGTAAAACTATTATGGTTTATATGTGAGGGGTCACATGACTGGGCCAAAGTCACAGGAGCAGACTGGGACTAAGATTCAAGGAGACCCTCACTCTCAGAGGCATGCAAGTCCTGGCCCTGGCTCAGAGAGGGAGCTGGGGCTCCAACTCGGGTCTCTGACTGACACACACACAGAGTGAGGCACCCAGGACGTGCCACATACGTGGGGATGGCCAGCTATGCCGTGGCCTGGCTACTGCTTCCTTGCACAGCTCTTTTCTGGTTGTAATCTGGGCTGTGGGAGACCCATAAGAGCAGGAAAGAAGAGGGTGCAGTGGAGGAGGGCAGAGAGCTGGGCTGGGACTCTGTCCACACATTCCTCATTCTCTCACTCTGTTCCAGGTGCCCTGGGGCGTGTGGAATGGAATCTGGCCCACAGCCTCACCCCACCAAGCTCACCAGGGAGCAGACATACCAATAACAACTGTAGCAGTCAAGGCTTTTTAAAACCACACATAATAGGAACACAACTCAGACAGGCTGAAAAGAAAAAGGGAATTTTGGGGCCTAAGTAACTGAAAATCAACCTTCAGGTATGGCTGGATGTAGGACTCAAACTACATCACTGGAATCTCTCTCTTTTCAGCTGTTAGCTTTGCAGTTCCTCTGTTATGGCATCAGTCTCAGGCTGACTCTTTCCAGGATGTGGTAAAATGACTGTTGGAGGGACCATACACAGCAATCCTAGAGGGAAGAGGGCTTTTCTTCCTCAGCAGCAGCCACATAAGCCCCAGGGATGATGGGCTCCATGCGCTTCCTGAATCAATGGCTGTCATTAGGGAGGTGCAAAACTCTGATTGGCCAGGCCTGAGTCATGTGACTATCCCTGGGCTAGGTCAGAGACCATCCCAGACCACAGGATGAGGGCAGGGGAGGGATGATTCCCTAAGGAAAACTAGGCAGCTGTTACCAGAAGAAGGGAGGATGCTCTGGGTGATTCCACCCCACACACTATTTCACCCTCCGTCCCCTCCAAGGAGCCATTTATCCTCCAGTGCAGTGGTTCTTGAGTCTGGCTGCACATAAGAACCACTTGGGGAGATTTAAAGAAATATAGGCACCTGGGTCCCACCTTGACAGATTCAGATGCAATAGGTCTGAGGTAGGACCCCGGCACCATTATTTTTTAAATGCTCCTCTGGCAGCCAGGGCTGAGGACCATGGCTCTCCAGGGTCCCCACCCTGTCATCCACTCCGTGATTAGGAAAGATTTTTCAGTCTCCTGGTCCATCAGGAGGAAAGTGAAGAGGGACAGAAATCCATAAGCAGACTCTAAACCCTTTAGCCAGCTGAGCTCCGGGCTGGTGTCGGGGTCTCCCGGGATGGAGGTCAGGACGGCCCTCAGCAGAGCATGGCTTCCCAGAGGAATCAAAGTCACTGAGGTTAAACTCCTGCTGCCCGGCCGTGGGCCACTTGGTGGGCCCCCTGACCCAGGCCTTCGCCGCGCCCTCCGCCGCCAGCCCGATGTCAGCAGGAAGCTCGAGGTCGGCTGGGCGGGATCCAGTCAGAGGCCTCTCTCTGGTGCACGGAGGACCCGACACACTGAGCCCCGATCTTTGGTTTGTTCTCTCTCCGCTCAAAAGGATTTTGTTTTCCTTAGAACTGGGCTCTGGGGCCAGAGACTGGGAAGGGCCAAGTCAAACACTTAGTGAGAGTCTCCCTCAGGGGCGGCGTCTTCACAAATGTTATTTGTTACCATGTCTCGAGGAGATGGGCAGAATGGGATAGAGAGAAAGTTCTGGAGCGCGGCTGGAATCTATCCTCTGGGACTTGCTTCTCTTTCAGATCTTGATCCTGAGCTCCCGAGCCTCAGTTTCCCCACCCGTCAAATGGGGCTGGTGGGAATTCCTACCTGGTAGGGTTTTTGTGAGAATGGGGCAGACGGTGCACGTGAAGTCCACGGGCCTGGCACCTGCTGGCTGTTCCGGTCCGCCGCCTCTGCCGAAGGAGTGTCTAGTGAGTGGCTCCCTTCTCAGGAACGTGAGAGGTGCTGGGGGACTCTCTGCCCTCGCAGAGCTTGTACTACAGGAGGGCACACACGTGAATGAAATCATGACTTACGCTTTGAGAAAATGGTGATAAAGCACTGATTCTCCGCTGTGGCTGCACCTGGGGAGACTTTAAGACATCTGGATGCCCAGGTCACCCTCCTTCCCAGTCCCCGACCCTCCCACTCAGAGACTCTGCTCCGCTGGACCTGGGCTGGGGTCTGGGCTTCAGTGTTTTTTAAACTTTGCGTCAGTGGTTTCAGCGTGCGACCAGAGCTAAGAATCACTGGTCTGATGAAAGGATGATTGGTAAACTGTGTGCCACAAAGGAAATTTGCCTAGACTGGGACATCAGGGAGGGTGTCCTGCAGGAGGTGCCAGGTGGGCTGAGAACTGAGGGATGGGTGTGAGCCAACTAAGGTAGGAGCTTTTTGGGACAAAGGTAGGGAAGGGTGGTCCAGGCAGCAAATAGCATGTGCAAAGTCCCTGTTATATGCAGGAGGGTGGCACTGAGGAGGGGGTTTGAGAAAAGGTCAGTATGGCAGGAGCACAGAGAGTGTGAGTGTGGAGGCATGGGAGGGTCACAGGGTCCACGGTGAGGAGTCTTTCCTCCACCTGAACAGTAAGGGAAGCCGTTGAGGATTCCGGTGGGGGGGGTGACAAGGTCAAATTCGCATTTTCAAAAGATCCCCCTGGCTGCTGTGTGGAGAGTAGACTGAAGGAGGATCCCAGTGGGATGAGGGACCCATTAGGAGGCTACTGCGATCATCTGGGTGAGCAAAGATGGAGGATTGGATGGTGGGGTGGCTCAGTGTAGGGGTCAAGGACTTGGGCTTGGCGTCAGTCCTAGAACATGTTCCTTAAGCCTTCTGGGCCTCAGTTTCCCCATCTGAAAAGTGAGGATAGTAGTCATAGCCACCTCACAGCGTCGTGTGATAATTAAGTGGGAGATAACTAACTGCCCACATCCCAGGAGCCACTTCATTGACGTCAACCTCCTGTGCTACTTCTACTTAGGCAACTAGTTCTTCCTCTTCGATCCTCACCCCAGATGTCACACTTTCCAGCTAGTTGCTTCTCCGCTGAGATTCCTTATCAAAGCCTTTTATCAACCACATTGCGCTTGTCTGCATCCCCACGGACTGACCATGAGCTCTGCGAGGGCAGGACCATAACTGCTTTGATCGTGGTCTGTTTCTAGCCCAGGGCCCAGCCCATGGCAGGTACTTAATAAATGTGGACGAATGAAGGAATAAATATGTGGATAACTCCGCCCGCATTTCAGAGCCAGGACCGGGTCAGGAGGCTGTGAAACACTTTAGCGATGGTGTCCCACGTTTACAATCTGATGTCCTGTGCCTTTCCTTGGAGAAGATGGGACAGTAACAGTAGATAAGGCTTTGTCACTCCTTTTCTCTGCCCCATATTTGTGAAGCCTGTTTTATTGAAATCCAGTTAGAAGCCCCACTTCAATTAACGTCCAACAACTTTCACAGAGCATACCTCCCAAACTTTTACAATGCACCATTTCATTCAGCTCATTTTCCCCTTCCTCGCTGATGCTGGCATCAATGAATTTTTCCTTGGACCTCCTGGGCTACTCTCCGCTGTCACCGTTCGAGGTGCTGCGGCAAGTGGGGCCATATTCTTGGTAGAGCCTTTGTCTTTGCTTCTTTGCTGGCTTGGTTAATGACGCCATCATTCATCTCATCACCCCTGCCCCTTGGTCCCTGTCCTAACATGAAAGCACCGCTGGCCCTGTGGATCCCACCTCCATGGCTGGGTGGACTCTCTCACCTCCTTCCCAGGAGCACTGCCACGGGGTAAGCCTGTGGCACCACCCTTGGATGATCGTGGCCAATTCCTAACTGGTCTCCCTTCACCCACCTCTCCCCTGCTGTGCATCCTGTATCCACACCCGGGTTTCCCCCACAAAGCTCAGCTCTTCTGTGTCTCATTTCTTCTTTGAATTCTTCACTGGCTTCCCATGGCTCTAAAATTCTGAGTCCAGCCTCCTTCAATCAGCATTTAAACATTTCCCCTAGCCTCACCTTCCACCCCTCCTCACTTCCACCACCCGACACCTCAACTTCCCAGGGACACTCATTCTTCCTGGAAAATGCCCCACAGGGGACTGCCCCTCTGCCTCTCCTCATGCTGGAACTTCAGCCTGAAATACTACTGTCTCCTCTTCTGTTGACATTTACACATCCTTCAAAGCCCAGATCAAATGCCACCTCCTTTAAGAATTTTAATCCCTTTCCTCGGACTTAATTGCTCCTCAAAATTGGATGTAAGTGAAGTGTCCAGACAAGGAACAAGACAGATACTGTTAGCTGTCTCCTTAATATCTGTTCGCCCTGCTCTCCTTCTGGAAGGAATTTGTTTTGTCCAGCTATCCACACATATCCACTCTTGGGGAATGTACCCTATGTTCCCAGCCTAGGATGAATCCTTATTGGTCTAAATCAACAAGGTTGTCCTGTCCCCTTGACGCTGATTGGCTTAGAAGTAGGTGTGTGACCCAGTTCTGCTGGGAGACTGTGGAAAGCTTTTCTTACTCTTAAAAAGAGACATAAGAGTCAGTCTGTTCTTCCACTTCAGCCTGGATTGCTGCAGGCGTATTATGACCCTAAGGGTCAAAATTAGGGCACTCCATCATCCATCACAGGCAGGATGGCAGAGCACAAATATGGAAAGGACGTTGTGATGATATTGTTGAGCTGCTAAATTAATCAACCCCAGAGATGCTTTCTCCCCAAGGTTTCTTTTATGTAAGAGAAGACAATTCCTCGTTGTTGAAGGTAGCTGAATCAGGGCTTCTTGTGACTTGCAGCCTAAAGCACCCCAGCAGATACAAGGACAATAGCCAAGTCGATTCAGGTCTGTCTGCTCACTGGGTTCTTATACAGCCATTAAGAAAGGATCTCTAAGTTTGTGTAGTCACATGACACAACGTTTATGACATTATTTATGCAAAAGAGTCAGGACACGACACTGTTGGTCCAGCATGATGTAAAAATGTATGCAAATGAAAAGCAACCAGAAGGAAATAATTTTTAAAATGATGATAGCTAAGTTAGGGTAGTAAACTTGTTCATTTATCCCTCTACTTCTTACAAACTTTAATCCTGTGTGTACGTACACAAACATATATATTTATATACATATACATTATGCCAAATATACTCTATAAAGTATAGTGTACTATAATGGTATATAATATTTACTACATAGTTCAATAAGTATATATAGTATATACTAAATATAATATATATTTATATATTAATATATATACATTATGTATACTTATAAATACATTTATATATATTTGTGTATATGTAATTTTGCTCTTACTGATTTAAGAACTTTAAAAATATAAATACTGCATTTATAAATTTTAAATATTAATCACTTTATACATTTAAGCTGAATTAGTCCTCACAAACCCTCTGAGGTAGGTACTATTATTATTCCCATAATACTTTGAGGAGACTGAAGCTCAGAGAGCTTAGGTAACTTGCACAAGGTCACAGAGCTAGTACATGAGAGAGCCAAGATTTGAGTGCAGGCAGCTGGGCTCCAGAGTTTGTGCTCTTAATCATCATGGTACACTCCCTCTGAGGGTCCCTGAAAAAATGGCTCCCACGATACTATTTGTAGTGGGTCTTCTGGCACTTCCTGTAGCATGCATGTACCACGATTTCTGGTGAAGTCTCCCGCTTTTGCCATAGAGCAGAGCATTGACGGAGTGTGTTAGGGATGTGGGGGTGGGAGGTGGTCTGCATCCTGGGGGGAGGGGCCTCTGGAGCCTCTTGGGAGCACAGGGACAGAGGCAGCAGCTCAGCAACAGTTGCCCAGATGGCTGTGCTGAGTTCCACACAGAGGCTGGACCCTGGCCAGGGGCAGCGGAATAAAGCTTGAAGATCATGTCCAGCCCATCCCCCCAGCACCAGGCTCGACCTAGCCAGTAAACACTGGCTCAGTTTGTCAAATCTGTATATGCAAATAGTATGTTTAAATGACGATATGTTGAAGCAGGTGTGGAGGATGAGGGGGGATGAGAATGTTCATGGGCATCAGCATGGGATGCCGCTACCTGTCTGTGTTTAGGGAGACGGCTAGTGTGTAGGGTGGAGTGTCATCCACCTTTGGACTGGAACCCTGAGGCAAATGGTGCTGGGGAGCTGTCCAGCGGGCAGTGCTGAAGGCTTAGGTTAGGTGAGAAAGCAGAATGCAGAGTGAACAACGGGAAAGGAGCTGGGGAGGGAGTCACAGGTATGGGGAATCCAGGTCAGCATCTGCATCAGAATGTCCCATCTTCCCCTAGCAGAGATTGGTGGTGTAGACTGGGAGCCAATCTATTGTAATCAAGTAGGGAAACTTATTAGGTTAAGTAATAAGCATATAAGATGTATTTGGTTATAGGGATGTGAAGGAAAAAGTACCATTGTATAGTCATGGGTGTTGGGAAATATTTTGTAGTTATGTCTTCTTGGGAGCAATAGAATATATTGGATCAATGGCATTAGATAAATATCTTGGTGCAGCAAGACACTTGGAGACACAGGCTTGATAAAGAGGGGAAAACTGCTGCTCTGACATTCTTGTGGCCACAAGAGAGGTGGAGGAACTGGAATAGTGCAGAGCAGAGAGACATCAGTCATTTTCAGGGCGGGAGGGATGGGTGATGGGTACAGGAGATGTGTATGGGCATGTCACAACAAGGGTAAATAAATAAAATGTTGATGAATTTGTTTATTATGTTCTGCTCATCAGCACAGCTGATTAGAGCACATAAACTGGGGGAAGGCAGGGGATACCGTCCTGGTGGTCTTTGGGGTGTCGGCTTGAGTTATTAGACATTGTGACATCCTGATGCCTCGGTCTCCCTTCCTGTCTCTTGCTGCTGTCAAATAGCGTGGGTGACAGGTACGATTAAGGCAGAGTCTTCATCCTAGGAGGGGGCTACAGTCTAAGGCATGTTACAAAAACGGGAACCTGGAAAAGAAAACAAGACAGAGATTTGGTTCTACACAGGGCCGTATCCAAGCTATCAAGCCAGTTTTTCAACTGGGCAGGAAACCCACTGTATGAACTGGGGCACAATTGCAAAGGTTTTTGAAAGATGAGTAGGAGTTTTGGTGGCAAGATGAGGGAGAGGGAAATCCACGTAGGGAGAATGTGCCTTGTATGTCTTGTTTAGGATAAGTGGGGAATTCATGTCGCTGGGGTTCATGGTGGTTGTGTTGTGGGAGATCAGGCTGGAAAAGTTAGTAGAGGCAAGAGTTAAAAAGGATATGCTTTAAATAGTGGGAAGAATGATGTTCTAAATATTTAACAACCCACAGGCACCAACATGCAGACGCTGGCCATGGTGCTGGAGCATGTCTTGGAAGGGAAACCTAAGGGTCTTGGAGAGAGGTGGGAGCAAGCAGTGTGTGTGGGGGAGACACCTGGGTAGGGAGAGGTGGTGCTCCAAATAGCAACTCTACCGATATGAATGGATGTGACAATTTCCATGTTTGCAGCATCAGAATGGCTGTACTGGTGCATATCAGTGGACCATCAGGCCTGAGTTGGGAGCAGGGTAGTGATACAACTGGATTTATGCTTTAAAACGTGGCTCTGGTCTCAGCAAATGTTTGTTCACCAGTGGATTGATGGCTAATAGAATTTTAGAATGGGTAGGGACCTGGGCTGATTTGTTTCCATCTGATAGAACGTAAAAGTTTCCAGTCCTTCTGAGCCTGGGCCTGGCCAGAAATCGCTTGCTTCCATCTGGCCCCTCATTCCCTCCGACTAACCATGTCCCCAGCTCCCCACCTTGTCTGCTCTTGGCCACTGCAGCCCAAGCTGCCTCTGTCCCTGGCTGGTTATCCCTGCTCAGCCCTGTCTGGACGCACCTGCTGTGCCTTGTTCTTTCCCTCCCTCGGCAGCAGGAGAATTGGCAATCTTCTGGGATTTAATTACAGTTTCCCCGAGGGCCTTTCAGCCCATCACAGGGCCCCTGCAGGCTGCCGTTGGGAGGGTGACAGGAGCATGTGGTGATGAACAGTGGCTTCCCGGCATGGTGGCTGTACCCAGTGGCCGGCCCACGCTCCTTGGGCTGCTCTGCATTTTCCTAAGCAAAACCTGTCTCATTCCTATTTTGCGAGATCAGATAGCCTACGGGGAAAACACTTGCAGCAGGAGAGATGATAAGAGAGAGAGGGCCGTGCAGCCGGGGCCGGGTGGGGAGGACAGAAAGCACAACAGTTTCCCTGGAGGTGGTGCCTGATTTCAACAACTCCTGGAAACTCTTTACATCTGTTAAATAATGACTTAGTAATTGTGCTCACTTTAATTAAGTCAACCTAGTGTGCTGACAGCTTTGGCCCAGGTGGGGATCTTTTTGGCCTCAGGCAGCCACACTAGAGTCCAAGAAAGTCCGTAGACTAGGGCAGCAAGTCCACAGCAGGCATGCAGCTGTACCCCACTCCTCCGCCCACGGCAGACATTGCTAACTGATCATGGCACTACTGAGCCTGAATGTTACAGGAGCCTGGATGTGTCTGTTGGTTGTTCAGGGCTTAAATAAGATAATGAGAGATCTTTTTCTTGTCCTCTTGAAGTACAACAACAATGTAGGGCCTCAAATATGCCTCAAAGGAGGATATTCTGACCTCATCTAAGAGGTCTCTTCCCCCTCCTCAGGGTTCTCTAATATTTCCCCAATTCAGCCCCCTCTGAGCATGCCATTTGGCATGGGGAAAGATGGATCCTCATCAGGAGAGATGGGGTAAATCCACTCACCTCTGCACCCTTTGTCCTTGGTCCTGGAAAAATAAGCATCTAAACCTCCTGTCTCGTGTGCCTCCTTTCAGGTGAAAACCAAACACTACTGACTCTGCATTATCAACCAGGGTGTAATGTGGAGCCCGTTCCCCCTTCCTTTGCCAATATACTCTGACTTCTCCCTGGTACCACCTCGCCATCACTCTTGCCTGTGTGGTCAGCATGAGGCTGACTGTCCTCTCCAGGGGTGGGCACGGCATCCAGGCCTGGCCAGAGTTTTCCATCTTCTTGGCTGCCACGATGGGTACTGGATTCTAGCAGGCTCCCGAGACTCAGGCCTGGGGGTTTTGCTGCACTGACTGAGAAAGTGGAGCTCTCCTGCTGGGCCTGCGGGCTGAGCTGGAGGGGTGTTAGCCTGGAGCTGCTGTGAATGTCTTTGTTGCCTCTTGGGCAGGTCCTGCAGAGGCCCTGAGGTGGGACTGAGCTCAGCTTGTTTTGAGGAACAGAAAGACAGAGTGGCGGGGGCATGAAGGGTGGGGGGAGAGTGGTAGAAGATGAGGTCAGAGAGGAAGGCAGGGGCCAGATTCTGGAAAGCCTTGAAAGCCATAGTAGGGAATTTGGAGTTTAGTCTAACAGCAGTGGGAAGCCATCACCACCTTGGCCATCCCACACCCTTGGACCTTCTTTGCTCCTGACTCATCCCTCCATGTGATTCACCTTGGATTTTGCCAGGTTTAATTAAGAGTTGGAAGACTCGGGGCATCCCCAAGCTCTGCTGATAACTTGCTCAGTGAAACAGGCCAGTTGCACCCTTCTCTGGGATCATGATGGAATGGGACTGGTTCAAGAATAACGAAAATATTTCATCTTTCATCCCTTCTCCATTCACTTGGTAGTGCCTGTGGGACAGCTGCTGTGGAGAAGGATTGCGAGCATCGCCCAGGCTCTGTGGGAGAGTGCCATGATCAATTAGCAATGTCTGCCATGGGTAAAGAAAAGGGAGTGGTGAGCCATTCATCTCAAGACCACATGCTCCCGGAGGTGTCTCCTGTAGCATTTTATGGGACTTTAACTCAGATGTATCAGCAGCTTGGAGCACCAGACCGAGAATAAAAATGTCCAGCAAGTTGGGGAACTTACACAGGGCTTCCCACTTTACAGAGAGTCTTCAGGGCCATGTTTTCATTCGACCCGAACAATCTGTTGTGTTTGTCATCCCTTCTTCTGGTGACCATATTCCAGTTTTTTTTCTTGGGCACCAATCCCTTCCTGTGCTCAGGCCACGTGCTTTGGGGTTGAGGATGGAGCACGAGACCCAGGCCTTTGCCATCATAGTGCCCTGGCCTTGGCGATGACTTGAGAGGTGGATCCATGACCACACTGAAGTTATGAGATGTAATGAAATGTTTGCTGCAACCCCCAGGAAGGGGATTGTGACGTGGATTTGAAGGTGGTGGGATATGGGTCTAGGTGTGCTGGGGCTGTTTCCTATGGCCTCGAGAACTGATTTTGCATGTCTTCTCAACTTAACATTCAGTGACGTCACACTGGTAGCTCAAAATCAGCCGCAGTAGCAGTATTTTCCACAAATTGAGGCCTTTTCCCCCCTGAGAGCTGACTTGCCAGCACTCCACTGGCCTGGGGGCTGCCTACAGCTTTCTTCCCACCGCATGGAGCAGGAGACCCAAACCACAAAGTGGGAGGCAGAGCTCTAAGCTCCCCCAGCTTTCTCCCACCCCTTTCTGTCAGCACATAGCACTTTCTAGTTTGCAGAGTGCTGACACCCAAGTCCACTGCCTCTTCTGGATTTGAGCCCCTTAAGGTCAGGTCCATCTTCAAATCCTTCAAAATACTTGTCATACCTCCTTGCACAAAACAGGCCACTAGCAAATACTTGTTAAGCCAACAAATCCATTCTCAACCCATTAGCCAGAGTGATCTGCCGACGTAAATCAAATTAATTTACATCGTTACTTCAAATCCTCTGAGGTTCCAGTCACACTGGCCTTTCTGTTACAGGAACAAAGCACAAAGCAAGATTGTTCCTACCTCAGGGCCTTTGCACTTGCTGTGCATGGATTTCTCTTCATCCAGCACTTCACTTAGCTGACTCCTTCCTATCACTCAGAATTTAGATCAAATGTCACCTCCTCACAGACACTTTCCCTGAACACTGTTAACTAACGTAGCCCCTTTGGAACTTTTTTTGCATTAAACAATTTTATTTTTTCATTAATAATTACGAATGCTTAAATATGACTTATAATGTGCTGTTCTAAGCATATGTAGAAATATATTAACGTTATTGTGATAATCATTTTGCAATATATACATACTTCAAATCATCACGTTGTACACCTTAAACTTGCACAATGTTATATGTCAATTATGTCTCAATAAAGCTGGGGGGGAAAAGAAATATATTACCTCATTTAATCTTCAACAACAATCCCATGAGAGAGACGGTATTATTGCCTCCATTTTCCCGATGAAGAATGAGTGTCTTCAGCTGGGTCCTCTGGAAGCAGGGCCTGGACGGGGTTCTGGTGCCATGATTTATGGGGGTGCTTTCAGGAGAGGGCGAGTGCAGGGGGCAAGAGGCAGGGAGGGGCGAGGCTGGAATGTGGGCTCTGCTGCACACTGGCCTCAGCCGGATCCGAGGGAGCTCTGGAGCTGGTCCCACCTTCGGCCAAAGGAGGCAGGCCTGCTCTCCTCACTGGCTGCCTCAAGGGTCAGAGGGAATGAACACAACCTTCCAGGTGAGGTGGCTCCAACTGGGCCAAGGGCAAATTTCTGAGGGGCCAGTGTAAACCTTTAGTGAAGCCAGGGGTGTTGACCCACTGCAAAGGGGATCTGAGCAGGCACCAGTGACACGCACTACCAAGAAGTTAAGTGACTTGCCCGAGATACCACGTGGGGAGTGGCAGGGCTGGGATTTGAATCCAGGCTGTCTGGCCCCAGAGTCTGTGCCTTCAACCACTCTGCTATGGCTGTGGCTATCCAAAAGGATCTCATTTACTTCTTAAAGCTTCTTCATTTCCATCTCCCTGAGAGAAGACTCCTTGTTTCATTCACAGCTGTGCCCCCAGCACCTGGAGCAGTGCCCGGCACACAGTAGGTCCTCAGTAAACATCGTGGAGGGAATGAGAACTGGTCGGCCCTTGAGTCCGGGAAGCCAGGCTGAGTCCCCACTGTGGTCGGTTTGCTCGTTCCCCTGCCCTGCGTGCCCGATCTTTATTTACGGCTCCACAAGGCCTTCTGCTGTTCATGGATTTCTTTGCGTTCAGATATTTCTTTCATAACTGAAATGGAAGCCTGGCAAACTCCCCCTAAATCACCAGACTGTCTTGGCAGCGTGCCACAGGTTCAGACTTCACCCTGCCCCCCCACTTCCTGGTTTTGAAACCAACTTTGTGTGTGTGTGTGCGAGTGTGCAGGCACACACACATCTCTGGGGGAGAGATGCTCCTCCATCCTCACCAGTAGTTGCCCCATCATTCAGCGTGGGCTTGCCTCCGCTCTGATCGGCGCCTGCGTGGTAGCGGCTTAGCTGTGTCTGCAGTCAGGAGCCGTTTGCTCCTTTCTTGGTGGCAGGTTGGTTCTCATCAAAGTCCACTGGAGGCCACAGCCCTTTGATCATCACACCAACGACATTGGAATAGTAATCACAGGGTGCAGAGTTGAGCTGGAAGAGTGACACCTGCCACTTTGCTCAGGCCCCTTCCGGACACCTGTTATTTTTATTCAGGTGTGGGTGTAGCCAGGGGTGAGCTTCAAAATATTCAGCAGCTATAGGATGCAGGACTGACCTATCAGCCCGGTTGTATTCTTTTTTTCCCATTTATACATTATTATTTTTAATAATAATAGCTTTAGGATAGAGGATGCAACCAATAGCCAGGCCCATTTGTGCTAGATGCTTTAAAAGCATCATCTCCTTAAATCTTCCTGAAACAGCTCTGCCAGGCATTATCCCCACTTTGCAGATGAGGAAACCGAGGCTCGGAAAGACAGCCATTTTTCCATTCTTTATGATCCTCACACTTAAGAGCTACAGAATATCCCACCCAGTGGTGTCCCAAGTTCATATAACGATTCTCCTACTGCCAGGGCACTCATATTGTTTCTGGTCTTTTAGCTGGCATAAATAATGCAGCTGTCACAGTCGCAGTATCATTAAATATTCCTTGAAGAATTCGTTTTGGACGACTATACAATATTTCATATTGTCAACAAAAATGTATGTACAAGGACACTAATCGCATCATTACTTATGATAGCGAAAAATGAATGTAATTAAGCCACACAGAAAATGCTCCTGAGATGACATTAAGTGAATGCAGCAGGGTACAAAATTACATAATCAGCGCACCCCTGGTTATAGAGGGGGAAAACTTAAAGATGTGTAAAAAAAAAAAAAAAGGAAGGAAACATCCCCAAATTTTACCAGTGGTTATTGCTAGGTGGTGACCGTTTAAATGGAAAATTGTGATTTTTTCATGTTTCCATATTTTTAAAATTCTTCACAATGAGCATGTATTAGTTTTAAATTAAAAAGATAAATTAAAAATTTTTAAATAATTAAGTTTAGTCTGTGAGTTTGGCTCATTGCTCTAGTCTAGGGTTCAGCACACTTTTAAAAAGGCCAGAGAGCACATATCTGGGTAGTAAATATTGGCTTTGTAGGCCACATGGACTCTGCTGCTGTTTACTCAGCTCTGCCATTGTAGACTGAAAGCAGCCATAGACAGTTCATAAACAAATGGACGTGGCGGTGCTCCAGTAAAACTTGATTTGTCTGTGTTCCAATAAAACTTTATTTACAAAAACAAGACGTGGGCCAGATTTGGCCCGTGGGCCATAGTTTGCCAACCCCTGCCCTAGCCTACCCAAATTATTGTTTTCCTTAAAAAATTTTTTTACTTTATTAAATATTGGAATAGATACAAATGAATATTTATGAAAATAAGTTCAAAATACCAATAATAAAAATGCAGTGAACATTCACGTACCGATGACCAATTTAAGTGACAGTGCTATTAGCTTTGAAGCCCTGGGTCCCCCAACCCCAGATCCCAGCCCCTTCCTTCAAAGGGAGCCTCTTTCCTGACTTCTGTATTTAACATTCCCTTGCCTTTGTTCATAGTTTTACCACAAGTTTGTGTCTCTAAATACATTGCATACTTTTGCTTATTTTTGAACTTTAGATCATTTGGATCATAGTATATATATTATTCTATAATTTATTTACCTTTTGTTCTTAAGATTTATCCATATTGATGTGTAGCCACAATCCACTTCTTTTCACAGCTGCATAGTATTCCATGGTGTGAATACACCACAATTTATTCGTCCATTCTACTCTTCATGGCCACTTGGTTGTTTCCACTTGTTTTTTTTCCCATTTTAAACTGTGCTGCTATGAACATTCTTGAACCTGTATTATGGTGCGAGAATTTCTTAATGTGCCCAAATCAGCCTGGGATTGCTAGGTCATCTTCAACAACACTAGGTGAAGCCAAATGGTTCTCCAAAGTGGTTGCATCAACCCATGCTCCCTCCAGCCTGGGACGGAGTCCCCATTGCTCCACATTCACGCCAACACTTGCTGTCTTCATTCCCTAATAATTTTTAATCTTAATGTTGTTATTCATTATATTACCTTCCCCGCCAAAGCTTTGTGAAGTCTGAAGACATGACAGCCAAACCGTCAGGCTTAATGCCAATTGTCTTACCTTGGGTGGGCCTGCTGGGGCCAGGGTGCATGGATGGTGGGACAGTGGTGGCAGTCAGACCCTCACAGGGTTTCTGGGAACTGACCAAGCCCCAGTGGTCAGTGGTCTTATAGCTTGAATTTAAAGCTGACGAGCTAACCATTTGTTTATCTGACAAATACTGAATGCCCTCTATGTGCTAGCACGGGTCAAGATGCTAGGGTACCGTGGTGTATAAAACAGACCAAAATTCCTGCTTCCATGGAGCTTACACTCTTGAAGAAAGAAACAACATTCAAAAGTAAGTCATCTATCATGAGGTGTTATTAGATGCTGGTAAGTGTGGAGAAAACGTAAAGCAGGGGAAGGCAGAGTGCATGGGGGTTTGTATTTCAGCTAGAGTGGCCAGAACTGACCTCACTGAGAAGGTGACATTTGAGCCAAGATCTAAAGAAGGTGGAGGAACAAGCCATTAGGCTATCTGGGGAAGAATGTTCTAAGCAGCAGGAACAGCAGGTGCAAAGGCCCTGAGGCAGGAGAATGCTTGGTATGTTCAAAGAACAGCCGAAAAGACCAGCATGCCTGGAGTAAAGAGACAATGGGGGTGCATAAGAGGAGATGAGGCTAGAGAGGAAAGGTGGCCAGATTGTGCTGGCCTACAAATGGTGAGTGGATTCTGGCTGCCAGGAAACTCTGAGAGTGTCGGATCAGGCTGGTGGGGGTGGCAGGGTCTGGCAGCTGTTAGGCAGGAAGTGGACAGTATTGGAATTGAGTGCCTGGGCCTCCAGACAGGGGACGGGAGTGTCTGGGGAGACAGAGGCAGGCTTCCACTGTGTAAAGCAGGCTGACAAGGTGTGTGTACCTGTATGTGTGTTCAGGCATCTCTGATGGGAAGACTGGGGATCATTAGGTACGTAGTTCATGGTCTGGGGCAACAAGACCAATGCCGGAACTCACAGGCTGGTGGGGCACAGGCAGGGGTGTGGCTGTGCCTGGAGGAGGTGCTGGGGCATCCAGGCTGAGCCCAGAACAGGGCGCTAGTCACAGGCCAAAGTGGTGCTGGGATGCTGTCTCAACCCCTTGGATCCTGTCCTCCGCAAGAGCCCTTCAGCCTCAGGGCCTAGAAAGTTCCATGGCACCAGGCAGCCTGTTCAAATCCCAGCTCTGACTATTACTAACTGTGTGACCTTGAGCAAGTCAGTGAACCTTCTGTGCCTCAGTTTCCCTGACTGTAAAATGGGGATAATCATAGTACGTGCCTCATAGAAGTTTTTGTAAAGGTTAAATCAGTTGAGATAGGTCAGTTGATTAGAACAGCGCCAGTAGTGTAGTACTTTCTCCATTATTCCGTTGGAATTGCCCTCTGCGCTGGGCCACAGGCGGATGGTGGTGAACAGGGCACTGTGGGGCCTGACCTCCAGGCCCGCAGTCTCCTGGGGGAGGCAGATAATCGCATTATCTTGCGATAAGCACCAGGGCAACAAGAACAGTAGCCAGCTGCGTGGCGCACTTACCGTGTGTCCGACACTGCTCGGCCCTCCCGCGGACCGTCTGTGAGGCAGGCGCTATCGTCACCGCCCCGTTTTCGGAGGAGGAACCCGAGGTTTAGAGAGGTGAAATGACAGGCCCAAGTCCCCCAGGTGGTGAGCACTGGCGCCAGCACTCGCCCCACCCTCTCTGACCCCAGCCTGCCTTCATGCAGCGGGTTGTGAGGGCACCAAGGAGTGAGCTGTCGACCACCGGGGCGGGGTGGGGGGAGGATGTTACCGGAAGGCCTCTGCTGGATGGGGCACTTGAGCTGAGTATTGAAGGATGTGTAGGAGTTGGCCAGGCAGACCAGAGTGGGACCGGGGAGGGCCTGCCCAGCCAAGGCAAGAGCACTTGCACAGGCTCGGGGTATTTGGGGGAATTGGAAGACGTGTCAGTCACTTGCCACGGTAATGCTGCGTGTGAACCGCATCCCTCGGAGGTACGTGGGTGCGAGCATGGACTGCTCAAGCTCCCGGGCGGTTGGCTAGGTGTTCTGCGGGTCTCGGCCGGTGTGCTCACATGTCTAGGCTAGCTGAGTGTCGCTGACCTCGGCTGGCCTCAGCTGGGGTGGTCAGGACTCGGCCCTGCTCTGTGGGTCCCCCATCCTGCGCAGGCTAGCCGAGCAGGACCTTGTGGCCATAACAGAGGCACAAGGGAGAGGGCACACCCAGCTGTGCAGTGTCCTTGTGTCTCATCCACTAACATCCCACTGGCCACAGCAAGTCACATGGCTGAGCCCACAGCTGGAGCAGGGGGTAGTGCAGAGGGCGCAGACACAAGGAGGGATGGAGGAGGGGGGCCGTGTCTGCAACGTACCACACAGGGAGTTTGGAGGGCTGAAGGGCTGGGGTGTGGGCAGGCTGCACATGAGGAAGCAGAGGTCACTGGGGACAAGTTTGGGGAGAACGGATTGGAGGGGCCAACGGGAAGTGGGGAGGAGCTAGGAGGCTGCCACCACCACAGGAAAGGACACAGGCCTGGACCAAGGCAACAGCAGCGGGGACGGACGAGATTGATGATGCCACATTTTCCTATAAAACCAAGGCAGTCAGGCTGAGGCAGTCGGTCTGTTACACAGATGTCACAGATGGCCCCTGGGAGAGAATCGGCCTTGGCCTCTGCAGAAAGGTTAATTGCTCAGATCACACAGTCGGAAGCTTCTAGGACTGACAGAACAGCTCCCCATTGAAGGACCCGGAGCTGCCTAGCTTCCTGGTCTCCTCTGCTCACACAGCCAAGGCTGTGGAGGGCAGTGGAGGGCCAGAGAGGCCGGAGGCCCTGCCCGAGGCCTCGGGGAGCTCATAGCCGGAGAGGGACACTAACCAATAAGCAGATATCCGGAGGCTGTGACAGACAGCCTTACAGGGATAGTGAAGGCTAAAGGCAGTTTTGGCTGCAAGAGAGAAAACTCATTCCAACAGGCTGCAGCCACGGGAGGAATCCGCTGGCTCAGGCAGCCCAGCCGTTCCGGGGTGACCTCGGCCATGCTCAGCTCCCAAAGTGCTCTGGGGAGGCAGCTTCTCTCAGCTCGGCCTTCCTGTGCCCGCTTCGTTCTCAGGCGGGCTGTGGGGCGGCAGAGACGCCCCCGGCAGCTCCAGGTGTCCGTCCTCCCCAGGGGAGCACCCCCCAACCGAACGGGAGCACCGCTTTCCCAGAGGGTTCAGCCAAGTCCCGGGCTGGCTCTGATTGGCTCAGCTGGAGTCACGTGCCCACGACACCGCAGGGCAGAGAGTGGCGGAGCCGTGGTCCCTGGATGGAAGAGCAGGTTCTGTTCCCGAAAGGGATGCTGGGCTGGCCCAGGAGTGGGAGTGCTGGCAGAGATGGGTCCCAGGCGTCGTGTCAGAGAGGAAGGGCCCCTAGGAACTGTGGACTCCAGCTGCCCATTTCGTGGATGAGGAGACCGAGCCAGGATATGATCATTTCAAAATGGAAAAGCTGCTAGGAAGACAAGATGTCAGAGTGGGGAGGGCCTGGGGAGAGGAAGGTCGGATTGGTGGATAGATTAGGACCTTCTTGAATCTCCTCTGAGGGGTTGACATTTGAGCTGAGAGCTGAATGGAGAACAGGAGACAGCCATGTGAGGATAAGAGGAAAGAACATTCCAGAAGGAACAGCTAGGTGCAGAGGGCCCGAAGCTGAAGCAAACTTGGTCTCTCAGGGACCCAGGCTGATGGACACACCCACATCTCAACATGTGGCCTCCCAGACTCCCCATAAGCAGTAGTGAAGCTAAAGAGGTCACACGCCAGGTTTCTATGCATTTTCTCAGAAGTGACACATTTCTGCTCAGAGCCAGATGGCCAGGACTAGTCATACCGCCTTCCTATCTGCCAGGGGGCCTGGGAGACACGGGGGATCACATGACTGAGTGAAAAGTAAATGCTCCTGTAAGGGAAACCCACTTTCCCTTCATCATCTCCTACCAGAAACTCTTGTTTGAAAAGTCTTTGCTCAGTATGCTGGCTAGAAGTGCTCTGTCATGGATGTTTTAATTTAAATTTTATTACTAGCGAGGTTGAATCTATTTTTCCGTATCATTTTAACTACATTCGTTTCTTCTTTTGTGAATTATCTGGAAACCTAAACTTTTGGGCCTCCTTAAAAAAACATTTTTTTTTAACCTGAAACATGAGGCATTTGGAAGCTACAATCTCAAAGGCCCTGTCCGGCTTGCATATTCTCTCGGATTCTCTGATCTTTAAAAATACCAAAGGAAATGCCATTTATATTGGCAAAAGCTTTGTGGGTGCCTCCCAGATGAGAGAATAAACCCCTGACGTTGGTGAGTCTAGATATTTTTAGAATCTTCTGCTAGAGTGATAAAACCAGAATCTTTTTGGCCAAGGTGGTGGGGAGAGAGGGTTATCGAGAGAAAAGATGCTTCTGGTTCCTGGGTAATAAAATAGAGATCCCGAGAGCAAGGGAAACTCAGGCGGAACTATGCATTACTCCCCCCGCCAAGATGAATGTCCCGGTCAGAAGTCCATCCTTTGTGCTCAGGATTTCTGGCTTCTTTTGAAAAGTTGGGAGATCTGGCAACCATGGGTGCAGGCTCTCACGAGTTGGCTGGAGCCGGGCTGCAGCCTCTCCCTTTACCCTGGACATGGGCCTCCGGGCGGCCAAGGTTGCCACCGTGTCCTGTAGTCTTCCTGACGTGAAAACAGAGTGTCAGTTCCCATTTATTGTTGTGCTTGCGTCTTTACTTAAGGAGGAAATTAAGAGATTTCTCGTCTCCACGTTTCTTACAAAGGTGGGGAAAGCATGTGCAAAGGCCTGAGGTAGGAATGAGTTTTGTTTGTTTGTGGATGGGAAACAGGCTCAGGGAGGAAGGGAGGTAGGACAGGACAGGTGGGCGGGGCCGGATCACTTAGGGTCCTGGGAGGAGCTTGGGTTTTATTCTGAGTGTGATGAGAAACCATTGGAGCATTGGAGGGCTTAAAGGAGGGAGATTTGATTTACATTCTGGAGAGATCCCTTTGGCTGCTGAATGGTGATAAATGCTAGGGAGAAAAATAAAAAGGGAAGGGGACTAGGGAGTACTGGGGAGGGGTGTTGGCAATTTTAAATAGTGGGATCAGGGGAGACATCACCGAGAAATGACATTTGGGCAAAATTTAGAGGAGAGGAGGGAGATGCAGAGGAAGGGCATTTCAGGCAGAGGGAATGGCAAGTGCAAAGGTCCTGAGGCAGGGGTGTGCCTGGTGCATTTAAGGAACAGCAAGGAGGCCAGTGTGACTAGAAGGAAGTGGGGGGGAGGGAGGGAGGTGAGGTCAGGAGGTGTGGGGAGTTAAAGGCCATTGTACAGGTGGCTGCTGACTCTGACAGGGGAGTGAATTCTGACCCAGCTGGAATGCACACTCAAAGTGGCTTCATGGAGGACCCCAGGGGGTCTCTGTCTTGGCTGGGGCCCTCCTGGGGCCAGGACTTACAAATATGGAAGTGTGGGGAGGAGGGGGGATGCTGCAGTCTCTCCTCTGAGCCCGGGACTCCGGGCCTGCTCTGCAAGAGTTGGTCCCGTGGTGGCTTATTCCAGCTTGGAGGCTGCACTCCCTCCACGGCCCCGAGGATGGAGCTCAGCAGCTGAAGTCCCCTCCCCTGTGCACTGTAACAGGCTCCGTCTGTGGCCACGGTGTGATGGGGTGGTGGGAATAAGGGTTGATGGAGTCAGGTGGGAGTCTGGGGCCACCTTAGGTACTTGTCCTCGTGGGACGCGTGTCAGACTGACACAACCCGGAGTCCTCATGAGCTGAGCCCCCTGCTGCTGCCTCGGCCACAGTTTCCGCTGCTGTCTTCAGGGACCCCACAGTGGTCTCCTGAAGGTCAGCGTTGACTCCAGACTGGCTCCTCCCTCCTCTCTCTGCATGGCAGTCAGCATGAACTTCGAGACACCCACATCTGACCACGCCCCTGGCAGGAGGCCTCCCATGGCTCCCCACAGTCCTTGGGATAAAGTGGCCTTCTCTGCCCAGCTCCCAGCCCTCCGCCATTTGGCCTCTGTGGTCCAGCCACGCCAGCTCCTAACTCCTGCTCCCCTGGTCTGGTTTGCGTTTCCTGGCCCCTCTTGTCCTTCAAGACCCACTGGAGGCAGCACCTCCTCCAGAAACTCTTGGGACTCCCCAGCCTGACTGGTCCCTTCTCAGTCCTCACGGCTCCTGCTTACTGGGCTCATGGATGGGTCATCACTGCTTTTCTGGTCTGTCTCCTTGTTTCCCCAGTGCACGCTGAGAGCGGCCTTTCAGGTGGCATCCTGGCTCCAGCACAGCTCCACACAGAGCAGCGATCAGGAAATAAATGATTACACTTGCTGGGCGCTCACTGGGTACCAGGCCCTGTTTCCACACTGGTCACTGAATCCTCACTATAACCCTTCAGGTGGGCGTTGTTGGCATTCCATTTTACAGATGGGGAAACTGAGGTCCAGCAAGATTTCAATAACTTGCCCCAAACCACACAGCTATAGGTGGAGGAGGTGGGATTTGAACCCCCTCTGTCTGGCTCCAGAGCCCTGCTCTTGTGCCCCCTTGTCCCTCCCCACTGAAATTGAATTAATGAGTGAGTCACCAAGTGAATCCAGATGACCACAGCCCCACACCGCTGCCCTTCCCTCTCCCTTCCTCTGTGCAGAAGGCTGAGCGGACCCCCTGGGGCCCCTTCTCATCATCGGTCCCCATGGGGCCTGCTCAGCCCCACCGCCCACCCCTTCCCCACCCAGCCCTGACGTCACAGTCCCCTTGGCTTTGGCCTCTCTGAAGAACCTGCCCCTCCCCCAGATGTCCCCGGAATGTCCAAAGCCTGTGGCCTTTTCTCATCTCTCAGTCCTCGTTCTCCTTGACCTTACGGTGGCATTCACACGGCGACTCTTCCTCCTGGAAGCAATTTCTTCCCTTGGCTTCTTTGCTGCTGAAGGAGTCTGGCCATCTCCTCCTTTTTCTCTTGGCTTGTGTCATTTCTTCATTCATTCATTTAACAAACATTTACTGAGCGCCTCCTGTGCCAGTGCCACACAGTGTCCAGGAGACGGGCTGAACAAGCCAGATGAAATCCCTGTCCCCACAAGACTCTCATTGAGGAGGGGGAGCAGACCACACATAAATAGACCAGGAGATAACACCATTTCAAATAATGAAATATAAAACAAGGTGAAGAATAGAAAGTGACTGTGTGTCTTGGGGGGGTGGCTACTTTAGATGGCGTGGTCAGTGACACCTGAGCTGGGAAGCGGTCAACCAAGCCACGCTGGGGGAAGAATGTTCTGGATGGAGGACACAGCACATGCAAAGGCCCTGAGCTGGAGTGTGGTGGGTGAGTGAATGTCAAAGGGTAGGCAGTGGCTTGAAAACCTGCAAGCCAGGTGGGGAGCTGGGGTTTATTCCAGGTGCAATGGAAAATCTCCAGAAGGTTGCAACAAGGGAGAGACTTGATGTGTTTATATATTTAAAAGACCTGTTTCTCAAAATATACATCAGAACAACGTGGGGCACTTGTTTGAAATGCTGATTCCAGCCTCTTCCTGCATCTGTAGCGTCAGATTCCCTGGGGACCAGCCTGGGAGTATGCATTTTAACAAGCACTTACAAATTTGAGAACCACAGCTTTACGCAGAGATTCTTAACCTGGAAATTCCCAAGAGGTCAGTGGACACAAGTCAGGGAACCCAAGAACTTGGGCAGCAAAATATTACATCTTGATTCTCTCCAGGCTCTGATTGGCAGTTAGCATTTCCCTCCATGATGTGTGGCGTCCTCGCCCCACCTGGGACTTTGTCACTAATCGGAATGACAGAATTCTCATATCACGTTACAGGGTTTGCCGAGATCTTGAAATATCACTTCATTCCTTGCTACTTCGAACTTATGGGCGTTTTAGACTTTCACTAGATCTTGTTATTTCATGCATTAATAAAGAAGCTTGTAGGTTAATATTATACATCTGATTTTTTAAAAATGTCTTGATAACGCCATTTCAATATAATTGGTTTCCTTTGCAATTCTGTGCATGTTTGTTAAATGCATTTAAAAAACATTATTCAGAGAAAGAGGCCTTAGGCTTCATCAGATGCCACAGGGGTCCACGTCCCAGAAAAGCTGCAGAACCCCTGCAGAGGGCGGGACGGGGCTCAGACAGAGCTGGGCGCCGCTCCTGACTCCCCTTGCCCATGCTGTGGGGCCTCGGGCAGATCACTGTCCTCCTCTGTGCCTCAGTGTCCTCTCCTGCGAGATGCAGCCTATAGCATGTCTCTTGAACACTTGGGGGCAGGAACCGGCCAGGCCACCTAGGGGGCATCAGGAGGTGCCCTTTCTTCCTCTGGCACACAGGGCCTTGAGGCCAGCTGGGCTTGTTGTGTGGGGGACCTGGGCTGGCCGGGCTTTGAATCTCAGCTCTGCCGCTTACTAGCTGAGATCCTGGGCTGGGAACTTTGCCTCTCTGTGCCTCAGTTTCCCCTCATCTGTAACTTGGAGATGATAATAGCGCCCAAGTCATAGGCTCACTGTGGAGAGGAGACGTGTTGCTGGGCGCTCCCCGGGGGACGTGAAACCTGGTCATGTGACTGTGTGTGCCTCACCCTGGGCTCCCGGGGGGCTAGATCCGCGTCCTGCTCCCTCTGCATCCCCTGTAGTGCCCGCCACAGAGTCTGGGTGGGGGACATTTGTTTGGTGCAATGGCTGCTGTTTTTCAGGTTTAAGGGAGGAGGGACACGTTAGAGGTCAGGATCAGGGCAGCAGGTCAGAATGCGGTCAAGGCTGCCGGGGACCCCGGATTCAGCCAGGGGGCCGCAGGGAGGCAAAGAGCAGAGGGCTGGAGTGTGCCTGGTCTCAGGACCCTGGGAGGATGTTGAGTCCACATCACCAGGTGGGCAATATCTCCACCGCCCCCTCAGCCTGGCTTGTCAGGCTTGAGACAGACGGGATTTTTTCATTTTCTTCTTTCTAAGCCTCCATGTTCTCATCTGTTAAGTGGGGACAGCTACTGTGTATTGAGGCCTCGCATGAGCTAAGCCTAGAGTATGCATCTTTACGTGTCTCATTTAATTCACAACCACGGTCTGGGGTGGGTGGGGGAACTGAGGCTCAGAGAGGTGAAGGAACTTGCCCAAGGCCACACAGCAAGTTAGTAGCAGAGCTGGGGTTTCCCTGTGGTGGTCTGGCTCCCCAGGCCATGCCCTTGCCGTGTGGGCACACTGGCGCCTCACAGCAGGTTAGCATGCTCCTCTTTCTCCCCTCGGCAGTGGCCAGCCCCACCCTGTGTTCACAGATGTGTTTGCAGGGGTACCACTCTTCCCACCGGCAGCAGGGAGCAGCTGGAGCAGGAAGCAGGGCCTTTGGAGGCAGTGCCTTTCCCGGCGTCCTGTGCAGGCCTCCTCCCCGAGCCCTGCCCGCTCCGCCGGCACTGCACACCGCCTGCCTTCTTCTCCCCGTCACTGCTTTCTTCCAGCTCTCACCGCAGAGACCCTGCCCGCACCCTGGCTGGTGCCCTGGCCCGTAGCCCTCGGCCTCCAGGGCCGGAGGCTTATAGGGACGGTGGGCCCCGTGGCCAACTGGAGGGCACCTGCCTGCCCCACCCGCAGGGAGCGGCCACCACTCAGCTCCAGCCGTTGTCTTCACGTGGGAATGTGGGCCTGGTCTGCCAGAGTCTCTAAAGAGTCTAGACTTTCTTGTGATTTTCCCAATTTTAAATGTTGGTATCTAATTCAAAACTTAAAAAATTACCACATATACCAAGAGAGAAAGAGAGACAGAAACATGGAGAGAGAGAAAGACACACAGAGACAGAGAGACTCAGAGAGACAGAGAAAGAGAGGGATCTAAAAAAACAGACAACAGAACAAAAAAAATCTCAAAAACTTGTCTTCAGGCCAGTTTGCACCTTCTGATCCACCCTGTCCTATCTCCTTTGCCTGCACAGCGACTCCATGTTAGAGATGGCAGAAGGGGGCCCAGAGGGGCGGGAGGACTTGCCCATGATGATGGGGGTCGGGGTGGGGCTAGGGGCCAGAACTCAACCTTGGACTTCTAGGTTCTTCTCATCACACTGCCCTGACCAGCTGTGTGGGCCAGAGCTTATTTTCAAGGCCAGCTTCTGGATCCTAAAGAGAAAGAAAAATCACTGTAGTCTGATGCTGAAGGCCAAGGTCACCATGACACATCTCAAATGCTCAGTGACTGTCCCCAGATTCCAACAGAGCCGTTTCTAAAGGGCATGTCTGCCAGAATCACTTCTAAATTGACAGGGACTGGAGCTGCATGGAACTCCGGGGGCAATGAGGCATTTCACAGTCCGTTCCAGTGATAAACTAGTTTGTCCACTTGTGAGCTCAGAGGAGAAGGACTCGTTCCTCTGGGCCCAGCTTGTCAGCTTGATACCCCAACATTTACTGAGGACCCACAGTGTGCCAGGAGCTAGACTGGGGGTTTTACAGCCATGATCTCATTCAACTTGCCCAGAAAAAGTATGAGATTGGTAGTATAAAACTCCATTTTATAGCCAAAGAGACTCAGAGGCTCAGATCTAATCTCTCTGAGGGTCCAAGGTCAAATCCAGACCTGCTTGATGCCAAGTCCAGGCTCTGTCCACCTCAGTGAGGCACCCACCTAGCAGTGGTGGAGAAACTTCCTTCTTTGCTGAGGTCTGTCCGGGGACCACAGTGGGGGCTGGGGTGGTGAGGAGAGGCTTCTTGGAGGAGGTGATCTGAACCAAGAAAGCTGTATGAGGTTCTTATTGCTGCTGTAACAAATTAGCACAAACGTAATGGCTTAAAACAACACGGATTTATTATCTCTCAGTTCTGGGGATCAGAATTCTGAAAAAAGCCAAACGGGGCTAAAATCCAAGTGTCAGCAGGAGTGTGTCCCTTCTGGAGGCTCCAGGGGGAGTCTGTTTCCTTGCCTTTTCTAGCGTCTAGAGGCCGCCTGCACTCCTTGGCTCGTGGCCCCACATCACTCCAACCTCTGCTTCTCCTGTCACATCTCCTGTCCCTGATACTGACCCTCTTGCCTCCCCTTACGAGGACCCTTGTGATGACATCGGGCCCATCTGAATAATCCAGGAGAATGTCCCATTCAGGATGATAAGCATGTCTGTAAGGTCCCTTCTGCCGTGTAAGGTCACACAGTCACAGGTCCTGGAGATTAGGAGGTGGACATCTTTGTGGATCATTATTCAGCTGACCCCAGAAGAGCACAGGACTCCAAGGGCTGGGCACGGAGGGCGTGGAATGTTCAGCAAGCAGCGGTGCTGAGGGTGGAGATGGGCAGGGCTGCTTGGGACCTGCTTGTCACTGGCACTGAATGCCACACGAAGGCATTTGAACTTCGTCCTCAGAGCAGAGCTCCTCATGCTTGGACATGTGTCTGGGTCAGCTGGGGATCTGGTTAAAATGCAGATCTTGAGTCAGTAGGTCTGGGCGGGGCCTGAGGTTCTGCGTTTCCCACAGGCTCCCGGGGGCTGCTGATGCTAGTCTGTGGACCCCGCTTTGAACAGCGAGGCTCTAGAAAAGGATGGCTCTAGAAAAGATGGTGATGCAGAAAACAGCCCCACCTGGGCCATGTTCCCAGAGCAGCACGCTGATTGGCATCTGAATGGCATTCCATTCCCACACGCTGTGTTGCACATCCCGCGAGAGCGGGCACTGAGGGTCTCCACCGTGACCTCCAATCAAAGCCTAAAGCTTCCGTCTGACTCATTAAAGGAGGATTCCCAGGGTCGTGACTTTGGGCCACTCACCCACCCTTGCAGGCCTTCGTGGGAAGGATGTGGGGCTGCAGTGGACAAGCTGACCCACGGGCGTGGCTCTCGGATCCATGGTCTTGGCTCAGTTAAATCAATCTGGACATATTTTTAGAGGTGAATGCCTTTCCTTTTAATCTAACTCTGAATAGCGTCCCCCTGTGTGGGGTGGCGTGGTTTTTGCTAGAATCCCCATCCCCTGAGCAAGCTGGATAACTGAGAGTCTGGTGGATATTTCACCCCTACATGTAAATATCAGGGGGGACCATACCAGCTCTTAAAATGTTGCATCGCTGCAGAGCATCGGGGGTAGAAATGACTTTAGACATCATCATATGGGGGGCTGTAAGCCCAAATGTTTGCAAGAGCTAGGCAGGGTCCACGAAGGTGAAGGGCCAGGGGAGGTCTGTGCTGACCTGGAAGTACTGCCCCATCTGAGGAGGGCAGCCTCAGCTCAGCCCCACAGTCATCAATATGTGGGGCTGCGGGTCTGATATTCCTGTATCTACCCATTTTGCAAACAAATCTAAAAGTCTGGATTTTTATGTGAAGTCTCCTATTTTTGAATGTTGATAATGAATTCAGATATTTTTAAAATACTGTGTGGGCCAAACAAGACATTTTTGCGGGCTGGATTTGGCCTCTTGGCAGCTTGTTTGAGAATTCACTTGTTTGACCGGGAGGGAAACTGAGGCCAACAGAGGCACAGGAGCCTTCCAGGGGTCCCACAGCTTCAGGCTCAAATGCAAGGCTGCTGCCATGCGGTGGTGCAGCCACCATCCATGGGTCTCACTGCAGCTCCCTCTCCGAGGAGCCCCTTTCCCCTCAAACTTCAATCCCTGTGCCTCTGATGGAGTCCCCCACTCCCCAGTCATGCAACATCAAGCAGCCTGGGCGGTGGAAGACCCGCCCCTCCCCGAATCTGCTCCCAACCAGCTTTGTGACTCGAACATGTCCTAACTCCTCTCTGGGCTCACTTCTCCTCTGCAGACAGAGGGCTGAGGGCTCAGTGACCCCCAAGGTCCCTCCCTACGGTTCTCTGAGGCCTCTGGCCTTCTCCTCCCAGCCCCCGTGCATCCCTGCTTCTGAGCTTCCAGTACTGGCATTTTGCAAACAGCAGCTGTCACGGAGCCCTTTCCAGCCTCAGAGGTCCCAGCCCGAGCCATTTACATGATTTAACCTGCTGGGTTTCAGGGGATGCGTCACCGAGCCCACAGCCAGCGGCCACTGCGCCATGACTTATTGATTTGACATATTAAACTGATGGATTTGGGGAGAAAAAAATGTTTTCTCTTGAAATGCTGTTATGTCTTGGGATTTCATACGATTTTGCAACAATTCTCCTCTGCTCCCCATAAGGGTTTTATTTGTCTGGTGGCTGAGATGCACTTGTTCTGGGCCGCCTACCCTTGGCCACATCCCATGGGAATAACAGTGGCAACAATAATAGTAACAGCTAATGCTTATGTAACATTTGCTAAGTGCCAGATGCTGCCCTAAGCACTTCACTCATCAATTCACTCGATTTATCCTCAAAATAATCCATGAAGTGGGTCCTATATCAATCCCCAGTTTACAAGCGAGAAAACAGGTCCAACGGGAGCATATCACTTGCCCGATGCCCCAGCTGGTAACTGGCAGAGTTAGGTGTCCACCTCCGTGGCCTGGCCCAGGTCCCCACTCTTTGCCCCTATGCCTCAACGCCTCTTGTAATTATTATAATTCCTAATAATTATACTTATTAGGAAGTAATACTTAGCTTTCTTGAATTCTTTCCAAGTGTCAGGCTTGTGTGATTCATAGATATTGTCTCATTTGATGCTCACGACAAGTCTGTTATGCCCATTTTTCCAATAAGGAAACCGAGGGACAGGGGGTGAGGCCCGCAGCCAAGGTCACACGTCCAGGACACGGTTCCCACCCATGATTTTCCACTCAGCCAAGGAGCTGGCCCTGGAAACGAGCTTAGCAAGGGAGGGATCAGGATCAAAGGGAACTCTTTCTTGCAAACCCGTCTGTTCCATCCATGGAAGGTCAGAGTTGGCCTCACGAAGCCATTTTTTAAAAAGGCAAAAAGTGCAGCTAACAGGATCAGCTGTCACCCCACAGGCCCCACGCCTGATGAGAAATCCTTTCATTTCTTTGGCCCCAGAAGGTCACCGGTCCTCGGCTGCAAAGCGAGCCATTAGTGGCATGTTTCAGAGACTTGAAGCAATCATCTCTGTGATTACAGAGCCTTTCCCAGCATCACCAAGGCAAGGCCTTGCCCGGGGCTGCCAGCCCTCTTTCTTCTCGACTTCTTTATTCACACGTGCGTGCGTCCAACACTCATGATAATAGCGAGTGTTCACTGTGGGCCTGGCCCTCCCCTTCCACCTGCTCTCTATTTGCCAGACGCCAACCCCTACCCCCTACCATCTAGCATTGACTCAATTTTTCCTGAAGTCAACTCACGTTTTAATTTTTTTAATTTAATTAATTTTTTTGCGAGGAAGACCAGCCCTGAGCTAACATCCATTTCCAATCCTCCCCTTTTTGCTGAGGAAGACTGGCCCTGGGCTAACATCCATGCCCATCTTCCTCCACTTTATATGGGATGCCGCTACGGCATGGCTGACAAGCAGTGTGTCCGTGGGCACCCGGGATCTGAACCCACGAACCCCGGGCTGCCAAGCACAAACTAAACCGCTGCGCCACCGGGCGGCCCCTCACTTGTTCTATGTGCGTTGAAAAGGGAACTCGAGACCAGCGGTGCTCATGGAGTGTGCATCAGCCTCACCTGGAGGCCTGTTAAAACACAGGTGGGTCCCGCTCTCAGAGTTCCTGATTCAGTAAGTCGGGGGTGAAGCCCAAGAATTTGTATCACAAGTTCTCAAGAGCTGCTGCTGCTGGGCAGGGCGGCAGGGGGGGCACCCTGAGACCACTGGCTTAGATCGCGCCTCTAATTGGATCCCTTGCCATAAAAATGATGTGTCAGGGAGGGTCCCTGCAGAAAACAGAATCAAATGAGTTCAAATGAGGCACTTGAATGAACTCCTTACAGAGGTGTGGGAGGGGCTCAGAGGATCTGAGGCCCAAAGGGTGGCAGCAGAGGGGAGCTGTTACCAGCCTTGGGCAGGAAGGACAAAGGGTGGAACGGTGTTCTGGAGCCTGTAAGAGCTGCAGCTGTGACGACGAACCTGGGGAACTGTAGTCATGGGCAAGAGGATGAAGGCACTGCCGGAGAAGTGGCTCAAGACAGAAAGGGAGCAGGGCAGAGACACGCTGCCTCCCTCCTCCCACCCCCAGTTTCCAGCTGGTGCCCCCACTGCCAACCAGAGGGCCAGGGAGCCTGGTGACGCAGTTCTAAGGAGCCAGTCCCCTGGGACACGGGGCAGGGGGAGAAGGGCAGAGAGCAGTGGGCTGGAACGTGGGGCGCGGGATGGGGGCCGTAGAGAATCGCCAGCACAGAAGGTAACTGTCAGAATATTCTTCCCGTCGGCCTAGGAACTGCCAAAGATTCTGAACCCTCTCATTGTTTTAAACAATTAACAAGTGTTAGAAAGGTGGTAAGGACACATCAGGACCACAGTGACACTTTGGATTGAGGTGATAAGAATTTTAAAAAGGATGGAGAAGTGAATAGCTTTTCACTCTTTGACTCAGACAATTTAATGCTGTGGTTTGACACACTTACCACCACCTCTCCCTCCGTGGGAAGCACAGATGTGTAGACAGCTCTGCGGTGTTACTCACCAGCTCACATCAGATGTTGGCTGAGGGCCGCTGCTGGGGCGGGGGGCAGGGTGGTATCAGTCCAGCAGTCCAGCTGCCCCTCAGTGGGGTGAAGGTGAGGGTGGGCTCTGGAGCTGGGTGGTGCGGGAGCTGGCAGGTGGCAGAGCGCGCCATGGTGCTGAGGGCCGGGGTGGGCGGGGCCCGCGGGTCCTGCACCTTCATAGCCCCCCCGCCGCTCCCCAGGTATTGATGTCCCTGTGGATTCCACCTCCCACCCTTTGCTCTTTTGCTCCACATGCTTCTCATCCACTCCCATGCCTCAGCTACCATCTCTGACCGTCACGGCAAATGTGTAGTGAGTGCCTCTGGCTTGCCAATGCCCCCCTCTCTGTCTGAGCTCCAGCTGCCTCCTCGACATCCTGGCCGGAGGTCCTGCAGCTGGTGTGGACTCCGCGTGTGCAGGAGTGGCCTCATCATCTTCCTGCCCGCCCCGTCCCATTCTCAGTGAAGAAATCACCGTCTGCTCAGCTGCCCAAGCTGGAAGCATGGCTGCACTCTGGACTCCTCCCTCTCCTTTGCCACCGCATTCCTGGGTCAGCAGTCCACTGAGCCCGTCCCTGAGGAGTTATCAAGTTCCCCACTTGTTCTCACCCCCACCATGGCCACGGCTCAGGCCACCATCATCTCTCACACGGAGAACAGCAAAGCCTCCAGCAGGCATCTCCACAAACGCATCCTTCCAGAGTGTGCCTCCTAGCACATGTCTTCCCCTTGCTAGGACCTCCAGGACACTCCTGCCCCTGCAGCAGGGGTCAAGCCCACCTTCCCTGCCTGGCTTCCAGTGTCCTCAAGACCCATCTGCCCTTCCCTGTGGCCTCTTTCCCCACACCTGGTGGCCCACTGGGCTCAGGATGGCTGAGAACAAGATGCCCCCTCATCCCACTCAGTGGCCATCCTCTTGCAGGAATCTGGGTTCAGGAATTGTTTTAACAACATCCAGGCTGCCAAGGGCACATGACTCTCTTACAGAAATCCAAGGGATTGCCCAGGAGATGCAATATTTTTGTAGCAAAAAAAAAAAAAAGAGGAAAAAGAAAAAAAAGGAAAGTTCTCCAAAGCTCCAAAGCCCTGTCGTGCTAGGAATGATAGTGGGTGTTTGAGAATCTGGAATCTTCTTCAAGGAGCGGATAGGGACTCAGAAATTGCTGTCTGTTTGCTTCATGTACTAAACAGTATATATTGGCTGCCCCTAGGATAGTCCAGGTGGAAGGAACAACTTGTACAAATGCTGAGAGGTAGGAAGGACATGTTTCACAGTTTCAGAAGATCAGGACTCTTGGTTGTAAATGATAGAAATTCTACCTCAAACCGGCTTAGGCAAAGACAAGGAATTAATTGGTTCATGTGATTGAAAGAACAAATGACGGGCAGCTTCAGGCATGGCTGGATCTAGAGGCTCAAACAATATCATAGGACACAATCTTCGTCTATCTCTTGGCTCTGCCTTCCTTGGCATTGGCTCTGCTCTTAAGAAGGCCCTTGCCACTTGGTGACTCAGTCAGTTCCATCCTTACATCTTCCCAGCCTCAAATCCAGGGGAAAGAAAAGAATTTTCTTTCCCAATAGTTCCAGTGAAAGTCCTGTGGCTGACCCTTGGTTGAAATGACCATAGTCCCTTCTCTAAAGTGTGGGCCTTGCTCAAACCATATGGTAGTGTGGCTTGGAAGGTAAGTCACGTGGATGTGTTCTATCCTCCACCCTTTTTCTCAGAAATCTTACCTGCTCCCACAATTTCATTACTCCCTCTAGCCTTGAGCTCACTCAAGAGCCCCTGGGCTCCATTTCCAGTCCCCACCATGTTCCTCCCATACAACAACTGTAATAATGCACATGAATTGAGCTCTCACTATATGCTAAGCACAAACTTTACATTGTTGTGTAATTGAATCCTCGCAGCACAACAATACCATGAGATAGGTGTTACTATCCCCACTTTATAGGTGAAGAAACTGAAGCATAGAGAGGTTCAGTCCCGAACCAATGACTAGACTCAGAGGGGACATGGAGTTCTGATTGGCCAGATATGAGTCATGTGCCCAAACATGGAGCCAGGATGTGGGTCGGCTGCAATTGACGTGCGTAGACTGAGAGAAGGAAGGGGCTCTCCAAATAAAAAGCTTGTAGGGAGTAGGGGGAATAATGTGGGATGGGAGAAACAGAAGATGCCCCCTAAACCAGGTGGCAAATGATGGTAACCCAATTTGGGGAAAAAGGGAGCTGTGATATTTTAGAGAATACAGACAAGATTTGAACAGCCAAACCACTGGGAGGAGAGGGGTGCAGCTGACCTTCAGGAACAGCTGGAACCAGGTGCTCACACTGTTGGAATGCTGGCAGTCTCATCTGAACCTCTCTTCCGGTCCTACTTCAGGGGTTCCAAGCTCAGATTCCTAGAGAAGGGCTCTGATCATATGATCACATGATCATATCGGTCCAATCAGCTGTGCCCAGGAGGACAACACCAGAACATGGTGGCTCCTGGGAGAACCACAGGGTGAAGCTGTGGAAGTAGCAGTGGTGGTTTCTAGAAAAAGTGGAGTAGAGTACAGGGCAGATAAAAGGCATCCCTTGAGGGCAAGCATGATGTGTGTGAGTTGTGATGCTGCAGGTAACGGAGAGTATCACACTGATGGGCTGAACCACAGGGAAGCCCTCGGGGCTGGTGACTGGGCCCAGTGATGTTACCTTTCCATCGCTCTGCTCAGCAACAGCGTCAGCTGCATCCTAGTGCAGGTGCCCTCCTGGCCATAGATGGCTCCCAGCAGCAGACATCTAACAGATGAGACGAGAAGAGAGCCTCTTGTCCAGCCACAGGATACAAGTCCTTCCCTCCAATCTGAATGGATCCACTTATTGGTCGCAGGCCACCCTGGACCAGTAACCGTCCCCCAAGATTGCCACGCCCCCACTGACTAAGGCTCGACTTCCTGAGCCGGTCCTGCTGAGGAGGATGGGTGGCCACCATGGCCTTCCCCATCAGGACCCACCCTAGGACTGAGGTCTTGTCTAAAACGGCCTGACCCCCGGCTGGAGGGTGGGGTGGAATGCACGCAGGGAGAGTCCCCCCCACAGCGCGTCCCTCCTCTCACAGCCTCTCCGCCTCTCTCGTGCAGGGGTCCTGTGGCTGTCGGTGGTCTCCGAGGTGCTCTACATCCTCCTGCTGGTGGTGGGCTTCAGCCTCATGTGTCTGGAGCTCTTCCACTCCAGCAATGTCATCGACGGGCTCAAGCTCAATGCCTTCGCAGCCGTCTTCACGGTGCTCTCAGGTAAGGCGGGCCGGGCCTGGACCAGAACATTCCGTAACCACCCTGTGCTCAGAGCAGAGGGGAACGCGGGCGCCGGGGCCGCCCTTGGGCCTGGCTGTTCCCGCTGGGTGACCTTGGCCAATCACTTCTCTTCTCTGAGCCTCAGTTTTACGGTTTGTAAAATGGGATTTGTCCGCTCACTTCTTCACTCATTTGGCACGTGTTTATTGCGCGCCTGTCACGTGCCAGGCGCTGTCCCGAGGACTGGGGTTCAGTGACGAGCAGAAACAGCTCCAGCGCCCTGGACCCTAGCATGTGTGGAAGAGAGAGGTGGGTTAGGTGGAGACGGATTCAGGGGATGAGCACCGTGCGGCTGGGTGACGGATTGACTCTGTGGCACAAGGGAGGGGGAGGGGGTTGTGAGAACGGGTGGGCGGGGTGTCTTTCACGGGGATGTAAGGGGGGCCTGTTGGGGTGGAGGGCACTCATCTGCTTTAGCTTGTTCGCCTCTGAGACATCCACGTGGAGATGCCCAGCAGGAAGTCGACTGGACAAACACATCTGGAAGCCCGGGGGAGTGTGGGGGCGAGGCAGAGACTGTGGGCAAAGGCCACAGAGCCAGGGATTTTGAGGGTTTTAGGAAGAACGGGATGGTTAGCAGTATCATGTGACTCAGGGAGGTGGGGACAGAGGCCTCCTGGATCAGGGGGCCAGGTGCCCAGAGCAGTTTCAACAGATCCAGGTCGTCGGGGGTTAAGCAGGACGTGTGCCAGAGGAGTAGAAGGAGCCTGTAAGCTGTAACTGCGGGCCGCCTGACAGAGCGGTGGCTTGGCTGCGGAAGACGTCTGTTCCTAAAAAGCCAAATGTAAATTGAGTTTCTATAAATCTAATCCTATTCTTTGCGCATTGGAAGAACTCTCTGTGTAATGAAACTGAACCGATGAGCCTTTTGGTAAGGGAAATAATCGCCCCCTAATTAAGGTACGTCTATATGACAGGGGGATCCCTCAAAGATAGAGAGCTGAATTCGGGAACTTAGAGCGTGCTCCGTACGTCAGAACACGCGTGACTTGCCGTTCCCAGGAGGTGGGAAATCCAACCGTAATAGTAAAGAAAAGAAAACAGTGATCCTTTTAGCATAGCATAGTGTCAATTTTGGCTCCTGCTTATCCCATTCCCGGCTGTTCTGAACTGAGAGCCTGTTTGTTCTTTTTTTCATCTTTTGTTCATTTACTCAAACAACGTTCATTGAAGGCCTATGGGGACCAGGCACTGTGCTAGATTAGGTTTGCATTTGGGATGAGGGTTCAGGGTGCAGCTCAGATGGAGTGGAGCAAGAATGGAGGTGAGGAGGCCAGCCAGGAGATGAGAAAGGATGAGGCCCCGACCCGGTGCAGTGGCAGTGGGAGTGGGGGATGCAGACACACGCCCTCCCGCCTGGAGGGGAAGTCAGCAGGGCTTGTGGACTGATTAGGAGAGGTGGGTGGGGTCAGTGGGTGTGGACAGAGAATCTAGGTCAGGGGTTCCTAGTTGGGAGTCCGCAGAATTCAGGGGGTCCATGAGCCTGGGGGAAAAGTTACACCATTATTTCTCTAACTTGCAGCTGACATTTAGCATGTCCTTCACATATGAAGGGAGGCAACGTTCCCAGCAGAGGCGGCGCCTGCGACGTAGTCACCAGCAGTAATCCATGGTTTTCATACTACGCTACAGTTATGGCAGATACCTTGAAATGCACTCCCTCAAAAGTGCGATGCTTATTAGAGCTTCTGCTGAATCTGGTTCCCTAATATGTTCATGAAGAAGCACACATATTCCTGTGCAACAAATCTGTTTGACTATTGCTAACTGTATTTCAGTATAACTGGTTTCCTCTGTAATCCTATGTGTTTTACTTTATGCAGCTGAAAACATTTTTCTGAGGAGGGGCTCGTAGGTCCAGATGGCCAGAGCCCCTGAACTGGGGGTCCCCTGGCTGTTTTGGCCAGGGATGGAATGAATGGTGGTACCCCCAGGATGGGGAAGGTGGGAAAAGAGCAGGATGGGGAGATGATGGACAGGTGGGGTGTGATGTGCTGTGGGGCACATCCAGGCTTCTCTTCTCCGTCAGCAGCTTCCTCTCTCCATTTCTTTCCTTCCACCGAGCATCCAGCCCTCCCCCTCAACCTGCTTACTCCATCCAGTCACAAAACAAAAGCCGGTGGTCAGCCCAAGGCGCCCATCGCCAGTTCTCCAAGCAGGCCTCCCGTGGGGTAGGGGGTGGGGGCTCTTCCCCCCACCTCAAAGGGCTTATCAAAGTTTTCACCCTCAAAAGAAACCCCAGTTTCCTTCTAGCAGGGAGTCCCGCTGCTAAAGAAAATAAGATTGTCTGCATAATTTCAGGCAGATAAACAACGCAGGGCTCAGGGAGGTTAATTGACTTGCCCAAGGTCACACAGCTGATCAGTTGCAGAGCTGAGATTAAACCTGGCTCCTGCTGGCTTCAAGGCCCTGTGCTGTTTCCACAGCATTGAGCTGCAGGAGTGACCGGGATGGAGGGAGAAGACTTTTAAGTCCTCAGAGAACAGTAACTGAGAAGTGTGTAGCAGCCAGATGAGGTAAAAAAGCTAAGTAGCAAGTGGTGGAGAGAAAGGAGTTTGTATTCATGCCCGGGAGAGGATAAACCCGGGAGAACATGACACCAGGAGAACCAAGCACTGACCTGCCCGGCACCCGGGTTCAGGATGTCAGCATTGTCACTGTTATTCCTAGCTGTCCTTAATAAGCTGAGGGGCAGATCATGGCCCCAGGCACCAGCCCTGTCACCGGGAGGCTGTGGCCAAGACTCTTCAGAGGAGGGAGAAGGGGTGTAGGGCCGGGCCATCAGGGCTGTCTTCCCAAGCCCGTGTTCCTGGCAGGATGGTGGTTGGACAGAGCGGGGCGGCCCGAGGACTGGGGGCCGGCTGTGATTGGTGGCCCACTGGCCCAGGACCTGAAGCTCATAGTGCTTCTAGGGACCCATGAAATGCTTTAATTCTGACTGCTTTAAAAATCAGAAGAAAAAAATGAATATAATAATAATAAAGATACATGAATGACTCTAGACTGGGTTATATTTGTCTTTATACCATTGCAGTCATAAATGTAATTTTTAATATTTATTTTATGGAGGAATGGGCCCGGGAAAGTCATAATGTGGCCCTGCATTGGGCCACGGCTTTTCTCCCGTCTCTCAGGACTAAGACCAGTTCCAGACGGGCAGCGGCTCCAGTCGTCCGTCCCGCCCTCGCCCCTAGCCTGGTCCTGTGCTTCCAGCCGAGAGGTGCTGGAGAAGACGGAGCTCCCTGGGCCATGGTCTCTGCCCCCAGTGGCCAGAGTTCTGTATTCCAGAAGGGCTGTGAGAGCAGGCTGGAAGATGTCTGTTCTTCCTCAGTGCCTCCGAAAAATGAGGCTGATCTATTAGGAAAAAAAGAGTCATCTGGAGAATTCTTGCATGGCCCAGCTAACTGTGGGCTTTTAGTAAAAGCTTCCCTGGCATGAAGAGAAACGTTACCATTTCCGGGAAATAAGCAGAGGAGTCAGCAAGGGGGTTTTTGTTAAGTAATGAGAAAAGCAAATTTTGCGATAAAACAAAAAATGACCAAGGACAAGGTAGCTCTTTGGAACCCGGGTTTTGGGAGCCGTTTTCAGAGTGAGTTACGAGTTGACTAGCAGGCAGCTCAGCGGCCGGCGAGGGGGACACCACCGGTGTTTGGGAAAGAGTTCGGGCACCTGGAGGCCTGGTGCCCAAGGGACAAAGCATGCAAATCCCACTTCTCTGCAGACACCAGTGGGCCACCCCCAAATCCTCAGGACCCAAGCTGCGAGGCCCGCGAAGTGCTGCTTCCCCGGGCCTGTGTCCAGCTGCAGGGCCAGGAAGCACAGGGGTCCCAGGAGCGCACTTCGCAGAGCTGTTTGCCTCACACCTGGTCCGACGCCACCTCTGCGAGCAAAGGGGGCTGGGGAACCCACCCCATTTGCCTTTTCAATGGCTTCCAGGAAGCCTGCATCTAAGTTCTGTGTTGGGTTATGGCAGCATCCCCCAAGCGAAGTTTCCCGTGGTCTTGAGCCTGTGCTGAAAGAATCCCATGCCCACAGGCCCCTCTGTTCAGTGCCCCTGCCCTGGACATACTGGGTCTCTTGCCCATAGCTTAGAGAGCAAGTACTTTTGTGTCTAAAAATGCAGAAGGTCTGTCAGAGAAACGAGTGTTTCGGTGTTATTAAAGATTGTTTTGATTGCAAGTGACAAGAACCCAATCAAATCAGCTGAACAAAGAAAGGGAGTGGTGGTAGAAATCTATTGGCTCATGTAATTGAAAAGAACAGGGTGGTTAGGCTTCGGGTATGGCTGCATCCAGGTGATCGTGTCATCAGGAATCTGTCTATATCTCCAGACTCTGCCTTCTTCTGTGTTGGCATCATTCTCAGTCAGGCGCTGTCCACTTGGAGAGAGGATGGTCACAGGCAGCTCTGGACTTACATAAGATTCCAGAGGTAGAGAGAACTCCTCTCCAGCTCCTGCAAAACTCCAAGGAGTCCTATGATTGGACCAACTAGGTTCATAGACTCATTCCTGAACCAATTACTATGCCAGAGGATGAAGTATTCTGATTAGCTAGGCCTGGGTTCCTGTGCACACAACCCCCTCAGGTTCAAAAATTCGCTAGAACTACTCACAGAACTCAGGAAAGAGCTATAGTTAGGATTACAGTGTTCTTATAAAGGACCCAGATCAGGACCAGCCAGAGGAAGAGACACAGAGAGCGAGATCTGAGAGGGTCTCGAAAGCAGAGCTTCCGTACCCACCTGATTCCACGGAGTCTGGAGCGCCCCCCTCCCGGCACAGCTGCGGAGTCCTTAACCAGGAAGCTCACTGAGCCTGGCGTCCAGAGTTCTTACTGGAGTCTCGTTACGTAGGCATGATTGACCGAATCATCGGCCATGTGCTTGAACTCTGTCTCCAGCCCCACCCCCGCCTGGAGGGGCTGGCTCACACCCTTAACCCTCTAATCCCATGGTTGGCCTTTCTGGAACCACCCCATCCTGAGTCATCTCAGGTGTGATCTGAGGGCTCATGCATAACGCAGACACTCCTATTACTCAGGAAATTCCAAGGATTTAGAGTCTCCCTCCCAGGAACCGGGGGCAAAGACCAGTCAAATTCTTTATGATATAAAAGGCAGGCAGTGCTGTACCTGCAGCTGAGCTGTCACCTGTGCAGCTGTGTTTTGTTTGGGCAGACTGGAGCCATGGATAACATCTGGGGGAGGGAGGGGCCTGGACAGCCTTCTCTGATTTGGGACAAGTGCCTTACGCATTTGCAAGAGGGCTGGGCTCGCTCGGCCTAGCGAGAAGTCCCTGGTGGCTTTGCCTCTCCCCAGCTCCCTGTTCCAGCTCCTCCTGTGCCCATGAGCCTGAGGCAAGCCGAGGCTCCCCAGACCCAGTCCTCCAAAGCTAACCTGGCCGGTGCGATGCTCATCCCCTGAACACAGGTGTGCAAGGAGAGGAGCCTAATTTTAATTCTACGCTCCCATCCTCCTGGGCCGGTAGAAGATTTATCTTCAGAGTTTTTCAGGGCTTTCTCCCTGCTGCCTTTGCCTGGGGCTGTGCTACAACTGTGTGGTCTTATGCAGTGTCAGACAAGGAGGAGATGGGGTTTGTCATCATCGTCATCACAGGTCACAGTCCCTGATCTGAAGCCCTTGGGGCTAGAAGTGTTCCAGAACTCAGAACTTTTCAGATTTGGGGACCTAACATAAAACACAGACCATCCATTACATCACCCCCAGCAGGTCCCAGGGCAGCACCCTGTAAGCAAGCACATTCATATTTCTGCAGTAAAACACATGAATATTCATGCTGGGGGAATAAATAAAAAGTCAATAGCTTCACATCCATTCAGGTCAGGCTTTGCTGCTAAATGAGTTCGGCCAAGTCAGGTTTTGTGGCCAAATGAGTTATGAAGACGCTTTCGGATTTCAGAATTCCTGGGGATTTGAAATTGCAGACAGGAAATTATGGGCTCAACAGTTCCCAGATACTGAGCGTCTGCAAGCTAGGCACCGTCCTAAACACATCCCCTCTGTCGAGCCCTGTGCCGACGGCAGGTGCTGTCATCATCCCCATTTTACAGTTGAGCAAATGGAGGCGCAGGGCTGGTGAGTGGCCGTTCTGACTTCAAAGCCCATGAGCTTTACTACCGCGCGGGTCCATGTGGATTGCTGCTGAGCCTCTACCGCCCTGTCCACAGGGCCCCTCTGGTCCCCAGGGCTCTTCGCTGCCAGGGCCAGACGGGAGACGGGAGAACGAGGCTGGTAACTTCCGGACCTGTGGTCTCGTCACTCCAGCTCAGAGGTCTCAAGTGCAATGCCCACAGGGACCATGTGGGTGACATAAGTGGGTAAAGCCGCCAGATGTAATGCAAGAGGGAACGAGAGGGCCCCGGCAAACTTGGGAGAGCGCGCCCAGCGGCAGCCCTTTGTTGCCATGGAGAAACATGAAGGAAGGCCAAAATCTGGGTTTTTATGGCAAAATCTCCTGAGTTTTAATTCAAAATGTTCTTTAAACAGCTTTATTGGGATATAATTTCCATATTGTAAAGTTCACCCATTTAAAGTGTACAATCCAAAATATAATGATGTACACCTGAAATTTATATAATGTTATAAACCAATGTTACCTCAATAAAAAAATTGACAATCTATGGTTTTATCCATCATCATAGTCTAGTTTTAAAACACTTTCATCACCCCCAAAGGAAATCCTCTATCCACTAGCACTCACTGTTTTCCAACAATCCCCCCAGCCCTAGGCAACCACTCATCTACTTTCTATCTCATCTACTTTCTATCTCCATAGATTTGCCTATTCTAGACATTTTGAATAAATGGAATCCTACAACATATGGTCTTTTGCAACTGGCTTCTTTCACTTAGCAGGACGTTTTCAAGGTTCATCCATGTTGTAGCACATATCAGCACTCTATTCCTTTTCATTGCCGAGTAATATTCCACGGCACAGATAAATCACATTTTGTTTCTCCATGTATCATTTGATGGGCAGATGTGTTGTTTCCACGTTTTGGCTGGAATGAATAATGCTGCTGTGGACATCCATGTACAAGTATTTGTGTGGACATGTTTTCCTAGGAGAAGACTTGTTGAGTCACATGGTAACCCTATGTTTAACTTCTTAATTCAAAATGTTTTAAACAATCGTGCCAGACAGCAAAACATCACTGCAGACCCTCAGCTCCCTCTCCGGCCCCAGCCAAGGAAAATCCAACCCTTTTTTGTCCCAAGGGCTAGAAGACAGCTCACTCTTTCTCTGCCCCTCAGAGGCCCCTGACCTACTGTCCTCATTAAATTCAGGCTCCTAAAGATGAGAGCCAGAAGGGGAGGATCTGCAGATGGGTTTTACTTCCTCCCTTCCCGCGAAACCTCTGGGAGGAGGAAGTCCAGAGCCCCTTACCCCCTGAATGAAGGGAAAGGAGAAGGGGAAAAGTGGGAATTAACATCTTCAAATATCACCCAGCCACACCCACTTCCCTATTGGTCAATTTGCATGCTCACAACTGACCTTAAGTTGATACTCACCAAATGTACAGCTCTCCACGTGATGAAGTTCCAGCTCCGTTGCAGATTTAAAAATATATAGAAGTCTTTTCTCATTTAGCCTAATTTGACTATTTTAAGGATTTTTTTTTTATGAAGTCTGTTTTTGTCATTTCTAGTTGGTATTTAGCAAATGTTACATTTGTAGAATAAAATCCAGACTCCTTCCCAGGACTACAAAATGTGTCCTTCGCCTTCCTGTCTGACTTCATCTCCCACAGCTCAGCCCCCGCTCGCTGTTCCTCACCCGCCCGGAGCTTGTTCCTGCCCAGGCCCTGGGCTCCTCTGGGGCCTGCCGTCCCCACACTCTCCTGGGCAATTCCGCCCTCCTCCAGGTCTCCACTCAAACCTCAGTTCCCAGGAGGTCTGCCCTTCCCGGCCACTTTCCATTCCCTCCTGCCGTGTTTTCCTTAATGGCACTTCCTGTTTTCCCAATAGTGCCTAAAATGTGGTAGCCACTCAATAAATATTTGTAGAATGGATGGAGGAATTTATATACTAATTTGTTTATTTGTCTGCCACCCCTCTTCTCCCCTCCAGACCAGGTTTTCTTAACGTTGGCACAACATTTTGTGCCAGATCATTCTATGTTGTGGGGCGAGAGGGGGCTGTCCGGGGCATTATAGGATGTTCAGCAGCGTCCTTGGCCTCTACCCACCAGATGCCACTAGCACCTTCTCCCAAGTCGTGACCACCAAAAATGTCTCCAGACATTGCCCAATGTCCCTTGCGAGGCAAAGCCATGCCTGGCTGAGAACCACTGCCCTGGACCGTCGGCTCCATGAGAGCAGGGGCCCCGTCTGTCTTCTTCCCTGCTGCGTCCCCGGCCCTCGGCAAAGACTCGCTGAACGCCCGAGAGCTTTGCAGAAGGACGCCCGGGGCTGGAGCTTCTGGGTTTGCAACTTGCCCTAGTAGAACAAGCGTGGACTTTGGACCCGGACAGACCAGATCGAACGCCAGCTGGGCCACATTTAAACTGTGTGGCCAGAGCACGTTACTTATATTCTCCGAGTCCCTGTGTCCCCACCTGAAAAAGCAGCACAAGACGGGTTTGAGCAATGACATGGACTCACCCACGTGAAGAGCCAGTGGAGCGCGTGGATGCGCGGCGTGTCCTCAGCACCTGCTTGTTAGACGGCGTTGGGCTCTCGGGCGAGAACAGTGACACGGATGCGGGGACCGGTGCGGGGCTGTACCCTTCGGGGGGTGACCGCGGTCCTGGTGGGCCCAGGACGGTCCCAGCATCGTTACTAACAGTGCCCCTCTCACTCAGACGCATCCTGGTTCCGATAAGCTGCTCACCCTGTTGCGGGGCACTTTGCACGTGCATGATTCTGCGAACGCATCCTCAGTTTCCTCCTAGAAGAGTCCATATCTGCCCCTCCTCTTTCCTAAGGCAGAAATCGCCCACCCGACGCAGCCTCTCCGCTGTCACTCCTTGGAATTTTTCCTCTTCTCCTAATCCAGTGCTCGCTTCATTTCCCCTCAGCCTCTCTCCGCTTGCCAGAACCACGGGTCTTTTTTTTTTTTGGTATTTTTTTGACTCCGTGTTGCTAACTTTCATCTGGGCTTTGTTTTCCTTTTGTGATTGTCGCTGGGCGGGCAGCAGGGAGTGGAGGCCGCTGGTTGGGACTGTTTGGAGCTGGGGGAGTGGGGCTCTGATGGCCAGCCTGTCCCCCGCCTCTGGGTGGAAATGTCAACTCCACCCCAGGGCTGACAGAAACTTCCAGAAGGACTCAGCATCAATGAAGCCTTAAAGGATGGTGGAAAGGTGGGAAAGCCATTGCCGTGGAGGGAGCAGGGTGACAATGCAGAGACGCTCTGTGGACATGCTGCACCCATTCTTCATTCCTTTCTCCTCCTTCCCTCCCTCCCTTCCTTCGTTCCTTCCTTCTTTCCCTTCCCCCTTCCACAAACAGTCCTTGAGCATTCCCTCTGTACCGGGGCTTGTGTCTAGTGGGGAGGTGGTGAATTAATGAGTGGTTGGGGCTGTGATATGAAGAGAGCAACTCAAGGCTGTGTAACAGCCCAGGGGGACCTGCCCAGTTGTGGGCCCTAAAGGATGGGAGGAGTTAGCTGGGTGAGGAGGCAGTGGGGGTGAAGGGGTGAGAGAGAGTGCTCCAGGCAAGGGGGCGGCAAGAGCGAAAGCCCCAGTCAGTGCTGGGGAGGACACGTGAGGGGTGGCCGTGGTGGGGCCTGGAGAGCATGGGGAGGACAGACACGAGATGCAGAGGCCGGAGGTGCGGGGCTTGAGTTTTCTCCGTGGACAACAGGGAGGCAGCCGGGCGTGAAGGGTTTTCAGCAGGAAGGTGACTCACCTGCAGTGGGGGACCAGAGCGCGCTGGGTGGGGTGGGGAGGTGGAAAGTTCAGTGGGATTGTGGCCGGCTGTGGATGCCAGGCGAGGAAACGTGAGCTGCGCCCAGGATGGGGCGTAATGGAGAACCACGGAGGGTTTTAAGCGAAGAAGTGACAAGGTCATGGGTGAGTTCTGGAAAGATGGTCTTGGGTAGAGGAAGGGGCCACCACAGATGCCGGGAGCCCAGCTGTGAGTGGATCTGAGAGAAGCAGAACTGGCAGGACCTGGTGATCCGTAAACTAGAGGACAAGGGGGGGGGGGTGCTGAGGTGCCCGGGTTGTGACTGTGTTGGGGAAATGGGGGAGTCGTCCCCGAGGTCAGGAGGACAGTGGGCTACCTTCCGGGTGTGTGAGGTTTGAGACAGGACCTCCAGGGGGAGGTAGTTCCTGTCGTATCCCAGTCTGCCCGGGCCAGGAGAGTGGAAGATCCCTGATAAGGAAAGAGATGGGGAGGCAGAGGCAGATGAACAGACCCACTCGGATGGAGGGAGACACACACATCGGGAGAAAGAGACAGTGACAGAGACGGGGGAGGGAGGAGACACAGAAAACAGCGGTAAAGACACCAACATTTACTGAGCCCCTACTGTGTACCAGACCCATTATCAAAGTTAATCCTATGATTACCTCCCTCTCCAACGCCTAGGCCCTTGGGGACCCTCCCCTGTTGAATAAAGTCTGCAATACGGCTGTGGGTGTTTGTGTATGTGTATCTTAATGAATTACAACGGTCGGATTCTGAGCATAGCAATGGCTATCATTGGTTTGTTCCTTCATTCAACCAATATTTATTGAGCTCCTATGCATGAGACATTGTTCTAGAACAGGGGTCAGCAAACTTTTTCTGTAAAAGGGCCAGATAGTAAAATATTTTAGGCTTTGCAGGCCATAGGTCTCTGTCATAATTACCCGACTCTGGTGTTGAGAGCAGACGTAGATTATATGTAAACGATGGGCATGGGTATGTTCCAATGACACTTTAAGTATGGCAGTTCCTCAAAAAACTAAAAATAGAACACCATATGATTCTGCAATTCCACTTCAGATATTCATCTGAAGGAAACGAAATCACTATTTTGAAGAGATATCTGCACCCCCATCTTCACAGCATTATTTACAACAGCCAAGACATGGAAGCAACCTAAGTAAGGGTCCATCGACAGGTGAATGGATGAAGAAAATGTGGTAAATATATACAATGGATTACTATTCAGCCATAGAAAGGAAGGAAATTCTGCCATTTGTGACAACAGGGATGGACCTTGAGGGCTTTATGCTAAGTGCAATGTCAGACAGAGAACGACAAGTACTGTATGATCTCACTTACATGTGGAATCTGAAAAAACAGAACTCATAGATGCAGAGAACAGACTGGTGGTTGCCAGAGGCGGGGAGTGGGAGGGTGGGTGAGATGGGTGAAGGGGATCAAAAGGTACAAACTTGCAGTTATAAGATAAATAAGCACTAGGGATGTAATGGACAGCATGGTGACTATAGTTAACAATCATATCGTATATTTGATAGTTGCTAAGAGAGTAGATCTTAAAAGTTTTCTTCACAAGAAAAAAAATTGTAGTTATGTGAGGTGATGGATGTTAACTAAACTGATTGTGGTGACCATTTCACAATATATACAAATATCAAGCCATCCATCACCTAAAACCAATACAATGTTATATGTCAATTATATCTCAATAAAACTGGAAAAAAAAACTGTGTTGACAAAAATCGACTACAGCCACGTTTGGCCTATAGCCATAGTTTGCCAACCCCTGTTCTAGATCTGGAAGATACATGATCAAAACCCACAACATCCCTGCTCTGTGGAGTGTGCAGTCTAGTTGGGGGAGGGGGACAAATAATTAGATAAGCAAAGATAATGTGATGAAATAATGTCAGGTGGTGATAAATGCTTTGACAAAAAATAAAGTAAGGGGCTAGAGAATGATGGGAGGAGGAGCTATTTTAGATAGGGTGGTCAGGGAAGGCCTCTTGGCAGAGGTGACATTTCAGTAGAGACTTGAAGAAAGTGAGGGAGTCGTGGGGATATCTGGGAAAGAGCATTCCGGAGATGAGGAACAGTAAGTGCAAAGGCCCTGGGGCAGAAGCGTGTCTGGTGTGTCTTTGGGAATGGAAGCCATGTGCCTGGGGTGGGATGAGCAAGGCAGAGAGAGGCGGAAGGTCAGGAGAGACCGGGAGGAGGAGAGAGTTAGACTGTGGAGGCTTTGTTGGCCGTGGTGAGGACTTTGGCTTTGACCCCAGGAGATGGAGAGCCATTGCAGGGTTCTCATCAGAGCAGGGTGATCTGACCTATTCTTTAAGGATCACGGTGGCTGCCATGTTGAGACGGGCGGGAGCAGGGCGACCAGCGAGGAAGCTACTACGACGGTCCAGGTGAGAGATGCGGGTGGCTTAGCCCAGGGTGGCGACGGTGGAGGTGTGGGAGGTGGTTGGCTTCTGGATATGTTTCAAAGGTAGAACCAACAGGATGCACTGAAGGACCAGAGGCAGGAGAGATGGAGATGGAGAGAGAGACCGAGAGATGGAAGAGCCACAGCTGATTCCGGACCTGTGGCCTGAGCCAGGGCACGATGGAGCCTCCTTCACTCGGGAGGGGCAGACCAGGTGGGGAGAGCGGCGGGAGGATCAGGAGTTCAGATCCGGGGCATGCTGACCTGAGATGCCCGTTAGCTGCTGCCGGTGAGTAAGACGCAGCCGCTGTCTCCAGGGAACTCTAGTTGGAAAGCCGTCTAGGACGCAGCTCAGTGACAATCTGATGTGCTAAAGGCTGCCATGGAAGCACGAACACAACATTGCAGGCACCCGGAGCACCTGAGCGGTGGAGGACCCTTCACAGAGGTGACAGGGAGACTGTTCTTTGAACAAAGATCCGGTAAAGAATGGGGAAAAGCGTTTCAGGCAGAAGGAACAGCAGGTTCAAAGGCAGGGAGGCACGGCAGGGCCTGGAGAGCACAGGTGAATCCGCAGTTTCCTGGGGCTGCGACATGAGCCGTCGTGTGGGGGCCGCAAGGGTGGGGGGCTGTGGGAAGAGGCGGCCACCCTGGGCAGTTCAGACTTCCCTCTGGCGGCAGTGGGAGCCAGTGACAGTTCTAGATCAGGGGAGTGAGACAGAATGCATCTTCAGAGGGTCCTGCTCTGCCCCTCTGCCGGCCAGGCGGCCTCCTCCCTCTGACTCACAGGCGGAGAGGCCGGGATGCTGCCAGGACAGTCTTTCTCAACCTTCTTTCATTATTGCTCCCCTAAGGAGCCTTTTTAGACACTTTTTTCTAATTGCCTTTCCTTCCATGAAATTTCAACTTCACAGATATACTGTATATGCACCTGTTTAGGTACTATATGTACATCTGTGGTTTCAACATAAAGAGTTAAATCATGTGTGTGCGTGCACGCGTTAGGGGGACGGCGGCCTTTCAGGATGAGCATTTTCATGTACGGCCTGCCTCTGGTGAGTGGGGCCATGCCTTGGGAATTTAGGGGCTGGCATCTACCCTTCTCTCTGACTGACCTGCTGGCTGTGGGTCTTGCTGACTTGCTTACCCTCTCTGTGTAATTCAATTTGTCCTCATGGAGCAGTGCTGTGCACCGTGCCTGTGCTGGAGCCAGGGCCGCAGATCTGAGCGGGGCCCGGCCCCTGCTCTCTAAGAGCTTATGGCCTGGGGATGGTGGAGCAGAGAGAGAAGGGACAATGATGAGGATGGGGGTGTCAGAATCCTGGGGTTGCCTAGAAAGATTGAGACTGCAGAAAGGTTAGGCCCCAATGAAAACTCTAGTTTTTTGTTTTTAAATACAGTTCCAGTTACCAAGAAAGTTGATCCCCCATACATTGCTGGTGGGAATGTAAAATGGTACGGCCACTCTGGAAAATAGTTTGGCGGTTATTTTCAAAAGTAAAAACGGATTAACCAAAGAATTACCATAAGACTCAGCAAATGCATTCTTGGGCATCTATCCCAGGTAAAGGAAGACACTTTCACACAGGAACTTGTACATGCATGCTCATAGCAGCTGTATGTGTAATAGCCCCAAACTGGAAACTAACCAAAGGTCCTTCAATGGGTGAATGAATAACCAAACCGCAGGACGACCATACCATGGAATACTACTAGTGAAAAAGGAACCAACTATTGATCCACACAGTAACTTGGATGGACCTCAAGGAAATGATGCTGAGTGAAAAAGCCAATCTCAAAAGGATACGTACTGCATAATTCTGTTTATGTAACATTGATGCCATAACATAATTATAGGGATGGAGAACAGGTTAGTGGTTTCAGGGATGAGGGATGGTGGGCAGACGGGTGTGGCTACAAACAGGCAACGTGAGGGGGTCTTGGGACAGTGCAGTTGAGTATCTTGATTGTGGGGGTGGTTATGCAAGGCTACACGTGACAAAATTGCATAGAGCTACACACACACATACTCATGGGTGCATGCGTAACTGGAGAAATCCGAATCAACTCTGTGGATTGTGCCAAGGTCAATTTCTTGCCTTTGATATTGCACACAACCCCACGAGTTGTGTAAGTGTTAACAGCGGGGGAAGGGTGCGTGAGACTTTCTTTGCAACTTCCTGTGACTCTCTAATTATTTCAGAATAAGAAGTTGTTTTAAAAATTCCAGCTATCAGAGTCAGATGGTGCCTTAGAGATGATCTGGTTGGAAACCTCTTGTTTTTATGTCCCCTAAGCCTCATGGCCTGTGCCCACCTGTAGCCTCGTTCTCACCTGTCCAAGGCAGGTCCCAGGAGATCAGAAGCAGAACTGGGACAGTCCTGAGTCAGGAGCCCCGTCAGAACAGGTGCTGCCAAACTCAGCAGCACTAGGAGGTCCGGAACCCAGCTCCCTGCTGCTGGCTGCTTTGCTCCTCCCTCCGTTTGCTTGGGCCGTTCACGCTGCCTGGGCTGCCTCCCTTCTTCTTCCCCACCTCCCTCTGCCCCCTCTCGGTAAACACATGCTGATCTTTCCAGGCCCAGCTTGAAGCTCACCTCTCCTCCCCAGCCTTTCCCCAAGCCCAGGTAGAGCCGACCTCTTCTCTCCCTCAGGTCCCTTTCAGGGGTCGAAAAGGTAAGTGCCTTCACTGGCCAGAAGGAAATGTGAGTGAGTGAGCTAGAGCATCGCAGGAGTGGCCCAGGGTGGCTGCCAGGGAGACGACGGGCACGGTGGGGCCTGTGAGGCTCGGCCACCACAGGCCCTGACCGTTGGGCCCAGTTCCAATCGCTCAGGCTGAGAGTTGCCGAGGGGAAATGTGGACCTGGCGTGGCCAGTCCTTCTCGTTTTTACAAGAGAAGCCAAAACTCCCATATTTTAATGGAAATCCTCCAGATTTTTAAATGTTGGCCAAAAAATCCATCATTTTCTACAGCTCTAGCCAACATCTGCAGGTTGGAGTCAGCACACGGGCTGCCAGTTTGGGATCACGGCTGCATGTATTTCTATTTTAGTGTTTGCAGTAATTGATTTTACTTCACTATTTACGTCCTCCTCCTCATTAGCCTTGGGGGAATGGCCATAGCACGTTCACAGCTGTAGCCCCCGTGGCTGGTCTCAGGCTTTGCATATAGAGGCTGCTTAATAAATATTTGTTGAATGAATGAGTTGGAGTGTTAGAAGTAAGTCAGGGCCTGCAGAGGAGTCTGAAGATTCTAGAAGGGAACCAGGACCTGTCAGCTGGGGAGCAGTCCGTGTGTCTTCAGGAGGTGGGGCTGAGGGGCAGGCTACGTGTGTCCTTGGCTTCGCTGAGGCTGGGCCTGGTGATTGAAATTCTGCCACATCCTTTGCGTACCCTTGGAAGCAAGGATTGGGGGAGTATGCACGCCTCTGGGCCTTTCATACAAATGAGCCTGGCCCCAGGCACAGGGCCAGGCAGAAATTGGGCTTTGGGGGGATAGGAGGAGGCAAGAATTTTGATAAGTTTAATAAAAATTGTAAGTAAAATCCGCGGTTCCGAAACTGCTCAGTTCTAGCGGTTTTAACCCACTTAGTGCAGTGGGAGTGGCAAGGAGCCTGGTCTCTGGGGAAACGTGAGGACGCCCAGGCACCGGTCCAGAGGAAGACTGGACTCTGAGGTGTGAGACCAGGAAGGGGCGGGTCTGGGGGCGTGGCCAGGAAGGGGCAGGTCCTGGGGGCGTGGCCTTCAAGGGAAACTAAGTTGGTGGGCGTGGCAGCCGGAGATCCTCAGGAGGAGCTTGCTGTCCTACTCTCTTCCTGGTGGCAAGGACCCCAGCCAGTTGGGTCATAGGATCCAGCCCTGGGGGAGCGGGTTGGGTAGGGAACTAGGCGGGAAACAGAGGCCAAAGCCCTGTTGCAGGGGAAAGGCTGTGCTCTGGAGTCTCTTACACACAGCGGGTAAAGGCTTGGTGGAGAGACTGGAGTTCTCCTCTAACTGAAGGGAAGGAGACTCTGAGGGACTCCTGGGACATCTCAAGGGGTGGGGCCCGCTCGTGTGCACTGCCTGAGACTGATCTAGGCAGGAGCCAGGCCCACCCTCTGCTCCCAGGGGTTCCCACCTTGTCACCAATGTGCCAGGCACTTCCCTGCTTTAGGGCAGGATTGGGTCTGTCTTGTCATTCCTGTATCCCTAGCACCTGGCTCAAAATTGGCCTCCATAAATGTTTGCGGACGAGATGAGTGGAACAGAAACCTGCCTGACAGTGACCCAAGGGGGCCTCTGTGTGTGGTGGGAGGTGCTGGGGGAGACTTTGGAGTCTTCCTGCCGCCTCAAATAGGCAGCTGTCTCCTTGCCCCTGGCCAGGTTGGGCCACTGACAGGGAATGGAGGGGGTTGGGTATGAGCCCCATTCATCAGCCTGAGCTCATTCTTGGGGTGGAGGCGGGAGACTCCTGAACAAGTGCTCCATTGTGGGTCTGGGAAAATGAAGGTGAGAAGCTGCACTGGGCGGGGGTGAAGGGCAGATGGCCTTGGGGTGGATCCTGGGCTTGCCGCCAGCTGTGTGCCTTTGGTCAAGTTCTCCATCTTGCCTGAGCCTTGGTTACCCTCTCCCCAAACAGGATAATGGTCACACCTACCATTCGGGGGCTGGAGGATTTAAGGGTGTGCATGTATGGAGTGCTTGGCCCAGTGCCTGGTGTGTGACCGGCTGTCAGGATGATGACTGTGACAGAATCGGGGACATGGGAGCAGCTCAGGGATTCATGGTGGCAGTGATTTGGTCTTACAGTGTCAATGTAGGTGGTTCAGGTGGCACAGACCAGGCCAGAGCCAGAGAGGGAAGGATGTGTATGAGATACCTAGAGACAGAGAGAGAGGCAGAGAGAGACATACAGAGAAAAACGGGATGGGAATGGAGAGAAACCCAGGGAGGCAGAACTAGAGAGAGTGAAAGGGAGACTATGAAAGTGCAATGTACTGTGGTCAGAGCACAAACAGAGAGAGAGGCATCTGAGCCCTGCTGCCCGTGTCCATCCAGTGCAACCCCTTCCACCTCCACTCCCCACATGGGCAGTCGTCTGAATCCCCCAGGGGCTGAGAAGGCCTGCAGGCTCCCTGTCAAGCAGACAGAACAGCCAGGGATTGGATCCCAGGTGGTGCTGGGGCAGGGGACACTTCCCAGGGTGACCAGGAGAGTATACACCAAAGGGGCCTGTAGATGATTCTGGCTTGATGAATCCAGTTCAGGAAAACATGCTCTGAGGCCCAGGCCAGGAGTGGGAAGACAAAGGGTCCGGTGCCGGGTGGACCTGGAGCACAGCGGCACTGAGGTAGGGAGGAGGTGGGGGGCCCAGGAGGTTGCTGGCCTGGGGCTGAGTGTGGTCAGCAGCCCGGCATGGGGGGTGGGCTGAGCTGGCCCACAGAAGAGCATCTGGGGCTGGTGCTGTCTTGGTCTCCAGAGGAGACCCAGGCTGTTCCTCCTGCCTAAAATGCCGTTCCTCTTTTTTTCCCACCTTTCCCTCAAGGCCCAGGTAGGGTAACATCTCCTTTGTGAAACCTCCTTCAACCACTGCTACCAGCGTCTTGTCTATCCTTCCAGAACTGTTCTAAATACTTTAAAGTGTGTGGTAGCATGGTGCACTCAGTTTTCTGCGCCTTGGGTTTCTCCCTCACTATTTCTTGGAGGTCATTTTGGTCAGCATATTTTCATCTACCTAGTTCTTTTTCACTCATTGATTACTGACTTAGTCAATATCTCCTGAGCTCCTCCTCTGTGCCCCGCACTGTTCCAGGACCGGAGACACAGCAATGAACAAAACAGGCACCATTTCTGCTCCAGGGAGCTAAGGTGCCAGTAGGGGGTATATTTCAGAGATAAATAAAGAAGTGGTATATCCGGTGGTGAGGAGGGCTCTAAAGATGGGGGAGGGAGTCTCTTGTACTGTGGTAAGGGAGGGCTGTTGTGGCAAAGGGACATTGGAGCAGAAACCTAAAGGAAGTTGAATCAGCTAGTTCATGCTGTGTAACAAATGACCCCAAAACTTAGCAGCTTAAAACAACAAGCATATATTATCTCCTAGTTCCTGTGGGTGAGGGATCCTGGCACAGCTTCGTTTGAAACTCTGGATCCAAATCTCTCATGTGGTCACCATCGAGCTGTCGGCCAGGGCTGTGGTCACCTCAACACTTGACCGGGGCTGCAGGAGCCACCTCTAAGCTCGCTGTCATGGCTGTGGTAGCTTCTGCTTCTCACAGGCCAAAGGGCCGAGAGCCTCAGTTCCTGGCCGTGCCATGGGGGCCTCTCCCAAGGGCTGCGCACAACGTGGCGGCTTGCTTCCTCCAGCACGAGTGATCCCAGAGAGAGAGCGCGTACTGAGAGAAGAGCGAGGGCCCGAGATGGAAGCCACAGTCGTTTACAAACCTAAGGTCGGAAGTGATGTTGCGTCACATCTGCTATATTCTGTTAGTCGGTCAGTCTAGCAAACTCAAAGGGAGGGGATTCCACAAGGGTGTGAATACCAAGAGGCAGGGATCATTCAGGACCATCTTGGAAGCTGCCTACCAAGAAGTGAAGTAACAAGACATGCGGAGATCTGAAAGAAGGATGGCTCAAATAGAGGGACAGCAAGTGCAAAGGCCCCGAGGCAGGAACGTGCCTGGCATATTGAAGGGACAATGAGGAGGCCAGAGTGGCTGAGGAAGAAGGAGAGAGGGGGAGAGGGGCAGGAGTTATGGTCAGGAATGGAGACAGATCTGTTGCCATCACTTAATCCATTAGCCCCCTGTGGGTGGACTTTAGGATGTTTTCAATCCTCTGCTGCAGGGAATATCCTTGTCCATATATCTTTGCCCACGTGTGCAATATGTCTGAGGGTAAATTCCGAGAGGTGGGATTGCTGGGTCAAAAGGAAGGTGCATTTTCAGTTTTGACAGCCAATTCCAAAGAGCTCACCCTCCCGCTGGCCCCTCAGAGGGTCCTCCGTGCCCTTGACTTCCCTAGTCCCTGCCTGCGCCTGGCGCACTAAAGGGCAGTGCTGTCTCCCCGGGCTCCCGTCTTTCCTCCGTCTGGCCCCTTCCTCCAGATGTTATTGTGAGACTGCAGATGGCTGGGGAGTCTAAGGGCCCCTCGGAGGACGCGTTCCCTGGGTGGAAATTCTCCGCACTTGGAAAACTCTTCTCACAAACAGCGTCTTCTGTGTGCTTTTCCCAGGAGCTGGAACCTCCTCGATGGGTATTTTGAGACAATGGGTTGAGTTTGCGCTTGCCCACCCACCATTTGTCTCTGGGAAGGTGGCCGGCTGGCAGGATCTGCCAGAGGACAGGACAGAGAGAACACCTGGCCTGGAGGAGAGGCTGCTGCCCCTGCCTCCATGCTCCCCCCTGGAAAGAGCCGAGCCACACTGCCCACGTGGCAGTACATAGCCTGGCGAGGCCTGGGGGCTCTGAGACCCACTGGGACGGAGACCATATGGGAGTCAACCGATATTTATCAAGCACTTACTGTGTGCTCTGTGCTTTTTTGTATAATATGACAATAAAAGGAGGAAGTGTCACCTCCTGCTTAAAACCCTCCAATGGTTTCCTGCTGTGTTCTGAATAAAATCCCAACCCCTCCTGAGCTGGTCCTTCCCCACTTCCCTTCGCCCCCTCACCCCCTCGCCCCCCAGGCTCCAGCCACCCTCACCCTCCTCCGTATCCGGGGCCTTGGCAATCACTGTTCCCTCTACCTGGGACCCTTCCCAGGCTTTTGCGTGACCAGCTCCTCCTTACTCCAAATTCCAGCTTGAAGCCCCTTCCCAGAGGCCTTCCCGGTGATCCAGTCTGAAGTAGCTTCCCCGAGCACTCTCTGTCTCCTCACTGTTTCGTCCTTGAAATTGCGTGTTTATTGTCTGTCTCCCCCATTTGAACATCATCTCCATTAGGACAGGGACTCTGTCTTGCTCTTCACTGTGTTCCCAAGACTCAGAAAGATATCTGGCACACAAGAGGTGCTCAAGGAATATTGGTTGTATGAGTGGATGTGACTAGGCATTATCCCCACTTTCCAGATGAGGAAATGGGGACTCAGAGATGTTAAGTGCCTTGTCCATGGACGCATAGCTGGGAAGTTGCAGAATTGAGATTCAAACCCAGACGTATCTGACTCCAACTCAGCAGTCCCTTCCCTGCTGGATGGCCAGACAGACATTGCTGGCTGCCCAGAGATGACGGGCAGGTGTCAGGCCAGTGTTTGAAACTTGAAGGACAGGGGGTCTGGGGGTCCAGGGAGCAGGCTGGAGTGAGGAGCTGCTGTCTCACTCTCCTCCGTTTGGATAGAGACACACTGCCCATGTGACATTACGAGTCCTGGCGAGGCCTGGGGGCTGAGACCCGCTGGGGTGGGGACCACGTAATAGTCAACCAGTGACAAGACAGGCAAGGTCTGGGTCACCACCCGGTGCCACCCCTTTGCCTCGAGCCTCCTGATCTCGGGTCTCCTGGGGTCCGTCCCTGCAGCCTGAGGGGCCTCCGATGCCTCTCAGCCCCTCCCCTCCCCCAGCCAGATTCCCGTTTTTCTTGTCATCAGGGTTGGTCCTGCCTCTCCTCCTGAGCTTCAGGTTGCGTGGGACGGCAGTGATGGCGTCACTTGCCTGGAGAATCTAGCCCTTCAAGGGGCAGCAGAGAAATGTTCGAGGGCCTACTTTGGAGCTAGCCTCCCTGGCCCTCCACACACATGCTCAGCCTTTCTGAGCCTCCATCTCCTTATCTCCTTGTGAAGGGAGAGAATCGTAGCTCCGCCGTCATCGAGTTCCCATGCGGAATCCACGATGAGGGCAGAACTGCCTGGTGCACACAGCCGAGTCCTCCGTAACTGTAGCTTCACATTAGTCACCGTGTAGCCCAGGCGCCGCCCTGCTAGGCCGTCCTCCTGGGTGCCCCACTCTGCATTCTTTCGGGGCTCCCTCTGCAGCATCTCTCAGATTGCTCACCGCACCCAAATTACCCCATCCTCTCCATGAGGACACACACATCATTCCGGAATCCCCTTTGCCGGGACAAGTCGTGGCCAAGCAGAGACATCAGGCAGTGTGTTATAAGTTGACCTTGGACACAGAGGGGCCTCTGCTCCTTGGTCTGATGGGGGAGAGGAGGAAGCTGAGAGTGATAGGTGGGGTTGGGGGCTGTTGGGGGAACCAGCAGGAGTGGGATAGCATGGTTCAACGGGACGGGAAGGACTCAGACTCTGTCCAGGATGTGTCAGCATCCGAGGAGGTCCGAGCTGGCAGCTGGAGCACTGCAACAGGATCCTGGGAGTCAGGCGGGGAGGGAGGGAGCGTGGACAGTGACCGGCAAAGCACCAACCCCATGGTCACTTGTAGGGCAGTGACTATGCCCCAGGCACTGTTCTGCGTGCTCATGGCTCATTCCCATAACCAGATGGGGAAATGGAGGCACGGAGCACTTAGCAGAATTGCCCAGGTCGCACGGCCAGTAAGTGTTGCAGGCAGGATTTGGACCCAGGCAGTCTGACTCTGGAATCCACAGCTGTCCTGCCTCCCATGACAGTGTCTCAGTGGTCTGCTGGCTGAGGGAAGAGGCCCAGCTGGCAAACAGGAATGGGAGAGATGGCTAATCTGGAATGCGGGGTGGGGGAAATGGGGGTATTCCCAGGGGCCCTAGAGGACAGCCAGCAGTTGAGAGGGGAACTTGGCAGTTTGGTTGGGGATGGCCTCTGTCATCTTAGGGGACGGGGTGGAGTGAGTGTCATGTTAGGGCCACTCTCAGACCAGGCCTAGGGAAGGCGGACTCACGCAGACCTCGTCTCTGGGAGGCCTCGGTCGGGAGCAGGAGTCTCTGGCTGCACGGCTGAGCCTTGCTGGGGCAGGTAGGGGCCGACTGAGGGGAGCCCCAGCTTCAGGCTGCGCCCCGGGGCCTCCCCAGAGCCACCCCTCTCTTGCCTCTGCTCCCCAGTAGCTCATAAACCCAACTGAGCCTTGATTCCTCGTGGTCTGAGGGCCCCCACCCCTAATCTCTGCTCCTAGCCCCAAGCGGGAGCACAGGCTTTCTTCAGCAGAAGGCAGGGACACCCACTCCCACCCAGCGAGGTACAGATGGGAAAGCTGAGGGTCTCAGGCAAGGACGCCAGGGCCCACAGGAGCAAGGGCAGCCATGTCCAGGCCAGGCAGTGACGCACCGGAGCCAGCCTGGGCTCCCGGGGGCCCTACCTCACCGTCCCCTTGCCCACGTCCTGCTCATCTTGCTTGGGCCCAGGCACTCCGGCCGCTGACCCTGAGCGACCTCTTAGCGACCGGGGGGGGGGGGGGTAGCACTCAACGCCCAGCTCCAAGCCTTGCTGCCCCGCCTGCACCAGCTCTGTCCTCCTGGCCCCTGTGCATGTGCGGCCTGGGTCCCAATCTTGAAGGCTTCCATCTTGGCCCCTGTCCCAGGACGTCTGCAGTCCACTGGCGTCTGGGCTCCTCTGTGAGCCCCCCGAGCCAGAGGTCAGGAAAAGAGCAGGGCCGGCAGGGAGCCTGGCGGAACCCGATGCCACTTGAAGGAGACCAGGCTGACAGTGCCCCCGACCCTCCTCAGGACCCCTCCTCACGGCCCCGTGTTGGCCCGTCTCTCTGCCTGGGCCTCTCGTCCCCCAGATCTTCACAATTTCGGCCTCAGCTTAAATTTGTCACCTTCGCAGAAAGTCCTGCCCCTCCTTCCTTGGCCCAACTAACTACCCCAGATGCTCTTTTCCTCATCCCCCTCTTTTCCTTCATAGCATTTATTAAACATTGAATTTTAAATCTGTGTGTTTATTTTCTATCTTCCTTCATAAGAATATCAGCACCACGAGGGCGGGGGCCTGTTTGTCTCATACAGTCCTTTACTTCCTGAACCACAGAGAGAGCCTGGCATACAGTAAGTGCCTGATAATACTTGAATGAATGAATGGAAGGGGCTGTGAGGGAGTGGTAAAACATCTGGACTTGGAGTTGGATGGACCTGGACTCAAACATGCTGTGTTACCCTGGGTGGATTGCTTTACCTCTCTGAGCTTCACTCTCTCCTCTGTCAGGTAGTGTGTCACCAAACCTAGCCTTCCTGGGATAAGGCAAGGATTCCATGAGACGTGGGATAGTTGAGTGCTTTACAAACTGTGAAGTGCCCAGGGAGGGGAAGGGCTGTCCGGAGGTTTCGCAGCAAGGCGGCCGCTCATCTTATTTTCCTAGTGCGCAGGCAGCTTCTCGGGCAGTGAAACTAACGGGATGGTCTCCCAGCGACGCTGCAGGGAAGTGGGGAAGCTCAGAGCACTAGAACCTAACCGGCCAGAAAAGTAGGATCCGCATTTCAGCTCATGTGACGGAGGGGTGGAAGGGTTGCTCTGGGAGGCATGTTCTCAAGGCTGCTCATGAAGGGCTCTGCTCTGTGTGAGGCATGAGCCAGCTGTCAGGGGGAGAGCCCATCACAGGTTTCTCTGTGCAGGCCAGGGGCCCTCGTGGGCCAAATGGGGGTGTGGGGGAGGCCCACTGTGTGGAGCCCCGAATACAGTGAATATTCCTGCTTGTAACTCGGGCTCATGTAACTAGATATTCCTGGGAGAAGGAGAGGGAGAGAGAAAACCAGGCGGGGAGAGTCAAAGGCGGAGGCAGAAGGAAACAGAGAGCCGGAGTGAGACAGAGGCAGAGGCAGAAAGAGAACAGAGCCAAAGGGAGGGGTCTGCCCAGGGCCCTGTGAGCACAGGCCCCAGGAGGACGTGAGGTGGGGCTGCCGGGTGTGCTGCCCCCACCCCCACTGATTTCAGAGCCCCCAGAGCTCGCCTTTCATAATGCGAGCATCTTGCCTCAAAGAGCGTGCTTCTGGGGTTTAAAGATTCTTAGCTTTCATGCCACATGGGCCCCAAAAGTTAAACCAATTCCTTTCTCTGGTGCCCAGCCCAAGAGAGTCAGTCTGTTGCCAGTCTGAAGACTGACCTTGAACTTCAGAGGGAAGGGTGCGCTCTCCAAGGTGGCACCCCCGGGGGATTCCTGAGCGTCACACTTTTAGAGCCTGCCCCCACGTGCCAATGGGACCCGCCACAGCTTTCAGGTCCCTTGGGCGCCTCACACCCCACTCTTCCCTGACTCGGCGTTTCTCACACTCAATCGTGTGCATTCTCCCTCCACAGCTATTGCCACATCCACGTGCCCTTATTTACTTAGCATTGTTCTCTAAATCACTCACTGTTTTGAAACTTACATTTATTCAGAAAGGAAGCTTCAGATCACTACTGGAAATGAAAAGCCAGGATCACTTGCAATAAATAGAAGGAAACTGTAAAACTGTAAAGATAAAAACATTACCGTTGTAAAATTGTTTACGTAGCCTCTAAAACAGTGGTCTCACTGGGGGGTGATTTTGCCCTCTCCGCCCCCCACCCCCACCCCAGGGACAGTTGGTAATATCCGGAGACATTTTTGGGTGTCACACTTGGGGAGAGGAGAGGTGAATGTTCTGGCATCTAGCGGGTAGAGGCCAGGGCTGCTGCTCAACAGCCTGCAATGCGCAGGACAGCCCCCCACGACGAAGGGTTATCCGGCCCCCGTGTCAATAGTGCTGAGGTTTAGAACTCCTGGTCGAAGGGAAGCTTGAGCACCCCAGGGAGGTGTGCCCCACACTTGGGCAGCTCTGACCTGGTCCACTGCTTCTCACCCTTCAGCCTCAGCTGAAACACCCCTCCCCAGGGCTGCCTTCCCTGTCCCCCAGAACGGAGGACTCACTCCAGATGTCGGCTCCTGTGGCCCCTGCACCCCCCATCGCCTAACTCTCTGACCCTTGGCGGTTTTCTGCTTGTGTCAGTCTCCGCCTAGAGCGTCAAGCAGATGGGGGCACGTCTGTCTCGTTCCTCTCTATCTCCGGCCCTTAGCACAGGGCCTGGCTCTTGCAGATGCTCAGTAGTTACAGGTGGAATGAAAGAATGAAGGTTGGGCAAAAAAGAGACATGGGTTCTGCTCTTGGATGCCCCACTGTCCTTCAGGCGCTTGACCTCTCCTCCGTTTCTCACCTGTGGAATGGGCATGCTAATAGGATGGCTGTGTGCATCAAAGAGACAGCGGCTGTAAACGTCCCTGGCAGAGGCAAAGCTCTTGGTAAAGGTTAGGGACCACCCACACGTGGAAGGGGTCCCTTGAGAGATGGGGGCTCCTTCCCTCATTCACTTATTCTGCCATCATTATCGAGTGCCCTTACTCCTGTTGTCCCAGGGTAATTCTTAATTGCACCCCCTGTCATCTCTAAAGTGTCCTGGTTTGGGCAATAAATGATGTTTGGGGCTGCCCCGCTCACATCTGAATAGTTGAATTCATTCCGTCTTCTCCTCCTACTCCTCCCCCTGCCTCCCCCTCCCCCCAGGCAGGCAACTTGACCTGGTCTGCAGGTGGAGGGGGAGAGAAACTGGCTCTGCTTGATCCTATATTCTTCCAAACCTTTTCATGGAACACCTGCATGTAGGCTTTTGAAATCCCCAAAGCCAGGACTTTGACTCTTGTTTTCTGTCTTCTGACAGCTGTGCCCTGAGGCCGTGGAGGTCTTATAACTGGTTACCCAAATGAAGGAGGGTAACAGAGTAACAGGGAATGCTGGGGCCGGTGGGACATCTCCAATAATATCAAAAAGTCATCCCACCACCAAATTGCCCTGGGCTACTCCAAGACCACCAGGAACTGGGGTCATGGCCTCTGGACTCATTCTAGACCCCCCACCTGGGGGGAGGGTCTGAGCTCCTGTATTGCCTCTGGGCTAAATGGACAGGGCTGGTGGGGTTTGGTAACCTATTGCCTGAAATGGGAAGGTCTCCTATTAAACTCCACCTCTGATTTGGGCCACTGCACTTTCAAAGGCAAATAGAGAAACAGGCAAAATCCAAACAAGCGTGATGCTAAGGACGCAAGGGGTCTAAAAGGAGACCTTTGGAGAAGGGCAGAGTAATTGGAATGATCTAGCGCCGAGAAGACAAGGTTGAGGGGCAACTCAGTAATTGCCAAGCTCCCGGAAGGTTCCTCTCGAAAAGACGCCAACCCGCTCACCCCCCACGTCCTCAGAGGGCAGAGCAAGAAATTAGCTTAATTTGGAGCTGGAAAGATTTAGGTTATGTGTAAGGAGGAACTTTATAAACTCTGAAATATGCTACCAAGAGAGGCTGCGGGTTCTCGGGAGAGTGTCTAAAAATAGCCTGTTCTTTAAAAATAGATCTGGGCACGTGTTAAACATAGCTTAGCTTCTTGGGGATGGTGTTCCGTGCAGGCGGCCCTCTGCATGGGGTCCTCGCCAGGCGGAGGGGCAGGCAGGAGAGGCAGCCTTTGGTGTCTGGAGTTCTAGATATGTAGAGATAAGGGGTTTATGTTTCCTTCTGCCCCCCGCTGATTGGTGTCCTGAAACACCAGCCTGTAGGATCTCACAGTTTTCCTTCTGTGGGAGGATATCCCAGGGCTGGCGTTAACTGGGTCAGTCCCACCAGCTCCCCCCAGTCCCTCCCCGTTCCTGAGTCAGGCTCTCCGGTGCCTGCAGGTTTGCTGGGAACTCATCCATCTCAGCCGTGCCAGGCTCTCTGTGGCTCCCCGCTCGCCACCCTCCCCCAGGCCTGCCCACCCACCTCTGCCTCCTGATCTTGGCACAGCACGGTGAACTGGCGGGCCTCTCTGCCCTGGAGGGCTGCAGCTGCCCCGCCCTGACGCCCAGCCTCCCGCCTTCTTCTCCACGCAGCAGCCAGAGAGGGCTTTAAAAGAGCGGGTCTGACTCTGCCCCCTTGCTTACAATTATATCGTGCAATTCCTGCCTACGGCCCTCGGGATACAGCCCGGACTCCCTAGACAGCTTCAGAACCTTTTGGGCAGTGTCTTGTTTATCCCTCCAACAGCGGCTCTCACCACCCACGTGCCCTACCTAACAGCCCATTACAGCCCCACCAGACCACTCTGCCTGCGGGCTCTGCAGGAAATGGTGCACTGCCGGGCTGCCCTCCTGCTCCCTCTGGCCCTTCGACTCCCAGCTTGCATGTCACCTTCTCCAGGAGCCTTTCCTGACCTCCCCACCCAAGCCTGGCCTGGAGACCCGCTAGGGTTCTCCTGGGCCCCTGGCCTTCCCCTGTTGGTTGCCCTGACGCACAGTGGTCCCCATTTGTCTGTCTCTCCTGTCCCAGAGAGCAGTGGGAAGCCAGGTCACTTGCTCCCAGTGTATTGCCCCCAGCTAGAAGAAAGCCTTGTACACAGCAGGGGCTCAGTATATGCTCGGTGACTAATTAACTGGATGTCAGGCGGCCCTAGCAGGGTTTCCCTTTGCTGCCACCCTGCCCTATCTCATCTGGTCTCAGCTTCCTCCAGGTCCCCACCAGCCCCTCTGTCTTATGTCCCTGACATGACATGTGTGGAATGTCCACATATCCAGATCAGTGCCCATGTACACAAGAATATTTATTTAGACATGCATGCTCCCCGAGTGTTCTGAGTAATAAGTTAACATCTTTAATGATAAACTCTATTTTAAATTAATTAGTCAGCTACCTCCCTGATATCTCAATTAAATGGAGCATGCCATTAGCATAATATGGCCAACCCTGCAAAAGAGGGGTGGCCAGAAGCAAGGCGAGCCCTGGAGTTCAGCTGGGCATCATCTCTCCCTATCCTTACTCAGGCGGCATCTCTAGGCTGGAGGGTGTTTCTTCTGAAGGGGTCTCCTGGGCCGGGGTCCACTGCACCCCAAAGCATGCTCCGGAACCAGCCACCCTGCCCCCGGGAGGCATTGTGGGTTGGCCCTCCTGCATGTCCTCCAGACTCAGGAGACTTTCCTGCCCCTCTCCCCCACCTGAACCCCACTGCCACGCTGCCTGGTCTCACTTTAAATTTGTGGGCACAGACCTCGCAGGCACACGGCACTGCCTGTGTGTTGCTGCTTTCCCACTCTCCAAAAAGACTTTCACCCTTTCTTGCTCCTCAAACCTCCCCTCCCACACCCACATCGCTGTCTCACTCTCGGCTGGTGGCCTGGCCTCGGCTGGTGGAGGGGAAGAAGCAAGGCTGCCAGCACGGGGATCTCTCCTTCCCCACTCGCTTCCACCAGGTGTCCCAGCTCCCATCAAAAGCCAGCCCCTTTGTCTTCTAGAACCTCCCCCACCCTTCTGACTTCTCTCTTGCTTCTCTAGTTGCCCTCTGGCTCCCCTGCACCATCAGTCTCTCCCTGTCTACTTGATCACTCTGGCTAAGCACAGGAACATTCTGTATCTCCCCTCTTCAAGATCCCTCCAGGAACCCCAGGCCCTCTCCAGGCATCACCCCATTTTTCTGCTTCTCCATGCAACAAGTTTTGATGACGTCTCTGCAATTATTTGGCTATTTTCTCTTCTCCTCTTCTCAGCCTCTTCCAGTTAAGCATCTGTCTCCAAAGGCCTGCATGTTGGCAAACCAACGGTCACTTCCCTGCCTTCCTCTTTGACCTAACAGGCCATTCCCTCCTCCTTGACCTGCGTCCCCGCCTGGCCTTGGCGATGCCACACTCTGGTTTCCCTCCTGCTGCCCGGCCTCTCCTCCTCGGCCTCCTCTGCTGGCCCCTCCTGCTCTGCTCAGCCCTGGACATTGGTTCTACCTGGGGCCCTTCTCCGGTCTCTTCTAGGCCCACATCGTGTGCCAATGACTCGCACATTTGAATCTCCAGCTCTGACTATTTCCCAAACCTCCAACTTGTATATCCAACTGCTTGCTTGACGTCTCTGCTTGGATATAAAATAGGCGTTTCAAACAAATGTGGCTCAAATGGGGTTCCACCCACCCAAACGTCTTCCTCCCTTTGCCTTCTTCACCTTAATAAATGGTACCATCATCTGCACAATTGCTCAACCCAAAACCTTGAGGTCATCCGAGACTCCATGTCCCGCCCATCAGCAGGTCTGTTGACTCCACCTTCAAAACCTGCCCCGGAGCTGCCAGCAGCTCCAGTCCAGACCACCACAGCTCAGCCTGGAATGGCCTCTCAACTGCCTGCTGCATCGTCTGTCTGCACAGCAACCAGAATGAGCTAAAAACATGAATTAGGCCCCTGCTTAAACCCTCTCCTGGCTTCCCACTGCTCTCAGAATCAAATCCAAACTCCTCACTGGGACCTCCAGGGCCGGACGACCTGGCCCCTGCCCGCCTTCCTGTCCCATCTCCAAATACCCCTCCCCTTTCTCACTCTCCCGTCCCCCAACAGGTCAGGCTCCGTCCTGCCTGCCGTTCCCTGTGTCTGTGTGGTGGCCTCCAGCTCTCCATTCAAGCCTCTGCTTAAAGTCACCTCCTCAGAGAGGCCCTCCCGACAGCCCAGTGTGAAGGGCCCCCAGGCACTCTCCGTCCCTCCGCCTGATTTTATTCTCAGCATGGTGACACTTTTCCCTCCCTGACATCCACTTGTTAACCCATGTGCTCATTATTGGGCTCTCCCCTTGAGAGCAGAGCATCTGTCTGTCCTCTGTTACAGTCTCCCCCACTGCCCCTGGAACAGTGTCTGGCCTGTGAAAAGCGTTCGATAAATATGCGTTGACTGATTGAATTAATGAATGATAAATGAATGAATGATAACCGACATTTGCTCATGTAGACAATTTGCTCTCCAAAGTTTTCCGGTCTGGCCCTGTCCTAGCTCGTTCTCATATCCCAGACCCAAGACCCTCACACCAGCGAGCCTAACACCCCCAGGCACCTGCAGTCAGCAACCGTCTATTTGTTCAACAAACACAAATGGAATATTTGCTGTGGGCCAGGCCCTGGGGACTCGGTGGAGAGCGAAACAGACCTGGGCCTGGACTAGTGTGCCATCCAGCGGGCCAGTGCAGTGAGTCTCAGGCATTCATTCATTCATTCAAGAAACACTTCTGCATGGCTGACTGTGTGCCCAGCATGGTCCTAAGTGCTTTAGAAGGATAAGCCACTTAACCCTCATACCCACGGATGAGGTAGATACTATTGTTAACCTCATATTACAGTTGAAGAAACTGAGGCACAAACAGGCGAGGTAACATCCCCAAGGTCACACAGCTGGTAGGTGACAGAGCTGGACCCTCTCTCTCACTTTGCTTTGCCCCTGCTTTACTCCGGGCTCCCCTTCTGACCCTCCTGATGTTGTCTCTGAATTCTGCCCCACACCAGCCCCTCTGGAAGTGACAACAGAATTTGGCCTCCTGGGGGGAGGCCTGGAGGGCGGGGCCAGGAGTCACCCAGCCCTTCCTGCTCTGGGTTCCGGGGGACAGCACATCCAGGGCAGCTCTGAGCCCTGGGCCAACATCCCCCATCCCCAATGCTCCCCAAGGTCGTCCAGGGACAGGAGGAGCCATGCCCACCCCACCACGCGGATTGGGAATTCCATTTATGGTGTCAGGAGTTGGAAGATTCCGGAAACCACACAAGGAGGGACTTACAGCTGGGAGCTTCGGGGTGTGGGTCCCCGCAGCGGCGGCAGGAAAACCTCGTTCATTTAGCCGCTGTCGCCGCTAATCTAGGAGGGGCGGCAGCTCAGCGGGAAGTCGCTTCTTAATTCAGATGATTTGGAAACAACTCCTTCTGCTGAGGGTTTGTATGACAGATGCTGCCGGCAGATCTCGCTTTACAGAACAACGTGCTTCCAGAAACATGGGCGAGGGTCAGATGTTTGAAGCCGAATCTTGAAAACGCAATCAGAGAATCTCACCACCCTCTCTTTGAGTGAATTGTAATTTTCACTTATTGAATTTCCTTAAAGGATGGCCTTTCATATTTGGGAATAAATGGAATTCAATTGAGAAATCCGTGTTTTTCTAAACTAACAGTTCAGAAAAGTAATTATTCTGCCAACAGGCTGGGTCTGGCTTCTGGGTCTAGCTGGGAGGTTTTGTATTAAATTACTAAGTCCCCACTGTCCTAGAGGGAGTAGTCGTTCTCATGAATGTTTTCCTTCTTAGTGGATGTTCATTGGAATTGCCTGTGTCTACTAGTATCCCCATTTCATAGATGAGAAGACCAAGGCCTGAGAGATCAGGTCACTCAGAGAGCGTCTGGACTGACATAGGAAGGAGGAAACTGAAGAAGGTGCAACAGCCGAGGGTTTGGACAGCAAGGACCGGCGGGGGCCAAGGAAGGGGCCAGGCCCCTGGGTGGGGCAGCACTTCCAGAGCGAATGAGCACTGGGCAGTAGCGGGGGAGACTAGTCCCTCCAGCTAACAGACCCTACTGTAAGTTATAGTGGCTGAAACAGGGTGGCATTGACACAGGAACAGAGAGAGATCAGTGGAACAGAATGACGTTAGGAAATGGACTCATGTATATATGGGACTTGGACTATGGTATAAAAGTATAATTTAAAATCAGGGGAAAGGATGGACCATTCTTAAGGGTTCAAAGCAATTAGCTACTCATTTAAAAAAATTAGGTCCTTACCACACACCATTCACTAAGGTAAATTCCAAATGAATTAACATGAACATCTATAAGTATGTTAGTAAGATAAGGAAAATGTGTTTTTGGTGTTGGTCTTCTCAAAGTAGACACAGGAAGCAAAAACCTAAAAGGAAAAGACTGGTAAATTTGACTATATCAGATATAAAAATGTATGGCAAAAGCGGCTTATTCATAATTGCCAAAACTTGGAAGCAACCAGGATGTCTTTCAATAGATGAATGGACCATAGGTGAATGACCTGTGATCCATCCAGACAATGGAATATTATTCAGCAATAAAAAGAAATGAACTATCAAGCCGTGAAAAGACACGGAGGAACCTTAAATGCATATTGCTAAGGGAGAGAAATCAATCTGAAAAGGTTACATACTGTGTGATTCCAACTCTACGACCTTATGGAAAAGGCAAAACTATGGAGACAGTAAAAAGACCAGTGGTTGCCAGGGGTTCTGGGGGGGGGGGGAGTGAATAGATGAAGTACAGGAGAGTTTTAGGGCCATGAAACTATCGACACAGTAATGGTGGGTGCTTGTCTCCATACGTTTGTCAAAATCCATAGACTATACAACTCGGAAGAGTAAGCCCTAATGTAAACTATGGATTGGGTTAATAATGATGTATCATTGTTGGTTTATCAATTGTAACAAATGTACCACATTAATGCAAGATGTTAATCATAGGAGAAACCATGGGGGCGGAGAGAGGGTTATATGGGAACTCTCGGTAATTTCTGCTCAATTTTTCTGTAAACCTAAAACTGCTCTAAAAAATAAAGTCTATTAATTAGATTAATTTTAAAAAAGGTGTTCTCTACATGGAAAAAAAAATAGCAAACTATTTGTAGTCTATACAACAAGCAAGATTAGTATCCAGAACACAGAAAGAATTCCTACCAATTGATAAGAAAAATGATGAAAAAAGAAAATTGACAAAGGACACAGGCATATTCACAGGAGAAGAAATAGAAATGGTTAATAAACACATGAAAAGTGCCCAAACTCACTAGGAATCAGGGAACTATAAAATTTATAGCAATGTTGAGGTGTCATTTTTCATCATGCAATGGGCAAAATTTATAATGTTTTATAATATCAAGTATTGGTGAGGATTTGGGTGGGTAGCTCTCAGACAGCTGGCAGAAGTACGAAACGGTACTGCCAGTCAGGAGGACAATTCCCCGACACTGAACCGAATTTAAAATGCACGCACTTTATGACCCAGCAATTCTTGTTCTTCGTGCTGGAGAAATACTTGCTTGTGTGCAGAGAGAGACTTGTAGAAGGGTGTTCACTGCAGCGTTGCTTATAGGGCGAAAATCTGGAAATCACTTAAATACCATCAATTGACTGGATAAATCATTATTAAGGAATCCTATGCATCAGTTCCAAAGAAGAAGGTATATCTGTTATGTACTCTTGGCAAGTTCACCAAGAATTGTGTCAAGTAAAGAAAAGATATCCATGTGGCTCACCCCTCGTTTCCTCCTTCCAGCAGACTGAGCCAAGGCAGAGGGGACCAGAGGCGTTTGGCTCCACCTGCCAGGGTACCACTGAGGGGGGGGGTCTAGGCTGTACTCAGGCCTGGCAGAGACAGCCGAGGGCAGGCTGAGTCCTTAGGGGCTCCTGAGGGTACCTGTCACGGTCACCCTCTCCCTGACTTCCTGCCTGACGTGCTCCCAACAGCCTGGAGAGTAGCCCCATCTGAGATCAGAGAGCAGTGAGCAGTGTCCGTGAGAGGCGGACCCCAGCCTGACACACAGACAACCACCTCTGTGCCCTCGTCTCTGTGGGGCTGCGGGTCAAGTGACTGGAGGGAGACACAGAGGGGTGCGGAGCCCGCCGACTCAGCTCATGAGCGCCACCGTGCACGCCTCTGCTCTGCTTTCCGTGACATCACATGGGCAGCTTGAAACTGGCCATGGTGGGAGTATTTACACCACGGAAATTGGCGGATGCTACCAATCAGAGCTTTTTTTCCCGGAGAACCAGTTGTTGAACACTTACCTTCACGTATGGGAACACAGGATGTTCCCCTTCCCACCCCCCATCCCCAAGGCTGGGTTCCAGGGCGCGGAGCCTCACGCCTTCTTTCCTGTGGTGTTTTCTTATCTCTCCTCTCCTCTCCTTACCTCTGTCTTCAAGAATCGGGGAAAGGGTGACTGGGGCAACAAGAGCAGGACAGGCACACTCTAGGCAGCGTGGGAAGAGCCCTGGATTTAAGGGTATTTGGATCTGCACGCCAGTCACAACTAAGCCACCTACTCTCTGTGTGGCCTGGGATGGACTTTACTTCGAGCTTCTATTTTCTCACCTGTGAAGTGAGAGTAATCATAGTCAGGACTCTCATATGCAGCCTTGCAGGTGTGGTTCTGCTTCTGCTCCAGGGAGTGGCATGCACACAGACTATGATGTGAATGGATCCCTGTGGAGATGTGCAGTGGGCAACCTGAACGACGGTACACGGCCCTGATCATCGTACTTACTTCAGAGCATTGTTATGACAATTAAAACGGATAATAATAGAGGGGAAGGAGTCTGACAGAGTGCTTGGCACACAGTAGGTGCACAATCATTAGTGATTTCCTTTCTTCTTGTCATCTACGCCTTCCCTCATCAATACTGCATCACTCCATCTTAAAGTTAGGTCCATGCCAGTTAGCCACACATTGTGGCACCCGCAAGGGCTCCAGATGCCACAGTCCACACAGAGAAGTGCCCCCAGGTTTGTACTAATCCTGGTAGCAGTAATGGTTGCGTGTCCACCAGGCACCAGACAGAGTCGTCCTTGCATCAGTTCATCCACTCTCTGCCTTCCCTGTTGTATTTGAGGCTCAGTGAAGTGCCTTGCCCAAGACCACACGTGAAAATATGGCGGAAGAGGGTCCCCACTCAGATCCCCTGGAATCAAAGTTCTCCCAGCCAGTGGGCTCCAATTTTTTTTGGCCATGAGCCACAGAAAAACATTTCATATTACAATCATTACATGCACATACACATGCATAGAACTGAAAAGTTTCCCCAAACAATATTTACTCCTGAAACGTTTGATGGTATCAGATATTTCTATTCCATTCTTGTTTGTTTTTTTTTTTTTTTTAATGCTGGTTGCAATCCATGATCTGTAGTCTGAAAAACACTCTCTGGGCTGCTTCTCCCAAATGGCCTTCTAACACAGGTATCAGCAAACTGGCCCACTGGCTAAGTCCGGCCCAATGCCTGCTTTTGTAAATAAAGTTTTATTGGCACACAGTCATGCTCATCCATTCACGTATCATCTATGGCTCCTTTGTGCTACGACGGTAGAGTTTAGTAGTTGCAACAGAGACCACGTGGCCCACAGAGCCTAAAATATTTACTCATCTGGTCCTTAACAGAAAAAGTTTGCTCATCCATACACAGCTCTGACTCTGTGTCTCCCTTGCTTAAATTTTTCCAGGACTGCCCTTTGCCCTCTGGCTCCAAAGCTCCTTGGCGGGCTTTGAAAACCACCACCCTCTGGCCTCCCTGCTCTGGTCCTGCTGACCTCCCTTCCCTCGGGGTCCGTGCACGAACAGAGGGCAGGTGGCTGAGAGGCCCGTGGGGGCTGGACAGAGCCGCGCCTTGCTTCCTGACACCTTGTTCTGCTCCCCCCACAGGCCTCCTGGGAATGGTAGCCCACATGATGTATACACAGGTGTTTCAGGTCACCGTGAGCCTCGGCCCTGAAGACTGGAGACCCCATTCCTGGGACTACGGGTGGTCCTTCTGGTAAGTGGCTTTTGACTTTCGGACAGCAGAGCCCAGAGGCATGCTGGGACTTCAGCAGCTCAGCTCAGTTGGGGGATAGAGGAAGGCGGGGGTAGCCCAGGGTCGTAAGGTGCTTTGAGACCTGAGAGCCGGGGTTGGCAGGTTATGGCCAATGGGCCAAATTTGGCCTGCCACCTGTTTTTACCCAGCTCTCAAGCTAAGGATGGCTTTTACACTTTTTAATGCTTGAAAATAAAGCAAAAGAAGAATAATATTTTGTGATGTGAAAATTATGTGAAATTCAAATTCCAGGGTCCATAAATAAAGTTTCGTTGGGGCATAGCCATGCTCATTGTTTACATATTGTCTACGGCTGCTTTCACACTACAACAGCAGAGCTGAGCAGTTGTGACAGAGACTGAATGGCCCACAAAGCCTAAAATATTTCCCATCTGGCCCTTTATGGAGAAAGTTTGCCGACCCTTGCCTTAGAGGCTGCGTGGAAGGTGGAGGTGGAAGCTGGTGAGAGCTGAAGGCAGGCGAGCCGTGGAGGGCTGTGGTGGTCTGATGGGTTAGGAGGACTCCAGGGAACGGCCCTGGGTACAGGGAATAGGAGTCAGCACCTCCGAGCATGGTGTGCAAAAGAAAGGCCGAATGAGTCAGGATTCTTTTGCTTGTGAGCAATAGAATCCCAAGCTTAAGTGAGCAAGGGGTGTGTATTCGCTCAGGTAACTGAGAAGTCCGGCTTGATCAGCTTGGGTGCCTTGGGTTGTAACAGAAAAATCCACCCACATCAGTCCAAGCAATATGGAAATACATCGTTCCTGTAAATGGAAAGTGCAGCTGTGGCATGGACTTCAGGATATGTTTGATCCAGACATCAGCAGGGCTGAGTTCTCTTCCTCTGTGGTCAGCTGAGCATTGCCCCCTCCGCATGTTAACCCTGTCCCTGGGCAGGCTTCCCTCCTGTGGTGAGAAAACTCCTCCTGAGGCTTGTGCTTCTTCTATCACATACAGGAGGCTTCTCCTTCCCCAACATTGACTAAAGTCCCAAGCCTCTCTCTGATGGGACCAGTTAAGGTCATTTTCTCTCTCCTGAATCATCATCATGGCTAGGGGAATGTCATGAGCTCACTAGCTCAGCTTGACCAGGCCTACCTCTGGGGTGAGGAATGAGCCAAAAATTCAAATGACGAGTGGGTGGAATGGATGCTGGGTGAGCTAGTCTGCTTCAGGCACAACTGGATCCAGGTGATCAGGTGATTCATCAGGAACTCAGTCATTTTCTCCCCCTTTCCTGTCTCTGTTCCCTTTGTGTTGGCTTCATTCACAAGCAGCTTTTCCCCAGTGGTAGCAAAAATGGTCACCATGCCCAGCTCTAGGCTTACATCTGACAAATGCAGCAATACCAGTAGAGATGGGGCTTCTTTCTAATATTTCCAGCCCAAATCCTGGTTATGACTTTCATTGGATTAGCTTAGGTTATGTGACCATCCCTCCACCAGTGATTTAGACCCTGGAGACTGGACTGCTCTAATTGGTCTGGCCTGAGTCACATGGTCCAGAGGGTGGGGTTGGCCCCACCCAAATCCTTGGATAGAGAGAGGAGGAGGAGAGGTCCCCCAGTGGAAACTGGGGATGAGGGGGCTGGAGTGGGCTGTTCTCAGGAGAAGGACCATGTACTAGAAAGACAATGACCATGGTTGTCCGTTACGCAGGGTTTGCAGGTCTGGTGCTGGTGGCAGGGGACCGTTTATCCACTCCATCATTTCACACATATTTACCGAGCACTTACTCGGGGACAGCCACTCTCCTAGGTGCTGGGGGCACAGCAGAGACCAAGACAGTGTTGTAACGGGATTGAGACAGCTGAACAAGAGAGACTCTGAACTGTGCTGTGATGGGGGGGGGGGGCGGGTCACAGACAGCTCTGGGAGCACAGAGCAGGGGTCACGACCCAGCTTCCCTGGCGGTCATCCTCAGGGAAGAATTGGGTCAGGCAAACTGGCAGAGGAGGGAATAGGACAGTCTGCTGGGCTGGGGGAACCACAGGTGCAACGACTTGGCAGTGAGAGAGCATCTTGGGGGAAAAGTGGTCAGAATGGAGCAGGAAGGGCTCTGACTGAGAAAGACTCCATTTCAGACCGGGGTGGGGGGGACTCCTGCTGCTTTTCCGCCCCTTCCCACCTCTGCTTGGCTCGCTCCCTTAAAGACATGTGCCTTAAAGTGCCCTTGACCCATCAATACCATCCCTGATCCTTTTGATTAGAACCGTCCCAGGGAAACCAGCGGAGGCTCTGACCCACTTTGACCCAAAACTTCCCCCAGGCCAGCAGTTCCTGCCCGAGATCTTGACCTTGGAAAGTGGTCACCCTGAGCTAGAGGAGACAAAGGAAGGGAACGAACATTTCTGAGTGTTGACCACGTGTGTATTGAGCACTGGTGTGCCATCATCACAACAGTGCTGTGAGGTGGGCACTTTGTGGAGGGGAAACTGAGGCACAGAGGACTTTAGCACCCTGTCCAAGGTCATCCAGCCTGTGAGTGGCAGAGCTGGGATGTGAACCCAGGCAGTCTGGTTCCAAGTCCGCGCTCCCAACCTCTATATTCTGCATCTGTGAGACGATGGGGCAGTGGTAAGACAGGTGACGTGTGCTCAACACACTGTGTGGCACACGGACGTGCTCAGTGAACACCAGCTCTGCTACTGTTACCGTTATTGGTGTGAAATTTAACACCCACAATAACCCCAGCTGCATATGTGGAAACTGAGGCTCAGAAAGTTTACGGCACTTGCCCGGGGTTCCGAACCCCCTCCTCCCACAGACCTCTCTCCCCAGAAGCCCCCGGCTCTCCACCCTGGCACTCGGCGTCTAGAGCCGACACCTGCATGGGAACGCTTTTTTCCCTGGAAGCCATGCCTTCCGCCCAGCTCCCCTGCTCGCTCGGGGCACCAAATTCCCATTTGACTTATTTAAGGCCGAGGCCCCATGTGCGGCCCCTGTTAGGGCTGATCCATTTTTCCTTGTCACTGAGGCCCGCAAGATGGATCAGCCCCATTTTTCATCGCTCGCATCTGGGGCCTCGCCAGGGCTGTGCAGTGTCATCTTTCTTGTTTAATATGTGTGAGGCCATTTGTCAAAGTTCTGGCCCCAGAGCCTCCCCTGCCCCCACCCCAGGCCCGGGGAGGAGACCAGTTCCGAGGCAAGACTGTGCCAGCTCTGTCTCCTGGCACAGTGGGGGAGAACGGGCTGCGGGGTTCAGGGGTCAGGGCCTCTGAGGGGCTCCAGTGATGCTGGGCACCAGCTTCTGGCAGGGACACCTGCCCAGGAAGGTGAGGTTCCGTGGTTGGGAGTCCGACAGCCCAGTTCAAACCTCCCCGCAATGCACCTTGCTGGGCGGCTGTGGGCGGTGTGGAGGGCTGATTGAGGGGCGGCCCCTGGAATCAGACAGCTAGGGAGCATGTCCCGACTCAGCCCCTCACCAGCTGTGGACCTTGGCCAAGTCACTACCCTCCCTGTGCCTTGGTCTCCTCAGCTGTCAATGGGCCCGAGTTTCTGCCTCATGGGCTCTTGTGAGGGGTGGTCCAGCTCTCTGTCGATGTGGAACGCATCACCCCAAATTCAGTGGCTTAAAATGAAAATCTATGATCATCTCTTACGGTTCATTGGGTTGACTGCCCTCAGCCTGGTGGTCCTGGCTTACGGTTGTCCACGACACTTCAGTCAGATGTCGGCTGGGGCTGGGGTCATCTGGGGCACGGCTGGCGGGGCGTCCAAGATGGCCCTGCACTGCGCTGGCAGTCGGTGCTGGCTGGTGGCTGGAGCTCAGCTAGACTGTCAGCAGGAGCGGCTTCTCGAGCCCCGTGGCTCGGTGCCTGTGGGGAGCAAGGGTTCCACGAGGTCCAAGCGGAAGCCACACGTTTATTTTATGACCCTGTCTCAGAAGTCACATAGTGTCACTTCTGCTGCTTTCTGTTGGTCAAGAGCGGGGATGGGCCTGGATTCAAGGGGAAGGGGCTGCACAGAGCATGGACCCCAGGAGGTGTGGCTCGTGGGGGGCCATCGCTGGAGACGAGCTGCCACAAGGACCACGTGAAATAATGCACGTGAGGCACTTAGCGCAGAGAACGTGCTCGGTGGATGCTGCCCCTGAAGGCGAGCAACCCAACCTCTCAGCTTCTTCCCGTCCAGAGTAGGGATGAAGTAATGCCTGACTAACAGGTTGTTGTAAGGACTAGCTGGGACCAAACTCTTAAAGTGCTTGGGATACAACAAGTGCTCCTTAAGTGGCAGCGATTATGAATGGTGACAATGACCTCGAGCCTTTGGTAATGCTGCTCTCGCTTGTTGAGAGGCATGTCCCCAAATGTCTGAGAGGATGACACCCGGTGGGTACCCAAGCAGCCCCTTGCTTTCCATTCTCCCCAGTCTCCACCCACACTGGGCTTCCCAGGACATTCGTATTTCTTAGGATTCAGCCCCGGCCGTGCCCTCCCTCCACTTCCTGACTCCCTGCTTTGGCCCCGACTAAGCTGCAGCAGCCCATGCCTGCCCTGAGCCCCAGGCCCCCAGCCCTCCTGCTGCTTGTTGGGGGGGCAGATAACACTAAGGTTGGTCGCCACCTACTTTGGGCGCTTTCTAAGCCCTGAGCTGTCTTGCCCCACGGAGGAGTTACCGTGCCCAATTCAAGGACTAGGACACAGCCTCAGAAAGGGCAAAGGCCCGAGTCACACAGCCTCGGAGGCTGCAAATTGTGTGCAGCCCAGGGCTGAACCCAGCCTGTAGATGTTTTGTTTGGCCTGCCACAGTGTTATTTAAGAGTTCGTATATTTTTTTAACATCTTAAAAGGTAAAAATGTTACATAAAATTCCAGGTTTCTGGCTTCTCTTGACCATTAGAAGATATACCTGTGCCTAACTCACATTGCCACATGGCAGCAGGCAGCTAAAGCTGAGTAGAAGCTGCCCCCTTTAGATGGGGCATATGCTCTCAGTTCACCCCAGTCCCCACCACTCCCTATTGCCTTACACTTACCCACACTTTCCTCACTTGGTCCTCCATCTGACCATGCAGGAATTTGAGTTTGTGAGCCCTGCTTGGAATGTCAACCTGTCAGTTTTCCTGGTGATGGCAGGAGAGTGGAAAGCTAGTCACTTTGTTCTTCTATTTTGCATTTGATCAAAATGGAGAGGGATGGAAAAAGGGACCCTTCACAGTGAAACCCCCATCCTGAGCATTCACTCTGCAGACTGAGGTAGTTGAACACTGTGGAGTTGTAGCTTATAAGAGCTAGAAGCCCAGAGACGTTAAGCAGTTTGGCCCTGGTCACACAGCAAGAGTAGCAAATTGGGCCAGGTCACAGGAGAATGGCGCCTTTTTGTTTGCTTCTGAGGCCTCATCTGTGTGGAATGTGGTGGCCTCATTACTACTCTCCTCTCTTCCCCTGCCCCCCTTTCCAGTCTCCACGACTTTGTAGAAACAGCACACTAGCCTCTTCCCCCTGAGAACCCCAGTTGCCCTGCCCTCTCTGCAGGGCTTAGCTGGCATTTCAGCTATTTTGTGTGTGTGTGTGTGTGTGGTGGGGGGGTTCTGCTGCTGTGACCTTAGAAGAGCCTTGGCCCCAAAGAGCCACTGGAGAGGGTGTGTGGTCAGCAGAAAGCTCTCTCTCTTTCTCATCTTCCCCGGGGCAAGTGGCCCTGGCCTCCTTTTCTCCAAGACCAGGGAGGGAAAGGAGAGATGTGGCTGCCCAAGGGTGTCCTGCTGGCCATAGATGGACTAGCTGGGCCCCCAGAGCCTGTCATCATCAGCTCCTGGCCCCATCGGCTCTCGGGCATGGGAGGTGGCCTGGACTGAGTGAGCATTTACGTCCTGCCCCACAGAGTGACTCTGTGCCCATCTGGCCTGCAGATGGACTAGGGCTGCCTCCCTCAGTGATCAATTACAATCTTCCTGGGGCCCGGGGTAGATTTCAAGGTGGCATCCATGCATCTCTGAATCTGCCTCCACCCCCAGCATCCTCCTGCCCTGCTCTGCAGCTCCCAGAGGACAGAGAGTGGTGGACAGCCACTCCCCCACCCCCGTCACTCTCCTTTTTCCTCCCCACAGTGTCCACTCTGCTCTTGGCGCCAAAACCAGGCCAGCCACCCACGTCTCTCACTGCACCAGCTCAGAAGTGCAAGCTGCAAACCCCAGCAGGTGTTCCAGCCCTGAGGTTTTCAAACTGTGCCCCACGTGCGGGCCTGCGGCGGGGTGGGGTGGGGGTCTGCGTGTGAAGGGAGCAGGGAGGAGGAAGACTCGCGGATGGAGCCCCGAGCCCTTCGCCCACACTGAAATCAGAACAGTGTCTTCATATCTGTTGTTTTCAGTATGTTCTTATCTCATCTGTATTTATTCATTCTACAAATATTTATTGAGCTTCTACTCTGTGCCAGGCACTCTTCTAGGTGCTAGCGTACAGCAGTGAGCAAAAGCTCCTGTTTCTGTGGAGCTGACATTATGGTGTGTGCGGGAAGACAATCCAGAAACAAGTAAGGACTACCACTTCTGGAAAGACGGAGTGACATACTTCTCCCTCTTCCTCCTGCTAAGTACAACTAAAATCCCCGTACATTACGCATAAAACAAACAAAAGAAGACGCTGCAATGTGGAGAGAAAACCGTAGGTTGGCTAGGGACCGAGGGACAACACATTGGTGAGTATGTTTTGTCTCACTTATCCCAGATTTGGAGATAAGTCAGCAACTCAGAAATGCCAGAGGCACAGACAAAAAGAAAAAAAAGCCCAGCAAAAGTCTTTCTCTAGCGGAAAGACCAGGAAAGACAGAAAGTGTCTCCTACCAAGACAGAAAACTTTTAGCAGTAAATGCTCTACACAGTCATACATCACAACAAGACCCCCTGTGGTGTGACACCCCCCGCCCCCCGCACACGCACACCAAGCTGAGATTTCACCTCACCAGGCTGTAACGAGTCACCCAACCCAACCCCGCCGGCTGGGCTGGTGCCAGAGTTGGGAGCTGGGACTTTCACCCTGCTGGACGGTAACAAGCCCCACCCACTCCTCAGTGTCAGGGGAGATCCCATGGGGATCCCAGACTCCCAGCACCGCAGGCAGTAACAAGGTGCCCCGCCCCTCCCTGCGGTGTCAGAGGACAAGCAGCGGAGAGTCTGGATCTTCACCACCGCCCGGGGTGATGAGGCCGTCTCCCTCTCCATGGTGTTGGTGGAGGCAACTTGGGGAGCAGCAATGAGGCAGTCCTGCCCCTCCCAGTCAGGGTGGTGTCTGCAGAGGCCTGAGGGAGCCAGAACTCCCGGCCCTGCCCCACAGTAACCAGGAGCCTTTCCACCTCGAATGTCAGTGGTGGCCCAGGGGTGACCTGGACTTCTACTCCTACCTGGAATTTACAAGGTGACACTCCCCCCTCCCTTGCCAGAATGCTGTCAAAGAAAACCTGCTAAAGCAGAAGGTTTAAACAAGATCCAGAGTCTCATAAAAAATACCCAAAACGTCAAGTTGGCAACTGAAAAATCACTCCCCATAGCAAGAACCAGGAAGATCGCAACTTCAGTGAAAAAAGACAATCAATAGATCCCAATATTGAGTTGACAGAAATGTTAGAATTATCTGATAGATTCTAGAGCAATCATCATAAACAGGCTTCAACAAGCAATTACAAACACCCTTGAAACAAATGAAAAAATAGAAACTTTCAAGGAAAAAACTAAAAGATATAAAGAAGAAACAAGTGAAAATTTTAGAACTGGAAAAATACAATAACCAAAATAAAAAAACTTGGTGGGTGGACTCAATAGCAGAATGGAGGGGACAGAGGAAAGAATCAGTTAACCTGAAGATAGAACAATAGAAATTACCCAGTCTGAACAACGGAGAGAAAATAGACTTTTAAAAAAATGAACAGAGCCTCAAAGACCTCTGGGACTGTAACAAAAGATCTCACCTTGGAGTCCCAGAAGGAGAGGAGAGGGAGGATGAGACTGAAAAAGTACTCAAAGAAATAATGGCTCAAAACTTCCCAAATTTTGTAGAAGACATAAACCTACAGAGTTGAGAAGCTGAATGAATCTCTGAATAGGATAAACCTAAAGAAATCCACACCATGACAAACCATAGTCAAACTTTTAAAAACTAAAGTTCAAGAAAAAAATATTGAAAGCAGGAAGAGAGAAACAGCACCTTAACTCTAGGGGAAACCAATTTAAATGACAATGGATTCTGCATCAGAAACCACAGAGGCTGGAAGGAAGTGATACAGCGTGTTTCAGGTGCTGAAAGAAAAGAGCTGTCAACTCAGAATTCTATTTTTAGCAAAAATATCTTTCAGGAAAGGGAACGGGATAGCAAGACATTTTCAGACAAAGAAAAACTAAGAATATTTGTTGCCAGTAGACCTACCCTAAAAGAATGGCCAAAGGAAGTTCTCGAAACAGAAAAAAAAAAAAATTTAAAGAAGGAATCTTGGAGCATTGGGAAGGAAGAAAGAAAAATTTTACTTTTCCGCTTGAGTTTTCTAAATCATGCTTGATGATTGAAGCAAAAATTATAACATGGTCTGATGCAGTTCTAAATGTACACAGAGGAAATATTTAAGGCAATTATATTATTAATGGGGGAAGATAAAGGGACATAGAGGGAAAATCACATGATCATATCAATCAATGCTGAAAAAATGTTTGACAAAATTCAACATCCATTCATGATCTTTTAAAAAAAAAACTCTCAGAAAACTAAAATAGAGGGGAACCTCCTCAACTTGATAAAGAGCATCTACAAAACACCTGCAGCTAACATTATACTCGATGGTAAAAGACTGAATGCTTTCTCTCCCTAAGATTGGGAACACCAGTCTTATTCAACATAGTGCTGGAAGTTCTTGCTAGTGCAATAAGGCACACAAAGTAAATAAAAGGCAAGCACATTGGAAAGGAAGAAATATGCTATACCTATTTGCAGATAGCATGATTATCTATGTAGAAGAATACAAGAAATCTACCAAAAAAAAATGCCTAGACCTAATAAATGAGTTTAGTACAGTCTCAGGATACAAAATAAAAATACAAAAATTAATTATATTTCTATTAACTAGCAATGAACACTTGGACAACAAAATTAAAACTACAATACCATTTACACTAAAAAAAAGTGAAATGCTTGTGCATAAATCTAACAAAACATTTATAGGACTCTCATGCTGAAAACCACAAAATGCCAATGAAAGAAATCAAAGAAGAGCTAAATAAATGGAGAGCTATATCATGTTCGTAGTAAAGATGTCAATTCTCCTCAAGTTGGTGTACAGGTTTAATGCAATTCCTATCAAAATCTCAGCCAGATTTCTTGTATATATAGACAAGATTATTCTAAAATTTATAGGGAAAGGCAAAGGAATTAGAATAGCTAAAAAAATTTTCAAAAAGAAGAATAAAGTGGCAGGAATCAGTCTACCCAATTTCAAGACTTATTATATAGCTACAGTAACCAAGACTGTGGTATTGGTGGAGGGATAGACACAGATCAATGGAACAGAATAAAGAACCCAGAAATAGGCCACACAAAAATGCCCGACAGACTTTTGACAAAGGTGCAAATCCATTCAATGGAGGGGGGAATAGCCTTTTCAACAAATGGTGCTGGAGCTTGGACATTCATAAGCAAAAAAATCAATCTTGATCTAAACTCCATACCTTATATAAAAATTAACTCAAAATGGATTATGGGCCTAAATATAAAATGTAAAACTATAAAATTTTTAGGAAAAAAATAGCAGAAAAATCTTTGGGATCTAGATCCAGGCAAAGAGTTCTTAGACTTGACATCAAAAGTATAAAAGGAAAACTTGATAAATTGGATTTCATCAAAATTAAACCTTTTCGCTCTGTAAAAGACCTTGATAAGAGGTCAAAAAGACAAGCTACAGACAAAGAGAAAATATTTGTAAACCACTTGTCTGACAAAGGACTAGTATGTAGGATATATAAAAACTCTCAAAACTCAACAGTAAACAACAGCAACAGCAAAACAATCCAATTAGAAAGTGGGTAAAAAACATAAACAGATATTTTGCCCACAAGGATACACAGATTGCAAATAAGCAAATGAAAGATGTTCAGTGCCATTAGCCACTAGGGAAATGCAAATGAAAGCTACAATGAGATATTACTACACGTCTATCAGAATAGCTAAAATAAAAAGATAGTGACAACACCAAATGCTGGTGAGGATGCGGAGAAACTCACACATTGCGGGTAGGAATCCTATTCAGCAACATAAAGGACAGACTGTTGATACACACAACGTGGATGACTCATGCTGAGTGAAAAAAAGCCAATCCCAAACATACACACTGTGTGATTCCATTTATATAACATTCCTGAAATGAAATGACAAAATTATAGAAATGAGTGGTTGCCAGAGGCTGGGAAGGAAGTGGGTGTGGCTATAAAATGGCAACAGGAGGGGTCACTGTGGTGATGGATGGACATGTTCTGTGTTTTGACTGTATCAGTGTCAATATCCTAGTTGTGCACTATAGTTGCAAGATATTACCATTGGGGGAAACTGGGTAAAGGGTACACGGATCTCTCTGTATAATTTCTTACAACTGCATATGAATCTATAATTATCTCAAAATAAAAAAAGTTAATTTAAAAACAAAGAATGGTAAATAATAGGAAAAAAATCTGCAAGAGAAGTGCAGGGTGTGATGAGGGCTGTGGTGAAATTAAACAGGGGTGCGTGGTGGAGACTGATGCCCCTGCTCAGGTTGCGTCATCAGAGCTGGGAGTCGACCCGGTCATAGTTAAAATCCCTGGTGGGAAAGACTAGAAATTCCCTTTAAAACTAACTTATGCAAAAGAAAGGAATTTATAGAAAGTAGTTGTATAAGAACTTTGGTTACCAATGACAGAAACCCAATTCAAACTGGCTTAAGGAAAAAAAAATCTGAAAAAGGAATTTGGGCTCCCATAACTTGAGAAGTCCAGGGATAATGGCGTCAGCTCAGGGACCCAGCTCCTTTTCGTGGCTCTCCTTTCTTTTGAGTCAGCTTCATTCTCAGGTTGCACGGTGGCAAGACGGTCCCCAGCAGTCCCGGCTCAAATCCCACCAGATTGGCACCCAGAAGAAAGATGAGCCCTGTTTCCCTGTAGCTCCAGCACAAGTCTTGGGATTGAGTCTCATTAGCCTGACTTGGGTGTCACATGCCCATCCCTGAACCAGTTACTGAGGCCAGAGGGAAGCGACACTTTCATCAGCCAGGTCCAGGTCATGTTCTCACCCCTAAGGGTTGGGGGTGAGGCCAGCCCCACACAAACCACATGGCCCGAGAGGAAGGAAGGAGCTGTCCCTAACAGAATGGATGCTGGTCAGGCAAAACCAGCATGTGTATACTCATGGAATCCCAGAAGAGGCCTGCTTCTTCATTCTCCATCCTCAAGTTCTGAATTTCCATCACTCTAGTTCAAACAGACATCCCAGCTTCAGTGCTCAGAGGAGAGTATCTGATTGGACCAGCTTCAGTCAAATGTTCAGCCCTCATCCAATCATCTGTGAACAGGGGGGTGGGGCCACCTCCTGGACCCTTTGGTGGACTGGGCAGTTCTCAGAGGGGCCAGGCCGACACTTCACAGCTGTCTATTATAGAAACGCAGAGCTTCTGGGAGATCTAATTAGCTGCTTATCATGAAAGAATACAGGAATCCATTAATGGGTTTGGTGATAACTAACAGATGATGATTGGGGACCCCTGGGAGAAAGGCTGAATCCTCAGATTTCCCTTGCTTTCCTTGTGGGTGCTCTGAGGCTGACAGAGCAGAGCAGTGGGTGTGGGAGGTGGGCTGCACTGACCGTGAGGAATGCAGGGGCGGTGATGTTGAGACCCGATGGGTGGCTGGTGGAAGGGGAGGCCAGAGGCGCTGAGATGATGCAGTGTTGGCAGCAACAAAACTGAGCCCTTGATTTGGAGGAAACCAGTCAGCAAGGCAGAGACTGGGGAACAGGGACCCGGAGACCAGATCAGATGTAACTGGAGCCAGGCGGGCACCCCACTCCTGGTTCTGAATGTTCCTGCACAGTCTTGGTGAGATAATCGGTCCGGAGGCCATTTCTAGAACGGGCAGTGGGTCAGAGAAGAGCAGCAGCCTGGCCAGCTGAGTCTGCCATGATCCTTCCCTTCTTTCCAGATGTGGACAGGACTGATTCTCCAGCTCTGGGCTGGCTCAGCACACACATCAGGTGGGCGCAGCCAGGAGCCCCAGCTGTGCGCGGGGAAGTGTGGAGCAGAGAGCCGCGCAGGTCATTGTAACATAGTCCCTCAGCGGGAGAGCTTGGAAACCACGCGGCTAGAAGTGTACAGTAAGAATGTTGATAACAGTGATGATAGGCATGAGAGCAAACCTTTCTTGACGGCCTACTATGTGCCAGGCACTGTTCCAAGATGTTTTTAATGGATCATTTCCTTTCATCCTTGCAACAACCCTGAGAGGTGGGGCTCTTGTTCTGTCCGTTAAAATGGACACGAGGAGTGTGAGGCAGAGAGGTGAAGCATCTCCCCCAAGGTCGCACGTGAACAAAGGTCATTTAACTCTCACGGAAACCAGCTTTTAGGGTGTCTGGCCCCCATCTACGTCTCCATCACCAGCTCCCGCTAATCTCATGCACCTCACTCCAGCTTTCCAAACCTACATCTGTGGAACGCTCCCTACTGCCTCCCGCCTCCATGCCTTTGCACACGCTCTTCCCCTCCCTGGCATGCCCTTTCCCCTGGCAAACTCTTGCTCATCCTCCAAGACCCACTGCGAGCTGGTTGTCTTCTGATAACCTTCCCTGATGCCAGCCCCTTTGGATGGAATGACTTGCTCTCTTCTTGCCTCCCAGTAATGAGCTCTGTCGTGTCTGCGTCACAGTGTCCAGATAATGCTGTCTCCCAGGCCAGGCTGTGAGTGGGGCAGGGACCGACTCTTGTTCTCTACAGCAGCACCTGCTCAGGTCTGGCCCAGAGGAGGCAGCTGTGCTGGTGAATGAATGTCTGTGGGTGGGGGTTTCCTGTCCCCTGCTCACCCTCACCCTGCACCTCTCTCCTGATCTCTTGGCAGCCTGGCGTGGGGCTCCTTTACCTGCTGCATGGCGGCCTCTGTCACCACGCTGAACTCCTACACCAAGACGGTCATTGAGTTCCGGCACAAGCGCAAGGTCTTTGAGCAGGGCTACCGTGAGGAGCCAACCTTCATAGACCCCGAGGCCATCAAGTACTTCCGGGAGAGGTCAGTGCACACGGTCACCTCTGCCACCACTGGGGATCTGAAGCCCACGGCCTCACCTCAGTGGCCACAGGTCTCCACTCAAAAACTGGAGTCAGTGGTCTGACAGAAGTGTTCTGGGGGGTTGTGGGGGAGAAGGGGCAGGCTGGGTGAGGCAGAGTTTGGACCCCACTCTGCTGGATTTTCTGGGGCATTTTAATGTTTTACGGGGCATGAGGTTGCCTTGGGCTTACATGATCAGAACCTGAGAAACCGAGTTTGAGTGTTGGCCATTTGGCCTCATGCTTCTTAGAACCAAGAAAGGGGCATCCAGAGGCTGAACCAAGATTTCCTTCTCGGGCTCTGTCACAGAACAGAATGAAAAGAGGACCCAGCAGTGGGATTGGTGATGGTGTTAGAGGAGGAGGGCTCCTCAAGGTCGGGGACCACATCTGATCAGCTCGGTCCTCAGAGTCCAGCTAGGAATGGAGAAAGTGATAATAAATGGTGTGTGTATGTATGTATGTATGGATGGATGGATGGATGGATAGATGGATGGGTGGTTGGATGGTTGGGTGGATGGATGGATGGATGAATGGATGGTTGGATGAATGCATGGATGCATGGATTGATGGATGACTGAATGGATGGTTGGGTGGATTGATGATTGGATGGATGGTTGGATGAATGCATGGATGAATGGCTGGTTGGGTGGATTGATGATTGGATGGATGTATGTATGGATGGATGGATGGATATATGGTTGGATGGATGGATAGCATATTTCCATGAAACAATTCCTAAATAAACTACCTGAACCCAAATCCTTATCACAGAGTCTGCTTCTGGGGGAGCTGATTGGACATGCAGTAATGCCTTTCAGTGGCAAGGAACTGAAAGGTTCTCAGGAACAAGGACAGAGACTGAGGAGGACAAGGGGGAAGCTGCTGAGGAGCTGGGCAGTGCAGAGGAGTTGGACTCTCCATGGGTCATGTGGAAGGGTTTCAAGCTGAGGAGGTGCATGGTGGGGGCCACACAGGGACCTCTGACTGTTACAGACCCCATCATCTCTCCTCTGCCATATGGACCTCCTTTCTGTCAATTGAATACTGCAAGTTCATGCCCACCTCAGGGCCTTTGCACATGCTGTGGAATACTCACCTGGTTGCTCACTCGGGTCTCAGCTCAGATGTCACCTGTTCAGTGAGACCTTCCTTAATCACTTGGTCTAAATTTGCACACTCCATATACTCTCTCAGTCACTGTTTATCCCATTGCTACTTTTCATGGCACTTGACATGACCTGATGTTATTCTATTTGTTTGTCTGTTTGATAGTTGGTAGTCTGTGAGCTCCATGATAGAAGGAGCTGTCTTGTTACCCACTGTGCACTGAGCACCTGGAACTGGGCCGGGCACCTAGCAGGGCTCATGGAATGCTCTGTGGGTTTTTTTGGTGGCCACCTGAATTCTTCTCTTTGGAGACCTCCGTCCTGACTGCCTCCTGCCCTTTCAGCTCAAGCCCCACCATCATTGGACAGATTCAGCAGCCCAGCGCCCCCACGCCAAATCCCAGGTCAAGTGTCCAGTCCCAGGCCAGTCAGCTGTGGCCAGAGAGGTCACTAGGCGGGTGGCAATGTTCAGCATAGCACAGCCCCAAAGCAGACGCTCAGAAAATGTTTAGAGCTGCTGTATAAACAGCCTGATGTCTGAAACTGCCCCGTTCACAGTGCGTCAGTTGTCCCTCGGCTGCGGGAAAGTCACCTTCTGGGGCAGCCGCGGGCAACTTTGTTTTGCTGAGACAGGAGACAGACCTCTTCGTATCTCAGCAGCAAGAAGCTGCCGCTGGCTGGTGCCCCAGTTCAGATGGGCCCTGATGGCTCAGGCCACGACCATGCAGGAGAAGATGAATGCTTCCCAGCATATGTGCAGAATATCACTTTCCACGTTCATAACTTGAACATTATGCAGAGGTTCATCAAATTTTATTTCCCTTCCTCTCTGAGGAGAGCATTTCAGCTTAGCTGGGCTGTTCTAATTTTTTTCGGTACCTTCCCTACTAAGAGCTCAGCGCCCGTGGGCAGATCTCTGCGCAGGTTTGCAGGTGGCCCGGCAGCGGGGCCGAAATCCTGCAGTGGCCGGCATCCCCGAAGCCACAGCCAGGGACTCAAGGGAAGGGATCCAGGCCGCGCCTGTCCACGTCTCCTACTCCTTGGGGGACAGGGGCTGCTGTGGAAAGAGCAGGAGTCTGGGGGCCCCCCGGCCTGAGTGAGTTTTCCAGTTCTGTCTCTTCGCTGCTGTGTGACTTGGGCCAGGCACCGGGCCCCTCTGGGCCAGTTTCATCTGAACCACAGTGGGAGAGACGACAGATGCAGAGCCCTCGGCATCCTGGGAAGGCTCAAATTTGATAACCCAGGTGACGTGCTGGCACACTGCCTGGTGCATGGAGGACGTTTGTGTGTGTGAGTTCCTGTCCTTCTGCTACAGGAATGCAAAGTGCAGGCTTCATAATGATTAGCTTAGGATGGAGATGGGGATGGAGTTTAGATATTAGGAATCTAGTAGTCGTATTAATAACCACGGCAAACACTTCCATGGTGCTCGCCTGTGCCAGGCACCCCTCTAAGTACTCTAGAAGTGACTCAGTTAATTCCACAACACCTCTGTGAGGTGGTAGATATTGTCGTGTCCCCATTTTACAGATGCAAGAGTGAGGCACAGAGAAGTGAAGTGACTTGTCCAAGGTCACACAGCGGGTAAGTGCCAGAGCTGGGATCTGATCCAGGTCACAGTTAGTCACTGCTGTGCGGCCTCTCAGGACTGGTCGGTGGGTTCTGCCTGCCCTGAGGTAGGACCTGGGCGTGCAGGGGTGAATGAGGGGACCCACGGAGGCCCACCTAAGGGTGGGCGAGGTGTGGACAGGCCGTGAATGCAGGAGAGTGTGGGGACACACACCCTGGGAGGGGGTGCAGGGTCTCCCAGGCGCCCCCGAGAGTCGTTTGTGGATCCCACTTCCTCCAGGCTTCTCCTGCTGTCATCCCGACTGGGGACACGACGGTGCCCCCTGGGGGCTGATGGAGCGGGAGGGGCCTGAACTGCCACCCCGCTCTGCCCACCTCGCTCATCTGCTGGAGCCTGGTGCAGGTCTGAGTTGCAGTTGGGCAGATTCTGAACGGTTTTCAGGGGTTCTGAGATGTGGTGGAGTGTGGGAGAAAGGTGTGTGTGCACGTGCACGCGTGTTGGGTTTGGTTGGGGGGAGCCGACACCCACTGACTGAGCAGCCTCGCCTGCTGGAATTAAACTCTCCCAGCGTCACCCTGCCTGTGGGCCCCATGGAGGACGTCTTAGTGGGGTCTCCTGAGGGGAGGGTCTGAGGCTGCTGAATGAAAGATAAAGAGAAATATTTGCAGATCGGGGCTTTCTTGAATGCTTAACGTTCAGATCTGGACAACGTGTGGAAGAAAATGAGAGCTGTTGGATTGGACTCCAGGGGGATTCAGTCGCACTAAACAAACATCCCGCCTCCTGTGGGAAAGCCGTGGGCGCGGGGCTGGGAGCATAAGGCCTGGAGCTTCCAGGCGGTGCAGCTCCTGCTCCTCCGATGGCCTCCCCCCGACTTTGGTCACGTCCCCTTACTCTGCGGGGCCCCCACACTCTGAACTTGTTAATTCATTGACTTTCTTGTTGTGTCTGCCCAAGTGCACACCGCACGAGGGAGCGGGGAGCTCGTCCTTCTTGGTTTCCACTCGGTCTCGGCGCTAGAACCACAGGGGCTCGATAAGTTATATTATTAACTGTCCGTAATAATTACACTGTTATCACAGTCAAAAGTTGTACTGTGCTTCCTTTTGTAGGCGCTGTTCGAGGGCTGTGCCTGTGTGCACTCATGGAACCTTGTGGAAGACATGAAGCAATAGACCGGGGTTGAAATTAACTCTGCACTTTACTAGCTGTGAGTCCCCAGGCGAGTCACTTCGCCTCTCTGAGCCTCAGTTTTCCTGGCTGGAAAATGGGCCCACACGTTCCTCGCAGTTTTGTTTTGAGGATTACACGAGATGATGCAATTAAGTCTCTGGCACAAAGCTGGGGGGTCCCCCTCTCCCTACCCCACCCCCGCCAGAAACCTCCCTCTGTACAGGGTGAGCAAGACACACGCCCTGCCCGGGGGAGGGGCACAGTGCACGCTGCAGTGTGGCGGCCCTTGGAGAATCCCGCCCGAAGATGTGCTTTGTTGGGCCCCCATGGTGGTTTGAAAATTCTTAAATTTTGGCTGAGTTTTAAAAATCAGGAGATTTCACGTTTTTATGAAGGCTTTTGGCTTCTCGTGAGAAAGTCGTGGGTCTGGCCATACTGGGCCAGCTTCCTGCGTGGTGACAACGGGCTGGAGTGGGGAGCGTCCTGCAGTCCTCCCATGACCCGCCCGCCCGGTCAGTCTAGTGAGTGCAGCAAGGTGCCTGATGGGGTCTCCTGGAGGCGGGGGTTCAGGACCCCAGCGGGGAGGTGGAGGATAGAAAAGCCTTCACAGGTGAGACCCTGGAGCCAGGTTTTAGAGACCCACGCAGCACTCACCACCAGACGGGCAGTGGGCATGAGAAGGCGTTTCGGGCACAGGCGAGAGCATGAGCAAAGGCCAGGACGGTGACACAAGTGTATTTAGGAAAATCGAAGCTGTTTGCTGTGATTTGAGAGTAGGGTGGGTGGGGGTTGGGCCTGGGTCTCTTATCTGTCCTTTCCCACCGCATTTGGGCTGGGGGGGCTAGTGGTAGCTGCGGGTTGAATATTCCTGGGGTGAGAAGGTGGAGCAGGAACCCTCCCCAAGCCTCCCGCCGGGTGCCGCCCTCACCGGGCTCTAGCAGACACAGAGCAGTCAGACCCGATCCGGAGAGACGGGCATGGACATAAGTCATCCCCACACAGTGGAGGGGCCGATACCCCCTTTACACGTCTCCGTGACTGGTGCAGAGGGGCACGTGGACCCCACTGCTCACCAGCTCTGCTCTCTCTCCTGTCCGTTGTGGGCAACTTCTAGAAGGGCTTGTCACCACTTCCTCACTCCCACTCACGGCTTGACCCCCTGCAACCTGCCCTCCACCCCTACTCCCCGAAACAGCTCCCAGCAGCCCAGACCCTCCACACACACCCTCTTTCCGGGGCTCCCAGCAGCCACCCCTCTGGGCTTTGCGTCCCCTCCCACCTCCTCCCCTCCTCCCTTCTGTTCACTGGCGATGCTCCCAGGGTCAGTCCTGGGTCCTATTCTCTCATTTGACGTCAGCCTCAGTGGCCACACATGTGCCGGGACTCCCACATTCTTAGTCCACTCCAGACGCCTGACTCCACGGCCAGCTGCCTCCTTGACGTTTCCACTGTGGATTCTCAAAGGCACCAGACATCAGCATGGCCAGGACTCACTCGTGATCCATCGTCTTCCCCAAGCCAGCCCTATGTCCACGTCCAGCTCCCTCAGTGGTCCTGCTTGTGCGAGCCGGAGAGCTGCAAGTCCTCACACCCGCGTGCCCAGTTCCCATCAGTCCAGTGCATTTCCCCTGCCATGAGTCACATCTCTCCGTCTCCATTCCCGCCCTCCTAGTGCAAGGCCGCGTCCACTGTTACCTCCGACGTAGAGGGAAGATGTACATCCCACACCCGACTTGCTCCCTCTCGTCTGTCCTCCTCCAGCAGCCAGAGTGCCTCTTCACTGTGCTAATATGACCAGGTCCCTCTGCCTCTGTCTTTCTGCCTAAAACACTGCAGTGACTCCCATAGCTCCAGGACAAAGACCCAGCACCTCGCCATGACTTATGAAGCGCGGCCACCGCCTGGCCTCACCATGGACCCTGGTCCCCCTCCGCCTGCACAGAGCACCTCCCTGGACCTCCGCAGTTCCCCAGATGGGTCATTTTCCTGCCTCTGCATCACCTCTGGACTGCTGTCCTCTGTGCCTGCAGCGCTCCCTCATACTTCACTTTGTCAATGTTCGGCCTTCAGTTCTCACCTCAAGTATCGACTCCCCTGGGACATGTCCCCGTGGACCCTCCCCGACGGCACGCATCACAGCCCTAACCCCGCAGTGACTCAGGCAGGCTCCACGGGACAGGGACGCATGTCCACTCACCTTGATTTCCTAATACTGGGATGGATGGAGAGAGTGACAAAGAGCAGAGAGGAAGGCCTCCCAGAAGGGGCCTTGTGGGGTGTCACTGGCCAGTCTATGAGGCCAAGGTGACCTTTGCCTTCTGGGAGCTGCCCATGGTCTTGCTTGCATGACCTTCTCCCCGCCGTTTCCCCAGCCACACCGGACAGCACGTCCCCTCAGGCACACCCGCCGCACAACTTTGCTCCCCTGTTCTCTCTTCTCGGAGCCGCGGCCCGGTGGAGGAAGGGGCTTTTGAGGTAAACCCAGTCTAGAGGTTTCCATGGCATTGTGGGCCCTCGGAGCTCCCTGGACGTCTGTGGAAGGTGGGGGGCGGGGGGTTGCTCCACTAATGCCAGGGATCACTTTTCTAAGTAATGATTTCTAACCCATGTGGTTCTGAAAATAGTCTCAAGGTGCTAATAACTAGAGGTCTCTTTTCAAAACCCCATGTTGGAGAAACGGGAGGCAAAAGCGTGAAAAATCTTTTTGTACAAAGATTCAGGGAGGCGTTGACACTGTGGACAGATTCATCTTCTCTGTATCTTCCAGAGGTTTTGTATCATGATGATATGACCCATAAAATGGGAAAAGAAAAAAGGAATCGTTTTAAAAACCCATTTATTTCCCCCTATCCTGGCATGGCACTTCTGATGTGATATTATGGAATCTTAATTCCTACCTGTGGTCGTTTATTTGCCAAAGTTCCTTTTAATTCCATCCCTTATTCCCTTGCAAATGGAGCATTTAAAAATCAGTGTGTCCTTTGTCCTCCGCGACCGTTCCCTCGAGATTTAACCCGGGAGACGTGTTCCGTCACCGCTTGAATATCCTTCTCAGCAACGCCTCGCACTTCATCACTCCTTGGTGGGGTCCTTTGAAATTGCTGTTTATTCTCGAGAGGAGCGCGGCGCCCAGGAATCAGAGATGGCACCCGGGAGATTGCAGGGGCCCGGCTCCCACGATGAGCTCGCTGACCAACGCCGCGTGAAAGGAAAGCGAAAAGTGCAGAATGGTCCTTGAAGTGGAAAACCATCAGAGGGAGGCGGGAGGAACATCTGGAAGGGTAGCGGCTCCCCGAACTTCCACGTTTTCTCCTAAATATCAGCCAGCTGGAGGGGAAATGAGAGGCGGGAGGGAGTCGGAGGGGAGTGCTGGGGGCGCCCTCCTGCCCCACCGTCACTACTGCTGGTTCTTTGGTGATGCCCATTTGTAGCCAGGACTCGGGAGGACACTGGAGGCCTGGGTCTGCCGGACAACAGCCTAGGACGTGGAGGACGACTGGGTGGAAGCTTGGTGGAGCCCCACACACGCCCAATGCCAAGGGTCTGGCGCCTGGCTCCTCAAATGGGATCCGGGGCCCAACAGCATCAGCCTCACCTGGGAGCTGACTCAGAATCTGTGTTCTAACAAGCTCCTCTGGTGATCTGTGGGCACCGTTGTTTGAGAAGCTTTGGGCTGGAGGACAGAGCAGGTGCAGCCCCACTCAGGGGTTGGGGGTGGATGTGGTCAGCAGAGGTCAGTGGATAAAGAGGGGCCCTACAGGCCAGTGCTGCTCAAAGTGTCATCCCGGGACCAGTGCCCACGTGCAAACATCCACAGTGACGTAAGGAGAGAAATTGAAATATGTATTTGGAAACTTTCACAGCGAGTTGGTGTTGCTGGTACACCCAAGCTTGCCTTTTGTATGTGGTTTTTATCCATTTCATTTTCTAGCAACTCATTGTTGTATTTTATTAAAAAAATTGGTTCAAGGTAGATTGGAAATTAAGGGTAAAACCTAGTCCTTTATCAGATGGTTTGAGAAGCACAGCACGTAGGCTGTTAATTCATACCAGGACATGGCTGGAGATTTAGGAAACAGAAGCCAGCCTGGGGCCAGCGAGAGAGGGGCTGGCTTTGAGGGTGGTGCAGACAGGGCCAGGTGGGTGGAGAGCATGCTGGGAGTGGGAACACTGTGCTGGGGGGCCCTGGGGCTCCTGTCACAGCAGAGCTAAGACCTAGTGGACACCAGTGCCCCTTGCTGCTGTGGCCACTTTTTTTTGGTGAGGAAGATTGGCCCTGAGCTAACATCTGTGCCCATCTTCCTCTACTTGATATGGGACGCTGCCACAGCATGGCTTGACAAGTGGTGTGTAGGTCTGTGCCCAGGATCCGAACCTGCAAACCCCAGGCTGCCGAAGCAGAGCGCACAAACTTAACCGTGACGCCACTGGGCCATCCGTGGCCACATTTGGCCCTGGAATTAGGTGGGCAGGGACTGGAGGGGTCCTCCCTAGATGCAGATGAGCATTCGTTCTGGTTGACCTTCAAACCCTCAGGTCCTCAGAGCTTCCCTGCCTCCGTCACCTGCCTGCACCCTTCCCTTCTCAAGAACAGCAAACCCAGCCTCCGCCAGGTTCCAGAAGTGAAGTGTGGGTCACGGGGGCAGTGACTGTGTGACAGTGCAGTCACACCCCACACAGCTGCTTGCACCCCTGCGGGCAGTTCTGGGACAGCCAGAGCTGGATGGTTCCCAGCCCCGCCTTCCACCAGAACTTCACAACGCGGCGTACCTGGGGTCTGCTGAGAATCCCCTGCCAGCCGGGAATCTGCAGGACACACTGGAAACATGCTGGAGTTCCGGGGACCAATAAGCGGGAGTTCAAATCCCAGCCCTGCCAGTGGCCAGCTGCAGGGTGGAGCAGGTCCGTCGGGTCACGAGAGCACAGTGTGCGAACGTCTGCCCGGCGGCTCCCCGTCAGGGACGTCACATTGGTAGTTTCAGATCAGCCGTGCTGGGAGTATTCGCCCCACGAAGTCCACAAACGCTGCAAAGCATGGCTCTTTCTCTCCACTGGAGAGCCGCTCGTTAACATTACCAGCACACCACTAAACTTTGGGCTTCAAGTTTCACATGTGAAATGGGGGTGATGGTAATGATGTCGATGGTGGTGCCTCTGTGGTTGGGATACAGGTTTGAATGTCTGTAGACAGACCCAGAATAATGAGGATTTAAACAATTTACAAATGTATTTGTTTCTCACTTAGAAGTCTGAGCAGGTACCTCTGTTACTGTCCCCTTTCCCTGGGGCTCATTCGCTCTCCAGGGACCCCCGGCATCAACTCACTCCTGCTCTGACCCTCCTTGTCCCCAATTTGGGGACGAGGACGCTGTCTCTTCTGGAAGGAGGGCTGTGCTGTGACCCCTGTGGGATCCCTCTGCCCTGAATCCAGAGATGTTTGATACTTCGAAGCCTTTTCTCTGCTTCTTCCAAAACATCCCTTTCCTGAGGCAACAGAGTGGCTCCGGTCTAAACGATGGAACGAAGGAAGGGTGTGTGTGTTTGAGGGGAGGAGCGTTGGTTAGTATGTTAAAATAATACCGTGCACGTCAGGAGCTGTGAGGTGGGGTCACAGAGCAGCAGACCGTGAAGGCCCCGTGGAGAGGAGGACGATGGCGATGCGGGCAATAACAGGATGGTGCTCCCGAACTCTGGACGACTGAGCTTTACGTTTGCTAACTCATTTAATCCCCGCCACCACCCCAAGACGGAGGCACTCGATTGTGCCCATTTGTCAGATGAGGAACTCAAGACTTGGAGATGATAGGACGTGTCCGGACTCAAACGCCTCACAGAGGAGATGCCGAGACCTGGAGGGGGAAGCGACACAGCGAGAGCGCGGAGGGCCCGAGGCGCCGGGGTCCACCTGCTGCCCCACCTTCCCCCGCAAAGCATCCCCCGTTAACCCTTCAAGACACTTACTTAGATTTGTGGGTAATTTCTCACACCACCATAAAAAAATGCCTGTCTTCAGAAAGCACAAAATAGTTCCTGCAGGAAATGACAGTTCAAATCAAAGGAAATTGTCACCTGGTGACACTTGCGGTGGTTCCCTCTCTTTCTACACAAAGCTCGGCCGCCCTGAAGACCCCGGCTGCCTCCCCAGTGGGCCGCGCTTAGCCTCAGGCTGCTGGTCCTCACTGCCTCGTCCCTCCTCCTCCCTCTCTCCCTTCCTTCCCTCCTAACGTTCCTCGGGGCACTCCGGGCCAAGTGCTGTGCTGGCCCCTGAGGCCACAAGTGGAGAATGAGATCAACTCCATCCTCTTCTCTCTGAGTGTAGAATGTCCGGGGAAGACCGATGATTAGGTGAGTTTAAACCTAGTAGTGGTGAGTCTGTTCTGAGCCCTCGCTCTGAGCTGGGTCCTGGGCGTCAGTCTTCGCAACAAACAGTGGGGCGGTGCTGGTTGTCCTTACTGGCATTCTTGCCACCACTACTGTGCCCACTGCCACAGAGAAAACTCTGGATCACAGGGATTCGGGGCGGTCAGGTGGGCTGCCCAAGGTCATGCTGCTGTTGATGGCAGGGCTGTGCTCAGCCACCATCCCCCTCTCCACAGGGCTCGGGGTCTCAGCTGCGCCCAAAGCGTCCACTTGTCCTCACAGGTTTCCTGCCAGGAAGCACTGGGGGGCGGCGGAAGGGTCATCAGCCCTTGCCATAACTGCGGGCAAGCCGCGGCCACTCACCAGACGGCTGCCAGGCTCCTGCAGATCTGTTACTTCCTTGGCGAATGTGGTGGAGAGGGCTGCGTCTGTGCAAGGAAACCAGCTCTTTCCAGAACGGCAACACAGCCCCAAGAAAGACAGGCCTCCGGGCACGGATCCTGGCTCCCTCTTTGAGAAGTGAGCGTCCCGGGCCCTTCAAGATGTGGCTCCAGCGTCACTTCCTCCTTGAAGCCTCTGCTGGTCCCCGCACAAGTGGTCCTCCACCCTGGCTGCACATCCCAGTTAGTAATTTAAACTCCCCGGGGATTTCAGGGGGCCTCCACGTGGGGAGCCGCTGGCCAGACCGGAGGTTCACACACTCTCTCCCGCAAGCCAGTTCCGGCCCAGCACGTGCTGGAAATAAACGTCTACTAAACCACGCCCGCCTGTTTGGTGTTGTCTGTGGCTGCTTGCAAACTACAAGGGCAGTTGAGTAGCTGTGACAGAGACCATGTGGGCCCCCAAGCCTCACATATTTACCATCTAGATCTTTACAGAAAAAGTTTGCCAACTGGTGGCCTGGACAGTCAGTCACCTTACTCAACCTTCTTAACATCCTTCTAGCTTAAAACTTGGCACGTTAAATTGTGATTATTTGTTTCTGCGTACAGCAGGCACGAGCTTCTCAAGGGCAGGGACCTCTCTGCGTCGTCCCTGTGGCCCCCGGGCGCAGCACAAGGCCTGGCCCGCAGGAGATGCTCACTAATTGGAGCTGTTCTTTATGTGTTAACTGCTGAACTTTGGGCTTCCCAGGGGCAGGGTTTGGGTGACAGGGAGGGGAGGGACCATGCCGGGGCTGGTTGTCTCCTTAAACATCAACTCCTGTGTTCACCGGCCCCTCCCCAGGGCTGAGGTTCCCAGCAGAGCCCAAGGAGGTGCCCAGTGTGAGGCCTGGAGGAAGAGGATCCCAGGATGAGGAGCCATGAGAACTGGGGGTCCGGGGTGGATGGTGGAATTGGCTCAAGGTTAAGGCTGTCAAATGCAGGAGGGTGTGGGAGGCCCCCCACATGGCAGGGCTGCTATCTGTTGACCCAGAGATGCTGGACGTGGGCACGTGGTGCTCCAGGAAGAGGATGGGCTTGGTTACCTGGTCCAGCCTCCCAGCCAGTGTTTGAATCCAGTTTTAGCTTCATGACTGGCCATAGTCCAGCCTTGAGCACCTCTGGGATGGGGAACTCCACCCCTTGCTTGATATACATGCAACATTACTTGAAGGAGTGAAAAAACTGGAAAACACCTAAATGTCTATCAATAGGGTATTGAATATTCATTATTATTTCACACACAACTATGAGGAAAAAAAGATGAGTGAGATTTATGTGTACTGATGTAAAAAGGTGCTGGAAATTTATAGGTAAGTGAAAAAATCAGATTACAAAAGAGTATGTTTAATTTGAGACTATTTATGTTAAAAAAAAGGAGTTAATTCTGAAAAGATAAGTACTAAACTACTAACAGGGGTGATCCCATTACATGGAGGTGTAATTGTAGGGGACTTCTGCTCTCTCTATGGGATTGGAATGTTTTTCTGGAGCAAGCCTGCGCTATCAGGAAAATAACAAAAATATTTCCACTAAAAGACAAAAAAAAAAAAAAAAAGAAAAAAGGCCATCTTCCCTTATAGCGAAGCTTCCTGCAGCATCGACTCTCTGTAGGATCTCTGCCTTCCTGTGGTGTCAACACTCAGCCCTCTGTTCTGCTGTCTGGGCCCCCAGGCCACGGAAGACATCTGTAAACAAGAATCGTGTTCAGAGTTTGTCCCCCGGGAAGCACAGGCCCAGCCCCTGGGTACAGACGGCACAAGCCACCCCCGGGTGGCGTTATTCAACGCCTGTCACTTTCTAACTCGTGTGCAAGCTTGTCTTCTTCCTAGACTGGAAGCTGTCATAAGGCAGAGACATGAAGTAAACATTTCTGTCCTGTCACAGCATCTGGTACAACTACACAGAGCAGGTTCTTGGGAGATTCCTGCTGAATGAGTGAATGAACAGTCTTAGGGGACCAAAATGATCAGTGCTTGAGTATTTCTCTCCCTTCTGATAGGACCATGTCTGGCAGTGCTTCCTCGTCATTCACCACCTTCCCTGTGTCTCCTTCCCCAGTCCCAAGCTTCTGGATGCAGCTGTGCAACTAGGATTAAGAGATGATGAGAGGAATCAGGAAACAGGGCTGGGGCATGTGCATTGGAAAGGACTGAGACTGCCTTACGTGGAAGAAAACAGGACAGCAGTCGAGAGAACATGAGGGTGGAGAGAAGGGAAGACACGGTGCTGAGAGTGCGGGGGAAGCACTGGACGTGAGACGGGAGACGAGACGTTCCAGGACAGCTGCAAGGAGAGGAATGGAGGAAAGACGTCAAGATGTAGGGCTGCAGGGAGCTGGGGGTCCTCCCATTGTCTTTAGGAGACACAGTAACGAGTGGAGTTGTTTCCACTTCAGGGGACTCATTGTGTTTCTCTAAAGCTGATGCACGTCTGGACTGGACCACGTGGAGTTCTGGAATTTATCTGGGTTAAAAATGGATGAATGTGATGTGGGAGTACGACCCCACCCACTCTGACCCAGGAATCGGTGGGATGGGGGTGAGGAGCAGGGTCAGAGAACCTGCAGCTGCCTCTGCTCTGACCTCATCAGCCTTTGCTCCGTGCTTGTCACCCCCGCCCACGCCAGGAGAGACAGCCCCCCACCAGAACTGTGGTGATCTTGAGATGCCAGAGAAGGAAGCCACACAGGAGAAATTCTCACCGTTGCTGGAGGGAAAGAGCACTGTGCGGGGAAGTCAGAGGATCAGGGCTTTGTTTATATGTAGAAATGTCTTTAGGAAGTGTTTTAATTTAGTTAAGAAAAGTGACATGGAGAATCAATGTCTGTTGCCCCCAAATCAGAAAATAGAGGTAAATTCAAAAGAAGGCTCCAGATTTAATCCCCTGTGGTCTCATTATCTGGCATTAATCACCATTCGCTTTGTGGTACATATTCTGCCAAATAAGTTTTTGTGCATATCAGTGTGTAATTTTTTAAACAAATCAAACTGTACACGTTCTTTTGTAATATACCATTTGCACATAATTGGACAACTTTTTGTGTTTGTGAAACAAACACATGGGTTTGCATCCCTGTTCCACCTCTGATTTGTTAGCTGCGTGGCACCCGATCGGTCACATCACCTCCCAATGCCTCAGTTTCTCCATCAATAAGTGGAAATAATGACACCCACCCTGTGGTAATGACCCCGTGGGGCAGTGGGGTAAAGTTGCTTTGCAAAACATTCTCCTGGGGCTCTGTCAGCTCAGCCTGCTCTTTCTTACACAGGCTTTTGGGTTCTTTTCTTTCCAGGATCGAGAAGGGGGATGGGACCGAGGAGGAGGACCTTCGCTTAGCTTGCCGCCACGAGAGATACGTCCCCAGTAAGTGACCATATCTACAGGAGCCTGTCTACAGATTCGAGGAGAAAGAATCCTGGAGATGAGCCAGGCCAACCTCTTCCTGCACGCCTGCGTTCTCCCGCAGACACACATTGCAGATGGGGAAACTGAGGCTGGTGTCTTAGCGTAGCAAGTCCCCTGCGCACAGCGGGCACAACCCTCACAGTGGGGGTTGGAATGCTAAGAAAGCAAGAGGGACACTGGAGTGCTTCCAGGCAGGCAGGCGAACCACAGCTCAAGTCCAGGCGAGGGTTAGCCATTGGCCTGAAGGAGAACAGCTTCAGGGTTGAACTAGCCAAGCCAGGGAGGTGACAGTGGACAAGGTTTGTCTGAGCTGCGGATGCTCCCGGAGGCTATGCATTGACTTCACATGCCCCGCTGTGGGGGACTCCACAGACAGAACCCAGGGCACCCATTAGGGAAACAGATGTCTAGACCAGAAGGCAAAGAGGAGGGAAAAGGAGAGAAAGGGCCTTGCTGCAGGCAGAAAAGGAAAGAGCCGATGTGAGATTCAAGTTTAAATGGCAGAATCTCAGCTGAGCCTGCTGAATGCCCCCCACGTGCTCCCTGCCCACCCCAGCCCATACTAAGGGCTTTTCATGCCTGATCTCGTATTCTTGCTAACTCCCAGCCCCCAGCTGTAGCCCTATTACTATCCGCATTTTGCAGATGAGGAAGTCAAGGCTCAGAGAGATGGAGCAAGGTCACACAGCTTAGATGGTCAGTGGCAGAGCAGTTAGAGCAGACACTGTCAGTGCCTTGCCCCCATCTCTCAGACCTTTCAGGAAGCTCCAGTGCCTTCCAACTGCCAGCATCCACACCTCTGGGCCTGGGGGCTTCCCCCACCTGCACCCACAGAAGGCGAGAAGTGCAGGGGAAGCTTCCTCGCCCTGAGGCGTGTGTTTTGCACAGGCCCCTGTGGGATTGGGTTCGCAGACCGCCCTGGGTTGGCTGCCTTCCCTTCCGGGTGCTGCTATCCCTCTCCGCCCAGTTTCCTGGACCTCCACAACCTCCCTACACTCCGATTCCTACCTCAGGGTCTGCTTCTGGGGAGCACCGGACTAAGGCAGAGGAGGTTTAAGCTCAGGTCCGCCTGACTCCAAACCCTGTGATCCTGTCACTGCGTGAGAGATGGCTGTGTGTGGAGGGAGAAGGTGGCGGTGGGCGAGGAGCCCGGGAGGAGGCCTGGTCAGAGAAGGGGAGAGGGTCTGGCCTTCAGTCGGAGCGAAGAGGCTCCCATAGGAGGCACCAGCCCAGGAAGATGGCCCAAACACTAATGACCTCCCTGAGGAATGAGGGTGACACTGAAATGGACGCTGGGCTCACACGCCGTGGTTTCATGCCAGATGTCTGTGCTAGCATGGGGGGCTTTCTGGAGGAAGGGGGTCAGGAACCAGGGTGTGGAGGTGGTGCGGATCACCCACCTCGGGGTTAACAGGGGAGCAGAAATCCACCCGAGGGCTGGGGAAGCACATGTAGGGATAAAGGCCGAGAGCCCTGGCAGGTTCCAGAGCACCACGGGCTCCCTGCCTGGGCCCGAGCCTCCACAGGCTCCCTGCAGAGTGGGCAGGAAACCCTGGAGGGAAAGAGGCCGTGGGGCTTGTCTGGGGGGCAGCTGGGGAGCTGGGCTGGCGGGGAAGGCAGTTCCCTGGGGCCTGAGGATGGAAGAAAGAGTCACGGGGGCTCTCTGTGCAGCGTTGGAGCTGAGACCTCACAGATGAGACAGAGTCAGCAAATAAACAGTCTTCCAGGCTGAGGGGGCACAAGTCCAAGTCTCTCAACACAGGAACAGCAGGACGGGGGAGGGGGGCAGCGCGGCTGGAGCAGGAGAGCAGTGGGGAGAGTGGGAGGAGATGGGCTGGAGGGCACAGAACGCAGGACCCTGGGAAGGCGTTGGCTACACAGTGGGGAGCCCAGGGGCATTTGGAGCAGGGAAGAGACCCACCCAGACTGTCAGTGTCTGTATCTATACCTAAACCTATATCTATATGTTCATCTATTTGTTTATCTGTATCTGTATCCATCCATCCATCCCCCTGCAATGTGGGCAAAGGGCCGAGGGGAGGAAGACGAGAGGCCAGCAGACCAGCTCAGGTGTGTTGCTGTCATTCCCGGGGGAACACTGTGGCCTGACCTGTGGAGATAAAGGGGGTGGATTCAAGAGCTCTTTGGAAGAATTGTCAAGAGTGTCTCAGTCTGGGTTCTCCCTGGAAGCAGATCCCGAGATAAGGATTCAACAGCAGGTCCCTTATTTGGGTGATCCCAGAAAACACCAGTGGGAGCGGGGGAGGGGAGTAAGCAGGAAAGGCACGGTATCAAGTGATAACCACCGGGCCTCGCTGGGGGGCCCGGGCAGCCAGTGCAGAGCACACACGGCTGAGTCATCCCCCAGACGTGACAGTTACTCTCCTCTCTCCTTGTCTGAGGGCTGCTGGGTCGGGTGGGGTGGAGAAAGCCTGGAGCCCTCGGAGGTCAGTGGCACGCTCCCCCATGGGGGTGCCCACAGCCTCGGCTTGTCTGATTCGAGTGAGTGAGCTGTCAGCTGCCCCCAGAGGTTTTCCACATCCTGGCTTCCCGGGGAAGAAAGAACGTCAGACCCCACAGCCCCTCTGCCAGGTGTGCCTTTCAGGTCGTCCAGCGGGCGGGGATGGCTGTCTTTCCCCGGGGGGCAGCGGAGGTGCCGGGGACTGAGTTAAGACAGTGGGGAAGAAAAAGACCCCTGTGCTGTCAGAGCCAAGGGAGGAGGCAGCCCCGCTGTGGGCTGGAAAGTCAGCATGAGGACTTCAGTCACTTTAATTAACCTAAAGTGGGCTCTTCTGAGGCCACATGAAAGTCACTTATTTGTTCATTTATTCAACAAATCTTTACTAACGATGCTTCTCTAGGCTGGGCCCCATGCTGGGTCCGGGACATGGAGATGAATAAGGCGTGTTCCCGGGCTGGGGGGCTCCCGAGCCATTGCTGCGTTGTGTGGCCAGAGCTATACAGGGGTCAGTGCGGGCACTGTCACGGCAGAGGCACAGCGCTTCCCCCAGCTTGGGGGGCGGTGCAGGAGAGGGAGAGCGGGAGGGGGACTTAGCCAGGGGTGAACCAACTGGTGGAATCCTACAGCTGTGGTGATGGCACCTGGACTTGGTTATGAAAGTGGCCAACAAGAACAACTCAGTCTTCTTGAAAATACCTCACCCTTGTGTGTGTTCTGAGGCTTTTACTTTGATCACTCATTTACTCCTAAATACAGCCCCATTTTACAGACGGGGAAAACGAGGCCCAGGGAGGTTACGGCTGTGCTAGGAAGTAGCAGAGCTGGGATTTGCACCCTTCCCGTCTGGCTTCAGAGCCCAAACCGTGGGCCACCAGGGTGAGATGCCGTGTGTGATTCCGGGGCTGGGCACACCCCATCTGCCAGACCCTGGGCAGGGTACCAGGATGCAGGGCCCGGCCACACAAGGACTCGGTCCCCACAGAACCCGTGGGCTACTAAAACAGCCTGATCAGACCGTCTAGGGAAATGACGCCATCTCCAGAATGCAGCCTCTTAGCTGCTAGTGGGTTTTTGGCCAAGAAAATATTTTGGAAATGCCTGGACGAGTTGTGCAATGTTTCTGCACCGAGCAGCTGCTCAGATCTTGTGGTGGGCTGCCTCGCGGGCAGGAGGAATGGGGGAGGAGGAATGTCAGGGAGCCCGCATTATTAAATGCTTACATCCGATGGCTGCCCAGCCCTGGGAAGGATAGATGATTGTTCTCGTGTGTAGACGGAGAAACTAAGGAGCTGAAAGGCAAACTGACTTTGCTGAGATCTCTGGTCCCCTGGTGGGTACAACCCAGCTTGTTGTGTAGAACTGTCCCCTTACCCTGGGAAGGAGGCCGGTCCTGCTTCGGCCCCCAACCTTTGACCTTGTCTCCTTCTCTCCCCTCCCCCAATCTGCTCCGGCCACCCTGGCCTGTCTCCTTCTTGAACATGCAAACCCTTCCCCTTCACAGGGTCCTTGCACTTGCTGTTCTCTCTGCCTGGAATGCTCTCCCTCTGAATCTCTGCATGGCTGGCGTTGTCTCACCTTTAAGTCTCAGTGGGAAGGCCACTTCCCTGGTCATCCTCGTACCCCCATGCTTTCTTTCTTCATAGCTTCTGTCTCTCTCTGAAGTTATCTTTTATTTTTGGGTCCTTGGTTTTGTTTCGTCGCCTCTCTCCCCTGGGCTCCATGAGAGCAGGCGCCTGTCTTGTTTGTCCACATCTGAATCCCGAGAGCCTAGGACAGTGACACATGGTCGGGGCTTGATTACCGGCTCTGAGTCTCCGAGTTTCTCCCTCTCTTTCCCACCTGAGCGGCCGCTTGTACACAAGCAGTTACGTGAAGTTTTGGTTACCCTAACTGCTCCAAAAGTTGCTATTTTTTTCTTGGGCTCCTGTGATAGGGGTTCTGCCACAATTCTTTTTCCTGAGGAAAGAGTTTGCTTTTGAAACCTGCCTTTGGGGCTTTGCAGTGCCACCAGCGAGCTCGGGAGCACATGAGATGTGACAATTGATGGCGGCGATACAGCCGTATGGTCCAGATGTCTGCATCTTCCTTTCAGGGGTCACCGGGGCTCGCAGCTGATTGCAGCTGTCAAGTGCAATGCCCGAGACAGGCTTTGGATTTTGCCAGGTGTGTCTGTAAGGCTGGGCTGGGCGAGAAGCTGTCACTCGCCGGGTACAGAAGTGGCTTCTGGGAGCTCCGTCTAGACGGGTCTCTGCTGCTGCTGCCCTCGAAATAGCAGAGGGAATTTCAAGGAAGACTTTTCTGGGCCCAGAGCAACTTGGCATTTTTATTAGATAAAAGTCAAATCCAATCCAGTACTGCTTGAGTCTGCTTCCTTTATTAAAATGGAAACAGACAATATTTCTGAAATAAATATCAGTGCCAACTTGCTGGGCGCACAGACGGGCGTGCGCTTGGAGACATGCGAGACCCTGGCCCTGGGCGGGGGGAGAGACCCAAGCTAACGTTAGCATCGGATCCCCTGGAGGGCTCCTTAAAACGCGGATTGCAGGGCCCCACCCCTGAGGGTCTGGCGCAGGAGGTCGGGGAGGGTCCTGGGAGCCTGCATTTCTAACAAGTTCCTGCGGTGTTGCTTCTGCGGCTCTACAGACCAGATTCTGAGCTGTACTCGCCCTGGGCCCCGTCCCTCTGAAGCTGCCGCCAGGAGCAGCTCTGCATTTTGTCACTTGCTTGGGCTGTTGAGCAGCTTCTGGATGGCCAGTTCCCCTCCCGTCCACCCTCCTGAGACACAAACTTGATCTTGTCTCCCCCACCCCTTCCCCACTCCAGGACCCCCCGTGAGGCATCCCGGTGGGGTCAGGGGCTGCGCCAGCCCCTCGCACGTTCCCACAGAGGTCCTTTCGGTCACTCATTGCTCTCGGAATCCTTTGCTAACTCTCTCCCCACCAGAATGGAAAGGTCACGGGGACAGGGACATGTCGCCACGGTCACGTGGCAGCCCCCATGCCTAGCTCTAGTCGGGCATCAGCCCATTTCTGGTGAATGTCCTCACACGGTAGTCACTCAGAGGGTGTTTCCATCTTACATGTGAAGACGCTTGGGTTCCGAGAAGCAAGGTCATTTGTCCTGGGTCACAAGCCTGTGTGGCTCCAAGCTAAAGCTGTGCCGTTCTTCTTCTTCCCTCCCGTTTTTGCCCAAAGCAGTTCTCCTCCAGTCATGCCTGATCCTAAGAGACACTTGGGAGCAGTTTTTTGACTTTTGTTTTTTTGTGTGTGTGTGAGGAAGATTAGCCCTGAGCTAACATCTGTTGCCAATCCTCCTCTTTTTGCTGAGGAAGACTGGCCCTGGGCTAACATCGTGCCCATCTTCCTCTACTTTATATGGGACGCCGCCACAGCATGGCTGACAAGCAGTGCGTCGATGGGGGCCCGGGATCCGAACCCGCGAACCCCGGGCTGCCAAAGCGCGAACTAAACCGCTGTGCCACCGGGCCGGCCCCTTGGGGGGCAGTTGTTTAAAGTCCAGTTTTCCCTGGAGATTCTAATCGCTTGGTTTGGGGCAGGGCCCAGGAGTCTGCATCAGGTGCGTCTGATGACAAGGCAGAAATCCCAGGTACAGGGTAAACCCTGTACCCCCGAGGGGCCAGCGAGGCTTTTTGCACCCAGCACCCGGCAACTTTTGCAACCACGACCCTCCCCTCCTCACTCCTCCAGCCCCGCGTGTCCTGCTTTCCAGCCACACAGACTTTTCTTGCCTTTCCCCGGCCACCAGCATTGCCGGGTTTTTCACACCTCCTGAAAAACCTCATTTTCCTGCCAAGAACCTATTTCACACCCTGTTCCTTCTGCCTGAAATGACCTGCTTCCTTCCTCCATTTGGCAAAAAACAAACCCTACCAGTGGAATTGTGAGCTTCACAGCGCTTTCAAGGTCTAGCTCAAGTGTCTGGGAATGGCAACCAGCCCCCCCATCCCCTAGCAGAGGTGGTCACGTTCATCTCTGCATTTCCCTGCCCTGGTGCTCGCGTCTTTGAGGCAGAATTTTATGGTGGCTACGAGTCCAGCCTTTGTAGTGAGGCTGCCTGGGTTCAAATCCAGCAGTGAGACCTTGGACAAATGACTTAACCTATCTAGCCTCAGTTTTCTCACCTGTAAAATGGGCGCAGTGACGGCACCGAACTCTTATTTCTGAGGATGAGATAAGCCGATGAACATGAGGCCCAGTGAGTGGCTCCCGGCAGACGGTAAGAGCTGTCAGTGTGCTTGTTCCTGCATCCCTTCCTGTGTGTGTCTGTCTCCCGCACCAGACTGTGAGCACCCAGAGGGCCTGTCCGCATGTCACTCTTGTCTGTAGACCCAGCACCCAGCATGGAGGCTGACACACAGGTGCTCAACAAACGTGTCATAAGAGAAGGAAGGAATCAATGGCTCTGGGGAGAGGTGGCTGGCTAAGTGGGCTCAGCCTGATCCCAAGTGTGGAAAAGAGACGCAGACAATGTTATGACCCAGAAACATGGGGTCCCAGAAGATAGACTCCAGTGAAGAGAAGGATGGGGCCCCCATTCGACCTCTAAGACAACCTGCCCCCAAGGTAGACCAGAACCCCAACCTTCCCCTCCACGTGGATCCCATACAGACCTGTTCTTCTTCCCGAATCCTCCATTGTGTATTCATTCAACAGATCTATACTATCAACACTGTGCCTGGAATTGTGCTAGGTACTGGGGACACAGCAATGAATAAAAGCAGAGCTAGTCTGTGTCCTCATGTCACATACAGCCTAGTAGGGGAAACTGGGAGGAAACCATTAAACAGATGTTACCAAATATGATGGAGTCTCTGAAGCCCCTTAGGGTGCAGATTTACAGAGCAAGGTCGGCCTGGAGAGGTAGTCAGGGTGCCCTCACCGAGGCTGTGACATTTTAGGCAATAGAAGAGGGATGATGGTGTCACTAGCTGAAGGGTCTCCAAAGCCAGACACCTCGGCGCCAGCCTTGATTCATTTCTCCATGACTCCCCACATCCCACCTCTTTCTCGAGGTAAGAGTTCGAGGTTAGGCAGCCAGACAGGTGGCTCTGGATGGGTCTGGGACTCCTAGAGAGAGGCCTTCAGCACCTCGGAGAGCGGGAGGGCGAGTGGCCTGAAGGTGCTCCTCGTAAAGGGATCCGGCTCTTCCCGTGCCAGGCTGGCTTTATGGGGTCAGAAGCACCAATACTAACCACCTGCCCATCCCCGGGGCCTGCCCACCCTCACTAATTCCTCTACCAGCTTCAGAGCACCTTGGACAAGTCACTTCCCCTGTACGTGCTCCCATTCCCCCATCTGCGCACTTGTGGTGGCATTGGGGTTCTCTGTCTCAAAGGGCCCTTCCAACTCAGTGCCAATTCAGCAGAGCTAAGAGCTGATCCCCCGGGACCTTGGTGCCCTGGAGAGAGGTTAAGAGTGATTTCCCACGGAAGGATTGAGCAGTAACGACTGGAAGAGACTGGATGTTAAATATGTTCATGTTTTGCTATTTGGAATAAAAAGGGAAGAGAAATCACATCTTCTGAGAACATCCCATGGGCTGAATACTCTGCTGAGCCCGGGAGGTTCCAGGGGAATTTAAACACAGTACTTGCTACCAGCCTTCGGAGGGGGACCCCGGGCAAATCTCTTCCCGCCGATGGGCCTCAGCTTCCCCATCTGTGAAAAGAGGTGGTTGGACTGCCCCCCACACACTGGTATTTTGTTATTTTCACATCTATCTGAGGTTGGATAATGAAGGACTTGTAGCAGAAGGCCTGCCGGGCCTGCTGACTCCTTTGTAACTCACATCCTTTTGCAGGCTCTGAGGTGAGGTTACTTGTCAGAAGTCACACAGCTTAAAAAAAGTTCACGTGGCTTGTCAGCGGTAGAGTGTGGACTTGAATCTTTGACTGTCGGACTCCGAGTACAGTTTTTCCCCCTGAGTCTGTGCCCAAAGGAGGAGAGGCTGAGCAAAGAGCCTCCTGTAATGTCCAGCACCTCGGAATAGGGAGGGAGGGCGGGGCTCATCCCTCAGGCTCAGGAATCACTCCATCTCCTCCTGCACAGTTTCTTCGTTTGTTATAAAAAGTCAGCTCAGGGTCTGCTCTGTGCCCGGGCCAGGTGCTGGGGCCAAGGGCTCCAGGATGAAGCAGACCCAGTACCCGCCTGCACTGAGTCCCCTGGTTAGTTGGGGAGACCCAACAACACAAAGTTGTCTCGACCAGCGCAGGGCGAGAGGGGTGTGCAGCATGGTGTGGGGGCACAGAGCAGGGGGCCTGTGAGGTCACAGAGTGCTTCCCAGAGGACGAGACACTTGAAAGAGGAGTGGGGCACTCAACAGCCAGAGAACAGCAGGGAAGGGCACCTGGCCGAGGGACCAGAATGTGCAAAGCCACAGAACAGAGTCGTGGAACAAAGCTGCAGGCCTGGAAACAGTCGGAGGTCAGAAAGGGCCTCCCGTGGGCTGAGAACAGCCTGACAGACGCTACTTGGCCCACAGGTGATGTAAAATGTTTTAAAAGCCTTAGTTGTCATCATTTAAAAACCAGGAGATTTTATTTCGAAATCCTGATTTTCAGTTTCTGTTAACTTTTTGGAAGATCTGAGCTCCCATTCCCCATGGCAACAACTGGCCAGAGCTGAGGAAGGGCTGCTTCTGGCCACTTCACCCATCTATGTGATTTGCTTGGGCAGTAGGCTTATTGAGGTGGGATTCCCCAATGTACAGCAGACGGCTTTTTTTTCTTGCTGGTGATGGCCCAAAAGTAAAGGGACTGAGTGGAAGGAAGTGAGTGGGGTAGTCGTGGTGGGCTGGGAGTGGGTGCTCCTCAGGCGTGGGGAGGACAGAGCCCCCCCCTCCTCACTTAAACGGCTTTGGGCTCCTCCCGGGGAGCTGGAGAGGGGAGGAGGGCCTGGTGCTCAGTGACTTGACCTCCAGACCCAGCGGAACAGGAGCTGATTTTAACTCAGGGAAGGGAGGGATGGTGGCCTCTCTGTTCCAATAATCTCTCTAAGGTTCTGCCTGTTGGCAACAGCAAGAGCACCTACAATCACTTCTAAATACTCACGTGGAAAAACAATCAAACCTTTCTGTGCACCAAATATTTATTCTAGATTAAAAAAAAAAATTCAAACACCTATGTCTTGGCAGCAAGCACTTCCAAAGAATGCCACTGTTTCTGTGACTGGGGCCAAAAAAATGTTTTTCCTGAGGCCAAACGATTCCAGGACGTTTGCCAAATGTTTCCCACTTTTTAAAGTATAGTAAAATTAGCAAAGCAACAACATTAAAGAATATTACAAGCAGAAAAAAAGCCAAATCAAAAAAAATAATAATATGCACACAGCTCCCTCCCCACTCCCAGCCCCGCAGTTGGCTCAACCGTCTTTATCTTTGCCTGTTGTCTCCCAGCCTTTGTTATTAGGAAGAATCTCCCAACAGTCAGAGCCGCTTTGGGGGTGAAGTAGTGAGCTGCCTGTCCTTGGAGGTGTGCAAGCAGGAGAGGAGCTTGGCTTCAGCAGGAATTCCCATCTCAAGGGGCTTGCTATAGAGAGCCTGTCTGACCCTAAAGGATGAAAAGAATGTCTGAGCATCCATTAGAGCTCCGAGTAGGAAAACAAAGCACCATGGAACAAATTTCTTTTAATGCGGAAGTTTGGCATCTGGAAGAAATTGATTCAATCCAGCTCCACTGTAGCTGTGAATCCTGAGGTGGCCACTTATCCCTGCTGAGTCTCAGTTCCCTCATCTGTAAAGTGGGTGGCAGCGACCTCATGGGCTTGTGGGACTAAAATCTAGTAGGGTGTGTAGACTGTTGGTTTTCTTCCTCACCCTCCAGCCCACCAGCCCACCCACCACGCCAGGCCCTGCTCCCTCTGTTTTCCTCTCTCCGGTTCCACCTCCATCGACCCACGGTGGAGCATCCTCCATGAGTTGAGCCATTGTTTCCCCGGGCTCACGGTCTAATGGGGGCAAAGCTGGGGCGTGCCACTCAGGGTGGCTGCTCCAAGATGAGGGAGACCCCCGAGGGCTGCGGAGAGGCTGTGAGGGGGCTTCCTGCAGGAGGGGAGACTTGAGCTGGGCCTGGAGGGTTCGAGTCCCAGTAGGTACAAGGACATTTTAGGCAGGTCACTGGGTGGAGATGGAAACGCTCTGGTGTGTTAGAAAGATGTTAAGGAGGCACTTGCTCAAAGGCAGGGAGTGAGCGCCCGAGAATCGAGGAAAACACACATGACCATGCTGGATCAGGACCAGCCTCCCAGCCCTTCCACTCGCCCAGGCCATCGAGAGCGGCGGGCGGTAGTGGGGAGGGCGCTCAGTCTCTGCCCGCTGCCTTGGCCCATGGAGCTGCTCACATTTTGGGACACAGCCATGCACTCGCCCACTGTCCCTGGGGTCAAGGAAGACCTGGGGCTAGGAGTCGCCCACGCTTGTTCTAACCCTCCCACTGCTCTCTGAGCCGGGGAGGCGCGTGGCAGAGCTCAGGGAAGCCTGATAGGGCGGTGGATGGCCTGATGTGGGGTGGTGAACATGTGGGCAGTGGGTGTGCAGGGCCGGGGGGTGCAGTGGGGATTGTTGGAAGGTAGTTAGGGGGCAGGAGGATGGAGGGCTGGTGGGTGGGCGCCGGGGGGTTGGAGACGGGGAGTGAGTGGATGTGTCAGCAGCCTGGGGAGCAGACGAGTAGGCAGGTGAGTTGGAGGGTGGATGGCTGGGTGGATACGTGCATGTTGGGGGTTATAGGCAGATGTGTACAGGTGTGTATGTGGGGACTGGCCGGTGGGTGCGTTGAGGAGGTAGGAGGATGGATGGTGCAATGATGAGTGTGCTGGCATGTGGACTGGTAGCAGGTGCATGAGGGGGTTTAAGGGCTGTGGTGGGTTGTGGGCTGTGCGTGGGAAGAGTGTATGAGTGGAGCGGCGGGTGTGTTGGTGGGTTGGTGGGTGATGGGTGGGTGATAGGGGCATGGGATGGGGCGGAGAGCTGTGTGCGCAGGTGGGCGGATGGTGAGCGGGACAGCGGGTAGAGAGCTGCTGTGGGTTGGTAGGTGGGTGGGTAGGAGTGTTAGAGGGTAGGTGGAAGGCCTGGCAAGTGGGGATGGGCAGTGCATGTGTGGAGAGGTGGACGGTGAGCTGGTAGGGTGGTGGGCAGATGGGGTGGGGGTGGAGGAAGGCCACTGTCAGCACTGACTGCCTTGTCTCTTGGCAGGACACCAGCCACACATGGGAGATTCCTGGCCCCGGAGCTCTGCACAGGAGGCGCCAGAGCTGAACCGCCAGTGCTGGGTCCTGGGCCACTGGGTGTGACAGAGACCCTGCCTGGCCCCCAGACCTCAGGCCGTTGTTGGCACCAGGCCCCTGCCACAAGACCACTGGTCCGGCACCCCCGGAAACCTGGACGTGTGCTGTGGACTTAGCCAGCCTGCGTGGAAGACACCAGGCCTGCCCTGCCCAGTGCTGCCTGGATCTCAGGGCCCTGGAAATGGGGCCGGGACAGCCGGAGGGAATGCACAGGGCTGCACAGAGCGACTTTGGGACAGCCACTCCTAACCCTTGCCACCGTGATCACATGCAGAGCCCTGCTGGGGGCAGCTGGATGCCAGGAAAGACAAGGACCTCAGTCACTGAAAGCCTGGGGACCCAGGGCCAGCCAGGAGGTTCGGCAGGTGGCCCGTGGTGCAGAGCCCTGTGGGGGGGCGGGGGCTTCCTGAAGGAGGGGCAGGGGTGCTGGCACCACAGGGGTCCCACAGCAGGCACACAGCAGGGACTCAATAAATGCTTGTGGAACCTGTTTTCTTGCTGTGTGTGGAGGCCAGTTGCTCTCTGGGCTGTGGCTGTCCCCTTGTGGCACCACCTGATCTGGTCCTCAAGGAGCCTGAAGGTGAGACAGTCTGAGTGTGCTGGGTCCGTCAGGCCAGACAGGGAAGTGAGCAGGGGAGGGGGCCTGGAGCCGAGGCTGGGCCTGGGGCATGGGGTCAGGATGGTTCCAGAGGGTGGCCAGGGTGGGGCCAGGCAGGTGGGCCATGTGAGGTGGGCAAGAAACAAGCCCTCAAATCCAGGCCCTAAGCCACCCTGACTCCCATGGGGTCCCTTAGCCTGTGTCTAGAGCCACCTTTACATCAAATCCTAGGTCTCGGATTCCTAGTATATGGACGAGGGAACTTAGGGTCACAGAGGTGATGTGACTTGCCCGAGATCGCAGACCAGCAAATGGCAGAGTTGGGGTGTGAACCAGGACTCCTGACTCTAAGACGCCTCATCCCTTCCCAGAAGGATTTCTAGAGCTTTTCCCCAAGTAGGGAATGTTCTTCACTCTTCCATAAATCCATCATCCATCCATCATCCATCCTTCATCATCCATCCATCCATCATCCATCTATCATCCATCCAACCATCCATCCATCCATCCATCCAGCATCCTTTCATGCATCACCCATCCTCATTATCAACCACACATCTGTGTTTCCATCTCTCCAATAATATAATTCATTGTGCCCCTACTATGTGCCAAGCACTGTGGCAGGCACTTGAGATAGGATATTGAACCCTCCAGAGAGGGCGCCTGTCCTCACAGAGCTCACAGATGGGCAGGACAGATAACTGGACAGACAGTTACAGTACAGTGTTTATACAAATGTAGCGCGGTGCATGGTAGAGGGTGTGAAGTGCTGTGGTGCCCGGTGCCGGGGCCAGGCAGCCTGGGTTCAGATTCCAGCTCCTCCACTTGAGACCTTGGGCAAGTTACCTAACCTCTCTGTGCCTCGTCCCCATGGGCACATGGGGATAATCATCACTCCTACCTCTTACAGCTAGCCTGAGGGTTAAATGAGCGAATGTACGTGAAACACTTAGAGCAGAGTCTGGCACATAGTAAATGGTTGTTGGTGTTTGCTCTTCCTCGATGAGGGGAAGCTGGGGGCTGTGGGAGCCCAAAGGCCTGCCAGGTGGGGGTAGTGGTGGTCAGGGAAGGCTCCTTTGGGAAAATGACATTTAAGCCAAGACATGAAGGTCATCTAGATGTCAGGCAGGCAAGCGTGTAGAGGGGGAAGAAGATTGGGGACATTCTAAGAACTGTGAAATAGTCCAGATAGCAGGAGTGGAGAGAAGGGAGGGCAGCAGGCGGTGGTGGGAAACCAGGCTGTGGAGGTCGGTGGAGCCAGGCCAGAGGGACTCGAAGCCTCCTTAGGACTTTGTCCCTGGGGCCATTGGAAGAGGGGAAGCCCCCAGCTGTGCATTCCAGGCAGGTCACTGCAGCTGTGGGCAGAGAAGAAAGCGGGCGGCCTGGCTCCCTTCCACACCTTTACCCCACTCAACAGGAGAGAAGAGGTGGTCTGGGTCAGCAAAGGGGCCCTGGGGCAGGACAATGAGAGCAGACTTGGGAGCTGGTTAGGAGGGAAAGTCAGCGGGCGTGGGGTGGACGGCTGTGGGGAGAGGGGAGTCAGCTGTGACCCTCAGGCTGTGGGCTTGGGTGGGGGCAGCGTCTGGTGTCTTGAGTCTCAGGTGCCCAGGTGCACACCTGGGCGGAGGTGCGTGCTCCTTCATTCATTCATGCATCGATCACACAGTGAGTGATTCATTAATCCATTTTCCACTCATTCAGTAAATATTGTGACCTACGTGTGGGGCAGGAGAAGGGTCTGGGAGAGAGACTGGGGCCCAGTTACAAAGGCCTTGAATGTCGGGACGAGGAGTTTGGGCTTTGAACTTTGGGCAGGAAGAAACCAACACAGATGTGGGGCCAGGCAGGGACGTGTCCAGCAGGAATCCAGCCTGGGGCACCAAGCGTCTCTTTATTCTCACCCGGGTCCTTCTGAAGTTGGCAGGTGGACCACGGAGGTCCGGGAGATGATTTTAGTTGACACACGGGCAAAATTTTAATCTATTTTAATAGTTGTGTTTATGTAAATGTGTATTAGGAAAAAAATGTATAACGGGCACATGAGTGCTGTGATTTCACGGACATTATTGCTTAGGATGAAACCAAAGTAGGCATTTAAGTAGAAAGAAAGATTTGGCTTAAAGAAAAATATTAAATAAATAATTGTGCAAATGGTATGGTATGGTATGTGGACGTCTCAAGCAAGGGCCATTCTTGCCCCCTGCACAGGCCCAGGAGGGAAGGGAGGGAGGTAAGAGGCCTCCTGTTCCCTCTTGGGCACCTCCCAGGCAGGGGCTGAGAACTAGCTGTCTTTCAGTCTCATGGAGCCCGCAGCAAGAAGGCGCTGGTCAGATAAAAGGAAGCACTTCCACGCAGGCCGGGTGAGTGATCCCAATGGGTCACTACTATGAGTTACTGGGAGGGTTGTCTTCATGCAGGGAGCAAACACCACTGTCTGCCCAAGTCTAGGAGGAGGGAGGTTTGCTCTCCTGGTTTGCAGGCAGAGGTGCCTGGTCGAGCACAGAGAGGCCTAGATGGGGAAGCAAAGGTCCCTCTTCCTGCCCCTGCAGACAGCTTTCCCAGTGCCACCCCCTGCACTGAGTGGACATGTTCTGACCACTGACGGAATGGCTGTTGGTTTTGGGTGCGGGCCTTTCAGTCTTGGCCCCCCACAGGCTGGCCTGACCCACAGCCCAGAGAGTTCCACGCAGCCTCGTTCTGCCCTGGGCACCCACGCCCAGCGTCCCTGTATCCACACGCCAACCTGGACAGTGCACAGCTGAGTTAGCGCTTTGCATGTGCACGTGCGCTGACCGTGTGCGCTCGGCACTCAGCCACGCCTGCGTGTTCCCGCTGGCCCTGCACACACTCATGTGTGCACGTGCTGGCCTGGACACACACCAGCCCTACACCCGTGTCTGCACGTCTTCACGCCCTGACCCGGGGCTCTGCCCTCTTGTTTGCCCAGGTCCCCCTGCTCCTCAGGTGCAGAGGCCCTCGGGGCCATGGTGTTCCCAGGCCTCAGGAAGTCACGGGGCTGACTTCTCCTTGGCTGGTGGCCGTGAGGAGCGTCGTCCCCGCTCCCCCCCCCCCCCGCCACACGCTTGTCTCCCACGGGTAATGGAAACGTCACCTTGATTCATGGTGTTCGTCCAGGCGGCCAGGCCTGAGGACGATGTAAGCTCATCCCCGCCAAGAGCTGCGGCTGCCAGGGGCCTGACCCCTTGCTTGGGAGGAAGTGGGGACGGAGGCCCACTCCCTGGGGCTGCGGAGTTGGTTCAAATCCTGAGACCGCCACGGACCTGCGCCAGGCTGCACGCATCTAAGAACGATTTGCTGTGGGCTTCTGTGTGCCCGGCTCTGAGCCACGCCCCGGGACTGCCACAGTGGCTCAGAGACACGGGCTTCACCCTCAGGCAGTGTGTATTCCACGGAGGAGACAGATGGTTCAAATAATCCTAACAATAAAAGAATCGCCTCAGACTGTGAGAAGTGCTAGGTAGGCAAGCCTAGGAAAGACCTGAAATACCCTGGAGGGATGAGGGCCATTGCAGCAGGGACTGAAGGATGAGGACGGAGGTGGCGAGGTAGTGTGGGCAGAAGCCACAGCATGTGCAAAGGCCCTGGGGTTGAGAGGAACACCATGTGCACAGCCCTATGACAGGACAGAGTGCTTGGAGCTTGGGACGAGGGCACGAGGTCTGCTGCTGAGCAGTCGACGGGGGTCAGAGTGTGTGGGGTCTTCTGAGTTACAACAAGGAGTGAGGGCTTCCCTTTGAAGGCCACAGGGAGCCGTTGACAGGAGGGTTTTAAGAGGCAGACACGATCAGCTCTGCAGTGGTGAAGATCATCCTGGTTGTGTGTGGGGAAGGCCTGGGAGATGGGGTACAGGGCAGAGGCAGGGAGACCAGAGAGGGGGCTGCAGCAGGTCCTGGGGAGAGATGGTGCAGGCTTGGGCTGTGGTGACACCGGGGATGGAGAGAAGCAGTGCCAGTGTCGCTTGTCAAGGGGGGAGGGAGGGAGGGGTTCCCGCACTGGGCTGGCCTTTCCCTGAGGCTCCTCTTTGGGCTTTGGTGCTGGGCGGGCAGGGACACTGTGGGCCACACGGGGCCTTGGTGGAAATCAGGGAAAGGTGTCCTCTGAGTGAATGACGCAGAAAAGCTCCTGTCCCCAAACCTGGAGAGACGCAGCCCCGGAGCACACAGCTGGGGGGCTGGAGTTCAGCCCCACCCCGCCCATCACCCAGGGGCTGTGGGGCAGTGACAGATGGACCACCGTGCCAGTGGACAGCCCTGCCATGGGACTGAGGACAGACACAGCCCAGCGGGGACCATGAGTCATGAGGAAAGACCAATCTCCTCCACATGGGGATTTACTGCATGCACAGACAGGAAGTCACAGTGTGGGACCTCTGCCCCTCCCCAGCACGGCCCAGCTCACGCCACCCGGTGATTGCTTCTGGGCCACATTTCATTCTGGACGGATCCGTCTGAACCTCTGCCTTTGGGAGGCCGGTGGCTGGGCTGATGGTCAGGGGCTTGGCCGGGGAGGGGCAGCAGGCAGGACTGGCTAGGATGGGGGCCCTGGGATTCTGGGGGAGCGCGAAGGGGCCTCTGCATGGGAGAAGCTCCATGGTAGGAGTCCAAGGTGGCCAGTCCTCGGACCCTCCGGGCCCTCCCTGGGAACTTCCAGGGTGAGCGTGTATGGGCAGGGGTGGGGGTGCGGGCGGGGTGGGTGAGGGAGAGGAGGCAGGGGAGGGGTGAATCAGCAGAGCAGGGGCAAGAGTTGGCCGAGGAGGAGACGTCAGCCTCTGCTCAGCTGCTCAGGGGTCTGCTGCTCTAAGACCCGTGCCCTCTCGGACCCACCAGCTGGGGGTGGGAGGGCATCCCGGAAGTTCCGGAGGCCGGGGGGAAGGTGGTGCCGTGGGCCTCCATCCCAGAGTGGCTCCAGGCAGCGGGCCCTTCCACACCCTGCAGCCTGGGGAGGAAGCCGAGGGAGCACCGCTGGGAGTGGTGGAGCCTGGACTTGAACCCGGCTGGCCGGCCCCAGGGCCATCGCTCCTCATCAGCCACGTGCTGGGGAAAGGGTCCCCGCAGTGCCTGGGCTCAGTGCCTAGGACACGACCTTCAGTGACGAAACCCACAGAGCCTCCAGTGCAGGGCAAGGGCTGAGTATGTATTGGGGTTAGTATTTCTGTGGCTTTGATCACAAAATATGACTGACGTAGGCTGCCCCTTCCCCGGGCTGTGAGTGGAGCAGTTCCCAGAGGCTGGGGGCCTGGAGATGGTGTCACAAATGCCACACATCACGCAGAGGTCCAGTGACATGCCTGCACAGCCAGACGGACAGCCCCGTGGGCACCCGGGACACATGGCCCATCGGACAGAGGCCCCACGTGCCTCCCCACGCTCCAGCCCGGCCTGTTACCTGAGTGGACGCCAGAGGTCTGAGTCCCAGGCCCCAGGAGAGTCCTCTGCACGCCCAGGTGGGGGGCCTGATTCCCGGGGGGCCCAGCCCCACCCTGCTGGTCCCACAGCACTGTCACCCCATCCCCTCCTGCTCCTCCACTCCCATTGCTTGCCTCTGTCTCAGGGGTGTAACCTCAGATGCCTGTGGGACTGTGACAGTAACGCAAGTGTGACATGCAGGGGCTGTGGGGACCGGGATCTGAGGGGCACCTGCCCAGGCTCCGGGGCCTTCGAGCAACGTGGGACCAGAGCTGCCAGATCTTCCAATTTTTCCTGACAAGCAGGGAGTTGCCCAGACCAGCACAGCCAGCCAAACCTGAGTGGGCCGAGCTACCAGATTGTGACCTGCTGTGTCACTCAGGCCAGGTGAGGCCTGGAGCCTCAGAGGGACGGTCCTGGCCCCAGGTGGGGTAGGAGCGGAGGCCTGGGGAGGGACCCAGGGCATCTTGGCAAATGTGCCTGGGTGTGGGGCAGCCGCTACCTGTCTGCCTGCAGAACTGGCCTTGACAGGAGCTGGGGACCTCTGGGTCCCTCAGAGGTTGTCGTCTAGTGCTGATGTGTCTGCACCCAAACCACCCACCCTGAACCAACAGAGGCAGGTCTTCCCCTGCTGGACAGAGGGGCAGGTCCCCAAGGAGACAGAGGCCTGAGGGGAGACTCCTCTGGGAGCCCGCACCTGCTCTTCCTTAACCCTCTTGTCCGCTGTGGCCAAGATTCATTCCTAGTCACCCATGCCAGGGCGCCATCAAGCCCCCGGGCCCTGACAGCTGCAGCTTTGGGCTAACTTACACCCCAGTGCTTATGGGTCGGGGGGGGGGATGCAGGGATGGGAAGCGGCGTGTGGAGGGAGAGGAAGGCCGCTGTTGTCCCACCAAGGCTGAGGGTGGGGACTGTCACCTCCAGCATACAAAGTTCACCCAACTGACCCCTGCCTTTCTGCCCATGGGGGCCGAGGGTCCAGGAATGATCCCCTCCCTCTTTCTTCCTCCCAGGAGAGGCAAGGAGGGCTGGGAGGAAGAAGCCCTGGGGTTGGGGACTGCAGCCTTGAGGGGGCAGGAAGGGAGGGGGCTGGCGTCATGCTGAGGCAGGTGGCAGCTGGGGTGGAGGGTGGGCTCGCAGGACTTGTGGCTGGCCGGAGGCTGCCTGCAGATAGGCTTGATTTGGCTCATTCGGTGTTTGCTTTTTTAAGTTGAGCCAACATTTAAAAGTTAGATTTCATATTAAAAATAAATAAAACACCTGGATTTCTGGCTTCTCTTGAAAACCATGGACGTTGCTGGACCGTTGGCGCTGAGCTGTGGCTGCCACCTAGAAGGGCCCGTGCTCCCTGGTGACCATGTCCTTGCAGGCCAGCTTGCTCCCTGATGTCACTTGCCTAGCCCCTGAGTAAGAGGCGGAGAAATCGGGACACCCTGCTCAGCCTCCGGCCCCACAGACAGACCGCTGAAAGGGCCCAGAGAGAAACCACCGCAGCCCCAGGGAGGCTGGTTGGACAGAGGGACTCCCCCAATCCCTGGTACAGGGAGGGAGGCGGGGTTTCCAGAGGCCCTCTTACCCAGCGCCAAGGCCACTGCTGGCGCTGAGCTGCGGTTCAGATCCCCTTCAACCGAACCTCCTTCTTACTCGAGGGCTGCTTTATCCAGCCACCAAGAGCCGTCAGTGCTCACCCCGGAAGGAAGCAGAGGGGTGCAGGGAACCACAGGAGGAGGCCAGGAACCAGGCGTCTGGGTGTCAGCTTCCGGGATGCACACATGCTGAAGGGGAACCCCAGGGCCAAAGACCTAAGGGGTCGCACCCCTGCCTCAGCTCCCCTGCGGTTATCTCAGAATTTGTGTATTGACTAGTAGCTTCCAAAGCTGTGTGTCTTAGGCAAGTTACTCAACCTCTCTGTGCCTCAGTTCGCTTATCTGTAAAATGAGGATAAGAATAGTGCCTACCCCTTAGGGTGTTACGTGGATTAAATGAGGTAGAGTCAGGCACGTAATAACCACTATATACGTAAGGGCTTCTATTATCTGTTTTACACGCAGTGCCAGGATCATGACCTCATTTGCAAGCGGGGAAAGGGAAGCTCAGAGGGGGGACTTTTCCCGTGTCACTCGGCTGGTCTCCAGTGGACTCTCAGTTCCTAGAGGCAGTGTGTGCTCCCTCTTTCTGACCCCAAATCCAGCGCATCAGACTACATTCTTTTTTTTTTTTTTCTTTTTGGTGAGGAAGACCAGCCCTGAGCTAACATCCGTTGCTAATCCTCCTCTTTTTGCTGAGGAAGACTGGCCCTGGACTAACATCATGCCCATCTTCCTCTACTTTATATGGGACGCCGCCACAGCATGGCTGACAAGCAGTGCGTCGGCGGGCGCCCGGGATCCGAACCGGCGAACCCCGGGCTGCCAAGCGCGGACTAAACTGCTGCGCCACCGGGCGGCCCCCCAGACTACATTCTTAATAACATCTTTCACTGACTTTGCAAGAGAAACAAAATAGAAATTTATTTTAGAGTTAATGCCTGTACAGCCTTTCTTCCCTCCTAAATTGCACGGTACACACAATTATTATAAACATCCACCGAGATTCTGGGAGCGAGTGTGCGCGGTGCTCGTGCAATCTCCCGTCAAGCCCGACCTGTGCTCGTGCCTCGGGCAGGAAAGGAGAGCTGGGCTCCCTTTAAAGCAGTGGCACCCGTTTTGGTCACTAAGAGCTGGTCTGATCAGCTGCTGGCTCCCCCAGGCGTCAGATCTCCTGGGAGGTGGGCAGAGAAGCCACAGAAACCATGGATCTTCTCCAGAGAAACAATGCCTTATCTCCACATCAGCCCAGCGCTCCAAATGAAAAGCGCATTTGCATAGCTGCGCGGGCTGAGGCTGCAAAGCTCATAAAGTATTTGCTGGGGCTCTCGGTTGCATAGGAACGTACGTGGAGTACAGTACCGCGGCGGGCCGGGCTGCGCGCCAGGAAAACAACAGATTAATATTGGGAACGAGAAATTACCCACCACTGGGAAACCAATTAGGTCCCTGATCCGAGCTTGTTACATCGATGGAAATAGATGCGCTCTGGTCCTCACTCAGCTGGGGGTGCAAGGCACATTTCCAACTTGCTGGGAAGCCGCTGGAAGAGGGCGGAGGGGTGGGGGCCCGGGCAACAAGAACCTCATTGCCCGACTCCAAGGGCACGGGGCACGGCCAGAAGAAAGGGAGCAAGAAAAGCTGCCATCAGATCATAAGGGAGCGGCCGCGCCCTCTGACAAAGCTCAAGGGGAAGGGAGGTGGCCTCTGGGGCCCAAGGGTGGGTTGTGGCACTGGTCCTCTGCCTCCCCTGCCCTGCGTCCAGAGGGCACCTGGATGGGGGGGGGGGTACAGCTCCCCTCCTTTCCTCAGCAGGGCGCACGCCCTCGCCAATCCTTTCTCAGGCCTGACAAGAGGACAGAGGCCCCTGCAGGACCAGCTTCCCCAAGGGGATCCCTCCTACTCAACTGGGCCTGGGTGGGACCGGGATGAGTGAGGGGGTGTAGCAGTCCTGGCTAGACGTTTCCGGGGTCCAGAGAACAATTCCACTCTCTCAGCCCCTCTGCCAGCCCCCAAAGGAGGCAGGGGTGTGTGGGGGAGGGGTTGTTGGCGCCTCAGCTGGGGCCTCTGAAGGCAGAGCCTGCCCAAAACACCCTACGCGTGTTGGTGTTGGTGTCTGAGCCCTGCTCAGCCCTTCTCTGGGCCCTGAGAAGGATGGAGAGAAGGCCTCCTCAGTCCACCTCCCTGTCCTGGCCTGAGTCAGGTCCAGCCCAGGCAACCCATGACAGGCCTGAGTGGACTTGGGCCCTGCTCTGCTGGATCTTAGAGGCGAGGCACCAGGCCAGGGGTCCCCGGGCTCCCTGCAGTGGGCCCCACAGCTGCAGGGGAGGGGGGAGGCCACACCACACCCTGCTGCAGCAGCCCCTTCCTCCTCCTGTCCTAACTCCTGTCTTCTCCAGGGCCGTCCACCCCTCAAGTCCCTTCTCCCTGGTGGGCTCCCCTCCATGCTGCAGCTCTCTTCCAGGCCCTGGGGTCCTGGCTGGCGGACACTGAGGACAGGGTGGGGGACAGGGGTGCTGAGTGGGGGCCAGCGACAGGGCCCCACGCTGACTGAGAGAACCAGCTCTCCCTCCTCCGCCAGTCAGCACCGCCACCGTCTCCCCGTCTCCTTCTCGCTTATGCAGGTTTTGGGGCGCAAGGCTGTCGAGGGAGAGCACAGGGGGATCAACATTAGCCAGCCTCAATTCCTGAGGGCTGCCCCATGCCCTCTGGGTGGGATCCAAACCGCCTGGGTTGTCATCCAAGCCCCCTGGAGACCTGGCCACTGCCTGCAGCTCCCAGCAGCCTCTGAGCTCAGCACTCCTGGCACGCTGACCCATGCCCCCCGCCTGGAGCAGGCTCTGCCACCCCACCCTCTAGGCCTTTGCCCATGCTGTTCCCTCTGCTGGCCAACTCTGTGCATCTTTTAGGATCCAGCCCAAACACCACCTCCTCTGGGAAGCCCTCGCCTTGGGCATCGTCTACTGGTTTCCCAGGGCACACGGCAACCCCTCTGATAGAGCACTTCTGCCCCTAAGGGCCTTTTCCCTCTGTACCCCCAAGGCCTGGCTTTCAGGAAGCCGCACCATGCTACGAGGTGCCTGCGGGAAGAAGGCATGTTGCTCCCAGGGTTCTGCTCCCATCGGCCCCTCCTCAGCCCCCAGGCAGGCCCCTGGGTGGAGAAGAGGGGTCTGAGGGCAGCCAGGGGCGAGGGCGGGGGTGACGAGTTTGGTCTGAATAGAGAAGGAGCAGGCAGTGGGGGACACTCTGGGCAGAGAACAGACACTGACCTGGATCCACCACACTTGGCTTCCTTTTCGAGTTGGTAATGATTTGGTTTTCATTCATCATCTGGACGTCCTGATCGTCCACCTGATTACTGCGGGGAGGGAGAAGATGGAAGATTCGACCAGGCTCCAGGTGCACGTCCCTACCACCTGTCCTTGTTAGGGCCGGCAGCGGAGGCTGTGCGCGGGCATGGGCGCACCTGATGGTGGTGTGTTTCTCCTGGTGCCAGATGTCCGTGTCCTCTGTGAAGAGGATGGTGTGGTAGGGCACTGTGGGCTCGCATGTGGGCAGGATGCCCCCGACCAGGTGGCCCACCATGGCCAGGATCCCGTTGTACACGAGCAAGTCGTCCACCAGGAGCTGGACAGACACAGAGGAGGGGCTGCAGCGCGCGGCCCACGGGGCCCCCTCACGTGACCCCGAGCAAAGCGCATTACTGCTCAGAACCTCGCCCACTGTGAGCCGGGCCTGCATTATGATTTCAATCTTCACACCGTCAGGAAGGGTGATGCCATCAGCCCATGCTGCAGATGGGGACACTGAGGCTCAAGGGGCTTAAGTAACTTCAGCCCCCGGGGTGGAGCTGGGAGGCAAACTCAGGTCTCGGGCCCCCATGGTCCCTGCTCTCCTCACCCCAGAGTCGCCTCCCAGCATGAAGAACTCCCCAAACCAGTATGATGTGGGAAGAAAAGATGAAAGCAAAGCCACTTCCTTTTTTGGGGGGAGGAAGTTTGGAATTCACGGTTGGATGGCAAATTTCCCTGCACCCGAGGACCAGGCGTTTGTGTCTGGGGTTGCCACAGAGAAGAGTAAATCAAACTGCGACAAATGATAATTGCCGGCGGCCTAATTACCAACGAGCATAATTATCTCAAAAAACCCAGCTAATAAGTACTTACGCCAAACTCCTTCACCCCTCGATGGGGTGTTTTCGCATAATTCCACAGTTTGATCATTGACACGGTGGTAGGCAGATCAAAAATCACATACACCCGGTTCACCTGTCAGAGAGGACGACTATTACAACGGGCATGTTTGGAAACAGAGGCGCTGGGCTGGGCCGGGGGTGCCAGGCGTGGGCAGGGGGCGAGCCCGGTGGGCGCCCCAGGCTGCGCCTGCCCACGTTGGCCGGCCTGGGCTGCTCGGGGCCGCGGTGCATGGCGTTCCCACTGCCTTTCAGCTCCTCGAAGCCCATCTTGAGTCCGGTCACGTGTGGCTGCGTTTGCAACAAACCGCTGAGCTGGCTCTTGGAGGGCCTGGCGTGGCCCTCATTTAAATACCCGGGGAGAATCGGCTGGTCCTTCCCTCCCTGCAGGTCAGGCCGGAAACACCGGCTGGGGTTCGCGGGCCAAGGGGACAGGCCCAGCTCCAGAGTGGAGGAGCGCCACCCCCATAATCAGCACAGCCCTGACCCGTTTGTCCTTCCCCAGTCAGGACTGAAAGGCACAGCAGACAGGCCTGAAGGCTCTGCTGGGTCATCTGCAGCGGGTGTCTGTGAGGGGGCTGCCGGGCAGGATCAGCCAGTAAAGTGGGACCCAGCAGCCTCCAACTGCTCCCCCTCACCCAACAAGACTCTCAGATACCAGGGGGCCCTCACAAGACAAAAATGAAGCATGAAGCATTCAGTGTTGGCCACAGGCTGCGGGCTTAGTTCTGCCCCAGGCCTGGGCCTCAGCCCGTGGCCATCCTCACAATGTCCCAAGGTGGGAAGGGTGCGTCTGGCGGAGGGTCAGCCTTCCGACTGTACCGTGGAAATAATAAAGGTCTACATGACAGTCCTCAAGCTCAGTTGCCCACGGGGCTCAAGCAGACAGAAATGTTTGAGTCCAGCTGGGAGAGGGACCGCTGGAGAAAGTGCCCCACACCAGAAGGCCTTCTAGTGAGAGACGATGGCAAACGCCTGCTGGCCAAGCTTGAGAGGGCAGCAGCCGGACCGGCTGGGGGCCACAAGTTTGCGGCCCCGGGTCTAAGGGCTGGTAGAGCTATGCGTTTCCCCTTTGCAGTGGTGGGGCAGGAGCTAAGGGGCTGCTTCTGCTCCAGGTAGGCTGATGGACACTCAATGGGGGGGAATTTGGGTGGGCTATGGGGAACTTCTGTCACAGAACTGCTGATGCTACCCCTTCCTGTGTTTTGAGAGGAAAATGGACCCCCTTATTCTCCTCCCCAATCACATGGAGTGGACAAGGGGACACTCCAGTGGTCACCCGGATGCCCCAGACCCTGCTGCACATCTCTCCCCAGGCGTCTGAGAGGCTGGCTGGTGCTAAACCCACCCGTCCCATCTCCTGGCCTCTCCTCCCTCTCTACCACCATCAACCAGGCCCAGGTGGGCAAAGGCCCACCCCGAGGCTCGCCATCAGGTTGTGGAGCAAAAAGATAAGCAGGACCAACTGCAGGGTCTAAGATCTGGGAAACTGAGTCAGTCGGCTGGAAGAGCTGAGCAGGCAGATTTGAGGGCAGGGCCGGCTGTGACACAAGGAAGGAGCAGAAACAGTAAATGTGGAGGGAACGGGGCTGGAAGGACAAGGACAGAGTGGACTGCAGAGAGGAGCAGAGGCAGGCAAGAGAACCAGACAGGGAGACCCACAGGGCCCGACGGATGCCCGAGCCCCCAGGCCTGCCGCGCTGGGGCTCCTGGCTTCAGAGTCCCACGTGGCCCTTTATCTCCCAGGTGCCCATGTAATAACCAGCCCCCGAGCAAAGAGAAAGAACTGCTGGCCTGGAAGAGCCCCCCCAGTCAGGTGTGTTAGGAAGACCCGAGCCTTCCCGACAGCCCCTGGGCATTTTGACTTGTTCAAGATTAACTTGGCCTCGAAGAAAGATGTGTCACTGAGACCGGGGACAGAAACTCCCCTGCCCACCCCAGGGCTGGGAGCCCCCAGAACCCACCAGGCCCGGCAGGATGGGAGCCAGCCACATGTGCCTGCCGTCACTGGTGTCATTCACTTGGTCGATGAGCTTGTCAGGGGTCCGGACGTCCCCGCACATGCCCTCCAGGGCGTTCACGCTGTCGGGGAAGGCGGCGATATCTGGGGGGGCCGCTAAGCTGCCATAACCAGAAGCAGTGAGCTCGGCCGGCACCGGGTGCCACTGGCGGCCGCCAGCCTCCCTCACGCGGACGGCGCGGCTCGGGGGACGCCAGGGCTGGCAGGGCTGGCGGGCAGAGCAGCCGTCTGCTGCTCTGGGCCGCCGGAGAAGTGACAGCCGAATTAGACATGTTTTGGGGAAAATGAGAGCAGGGAGGCTGAGGAGAGTGGGGGTGTGTGTGGAGGGGTGGCCAGTTCCAAGTAAAGGGGAGGAAACCACGCAGAGAGCTGGCTGAAAAAGAGGAGTTTCACGGAACTGCTGGAAGCAGGAACAAAAATGGTGCTGCTGCTCTGGGGAACGGAGGGCAAACTCTGCAAGGGCTTTCCTCATTCGCGAGAGGACGGGGTCACAGCTGGGTTCTGCCTCGGCATGTGAGGGCCACACCGAGACTGGGAGCGGGGGAGCCTGAGCCAGCCACTCAACTGACGGACATTCACGTGGGTCTAGAGAGCCCGGTTCCAGGCCTGGCTCTGCCATCCCGACCTGTGAGGTTGTGGGCAATTCACGGGACATCTCTGCGCCTGCTCCCTCATCTGTGAAATGAGCATAAGCACCTCTATGTCCCAGAATTGATGAAGGAGCTCGGAGGACACGGGATACCAGTGCTCCCGGTAAAACCGACGGAGCCTTATCCATCCCAGGAATCACCAAGAACGGTCAAAAACCCCAAGAATCCTTTATCCCGGCTGAGGAGGATGGTGTCACCGGGGGAAGGCAGAAAGGGATCTAGCTGGAACCCAGGGACCCCAAATCGATGCCAGGCAGGCTTTGGGGTTTGACCTGTTCTGACAGTCCCCTAACTGTGGTGGGTCCGGGATCACAGATCAAGAGCCCAGAGGGGTCAGGCAGGTTAACAGAAGAGAGGCAACACAGCTCGGTGGTCAAGAGCACAGTGTCTGGAGCCAGACTCCCAGCTCCACTACTCACTGGCTGTGAGACCTTGGGCAAGTTACCCAATCTCTCTGTGTCTCAGTTCCTCATCTGTAAAATGGGGGTAACAGCACTCCCTCCACAAGCGAGGGCAGATGAGGTACCTGTGACAGCCCTGGCACAGAGCGAGCCCTCAGTAATTATTAACAGTACGTTTCGGGGGCCTGGTAGATAACAATGAGGAATGAGGGCCGAGGTCAACTCGAAGGACTGCTTGGGGAAAAGGCCGGCGGATACTCAGGTCCAGCCAGCATTGCTGTGCGTGACCGTGGCCTCACACTGCCAATTTCTCAAGAGAAGCTCAAGATAGGGGTTTTCAAATGAAACCTCCTGATTTTAAAAAATATTAGTAACTAATTTAAAATGTTTAAGAACTCACTGGGCTAACAGTTTGCAAATTCTGGTGTAGGCATTCCAGGAGTAAAGGGCTCCATGGTCAATAAATTCAGGACACAGTGAGTTGAACGCAGTGCAACAGGTTGCTCCCTGCAGGCCTTGTCAGAGCCTTTAGAACTGCAAAGTGTCTGTGGTTCTCCAGGAGGGGGTGCAGCTGTAGCCTCTCCAAGTTCCCTGGACCACAGGACTCCTGGTTTTGTGGAACTCCTGTCACGGTTGCCCTGGCAGGCACAGCTGGGAGCTGCTCATGGCTTTGCCCACTGGGAGGGTCAGCATCTGACCGTCAGTGGAACCCACTGGCATTTTTCATACCGGGGTCTGGCTCCCACAGGGACACTTCCCTCTACAGCCAGGGCTTCTGCTCGCTCCCTGACCCTACTATGTTCCCTGCAGTCGGAGTGGAGCCCCCTTCTGCCTAGAAAGGATACTGCTTTCCGACAGGGGGATTTTCTCTCCCCGCTCGTCATACAGCTCCAGGCCCGTGAGGCCGATGTAATAGGGGTCGCCCCAGCTCGTCAGGAGCCGAAACTGGAAAATGACTGGGATGTGCTATTAAGGAAAAACAGGTTTAATTCTCTGAGACCAAAGTAAAACAATGACAAAGATAGCATGTGAATATCTATTTTTTTGGTTTATACAGATGGAGAGAAAAAAATGATTTTTTCCTCTCACTAAGACCGAAGCCCATCAAAACATATGTGGCATCAGATTTTCTTTAATTTTAACTTCACATTTCTGTGTGTTTTAAGAATTCAAAACCTTTCTCCAGGAGACAGGACAGGACAGGAGGGGGTGGGGAGGCTGCTCTTCAGGGAGCTGGCAGGGGAAACATTTGTGTCACCAACTGGTTGTATGGTGCTGAAATTGACTAGGCCTCAGACTGCCTCATGCCTCAGTTTCCCTGGTTTAAAATGACAAGAACAGAGCACCTGTTCCCTCCTCCATCCATTTCAAGTGTGCAGGGGTTAAGAGGGGGAATGCACGAGCTTGACAGCATAGGAGGGACGGGCCGTGGCAGGGTGACCCGCCACTGCTGCCTGAGTCCCACACACACACCCAGGCATCAACCGTTCCTCTGCCCTGTCCCCACTTGCTCCCGGTGTTCCCAGGAGCAGGCAGGGCAGGAAACCTGAAAAGCGGCAGGGTGGCTCCCAGGCAATGGCACAGTCAGAGGCAGTGCTTCCAGAACAGGCTAGTGGGAGAGCCAGGCTGCCTGTGTTCACTGACCCAGCCCTGCTCCTTCCCAGCTATGTGGCCATGGGCAGGTTACTTAGCCCCTCTGCGCCTCAGTTTCCTCAGCTGTGAAATGGGGATGCCACCAGTGCCCACCTCACGGGGATGTGGTGAGGACAGAGCAAGTACAGGCAACCCACTGCAAACAGTGCCAGCCGCGGCGAGGGTCCTGTAAATTGGAGCGATTATTCCTTCTATCCTCACCCCCTCCCTGCCTCGTTCCCAGGAGAGCCCCCAGTCTAGTCCCGGGTCAGTTCCAGCTTCTCTGGCCCCTCCTGCACCCTCAGCCCACCAGGGGGCGGTATCTGGACCTGGTGTTGCTGCCCCTGCCCGTCCCAGCAGCACCCAGTTGCCCAAGGGCCCACCCCTCCTCTCCTCGGGTTCCCTGTATGGGGCCCCAGAGACCTTGGCTGGGCCTGCCTGAAACCCCGTCAGCCACTGAGGCCTGGACCTCGCCTCAGGGCCGCAAGGCTGCTGCAAGGGCCCTGCCCTCCCCTGGGCCCCGCCTGGCCCGAGGGCCTGGATGTGCAGGTGGGAGAAGGATACAGCCACACGGCATCAGCGGTGCCTCGTAGTCCATGCTCGCCCTCTCCAGGCTTTTCGCGTCGAGCCTGAGAAACAATACAGCACCAGGAAGCGTCACCAGATACGGACCCTAACTCGCTTCTCTTGTCCTGGCTAAACTCTGGCCTGTGTGTTTGACCCAATTCTCCTGTCTTCTTGCCAGCTGCAGGAGTTCCTTGATCTAACACCTTGGGGCCCTGAGCTGATGCGGTTTTCAGTGATGTTCCGGGAAGAAGCTTAAGCTGCAACCACCCTGGACCCAGTCGCTCTGAAATGGACCGGGCAGGCCCAGACTGTAACCGCAAGATTGGCACCTGCACGGACAGGCAGAAAGGTCACTAAAGTGACCTGCCCTCATTAACATCGTAAATTCCCCTCCTCTGGGAGGGGCGAAGCAGCCATTTTTAGGTCATGCGATGTATGTGGAAGCATGATTTCAAACCACGCATGTGCAACCTTATGCCCACCTCTACAAGTGATGGTGAAACTTCCTCTTTGAATATTCATTCTCTACCCCAAACAAAGATACCCACCTTCCTGTGCTCGGGGGGACAGAGCTTTGTGAAATTATTCCCTGCGGTCTCCGTTTTTCTTTGCTGCATGCCGCAAATAAAAATTCTACTTTGTGAAACAACTACTTCTGGTGCAGTTTGATTTAACTCCCAAGAAGGGACCCATGTGTGGTGTTCCCCGGGACCAGAGGCCTCCCATTCCACTGGCGGAGGCTCAGTCATTGCCAGTGTCGGCACAGGGCATTCTCGGGTTTGACTCATATGGACTCTTCTGTGCCTCTCAACAACCCTAGGAGGTGGGTACTCATATTCCTGGGCTGTGGATGAGGAAACTGGAGCACAGAGAATTGAAGTCACTTGCTCAAGGTCACACAGCTGGTAGGTAGCAGAACTGAGATGTGACCCAAGGTTGTCTGGTTCCAGAGTCCACTCTCTTAACCACCCCACTCTACTGCCTCTTCATGAATAAGGTAGGTCCACACTGTGCTGAGAGCTGAGCAAGACCCATGAGGGGGTGACAGGGTGGAATGCTAGGCCGGGGCAGGCTACCTGGGGAGGTCAAGGAGGCAGCCGTGGGAAGAGTCAGAGCTGGGCTTTCCAAGCACAGGAGCAGTCAGAGCAAAGGCCCTGAGGTGGGAAGGGGCTGGGTGGTTGGTGTTTGCCCCAGAAAGCAGCCAGGGGCTGGAGTGTGGGGCAGGATGGGAGGAGGGCAGGGAGAGGAGGCTGGAAGGTGGGGAGCACCCTGAAGGCTTTGGCTTCGTGACCCTGAGCAAGTGGCTTCACTAGCCGGGGCCTCAGTTCCCACATCTGTAAAATGGGCATAATAATCCCTCCTTCCCAGGGTGGGTGGAACGATTCCCTGAAGGATGAATAGAAAGCATCTGGCACAGGGCAGACACTGGGAGGGAGAGCTCTCCTCCCCACCCCTCCCCATGGGACTGCTCTCCCTGGTCCACAGCCCGTGCCCTCCAGCTCCGGCCTGGTTCCCTTCAATTTCAAGGGCAACGTTATAATTAAGTGACCGTTCCCATGACGGGCCGAGAAGTGATCCCAGCTAGTGGGAGGGAAACTCATTTCGTTTCGAGAGCTTGGCCTCTGGCGTTTGGACATCAGGGGGTTTAAATGAGTAAACTTAACGTGGCATTTACAAATTGTTATGAACTTAACGCAGCTGAGACTGGGGCCGAGAAATCCCAGTGAATCCATGAAAGTCGAGGCTCTATTTTTCTCCTTGAATCTTTCTAAATCAGGAACACAGAAACAAGAGGAGGAAGGCCCTTCCCCGACTCGGCTGGCAGGCATTTCTGGAATTAAGGCAGGCCGGAGCCTCTTTTCCCAGCAGGAAGTGCAACGAAGCATTTAAAATCTCACACACTCCAGACCGTGAGAAAGCCAAACATCCCCAGACGAGGTGGGTTCATCCCACAGGCTTCCGGGGAGGCTTGGCTGAGCTTGAAAACGGCCAAGTTGAAAAGCAAGGCGTTTGATCATTTCAAAACGCTTTCGGTGGACACTTCAGAGCACTGTGCACAGCCGGCGCCCGTGGGCTAGGAGGGGTTGTTCGCGGCACGCCCCTCACCTCCGGGCCGGCTGGGGCGGCAGTTGAGCCTGGAGGTGGTCCACAAAGAGGATTTCTTGAGCAAAATCAAAGTGGCAGTTGCCCGGCCCCTTCCGGAGGAGGAAGCCCTCTGGAGGGGAGACGTACAAGCCGTCCAGGGAGACGTGGACGATTTTGGCCTAGCAAACAAAAGAGAAAATACGCCTGAGGAAAAGGAGCCAGCGTGGAGGAGAGCGGGGTGTGCTGGCATGGCTGGGCTGCTGGCATCTGTGACGGACAGCCTTCCCAGGACCCCAGCCTTGAGAAATAGCTTGGTCTGGCCTTTTTCCCAGACCAGAACCACCTGGCCGGGGCCCACTTTCAAGGGTCATCCCTACTCCATGCCAGATGCTCTCCTGGGCGCTGAGCAGACAGCAGGGGACAAGGCAGGTGAGGCCCTGCCATGGTGGACACACAGACATTCGCTGGTTCACCACTCCCTTGGTGGTCAAGGGTACGGACTAGGGTGCTCTGACATCCACCATTAGTAGTTGGGCAAGTTACTTAACCTCCCTATGCCTCAGTTTCCTCATCTGTTAAATGGGTTCAATGATGAGTTAACTTACACAAAGTATCTAGAACAGAACAGTGCCTGGCACAGACTACGTACTCAGTAAGTGTCAGCCTGTCCTGATCCTTCTTCAGACCCCGGCTCACACATCACCACCTCTCCTAGCACTTTCCCTGGGACAGAACGAGCCCCTTCCCGATCTTCCTTCTCATAGCCCTTAGCTTGTCCTTTTAGGGCATGGACTGCCTAGCAGTGTCCTCAGTGGTTTCTGGGTCTCCCTCGATGGCAGGGACGCCAGCTGGACCATCTCTGTATCGACCTCAGGGCTGGCACACAACAGGTACTGACCAAGAGCTTGCTGAATCGACTGGACTTGGGCCAACATGTCCCCCTGTTCTAGGCCAGATTTCACCAGTCAGATGGCCAGGATCTCCCGGTAAATCTCACAGCCCTACTGGCAGGTCTGAGGTGGCTCAGCTCTGTTTCCCCTGGGCAGGGGTGGGGACCAGAGGGGCTGTGACGAGCCAGCACCCTCTCTCTGACTACACGTTTTGGAATCAGGGCTCCTCACACTTTACTCCATCTTCATGGCAGCAACACAGGCCCAGTGCTGACCAGGCTGGTGGGATTTCACCTCTGGGTGATACAGAGGGGCTCCTCCGTGTAGAAAGAGAGGGTCTCTGCCCTGGGTCTCACAGATAACTACTGTGGCCCCGGGGCCCTTTGTTCCTTCAACATTTAGGGAGCCCCCTCCATGTCAGTCAGTTAGTCACAGGACACATAAACCTAACAAGTGCAAGGTGACTTGGCTTCAGGCATGGCTGGATATGGGGACCCAAAGCCTGTCTCTACATCTCCACTCTGCTTCCCCCAGGGCTAATTCCTAGCCCAGCCCCAGGGCTGGACCTGGGACCCAGGCCTGGCCAAACTGACAACTGTAACCCACTGGCTGTATGACTGGTTCAGGGTCAGGGAACTCAACCAGAACAATCAGCATGACTCCTGGGGTTCTGCAGGTTTGCCTTGAAAGAGGAGTTCTCTTCCATTGGACTTGGGGCATGCAGGATGTAAACCTACAGCTACCAGGTTTGCCCTGTGGAGAAAGCCATCTGAAGGGAAGTTGGCAACAGAGCAAAGCAGAGGCCCAGAAACCCCTTGTTCCTCCTCAAGGCCACCACCTCCTCCAGGAAGCATCCCTGACTTCCCCAGGCCTCTGTTCATTCCCTCGGAGGGGGCTTCTATTATCACCTCCATCTTGTAGCTACGGAAACTAGAGTTCAGAGAGGCTAAGCAATTTGCCCAAGGACACACTGGAGGGATTTGAAGCCCCATCTCCCGGAGTGCAAGGCCTGGCTCTAACCACGTGCTGGGGCCCCACGGTGCGCAGCAGGGCCTTGAGGGGTAGGCATCCGATGCATCTTCCAGGGGAGGGGCTGCAGTTTCCATCACACTGCGCCCTGGGACCCGCCCTCTCAGAAGGTCCCCATCTCCCTCATCCCACAGTGGCCATTGTCACTGGCACCGAGGCTGGTGGGGGCAGACGTGGGAAGCAGGGCCTCTGAGCCCAACATTTCCAGGCAGTTAATCCAGGTCATGGAAGTTCAACTGGAAAGACCGACGGGCTCAAGGGAACGGAAAGGCCCGGAGGCAGGAGTTGAGGCGGAAGGACGTCTTTTTTACAATACATCTGACTTCTTGAACCAGCCGAACCTGAGAGCTGCTTGCAAAGACACCAGGGCGGCCTGGGGAGGATGTGTAAACCACACCGAGGAGCCGGTGCTCTGGAGGAGAGGGTCTGGGGCGCTGGGGGCTGCAACTCCGCCGAGGTACCCACCACGGTTCGGGCGGCCCCGCAGACGGATGCTGGCCTGTACGAGGGGCGCCCAGACGGGGACTCACAGGGCCCGAGGCCGAGTCTGGCTTTGTCAACTTCATGTTGCAGAGGGTGAGGCCACCCACCGAGGCAGGCATCCTCCTCCTCCTCGTTTTACAGACGAGGAAACTGAGGCCCAGGGAAAGCAGGCCACTTGCCCGAGGTCACACAGCTGATTAGGGCCAGAGCTGAGACTCAGGCGCAGGGCCCTGTGACTGAGGGCCCTAACTGGCTGCTGTACTTCAGGTGACCTTATCATCATCCCTTCTATGTAGTGGGAGGGGACAGATGTTTCATACTTCACAGTCTCACGAGGACAGGAAAGCCCAAGAAAAGGGGCACTTCTGGTGCTCTTTTCTACATTCCAAGAGGCCCCTGCTTTTTTATACCCAGCAGTAGAAGAACACAATGTGGAAATTAGAGTGTAGACTCCAAGCCCAGCAGATGTGGGGAGGGGGGGCTCTAGCTGTGTGACCTTGGAGGAGTGACTGGACCTTTCTGAACCTCAGTTTTTAATATCCTGAAAGATGGACAAGGGTCCAGTGAAATGACGAATGCGCGTGGAGCCCTCAGCCCAGGGCTGGGCTCCCAAAGTGCTCCATGAACAGGGCCACAACCGACCACTCTGAGCTGGGGGCTGGGCCTGCTCAGGACCCCTGGACCCCCAGAAGGAACAAGGTTCTGTGTTTTGCCAGGTCTGCCCGGACTCTTCAGCCTGCATTTGCTGTTTGCAGAAGGGAACAGCAGTGCAGTCTCTCCCCGGCCGTAATCCCCCAGCTCCATTTGGAAAGTTCTGGAGGATTTATGCTCCTCTCTGGCAGCCACGCCAGCCATTCATCAAGGCACCATCTCCCTGACGGTGGACTGAGCGCGGCCGCTATTCCCCAGCTTACCCCTCGATAGGTGTCCTCGGGAGACTTATTGTAGTTCCAGAAGCGCAGGCCTGCGATGCTTTCGGCTCTGTCAAAGCGGATGGTGACCACGTGGTCCAGCCCCGGCGAGAAGGGGATCAGCCACATGTGCTCATCCTCCATCGTGATGTTGGTGCCATCGATTAACCTGCACGCAGCAGGGAAGAAGCAGTGAGATGGGGCAGCCCAGTCCTTCCAGAGAAATTACAGCGCAGGGTCCGCCCCCACTCATCTCCCCACAGCGGCCCTGCCTGCCTGCACGAGCTTGGCTGGGTCAGGAGCATCCAGGGAGGTGAGACTAATTAGAGTGACAGTAAGGGGCTATCTCTCATCTGTGAAATTAGACAAAATAAGAAAATAGGAGAAAAAATAATGGTCTATGCTGTTAAAGGTGCAGTGAAGAAATCATCAAGGTTTAAAAAAAGGAGGGGTGGAATGTATCATTTTTCAGGACCCTTTAACCCAGTGATCCCATTTCTGGAATTTTTTTCCCCCTAAGGAAAATTTATTCAACATGTTGGAAAGGCTAGCTGCACAAAGATATTCATTACTTCTATTAGCAAAAAAAAGAAAAGAGGGCCAGCCCAGTGGCGCAGCAGTTTAGTTCGCGCTTGGCAGCCCGAGGTTCGCGGGTTCGGATCCCGGGCGCCTGCCGACGCACTGCTTGTCAGCCATGCACGGATGTTAGCCCAGAGCCAGTCTTCCTCAGCAAAAAGAGGAAGATTAGCAACGGATGTTAGCTCAGGGTCGGTCTTCCTCACACAAAAAAAAAAAAAAAGAAAAGAAAGACAACCTAAAAGGTCTCAAAATAGGGAAAGGTTAAGTACATGCGTACAGTTGTGAAAATGATCACCCTGAGGAGGACGCGGTGACAGGAAAAGGCAGGCTGCGGACGGCAGGGGCACTGATGTTAATGCTGTCAAATAAGGATGAGGACCGGGAGAGATTATGCAAAAGTAAAAACCATATTTGTGTCAGAGGGGATGGGAGGTGACTATTTTTCTCTATTTTCCAAACTTTCTGTAAAATGCCGCGTTGACTCTATGGTACATTTTGAAAGAATTCCATCCCTTCTTTCTTGTGCTGGGGGAGAGAGAAAGAAGAGCACCGGGTGAACTTGGCAGCTCCTGGTGGGGGACAAGTACAAGAACGGGCAGGTGCCCATGTGGGGAGCTGGCCTGGCCTGTAACCACACAGTGTGGGTCTCCCGGTGCAGCCCCCAACATTGAGAGGGAGCCCCCAGCCCCTCGTGTTCTTCTCGGCCGCTCTTCTGAAGGAACCCGTCACCTCGCCCACGCTGCACTCCCACCCTGGCCAGTTTCTTGCTCTCCTGCTTGGGACAGCCTGCCTCATCCCCCTCAACTCTGCCCGTGTTTGTCCCACACCATCCTGCCACTGGCTGCCCTGGACTGCCCAGCAAGTCTCAGCCCACACCCCAGACCTTATCCTCGAGGCTCTGGCCCGTGTGCTGGTATGGCCACTGAGAGGCCTGACCCGGGGACAGGGGCCCCACTCTCAGCCACGTGGGCAACCCCTCCCCTCTCGCTCCCATTTCCTTGGTGACTTTGAAGCTGCTGCACTGGGAGAAACTCAGGCTACTGCAATGTTTCCTAGAGTTTAAAATAAACTTTAATTTTTCCTTTTACATTTTAAAGTTTTGGATTGGGAATAAATCTTACAATCTAAGTGTTCATCCAAGGAGGTAATGTTTCTTTTTTCCTCTAAAAGGCTGTTATTAAATTGATGGATGGTGTGTCTTACAATTGCTGGCACCTTGAAACTGAGGAAATTCGGCAATTTAACACAGGGGTGTTTGTGGAATTAAGCCGACTGAGGACAACCACTAGAGAACCCTCTATTTCCTTCCAAAAGCAATCACCTCTCTATCCTAGGACTGGGGCTGCCTCCATAGCAAAACTGTTGCCCAATTCTGAGAGTGGAGAGAACTGTTGAAGCATTTATAGCCGATGCTGAAGGGAGGTCCCTACAGACCCCCTCAAGAATACTGAAGTGATACTTCCTAGCTCTGTCCACAGAAAAGCCTAGAAATGATGACTGACCCAGTAGCAATGAGCATCCCTAGTGGCTATATTATGGTCTCTAAATACCATTTCCCATTAGAAGGAACCAGGGCTTCTTGGAGAAACAGCTGATTCCATGACTGGGACAAGAAATATACAAGATGAGCCTGGAATATCTTGTCACATCAGAAAGTAAGAAAGCTGCCAGAGACTACTATTTAAAAAAGGATTCAGGGGGCCGGCCTGGTGGTGTAGTGGATAAGTATGGCACGCTCCGCTTTGGTGGCCCAGGTTTGAGGGTTTGGACCTACACATCACTCATCAAGCCATGCTGTGGCAGGCATCCCACGCACAAAATAGAGGAAGATTGACACAGATGTTAGCTCAGGGCCACTCTTCCTCAAGCAAAAAGAGGAAGATTGGGGGGCCAGCCCGGTGGTGTAGTGGTTGGGTTCATGTGCTCCGCTTGGGCAGCCTGGGGTTCACAGGTTCGGATCCTGGGTGCACACCTATGCACCGCTTATCAAGCCATGCTGTGGCAGTTGTCCCATATAAAGTAGAGGAAGATGGGCACAGATGTTAGCGTAGGGCCAAGCTTCCTCACCAAAAAAAAAAAAAAAAAAAAGGATTTGGGAGCTCCCAGTGTCTGAGAGGGGACAATCTGAGCATCAATAGGATAAAAGCTGCAATAGGTTGAAACCCTTCCAACACAGTGTGTTTCAATCCATGAGTTTATGATAGTCAAAAACAAACAAATGTCTTAAAGGATGCTAGAGAAACAATTTATTTTGAAAACTGAAAAATAAAGGAAAGGAATCCAGCATTTAGACTGCCTTTCCTGTTTTAATTGTACCTTAGAGTAACCCAATAATTGAGGGAAATTTTCTTTATTGATGGAAAAAAGAATGCTAGGATCAGTATATCACCATTTTGCAGCCCCCTAATAAATTAATGGATCTAGCCACTGAGCATCATTGGCTGCCAACATCACGAAAAGCTTGATAACCAGACATTTTATATGTCCTGAAGGGAACATACAGTGACCTCCATGCCCCAGAGGTCTTCTCCTGTCCCAACGATCACACACCCTTCTGATCAGGCCTCTAGATCCAGTGAACAGTTTGTAAGAAATACAGGGGCTGGAGGAAAGGTTAATAATACCATAGAGACGCAACCAGAACGATCCAGACTCCGCAGGGCAAAAACCTGGTTTCTTCCACAGATAATTTACACAAAAAAAAACATGATGGCAGGGAATCTAGAGATTACAAGAAGCTTAAGAGACATATCAACCAATCACAATGTACGGGCTTCATCTGGATCTCAATTCAAGGGAAAAACTGTTTAGAAAGGGGTGGGGGGACTGTCGGGGAAATGGGAACACGCTGGCATCTAGTCATTTAAGGAATCAGTGTTACATTTTTGGTTGTGATAATGGTACTGAGATTGTTTTCTTTCTAGAGTCTCATTGTTTAGAGATACACACTGAAATATGCAGACATGAAATGCTACCAGGCTCGGGATTTGCTGTGACATAACCCAGGCAGAGGGGCAGCAGTGGTGGGTGTGGATGAATACGCCGGGTGGCCGGGAGCTGATCACTTTCGCAGCCGGGAGCTGGGTCCCGGGGCCCCAAGTCTAAGTGTGCAGGAGTGGGACTGGCCGAGGTGCGGAGTGGCCCGTGAGCAGGCGATGACCACGGGGCCTCAGGGTCATGGGTGAGGGGTGCCTTACAGGAAAGCAGGGAGGAGTTGACCGTTGACCCTGAAAGAGCTCTGGGCCAGGCAAGGGGTGCGGCTGTGATGGGACGATCTCCTTGCTACCCTCCAGCCATGGGATTTATTGTCCCCGTTCCACTGATAAGGAGACCGAGGCAGGGGAAGACAGTCTAACTTAGTGGTTAAGTGCATGGGTGCTGGTCTCCCATGGGCCTGCATTCCAATCCCAGCTCTGCCACTCGACTAGTCTGGGTGACCTCTGGCCAGTTTTTAACCTCTCTCTACCTCAGTTTCCTCATCTGTAAAGTGGGGGCCTCTTAGGGCTGTTTAATGTTTCAATGGATGAATATCTGTAACCTATTTAACATAGCCCAGCATCTGGCATTTAATAAGTGCTCAAAAAATGGCAGCTCTAATTTCAGTTATTATTATCATTACTATTATTATTGGAGAGGTTAAGAAGCTTAGTTACCAACTGGCGAGGGGCGCAGCTGGGACTTGAACTCCCATCCGTCTGACTCCCCTAGACTCCCCTTGTTCACACCTCCAGGCAGGGCCCAGGCCCAGGCCCAACAGCTGTCCTGAGCAGCAGGGCTGAGCGCCTGTCTGTAGGCACGGGATTGACGCTGTATCTCGGGCTTGTCCTCTCACTGACCTGACCCCACCTGGGCTTAGGAAATCTGACAGATGCAGAGGACAGTGCAGCCCCAGCCACCCGCAGAGACTTCTCAGCAATCACCTCCAACCTCAAGGAGGAGAAAGCTTTCATCCCTGAGAAATAGGGTCACTCAGGCTTAAATGCAGAGCTGTCACCACAGAGGCTTACCGAGCAGCCACTGTGTTCAAGGTCCAACACGAAGCATGGTGGAGAAAACAAAGCACAACCACGTCTGGAAGCAGGAGAAGCTGGTTTTGAATCCTGCCTCCCACCTCCAGCTGTGTGGCTCTGGGAGGGTCACCTCCTTTCCTGAGCCTCAGTTTTCCTTGACTATAAAATGGGAAGACCACAGACCTCACAGGGTGGCTGGGAGAAGGTGGAATGGGGGATGCTATTTGATGTTTGAGTCTGTCAAGTCTAAGATGCAGAGGGTCCCCAAGCCGCTGCTGTCCTGAGAGGAAGTTGGGGACAGACACTCACTTGTCCAGGGTCCGGGAGTCATCTGTGTACTCGGGGAGGTCATTTAAGTCTCTGGGGGAGGCGGAGATGTGGTGCAGGTTGATGGGCAGCGCCTGGCCATCCTTGCCCACCACTTCCAGGCCTGTGAGCCCCAGGTAGTGCAGGTCCCCCCAGGAGGCAGTGAAGTTCAGCTGAAGGCCTGCAACAGGAAGACAAGTGGCCCGTGAACACCAGAGGCCCCACCAGAGGAAGAGGAATGATCTCCAGCTGCCGCATTCTACCAACTTGAAAACCCAGACTCAAATGAAAGTGCCTTCAGGGTGGGCTCTGCACCTTTCCTCTTGGTGGCCCCTGGGCCTGGGACGCTGCTGATGTTCAGGAAACATTTGCAGGATGAATGGACCAGTGTTGTTTAAGCCTGCATATGGTCCTGGATCCTTTCTCCACTTACACATCATGTCACCTCACCCCATGCTTACCACCCTAGCGTGGCCTCCCATGCTACTTGGCCAACAGGTCTTGCCCGTCTGGCTTCTACCTATTTCTCTAATCTCATCTTACACTAGGGGTCCCCAGCTCCACCCAGATTGTCTTTCAGTCACTCATATTTATATTCCTCTCTCCCGTTATAGGGCCTTTGCACGCGCTGTTCTCTCTCTCTGACACTCACATGGCCTGGTTAACTTGTGCTCCTTCAGATCCCAGCTCACTTCCTCAGGGAAGCCCTCCCAACTTCTTTGACCATGTCACATCTCCATTCAGAGCCTGCATGAACTTCCCCTGCCACGTCCTGGTCACTGTGTGATCTTGCGATCATTTGGTAAATAACCGTCTGCCCTGCCAGACAGTTAACTCCCTGAGGGCAGAAACCTCATCAGTTTTGTTAGACCATCGTGTCCCCAAAGCCTGGCAGAGTGCCTGGCACACAGCAGGAGTTCGGTGGAGATGCAATGATGAAACCAGAAACTAATGGAGGCAGTCACGTCAGCAAGCCACAACATTGGAAATGGACATTTTATGCAAATTGGCCACTATTGTGAGGATTCACGTGGATTCAGGGTGGAGGAAGTGACCTACAGTGGCACCTCCATCCTTTTGCTCCTGCCCTACCCCTGCTCCATCAGAGACCATTTAGAAGTGACCTTCTGTGGTCCTGGGGCAAAACGGGCCAGGTGAGTCATCCATTTGCCCAGAAACTGAATGAATCTGTTGGTCAGGCTCCTTCAGATATTTGGTTGGAACTTCTCTCTCCTTAATGGTTTTCCATTTGAGCAGGACCAAGCCCAGTGAACTCTTGTACCCTCGCAGAATTTGGAGCCGATTTTAGTGCCCTTTGGGGTGGCTGTGTTGAAAGATTCACAATCTTTGCAACTTTCACAGAACGTCAGGCCTGGGGCGCTGAGAGGAGGAAGCCTGGAGGCTGTGGAGTCCCACCCATTTCAGCTCAGAGGAAGAGGTGGAAGCCCAGGGAGGTCGCAGGACGTCCCTGTGGCTAGGAAGTGAGGCCAAGCCTTGCAACCGCCCGGGAGCTCGGCTTGCTCTCCTATGCCTGTCATCTCCCACATGTGGTGAAGACATTCTAGACCATTCAGCTGCCAGCCCATCTGCCAGCTGACCAGACACACGAGCAGGCCCTGGAGAGGCCCGCCAAGCCGGCTCAGGTGAGAACTGCTCAGCCAAGCCACTGAATTATGAGCCAATCACAAATAAATGGTGGTTATGTTAAGCCGCTAAATTTTGGGTTGATTTGTTCAGCAGCAAAAGCTGACTGATACACTTCTCACCACGAGTCTGTGCTCAGAGCGGCCTGCCCTAACCAACCAAGCTCAAATAGCACCCCCATCACTCTCTAAATCCTCATTCTGCTTTATTTTTTGTCATAACACTTATTATCACCTGACAACATATTCTGCACTCATTTGCTTATTTGTTTTCATCATCTTCCCCACTAAGGTGAAAGCTCCCTGAGGGCAGGGGGCTGTGGGCTGTGCTCACTGCTGTATCCCCAGAGCCTAGAACAGTGCCTGAAGAACAGATGGTCAATAAAAGTTTTTTTTTTTTTTAAATAAATGATTGGTTGAAGAGTAGGTGGTCAGTAGATACCTGCAGGTAAATGAACCGAAATGAAACCACTGAGTTGCACCAAATTCACAGTCAATAGTAGAAAAATATTAATTGGTTGTCCACTATGTACCAAGCCCTGTTCTTGGCACTGGAGAAACAGGGGTAAACAGAGAGCAAAACCTCTGAACTCTAGGAGCTTCTATTGTAGTGAAGACAGACAGTGAACACATAACAAACAAAGACATACAATGGTTCCACAGTGATGAATACCATGAAAAAAATAAAAGAGATGAGATAGGGAGGACTGAGCAGGAGTGGGGGCAGCTGAGGGGCCTCTCTGAGGAGGTGACATTGGAGCTGAGACCTGGGTGATGAGAAGGAGACCACCATTCTTCAGCATTTCTGGAAGAAGAACATTCTAGGCTGAGAGGACAGTAAGGGCAAAGGCCCTGGGATGGGAGCAAATTTGACCTGTGGTTGGAACCAAGTGACTGAGGGAGAAAGGTGGAGGAAAACGAGATCAGAGGGTTGGGCAGGGGCTAGATCATGTCACGAAGTCTGGATTTTCTTCTCTGCCATGGGGAGCTATGGAGGGTTAGACTGTGAAGCAGGGAGTGAGGATCTTATCTGCATCTTGGAAAGCACACTCGGGTTGGACTCTAGAGCGAGACGAGGGAGGAGGCTGTTGCTATACTGATGGTCGGGACAAGGGTGTGGGTGCTGAAAATGGGGGAGAAGTAGACAGATCCAGGATCTGCTTTGGAGACAGCATTGGCAGGATTCTCAGTGGCCTGTATGGGATGAGGGAAAGAGAAGACTTTTTGATCCCACTGACAAAGTGGCTGTGGGTACCGTTCCTGAGTTGAAGAAGGAAGGGAGGTGGAGGAGGGAGAGGATCTGGATGAGAGGGTCACTGTGAGGGAGAAATACCACCTCCCCTGGGAAACAAGAGACAGCACCCCAGACTCTCCCAAGCCTGTGCCATCCCATGTTTGCCTGGCACTGTGATGCCATCTAATTTGGGGCTGCTCCGAAAGTGGTTACTTTCCATTTTGAGCTAATATCCACGTTCCATGTTCATTTTCCTCTGGTGTATCAATTAGTATTTATATAAATGGAAATTAATTTTGTTATTTCTCTCCCATGTTTCAATTCTCTCAGCTCCCTTCCTATTCATCACTACTGATATTTGCAAAACTTCCAAAATTAGTGTCATCTGCAAATTAGCAAGTCATATATCCCCTTTCAAAACATTAATAGGATTGGCCCTATTTACCAACCCCACCGCATCCCCCTGGGTCACTTTTTCAAAGCTCTCTCCACTTGCACAGGCTGGTCTAGGATCTTGGATACAGTGAGGGAAAAGCCAAAGGTTCAGAGAAGAGAGATCCAGGAATCAAATGCTTCAAGACGTGCAGAGGGTGCTGGGCCAGAAGGTTCTTCTGCCTTCTCGTTGAGTAGAGAAGCAGAGAAATTACACTTTCCTTGCAGCAAAAAGGTCTCTGAGCTCTACTCCAGGGAAAAACTCCCGGAGGCACTGAAATAACATTTCTGCGAAAGGTCAGAAGCCGGTTCAGCGGGAAAGACATTTATAGACAGCATCTTTGGGAAAATCATCCGATGAAGGGGACAGCGGCTGCTTCTGGCCAGCCTTCCATCCTTCCTTTTTCTGGTTACGGCACTCTGACTCCTCCAGAACACTGTCTGGTGGCTGACCCCTCACCCTTGGCTCCAGGGTTGGGCCTCTGACCCAGGCCTGGCTACTCCATGTTTTCCACCTCACACCCCCACTCCCTCCCTGCCAGGGAGAGCCACAGTGATTGGTTTAAGGATGGGCAGGTGACCCAAGCCAGGCTGAGGAGACTTAATTCTGGGATGATTGTTGGACTTATTGGGATACAGAAGTTCTCTTTCATCTGGGACTGCCGGGCAGAAGGTGGTTGTAAACCCGTAGCTTCCAGGAGCTCTCACGTGGACAGAGTCTGAAGGGGAGAAGGGAAGAGAGAGAGCAAAACAAGGCAGAAAGATGGAGGGAGGCACGGAGGCTTGATGATGTCATTTGCACACCTGGATCCAGCTGTATGGGAAATTAGCAACTCCTGACCTTTTTAGTTGCATAAGCCAATAAATTCCCTTTTACTCTTAACTCAGTTTGAATTCAATTTCCATTATTCACCAAAAAAAAAAAAAGAAAAAGAATCCTGACCAACACAGGGGAGGCCAGACTGGACAAGAAATGACTGCTGTCTTCCAGGACCTGACAGCTCTGTAGCGGATGCTGACTCTTCACAAACACTTCTGAAGGGAGGCAGCCTCTCAGCGAGAGCCCTAAGGCAGTGTGGTGACGGCATGGGCTCTGAATTCAGACATGTGTGGTTCCATTCTCAGCTTCGTATTAGCTGTGTGACTTTAGGCAGATTATTCAATCTCTCTGAGCCTCAGTTTCCTAATCTAATCTGGAAAATGGAGAGAATAAAAGCTGAGAGCGTTCACTGAGATAAGGCAGGGAAAGTCCCAGCACAGTGCCTGAACGGAAGACGAGACCAAGCCCCAAACCAGGTGCTGGCCTACATTAGGTTGGTTTTTAAAATTCTCTGTTGCACTGAAGTGATTGAGAGAGTGTGCTGGGCTGTAAGGGCTCACAGTAAGGCATCTTGCTCTTTTCTAAGAGAGAACATCTTTGTGGAGTGAGGGGGGGAGAGAATTCTCACTGGGCACACGGGGAAGACTCCCTGGGGAGGAGGATGCGGTGGGGCACTGCCAAGGTCCCACCTCCCACCCCAGGACGGAAAGACTCATTCCTCAGGGCCTGGGGGTGCTCCCAGCTGAGTCCCCACTTGTGACCGCCCTTGGCGTTGCTCCTCCCCAGGGGTGGCCCATATCCAGGGACATGTTGAGACAGGCGTACAAAGGCCTGGCCCCTCACTCAACTCAGGACAGCTCCGCGGACGGCGCAGCTCCAGAGCTCCCTGTGGAGCGGCGGAGGCCTTGACGTGACTGCATGAGGGCCAGCTTCTCCCTCCTCCAGCCCTGCTTCCTGCCCTCCCCCAAGAGCACACCGTCTCAGAGTCTGCTTCTTGGGAACCCAATCAGCGACTCGCCAGCCCTCCACAGGCAGGGATGGAGGGAGGGCCTGCCAGGCCGAGGGGCGGAGGCTCGCACTCGCACGGAAGCCTGCAGGTGGCTCAGGTGTGGGGAGGAGTGAGCAAGGATGAGGCTGAACTGGGACGTTCCGGCTTCCTTCTGGGGACGATGGCGGGGAGGTGGGGAGAGGGACGTGACACGTCACGGCACATCTCTTGTTGTCAGAAGATAACCGGAAGTGGATGACACGCACAGGGGGCAAGAGAGAGCAGGAGGTGAGGCTGCAGGGAGTGAGCGAGCAACAGAGCCTTGATAACAGGGAACGGGAGGGAGGAGATCACAGTCAGCTCGACATGGGCCTGGAGATTCCCCAGGACGCAGGCAGAGGTGCTGGCGGGCACGTGCACGGAGGGAGAAAGGAACCGGCTGGAAGGGAAAACAGGAAAAGAAAGAGAAGAACAGACACGGTGACACCCAGGTGGGATCTGCTCAGAGGCTGCAAACTGGGAGCCGGTTGGCCGAATACACAGCATATGTTTTGTTTTGGCTCGTATGGTGTTTTAAAATATTACAAAATTAGTCATCAAAATTTGGAGATTTCACATAAAAACCTGAGTTTCTGACTTCTCAGAAGACCTGGCACCTTGGGCCAGTATCCCTCCACCCCGCTCCACCTGGAGCAGGGAGGACACAGGTTTCTTTGCTCGCGGTCTGTTCTGCAGTCCAGTTTGAAGGGACAGCTCGACCCACTGGACTGACAGATGCCTCACATCTCCTCCGGCTCCTATGTCTTCTTGTTCTACACTTTCTGGGCTCCAACTGCAGGCTCCTGGGTCAGGGCCATAGCTAACACACGAGGCGTCTGCATGTAAACGTGCCCCTCTGGGAGGGCAAACTGCAGAGGGGCAAACTGCAGAAGGGCCCCTGCTTGGAAGTAACGCAGACCTGCCAGAGCCGGCGGGCCAAGCACAGGCTGGTTTCAGCTGCTACTAGCACTACGACCCGGCATCTCTGTGCAGTGTACAACCTGCCCGACTGTCCAAGGAAACCTGGTCCCAAATGGCCACGGCTTCCCCTGACCACTGAAGGTCCTTCTTCCACCCGACACTGCCCCAGGAGAGGGTACTCACAGATCCCGTGGTAGATGCCCGGCTCTGGAGTGGTGACTTCGGGAACAGGGGGACTGGGTGGAAGCTCTAGCTCCAGGACCTGCACATTGGGGGAGAAGCAGAGGGAGAGGGGGTGAGGTGGATATACCCACCGTGTCTCTAGCCCCTGCTGCCAGCCTGTGCCCAGGTAAGCTCTGTGTCTTTCCTCGTGTTTCCTGTCCTTGTGGAAGCCCCATGACTGGTGATATGGGCAGGCCCAGAAACCCGCGTGAGAGTCCTTGCCAGAAGCTGCTATTGGCCAGGCAGGAGTTGACACTACCATCTAAGGAGATTCGATTTTCTAGAACAGGGAAGGATCCAATAAATGTTTATCTAGTGAGCCAGAAGAAGGAAGGAAGGAGGGAGAGAGAGAGGAAAGGAGGGAAGGAGGGGTGGGGGAGGGAGGGAGAATTCAAACCTCAGAGAGTGGTACTCAACCCGGGAGCCTGGGCATCTGCATTGTAAAGCTCCCCAGATGATTCCCATGGTAGCCAGGATAAAGAACGCTTGGTCTATAGATGGTCAGAGAGGGCTGCACCCCCTGCTTCTTGGGTCTCACATGTAAACTCTGCTCATTAGATCTCTGCACCATAAGTTGGGGTCCAAGTGCCTTTACTACTTTACAGACAGGAAAGTTGAGATGCAGAAAGAAATGAAGTCGCTTGTCCGGATCCTAGAGTCTTGGTGGGGATGGTGTTTCAGGCCCAGCCACAAGCTGATGAACCCCACAGCCCAGCCCTAGGGACAGCCTCTCTAGGCCCTGGCCCAGCTATGGGGAGGAGGGCGGCCTGCCAGAAGTACCCCGGCCACTGGGCAGCCTTGGGCCATCAGGGAATGTGGTGCTGCCCTGGGGCCCACGTGCCTTCTCTCGCCCTTCCTGCCACTCTGCCCTCCCTGGGCCTCCTGGGACGCCGCTGGTGGATGCACTGACCTGGACACCCAGATGGGCAGCTGCAGCTTCAAGCTGCCACTTGCTAAGGGTGTGACCCTGACAGGACACTGGCCTCCCTGAGCTCACGTTCGTCATCTCCAAGACAGAGAGAGCAATCCCTCCCTGCCCCCACAGGGCTGGATCTGATCAGAGTCCCTTACAAGGGACTTCATCATCTAGAAAACGCTGGGCAAATGAAAGGCCTCAAGGTCAACTCCCAACTGGAGGCCATGGATCAAATCCAGACCACAGACATGTTTTGTGGCCCACAGAAGGCTTGAAAACATTTTGAATTAGTTGCCAACATTTTTTAATTGGGAGATTTTACATAAAACTCCAGATTTCTGGCTTCATTTAAAAACTATCACCACGGGCTAGCCATCTTGTCTGGGCGGAGTGGCGGCTGCTCTCCTTAGAAGCGGGAGGGGTGCCCCCACCAGCTGACCGGGCCTCACCTCTCCCTCTACCCTGCACGATGCTCTGTCTGGCCCCTGCGGGTTGCAACCCCAGTGAACACGGTGGGATCGACAGGCTGTGTGGCTGCACTGCCTCGGTCATGACCTTCCCACGGCCAAACCTTCTGTCCTTTGGCTTCTAGTGGTTCCGACTACCCTCCCCCACCCCCTTTAACCATCTCCTTTTTCTCCTTATGGCCCCAAGAACAACCCTGGAGACTCTGGGGTTTCTTCACCTTGATTATTGGTCTTTAACTCAGACTGACCCTTGCCCTGAAGGTCATTGTTCATTTTTCAAAAGTTTGCTTGTCAATTAAAATCACAGACTTTGGAGTCCTGCTTTCAAGTCCGAGCCTTGTTACTCCCCCACTGTGTGCCCTTGGGCGAGTCACTGAGCCTGTCTGAGCCTTGGTTTCCTGAATGGGGATATTAGCTACTCCCAGGGTGTCAGGAGGGTTAAATACCGTCACACGGTGCTCCACGGCTGGATCAGGACATGGGAGCAAAAGATGATGTCAAAAAATGATGTCATTACTTTAATTCTAAGTCTGCCTATTAAAAGCACTTCTAGTCCTTCCATCAAAAACAACAGTGAGTGATCAAAACGCAACCCAAAGCGAGTATTCCCCCGAGACCGCCAACTTCTAAATTACAGAGATGACATAGAACTGATTTCTCCTAGCTTTGATTAAAATTTGAATACTTTCTTCACTTTGGTTAAAAAAAAATAAAAACACAAAAAGTAATTAGAGAATGAAATATGACGTACAGGACCAAAAATGAAGTAGAAAAATGGGAAATGTCAAAACAGTAGCACGAGCAGCTTAAAGGATATCCATCTTCATTCTTCCTGCTCAGCTCTGAGTGAGGAGAAGAAATCTTAGGAGCGTCCCCGCCCCCCTCCAGTCCTACCCGGTCATCAGCCCACGAGCGGGCCTGGGTGTAAGGTCTCTCTTCCCTCTCGCCATCGGCTGTGCTGGGCCTCCTCAGCGCCTCATCGCCCTGCAGGCTGCAGGGGCTCTCCACATCCACGTCAAACGTCTCATCAGAGCAGAATATGGCCTCAAGAATGTCGTCCTCGGTCGTGAATAAGATCGTGTCTCCAAAGTGCTCTGGGGCTAAAGGGGTTACCAGAAAAGTCAGCTCACTACAAATCCTGCATCTGTAGACCAGGAACCTAAAGTCACCAGCCTTTGTGCTATCAAATCCCAAACCACTAACAGGTCTTGATTTGTGTACGCGAGCCTTCTTCTTCACACATCTGCCACAGGAATTTGCGCACAGTCAGAACCACGGATGTCTAGGGAAGGGACCTAACCTGATGAGAAGCACTGTGCTCTGTCAGCAAATAGGTGGTTTCTCAGGCGTGGGTGAGGCCCTGTAGCAGGTACCGTGGGTGCCCCACCCAGGCCCGGCTGATGCTTTTTACTGGGGGGCTTGCCTGAAAGGGCGGGGGAGTTACACTCCAACCCGGGGAGCCTGCAGGTGCCAGAGCCCTGCAGCTTTATGCTCCAGAGTTCCCCTCTGCATCAGGCCGGGCTCCCCTGAAACCACGTCCTTGCCCAGCTTCTCCCCTTTCCATGTGCTGCCCCTCCCTGCCCTCCAGGCTGTCCTGAGAGCACGCCCTCAACCAGTCCCCTGAGGGAGAACCCCCTTCTCAGGCTCAGGCCCTAGGGAAGCTGAGTGAGGCTGGTACCCAGGGGAGGAGTTTAAATGAGGTCAGCTCTTGCACACCCATGCTGTAAAAGGGGAGGAGGAGAGGTCCTTTCAGAGAGGTCTCTCCGAAAGAGGAGAGACCTATCTGTCGCTGGCTCACCAGTGGGTTTAGTTTCTCCTCAGAGCCTCAGCAAAGAGCAGGTAGGGGCTTTGAGAACATTCTTACAGACATACTGTACCTCCTGTCAGGGTTCCGGAGGCCTTGGCGATTTCTCCTTGAAAGATGCACTGCGCGTCTAAGAGCATCGTGATGTCCTTCACGCCGCGGAAGGAGTGTATCCGTGATTTATTGTAATTCCAAATCCTGATCAGGGCGACTTGGCAAGGGTGCGTGAAGTCGATGGAGATGGAGTGGGACTTGCCCGGCGTGAAGGGGGCCAGCCAGACGTGCATGTCGTCCTGGGTCCTGTTCACCCCGTCGACGAGGTTGGTGACCACACGGGGGTCTCTCCCGTAGGCTGGTAAAATATTGATGTCGGGGGGGTCTGCCTGAATGTTCGCAATTTGCACTGGCTCTCCCTTGGAGCTGAATATTTCTATTCCGTTAAGGCCAACATAGTGCCTGTCCCCCCACGTAGAACTGATGTCAATGACCAAGTGCTGTCCATAAGGCAAGATGGGGATTTTAAAGTCGCTCGCATCATCAGTCGCTATGAAGCAGCTGTCCTGCCCTTTCACGGGCTCCAGCTTCTCCTCCGTCCAGGGCGGGGGCTGGTCGCTGCGCCGGCTGCTCCTCTGCAGGAACTCGTCCAGGATGTCCCCCTGGAACTCCATGTTGGAGATGCGTCCCCGGTGGGAGCGGTCAAAGGCGCTGAGGGAGTTCCAGGACTCATGCAGTGTGTGTTCCTGCTCACTGCACCACCGGGACCGTGGCGGCATCCTGGCGGACCAGGGGTCCTCTGGAAAAGAGGACACAGGAGGGGTCAAGCCCCATTAGTGGCTCATGTAGAAGTGGGGACCCTTAGGGATTGTCTTATCCAGTGGCTCTCAGCTGGGTGGGCTCACCTTCAGGGGGACATTCTTGAAATGGTTGGGGTTGCTCTTGGCTGTCTCAATGCCCGTTGGCCCCAGGGGCACTTGATGGGCGGGGCCAGGGATGTTAATATCCTGCACTGCACGGGACTGTCCAGGCACAGAGCATGGTCTCTCACGCAACATTCAGGTTGGAAAAAAGTCGTGTATGGTTACCTAAGTCTGGGACTCAGTTGTTTTACAAAAAGCAAAGTAGTTTTCAAGGTACTTTGCATTTTCTAAGAATGCAACTACCATGCAAATCAAAGGAAGATTATTTTGTTGTGTGAGGACCTTGGCCAGAAGTCACTCTCCACTTCAGAGACTCAGAGGACCCGGGCAACGCTGCTGCCTGTGCCGTCTCAGTCAGCAACCCCAGAGTCTGCTCTGGAGCCTGTCACAGACACGTGACTCTAACGGTGTTTGCACAGACTGCCTGACGGCAGGTGGAAGTCTCGTAAAAGAATGCCGCATGGAAAGAAGCCAGACAAGCCATTTTAGACGCGGCGTATCCTAGTATGGGCAGCACGCACCAACGTCTTCATATGATCGTTTCTGGGTGGTGCGTAGGAAGGACTTTTATTTTCTTCTTTGTCACCTTATCTTCTAAGTTCCCCACATGTATTACTTTTATAATCAGGGAAAATGCTGTTAAAAAAATCAAATAACCCAGGCATGTTACAAGGTAAGGAATTTACTTCTACACGTGGCTAAATGGGCTCCAAGAGCTGAAGCTGCCTCTCCAGCATGTGGAGAACAGGGGCCCGGCTCTCGGAGTGGTGCCTCTGAAGGCCCCACTCCCCTCCCTGCAGAATATAAAAGCCCAGCGTGCTCATCAAGCAGCGGCCTGTCCTCACAGCCACGCCATGGCTAACTGCCATCTAAGGGTGTCATTCTGGAAAAACAGCAGCTGATGACACTGAGATTCTGTTTTTTCTCCTTTCATATCACACTGTGCCCTGCACTCCATTTTCTGCCTGTCTCCTAGGGGGCCTGGCTCCATCAATTATCTCCTCTCTCCAGAATCTTCAATCACTCCTTCCCCACTGGCACCTTCCCCTCTCTCTGCCTGCAGACATGCATAAATCTCTCCTACCTGAAAGAAAAAGGAAGCCGACCTGATCTCGTGGCTCCCTCCAACCGCCTTTCACTGCAGACGCTCTGCATCCTCATCACCACCATCCGCTCTTAACCCCCTGCCACCTGGTTCCTCTTGGTAGAGTTATGAGTTTGCCCACCCAAACTCCACTTCCCCTTCCCCAGGAACAGCACCCTGATATTCCTTCGGGGATCCCCCACCTTCAGGCCATCCAGAGGAGGCGAATGCTGACAGCATCCTTCCAAGCTGGGCTCATGAAAGGAACTACGGGGAAAGAGGGCTCTCTTTAACCTGGTACTGCTAAGCTGGCAGGATAGGTGTGGAGTTGCCGGTGGCCACTTTGCTACACTGCGGGGGTGCCTGCCTGAGAATGAAGCCAACGTGGGGAATGTGAGTGGAGAGATGGAGAGTCTTGATGACATTGTTTGAGCCCCTGGATCCCGCTGTACCTGAAGTCAAATCCCTGGTGGCTCTCTGTGCCTTGCATCCATAAGAGTCCTACAGTTCCCACAACCCTCCACTGAAACGACTTTCTCCAAGTGCACAGTGACCCCAAGTACACAATCTGTCCTCAGTCCTCATGCCTGACATCCCAGGCAAAGCTTTTCCGCTTGACGCTTCCTCCTCCACCGGTTTAGGAGACATGTACCTTCCTGGTTCTCCACCCCCCCCCCCACTGAAGCTCCTCTCTTTGTATCACACTGGTCTCCCCTCCCCCCCACACCCCAAGACTGGGAGCGTCCCAGGGCCTCAGCTCCAACCAGCCCTCTCCCAACACTGCCATCCCTCTTTGCCCTCTCGCAGCTCCTGGCTCCTATGCAGGCACCGCCCAATTTTATATGCCAAGTTCTGGCGTCTCTCCCGAGGTACCATCGACCCCTTGGAAGGTTCAGGCATGTCCACTCTGTCACTTCAAACTCCGAGTGCCTAAAATGGAGTTTGTCATCAACCCCTCTAATTGGCATTGTCCCTACTACCCTGAGAAGGAAGAAAACTGAGCTCCTTGCCATGCCTACAGTGCCCTGACCGTGGCCCCGTCCACTTCTCCAACCTCACCCCACACCCTTCTCCCCAGGGTCACCCTCCTCCAGCCACAGCCGCCTTTCTGTCCCATGGACACAGCAAGCCTCTTCCTGCCTCAGGGCCTTTGTCCTTGCTGTGCCCTCTGCCAGGAATGCTCTTCCCCAGATCACCACATGGCTGGCTCTTCTTGTCACCCTCCTTCTTGGAGAGGTCTTCTCTGCCCTGTTCCCTGCTGCGTCCCCTGCCTGGCACAGAACCTGGTGCATGGATGTGCTCCATAAACGTCTGCCAGTAAAGAGATGGATGGCTGGCACCATCTTTACACACCCTGTGTTCAGGCCTGGAGGCCGAGGGATGCCCCCTCCATGTCCGTTCTCCTGCATCTCTCTGTCCTCCTCATCTGCCATTAAAAAGGCACTAGGACCTTCTCCCATCCTTTCCTCCAGGCGTGAGACTGAGCATCTGGCAGAAGGAACTTCCCATATGGATCGTCGTGACTTCAGTTTACTGCGATTGGATTTCCACTGACTGAAATGGATGGCCTGCTTGGTCTGCGAGTGCACCAAGAAGACAGCCCAAACGTCATGTGTCAGGGACTCAGCCTGTGTCCCTCCGTCCAGCTGTGCAAGGGAGGCAGGACTGTGCTTTCATTCTGCGTCTGCTTTCTGACCTGTTCTCCCCGAGATGGACACTCCGGGTTTTAAAAGCAGAGATGCGTGGACTTTCTCCTGGACCTCCCAGACACGACAGCAGGCTGGGGGCCCACGTCTCCCTCTGTCTGCACAACACACTACTCACTAGTCCTTGGGAGTTGGGGAGCTGCTGGGGTGCTTTGTCCTGTCTTTGTCAACATTCCTACCCACAAATGTGAAGGGACAACAGAAAGCTGCTGCTTCAGTCTGAAGTAAACACAGCCTGGGAGGGACCATTGATCCGAGATGGGACGGAAGATGCAACACCACTCCTTGGTGGAGACTAACATGGACCACGACCTTCTGAACTTGAGTTTATAAAAGTCAGTGGCACCACCGTGAGGTATGTGTTAATTGCTACTAAAATAGGAAATGAGAAAGTACGGAGTGAGATATAACAGAGCCGTGTTTCTTCTCAGTGAACTGTCCTTCAGCCACAGCCGGTTAGACAAGGAGTGGACACCTGACCCAAGCTGGCCAATCGGCTTCTCCCTTGAGACTCTGGAGTCGGTGGCTGGAGCTAGAGCGCAGACACTGTGTCACTTTAGGGCTGGGAGGCCGTCTCCTGCTGTGTGCACAGAGTAGAGACAGCTGGTCTCACGGGGAAGAAGGAGGGAAAGTGGACCTGCAGAGAGGCAGAGGCAGGCCCAGCGCCCTGGAGAGACAGGGAGAAGCTTCCATGGTGCCTGCCAGCTTTCTGGTTCCTCGTCCCAACCCCTGTGACGAGCAGCGACACTTCCTGCCTTTGGGGGTCCAGGAGCATCTCGAGCATTCTCCAAATAACACCCTTACTGTTCACACTGGGCTGACGGGGCTTCATTCACCCGTAGCCAACTGACCCCTCAGGAAGACACGTCCAAAATGCAGGGGTCGTTACTGTGAGATGCTCTGTTGGACAAAAGGATCGCCAAGTTGTGTTACGGTGACAACACGATTCCAGGGGCAGGGAGGAGCTCGGGTAGCCATGCATTCTGCAAGCATCGTTGTGGGGCTCGGCTTGCACCTTTCCTGAAGGGCACAGCTATGGGATTTGGTTCTATGTAACGAGTAATTTAAAATTTCTAAGCAACTTTCCTTTTTAGCATGACTGGCTTAACAAGCATTAAATCTCAAGGGCTAGGTTCTTAATGTGTCATGGAGCCAAGCAGGGAAATGCCTGGAAAGAAATTAAAATGAGACAAAGTCTTCTGAATGTGGACAAGTCAGGATAACGCCTGGCACCTGGGAACTCCCAGAAGCTCTGTGGGTCTGTTTACAAGAAAGCTCAGAATTGCCTCGCTCTCCCAGGGCGGGGGCTGATGACAGCTGTGGAAACAGGGCACCTGAGGTTAGTGGTTCCAATCATGGATGCTGGAATGGGACTGCCAGGGTTCAAATCCTGCTCACACTGGCTGCGTGACCTGAGGCAAGCCACTGACACCTCACACCTTCTTCATCTGTAAAATGGGGCTGGCGGGAGAATTAACTGAGCTCATCTGAGTAACGTGCCTGGACGAGAGCCTGGCTCACAGCAAACCTGCCCCATCGAGCCGCTGCAGTCCCTTCTTACCGTCGTGCCTCCCGCACTGCAGAGGACCCACCAAGAGCCGGGCACCTGGGTCCTGGGGGTCCCAGCACAGAAGGGACACAGTCCCTGCCTTCGAAGAGCTTCTTGGTTGTTCTCTTCCACTCAGCTCTCCTCCCTGATACCCAGTCTCAGGGTGAAGTCTTGGCAGGAGCGGGCAGCAGCAGAAGTCTGCAAGGCTGGGCAGCCAGCAGGGGCAGCTCTGCCTGGGGGAAGGGAGCCAGTCGCTCACCGCGGCAAGGCACTCCAAGTCTGAGGGACTTGCTCTGGTGTCCTAAGTGACATAACAGGGGACTGAGAGAGGCCACGAACTCTCCACATTTCTAAGTGTAGACTTGGGCCGAACGCAGACCGTCAGGGTCTGTCTACCAGGCAATAGTAGAGTAGATGCTGATTTGAGTCACTAAAACATACACACACTGACTTCACATACAGACCAAACCCAGAGTCACAGAGTGGGGGTAGTGATGATGATGACGATATTAACAATAAATAGCAGCAGCTAACATCTGTTGGGTGCCCCCGCGTGCCAGGCACTGTGCCAAACGCTGCTCGTGTATGATCTCATTTGGTCCTCCTTGCACCCCACGAGATGGTATTACTGGCCTCATTTTACAGATGGGGAAACTGAGGCTCAGAAGGGTTTCAGAACTTGGTGTAGGTTGGCGGGGGGAACCAGGATACACGCCCAGGCAGTTTGACTCCAGGGCTCATGCTCCTGGGTGGTACAGGTTGGAGTTAAATTCAGGGGATCTAGGGGTGAGCCCTGCCTTGGAAGGTCCGAGTGCTTTGTGGACAATAAGGGACAGACAAAAGTGTTGAAATATGGCTGCCGCTCGTGGAGCACTTTCCATCTGCCAGACTCTGGTTACAATTTTGAAGCCATCTTCTCAGTCGTCCCCTGCAACACTGAGAAGTGGGGGGTTCATTCCCATTTTACAGATGAAGACAGTGAGGTTCAGAAAGTAGAAGCACCCACCTAGAGGTCTCAGATCTATGAGTAGCAGAGTTTGGATTCAAATGGTTTGACTCCTAGTTGCTATGCTACACTCCTTCCCAGAAGCCAAATCTGAGTGCAAATATTCAGAAACCCAGCCTTTGGTACCCTCCTTTCAGAGCCCTTAGAGATAATCTACTGCAAAGTTCATGAAGCAGGTGAGTCTCGCCAGCAGATGTGTATTTTGTTTTTCTGACTCACACAGTGGTTTAAAAATAATTTCCATCAGTTACCAATGTTGAAAAATAAGAATATTCTACATTTCTGATTTCTCTTGATAAAAGGAGATCTGGCACCTTGGCCTTGCATTTCTGAATGCCAAAAAGCAGCCTGAGTGGAGTAGCAGCTGCCCCCTTTAGATGGGCCTGTGCTCTCCAGTTTGCCACAGTCCTCACCACTCCCTATAGTATTTCCAACACCCAGGTGAGGGTCAATTGCTATTTAGCATCACACTTGTGTTATTTTTCCATAGGTACAGTTAAGAATAAAGTGAAGCAATTAGAGATCAATGTCTCTACCAGAGGTAGGGGAATAACAAGTCTAGATTGGAAAAGCCATGTATTGTAAGAAAAATGGGCAAAGGGACATATCCTGGTGGCAATGACAAATATATCTATGAGTTTAACATGCAAAGTGTCTCTTGCCCATTTCACTCACCGATGTCACCTCTGTGGCCCCTGAGACAGTGAATTTATGACCCCTGGTTGAGAAGAATCCCCTTGTTTTGCAAGATGAGGAAATTAGCGTCCAGGGAGCAAAATGGCCTCGTGCCAATCAGTGGCCCTTGCACAGGGATGCTGGCACTGAGTCAGACTGCTTCTCGAGCTTACCTCTGCTGGCGGGCTGGCCGTCACCATGACTGCTGCTGAGGGCGTCCTTCCTCAGACCCCTCCTCCCGCTAGCAGGGCGCTCCCTGTTGGAGGGCTGGTTAAAGATGTCGAAGTCATCATCACAGACTTTGGGGGCAGCTCTCTGGCCTCTCCCGTCGGTGATGACGTTCCAGCTGCTCGCTCTCCTCTGCTCGCGCCTGGGGCCTTTATCCCCGGCCTCCCTCTCTCCAGGACCCTCACCAATGACGTCGTCGGACGAAAGCCTGCCTCTCCAGTCCAGTGGCTTCTCGGGATTCAGCCAGAGGGGTTTTGGCTTCCTGCCCCCCTGACTCCTGCCTTTCCCTGTGGGAGAAGGTTGTAACCAGGACGGGGTTTTCCCTGGCGGCTCAGAGACTTTTCTGCCCGTGGGGTGTCCCAGCTGTTGGACCGGCGAGAGCTCCGGGTCCAGAGGAGGGGATTCCACAGGTGGGGAGGGGGGAGGGGCACCGGGCACGCCTCCCATCGAGGCCGGGGCTGCTGACAAGCCGAAATCTCCTCCTGACTTGGATGAGCTGTTGTTTGCGCAGTCAGGAGAGCTCATCCTCTCACCAACTAGACTTCCTTGTGAAGAAACCTTCACATCCACGACTGCTCCAGCTGGCGGCGAGTCATCGACACTGAGCTCCTCGTCCCTGTCCCTGCCAGCCATCCCGCGGGGGTCCTTGCTTTCTTCTGAGTGGGCATGAACAGTGTTCTCCAGTCTCTCACCCTCCTCATTCTTCAGGCCAACCAGGATGCTGTGGTCAGCCGGGCCCTCCTCACCTCCTTTGTCTAATTTGCCATCAAAGATGAGGTTTTTGTTGACATAAAGCTTCACGTTCTTGGCACCAATGTCAAGATCCTGAAAACACAAAATTCAACAAAATGAAGACATGTGGCATCAGACTGATGTATCAAATTTTGGAAGTAGAAGACAAAAAAGAGAAATGTGGACTGCGAGAAACGTGAGCTTTACAGAATGACAGCACTGGGGATGTTAAATAAGGCCCAGTCTCATTTCTGTGCGAAGCGTTACATACTCCATAAATCAGAGGACTTGCACAAAGAAAGGCCTGGCCACTGCCTTCGCCACCATTACCTCCTGCTGGGACATTGGTGATAGCTAACTGGTCCCCTTGTCTCTTGTCTCTTGCTCCTTCCACCTCAACTTCACGTTGCCAGCAGAGTTCATTCTCCGCAGGAGCAGATCTGGCCCAGCCACCGCCCTCTGTGAAATCCTTCGTGTTGTTTCACTGCCTACAGCCGCCTTCTTTCAGGTCTGGCTCCCCGGCCTCCTGAGTCAGGAAAGCTGGCCAGGCACGCAAAAACGCGGACCCCCTGGGTTCCACGGGTGTCATATTCTGGGGGCCCTGAAAGCAGGGCCTGAGACAAGGACTTGAGCTTGTTGTCAGGTGCTCCCAAGAGGGAGTGGGCAGAGTCAGATAGGGCAGGAGAAAACCCAAAAAGGGTTTTGAGCCGGTCGTTGCTGTGGGCAGCTGGGGATCCATGCTGCTGGGGCACTCCGAGAACACACCTCAGAAGTGTCCCTCTGAAGGCGGGAGGCTGGGGCGTTTATCCCCTGGCTCCCCTCCCTGCTGTTGAAGGGTGCCCCTGGGGGCACCGGCTCCCCCCCCCGACACAAGCTGAGGCCCTGGTGGCTTCAGGCAGAGAGCCCAGAAGCCCTGGAAGTGGCGCCCTGTCAGCACGCCTGGGCTGTCCCACCTCATGGGGGCCACGGGAGGGAGCTGAGGGGATACGGTGTGGCGCTGCACTTGTAACGGGCTCTCCAGGTGATTCCTCTGCACACAGAAGTGGAGGCCCATGGGATGAACTCCAAAGCCCTCAGCATGACACACAGGGACCTTCAGGGGAGGGTCGCTGGCTAGCCTGCTGTCTCCTTCTCCTCCCAACACACGTGCCCTATGTCATGCAGGTATTCAGTGCTTCTTCAGTCAGGCTCAAAATCAAATCAGATTAAATTAAATTAAAAGTACACCTCTTGCTACTGCCCTAGTTGTCCATTCCTCTTTACAGCAAAACTCTTAAGATTTGATGAGTGTTAACACATGTACACACCCATGAAATCATCTCCACAATCAAGAAAATGAGCACGTGACCCCCAGGGTTTCCTTGCACCCCTTTGACACCCCTCGCTCCCCTCCTTCCCCCATCCCCAGGCAACCACCTATCAGCTTTCTGTCACTAGATTACTTTGCATTTTCTAGAATTTTTATATAAGAGGAGTCACGGCTATGAACTCTCTTTGGCCTGGCTTCTTTTACTCAGCATAATTACTTAGAGATTCATCCATGTCGTGTGAATTAACAGTTTCATTCCTTTTGATTGCTGAGGAGCAGCCCATTGTGAGGCGCCCCACAATCTGTCCACCCTTACAGCAGACTGAGTGTCACTGTCACCTCTGCGCCCCCTCCTTCTCACTTGCCCCCCAGCCCCCCGAGTCAGGCCTTTGCCCCCTCTAGAGGGAACCCACCCTGCCAAGGGCACCAATTACTGGGGGGACGGAACTCCCTTGTTTGTCTGGGATGACACTGATGACTCCTGTTGTCCTGGTGACATCATTCATAGAGCCCTCTTTCCACTCTCCAGTGTCCTGGTTTGGACAGTCAATTTCAGGGTCCAGCAGGTGGCCAGAGGCACGGGGAAATTCTCAGTCTGCGGGCAGGGCAGCAGCGCAGTGATGTCTGTGTGGTTGGCCACTCCTCCTCCTTGGTAGATTTCCTCCCCCTGCCACCCAGGCTGTGCCCTCGCTGGTTTTCCTCCTGCCTCCCCGCTCTCCCTGCTGCCCCTGCCCGGGCTCCTTTGCTGCTCTTCCTCTTCAGCTGGGCCTGTGATGGTGGGGCTGCCCAGGGTGCCATCCTGGGCCTCCTGACTTTCCTGTGCTCTCTCACCAGGTGGTCTCATCCAGGCCCAAGGCCCGAAATACCATCCCTGTGTTGATGACTCCCGATTGTTTTAATCTCCAACCCTGACCTCTCCACTAAGCCCCAAGTGACCTCTCTTCTTGGATATCTCATAGGCGTCTCAACCTTAACATGCCCCATACAGAATTCTTAATTCACTTTTCCCAAACCTAGTCTTCTCTCATCTTAAAGATGGTTCCACCGCTGAATCAGTTGCCCAAAACCTAAGAGTCCTCCTTGATTCCTCTTGCTCTCTCACTCACATATCTGATCAATCAGGAGTCCCACAGCTCTCTCTCCAAAACCCATCCCAAATCTGATCTCTTCTCCCTGAATGCACTGCTGCCTCCTGGTCCAGGCCACCGTCACCTCTCCCTGAAACAACCGCAGTCTCCTAATTGGTCTCTCTGCTTCCGCTCTGCATTGTCACTGTGCCCCCGCCTGACCATACACACTTCATCTTCTACCAGCAGCCAGGCTTTTTTTCAAAACAACTTATCAGACCACGGTGGTTCCCCTGCTTAAAACTGCCCAGTGATTTCCTACTAAACTGAGAATAAATTCCAGCTCCCTTTAGTGGCCAATGAGGCCTGTGGGATCTGCTCCCTGCTGACCTCCCCACCCGCGGCTCCTATCACAGCCCCGTCCTCCCTCTGCTCCCCACGCGCTGGTCTGATTGCTGCTCTATGACCCTGCCAAGCTCATTCCCACCTTGGGACCTGTGCATTTGCCTAGAATGTTCTGGCCCAGATGTCTGCAAGCTTGGCTCCTTCTTGTCTTCAGAGAGATCTTCCTGGCCACTCTATCGAGAGTGGCTCCTTCCCCATCCAGTCCCTTCTCTATCCCATCACCCTGTTTTATTTCCTTCTGGTCTCTGAAATGGCCTTGTTTCTCAGCTCTTCAACTTTGTCATTGTCTCCCCACTCAGAGTTAAGCTCCAGGACAGCAGAGGCCCTACCGATCCTGTCCAAGGGACCAGCAGGTACCGGCACATAGTTGATACTCAACAACAACTCTGGAATGATAAGGGAACAAAGACAGATATTTTTTCCCCCAGGGTAGCACTGCTCTCTAACAATGTTCTGAGAACAGGCCTCATCATAAAAATGGTAGCCTGTTGGTTTCACCCCCAGGTCATTTTCCATCTTGCTTTGGCTTCTGATATGCTCTTGGGATATGGGATCTGAGACCCCAGAGATGTCCATCTAGACTGAGCCTTCCTGAAGCTGAGTAAGCTCTAACTAAATTTCTCGTTTGCCAAGTTATTGGTACGGATGTTTCCGTAGCAATTTAGAATGAGAAGCATCAAGCCTGTGTTACACCACAGGAACTCAGCTTCAATCATCCAATTGCAGGATGGCAGGCTACTATTCGCTGACTGTCAGAAAAGTCGATTCTCAAAGCACCCTTTTACATGTTTATATGGATGTGTTCTCTGTTTAGCAGAGGCACAGAGCAAGTGCGTGCTGTGAATTAATCAGGCAATAGCTATTCGAGAAGGACAGCATGGGCAGCTTTCAATGACTAGTTCTGCAAAATCACCACCATGGAAACATCTGGCGAGACAGAAACACTCTCATTTAAAGAGGTGGGGGGGAGGGGGAGGCCTCCCAGTCCAGCACAGTCCTGAGGTGGGCATCCTCGCTTTCATAATGAGATGTCTGGCTTCCAAACTGTGTTCGTGTATCTTCCGCGAATAGTCTGGAGCACCATCTGACCTCTAACTGCCTGCTGCCCAGCTCTCTCCAAGACGTGTGGCTGAGGGGACACAGTGAGGGAAGCAGGCTCAGGCAGGGGTGCACCATCCAACCCCAACAGGGGCCAGACAGGTAGCAGAGAGAAGTGGGCTGGGAGGGAAACCACGGGGAGTGTGGGGGCCTGGGGAGCTGGGAGGCTCAGGCCCTGCCTGACGGTGCTTAAATGTGAAAAGTTTCCAACATTCTGCCGGCCAAACAAGCCATGTCTGTGGGCAGATCTGGCCCGAGGATCCCTGGATGGAACAAGGAGTAGTCACTTCTCTGGGATTCCAAATGTGACAAATAAAAGGCTGCATTGTCCCACACAATCCTTGGAACAACTCTGCAACATGGGCATTAGGGCCCATCTTACAGATGAAGAAACCAAGGCTCAGCCTTCCCCAAGATCACACAGCTGGTGCATGGTGAGCCACTCTGGCTGGCACAACCGAGGTCTTACTGCCGTCTCCCTTCGGGTCAAGCTAGACCCAGAGAAGGCCTCAGTCTTGGCCCATGCTAGCCAGGCCACTGGCAGAATCACCGGCACCAGGTGGAACTCTGGGCCCCACCTCTATTTTTTAATAAGACCCTGTGGACCAGCTCTCCCCTACCCCCATCCTGGCTCCCCCCTCACTCCCCAGAGGCAATCACTGTGGGCACTGGTGAGGAGTGTGTGCATGCACATGTCCTTCCAGACTTTTCCTACGTATTTATGTACATACTGACGTAACGGTCATCACACCTCAGGGGTGCATTAGAAGTTGTGTGAGATGTGCACACGCACTGTGGAGAAGACAGGGTTGAGGATTGTGCAGGTCTGTCTTCCTCGGCGTCCCCTCAGTAAAGCTCCGTATAAGGATGTTTTGGGGAATGGACCCAGGGGAAATTTCTCTTGCTCCTGAAGAACCAGCCCACTTCCTCCCTCCCAGTCAGCAGGGCCTTAGTCCCGACTGCTGCCTCCTTCGCCCTGGCGCCCAAGAAGTTCAGGGTGAAGCTCCACTGCAGGCTCCTTAACCTTTCTTTAGAACTGTGTGTCCCCTTGTGGTTCCCTTGGTGCTAACATTTCCTTCCTTGTTTACCTAGAGTTACTGTTATGCCTTTTGTTGTCACTGCCTCAAACCCCTTTTGCAATGGATTTTGAAAAGGACACTCTGAAGCTCTGTGGGTGGGCCATGGCTAATGGGAACGCCTGTCCTGATCCATATCCTGACTTTATCCTTCTTTCCAGTGGCGAGAACCAACCACACTGAGACTGTAATGCGTTTTTAATACAACAACATTAACATTATTTTGAGCTGAGTAATTTAATTGACTTGGCGAGGCCACTTTCCTCCCTGGCCCCGGTGTCGAACAACATGCCTCTTCCAATGAACATGTGAATGCTCAGCAAAGACTGACGGTGGCGCGGTTCCATCGTGACAACCACCCAAGCAGAGGTGTGGGCTTTCACACTCACAAGGCGCCTTCCCCCGAGGTGAACACCTGCCTTAAGCACAGGCGACAAATCTCAAAGGAAAACATTTGGAGCAAAGCTAGGCCTCAGTGCCGAATGCCAAGGGTGTCCATGAAAGCAAACCCTTCCTCAGCGTGGGTGCACAGCTGGAAGCAGACCAGATGTGCACTGGCCACACCTCACTCATGCACGGCCCGTGGGCCACGCTGCAGGCGTCCCACTCTAGCGGCTCTGTCACTGACTGGGAGCACACCTGGTCCCACTACACCGGGAGAACACGAGCCGCTGTCCTTCGTTGCTCTTTGCCCAGAAGTGCTGGCTCCAGAGCAGGAGGGACCTAGGGGCTGTGGGCTGACTGGGAGGGGGCTTACCTGACTGACTGGAGGTTGGTCAGGGCCTGGGGACTCTGGGGAGTAAGCTGCTGCCGCCCAGAGAGCTACCATGTGGGGTTTGGGACCTGGCTCAGGAGCCGACTCAGGAGCCCCTGGCCCTCCCCGACTGCCCCGTCCCCTCCTCAGGCTGAGTCGAGGCTCTTCCTCTGGGCTCTCAAGACCCCTGCACCTACTACCCAGCGAGTGCCCAGATGTGCACACCTGTCCTCGCCCACAAGGAGACTTTCAAGGACGGGGCACGGGCCTGTTCCTATCTATCTTGAAGCCCAGCTCTGGGAACTAAACTTGCTCCTTCCCTGGAGCACCTGAACTTGAACGTTTTATTGGAGAGGAGACCTCACTGGCCTTTTACATGTCCCTGGGGAGGAAGACCAATGAAAACCATTCTTTGTGATGTAGAATCTTGAAGAAGATGGTGGGACACCGTGACATTCAACAAGCTACATTTAACCTATTGCATGCCAGGCTGTGAGCCAACCACTTCCATTCCCAACATCTCAGACTCAGAGGACGAGATGAGGATGGGACCTGACAGACTGGGTCCCTAGCTGGCGGCCCTACAGCTGAATCTGTGCTGGTTTGGCCCACAGAGCGGTTAAAATTTCCAGAACTAGCTGATAATATCTAAGAATTCGGCACTTTCACATAAGAGTGTGCATTTCTGGCCTCTCTTGAAAGTTTAGGCCATCTGGAATGACGGGGCCAGCGCCGAAGTGCCAAGCGATGGCGGCTCTAGGCAGGGCTTGGCCCTGCAGTGACCAGTCTCTCTCTACTGAAAGGCAGGACCATGTGGTGGGCAACAGTCTGCCTGGTAGTCATGTGACCACTGCTTTTCTGTGCCTCAGTTTCCCCATCTGTAGGATGGAGCTGATCACTGCAGTACCCATCATAGGACTGCTGTGTGGAATAAACGAGCTGGTACATGTCAAGTCCTTTGAATATTGCCTGGCACGTAATACATGCTCAAGAAACATGAGCCACCACCATTGTCTTGTACCCAACCTACTGCCTGGACGTATGCACCTGCGGGGGCTGGCTTCTCAGGGCTAGCGGGGCTTGGAGACTGCCTGCTCCCTTAAGGCCTAGTGCACTGATCCCCCGTTCCTGGCAGAAGCTGGCACAGGCACAGGAGGAACGTCATCTACTCTGGGTGGGGCCTAGAATTACTCTCGCTGACTTAGGTCAAGACTCCTCCACATCTGGGCTGAGGCCCCAGCAGGAAATTCTTGCAATTTTCTTCAATCCAGCACATCCCATGCGGAGGACTTTCAGGGTCCTGTGTTGTGTGGGATGCAAGAGAAGAAAGCAAGGCTTCTCTCCTGGAGGCGTTCACAAAAGCCTGTATATTAAGGGTCACAAACTCAAATGCTTGTGGCACTGCAGCTGTGGGGGGCGTGGGGGCTGTGCAGAGCTGGAGGATGCATGCCCGCAAGTCCAGAGGGCAGGGCCACTGGGCTCCAGCTGGCGGACACCACGGAGGGAATGCTACCATCTCATCAAAAGCCAACTTTCACATGCGGTCAAATGTTTCACAAGCTGCATGGCAGTGTGAGGGCCAAACGGCACATCTGCAGGATGGACGTGGCCGGGGCCAGCAGCTTGGGACACTGGAGGCTCCGGAAACGTCTGAACGCTCCAGGGAAGCATGTGACGTTGCCTAGAAAGGTGAGGTTGGAGGCCACCAGAAGGTGCCTGGGGCAGGCTAAGGGTGTGTGGGAGGCGTGTGCATGAAGAGAGACCTACGCAGAACTTTGACATTTCAAAAGACAGGTCTGTAATAAGACAGGCAAGGGATTCCAAGTGCTGGGAATGGCAGGAGAAAAGGCGCAGAGGAGAGAAGAGATTCACAGGGAGCAGAGGGAGATAAAAGTTGCACAGGGATGGAAGAGCCAGAGAGCTAGTTTTGGGGTCTGGAAGTGGCAGAGGTCACAATGCACATGCATCCAGAGTCCAGGCAAGCACTGCAAATGGGAGAGGTGATGTGGTGCAAGGACAATGCGCCACCGTGTCAGGGAGGCGAGCATGAGTGGTGGGGACTGCGGCACTGTGATTTAGCTCCACCAAATCTCCCAGGTGTGGATGTGCGCCTGGTGTTGCCAGATCCGCCAGTTTCTCAATAAAAGTCAAAAATCCATATTTTTCAAACCTCCCAATCCACGTTGAAAACCTCCCAATTTTTAAATGTTGGCAATTAATTCAAAGAATTTTGGAAACACGTGAGCCAGCTGAAATGTGTCTGTGAGATGCCTTTGGTCACAGACAGGCACAGCCTCAGTGCCACGGCCTTCTTCCCAGGATGCATCGGGAAGCACTTGACGGCAGAGGGCTGTGGCCACGCCCCCCAGGCATTCTGCAGCTTCGAGGCTCTCAGCTCATCCCCCATAACTGCACTGACCTCACTGAACCGTGGTTTGCTGTTGATCCCCTGGGCCCTCCTGCCAGGGCGTTGAGCTCACAGGGGCAGACAGCGTGTCTGATTCCCTGCCCCAGCACAACGCCTGAGTGTGGGGCGATCGATAAGCTTCTGCTGATGAGACGGAGGGACCGAGCACATGAGTGAGTGGAGTGCGGAGACGGGATGAGGCTGGTGCTCATGGTGATGAGTCCCACGTGGAGTGGCAGGCAGAAGGGGAAGGAGGAGCTGGGTTTGGAAGGAGACAGGTTTTGGCAGTAGAAATGGTAGACTTAGAGGTGACCGGCAGTGAAGGGCGAAGGGAGGAGAGAGGATTCAGAGGCGGGAGTCAGGTGCTGCTGCGGAGCCAGAGGAAGCGGAGGCCTGGAGCACGTGGGGCGGGCGGGGCTCGGCTATGCTGAGTCAGAGGGTCAGGGCACTGCCAGGTGGAAATGCCAAAGGAAAGTATCTGGTGGCCAGGACTGAAGCTTGGTGCAGAAGTTAAGCCCTGGGGAAGGCTGAGATTTGGGAGCTGATGAATAAACTCAACAGCACGTGACTTCTGTGTTCTTAGAGAAAAGGACCTAGCTCGGGTATATTTTCTACTTTCCCCAGTGATCTTCCCTTTCTTTGGAGACAGCACCTCAATCTTCCTTTAGGAATCTACCCTTCCCTTAACCTCACTTCATGTGCCCAATGTGGGCCCCACCCCAGGTTGCAACCCAGGCCTGGCCTGTGGGTCCTAGATCTGGGCCTTTCACGAAGACAGTCTCTTTCTGCGAGGACTGCTGACATACAATGAGTCTGACATCATCGGGGACCACCACTCGGAACCTGAGGATGAAGCCCACACAGAGGAAAGCAGAGATACATGACGGAGGAGGCAGATTTCTCATGACATCATGTGAACTCCTGGGTCCTGCCACGCCTGAAGCTAGATGCCCCATACTCTCCAGTTACATGAGCCAAAGAACTCCCTTTGGTGCTGAAGCCGGTTAACTGGGTTTTCCGTCCTTAGCTACGAGGGAATCCTGGATGATACACCAGCCCTGGGACTGAGAACGTCAGTCAATAGATTGAGCTACTGAATCGTCCTGGCCAAGGTAGGCAGGAGGGGGAGGAGAGAGCCCCCCTCCTGGGGGTCTGGGATTTATCCTGCTGCCCAAGGTTGGCACCTGAGCAGTCCTCCCTGCTCAGACATCTGTCCAGCCCCAGCGGCAGCCCGTCCCCTGAGCTGCACAGCACCGGACACAGGCCTCAGCTTCCATCCTGGTTCTGCATCTGTGCTCTATTCCTGCTGGGAAGAAAGTCTGGCTCTGAATCCCAACCTTCGGGTTGGTGCCTGAACGCCTCGTTGGGCCCTCTCTCCAAAGGCTGAAATCTCTGCTCACCTCCCCTTGCCCTACTGGCCGGGGGCCTGCTTCAAACCTGAGCCTCCGGGGACCCTCGAGACTCCCAGGCTGTATATTTCCGAGCGTGGACTCTGCCCACAGAGCTCAGTCACTGCAGCCCACTCAGTAGACAGCACCCTCCGGCGACTGACAGTGGCCTAGACCAGCCCGAGGTCAACACTTCAGGAAGCCTCTCATGCCCCTGGGTCAGCCCCATCCCCACCAGCCGCCCTGCTAAGATGCCACACTGTCAGGCCACACTGACTCAGCTGGCCAAAGGAAGTTTACACCTTTGACTTCAAGCCATTGCCATGTTTGGTCTTGGTTCGTATCCTGATCCGAACAAACTAACTATAAAAAAATAATTTTGAGGGGCTGGCCTGGTGGTGTAGTGGTTGGGTTCACATGCTGTGCTTGGGTGGCCCAGGGTTTGTGGGTTTGGATCCCAGGTGTGGACCTGCACCCCACTCATCAAGCCACGCTGTGGTGGTGACCCACATACAAAATGGAGGAAGACGGGCACAGATGTTAGCTCAGGGCCACTCTTCCTCAGCAAAAAGAGGAGGATTGACAATGGATGTTAGCTCAGAGCCAGTCTTCCTCACAAAAAGAACACAAAAAACAAAAAACAATTTTGAGACAATTAGGGATATTTGAATACGGACTGAGTATCAGAGCATAATAATTATCGTCAGGTATGACAGTGGCAGTGGGGTCATATAAAAACAAACTCCTTGTCTGTTAGAGATGCACACTGAAGAGTTTATGAGTAAAATGGTATGATAGCTACCATTTATTTTCATATGTTAGGGGGTGATAAATAAAATGGCAAGCAATTGGATACATTGGAGTCTATGAGGAAGCCATTTGGTGTAAAACTAATTCGGCCTGACCTTGCTTTTCCAAAAGGGCCTGACTGGCCTGTGAACATGTGTTGTATATCTGCTTTGAGCATTTACCATGTCCCAGAGACAAGAACAAATGCCCTTAAGATAAGGACGCAACTTCCCCCACATTAGCGTTTCCTTAAGGATAAGCATTTCTCCCTAGGCGAGGATTTGATTGTTGTGCTCATCCTGTGACCACCCAGCTCGAGACAGCAGACTTGCTACCTGCGGTTTCCATCAAAGGCTGTGCCGACAGGGCAATCTTGTGACTATTGTAAAAAGGACACTGCATTCATATGTGATATATGCTCTTTGATGGTATATAACCACTCTGTACACACCATTTCTTTGGTGCCCTTCTGTCCTTGGGGAAGGAAGGCCCCGGGCTATATGGTCCTCAAAATTTGGCTCATAATAAACTCACCCCAGTTTTGATTTGTAGATTGGCTATGGGTTATGTGCATCGACAGGGGATAGGTGAAACGAGAATGGTAGAGTGTTAATCACTGTTGAAGCTGGTGAGGGGTACACGGGTCGTTACTGAACTCATCTCTTCACTTTTGCATTTGTTCAAATATTTCCCCTCCAAAAAAGGCCTTGCTGAAAATGCAAATATTGTCCTGGGATGAACTGAGTCTACCCATGGTGCACCCCACAAGCACTGTGACCCTCATCCACGCCACCATCACCCTTAGCTACGCTAGGAGCCTCCTGTCGGGGTCTCCCTCCCTCTGATCCATTCTCCAAACAGCAACCAGAACCATCTTTCAAATTCCTCGATCAGATTATATCACCCCCTGCTCAAAACCCTCCAACAATGACACCAACAGCTGACAATTGTGTAGGGCTCACAAGGGCCAGAACAATAATTATCCCATTTTACAGATGACGAAACTGAAGCACAGAGATGTGGAGTAACAAGCCCAAGGTCACACAGCTAGGAAGAGGAGGAGCCAGACAGGTGGGCTGGCTCTAATGCCCTTGCTCTAACCATCCCTCTATTCTGCCTCTCTCAGAATAAGATCCAAATCATCGAGGCCCACATGACCTGGCCCCCCCCCCCACCTCTGGGAGCTCCCCTTACACTCTCCTTTGTTCCCCAGGCCCAGCCACCGCAGGAACTACTACCTGGAAGTGCTAAGCATATTCCTGCCTCAGGGCCTCTGCTCTTGCTGTGCCCCCTGCCGAATGCTCTTCCCATAGATATCCCGGGGGCAGCTCCTTCGGATATTCAAAGTCCGCCTTGTTCAAGGCGGCCCTGCCTCCTTCCCCCACTACCCTATTGTGTCATCTTCAGGATACTTAGCATTACCTGAAATTACGTGATTCATCTGTGACCTGGTTTACTGTCCCTTCCCCATGAGAAGGGACAGGGCTGTGTGGACAGGGCCTTGTCTATTCGTTTACCACAGTACCCTGAGCACTAAGACCTGTGCAGTCCAGGTCTAAGTTAACATTAAAACGAAATAAAATTTAAAATGTAGTTTCTCACAAGAAATAACACGTGTTGGCGAGGATGTGGAGAAAAGGGAACCATGTGCACTGTTGGTGGGAATGTAAATTGGTGCAGCCACTATGGAAAACAGTAAGGAGGTTCCTCAAAAAATTGACAATAGAACTACCATACGACCTAGCAATTCCCCATCTAGGTATTTATCTGAAGGAAAGTAAATCACTATCTTGAAAAGATATCTGCACTCCCATGTTCACTGCAGCATATTTACAACAGCCAAGACATGGAAGCAACCTAAGGGTCCATCGATAAATGAAGGGGTAAAGAAAATGTGGTACATATATACAATGGAATGTTATTCAGCCATAAAAGAGAAGGAAATCCTGCCATTTGTGACAACATGGAGGGACCTTGAGGGCATTATGCTAAGTGATTTAAGGCAGACAGAGAAAGACAAATATTGTATGATCTCACTTATATGTGGAATCTAAAAAACCTGAACTCATAGATACAGAGAACAGATTGGTGGTTGCCAGAGGTGGGGGGGGGTGGGTCAAAAGTACAAACTTGCAGTAATAAGATAAGTCAGTCCTGGGGATGTAATGTACAGCATGGGGACTACAGTTGGCAATACTGTATGGCATGTTTGAAAGTTGCTAAGGGAGTAGTTCTTATCACAAGAAAAAAAATTTGCAACTGTGTGGTGTGGTGGTGAATGTTTACTAAACTTATTGTGGCGATCATTTTGCAGTATATACATATATCAAAACATCACATTGTACATCTGAAACTAATACAATGTTATATGTCAATTATATCTCAATTAAAAATAAATAAATAAAATAAAATGCAGTTTCTCAGTTGTGCTAGCCACATTTCAAGTTCTCAATAGCCACCTGTGGCTAGTGGCTACTGTGCTGGACTGGGCAGATATAGTATATTACTATCATCACAGAATGTTGGGCAGCGCTGGCCTAGACCACCATGGTATGTCACAGAAATACACCACTGAGGAAATCTAACATTCATTCATTCAAAAACTACTTAATAAGCACAATTTCCATGTATAAAATATGCCCCTTGGTGCCCATCATGCCTCACTTGCTTTTGTGACCAGGCTGGGGTGACATCTGCATGGTGACATTGTGGGTAAGATGGAAACGGTGTGCCTGTTTTTACTGAAGGGTGGTACCAGGTAGCACACAACTAATATGCGTCTTATACAGGAAAACAGATGGACCGTGGGGAGCCGCTGGAAGTTCACTTTTTGGATGGATTATTACATACTATCGAAGGGAGATGATTGGTTCCTTCCCCTCAACAGATGTCGCTCTGCAGGGGAAGTAGTGCTGAGAAAAACCAACAGACCTCACATTCCTTTCCCAGCTCAGTCCCTTCTAGCTTGCTAGCTGGGCAAGTCATTCAATCTGGGGAACATCAAAAAATGTGACAAACGTTTTATCACGTCCTCCTCCTGAGCCCAAGGCAGACATCACTGACCAATCACATACCCTTTCCTTGATGAACCAGAAGGAAGGTTCCAGATCCTTCTAAGACAGCACTCCAGGCAGCCATTTCCAAGCAGAGTTGGCAAAAGAGACGCAGTCTAGCTGCCCCACAGGATCTCTCTATTCTAAGCCCCAGCTTCTTCATCTACAAGGCGGGGACTGAGACCATCCACCTTGCAGGACGGCTGGGAGGTTAACTGAGATGATTCACGCCTTCAGTTATATTTACGGAGTGCCTCACACTGGCCTGACACACACAGCACTGGGTAAATGGCGGCTGTGACACAGACAGACATCTGCCTGCTGCCTTCCGCGTGCCTGCGTGGACAGATTCTTGCCTCTGTGCCCTGACTTTCCCCTGCTGTCCCTCTCCTCCGGGCCTGCTCACACTCACCACATCACCTAATGAAGGGGAAAGGAGCCCATAAAAGTTAGACTGAGGATTTAACAGGCAGCATATTTTCCAATAAAAGAGACTCCCCTTTTTCTAGCACCTTCTTTTCTTCTGTTCTAAATAAGCTGTGGTTGGATTAGCTGCCCATATTTAACTTTTCTTCCTCGGACTCCCATACACAAAACACTGTATTAACAAGCCGTGTCTACCAGGCTGAGCTATATTTTCTATAAACTCTTATTTTATCTCCTCTAAAACACACAGTAATAGCATTCTCTGGAGACTCTTAAATCACACCGACCTGCAGCTGCATTTGTGTGCGCCTTCTGCCCCCGGTAAATTCTGGCAACAGATGGGTGTGTGTTACATAAGCGTGCCCCGTCAGGGACTGCAGTCCTCCACCCTCCACTCCGAGCGTAGAAAGACCTTGAGTCTCTACTCCCCGCAGCCAAGGGCTCCCACAGCACCGCATCAACACCCTGCCGTCCTGCTCCCTCTTTTATTCTCAGCACACACGCAAGGCTGGTCGCAGGTTAAAGAAGAAAGGCGGGCCTCGGCCAAAAGGGATGAAGCTTATCTTCTCTGCAATCCAGCATATAAAATCCGCCTTTCCTGGCCTGAGATATATTCAATGACAGGGCTGAGCTACAGGGCACAGTCTCGGGCGGGCAGCACCATTTCATCACTCATTCCAGAAGATGCTGATGACCACCCGCCGGGAAGTGCCAAGTGGACTCGGGAATGAGAGGACGGGGCCCTGCAGGCTGGGAGTGCACTGCGGCTCCCCAGACTGCCTTCTGGGCCTGGAGGCTGGCACGCCCACAGAAACTTCCTCACTTATTCCAGCAGTTTGGACTTTTCCTCAAATTTAAACTTCAGGTATTTGTTTAAAAAACCTCAAAAAACAGAAATCAGAAACAGTTTTTGTTACTTCTCTGAGGCAGTGTCGTCTGTGAGCAGAGCTGGCCTGGACTGTGTCTGCCACATTAACCTCCAGATTCCCAGGGCTGACAGATGTTTATTAGGTACCTGGACAGTGGGGGGTGGCGGGGGGGAGGAGAAGCAGCGGGAAGAAGTACAGGAAGGGAGGACGGGAAGGAGGGAGGGGCATGGACTCTCCTGGTCGATTCCAGGTCTGCCTTTAACCTGCGCTATGACCTGCAAGCGCCCTAACCTCAGTCTCTCAGCTGGGTGTCAAAAAGGATAAGACAACTGCTTACTCGGGGAATGAACTCATTCATTCATTTGACAACCATGTCTTTCTGCTTTGAATAGGGCGGTGGTGGAGACGACTCAGGCCCTGCTCCCAAGAGGCCTGCGGTACTGGCGGGGAGGAGAGTGTCATTCCCGGTACAGGGGTGACAGAACACATTCAGAGGTCCAGGGGTAGTGCAAGGGTCAGGGCTGGCTTCCTGGAGAAAGTGATGTCTGGGGGTTCCCGGAATTTGAGGCCAAGGCCGACATTTTGAGTTGAGTGAGATGGGAGGGGCCAGGGACCAAAAGTGTAACTACACGGAGGGTGGCGGAGAGCCACGCAGCTGGCACTCTGGACAGGGCGTGAGCAGGTGCTGACGGGACAGAGGCAGGGCCTGGGGCGCAGGGATTAAGGGGCTCTCATGCCACACTCAGGGGTTTGACCTGGATTCTCTGGGTCAAGGGGGGCCTCTGAGGGTTTGAAGCAGCAGAGAATCATGATTGGACCCCCAGTGGCCGTTGGAGACAGACTGGAGGCCTGGGCCAGGCTCAGGGAGAGCAATTAAGAAGCTGTACTCTTCCACACCTCTGTGCCTTTGTACGTGCAGTTCCCTCCATCTGGGATACCCTTCCTCCTTTTCTGCCTCAGTTCAGTGCTACTGTCTCTTTCCACTACAGCTCAGGTGTATGCTCCTTCAAGGACCCTCCCTGACCTCCCCCAGCCCGAGGCAGGCTCCCTCCTCCAAGCTCCAGGAGTTGCAGTCTGGGGCAGGCTGCTGCAGCCCAAAGATGAGTTTGGGCTGAACTGGGTGGTGGTTTCAAAAGAATTTAAATGAGCCATCAACATTTACAAACCAGAAAAGCTCACAGCAAAATCCAGACTCCCAGCTCCCTGGGAATGTTCAGAAGATCTAGCAGCCCCGGCGAGCATTCCTATGTAGCAACCATTAGTTGAAGCGGAAAAGGGGCCTTCCCCTTACCTGGGGCATGTGCTTGCCATTCTGCCCTAGTCCCTACCACGCCCCAGTGTCTCTCGAACAATACTGAAGTTGAGGGTCAGTCCCCATCCACCCTCTTGCTTGTACCACCCCTTCCCTTATGGCAGATTCGAAACGAAACAGAACAATTCTCATCCCCACGTCTATCATAAGAGGCAAAACAAGATGGGCTAAGGAAGTCCCGTCCTTCCTCATCCACTGAGTTCCCTGCTGAGTCCCCGGGGCTTCTGTTTGAAACCCTTGGCAGTCTGGGCTCACCTTTATCACGGCCTTCATCACACTGTGTTGTATTTCTACGTTTACCTGTCTGCCAGCTCCCAGATGAAGAGTAGCTCCAGGACATGGACTGTGTCTTTTACATCAGCACCCTCAGAACTGATCATGAAGCCTGGTAGCACCTAGTAGGTTCTCAATAACAAATGCTGAATGAAGTGAAAAATGCAACAGGCCAGAGAAGAAGGGATGCAGGCCAGGGTGTAGGAAGCGGTGTGAGGGGAGAAAGGAGAGCGGTTCTGAAACCATGGGGCAGACCAGCACGCACGTTAAGAGCCTGGCTGTTGCGAGTGGGCTCCACACACCAGGAGCACTGGCACACGCAGGAGCTGGTTAGACACGCAGAATCTCGGGCCCGCCCTAGACCTGCTGTATTAGAACCTGCATGCTGGCAAGACCCCAGGTACGTTGTCACGGATTAAAGTTTGAGAAGTGCTGGCTAAGCGAATGGGCCTGGAGTCCGACTGCATGGTTTCAGAGTCTCACTCGGATGCTTACTGGCTGTGTGGCTTGGGGCTCATTACATAACCTCTCTGTGTGTCCTTTTCCTTATCTGTTAAAATTGAGTCTCAGTTCATATTTTTCCAGTTCCCCCAAAGGTGGCCTGATTTCACTTCCCAACCTTTCCAGTGGAGGCTCTGCTCCTGGTGGCTCTGACAGTGCAGTGTGAAATGCCCCAGCAGGTACTTGCCACACCAGGTGGAAGGGCAGCGGGGCCTCCTTGTACCCATTTTGCAACTTCAGGAATCAGGCTATTGGATTGCTCCAAGAGCTTCCATCAAGCAAACGCCCGGTGAGGAATCAGAACCCCTTACTTACGCCGTCAGCCGTCCAGTAATTCCAAACCTTGATCTTGGCTAGACCAAAGTCACGCAGCTGTCTCGTGTTGCGGACAACAAAGAAGAGCTGGAACGGCGGGTGGAAGGGGCACGTCCACAAGGAGGGGTCTTTCTTGCTCTGAAACGCCAGCAAGAGAGGGAAGGTGTCAGCACATCTCCGCCTCTCCCCCAAGCCAACGGGCAGTGACTATGAAAAGCAGGACAGGGCTGAGGGCGGGAAGGAAGGCCGCCTTCTCGACACAATCAAGGCGGGGTCCTAGACCTCACCCGCCTGGACTGCACTTTGTAGCAGGCACTGACCCTCGTCCCTGGCACAAAGCTGCCACTTGGGCCCCTCACTCTGCCCTCCACACTGAACTTAAAATGCAGCGGGCTTTATTTTGATCAACTTAATCGGCTTTGAGGAGCGCACTGGGGTGGGGGAGGGACTGGAGGGAAGCACGGGAAAGCAGCCACCGCTTGCACTATTTGATTAACCTGGCAAACAGAGGCTTCGATTTCCTTTTGTAAAACCCTGTAGAATTAAAAAAATTTAAAAATAGAAAAGAAAGAAAGAAACTGGCTCAGGCGTTCGTTGGGAAGGGGCCATGGCACTGAGCCCCGGGATTTATTCCACTCCCTTTCAGGGCTTCCAAGCCTCAGGCCCCCAGTGTGCAGTTTCCGCCCGCCGGCGAGGCTGCCAGGGCCGCGCTTGAGGCCAGAGGGGCAGAAGAGCAGGGAAGCCTCACTGTCGTTTTCATTTGACCAACAAAATTCCATGCCTGCTCTGGATGCAGACGGAAAAGCCAAATCAGGGGACTTTTCTCAGCTCCAGTCACCTCCTCTTTTGTCTCTTCTGCTACCTCTTCCACTCTCCAGCCGGATGAATATCCCAGATGCTCCCAAACATCTCCACGCTGGCTCGGACTCAGTGCCTTTGCACGGGCTGGGCCTCTGCATGCAGTACTGCTCCTGCCTTTCTTACCCTGAGAAATTCAGTCCAAACGTGCTGTCTCCCCCACCGTCACCCCTTCCCTTGACACAAACACTCCCTCCTCCAGGCACCCCCGGTTTCCTGCAATGCCTGAGGTTAGCACCTGCTCAGTGTCTCACAATTACCTGTTTCCATATCCACGCTCCCCCCCACTCAGCTGTACCTCGTTAAGGGAAGTGGCCATGTCTCATTCATTCCAGAACCCTCAGCATTCAGCACAGCTCCTAGGTACATGGTATATGCCAAAGAATCTTTGTGGAATGAATAAATGAAATTTGCCTCCTAATGTCTGTTCTCTCACTGAAACTTTAGAGGAGAGACTGCAAACCGATCTGGCCTGCAGAGCTATTTTGTTTGGCTCATGAAGTGTTGTCAAAAAAAAAGATTAGGGGCCAGCCCGGTGGCATGGTGGTTAAGTTCGTGTGCTCTGCTTTGGTGGCCCAGGGTTCACAGGTTCGAATCCCAGGCGCAGACCAATGCACTGCTCATCAGGCCACATGGGGTGGTGTCCCATATAAAAAGTAGAGGAAGATGGGCACAGATGTTAGCTCGGAGCCAATCTTCCTCACACACACACACAAAAAGATTAATTGCCAACACTGAAAGATGGGGAGATTTCCCCTCCCCCTCCAGAGCTAGACTTCTGGCTTGTCTGTAGACTTGGAAGACATGGCAACACGGGGTCCCTGAGAGCTGTTGGCTGGAGCTGAGTGCACCACTGCGACGGCCAGGGTGGGTGCTCTCTGGTGCCCCAGTCTCCACCACTCCCTACTGTTTTACATCCACCTCTTCACCGGTTATGCCTCTGCCTGGCCCCTGCAGGCATTTGAGTTTAGGGTCCCTGCTTGGGGGCTGAACAGTTGCAGCAAGTTCCATCTGCCAATAAGCAACCACTGCACCGCTAACGCTGGCTGAAGTTGTCCTTTCATCTAAAAGGAGCATCGCCCTGTGTTTGAGAACGTCTCAACAGACTCCTGTCACCAGGACCGTGCCTGCTACTGGCCAGAGCCAGGGAAGGAGGAGATTGGCTGACTGGGGTTTTGCCAGCCCCCAGGAGATTAGAGGCCCAGGCTCCAGCTGCAGGGGAGAACAAAGGTGGCTTGTTCCAGTGACAATGGTGCCTTTCAGGAGGGAGGTGGTAGCTTTTGTTAAGGGGGAGAGATGAGTTCAAGGGGTTCTGACTTATTCTGGCAAGCTTCTCAAGCTCTGCAAGAACTTTTAGTGCTCTGTGTAGCTGCCAGGGGTCAAGATCCCCCATCTCAAAATCCAGCGGGGGAGTCTCGTTCCTTCCCCAAGTTGGGGCCTAAAATAGGGCACTGTGGCTGCTTGACAAAGGAAGAGGCTGAAGGCTGACCCTTAGATGTGGGCGAGGAGGCTGTAATTGATTTCCCATCACATTTCTGTCAGCAGGAGGGATAACAGGAGGGCTAAGCAGGAATCGTAGTGTTTCAAGTCAAAGAACATTAACCTGCAGGTAACTCAGGGCCTCATTAGCAACCGAGCCTCCAATGTTTTCTTTACACAGAGTCAAGAGAAAGGTTGGTGGGAAGCTGCCGAGGGCTGACCCAAGGCATGCTGGGCAAACCCCCAGGTGCCAGGCCAGCAGGCAGAGCATCTTATTAAAGATGGCAGAATGAGAATCAGGACACCTAGGCACTGTGCTTGGTTCTCTCAAAACCCTGGGGGGTAAGAACTGCTGTTAACATGTCACAGAACGCAGACCAGAGCTCAGCAAAGGTGTGGTTTGCCCCAGTGGTAGATTGAGAATTTAAACCTAGATTTTTGTGTGTGTGAGGAAGACTAGCCCTGAGCTAACATCCATTGCCAATCCTCCTCTTTTTTGCTGAGGAAGATTGGCCCTGGGCTAACATCCGTGCCCATCTTTCTCCAGTTTATATGGGACGCTGCCACAGCATGGCTTGACAAGCGGTGCGTCAGTCTGTGCTCGGGATCTGAACCTGCGAACTCCGGGCTGCTAGAAGTGGAGCGTGAGAACTTAACCACCACGCCACCGGGCTGGCCCCTCCAACTTCATTCTTTTGCATGTGGAAATCCAGTTGTCTCAATACCAATTGTTGAAAAAAACTATTCTTTCCCCATTGAATGGTGTTGGCATCCTTGTAGAAAATCAACTGACTATAGATGTATGGGTCTATTTCTGGACTCTCAATTCTAACCCATTGATCTATATGTCTATCCCTATGCCAGTACCACAGTCTTCATCACTATAGCTTGGTAGTAAGTTTTGAAATTGGGACGTGTGAGTTCTCCAACTTTGTTCTTTTCCAACATTGTTTTGCTATCTAGGTCCTTTGAACTTCCATAAAACATTTTAGAATTAGCTTGTCAATTTCCACAAAAAAGGTAGTTCGAATTTTGATAGTATTGCATTGAATCTGTGGATAATTTGGGGAGCACTGACATATTAACAGTATTAAGTCTTCCAATCCATGAACACAGATATCTTTTCACTTATTTAGGCCTTCTTTAATTCTGTCAACAATATTTTGTACTTTTCAGTGTACAAGTCTTTCACTTCTTTGGTGAAACTTATTCTTAAGTATTTTATTCTTTTTGATGCTATTATAAATAGAACTGTTTTTTAAATTTCCTTTTAGATTGTTCATTGTTAGTGTATAGTAATATAATAATTTTTGTATATTAATCTATTATCCTATAAACTTACTGAACTTGATTTTAGCTTTACCAGTAATTTTTGTAGATTCTTTAGGATTTTTTTCTATATAAGACCATATCACCTGCAAGTACAGTTCTAATTCTTCCTTCCCAACATCTTGTTTCATTTTGTTGCTTAACTGCCCTGGGTAGAATCTCCAGGACAATAGAAGTGGTGAAAGCAGACATCCTTGTCTTGTTCCTGATCTTAAGGGGAAAGCTTTCAGTCTTTTACTGTGAAGTATGATGTTAGCTGTGGGTTTTCACAGATTCTCTTTATTAGGTTGAGGATGCTTCCTTTTATTCTTAATTTGTTGGTTGTTTTTATCATGAAAGGGTGTTGACTTTTGTCAAATGCTTTTTCTGTATAATGTCTTTGGTTTTGGTATCACTGGCCTCACAGAATGAGTTGGGAAGTGTTTCCTCTTCTACATTTTATAAGAGTTTGGAAGGATTGCTGTTAACTCTAAATATTTGGTAGTATTCACCAGTGAAGCCATATGGTTCTGGGCTTTTCTTTGTGGGAAGTTTTTTGATTACTAATTCAACCTCTGTACTTGCTATATGTCTATGCAGATTTTCTATTTCTTCTTGAGTCAGCTTTGGTAACTTGTGTCTTTCCAGGAATTTGTCCATTTCATCTAGGATATATAATTTGTTGGCATGAAATTGTTCATAATATTCCCTTGTAATCCTTCTGATTTCTGTAAGGTTGGTAGTAATGTCCCCTTTCATTCCTGATTTTAGTAATTTGAATCTTTTCCCTTTTTTTCTTACTTAGTCTAGCTAAAGTTTGTTAATTTTGTTGATCCTTTCAAAAAAACAACTTTTGGCTTCACTGATTTTTCTCCATTGTTCTTCTCGTCTCTACAGAATTTTTTTACAGCTTACTGTGAGTCTATAATTATTTCCAAATAAAAAGTTCAAAAAAAATGTATTGTGCACTTTCAGTGCTGGGGATGTACTGTGAATAGGACAGACAAGAATTTATAGATTAACAGCGGGGAGATAGATAATAAATAAGTGAACAAGATCATCTTTTATAGGGAGGAGTGGTCTGAAGAAAATGAAAAAGGATGATGTGATCGAGACTGCACTGGGGAGGGGACAGGATGCCTCCAGACTGTAGAGTCAGGGACGGTCTTGCTGAAGAAGTGATATTTGGGCTGAAATCTGACTGAGGGGAAAGAGGCAGCCACATGAAAACCGGGAGGAGGGATGTTCTGGGCAGAGCCCAGAGGTGGGAATGAGTTGGCAGGTCAGAGGAGCAGGAGGAAGCTGGGTGCCTGCTGCAGTCCTATGTGTGAGCCAGCGGGTGTAAGAAGCAGACAGAGGGGAGCAGGAGGCCTGTTCACAGACAGCCCCCAGGCCATGGTGAGGCATTTGATTTTATTTCTAAGTGTAACGGGAAGTCACAGCAGGGGTTTTAAGTAGGGGAGGGGTGCAAGCTGATACTTGTAAAAGATCACTTTAGATACAGAATGGAAAATGGAGTAGATGAGGCAAGAATGGAAAAAGGAAATAGTGCCAGTGAACGGGGTCCACTGGTCAGACTCGGGAGGGACCAGTGGGAATGGGGAGAAGGGGCCAGATCCAGGCTCTATGTTGGAGGTAGAATCAACAGGACTTGCTGGTGTGCTGGAAGGCGGTGGAGAGGGGATGGGGCAATCAACAAGACTTTTAAGTGGTGGTCTTGGCAGCTGAGCAGACAGCGATGCCATTTCCTGAGCAAAGGAATATTGGAGGAGGAAGAGACGTGAGCATGGGCAGGGCAATCAAAACTTAGGCTTTTCCATTCCTTTGAGGACAGGAACAAGACAAGGGTGCCCACTCTCACCGCTCTTATTCAACATAGTACTGGAAGTTCTGGCCAGAGCAATTAGGCAAGGAAAAGGAATAAAAGGACTCCAAATAGGCAATGAAGAAGTGAAACTCTCACTATTTGCAGACGACATGATCTTATACATAGAAAACCCAAAAAATTCCATCGGAAAACTACTAGAAACAATCAACAACTACAGTAAAGTGGCAGGGTATAAAATCAACTTACAAAAATCAATTGCATTTCTATACACTAATGATGAAACAACAGAAAGAGAACTCAAAAAGACAATTGCATTTACAATTGCAACAAAGAGAATAAAATATCTGGGAATAAATTTAACCAAGGAGGTAAAAGACCTACACAATGAAAACTATAAGACACTATTGAAAGAAATCGAGGAGGACATAAAGAAATGGAAAAATATTCTATGCACATGGATTGGAAGAATAAATATAGTTAAAATGTCCATTCTACCTAAAGCAATCTACAGATTCAATGCAATCCCAATCAGAATCCCAATGTCGTTCTTCACAGATTAATAGAACAAAAACTACTGAAATTCGTATGGGGCAACAAAAGAGCCCGAATAGCTAAACCAATTCTGAAAAAAAAGAACAAAGCTGGAGGCATCACAATCCCTGATTTCAAAACATACTATAAAGCTACAGTAATCAAAACAGCATGGTACTGGTACAAGAATAGACACACAGATCAATGGAACAGAATTGAAAGCCCAGAAATAAAACCACACACCTATGGACAGCTAATCTTCGACAAAGGAGCAAAGAACATACAATGGAGAGAGGGAAGTCTCTTCAATAAATGGTGCTGGGAAAATTGGACAGCAACATGCAAAAGAATGAAAGTAGACCATCTCCTATCGCCATATACAAAAATCAATTCAAAATGGATCAAAGACCTGAAAGTGAGACCTGAAACTATAAAACTCCTGGAAGAAAATATAGGCAGTACACTAATTGAGATTGGACATAAAGGGATCCTTTCAGATTCCATGTCTTCCCAGACAAGGGAAACAAAAGAAAAAATAAACAAGTGGGACCTCATCAGACTAAAGAGCTTCTACAAGGCAAATGAAACCAGGATCAAAATGAATAAACAACCCGCCAGCTGGGAGAAAATATTTGCAAATCGTTTGTCCGACAAGGGATTAATCTCAGTAATATATAAAGATCTCATACAACTGAGCAACAAAAAAACAAACAACCCGATCAAAAAATGGGCAGAGGATATGAACAGACATTTTTCCAAGGAAGAGATACAGATGGCCAATAGACACATGAAAAGATGTTCAACATCACTAATCATCAGGGAAAGGCAAATCAAAACTACACTAAGATATCTATCACCTTACACCGGTTAGAATGGCTATAATCACAAAGACAAATAACAACAAATACTGGAGAGGTTGTGGAGAAATGGAGACCCTCATTCACTGCTGGTGGGAATGCAAACTGGTGCAGCCTCTATGGAAAACAGTATGGAGAGTCTTCCAAAAATTAAAAATAGAAATACCGTATGATCCAGCAATCCCACTCTTGGGCATCTACCCAATGGACATGAAATCAACCATCACAAGAGGCGTATGCACCCCTATGTTCATTGCAGCATTATTCACTATAGCCAAGAAGTGGAAGCAACCCAAGTGTCCCTCGACTGATGATTGGTTAAAGAAGATGTGGTATATACATACAATGGAATACTACTCAGCCATAAGAAAAGACACAATTGTCCCATTTGCAACAACATGGAAGGACCTAAAGGGTATTATGTTAAGTGAAATAAGCCAGAGAGAGAAGGACAGACACTGCATGAACTCACTCATATATGGAATATAAGTGAACACACGGACAGAGAGAACTGATTGGTGGTTACCAAGGGGAAGGGGGGTGGGGGGGCACAAGGGGTGAAGGGTTACATCCACAAGGTGACGGACAAACAAAAATGTACAACTAAAACCCCACAGTGTTATAAACTATTAAGACATCAATAAAAAAAATGGTAAAAAAAAAAAACAAACAACTTAGGCTTTAGCTCTCTGAAGTCTGAGATGTCCAGTAGACATGGTCAAGCAAGAAGTTGACATTCAAGTCAGGAACTCAGAGAAGCAGGCAGGCTGGGTGTATAAATTTGGAGTCATCTTGAAGCCAGTAAGAGAGGCCAGTAAGAGAGATGGAGTGGGTACAGAAGGCAGGAGGGTTTGCACTGAGCATGGGGTGCTCCCACATCTTCCGGCATGCCCCTAATTCACCTCCATTGAAGCAACTTCTCTTTCAAACCCAGACTCCACTTTCAGGTACCTTCTGTTCAGCTTTCTGCGAGCTCCACAACTCCATGGAGTGTGGCCTGGGGCGAGTCCCTTATCCTTCCTGAGACTTGGTTCTCTCGTTTATCACATGTGGAGAGTAATCCCAAGGTTCATGTGAGGATTAAATGAGGGATGTCTGAGGCCCTGGCTGGCACGCTGTGGGTCTTTAATAAATCCCAGTGAAACTGGATGGCAGTGTGTTCTGGGAGCCACCAGACATGGCACACAGGACAACTATCAGGGAGACCCCATGCCAGGGCAGCAGGGGGAGTCCAGCCCATCCACAGCTGGGCCCCAAAACCCAGCAGCCCAGGGTGAGACAGCTGCCTCATGTCCCAACCTCAGGGCTAAAAAATTAAAAATCCCAAACCCACCAAAACCCAAAGTCCTCACTGCTACCACATGGCAAATCTCCTCAGTCTCTGCTAAACAGAGGCAAAGGGACAGCCATCATCAGAAGTGGTCCCCATCAAATCCAGTGATGCTTTTTATCACCCTGGTACGCTCTGTTCTGTGCGGCAGGCTTCCAAAATGCCACTGCTCTGTGCACAAGGGGGCTGGGAGGAGGTGGCAAGGGCTAGTCCAAGCCCCAGCAGCACACACGGGAGTCCACAGACTTGGAACAGGACATGGAACAGTGAATGCAAGACCAGAGCAGCCAAGTGGCCGTGACCTACGGAACCGGTTTCTTTCAAGATCACAGAGCTGCTGATCTTTAAGAGGGTGCAGACACCACCCAGTCCGACCCTGCGGGCAAGTGGCGTTTCTCGGCTATCTAGCATCTATTCTGCCTTTCTTTCAGTCACAACCCGAATTTCTTCAGGGAGAATCCCCTTCCTGCTCTGCTGGGGCATCTTGGTGGAACTGGCATCAAGGTACCTGGCCCTCCTAGCCAGGCTGGTCCATCAGCCTTCCTCTCTCGGGACTGGATCTCTCCAGCAGAGCGACAGGATGACAAACCAACGAACCAACCAATCAACCAACGACCACTGCCTGCCCCTCACCCCCCAAAAAAGACCAAACCCTCAGTGCTCATGTATCCTGGGATGCTACCTAGAACCCCAACATGACCACGGGGGCCTGTCCTCTTCTGGCCTGGGTGACAGTGAATTCACCAGCTACTCCAAAGACTTGCAACAAATTCCTTTTTAAAAAATTTGCTCAAGTGAGCCAGACTTAGTTTCTTTTGCTGGCAAAATAAGAATCATATGGATTATCCACGCCCTCCACTCCCATTTTACAGGGGGCAGAAAAACTGCTTCTCAGAGAAGGCAGGTAAGTTGCCCGAGGCTAGAGTCAGGACCACAACCCGCGTCTCTGGAAGTGGAGATTTCAAAGCCCCCCTTTCTCGTTTCCTCCTCCTTAAATGGGAATAATATCTACTTCTTAGTGGTATTAATACTTTGAATAATAATAACAATGAAAACAATAATAGCTGACGTTTCAGAGCCTTAGGAAGAGCCAGGCGTGGTGCTAAGCTCTCTATGTTTACATTGGTCCTGACATAATCGTATCAAGGTAAGGACTATTATTATCCCCATTTTACAGATGAGGAAACTAAAGTAGAGGTTAGGTGAGTTGCCTGTGGTCACGAAGCTGTAAGTGGTAAGCTTTGGAGCCAGGCTTTCATCTTCTTGAGCCTGAGCACTGTTAGGGTGAATGTGATGATACGGACGAAGCACTGAGCACCGTGCACAAGGCAAGAACTAAACGTGGTTTTCATTTTCAGTACTTTTTAAAAAGGTAACAATTTGTTCTGTGGAACAGAGAATACATCTACGTGGCAGGAAATTTAAAATGTGCAAAAGAGCAGCCGAGGGGAAGTCTTCCTATTGCCTCATCCGTCGCCCACCTAGGTCTGCGGCCCAGAGGCCGTCTGTGTCCAGTTTCCCAGGCCCCGAAGCCCAGCACAGTAACGATGATGCTGCTGGGCAGCCTGTCCCAGTTTAGCTCAGAGTCTCCTGTGTCTAACTTATCAGTGGCAGGAGGAGAAAATGCCAGCATTTTTATTTTTTTAACCGCTAGCTATTTAAAGGAAAGGAGTGTTCCATGTTTGTTGGGTGCACACTCCATGCCCTAGGAAGGCAGGACCCTGAGGGGGTCTGGGCACGGGCCCTGGGCCAGGCTGCAGGATGTGAACTTGGCCCCACCACCTTCCAGCTGTGTGACCTCGGCCAAGTCAATGCCCTTCTCCAAGCCATAGTTGCTTCATCGACAAAACGAGGGCGTTGATCTCAATGGCCCCCGAGGTCTCATGTTTGGTGGTGAGTGTGGTAAATTGCAAGGTGGATAAAAGGGGGTGAATTGGCTCCTCCTTGCCCCCACACCCCAAGAAAAACACATAGAGCAGGGATCTGGGAGAGAGCTCTCCCAGAAGGGACAACAGTGTGGAGGCCTCTACCTGCTCCTTTCCCTGGCTCCCCTGACTTTGCCCAAATGAATGACAGTGGAAGATTACATTTCCCATTCTTCCCCTCCCCACTCCCACACTCTTATCAGGGATTTATCACGGGCAGAGAAAATGCATCAAAATACGAGGCCAGGACTCACTCCAGTGCCGCGTCTACTTACAGCTAAGTTCCTATTGACTAGGCGGCCCAGGTCCCCGGGCGTGTCTGTGTTCCGGATATCCACGTCATGAGGCGACAGGTAAAGCTTTGTGTCGTTCAGGTCAAAGAACTCGACTTCTGTGAGACCCACCCACGACGCGTTGCCCCAGTTGGACAAGATTTCCATAGTCACGTAGATGGCATCTTTGATCTCTTCTGCTTTCATTCTCGATTTGTCCTTAATGAAGAGAAAAATTATGCCAAAGGATTAAAACATGACAGGTTGAACTCAGCTCTATCACTAAAGAAGTTATTTAACCTCTCAGTGCCTCAGTTTCCCCATGTGTACAATGAGCATAAGAAGACCACCCACTGCATATGGTTATCATGAAGATTAATGAGCTCCTCTCTGTAAAGCATGTAAAACAGTTACTGTGAGCCCTGGCACTTAGTATTTTCTATAAGAGTTTGTAAATAACAAAAATGTTTAAAAAGCATCAGATTCTGCCTGAATATGCACTTCTCCCCTCACTACCAAGTGTTCATGTCCTATAGGCATGTCACAACTTCTGCTGAATTGAGCAGGTGTCAGGGGCTGAATTGCGTCCCTCCCAAAATTCATATGCTGAAGCCCGAACACCAGCACCTGGGAATGAGACAATATTTCGAGATAAGGTCTTTAAAGAGGCGATTAAGTTAAAATGAGACCATTAGGGTAGGTCCCAATCCAATCTGACTACTATCCTTATAAGAAGAGGACATTTGGACACCTAGACAGACATGGGGGCTGCACATGCACAGAGAAAAGGCCATGTGAGGACACAGCGAGAGGATAGCCATCTGCAGGCCAAGGAGAGAGGCCCCAGGAGAAACCAAACCTGCCAAAACCTTGATCTTGGACTTCCAGCCTCCAGAACTGGGAGAAAATAAAGCTCTGTTGTTTAAGCCACCCAGTCTGTGGCATTTTATTATGGCGGCCCTAGCAAGCAAATACAGTAGGCAACACAGGACCCTGGACAAGTCACTGGACGTCCCTCAGCCTAGTTGGGGAACATGAGATGACACCATCTACCTGACAATCCTGTCACAGGGACGAAGCGAGATATCAACACCGGAGAAGACTCTGTCACAGGTCCTGGCCTGTGTGCACTCCGTAAGTGTCCATTTCCTCCATTTCTTTCCTTCACTGATTTTAATGCCTGCCTCCTTCGCGGGTAGGCTGTTGGGTCTGCGAGTCTGCGTGAATGCCATCAATAAACGGCCACCCTGCGGAATGGCTTCCTGAGGCCCCCTCGGGCCCCGACTGCAGTGCTGATCGCCACGGATCAGTCACTCATAAAATGGTGCATTCCCTGCGCGCACATGCCCTCTGTTAATTAGCACTCGTAATCTGCAATGGTTCTGTGAGCAGGGAGCTGAGCAAATGAACAGCAACTGTTCCCTACTTATTTTTTTAATTAATAGCCAGCGAGACGTGCTATCGCTCTCAGCATGTGTTTGGACCAGCCTTGATTGTCACACGATGGGAATGGGGATGGAGGGAGGTCAGCTCCCAGCTCCCAGAAGGAACCCAGGGCCTGTGTTTATTAGCTCGGCCCACACACCCCACAGCTTCCTCCTCCTCTGCCATGCGGGCCGTGGCCAAGCCCTCAGCTGCCCTGGGCCTGAGTCCCAGGCTTGCAGGATGGTGTTAAACCTAAACTGGCCTGGCTCACGCCGGGGGACTGGCAGGTAAATGAGCTTGGGCTTGTGAGGAGTGTTCCTGCCTGGGGAGCGGTGTGGGAGGGTGAGGAAGTGGCACCGTTCACCTTGGCTGCTGGCAGGAGGGAGGAGGGACAGATGGGAGCAGAGGGGCTGCTGGTTCTCACACCCAATGCAATCCAAAATGTGCCAGTTCCTGCGGTTGCTTTTCCAAATGAAGAAGCTGAAGGGCCTCTTAACAAGGAAGTGTCACAACTTGTCAGCTCCCCCTGCCTCTGGCTTGATCTAGGATCCTTCACAGGGCACTGAGGCAGACGCTGGGTGGAAGGCTCCTGGTCCCTGTCCCTCTTTTACTGAGGCCACCTTATTTTCATTTGGGGAAGTCACCCCTTCTCTTGTCTCAGTCAAGAGGTATAGGGGGATGGACCCTTTCCCACCCCAAGGAGGAGCCCACTGGTCCAAGGAACCAGTGTGCCCTGTCCCCTCGGCCACCGGGAGGGAGCGGCTCAGTGATGGGCAGACTTAGTATGGAGGAACAGCTCTTCTCTCCTGACTGTGGGGTCTGAGGGGTGAGGGTGACAGGAGGGAAGCACTCCAGCTACTGAGGGATCACAGGGAGAGGGCAGAGCTGGGCCTGGGCACTGAGGTGGGGATGGAGCTCACACTGTGGAGACACTGTGAACTGCTGGATCAAGCCCCACCTGGTCCCAACTGCGGCACTTATTACAAGAATCTGTCATTTTTCTTCTCTTTGTTATGTAAGTCAGTTTCCCCTGGGTTTTCTGTCTCCTATAATACAAAGAGACTTGACCAACCCAGGCTCTTTTTAATGTGGCTGAAGTTTCACCACACTTAGCGTCATCACAGCTAAGACAGCAACTATTCCATGCAGGGTGGAACAAAGCTGTGATTTTTCTAGATGGCAAACTTTCAACTGTTATTTACTGGTTCCTCCTTGCCGCGTGCCAGGCACTGAGCTGCCCGCCCTCACAGGCCTTTCCTGTTCCAGCCTCACAGTGGGCTGTGGGCTACTTACCCAATCTGACAGCCACGCACTCCCAGGACCAGAGAGCTGAAGAGGCTTGTCTGAGGTCACACGACCTCTAAACGACGGTGCCAGACTCAAAGCCGGACTCTAGTCTAGCCTGGCCAGGGCTCCTTCTGCTGTCATGTGAGTTTTACATGTGGCTTTGGGAGGGCTGCATGTTAAGCCCTCACTGGCCAATCATAACACCGGTGACCACCGTACCAAATAATAGAAGAAAGGCTTGAGTAAAGGAAGGGGTGAGAAGGATGTGAAGGACACACACCTTGTGACACAAAAGAGAAAAAGAATCACCTGTCATCCTACGCCTCGGTGCCATCTCTTCCTTTTGTAGTTTATGCCTCAGCTCCACCAGCGTGCTCGCACAGTCAATGCCATCATATTGGACTCGATGAAGATTAACATCACCTTTTGCAGTTAACTTTACATCCCTAATATTTTCTATCTGCATAATCTCCATAACGATCATTTCCATCCTTTTATACTACTGCACTGTGCTGATATATCATACTTTCCTGATTAACTCCATTATTATGAGACATTTATGTTATTTCTGGTTGATGTTCTTTTTCTCATTTTTCTCTTCTTCAATAGTTCTGCAACAGATATCTTTGTGCCAATAGCTTTTTATTTCTGTTGAGTGATTCCCTTAGGGTAAGGAAGTGGGAGTGTTGGGCTGGAAGATGTAAGTATTTCTAAGGCTCTTCCTAAGACTGGCCTTTCTGCTTTTCAAGAGCGTTCCATCCATTTATATTCCTGCCAGCAGGGTAAGACTGCCAGTTTTACCGAAACCTTGCCAATACTAGAAGTTATCATCAAAAATAATTTGTTAACTCAGATATCAAATGGGACATTAAGGTTGCTCTAATTGGCATTTCTTGATTACCATTGATGCTGGATATTTTCCTATGGGCTTACATGTTATTTACATTTCCTCTTGTGTGGACAGGCTTCTCTCTGCTGAAACTTCTTGCTCCATCACACGTATGTCTGTGTGCTGGGGAGGAGGGGAGCTGGAGACTGGGGCAGAAAGACGCCAAGCTTCCCGCTGTCAGAGCAATCCCCACCGAAGAGAAATGATTGTACCGAGGGGCCCTTCCAGCCTCAGCTTTCAGGCGAGACAGTGAACGCGTTTGGAAATGCCTGTAAGTCAAGGTTCTCACCTCTGGGTCCAGCACCTGCTCCTCAGTTGGTGAAACAACCTGGCTGAGATGGGCAGAGTCACTTTCGATGGCCTGGAGGACTTTCAGAATCTTCCGTTGTTGTCTGAAATGTGATTTTGTTTTAGCAAACGGGCAGTAAGAAACGATCTCAAAAGAGCCCGTCCCCACCAAGGGTACCACAATTGCTTTTCTATTTCAGAGAGAAGTAACAATGTGAGAGGAAAGTACGCACCCCACATGCAGTTCAAAGGCGCACCCAGGTTGTTTTTCTCCCTTTAGAAATATCTGTACAATTAGTGATGAAAGAAGAGCCAAGTGAAAGAAAGTGCCTGGGGCAAGACGGCCAGCTGACCTCCTTAAGACTGACCTCCTTAAGCTGACTGATAAGAATCTAGAGCAGGGGTCCACAAAGTACAGCCTGCAGGTCAAACGCAGCCTGGGGCCTGTTGTTACACGGCCTGTGAGCTAAGAATGGTTTTTACGTGTTTTCAAAGAGTTGTTAAAACAAACAAGCCAACAGAAAATGCAAAATCTAAAGTATTTACTATCTGGCCCCTTACTGAAAACATTTGTCGACTCCTGGTCGAGAGACCTGCTCTGCATCTCTTGTTTCTGAGGCCACAGGCATTCCAAACTCAGCAGACTATCATTGGCAAGTGCACCTCACACGTGCCCTTTAAGGCTGAGTACCCCCAAGACCCTGAGGCACAAAGGATCTTGATGATGAAGAAAGAAGCATCTGGTGATGTGCATGCTGCCTATAAATAAAACTCTCTCAGATGTAAAATATCCTTAAGGCCCAGCCCTTTCGCATGCAGGGGAAAACCTGAGTTCTTATTTATGGCCATGATGGTGCAGAGCCATGGTTTCCAATCTGGGGTCTGCAGGGATGGCTCGTACTGCCTTCAGCCTATTCAGAGTTTTTCTACAAATTATAAAAAGTAAGCTCCCTCCGGGTGGACACAGACCTGGAGACTGCACAGCTTGGCTAGGAAATTCCTCCTTCATGCAGAGAAAAAGATCCCGCCCTCTTTGCAGTCCTAGGCCAGGACCTCAGCCTAGTGGCCAGCAAGCAGGCTGAATTGCAGCCCCCTCTTGCCCCTCAGCTAGGCACGGGCACTTTGCACGGTGGCCCAGGGAGCATGGCTGTGTGCCAGGGCATGCTTCAAACTATAGGCTCGACCTGGCGCTTCTTTCTGAAGGTCAATTTTGCCTGAAGACTAGAGGAAAGCCTTTATTTTGATAATAAAACTTGACAGTTCTAATAACTGACGCTACATGTTAATGGAACAGAATGCTGCATTTGAATGAACTTTTAATAGAGAAAAGAAGGTTCAAAGAACACGGCTTGGGCCCCCCTCCCCCACCCCCAGGCCAGCTGGGAACAAGTCCACCAGTCCGCGGCGTGGGGCGTGGGGAACTTCGGCGCAAACCTTTGAGGAGGCTGCAGTTTTACACAGGTTGGACTGAGTTAAACAAGCAAAGGGGCATGTGCTTGAAAGAAATCAAGTCAATTTTGTGCTTTAGGGCTGGGGGGAGGGGGAGGGAGGGTACAGTCTAAGGGAGCGGTTTTAAATGGCCTGGAATAACAAAGGAAAAGCAAAGAAAACCCTCAGTGAATAAGCTCCTCATGGCCGCACTGCTATGGGTTTCTTGTTTTGTTTTGAAGCCCTCTTGATAAGTACCTGCTTCCCAAAAGGCTGATGCTGTCTATGGCTTGGCTGACGGCTCTGGCTCCCCCTGCTGCCCTGGATGGCTCCTGCGCGCTGGTCGCCACGGTGATGGGAAGCAGCTGAGGACAGAAAAGCTTATTAAACAGATGTCCAAGATGATACTCCTGGCCCAAGCCACAGCAGAGCCATAGTCAAAGGGACACGCTCTGCAGGCCATCAGTCCCGTTGCAGGAAACAGGGAACAGGAATGAGAGTGACAGTGTCTGCCTGGGGCTGACTAGATCTCGAGTCTCCTCATTCCATCTTTGCAAAAGAGATGTTTCTTATGATCTGGAAGGTCCCAGGAAACAATCTGCTTCAATGAGGTGTTGAAAAATTTCTCTCATCAAAACCTTTCCCCATCTCCCATCCAAGCACTAGCCAGGCCTGACCCTGTTTAGCATCTGAGATCAGACGAGAACAGGTGTGTTCAGGGCGGTATGGCTGCAGACCACCTATCCCCATCTCAGCTGAGCCCCCGTCCTGTTTGCTACAAAGTAACTGGACTCCATGGAGAATTCCAGTAACACCATTAGGCTCTTTCATTTTTAATCCTCCAAGCCTTTTTCCCTTTTCATTTATCATCTAAACTAGAAATGTGCTCTGCTCTCTATCTGCAAATGGTTTTAGTCGTCAGAAGCTCTGTGGGTTGGGGTCAGGTCATCCAGAAATTCCAGACCACAGAGTGGGCAGGGTTGGTGGCCTGTCAGAAATATGGGCTGGTGACAGTTTAAGACAACTGGGAAATAACAGAGCAAGTAGGAGGGATACAAAAAGAAAACCACTATGATGTTCTGGGGTGATGTCCACCACTCCACCACTCTATCCCACGGGCAGTCCCTCCTCTCCCCACCCCCTCATCCTTCCCCACTGTACCTTCCTCGTCCCTCCCCTCTCCCCTCTCCCTTCCCCATCACGAATCAGCCTTCTTCCTGTTCCTGGATGAAGCCAGACTCATTCCCACTTCAAAGCTTTTCCCCTGTTCTTCCACCTAGAATGCTGTTCTCTGTTGCTGGCCGACTCCTTCTTAACAGGCAGGTCTCAGCTCAAATGGGACGCCCTCCGAGGGGCCTCCGTGGACCACCCTGTCAGAGCTAGCCACCATCCCACACCCCATCACTCTCTCACTCATTAGCAGCTTTTATTGTCGTCTCTTTCTGAAGTCACCTTGTTTATTTACGGCTTTATTTGCTTGTTGTCTGCAAGCTCCATGAGGCCAGGGGCTAATCTGATGACTTAGCCGCCTCTGTATTTTGAGCACATGGATTAGATGTGTGCAGTCTAACAAAGACATCCCTGGGCGTTTTATTAATTCACGTCCAGATCTGTAGTGCCCTCTTTGCTGAGATAGGCCTAATTGACCTAGGTAGATATAAATATCATTTATCTACTCAGGATGCTAAGATCTGTGTTTGTGTCGTCTTGTCAGGAAATAGAAACGTAACAAGAAAGTGGATCAGCAGGCCTGAGTGAGCTCTGGCTTCTGCTTGTAACCACAGACAAGTCACTCAGCCCGAGTCTCCCCATCTCGGAAATGAGCAGAACAACCCTGTGAGGACAGCCCTCTGGGCGCCGTCGGGTGCTGTGGGCATGGGGTTTTGTGGCTCCTCTCAGGCCTCCACTGACCTCAGGGGTCTCTTCCTTCTCCTTCAGCAGACTGGCCCACGATTCTGCTGGTGGTCGCTCTGTGTCCTGGAATGACACAATCACACAATCCGAGGTCAGAATAAAGCCATCCCCTGCATACTCTTCACTGACACATGAGGACACAGAGGTGCAGGGCCTGTCTCGAGAGCTCATAGATGCAAACATTGGGGCAAACGACCGAGCACCAGGAAAACAAAACAGGTGCTGCTCGATGAATGCCCCAAAGAGTAGCCCTGCAATGAGCCTGGGGAGCAACTGGTGGTGAAGATGGGGCCTGGGCTTGCAGGCAGGCCAACCTCGGCCAGTTCCAGAGATGTGACCTGAGTAGGCCACCTCGCTTCACTGGGGGTCATTGGCCACATCAACAGAACAGGGTGATGAAACCAGCCCTGCTTGCTTCCAGGTTGCCGTGGCACAAAGGTGGGCCAAGTTAAGACGAAGCATTTCAACAGGTGAGTCAGGGAACATGCTTCTGAGAAGGGATGTGTACCCTGAGGGATGTCTAAGGCCCCCAGCTCCCCAAGGGCCCTACTCCATCCCACCATTCATCCTCCGGTTTGTTGCTCAAAGCCAAACATCTGCAGGGCCTCAACAGGTGAAGTGGGCTGGGGGCAGGACAATAGGGAGTGGTGAGGACTGTGGAGGCCTGAAGGGCTCATGCTCTGGGGAATGAGATCTTTCCAGAAAAGTCAGAGCTTGTTGTTTACTCCATGCTTTCTCTGACCCACCAGTTTGCAACCCTGGTCTAAGGTATCCAGAGAAATCAGCAAGGATTGGGGGCATATTAGTTTCCAACTCAGGCTCCCTGAAGTAAACAGAAAACAGAAACAAGGTGGAGGAAATGGGACCTTTGGCAGGCTGGAGAGCAACGGTGCCTCGAGCAGTGGACATGCAGATCAGTCTGCGGTCAGGAATGCCTATAATGTCCCCCTCCTCACCACGTGCTCCTTGCAAGTGCTGCCAAGACACAGCCTGGTCCCCGTGCAGCCCGAGTCCACCTGGATCCTTCCCCTGCCCGTGAACGCACCTGCACCTGCGGTGGGCTGGTGGGGGGTTCAGCCTTTCTGCTGAGGATTGCCCTCTGCAGAGCTTCATTCTCCACCTGGATGGCCCTGAGCACGGCCGAGGCGTCTTCCTCTCGGTCCTCAGCCTCGCGCACGGGTTTTCGGGTTGCTGACAGGGGTCTCTCTCGTCGGCTTCCGGGTCCTGGGGGCAGAAAACAGGGGGTGCTCCTTCACATTGCATTCTTGGAGTGCAGCTCAGAATCCATTAGACCCAAACTGAGGGACATTTGATAAAACTGGCCTGTACTCTCCAAAAATGTCAAGGTCATGAAAGACAAAGAAAGCCTGGAGAGCTGTTCCAGATTAAAGGAGACTGGGCAGACGTGGCAAGTGAACGCAGTGGCGATCCTGGGACTGGATCCTGGGTGGGAAAGTCTTGCTGTAAAGAACATTATTATGTAATGTAAATAACATTATTAACATTGTGGAGAAATCCATAATCTGTGGCTTAGATAACACTACTGTGTTAATGCTAAATATCCTGTATTTCCTAACGTAAGTGCACTGTGGGAATGTCAAATGAATGCCCTTGTTCTTAGGAGAGACACACTGCAGTGTTGAGGGGTTAGAGGGGAGCGACGTCTGCAACTTAATCACAAATGATTTAAAAATACACACACAAACATACACGTGTGTATACACACATTCATGCAAATATAAATCAACTGGGGCAAAATGTTAACAGCTGGCGACCCTGGGTGAAGGGTCTATGGGAGTGTCATTTGTACTATCTTTGCAACTTTCCTGTAAGTGTGAAATTACAGCAAAATAAAAAGTTATTAGAAAATTAACCCTCTAACAAAGGAATAGTATATAATATCATGGAGAAGGATGGGTATTTTGGAATATTTTTGCTTTATTTTGTTTTGGTTTTGCATGGGTAACAAGAATTACAAAGAAATTACACCTCAATATAAGAAAAAAGTATTGCAAAGCTGCAATTGATTCTGGAAGTTCCAAAGGGGGGAAATTGGTTTTGTAAAATATAAAGTGATATGCAAAAAGTACCCAGTAAGACAGGTTGAATAAAATAAATTATGGTATATCCCACCAGTGGAGTACTACGCAGCTGTACAAAGAAAAGCATACTAAAATATCCACGGATAAAATGATATGAGGACTTGAATTTACTTCATAATCATCCGGGGAGTGGGCGGGGTGTAGATGAACTGAAATTGGCCTGCAATTAACTATTGCCAAGGCTGGGTAATGGACACATGGGGGCCACTACAACATCCTCTCAATTACTTATGCTTGGATTCTTTCTACATTAAGAAAAAAATCTCCATTTAAAAATAGAACTGCTCAGGGGCCAGCCTGGTGGCATAATGGTTAAGTTCACGTGCTCCGCTTCAGTGGCCCAAGGGTTTGCAGGTTCGGATCCCGGGCACAGACCGACGCACCGCTTATCAAGCCATGCTGTGGTGGCGTCCCATATAAAGCAGAGGAAGATGGGCACAGATGTTAGTCCAGGGTCGATCTTCCTCACTCACACACACACACACACACACACACACACACACACACACAATATAGAACTGCTGAAAATGCTTCTATTGGGATGTTTAAAGAGGCTTTTACCTACTGAATTTCATCCCCTTGGCAAATATTGAGTGCCACTCTGCCAGGCTCTGTTCTTAGCACTGGGGACACAGCAGTGACCAGACAGATCAAGATCCCACCCTTGTGGAGACAGATAATAGCCCGAAAAATAATAAATAGTAGAGGGTGTCAGACGGCAGAACATGATAAGGAAGAACAAGAAGGGCAGAGCAGGGTGGGGGAGATGGGGAGTGCGGGGCAGCAGAGGGCGCCTCATGGAGCACCATGGAAGCGTGGCCCAGGCACAAGTGCACAGCGAGAGGCCTGCGGTGTGTCCTGGAGCAGTCAGGTGCCTGAGGCTGGGGCAGAGGGAGCAGGGGGGACAGGTCGAGAGGAGGCTGACGGGCTGGGTGACACAGGGCCTTGGAGGACACTGTAAGGTCATTATTCTGAGTGAAATGGGGAGCCGCTGAAGGATTCAGAGCAGGGGACGCCTTGATCTGACCAAGGTGCTGAGTGGAGAACAGACTGAAGGGAGGTGAGGGGAAAGCCAACATAGTAGACGTGGCTGGGAGAGAAAGAGAGGAGCCAAGAATGACTCCAAGGTTTGGGCCTGAGGAAGTGGACGATGGAGTTGCTTTCAGTTGAGCTGGGCAGGCTGTAGGTGGAGCAGGTTTGGAAGCGAAGAACAAGGGCTCAGGTTTGGACAGGGTGGGTCCAACATGTGATTCCGGCATCAGAGTGGAGCTGTCAAGTTGGCACGTACACACACGAGCCTGGAGTTTGGGAGGGAGGTCTGGGCTGGAGCTGTGAATTCAGCATAGTCACCTGGATTGCATCATTTCACAATAATATCCAAGACTGACATTAATGTTGGCCTGTAACAAACTAACTGGGAATGTACAGGTATGACCTCTCGAGGGTTATATATATATCTGGCCTGGTGGAAGCCTTGTTGAAAAGCAGCATCCTTCCATCCTCGTGAGCTCCGTAAACCATCGCCGGTGATTATTAGATCCCTGTTGGAGCACCTGACCCTCCTGCACGTTCTGTTAAATGTTGTGTCTGAAGGAGAGTTCACGTAGCAACATCAAGAACAACACCGGTTGATGGGGACTATGGGTTTCTATGGAAAAGCTCAGCTAAAATGAGGAGACACTAATTTCTACCAGGCACCTAGGAGAGGGGCCGTGGCTGCGAACACCCAGGGACCAGGGACAGGCACAGAGTGCCTTAGAGGTGAGCGAGACTGACTGTGGGGGCGCCGAGCCACCGCCCAGCTCCAGACAGTGCCTGCCATACAGGGCTCTGCTCCTGCTGTTGCCAATTTCTTTTTTCAAGAAAAGCTAGAATCTGAAATTTATGTGAAGTCCCCTGAATGTTATTTGTTCATGATGTATTCCAGTTTTTAAGAAACGTGAAGGCCAACAGAACCCAAGGGCTAGTCTAATACAGGCAAGTCCAAGCTGCTCCCCTAGGAGGGTCAAGCGCACCCAAAGGAACCCTGTGTGCCTGCGGATGGCTGGCCTGGGTGATAAAGAGCAACGGGTCATTTTCCAACTTTGATGGACTCTGGTCATTGCCCAGTGGTGCTCCTGGGGACAGAAAAGTCAGGAGCTGCTGGCAACGTGACCCGGGCTCCTGCTCAACCGTCAAAGTTGCTTTAGCCTTCCTTGTTTGCCCTTCCTAGCAGCTGTTTGGCCTGCTCTGCAGCTGGAGGGATGAGAAGGTAAAGCAAACACCGAGCAGAGAAGGCGCCAGTTGGAAGGAGCCTGTTTAACAAGCTGATGGAGGTGGGGACCCTTACTGTTATAGAAACGCCATGGACAAAGGGGTGGTGAGGGCCACACCGGGATCTTTCTCACTCGGTGCAAACAGGGGTCAGGTCCCTAAAGCAGCTGGGAGGACAGCAAAAGGGAGTGAAAGGAAGCTAAGGACATGGTCTTGAGCTACGCTGGAGCTGCAACAGAAAAATCCTGCCATGCAAACACTATCTCGCCCCAAGGGAGCTGAAGCAGAGGCAGGTCCCAGCAAGGCACAGGCGCTAATGACACGGGCTCTCGACCTCCCCACACTGCGGACTGAGATGCTGCTCTGGGTGCAGGCTACAGAGGAGGGTGGGAAAGGCACCCCCGTCCTACAGACCTCACAGTCACAGGCAGAGACAGACTTGGATCAGGTGGGCGCACAGGGGACACAGGCAGGTGGTGGTGGGTGTTAGGAAGAAAAACAAGGCAGGGTAAAGGCTAGAGATGGCGGGAGGGGAAGGCCACTATTTGAGACACTCAGGGAAGGTGACCTCTGAGAGGAGACCTGGAGGTAGTGAGCCTTGGGAGTACCCATAATGGGAGGCTGTTCCAGGCCAAGGAACAGCAGGTGGGCGGGCTTGGCACCGTGAGGAACGGCAAGGGAGGCCGGAATGGGAGAGCGTGGGGAAGCGTGGAGGGCAGCGAGGGTGAAGAGGCTCAGATTCAGTTCTCGTGGGACCCCGAGGCCACCTAAGCCCTGGAGGCCTCCTGATCCTTCAGGAGGACATGTCCATCTTGTTTACAGTTACATCCCTGGCATTTGGCATTATGGTTTTTGTCAAATGGAAAATGATTCCAACCCCAAACCTTGTCAATCTCAGTGGCATTGTGAATATCACTCAAGTGTATTGTTTCCTCCATCATCTGCAGTAAAGCAGAGCTAGAAAATTCAAGCCCCCTTCAGATCCTAGAGGTGATCCTATAAATAAGGGACAAGATCGTGTGTCAAGCTAAATGCCTCAGCACTGACACTGGGGGTGCAAACCCCCATGTTGGTGGAAGGCTTGGGCAGCGCCAGGACGAGCCCAACCTGAAACTCATGAGCTCCTTCTCCATTTCCTGCACAGAGCACTTACTAACGTCAGTCTACAAAGAGCTGTGTGGTGACCCCTGCCTTTCTACTGCCAATCCGTGGGCAAGAGGCCTGTCCTCTCATGCCTCAGTGGTCTGGGCGGGGGCGGAACAGTGGGCCTGAGGTAATTATCTCTCCTTCGCTTCTGCAACCCTACGCTTGCCTTTCTTCAAAAGAAGATATCGAAGAAGGCATTTTCTTCCGGGGGGGTCCAGTTTTGTCTGCACAAACCCTTCTGCCCCAAGTGTCTTTCATTTGGGAGGGAAAGTTCCGCAGGCAACATGGTCATCAGGTGCTGCCTGTGCCCTTTGAGTCATGTTACGCTAAGAAGATGCTTTTAAAAATTAAATCGCCCTTTCTCTGAGTGAAGGTCAACTCTGCAGCCCCACTACCAGAGCTTTCCCAGAAATGGCTGTACACGGTGCCCGCGTCCTCCTGAATCACATTTCTGCTGACCGGCCTGTTTACCGTGCCTTTCCTCACAACACACGAGGTAACCACCTTTTAACTCTTTTTGACATTCTCACTGCTCACGGGGGTGAGCCACTTTTGCACTGGCCTGAACGCCACATTGAGGGGGGATTTATTCTCATCACAGATCTAGAGGATGGTGGATTTATTTACACAATAAATCTGTGCCACCAGCAAAAGCCAAATCGCCCATTTTAATTTATCCCAAACTGCTCTTTTCTGGTTGAAAACCATCCCTCTTCTGTGAACGTCACTTTCTCTTCACTTCACCAGAACTTGCCTTTGATCTCTCTTACAGAGAAACAAAGAGCGTATCAATTCAAGTGATTTACCATGAATGCAACACATGTCACAGAGAAGACATGGGGACGCGAGGCTGCTGGTTAGCTCACCAGCCAGGTGACTTCTCACCTGCCAGCTGTGACTCAAAAAGCTCAAATTCAGAGTCGCAGCAAAATTACCCCTTACCACACGCAAGGGGCTTTGAGGTTACCTGGGAATCCACCGAAATGGCAAACATGAAGTCTGAGAATAACAAGCATCTGTAGTAGAGTCTATGGTAGAGATCAGAAGCCAGGAGTCCACAGGCCAAAAGCAGCCTGCAGATTATGTTGTGTGACTTTTACTTTTTTTCAAATTGGAAATAGATCCAGAGCTTTTAAAGAAAAGAGGAAATCCACCTGAAAATTGTGATTCCTGGTGTCTCTTGAAAAATCATACGATCTGGCAACCCTTGACCAGCATTCCCATGAGCCAATCATAGGCTGGAGCTGGGGAGCGGCCCCCTTTAGGCAGGGCATAAGCCCTCCAGTCACAGTGCACCCCACCCCCCTATTGTCACATGCCTGTCAGCCTGGAAACTGGACGATTTTGTGTGGCCAAAGGTCCAGGGAAACAGCTGATTTAGCCCTGTTTTGTCTTGAGATGCCCACACTCACCTCTAAAAGCCAACTGGGACAATTGTCTACACCTGAGTACTCCAGAGCCTCCACGAGGTTCAAGATGGCTCAGCCTCATCAGGCCACAGGCTGCCCAGGGTGAAAGAGACCACGACAAACGGACACAAATGCCCCCCTCGCCCCCAGAGGTGTGCCACTTTGCACGGTGATGTCGCAGCATCTCCCATCAAGAGGTGGGGTTTGTTTCTCAGCTGGGTTGGTGACTTTCTTTGGCTAGCAGCTTGTTGGCAATCAGGACCAAGCAGAGTCTTAAAGAAGCACTTATACATCGGGGCGTGTCTTCTCCTGTTGCCTTGAGACCACCACGTGCCGGATAATGAGACCACATGGAGCAGAGACGAGTTGTCCCAGCTGAGGTCCTAGGGCCAACTGGCCTGCCAGTCTTGTGAGTGAGGCTGTATGAGACCGTCCAGCACAGCTGCCCACTAGCTCACTGCAGAATGGCCCAGCCCACCTGCAGACTCCTAAGCAATAACAAGAGGGTAGTTGTTTTAAGCCACTACCTTTTGGGATAGATTGTTAGGCAGCAATAAATAGCTCATATGCATGGCTTGTCAAGGCCTGTGCTCTTCTCATCCCCAAAGCTTCTCTTCGGGCCTCTGGAAGGGCAGGTGCAGGTGTCTAACTCAACATTCATCCTGCTGCTTCCTCTTCCTCAGCCCAGGGATGTACATGATTTTCAAGGAAGGCGACCAGGGCCCCTCTGCCACCCCGACTGAGTGACTTCTACTCTTTCCTCTTGGACATTACCATCCTTTGCTCCATACCCTGCCTCTGAAGAATCTGCAGCAAAATGTCCTGTGTGGTTAATTTTTATATGAAATGAATGAATGTTGCTTTCATCTTCCCAGCAACAGTGACCATCCCAGCACCCATGTTTTCCTTAGGGGAACCACCCCTGCCCCACTCTTCTCAGTCTACATGGTTGGATGGATCTGACCCCACTCCTGGCCCAGCCTGGGCCAATGAGAGAATTGCCTCTCCCTGACCATGCAGACTGGAGATTGGTTCAGGGAGAGCTGGTTCTTGGACTCTGCTGGAACTATTAGGAAAAGAGCAGTCTCCTTCCCCTGGGGTTGCTAAGGTAAAAGGGAGCCTGGAGCTGGGGGCCATCTCTGTGCCATTACTGGGACTATAGATATGGTTCTCAAAGTGTGGTCCCTGGACCAGTAACATCAGTTTCACCTGGGAACTTGTTAGGACTTAAAATACTTAGGCTCCACTCCAGATGCACTGAATTAGAAACTAGGGCTGGAGCCCAAACAATCTGTGTTTTATTATTTATTACAAATAAAATACATTAATAATATATAAAAATATGTTTATATTTATATATTTATAATATATAATTATTACAAAATTATATAAATATAAATTATATATAAATATATTTATTATAACAATCTGAATTATTGCTTTGCAAATAATTCTGATGCACTTCAAGTTTGAGACCCACTGGACTAGAGGAAAGTAGAGCTAAATGATGAAGAAACAGCTTCCTGGTGATATTATCTGAGCACCTGGATCCCACCATGCCTGAGGCCAAATCTACAGTCCTGGACTTTCCAGGTCTGTGAGCAATACATTTTCCTTTGTTGCTTCAGCCAGTTTGGATTTCTGTCACTTGCTATTAATAACAAACACTGACTAATATGTTATGAGAATTTGGAGAATTTGGCAGAATGGTCTTTCTGCTGCAAGTTTTTCTGAGTGAAATGCTAACTGCAGGGCTGTTAGGGTCCTCTAATTCACTCATGCTGAGGGGTGTTACTTTATTTCTACGGTTGGCAGCTTGTCTCGGAAAAGTGGTTCAGATGTATCATTTCCCTAGACCAATCTGACAACTTGGACAGTAAACTTTTTACATTAAAGACTAATGTTCTTTCACCCTGAAGAAGACAAGGGAAGTTTCATCTCTGGAAGTTTCTTGGAAGGCTTATAGATAGAGCCTGGAATAACAGAGCACGCGAGGCCCCTTCGTTAGAACCACGGACAATCACAGTGATAGAGAGGAAGGAAGCTCTCGTGGAGTTACATCACATACACACTTAGTTGACTCAAATTCAATTTTATGGACTTGGCAAAAGAAAAAAGGGCAAAGGGAGAAATAACTCTTTATAAAGAGTGCAGGCCATAGGTTACACTTCTGGTAATGGCAGGCTAGCTAATCCAGACCAACCCTTCCTTGGAGTGCAACTAGACAATGTGATCAAATATTATAAAAATCTGTTTGAAAAAAAAAATCTGTTTGAAGGCATGGAGAGTGAACAGGGCTGTGAAGAATGACAGGGCCAAGAGCAGGTGGGAGGAGGAAACCCAAAAAGGTGAATGGGCACCTAGGAAGCGTTTCCCCTCAGGGTGCGGCTGATTCTGGCAAGAGCTACAGCAAGGCTGAGAAACTGAGCAGAGCTGGAGACAGACTCGGGGCTACAGACAGAGTCAGGAGGACCTGCAAATAGCCAGGAGTGAAGGGTGCAGAAAAGTTAACAATGTGGGAAAATCCAAATTACTACTGGCTGTTTAAATAAGAGTAGTAATAATAATGATGATGATGATGTCTAGTGAGGTTTAAAATCTAAAGAGAATTAAAATGCATGACAATAATAGCATTTAAATTGGGAGGGGAATAAATGGAATTATGGAGTTGTAGGGTCCTCACTGAATGAGAAGTAGTAAACTTGCTAATTTAAAGTAGACTCTAATAAGTCAAGAATGCATGTTGCAATCTCTGGTAATGACTAAAAGAATAAAAAAAGAATATATAACTAACAAGCTAATAGAGGGGAAAAAAGAGGAATAATATAAACTAATCAGTTCAAAAGAGGGCAAGAAAGGAGAGAAAGAGGACATAAAACTGGCAGAACAAATAAAAGCAAACAATAAGATAGTAGATTTAAACTCAAATAGATCAGCAATTACATTAAGTGTAAATGGACTAAATGTGCCCATTAAAACACACAGATTGTTAGAGGATAAAAATAAAAACCAATTACATGCTGCTTACAAGGGACAAACCGCAAGATAAGGATGCAGAAAGTTTGAAAGTGGAGGATAAAAAAAGATACACCACATAAACACTAACCAAAAGAAAGCTGGTAGGCTTTGAGGCAAAAAGCATTATTAGAACAAAAGAGAGACAACACATGGTGATAAAAGGTTCAATTCACTAGGAAGATATAAGAAGGCTGATTTTTGTAAGCCCCCCAAAAGACAGCCCCCTGGAAGAGGGAGAGAAGGTTTGTGATTCCTCTGTCCTCTCAGAAAGTCTCAGGTTCCTTGTGCCTCTGGAGGTGTGAATGTTCCAGAACCCTCAGCATAATGCCAGTGTTTAAGAACACACATTTTCCCTACAACCCAGACCCTAAACAAAGTCAACTGCTTCATCTGAGGTTCAGCCACCAAGCTCTGACTGTCCCCACTCTGGAGGGATAGACCACTCTCGGGTTTACAGAGATGATGTGTCTGTATGGGCTCATCTATACAGAGCCATATATGCTGCACTTGATCATCAGTCTGAGGGATTTTCAAGAGTAGCTTTGGCCACCTGCCCCTTTTGTGACCTTAGAACCTAATCCCCGGGTAACATATGGCTCCACTGGAATCCCATTTAACAGATGAAGGCTGAACTCCAAACCTGTTCAAAATGAAGATTCCACCACCTCAAACAGTGTCCTCTCTAAGGGAACTGATAGGACAAGTTGCTCTAAGAACCAAGTAGCAGGGACGGCCAGTAATCTATCTGATATTTATCAGATGGACCCAGTGACCCGCATTTGTCACATGAATGCATGCTTCTCTGCCATGGTGGCCGGGAGCTCAGAGTGACAGCTGTGACCCCCTTGGGTATTCCTTTGTTTGCCCCCTGGCATCTCTTACCTTTCCTACTCCCATTTTCTCTTCACCCTCATTTCCTCACATGTTGTTAAAGTCTTGCATGACATAATTTGTTAGAACACATCAGAACTTTTTGGAGGAAGCTATATTATTAATTAATTAATTAATTAAGCTCTACTTCTCAAAATGCTGTACATGAAGGTATGTGATATTATAGGTTGAACTGTGTCCCCCCAGAAGATGCTGAAGTCCTAACCCCTGGTGCCTGTGAATGTGACTTTATTTGGAAAAAGGGTCTTTGCAGATGATGCAGTTAAGATGAGGTCATCAGGGTGGGCCTCAATCCACCACAACTGGTGTCTTTGTAAAAAGGGGAAGCTTGGCCACAGAGACAGAAGCGCACATGGGAGCGCACCCCATGAAGCATAGAGTTACGCCGCCACAAGCCGAGCAGCTGGGAGAGAGGCCTGGAACAGAACCTTCCCCAGCGCCCTCAGAAGGAACACGGCCCTACCGACATCTTGATTTTGGACTTCCAGCCTCCAGAACTGTGAGACAATACATTTTTGTTGTTTAAACCAATCAGACGGTGGCATGTTGTTACAGCAGCCCTAGGACACGAAGACAGTATTCAACGTGATTTTAGTTGACACCTGGTTTAACTTTAAAAATATTAACAGTTATATATTTATGTTAATGAACATTGGAAAACATAGAACAAGTGACTCAAACCTGTGATTTTTTTTAGGCATGTTATATATAGCCCAGGACCACGCTGATGTGGGTATGTAGTAAGCAGATAACATTTTAGTTGGCAAACGAGGGGCCATGCAGTGGAATGGTTAAGAGCAGAGACTCTACAGCCAGGTTTTCAAACACTGGCTTCACCACTTACTGGCTGTGTGACCTTGGAGAGATTCCCTAACCTCTCTGCGCCTTGGTTTCCTCTGTACAATGGTGTCGATAATATCAGTACCTACTGCACGGAGTTGTTTGGATGATTAAATGCAAGATTACATGTGTGGTACAAAACATAGGCTGGGACCTGCTTCAGTGCTCTGTAAGTGTTGATCCTCATGTTATTCATTGGATATGGAAAATCTAGTGATCGGGGCTCGCACATGAAGGGGGGAAGTCCTGGTAGGATGGCTGGGAAGGGTGCCTGGCCACCAGCGTGCCACTCCCCCTCTACCAGGGGCTCTGGAAGGTTTCCTGCACAGTGCACACCACCTGGGTTTCATTTCTTTTAACATTTTGTTTTGGAGGAAATTCCTGAGAAGCCATGTTTTATTTTCACATAGAGTGAACACCAGCAGTGCAGACTGGAGGCTCATATACCTGAGCGGCGGTCCGTGGAGCTGGACCAGGTGCAGGAGAAGTGACATCACACAGGACAGCCACCACATCTCCATGTGCTGCAGGAGCTCGGAGAGCTGAGCCGGGCCTTTGTCTTGTCCCGGGCCCCTCCTCCTCCCTCTCCCTCCCAGCTTCCCAGCTCTTCTGACCAAAGCTGATGGACGCAAAATTCACCAGACTTTTCTGACGTCTCACATGTTACATCTTACTCTTCACCCCACAGATCATTTCTCCACTGTCTATTTACAAACATGACACCTCTTTAACCCTATCAGCTGCTGTGACCTTGACATGCCCTTGTCAACATGTCACTTCCAACAGTGATTCCCTCCATCTCCACCTTCCTTGGGCCCCAGGCAGGCCTCTTTCTAGGCTCTGGCTTTTGCCAAGAAGGCCCCAGGAACCAGTTTGGTCCTGACTCTGCCCATTGGATTCTGGCTCCTCGTGGTGGCGGGATGTGCCAATCCCCACCCCGTGCCCGCCCCCCCCCCCCCCCCAGCAGGCTCTGTTTGCCTGCAGTTTCCGGACACTCCAGCTGAGGCAGGCGTGACACAGATCGCAGGCCTCGGCCCTCCTGCAGGGCTTAGCATTGCGGGGTGTGTCCAGACACAGACCCCAGCTCCAGGGACCTGGGTTGCCTGAGTCTCCTTTGCTAGTGGCGCAGATTCAGAACCTACCCCACCCAAGCGACAAGCCAGAGGCGCCCCATCACTGCCAAGTCTTGGCTCTCCAGCCCTATCACGGCAGGCTCCCCACAGCCCAGGTTCTTGCCCCAGGTTGTTTAGGATAAAAAGTCACAACTAGTCTTATGCCTACAACTGACCTCAGCAAGCCCAATTACGGTCTGGAATCCAGCCACTGGTAACACTCAGAGACCAAGCCACCATCCTCTCCATCCTGCAGTGGCCTCTTTCCTGATCACCCCGCATCCACCCTGGCTCCCAAAAGGCCACACTCCATGTGGCAGCCAGAGGGATCTTGTTAAAATGTAAACTAGGTCATGGCAGCCCCTGCTGCAAAGCCAGAGAGGTCTCCTCGGCACCGAGTTCCTCTCCGGGTCTTACTATCTTACTATGTGCTCTGCCCCTGCCACCTCTGTGACCTCATTCCAGCCGCCCTCCCTCACTCCCTATGCTCCAGCCTCCAGCCTTCTTTCTGATTCTTGAGCCAACTGAGCAGCTCCTTCCTACCACAGGGCCTTTGCAAGGATTTCCCCTCTGCAAAGGGCTAGTTCTTGACATCATCCAGGTCTCAACTTAAGTCTCCCCTCCTCAGGGAGACCTCCTCTAACCACACTGCCCAGCCATCACCCAGTTGCTGTCTTGAGAGTAGCTGTCACCACCCCTCCTTGTGTTTGTCATCTATCCCTCCCCACTAAAATATAAACACCACGGAGCAGGGACAATATATTGGTCATGGGATCACCAGGGCCTGGAGCAGGGCTGGCACGTAGTGGGTGCTCAATACACACGTTTCTGGTGAGGCCAAAGAAGATGATGGAGTACAGCATGCCTGACCTACAGCCCCAGGCCTGGGACCTGTGCCCAGCCTCCCTGCTGACCCTTCCCATGGACCAGGGCACATCCCCAGGATGCTTGCTGCCCGCTCTTGACTGCTGTCTTGATTCCCCGACCCAGGACTCCATGTACTGGACCAGAAACCATGGCTGTAATGTTGCCTGAGTCACAGTCAAGCTTGCCAGGACCTATCCCCAGGGGTTTCCAAGCCACCTCTGTGGCCAGCCACCCAGGGGCGCAGCCTGGCAGAGCCATTCAAAGCACAGGCTTGGAGCTTGGGTGCGAATCCTGGCTTTGCTGTCCTGCCTGTTACTCTAGGCAAGTAACTGCCATGTGCTCAGCTTTGGTTTCCTCATAGGTGAAATGGGAGAAGGAGGTAACAGTATCCATGAGGGAGTTCTTGGAGTTTGCTGCCTGGCACCCACTCCCTCTGCCTCTGGTGACAGCACCAGTGTCTCCTTCCCAGAACCACCCCTGACCTAGGCCGGGCAATGAGGAGCAGCTCTGAGGCTTTGCTGGCAGTGGCGGGAACCATACCAGCTGACCCTGACCGAGCACTTGCTCTGAGCCAGGTGCTCCTCTAAGCAGCCTATCTATCCAGCGCTTTAATCCTCACAGTAACCCTTGGAGGAGGGTATTATTCTTCTCCCTGTTTAGCAGATGGGAGAATGAGGCCCAGAGAGGTTGAGTAACCTGCCTAAGGTCACAGAGCTGGTAAGCAGAAGGACAGGATTTGTCCCAGGTGGTCAGGCTGCAGAGTCTGGCACACTTGCTTTCTGCCAGGGTTGCTGGGCTGTAAGCCCAGATCTGCTGGTGGCCATCTCACCACCCCTAAGAGCCTGTCTGAGCGTGAAGGGCACAAGGAAGAATGCTGAGCCGAGAGGGGGAGGGAGGCAGACTGACGACACATTTTAATCACCTGGATCCAGCAAAGATCACACCACCTTTGGACTTTTCAGTTACAAGGGTTAATGTAGACTCGTTTCCTTAAAGCCACCCTTTTTATCAGTGGCCATCTAAAATGCCTATCTTGTATTAGTACAGTCTTTGCCCCCAGTCGGGCTTTGGGTTGTGGTAAGGGAATGCGTGGGTGCTGCCCTGCCCACAGTCCCTCAGCCGGACCTCCCCCGCAGCTCTGCCTCAGGCTCTGAGGGCACCAGAGCCTGGGAGCCAGGGTGCTGGAGGGCCCTCACCCCCAGGGACAGCCTGCAACCCTTGACTGAAGGGAGGGGTGTGGAAGAGCCCTCGCCCCGGGTGGGGAGCAGCGGCGAAATGCCAGGCTTGTGCTCAGCACCACCCCCCCCCAGAGCTCCCCAGCCAGGTGGAGCTCCACCTGCCCAGAGAACTTGCTTAGTGACGAAGCCAGTTGGGCTCCTTCCCTTTCCTGTCCCCTACCAGGGACACCTTCCAACTAAGTTACTTGTTCTTGAATCCTTATCTCAGAGTCTGTGTCTCGGGGAATCCAAACCAAGACAATATTTACACAGCACGGAGCAAATGCTCAGGAAGTGGTCGCTATTTTTATTTCCCCCTCCTCCTCCCATCTGCCCCGAGCTGCTGGGAAAAGAGCTTCAAGCCTCAGGCTCAGAGTGCACTGGTCCAGATCTCCAGACTGCAACTGTGGGGGAGGGGCTGGTTGCTACCACCAGGTCCCTTGGCCTGTCCCTGCATGAAACAGTCCCTCCAGCTCCCTAGTAAACATGGATGGAACGCCACGGCCACAAAGTCAGGGCCCCTGGCTCAGACCAATTGCTTGTCTAACACGGCAGGCTCGCTGGGGCTAGATTTTGCCTAGGGCATCCCAGGGTCCCAAATTCTTGAGACACCAGGATGCCTCGAGCTCTTTGAGGTCCTTTGGGTCATAGAAATCAGAAGCGAGTAGCCCCCACAGAGTCACTCCAGCTACTGGATTCGACCCAGGGCATGAGGCTGAGATGATTCATCTACAGACTCCAGTGTGTGCAGTCTGCTGGCTAAGGACACGGCAGCGGAGTCGCTCCACCAGGGTCCGACGCCCACATCTGCCGCTTTCCAGCTGTGTGAACACCTGCTCTTTGCCTCAGTTCCTCATCTGTGAAATGGGGACAATCGCAGAAGCTACCTCAAAGGCTAATTACGAGAATGATAATTTACTTATATATATAGATTACATATAGAACTAATATATATGTAAATTATATAATATATATGTAAATTATAGTAAGTAAAAGCTTACAATGGCTGGCTTATAGTAAGTACTCAATAAATATCTCTCCTTTCATGAGAAGAGTGGCAAACTGACTTTTCACCATAAACTCTTTTGTACGTTTAGAATTTAGTACCACTTGCATGTATTATTATCCATATAAAGTAAACAAATTAATTTAAAAGTAAAAACAAAAATAAAATAAATTTTCAGTTATAACCACATCTTGGCTGTAGAACCAGAAAGTAGCTATGATGGTTAATTTTATGTGTCTGCTTGACTGGGCCACAGGGAGCCCAGATATTTGGTCAAACATTATTCTGGCAGTTTCTGAGAGGGTGTTTTTGGATGAGATTAATATTTTAATTGGTAGAATAAAGCAGATTGCCCTCCATAATGTGGGTGGGCCTCATCCAATCAGTTGAAGGCCTGAATAGACCTTTAAAAACAAACACAAACAGAAAGACTGACTCTCCCCTGAGTAAGAGAGAACTCCCCAGCAGACTGCCTTTGGACTTCATCTGCAACATAGGCCCTTTCTGCCTGATGGTCTTTGAACTGCAACACTGGCTTTTCTTAGGTCTCCAGCCTGCTGATTCATCCTGCAGATGGGACTTGCCAGCCTCCACGATTGCATGAGCCAATTCTTTATGATAAACTTCTTCCCCTCTTTCTCTCTCTCTAAACATCGTATTGCTTCTGTTTCTCTGGAGACCTTCACTAATAATACATTTGCTGAAAAAAAGGTCAGCTCAGGCCTCAGGGAGGAGGGTAATGAAGCAAGGACTCCCCCATCACAGCACCCCACTGAGAGTGACCCAGGCCCAGGCCTCGCCCTGCTCAGGGCCCCAGAACTCTTACTCGAGCACGTTCTCTCCTGGTCTGGGAACACAGGAGGGGGCTGGGCAGTCAGGTTTGGCTCAGGTTTGCTGGGGATGAAGACCTCAGCGTTGTCCTTCCGCTTAGCCGACAAATTCCTTTCCTTTTTATTACCTGTAGGAAAACAATTGTTTATATGTCAAACACTGAGTGCAAGCAGAGTTGGGACATTCTGCTCAGGCTTATCTATTTGTTTGTTCACTTATTTATTCAACAAATATTTATTGAACCCCTACTCTGTGCCAGGCACCATGCTAGTTTGGGATTAGAGAAGTGAACAACGCAGACAACAGAATAAGTTTGCTGACAGCCATTGTGTGCCGAGCATCAGATTTTGGCAAATAAATGAAATATTCTAGGACATGCACAGGTTTTCAAATTTTAACATATCTGAATAAGGACAAGTCTTACAATCGATGAAGTGTTAGGTTTAATTGGCACCGTGGTACATGAAATAATGGTGCAATCACGGGCATCTTGGAGTGGAAGAGTACAGTAAAACACATTTGCTGCCCTCGACGCACTCACAGCCTAGCCAAGGAAAAGGGTGGTTGAACGGATAAGAGAGCAGGGCTGGGGAAGAGGGGTCTGGTGCCTGGTCCTGAGGGCCACGCAGGCTAGAGGACACGGCTGGTAGGTGTGCCGTGGACAATGTGCAAGGGCCCTTATGGATGACTAGGATGTTACCAGGGGCACGGAGCTGGGGGCATTCCAGATACAGGGACAGCATGTGAAAAGGCTTGACACCTGGAAGGGATGTGGCAGGTGGGCGGCTGGGGCCTGGGCTGGTGAGTGAGCCAGGCAGTGAAGGGCTGCAGGCCAGGCTTTAGACTCAATGTTTCCCAAAGTGGGGTGCCTGGACCACTGGTGGAACAGGAGGTGACTCCAGATGCCACATGGGCAAATGTTTTTCTTTGTTCTTTTTGCTTTTTAACTTTTTTGCTTTTTTGGTGAGGAAGATGCCCTGAGCTAACACCTGTCGGGCAAATGTTATTTAAGCAACTATGTATCTTAATGTATATGGAAAAAAATGTAACCAGCATATCCAACCCTTGATTTCATGAATATTGTTGCTCGAACAATCCTAGAATTAAGAAAGAAAGAGAAAGGAAGGGAGGGAGGAGAGAGAAAAAAAAGGAAAGGAAGAACGAAAGGTGCTGGTTTAAATAAGAGCTACAAAATAGTATGAGTGATTCACGGAGATGGCAAAAAATTGTGAAGAAGGTTTGCAAACAGCTCAAGTTTAGGGAAAACAGCACCAGGGCCTCAGAGCCAGCAAAGGTTTCAGGGCACGAGAAGGACCTGTTCAGGACCGCCAGGCAGCAAAGCAGCCTGTAGGCAGCGAGGCAGGTAGCTGAAGACAGTCAAGAGCACAAGCAGGGAGAAGAGTTAGGCCCCTGTACTGGGACCTCCTAGCCCCGGAAGACAGAAAACCCGAAGTGCCTGCTGAAGTGCAGTGTGACGTGAGTCCCAGCAGAGGAAATCCTGGGGCCCGTGGTGGCCAAAGAGAGGGCATCCCAGAATCAAGGGCCTCATGAGATTCTTGGGAGCGCAGGGTAGACGGGGACTTGTGCGGGGTCTGTACGACTTAACTAACCTCTCCACCATCCCCTCTTGACTTTGCAAAGGACACACGTTTCTCTACACTTTCTGACATGGCTGCTCCCTGGCTGGCCTGACATCCGGGGCCCAAGAGCAGAACCCACTGTGTCCAATGGGACAAGACAAAGAATGGAGAGGGGCAAACTGGCTCCCCAAGCGCTGAAAATACCCTGATAGCGGTAAGAGCAACAGCCAGCATCGATTCGTCTCAGCCTCCCAAGTGCACAGGCACACTTGTCTCATTTACTCCCCCAGCCACCCTAGGGGAGGCAGCATAAGGCCCCCCAAAGACGGCCACATCCTAATCCCTGGCACCTATGAATGTGTTAGGTTACAAGGCAAAGGGGAATTCATGTGCTAATCAGCTGACCTTAAAATAGGGAGATTATCTTGGATTTTTCCTGCAGAACCAGTGTAATTACAAGAGTCCTTAAAATTGGAAGAGGGACAGAGTTTCAGTTTGGGATGATGAAAAACTTCTGGGATGGATTGTGGTGACGGTTACGCAACAATGTGAGTGTACTTAATAACACAAAACTGCTCTTCAACATGGTAAAGATGGTAAATTCTGTGTTAGGTGTATTTTACCACAATAACACACACACGGAAGAGGAGGGTCAGAGGGAGACGTGCACGGAGAAAGGCACAGAGAGATGCAACATTTCTGGGTTGAAGATGGAGGAGGGGACACGAGCCAAGGGACGCGGCAGCCCCTAGAGGCTGCAAGAGGGAGAGAAACAGATTCCCCCCCCAAGCCTCCGGAAGGAACGCAGCCCTGCTGACACCGTGATTGTAGCCCAGAGAGACACACCCAACTTCTGACCCACAGAACCACAAGGCAATAAATCAGTGTTGCTGCAAGCCGCCAAGTTCGTGCTAATTGGTTACGGCACCAATAGAAAACGAATACCTACTATTACAGCGTGGGGCTCTGAGGTTCAAGTCGTTTATCCAAGGTCACAAAGCCGGGAAGTAATGGAATCGGGATTGGACCAGGCCTGCCGGGCCAGAGCCCTGCCCTTAACCACTTGATTCCCTGTCTACTGGCCCCTCCTCTCCAGAAGACAGCCCTCCAGACACTGTGGCCAGGAGGTCTGCCTTGGCCATCAAAAGTCTATGCAAGGATATTTTCTAGGGCATCAAGGGACCCAGACTCTTGGTGCAACCCTAGAGCCCTCAGGTCTTCATGCAAAGTGGGCTGGGATCACCAGCAGCCTCATCTTGTACCACGCTCCCCCTTGTTCACTCGGCTCCAGCCACACTGGACCTCTCTCTGTCCTTGGGTACACCAAGCTCCTTCCCTCTTCAAGCCCTTTGTGCCTGCTGTTCCCTGCACCTGGAATGCTGTTCCCATAGCTGCTTCCTCCTCCTCCTCCTCATTCCTGTCCAGCTTAAACACCACCTCCTCTGAGAAGGCCTCCCTGACCATCCCAGCTAGCCCTGACCCCCAAAGCCCAACGAGTGTCCTGTGTTATAATCTCCCCAACTTTTAAGACCATCAGGGGCATCACTCTCTCCTTCTCCCTGAATTCCTAACCTGACCCATCACCCGGCCTTACCCTTTGCCAGTTACCGGAAAAATAACTTCTGCCTTTCTCTGTGTCACTCACTCGCTGCCCCTTACTCAAAGGAGGACACAAGGGATGGGAGAGAGTGGGGGCAGGAAGCCATCAGGGCTCAACCCGGCCCTCCTCCCCCCTCCTCCAGCGGGCTCACCTCAGGACACACAGCCCCTTCGGCCATGCTGATGCCACTAGCGGTCGAGCCCCGCCAGCGCCTGGGGTACGGGGTCTGTCTCCTTCAGAGGGGCAGTACTGAATAGTCACCAATCCAGCTCGGCTCTGTTGGAAAGGTGACAATTTGCTCTCCTATCAGGGTCCCATGCCCACCTCTCATTTGTTTTACAACTCAGAAGAGAAAATGGAGGGAGGTGGGGTTACTTATCGGCTTCTCAAAGCCCAACTATCCCTTTGTAACTTTTTCTGGTTTATTCATTTAGCCTGGGAATTAAGAGCTCAGGCTCCAGGCTCAGACTGCTGGAGATTCCATCCTACTCTGTTCCTTCCCAGCTGTGTGACCTTGGGCAAATTTCTGACGTCTCTGTGCTTCAGTTTGCCCATCTGTAAAACAAGTACAATGACAGGAAGCCCTTGGGGTTGTGGTGGGGACTAAATGAGGGACTATACGTAAAGCCCTTGCAACAGGGCTTGGCAGATGCTAATAAAAACTCAATAAATGTTGGCAATTGTTACTACTTATATGTTTATGCGCTCACTGTCTGTTTTCCCTGCTAGGATTAAGTGCCACAGGAGAAGGGACTGGCCCATCTTGTCCCAGCACAGTGCCTGGGGCATGATATGTGCGCAGTGAATGAATGAATGGACAGCCCAGAACCCAGCACATCTTTTCAGTTACTGCTGACTGTTCTTGAGTAAATGCTCGGGACTAGTTCAGAACTCCAATCCCATGCTGGCGTCTGGGGAGACCTTACAACAGGCCCCTCGGCCTCCCGCCTGTTCCTCGGTGGGAGTGTCTCCTGCTGGGGCTAAAGAAGCTGGCCAGAGGCTGCAGATGAAAGGGGGCCGATGAGGGCAGCAGTAGGAGGCACGCACGCTGCCCCTCTGTGTTCTCGCCAGCGGATCGGGCAGCCCACGCCCACGGCACACATCACCGCGGTCAATGCAGGGCCTGCCAAGCAATCTAATTGCTAAAAATGTAAAATGTCAAGAAAGCGAAGTTCTCTCATTTCACTTTATGCTCCAGTCTCACTCTCAAACTGTGCCTGGGGTCCAGTTGCTCTTCTGTGGCCTGGTCCTTCATACCAGGAGTGACTGTCATGCCCCCTCCCCCGTACCCCTACACTGTTTCCAGGGTGGGGGCTCCTCTGTCAACCTCCTCACAGCCCCCCCACCTCTGGGAGAAAACACAACCCACTGCAACCCCACAGAAGCACACTAACACTCCCTGACCACCAGAGCTTTAGCGAGTGGCATAACTCCTTCCTTTATTTGACAAAGATATTCTGAGCGGCTCCAGCGTGCTGGGGGAGTGCTGCGTGCCGGGGGAGTGCTGCATGCTGGGGATGCAGCGCAGGGTAAGAGCTGGCTTGTGCCCTGGCAGGGCTCACGGGCCAGAGGGGGAGGACAACAGGGGTGGGCGAGACCAGTGTCATGATGATGCTGTGGGAACAGACGAGGCACCGACCTACCTGGCTGTGCTGGACACACAAAGAAGGCTTCTCGGAGGAAGCAGCCCCTGAGCTGAGTCTTGAGGGAAAGCAGGGAGGCAGGGTTCAGGGTTCAGGGTTCAGGGTGGAGAGGAAAGGAAACAGTGATCCAGGCTGAGAGAACAACCCAAGCAAAGGTTTGGAGGTGAGAGAACATGGTGAGAGCAGGTTTGAGGGACAAATGTTCTCTTCTCTGGAGACATCAACCACTAGATGTGGATTTTCCAGGGTTGCCTGTCATTACATCCCCCCAAAACTCATATGTTCAAGTCCAAACCGCGGTACCTCAGAATGTAACTACATTGGGAGATAGGGTCTTCAAAGAGGTAGGTAAGGTAAAATGAGGCCCTTAGGGTGGGCCCTAATCCAATTAGACTTGTGTCCTTACAAGAAGAGGAAAGGAGGACACACAGATGTACACCGAGGGAAGACCACGTGAGGACACAGGGAGAAGCCAAGGAGAGAGAACTCAGAAGAAACCAACCCTGCAGACACCCTGATGGGACTTCTAGCCTCCAGAACTCTGAGACAACAGATTCCTGTTGTTTTTTTAAGCCACCCCCACTCTGTGGCACCGGTCTATACTCAAGGCAACCCAAGCAGATTGACAGACTGCCTGATTTCAAGCCTTCCCTCATGTCTCTCTCCTTAGGTTCACTCATGCTCCTAGCTGGCTGGTCTTGATATTTGGTTCAGAAAATATGGCACACCCAACTTTGAGAAGAATGTGCTCAGAATGGAGAGGGAGGCGCAAGTAAAGGCCAAGCCGGTCTCAGGCCAAGCCAGTCTCAGGCAAAGCTCAGGATCAGGGGACAAGGACTGCAGCAGGTAGGGCCCTCCCTGCCCCCTACCAATTGGTCTGTTTACTCTACTTTCTAGGGTGTTTTCTGAAAAACCTCCTCTAGTTTTTCTGTTACCACCTACCCAGTATGCTCTCCTCCTCCTTCAGATTCACCTTGATTTTCCTTTGGAAATCACTATCAGTCCCTGTGGTTTGGGTGACAATAACCACACCCATAGTCCTATTGGTTGGACCTGGCCAATCAGAGCCACAGGGACTAGTTCAGAGATGTGACCCAATGTGGGTTCAAGAGGCAGGCCTGGAGCTTTTACTGGAGCTTTTAGGAAGAGAAATCCACTTTCTGATGGGATTGCAAAGCCAATGTCTCAATTCTGTCCGTATGTGGAGAGAGTGGTACCTGAGACATGGTAAGACAAAGAAAGGTCGAGATGAGAGGGAGGAAAGGGAGGAGAGGAGAAGGGAAGGGACGGGAAGAGAAGAGAAATGAGTCCTGCTACGGCCCTGGACCCCTCAGTTATCCAAGCCAATAAATAGTCCCTTTGGCTTAAGCCAGTCTGCATTTGCCAGTTGGCACATAAATGCTGCTAAACATCCTACAATGCACAGGAGAGTCTCCAACAACTATCTGCCAGACGTTTCCCATCTGGAATTTCACTGTTGTTTGTAGGCCTTTGGGAGCCTTTGCCTCTGACAATCAGCAGAGACCTGACTGATACACCTCCCTGGCCTGTGATACAATCTACCCAAAACTGAATTCAAAGTACCACTGGAAATTTAAGTCCTACTAGTAGATTCAGAGACATCAAAGGCAAAGAAATGCCACATAAGACAGAGCTCACTTTTGGAAGCTGGGTTAAATTCCAGCACCACGAGGGTGTCTGGGCCCTGGGGAGGGCGTCCTTCTGTCTCCTGGTCTTCAGGAGCATCCCTCTGTGCTGAGTCCCCACTGGAAAGAGCGGGGTCACCTCTGGGATGGCCCACCGGCGCCTGGTCCTCGGGCTCAGAGAGTACATCTTCTTCGATAGAGTCATACTCATCACTGGAACAGTCCTTTTGTGTCCTTTGTAGATTTACACTATGTTCCAGGCTTTTTCTTAGCTCCTGCCAAAAGTCAAGAAGAGAAGTGAAAAATGAAATATGTTACTTTGAGAAAAACTTCATGTGAAAACAGATCATTAGAACCAAAGAACTATTCTCACCAAACTACCATTTACAAAATCATCTCAACCCATGTGCTGTCATCACTTTGAAGATGAGAAAACAAAGGGCAGAGACAAATGAACAACCCTCTGGACAGAGCAGAATTTACAGTGCTAACTGTGGTGTTCACATGCCTGGGGTGCCACAGAGAGAGAGAGAGTGTGTGTGTGTAACAGATGTTTTGGTCTAGGGGCTTGTTAAAACAGATTGCGGGGTCCCACCCCCAGAGTTTCTGATTTAGTGGGTCCTGAATGGGGCCCGAGATTTTGCATTTCTAACAACGTGATGCTGACACTGCTGGTCTAGGGACCACACTTTGAACACGAAATCCCACATGACCCTGAAATTCCAGATGATAAAATGTCTGCCAGATAGTTGTGAGGGGCTGTCCTGTGTAGTGAAGGATGTTTAGAAGCACCTAAATGTCATAACATTTAGCACTTAACTACAACTGCTTGATAATTTTTTCATATGTGTTCTGTCTCCACGAGATTGTAGATTTCCAATTTTAAGGCCAAGCATGAAGATCTATACTTAGAGTGACCAGAACATTTATCACTGAAGCCAGGATACTTTTGAAAGGGGGAAAGGGCACTACTACATTTACAAAAGTGTAAAGTGGACTGTTTGGGTGAACCAGTACATTTGGTCAGCCTAGCTATACTACCCCTGTAGCCCTTGTAGTATCTAATATCGTTTTGAGAAAATGAGAGGCAACCAATAAAGGTTTGGTGGTTGACCAATAAACTTAATGGTTGCTGTAGTAGGGTGAATAAAGACTCCCCAAAGATGTCCAAGTCCTAATCCCTTGACCCTGTGAATCAGTGAGGGCTCATGAAAAAGTGAGAAGCACTGTATAGAAAACTTCGATCATCTTAGAGAAATCATCCTAAAAAAATGATCACAGACATTAAAGATGCTGCTGGTGAGGGCTCAGAAAATAAGGAACATGCTGTTGGAAACTGGAGGTGAGGGAAGCCTGTTATGTAGTGGCAGGATCTTAGCTGAATTGCGTCCTACAGTTATGTGGTAAGTGGAACTTGTAAATGATGAAGTCGGATATTTAGCTGAAGAGATTTCCAAGCAAAGTGTTGAAGATGCAGTCTGGTTTCTTCTTGCTGCTTAGAGTAAAATGTGAGAGGAAAGAGATAGACTGAGGGGAGCACTGTTAAGTAAAAAGAAACTGAAATTTGATGATTTGAGAAACTCGCAGCCTACCCAGGTTGCAAAAGATGCTAAAATTAGGAGATTTGCTGTCAGAAAAGCATACTCTGGAGAGAGAATCAAGGGTGTGGCTGGACAACATTTTGCTAGTACCTCAGAAGGATCCAAAGTTTAGAGTATTCAATCACACTGAGAGCTGTTTGAAGAAATTAGACATCTGACTCATGGATCCCCTTAGACATCTCAGCAGAAGCCAGGAATAGAGATGGGATTATCCAGAAAAGATTTGTGGACAAGCCTCTTGTCTAATGGAGTAATTCCTAGAGACATACATAGAAGACCCACATGGTTTTTGAGAATGTCATAACCAGCAGAAACACTGCCAGCTCGGAATGAATGGGAGAGAGAAAGGACAAAATAAAAGAAGGTTGTCAGACTCCCAGAATACTACAGGCAGGAAATAGGCTGATAAAACTTTTTAGCTGTAAACACTTGCTACCCTTCATGAAAGAGGAAGGATGACTCCAAGGGTGGAGCCATTGACCCAGAGGCCCAAGCCCTGAGCCACTGAATTATTCCCGAGCCTTGAAACCTAATGGAGTTTGCCCAGCTGAATTTCAAAATGCTTGGGTTTGGTGACTCCTTTTTTCCTTTCATTTTCTCCCTGTTTTAATGGGAATATCTGTAACTGTTATCTTGTGCTGGACCCACAATTGGATTTGGGAGCAGATAACTTGTTTTTTAGTTTCACAAGTCCACAGATGGAGAGGAATTTTGCCCTAAGAGGGGTTATACCCAGAGTCTCACCCATACCTAATTTAGATGATATGGATGATGAGATTTGGGAGTTTTGAGCAGATGAGACTTAGATTGTATTTTGGACTTGAGTTGATACTGTAATGGGTTGAGTCTTCTGGGAATCTTGGGATGGGATGGATGTATTTTGCATGTGGGATGGACATGACTCTGGGGAAAAGAGAGCATACTCTTGTAGGCTGAATAAATGGCCCCCTAAAGATGTCCACGTTCTAATCCCTGGGACCTGAGAATATGTTACCTTACATGGCAAAGGGACTTTACAGGTGTGATTAAGTTAAGGATCTTGAGATGGGGAGATTATCCTGGATTATCCACATGGGCCTACTATAATCACAAGGTTTCTGGTAAGAGGGAGGCAGGAAGATCAGAGTCAGAAAAAGAAGATATAAGGGTGGAAGCAGAGGTCAGGGAGGAGAGAAGATGCTACACTGCTGGCTTTGAAGAAGGAGGAAATGGCCACAAGCCAAGGAATGTCAGTGGCCTCTAGAAGCTAGAAAAGGCAAGGAAATGGATTCTCCTCTAGAGCCTCCAGAAGGAACATGGGTCTGCTGGCATCTTGATTTTAGACCAGTGAGACTGAATTTGGATTTCTGACCTCCAGAACTGGAAGATAAGCCACTAAGCTTGTGGTAAGTTTTTACAGCAGCAATAGGAAACTAATATAGCTGTCTCTCTTCTATGCTCTCTTCCTCCCACTCCACCCAATACCAAGTGTCGAGATATTTATTGAGCAACTAGAACACTGCCTGGAACACAGTAGGTGCTTGACAATATTTGCTGAATGACTAAATTATGTCAGTGGCTGAGTAGTGGCTGTAAGCAGGAGTGGACAGCATCCACATGGCTTGGAGGTGGCACTGGTGAAGTGACTTTTAGCAAGTTAGCTAACTCCTTTGATCTGGATTTTGGCATCCATAAAAATGTGTTAACAAATCCCTGCCTCAAAGATTGTTTTATTAAAGTAGTGGTCTGAACTGGGGATGATTTTGCCCCCCAGGAGATATTTGGCAATAACTGATGTTTTTGGTCACAAGTGGAGGAAGAGAGTACTAGTGGCGTCTGGTAGGTGGGGGCCGGAGATGCTGCTGCTAAACATGCTAGAATGCACAGGACAGTTCCCCACAAGAAAGAGTCATCTGGTCAAAAGTCAACACAGGAGAGGTTGAGAAACCGTGTATTAGAGTGAGTACATTCTCACCAATGGCATCTTAAAAAGATAACAACAAGGTCTTCTAATTGAGTGTATTGAGATGGTCAATACAACCTCCATGGAAGCCAGACTGAGGTCACGGCTCATGTCTTCAAAGTCAGACTGTGGTGGGCAGTCGGAGGGTCAACAGATTTACAGCTCCTCCACAGGGAGACAGGAGTTCCTGGGTGGCCTGCTGTTTAATGGCAATTTCAGTGACTGTAAAACTAGTAATCCTCTACAGTGGAATGTTGCTCTACACTTTACAAAACATTTTCAACTCCTTCTCTCCTTTGATCCCCACAATAGCCCTGCAAGATAGACGAACTCCATTAAAACAGGACAGGCTATCGGTTCCTGTTCTTGGCCCAACACCCACTCCCAAACGGGGTCAGCTTCAGTTCTTATGTTCTGCAGAGGTGGAGGCAAGGCTACGTGGGAAGATGGTGGGAGAATCCCCCTCTCTGCATCCCCAGTGCTCTTGCCCATTCATTGTGGATCACAATGATGAAATGGGTGGCAGTGAGCTGAGAGATTTCTAGCTGGGAGATCACCGTCACTGTCCAGGAAATCCCACTCAGTTCCAGGGCCCAGACTCATCCCCACTGACGTCTAGGGCAGAGTGGGGCCAACGACCACAGCCAGTTCCAGGAAGGATTTGGATGGGGCATTAGGATTCTTGAACCCACGGTCGTTACCTTCACAATGTTGCAACCCCACACTTCACGTGACTGAATTCTGGGAGTCCCCCAAAATTGGAGAAGTGAGGCCTAGAGTCTTTAAGCTGGTTCAACTTGTCATAGTGATTAAGTGGCAGAGCTGTGACTTCTTGTCCTCAGCCACTGATCCCTGCTCCTTCTAGACCATTCAAGTGTAAAACAGACTCTCTTGCATTCTGTCATGATCCAGCCAAGGGGGAGGATGATGTGGCAACTGCCACCGTTAACTCATTCATACATGCAGGTGTGCTAGGGGCGCTGTGCTAAGGGCTGAGGCAAGGGTGGGGAGCGCATGGCAAGGCCTCAGACAATTGATGCACAGAGGAAAAGAAAGACGGCATTTCATGTCCACACTAACTAAAGCGATCTACAGATTCAATGCAATCTCAATTAGAATCCCAATGACATTCTTCACAGAAATAGAACAAAAAATACCGAAATTTGTATGGGGCAACAAAAGACCCCGAATAGCTAAAGCAATCCTGAGAAAGAAGAACACAGCTGGAGGCATCACAATCCTTGACTTCAAAATATACTACAAAGCTATAGTAATCAAAACAGCATGGTACTGGTACAAAAACAGACACACAGATCAATGGAACAGAATTGAAAGCCCAGAAATAAAACTACACACCTACGGACAGCTAGTCTTCGACAAAGGAGCAAAGAACATACAATGGAGAGAGGGACGTCTCTTCAATAAATGGTGCTGGGAAAATTGGACAGCCACATGCCAAAGAATGAAAGTAGACCATCTTCTATCGCCATACACAAAAATCAACTAAAAATGGATTAAAGACTTGAAAGTGAGACCTGAAACTATAAAACTCCTGGAAGAAAATACAGGCAGTACACTAATTGACATCGGTTATAAAGGGATCCTTTCGGATTCCATGTCTACTCGGACAAGGGAAACAAAAGAAAAAATAAATAAGTGGGACTTCATCAGACTACAGAGCTTCTACAATGCAAATGAAACCAGGATCAAAATGAATAGACAACCCACCAGCTGAGAGAAAATATTCACAAATCATATATCCGACAAGGGATTAATCTCCATAATATATATAAAGAACTCACACAACTGAACAACAAAAAAAACAAACAACCTGATCAAAAAACGGACAGAGGATATGAACAGACATTTTTCCAAGGAAGATATACAGATGGCCAACTGACACATGAAAAGATGTTCAACATCACTAATCATCAGGGAAATGCAAATCAAAACTACAGTAAGATATCACCTTACACCCGTTAGAATGGCTATAATCACAAAGACAAATAACAACAAACGCTGGAGAGGTTGTGGAGAAATGGGAACACTCATTCACTGCTGGTGGGAATGCAAATGGTGCAACATTTCTGGAAAACAGTATGGAGATTCCTCAAAAAATTAAAAATAGAAATACCTTATGATCCAGCAATCCCACTATTGGGCATCTACCCAATGGACACGAAATCAACCATCCCAAGAGGCTTATGCACCCCTATGTTCATTGCAGCATTATTCACTATAGCCAAGAAGCGGAAGCAACGCAAGTGTCCCTCGACTGATGATTGGATAAAGAAGATGTGGTATATATATACAATGGAATACTACTCAGCCATAAAAAAGACAGAATTGTCCCATTTGCAACAATATGGATGGACCTAGAGAAAGACAAACACCATACGCCTTCACTCATATGTGGAATGTAAACTAACACACAGACAGAGAGAACTGTTTGGTGGTTACCAGGGACAAGGGGGGTGGAGGGTGGGCACAAGGGGTGAAGGGATGCATTCATATGGTGACTGACAAACAATAATGTACAACTAAAACTTCACAATGTTCTAAACTATTAAGACATCAATAAAAATTTTTTTAAAAATGGGAAGAAGAGAATTAAAAAAAAAAAAAAGAGAGAAGAAACAGGGCATCAGGTGTGTCAGGCAGGAGGAATAGCAGAGGCAAAGGCCAGGAGGCAGCAATGGCTGGAGGGCAGTGTGCGCCAAATGAGGGGAGGGCAGGGAGCGGGAAGGGGCACCCGGGGCAGGGCTTTGTAGGCCTCGCAGCAGAGTCTGGATTTTGTTTTATGCACGATGAGAGGACACTGAAGGGAGCAGAGATACAACAGACACAACATTATCTGATCTCTGGGGGTTTTTTTGGTGAGGAAGATCGGCCCTGAGTTAGCACCTGTGTCCATCTTCCTCTATTTTGTATGTGGGATGCTGCCACAGCATGGCTTGATGAGCGGTGTGTAGGTCCGTGCCCAGGATCCGAATCTGTACACCCTGGGCCACTGAAGCAGAGTGTGTGAACTTAACCACTACGCCACTGGGCTGCCCCTCTGATCTCTGTTTTTAAAGATTGCTATGCCTCTTGGATACCAAGTGGACTTTGAGAGGCGGGGCCAGAGTGGACACAGGGCAAACAGTTGCAGTAGCAGGTGAAAGATGAAGGTGGCAGCAGAGGTGGGGACGGGAGATGCATTCTGAGATGTAGTTTGGAGGCTGAGATGACAGAAATGGCTGACTAGAAATTAACAACCTGCATACCCTCCGACCCAGCCCTCTAGGAATTTCCCCTCCAGTCTTAAGTATACAAAGATCGCTGAGGCATCATTTATAACAGAATGATCCAAATGCTCACCAATAAGAGATGGGTTAAATTACTAACAGAACAGGCGTCCACGGAGCCTCAGGCAGCCTCTTACAGAGAATGAGGTAGATCGTGTGTACTTATTCAGAAAGACAGCAAGTATATATTTAAGTAAAAAGAAGCATGTCAACAAATGTACATATAGTATAAACCCAATTTTAAAGACAATTATTAGTTTCTATGGGTGTACGCATGTATGTGTGCACATATACACACAGAAAGTCTGGAAAAATAAACACCAAACTATGAACAATGTTCTCTCTGGGAGCAGTACTATGGGGCTTTCTTTTCTGCTTTGCTTTACTTATATTTTTATTATAAGCATGTTTCCAACTTTGTAATTAGAAAAAAATGATATATTTGCATTCATGTTTAAATCCTGCCCCTCACTCCTGCAAATAAATATTCCCCACAGAAGTGGTAGGGATAGTGGTGTGGAGGATCCTGCATAGCCAGTTGTCTGAAAATCACCGATCTCTAGCCAGAACACATCTTGTCCCCAGAAGAGTGGCTCAGAAAGCAGCGGACAGCAGCTCGAGGCCAGAAGATGATGGAACAGCATCTGTTGAACTTATAGCGTGTCTGGTCAAGTGGTCCAGGTTTAAAAACAACGGGCCACCAATCTCAACAGCAAGAAACTCAGGGAACAGAGCACCCACGAGCCCTTCTCGGAAAATCCAAACAATGAAGGGTGAAATCCAAATAAAGAACACAGACCTGGAGAAGCTGGTAAAAGGTCTAATGGTGAGCATGAAGCCATTTAGAGACGGGAAAATACTAGACAATTGTGCACATTCCGGTTACGGGCCAGAATGGAACGTTCTAAACTGAAGCCCCTAGCTAAGCTGACAAAAGCCGGAAGAGGGCAGGCAGTGTAGGTGCACCCCTCGCCTCATTTTCCCAGAGTAGATAGTCAATTCAAATCCATCCTAAATGAAAACCGTTTAAAAAAATGGCAACTCTGACCTTTTAATATTTTTTTCATAATTTATTAAACTGATGAGATATTTTAAGAAATAATATCATTTGTGATAAAGAAATTTGAATTTCAATAATTCCTCCTGTTTTGATTTGGTTTTTCTTCTGTCAAATTAATGCAAATTTAAATGCCATAACTATATTTACAAAATATATATAAAAAGGAAGCCTACATTCTGCCTGGCTGGTATCTTCTTTGCAAAGGAAAATAATACATTTGCTCACACCGGGTGAGCAAACTTCAGGAACCCCGGCCCTTGTAATGCCCACGTGATCTACAACCATCTGTTCCAGGGGCAAAGGGAGGTGAACGAAGTAGCAATGCTCCCTCAAGAAAGCCATTCAAAACCTTTCCATCTGGAAAGATGAGGACCTTGGGTTGGTGGCTTTGAAAGCCAATGTGCCGATACTTCAAAGGGAAGCCATGCTGGGGGGTCTACCAGTCGCTTTGAAGCTGTCATCCAGAAATTTCTCTGTGAAAACTTACTTTATACCTTTGCTTTAAACCTTGTAATATGCAATTTCAATGTTCAGTGTTCAAATGTTAAGTCCAAGACCTTTCAACAGAGAGCCCTGCACGTGGAGGCCAGGCTGCAAACATTGCAGGTGGAGAACTGATGACGGGACTGCACACAGATCGGCATCCTTGCTGAAGAGCCGGGGAGGAGGCGGAGGAGGGACGGATGCCAGACCACTGACTAAGGTGCAGCAGGGGGTGAGGGTCAGTGGATTAGTGCCTTACATGCCTGATCTGCCTCTTTCTGCTGGGCTAGGAAAAGAGCAAAACCAGAGACCATAAAACATGAGACGTTTGCAATAACAGGAACAATAACTGCAACAGCAGCGGCAGCAGCCTCCAATTATGAAGCTTTTGCTATATACTAGGCACTGAGCTAACCTCTCTACACACCTTACCTCACTGCAGCCTCCCACCACCCTGGCAGGGATCCTTATCTTAGAAGCTCGGGACACCTAAGGACCAGCCCAAGGTCACACGGCTAGTAACAGCAGAGCCAGTTTGGATGAGGGACTCTCTGACTCCAAAGACCAGGCTCTTCGCCATATGCCCACGTTTATTCCCCACCTGGCACCAGTGTTTTGGAAGTAAGCGGTCTCTACAGCAGGATGAAAGTCAGGTGCTCAGCGACTGTCCATTGGCTTGCATGGAACTGACGAAACCTGCCTGTAAGAGCTTTCAATACAAAGCTGCCTTGAAGCCACTAAACATGTTAAAGTGTGTGTCAAGTGTTAGTGGATGAAGTGTTAAACCTCTAACTACACTTAGAAAGGGGAACAGCCTGGTCTAAATTCTGGGCCTGGGTTCTGGGCCCAACTCCAGCTGCCCTGTGTCCCCAAGCCAGTCTCTGAGCCTCAAGCCCCCATCTCTAATGTGGGAAAATGTGCCCTGACAACTTGACAAGGTTGTTGAACAGATGCAATGAGATAATAGCTATAAATGAGTGTTTCATGATTGCTTTAACAGAGGTCTCGTTTTTACAGAAAATTTAAAATTGAGATGACAGCATATTCTTCGTTATTTCTCAGACCCTATTGATTTTGTCTCCAAGAAGATCAGATGTTTAGACCACGAAGCCACAGTGCATACTTTAAGATAGTCCTCAAAAGGAATCAGCAATCTCTGGGGTAGAGGTCACTGATGTGCAGCCAAGCCCCCTCCTTCCCGCCAACCCCCAATAATGGCTCTCATTTGGTTGGCAGTTTTATAAAATTGGGATTTGAACGCCTTTAGTCTGGCATGCACTGTTAGTTGCAGTAATTCCCACTAACTCCTATCGCCTTATATGAGCCATTTTATACATTGATATTAACCTGCCTGGCCCAGAAAGGATTTTTTAATTTTATTTTTGGGGTGGGGGGAGGAAGATTAGCCCTGAGCTAACATCCATTGCCAATTGTCCTCTTTTTGCTGAGGAAGACTGGCCCTGGGCTAACATCCGTGCCCATCTTCCTCTACTCTATGTGGGACACCGCCACAGCATGGCTTGACAGCCCACGCCTGGGATCTGAACCTGCGAAGCCCGGGCCGCCGAAGCTGAGCACGCGAACTTCACCACTACGCCACCAGGCCGGCCCCCGCAGAAAGGATTTTTACCCTGCATTGAGGGGTTAATTGACTAATTGTTTTTCTTTTCATTCACTTATTTATTCAACAAATATTTATCATTGAATATATTTGTCCCCATAAGCAGGTTTGTTGGATAAAGGACTGTCTGACTCCAAGGCCAGGCTCTTTGCCGCGTGCCCACGTTTACTCCCCGCCTGGCACCAATGTTTTGGAAGTAAGTGGCCTCTACAGCAGGATGAAAGCCAGGTGTTCAGAGATAGTCAAGTGCTAGGGATAGAGTGATGAACAAGACAGAGTCCCTTTTCTCACGAAATTTATAATCTGGCAACAAAGACAGCCATTCCATAAGAAATGACAAGTGGAACAAGTGTCAAGAAGCCAAACCTAAGGCTTACCAGCCCACACCTCAAGCCTGGTAGCTCCTAGATCACAAACTTCCCAGAATAAAGTGATATGAGCCCTAACTTTAGGGTTCACACCACGTATTTTTAAAATCACATTCCCCTACATCAATTCTGATGAAACTATGGCTAAGAAAGTTTGAATTATACCTGAGCTTCAAATACCTGGGCAGTATTTTCAGTTTTCTGATACTTTCTTACTTCCCCCATTCAATCTTGGATTTTTTTTATTAACTTTCATTCAAAGCTAAATTTACTTATGAAGTACCTCAGAATTCAGTCTTTAATGTCCATTATTATGAAGAAAAAAGCCATCCTTGTCTTAAGGATGTAAGAGAAAGAACACGGACCCAGGAAGCAGAAGAGCGCTGGAGCCTGCCCGACCACTTCCTGGCTGTGAGGCCCTGAGCAAACCCCTCAGCATCAGCGTGCCATGGCCGCCTCACCTGAGCCTGCCCAGAGCAGGGGGCTGGCTGAAAGACCAATAGAAGGAAACTGGACAGGGATGGCGGGATAGAGACCAAACAACAAAGAATGCTGCCAGATGACTAGAAATACTGAGGAATTCCTGAAAGACAGAGAGCAGAGGTCACATCAATGAAGAAGTAAAAGCAGAGGAAACTACAGACCAAAAACATGGGCAGTAAAATTTTCCATAGAAGGAATGAGTCCAGAGTCAAAGTGGAGTAAGGGGAAGCCCTAGGGCATTCACTGGGGGCTGCTCCTAGGCTACCAGCCCCTCCCCAGCTGTGTTAAGTACAGAGGTGCTCACCCACAGCCTGAAGCCCAGAGTGTGGGCACTGGGGCAGAAGGCAGGGCAATGCCCCAGGAGGTCATTGTCCCCAAGATAGCCTAGGAGCTCCAATACCTGGAAGAGAAGCTGAGGTGCACAGCTTCCAGGAGCATTTTGTGCCCCAATCCCACAATCACCAGGGTCAGGTTACATCAAATAGAACAGGCAGAGGAAGTGGGATTCTCAAATACAAAGACGAGCAGACAACCACGAATGAGCAAACATTTGTGGAAGGTCAGCTCTGAAAGACTGGTGCCAAATTTAATTAACAGAAGAGCGAATACCCAGTGAAAGAGAGTTAATAGAATAAATAGAGGGAGACTTGGGAATACTGAAAATTAATATCCCTGGAGAAATTTAAGAGGACATTTCATCCACAAAAAAGAAACTAGAAATCTGAAAAGTTTTAATTTTATCATTAACATTTTTAAAAAGATAAACTAAATAGCAGAAAGAACTAAAAGGTGACTAATTAAGTGTGCTAGAAATTCAAGCCAAACAATTTTACAAGAACATAGTATAAAAAGACAAAAAGAAAAAGATGAAAGAAAAATTAAGAGACTTGAAGGATAGACCTTAGCCAACATTTGTCCAACAGAAGCTCTAGAGCACAGAATAGAAACAATGGAAAATAATAATAACAATAATAAATAAACACTTTTCAGTGCTAAAAGAAGAAACAAGAGTTTAGATTGAAAAGGCCCAACCAGTGCTTTAAATGGGACAAAGATAATGATACTGATATAGTCATATGGATAAAAAGTACAGTCTATCAGCAAATATCTTGAGTCTATATGCACAAAATGAGAGAGATTTGAAACATATGAAGCAAAACCAGATAAATATAAGGGAAAATAGACAAGTTCACAGAAACCAACCAGATTAATAGACAAAAGTTAAGTAGGGATCTATTGCAGCGGTTTGCCAATGAGCATAAGAATTTCCCAGGAGGCTTATTAAAAATGCAGATTCCACCCCCTCCAAACCCAGGTCTGTATCTTTGAGGGGGTGTGAGAACTCACATTTTAATAGAAGCCCAGGTGATTCTGATATAGGTGGTCTGGAACCATACTGGGACATACATAAGCACCAGGTTAAACAGCACAATCAACAGCTTGGTTTAACAGATATATTGAGAACTTTATACCAAAAAGAGAACGATTATCCTTTTGAAACACCATGGAGCATTCATAAAAATGATCTGGTAAGCCACAAACAAAACCTCAAAAACTTCCAAAAAACAGAAATCAGATAGGTCAGTCTCTAATCACAATGTAGTAAAGTTAAAAATTAACATAGAGGGGGCCAGCCCCAGTGGCCTAGTGGTTGAGTCAGGTGCGCTTTACTTCAGTGGCCTGGGTTCAGTGTCCAGGTGCGGACCTACACCACTTGCCTCTCAGTGGCCGTGCTGTGGTGGTGGCTTGCATACAAAAAGAGGAAGATTGGCAGTGGATGTTAGCTTAGGGTGAATCTTCCTCACCAAAAAAATAAAATAACAGAGAGAAGCCAAAAAGAAACTCCAAAAACATACAAAAAAAAAATCTTTACTTAGAGGGATTAAAAAAAAATCCCTAAAATCACAAACCAATAGAAATAAATGATAATGAAAACACTGCATACAAAGCAAAATTTCTGAGATAAGGACAAAGCAATATTCAGAGGAAATTTTATAGACTTAAAATTGATATATCAGAAAACAAGACTGACAATAAATGAATTAAACAATTAACTTAAGAAGCCAGGTTACGGGGGGCAGGCGGGAGGGTGGTAGGGGGAAAAACAAAGCAATAAAATAAACCAAAAAGTCTGGGGAAGGAATCAAGATAAAAGTATAAATGTACAGAAATAGAAAACAATGAATGAATGAATGACAAAATAAAGTATACATGCTCAATAGAACTAAAAGCTGGGCATGGTTTGGCTGGGTGGTAGAGAGCTTTTCATATTTTACTCAGTTTACTTCTTTATTGTTCAAATCTTTTCTAATGAGAAAGCACTCACACATTAGATGTTACATAAAATGATTAAAAAATGTGAAAATACCTAAGAAATTCTACATAGGCTATAAATGGAAGAAATAAAAAAGACTATTTATTCCAATATTGATTCATCAGTCCTTCTTTATATTCATTAAAATAGTAGGGCCGCCCGGTGGCACAGCGGTTCAGTCCGCGCTTGGCAGCCCGGGGTTTGCGAGTTCGGATGCCGGGCGCCCGCCGACACACTGCCCATCAGCCATGCCGTGGCGGCGTCCCATATAAAGCAGAGGAAGATGGGCACGGATGTTAGCCCAGGGCCAGTCTTCCTCAGCAAAAAGAGGAGGATTAGCAACGGATGTTAGCTCAGGGCTGGTCTTCCCCACAAAAAAAATAAAAAAAAAAAATAGCAAGAGATGCTCAGGAAGTCAGAGGCCATCCAGCATCTTCACTTCCAGGAACGCTCTATCGGGTGGAAGGATCACTCTCTCCCTCAGTTCTGGACCTGCATCGCATGGGCATTTAGCGCTTGTTCAGCATCATTCCACATGAACCATTCATGCTCTTTACTGAATTATTCCTGCTCAGCTGCCCTTCTGCTGCCTGACCCAGCGGCCCAGGGCCCCGCCTCATGCCTTCAGCCAGGCGGTCCTGTGGTCTGAGCTGTCCAGCTGGGCATCTCTGGGTGCAGTCAGGACACCATGCCCCTGATGGTTCTGGGTTCCAGAGGGGCTAATTCAAGCGCCACTGGGAAGGAGAAAGATCCCTTCCTCCTCTCTTGTCAGGAACTGACAAAGCTTTCATTGTCTAAATCAGAAGTTGCAAGCTGGTGGTCTGAAGACCAAATCTTCCCAGCAGGCACATTTTGTTTGGTCCATAGAAAATCGTGAATTAGTTACCAACATAAAAATATTGGGAGAAATTGAATACACACCCAGATACGTGGTTTCTTTTAAAACTAGAAAGCCTGGCACCACTGAGCCCCTATTTCCACACGATGACAGTCAGCCAAGTTGTGTAGAGACCGTTCCCTATATCCCAACCAGTTCCTGCCATGTCCTGACACTCAGGCCAAGTGCTGTGCTTGTCACCCACCTGCCTCGCTCATGTCATTGAAAACATCCATTTTAATTAGCACTGTGTGCCAGAAATCATAATATTTCAGGATCCAAACTACATCTCTCAAACAGCACAAAAATTCTTTGTCAGATTATGTGTCCTGATTCATAGTTTGGAAAATATTGTCACCGTAATTACAACTCAGCAATGTGATGACTGAACTCAGCTGTGTGGGCTGGCCAGGGTGCCTAGCAACAATCTACACCGCTCCCTCCCCCAACGAGTCAATCAATTATTCAATTCACTTGCTTAACAAAGATTTATTTGCAAACTAACTCCAGGCACTTTTCTAGGGACCAGAGACACAGAGGAAAATGAGACAGTGCACATCTGTGCCATCACGAAGCTTGGACCTGGGGTGGAGGAAGGGTATTTCAAGCCCTAAATAGGTAACTTGCAAATGACCTGCAGAAATAGTCCTTGGATGAGTGGGGGCTCCATGTATCCTCTACTCCTGTGGATTTTGCAACACAGGCGTACCTCGTTTTATTGTGCTTTGCTTTATTGTGCTTTACAGATAATTGTGTTTTTTACAAGTTGAACGTTTGTGGCAACCCTGCGTTGAACAAGGCTATTGGCGCCATTTTTCCAATAGCATTTTCTCATTTCGTGTCTCTGTCACATTTTGGTAATTCTCGCAATATTTCAAACTTTTTCATTATTATTATATTTGTTATGGTGATCTGTGATCGTTGATGTTACTCTTGCAACTGTTTTGGGGTGCCATGAACCATGTCCATATAAGACAGCAAACTTAATCGAAAAATGTGTGTGTTCTGACTGCTCCACCAACCAGCCATTCCCCTGTCTCTCTCCCTCTCTTTGGGCCTCCCTATCCCCTGAGACACAAGAACATTGAAGTTAGGCCAATTAGTAACCCTACAATGGCCTCTAAATGTTCAAGTCGCACATCTCTCACTTTAAATCAAAAGCTAGAAATCATTAACTTAGTGAGGAAGGCATGTTGAAGGCTGAGACAGGCCCAAAGCTGGGACTCTTGTGCCAAACGGTTAGCTAAGTTGCAAATGAGAGGAAAAGTTCTTGAAGGAAATTAAAAGTGCTACTGTAGTGAACACACAAATGATAAGAAAGTGAAACAGCCTTATTGCTGATATGGAGAAAGTTTTAGTGGTCTGAACAGAAAACCAAAGCAGCTACAAGTTTCCCTTAAACCAAAGTCTAATCCAGAGGAAGTCCCTAACTCTCTTCAATTCTGTGAAGGCTGAGAGAGGTGAGGAAGCTGCAGAAGAACAGTGTGAAGCTAGCAGAGGGTGGTTCATGAGGTTTAAGGAAAGACGCCGTCTCCATAACATAAAAGTGCAAGGTGAAGCAGAAAGTACTGATGTAGAAGCTGCAGCAAGTTATCCAGAAGATCTAGCTAAGTAATTCATGAAGGTGGCTACACTAAACAACAGATTTTCAGTGTAGATGAAACAGCCTTCTATTGGAAGAAGATGCCATCTAGGACTTTCATAGCTAGAGAGGAGAAGTCAATGCCTGGCTTCCAAGCTTCAAAGGACAGGCTGACTGTCTTGTTAGGGGCTAAGGCAGCTGGTGACTTTAAGTTGTAGCCAATGCTCATTTTACCATTCCAAAAATCCTAGGGCCCTTAAGAATTGTGCTCAATCCACTCTGCCTATGCTCTATAAAGGGAACAGCAAAGCATGGATGACAGCACATCTGTTTACAACATGTTTACTGAATATTTTAAGCCCCCCTGTTGAGACCTACTGCTCAGAAAAAGATTCCTTTCAAAATACTATTACTCGTTAACAATGCACCTGATCACCCAAGCGCTCTGACGGAGATGTAAAATGAGATTAACGTTGTTTTCATGCCTCCTAACACAACATCCATTCTGCAGCCCATAGATTAAGGAGTAATTTCGACTTTCGAGTCTTATTATTTAAGAAACACATTTCATAAGGCTATAGCTGCCATAGATAGTGATTCCTCTGATGAACCTGGGCAACGTAAATTGAAAACCTTCTGGAAAGGATTCACCATTCTAGATGCCATTAAGAACATTTGTGATTCCTGGGAAGAGGTCAAAATATCAACATCAACAGGAATTTGGAAGAAGTTGATTCCAACTCATGGATGACTCTGAAGGGTTCAAGACTTAGTAACTGCAGATGTGGTGGAAATAGCAAGAGAACTAGAATTAGAAGTGAAGCCTGAAGGGGTGACTGAATTGCTGCAATCTCATGATAAAACTTTAACAGATGAGGAGTTGCTTCCTACGGACGAGCAAAGAAAGTGGTTCCCTGAGATGGAATCTACTCCTGGTGAAGATGCTGTGAAGACTGTTGAAATGACAACAAAGGATTTAGAATATTACATAAACTTAGTTGATGAAGCAGTGGCAGGGTTTGAGAGGACTGACTCCAATTTTGAAAGAAGTTCCACTGTGGCTAAAATGCTGTCAATCGCATGATACAGAGAAACCGTTCATGAAAAGAAGTCAGTCAATGTGGCCAACTTCATTGTCTTTTTTTAAGGATTTGCCATAGCCACCCAGCCTTCAGCCACCACCACCCTGATCAGTCAGCAGCCACTAACATCAAGGCAAGACCCTCCACCAGCAAAAGATTATGACTCACTGCAGGCTCAGATGATGGTTAGCATTTTTCAGCAATCAAGTATTTTTAAATTAAGGTATGTACATTTTTTTTAGACATAATGCTATTGCACACTTAATAGACTACTGTATAGTGTAAACATAACTTTTATATGCACTGGGAAACCAAAAAATTTGTGTGACTTGCTTTATCTTGATACTCACTTTATTGCAGTGGTCTGGAACCAAACCCGCAATATCTCCGAGGTATGCCTGTATGGGAACACCTAGGAACTCCAGCTAGGACTTATGATTTCAGAGCTGACAGGCACAGGAAATACCTAATCTAACCCTTCTTGTCATAGGAGAGGAAACGGGGCTCCAAAAGAGTGTGACTTAGCCAAGGCCCCACAGAGTTTACGGAAAAGCACAAACTACCCTCTCCAGGCTTGCTGGGTCTCAGTCACTTGCTCTTTCTACTTCCTAAAACAGAAGTCACAAACTTCAGCATCTTCAGAAGATGTAACGTAGTGTAAAATGGCAATGTGAGTCTCTGTCATACAACAGGGAGTGGTGGAGACCAGGGCAAACTGGAGGGTGCACACTCAGAATAACAGTTTTCTAATTCAAGATAGAACAGCAACAATGACAACCACAGCACAACATCAGGCCAGCCAATGAAACACATCTGTGAGCTAAAGCTGGTCCTTGCTGTAATGGGTCCAGGCCCTCCCCTTTGTCTATACCCTTTTCCATTCTTCACTATGTTTCTACCCTTATCTTGAATTTGAGCACAATTTTTTCAAGTCACAACTAACTCTCCTACATGCCCCTATTTTCTCTGGATTGTTTTTTCCCAAGTTCGAGACATATTTTGAAAGTGACCAAAGTGAGAAAAACCAAATATGAAGGGTGTATATTCATTTTCTTAATATAATAATACAAAATTAATTTTCTATTTATCTAAAATTCACCTCATTAAATAGTCAAAAGCTTAAATAATTTTATATAAAAATATTTCTAAAATATATTAAGATTCCTTGTCTTCCTAAAAAAGTATATAGAATATAATTTAGTCCTTTTTTTTTTCTGAGGAAGATTTGCCCTGAGCTAACATCCGCTGCCAATCTTCCTCTTTTTCTATGTGAGCCGCCACCACAGTGTGGCCACTGACAGATGAGTGGTGTAGGTGCACACCCAGGAACCAAACCTGGGCCACTGAAGTGGAGTGCACCAAAATTAACCACTAGGCCACCAGGGCTGGCCCTAATTTAGTCTCTTCTTGATACTAATGGTCAATATTCTGGAGATGTTGTCAGGAGCTACTGTGCTTTTGTATCTTTCATTTATTATTTTAAGTGACATCCTCTTCCTCCTGAGTTTTCAGAAGTGCAGGATATGGTTTTGAAGACAAGGTTGGAGCCCCCTTCCATCCCCTTCTGGCTTTTGTGATTCTCTGGGGATTCTTATTGTTGTTTTCATTTATTTTTTACTTTACTGTTATCTTAATTTTGTGTGATGTAGAAGAGATATTAACTTTGAATTTTTAAGTTTCTTTCTTTTATAGTCCCCAAATCCAAGCCACAAAGTCCAAATCATCTCCAAAACTTTCCTTCCATTCGAGGTAGACTAATCTTCAGGCCTTCTGATTCAGAACCACCGGGAGTTCTGTTAAAAACTCCTCCTATACCTCCTATATGTAAACTCTGTTAGCTTAAAAGTTAGACCAAAAATATGCATTTTAAACAAATATCCTTAGTGATTCCTGTGCATATCAAATTATGAGATCCACAGCTCTATCTTTTCCTTATAACTGTGGTTCTCAGATATGGCTGCAAATTATAGTCATGTCAGGTGCTTAAAAAAAATGGCCCATGCCTGAGCCTGAACCCAGGATCAGAATCAGGACCTCTGGGTGGCAGGACCTGGGCATTTGTGTTTATCTATTCAGTTTTTCACTTTTTATTTTGAGCTAATTGTAGATTTCACATGCCATTTATAAGAAACAATACAGGGAGATCCCATGTACCCTTCATCCCACTTCCCCTGATGGCAACGTCTTGCACAACTGTAGCACAACAGCACAATCAGGAAACTGACATCAATACAATCCCACTAAGCTTTTTAAAGCAGGTCTCTTTTTCACTTTTCTCTATTTCTTCCTTTGCTGATGCTTAGCTCTATTGAAGCAGCTTATCTCCTCCTTAATGCGCTAGCTTTTTAAAAAATTTTATTTTGAAAAAATGTAAAACTCACAGAAAACTTATCAGAATAGTATAATAGAAGAGTATAATGAATGCCCAAATACCCTTCACCTACATTCACCAATTCTTCACCAATTCTCAGAAGACCTGAGAGCAAGGACCTTCTCTTACATAACCACAATATAATTATCAAATTCAGGAAATTTAATGTCGATATTAATATCTAATATAGTTAATTTTCAAATTTTCTAATATAGTTAATTTCCCAAAACCATCCTTAAATTTATAGCAACCCCCTCCCCCAAGGATCTCACATCGCATTACTGTGGCATCTCTTTAGCCTCCTTTAATCTGGAACAGCCCTTCTCTGTCTCTCATGCCAATGACACTTTTGAAGACTTCAGGCCAGTTGTTTTGTACACTGTCCCTCAATTTGGCTTTGTCTGGTTGTTTCCTCACTAGATTTCATTTTTGAAAAACATTTTTCACCAACTTTTCCAGCTCTGGGGTCACTGGAGAGATATCTGGCAGAAAGATCTTCTTGATCATTGCTTAAAACAGGTAAGCATAACTGATGGATGGCCAACTCTGAACACCTTGCTCCCAGGCAGAACATCAATAATATTCACAACAGACTGCGCCCCTACAGAGAGCTGGGAGCTTTTGGAAGCAAAAACAGGTCAACACAGGTCCCAGCCTGTGACTGTTAATTCGGAGGAACAAGGAGTCATGGGGTCTGGGTTTCCAATCTGGGCTTCTCTGAGGCCTGGGCGAGCAACATCATTTTTCTATTCCTCACTTTCCTCAAACTATAAAATGGGAACAAAAATACCCAGCACCTAACTCACAGGGTGAATGCAGAGACGGACGTTACACACTTGGCAGTGTTCAGCACCTAGGAAGTGCTCAAACGTGAGCCTTCTCCTTCAGTCGAATCTCTCGTGCGTCGTTTTAAACATTCTGGTGGGTGGGCAGAGGCTTTCTGTTAAAGCCAAATCCTGTTGTTTTCCCGGGGGGAAATGAAGAATCTCTCATGGCACCTAGCCTATGGCCCAGCTGCTGGGCTATAGAAAAGACCCCGGCCCTTCAGTTAGAATGCAGAAAATCGATCTTACCATTACATCCTGAATAGTTAAGAGGATCCTTCCTTTGTCCATACTGCTTGGAGGGTCAGGGCGTCCACGTGCATTCAGAAGAGAGGAATTAAAATCACAGGGTGTGGCGCCACTGGGAGATTTGGTCTCCTAGGGAGAAGCAGAGAGAACTGGGCGTGGTAAAAGCGACTCCTGTCCCAGAAGATGTGCTGGGTCCTCGTTCTCTCCAGTGGTCTCCATGCCTCCTGTCTCTCTTCTCACTAAGTCATTCTCTGCTCTCACTCCCAAAGCTGATCTGATCAAACTCGTCCCTGCTTTACCCACACCACTGCAGGAACACAGCCAGCAAGTGGACCAGGACTCAACTCAGGCCACCAACAGCCTCAACAGCGCTCTGAGTCACTGAGTTCAGACGGTTGCGTGAGAACCGGTGTGGAGAGATGGCCACAGCATGTTGTTGAGTGAAAAAGATGGGATTACCAAATACTGTGGATGCTATCATCCCATTTACGTGAAAATAACAATAAAAAATAAAGAAGAAAAAGGCACTCACTCAAAGGTTATTTATATGGTAATCCAAAACAGCAGAAGTACCCAAGCAATGGAAATGCCCTAAAATGACCCCTCATTTTTTAAGTCTCATCACTGAAATGAAGGAAGGGATCTGCTGAGGAGCCCTGCCTGCCGGGGACAGGGTGGGGTGGGCTGCTCCACTGGGGGATGCTTGGCCAGTGATGGCACAACCGCCTCATCTACACAGTACTGATGGGTGGGCGAGCAGAGTCCACACGTGGCAGACCTGCTGGTGGCACACGGGTTGTGACAGGTCTTTAGTTGTTTACATGTGTCAGCAAGTAACAATGACTTGAAAACACTGAATTGTAATTGTGGGCAAATATCCAATTCAGCCCACTCCAGGATCCACACAATGGAAAGAAAACCTCAGAGAAGGCTTTCCAGAAGATGTCAGGGTGGTCAAGTCTTCCATCACCTGTCATGCTCTCAGGGATTGATAAGATAACTAAACTCAGGAAATATCATTGGGAATGGGCCAGGACCGGAACATTCCAGATCAATTGTCTCCTCTTGGATATAATTAATACATACATAAAATGAATAGAATGAATACATGCATTTTTCAGCTGGATGGTTATATACTCACTTATTCTCAGTGATGATCTCTGGGGCAGTGGGATTATGAAAGGACTTTTGTTTTCTCTTTACCACTGAAATTTTTCATACTGATGGAGCATTATCAGGGAAAAAAGATATCTTAATAATAGAAAAAAATGTACTGTTTGTTTCATTCTTGATACTTAAATGGAGCCTTATCATCCACTGCAACACAGAGCCCAAGGAAAGCCAGCACGACCAAGATCTGGCACTTGGGCAGAACTCTCTGGACAGAGGTGCCTCCTTTCCCTGGAGTGGCTAAGCCGCTCCAAACCCTACGATGGCTTCCCCTCTGACTCACAGTAGAACCTTCCTCTCACCACAGCCCTCAAAGCCCTCCACCATTTCAGCCTTGGCCACTTCTCCAGCCTCGCCTCCTCTTCCTCTCCCCCTCGCTCACTCAGCTCCTCCACGCTGGCCTCCCAGCTGTCCGCCCGCCTCAGGGCCTCTGCACCTGCTGCTCCCTGTGCCTGGAATGCTCTTCTCCACAGGACTCCCTCCCTCTCTGGCTTCCATGAGGCCTCTGCTCACAGCATCTCATCAAGGGAAAGCCCCCACCCTGCCATATAACCTGGCAGTCCCTGCCTGTCTTTCTCCAGCCCTTACTCAGTGCTAGTTCTCTTATAAACCATATCACCTGCTGACATATTACATACTTGTTTATTGTCTGTTCTATCTTCAGTGTCTAGAACAGTGCCTGGGACCTGTGGTGGGGACTGTAGCACATGCCACACAAACACTGTTTAAGGGGATGGCTGTGCCTCAGCTCTGGTCATTGCTGCCGTTTAAGAATGTGGTTCCCAAATCCTCCAATTTTTTAAGAGAAGCCCCCAATTCAGATTTTGACATGGAGTCTCCTTATTCTTAAATGTCAGCTAGTAATTCATATCTTTTAGAAGCGCTGTGCAAGTCAACAGGGTGGAGGCCAATGGAACATGTCTGCAGCATGCTGGTCTGTGAACTCAGAGCCACCAAGAAATTGAAGTTCACTAAGGACATGATTGAAGGCGACAAGGCTGGTGTGTTTCAACAGTGAAGGTCAGATGAAAAGTACACATGCGGACACGCATTTCCTTTTGCTCCATTTCAGCCTGCACTTGCAAACAGTGCGAGGTGGCTGAGTATATTTAGCCACGCAGTTTTTTTTCTTTCTCTGTTCAGATTGTATCTCTTAAGGCTTCTGCCTTTGCTGAAAACTGGCATTGCTATTTTACTCTTTCACTTAGCAGGAAAATAACTCCAACGGGAAATTGACTGTGAAGCCTTACGGAGTGCCCCCTCAAGATTGGGAGAAAAGAGAAAGAAAGAAATACAATCAAGCACTCATAGTGGAGGAAATTAAGTGCTGGCGGAGCAGGGCGATGCTGATTCGGAGCACGTGCACACAGGAATGCTAATGGAGCTTAATAGCTGGTGAGGAACAGCCTGCCTTGTGTTGCAGGGAGCTTGGAGCTTGCAAAGGAAGGAATAGATGTTTTTTTAACAGGAGGTGCCGAATGCTTGGCCAAAAGGGAAGAGGGAACGACAACGCCTCTTGCTTGAAGGGTAGCGCGCAGTCTGTGACATGGGGCGGGGCTGGGACGGGAGCAGACTGAACTGGGCTAAAAAACAGCCTCCCAAACCAAGAGAAACTGAAGGCTGTTTGCACTGATGGATCCTGAGCGGGGGACAGTGTGGGTGATTCAAAGGCGTGTGCGTGTGTGTGTGTGTGTGTGTGTGTGCTGTGTGGGAGGTGGGTGTTAAAGGTAACAAAGGCCACAATTTTGCTTATGTAAAATCCCACGTCTATGGACTGTTTAGGAAACAAGGTCATTGGGTCACTCCATAGAAAAGGACTTTTTTTTCCAGGAAGACAAATATTTCCAATTAACTTTCAGACTTCTTGCAGCCGGGATGTGAAATAAAGCGATCCCTTGCTCCTTAACTGTCCTGCCTCTCTGAGCAAAGACGGAAACAGCAACATGCAACACTGATCAGAGGAACGTTTTCTGGACAACATTCCCATCGCCTTTATGCGTCATTTCATTTCCCAAGAGCAGGTTTTGGTACAGAACTGACATGTCCTTCTGGTGAGGCGATCGAATCTGTAGCCTGGGCCCACAGCTGAACAAATGTGTTCTGGCAAACGGGGCAGGGACTGGCTTAACAGTGACTTTGACCTGCCGCCTCTCGATAATTTTGCTCGTCCATACCACAAAGATGATCTACCCACTCATTCTACTTACAAAAGTGATGCTCTTGGAATAAGATCTAACCATCCACCCCCACCCCTGCCTCCACCCTTGCCTGCACCCAGGTCACTGTGCACTGCCTGGTCTGCCCCCACCTCATTCTACACTCCCCTTGCTCATGCTGTGCCTGCACTGTGTTCCTTGAACGAGCCCAGCCTCACGTCATCTGTGCTTGCTGTTCCCTCTGCTTGGAATGCTTTTCCCACTGCTTGTTGCCAAGCAGGCTCCTTCTTATCCATCAGGTTTCAGCTGAACCGTCATACCCAAGAGAAGTGTTCCCTCCCTCTCTACCCTGTCTGATGCTGCCTTCTCTCCCACACCACCTGCTATCCCATCTCCCTCTTCTGTTTTCTTCATAGAACACGTATCAAGACCTGAAATTATCTTATTATTTATTTCTTGGTTTTATTCTTTCTTTTTCTTTTTCTTCTTTATGGTCCGTTTCCCCCCCTAGAATGTACGTTGCTGAGGAAGAGGCCCCTCGTCAGTTTTGTTCATTTCTGTGTCTCTGGTGCCTAGGACAGAGCCTGATGCTCGAAAGTGGCTGCCCGGCAAATGCTTGTTGAATGGAAGAGTGGGGTGTACTACTGCAGTTGCCAGGATTTCAGAAATGAAACGACGGTTTGAGGAAGGGGAGTGAAACGCCCCGGTCGCCAACCTCGTCAGCTGCGGCATGGCCATGCACTCCAAGCTACAGCTACACAGGGCCTCTGGGTGTTTCCAGGTGTGGCTTCTGCTGCCCCAGGGGTGATACTCAAAATATTTAACAACAGGTGCATGCATACAGGTGCAGACAGGCTGAGTATCAGCTCTGCCTGCTTACCCTCACCTCCTTGCCCTCACACTCTTACCCCGCTTTTAGGACCCAGGCAAGTGTCACTCCCTCCAGGAAGCCTTCCCGGATACTCTCCCTCCTGGTCCCACCACACCTTGCCCCACCTCTCAGCTCCCTCTGGCGGTAGAAGGATTGTATGCTGTTGCCTCTTTTGGGTCAGACACCAGCCTTACTGACCAGGTGCCTAGCAGAACATCTAGTACATGGTCTGTGTGCTCCTTAAAGTCTGGGGAATGAACGCGAGAGCGAAGGAGCGCAGGGCCATGAGAGAGGGAAGAGAGAAATAACTGCTAGAAAGTGCCCCCGAGAGCCACTGTAGCGCTGAGCTGAAGCCCGTCTTACCTGTGGATGATCCCCAGAAGCGTCCTTTGCCTTGCCAGTCACATCGCCGCATGGTTCAAAATCTTCGGGATAGTCCAGAGGAGGTCCGATGTGGAGCCGCGGGCCCGCTTCTGTCCTGATCTGCACAGATTTCTGTGCACAAAGATTCAGACCGTTTCAGATACGATCCCTCTGAGGAGTGAGCACTCTAGGGGCGGACTGCGAGCTGGTGCCTCTGTGACCAACAGCGGTTGTGTCGTGATACACGCTGGCCCGGCATCCTCTCACGCGGGCCAGCCCGACGGGTCACACCACCTCCGTTCAAAAGTCTTTACCGGTTCCTACCGCCCAAAGTGTGTTCAGTTGAATTTTTTAGTAACTTTCTGGTCTGAAATAACTTAGTGGAATTTTAGTAGGTGTTAAACTTCCCAAAATGGGCTTTGTGATAAAATAAGTTTAGGAAACCCTAGGGTTTTTTCTTCAGGACTTTTCAAGGCTTTTAATATGTCCCTTCCCCCGCTGCCCCCTACATACTGTGGATATCCTAAAATAAAACATAGCATGAAACATTCCCCAAACTTTTGGGGCCATGGAAATGGTATGCGGTGGGGCGTCTCTTCCTCCCAGCATTCCCGGGATCATTCTTTGGGAAACCCACTCCTTGGCCTGGTGTGGCAGACTGCAGGCTGTCCCCCGGTGTCCATTCCCCTTCCTTTCTTGTATCCCGTTTCCACATGTGCACCTGCTGCTCCCAGCTTCCCCTGCAGCTGGAGGGACCCCGTGAGCATGTTCTGATCATTGAGGAGTGGGTGGGAGGGAGGGGGGCGTGCACCTTCGAGGCTGCACTGGTAAAGGGAAAGGGAGAGCCCCTCCCCCAGCTGGAATGTGGAGGTGGTGGTGAGCTGCCGAGGACTGTGGGGAGGAGGCCACATATGGAGGATGGTGGAGCAAGAAAAGAGTGCCTGGGTTCCTCCAAGACCTCTCGGTGGGCGACTGCCCACCGCTGAACTCTGTGTCAGAGAGACATCGACTTGCATGTTGTTCAAGTCACTGTTTTTTGGGTCTCCCTGCTTTAGCAGCCAAATCTGTACCCCAAACGATACACCTGGCATGTGACATTGTCTACAATCTGGCGCCATCTATCCCTCCTACACTGACTCCTGTGCATCCAGTCACACACCCGACACCTGGGCCAAGCAGAACTGCTCCCTGTCCCCTGAGTATCTGCAGATTTGTCAGTCCAGCCTCCATTTGCAGTCCTCCAGGAAGCACCTCCTTCACTTTCCTCCAGGGCCCATCTCCCTCCCCCACTCTCAGTCCACCTGTGGCCTAAGGTAGGAATGTGACTCGCCTGGCCAATCAGCCCATTCCACCCCTCACAACATGACCTGGCAACCGGTTCAGGGATAGGCATGACCTAAGGCAGCCAATAAAAGCAGCCCTAGGATTCCTGCTAGAGCTGTGGGGAGGAGGTGCTCTCTTGCTGCAGGGGTGCTAGACTAAAGGGAGGTATGCCAGGAGCTGCTGGGGACCACCCTGCCCCTAATACAGAGATAAAGAGAGCTGAGAGACTGAAGCAGAGTCCCGATGGATTTGTTCAGGACCCCTGGATCCAGCCACGCCTGAAGCAAGACACCACTAAAACTTTCTCTTTTTCGCTTAAGCCCATGTGAATAGGATTTATGTTATTTGTGAGTGAGTCCTAAACCCTTGCCTGTGCCTGAAACTCTCCCACCTGTGTGCCTTTGTTCATGCTCTTCTCCCAAGGTTACTGCCATTCTCCCAAATCTTCTCCAGGTATCCAAATGCTACCTAAGCTTTGGAGACACTCTGCCTGCCCAATAGCTATCCACTACCCTCTCCACCCTTACTAACCAAGCCCTGATTCCGTCGAGGCAGCAATGTGCCCCTTTAAGATGGTCACATCACTGGAGGCCCTTGCAGCTAGGGATGGCCGCGTGAGCCAGGTGTGAGTGGTGGGAAGTGTGCAGGTGGAGCTGCTGAGGAAGCCACTGTTTCCCTGCTAACCAGGACTCACTCAGTGACAAGGATTTTTGTCCTTTATCTTTCTACCCTTTGTCCTGATGGGATGTGGATGTGATTTTTGGAAGCACAGCAGCCATCTTGTGAGAATAAGGAAGAAAGCCACAAGGTAAGAATGGCCCATTGGAAAAACAGAAGGAGGCTGGGTCCCTGAGGGGCATCTGCCACTTGTCCCACCAGCCTGGCTGTCTCCAAATACCTTGTTCACATGAGAGAAAAACAACGAGAGTCTTTAAGCCCCAGTGGTCCAGTGTCCATGACATGCAGCTGAGCTGAATCCTGGTTGCTAACACTCCTTCAGGCACTTGCTGTTTTGTGGTTGTATTAGAGCTGCTCATGTGTGGTGAAGGGCCTGGGTTCCAAACTCAGGCAGACAGGTTCGATTCCTGGAACTCTGATGCTTATTCCCTGGGCAACCCTGGGCAAGTCACATAACCTCCCTGAGGACCACTTTCCACATCTGTTAAAGTGGCATGAATGACACCTGTGTCGCAGAACTGCCATGAGGGTGACCCGCAGTGACGTGGGCTGAGCCCTTGGCGCAGTGGGGATGCACTATCCACCTTACACAGCATCAACTCTACACAGGGGGCCAGACCTCCCCCCAAGTGTACGTTTCATCCACCGTGGCCCCCAGAAGCATGCCCAGTGTGTCATGTGGTCGTGATGAAACTGCCACCTGTTCCAATGCTGGAGTCAGAGCTGGCAGTGCTGGACTTGCAGGGCAGGGCCAGGACCAGGTGGTGCAAGCGAGACGCCCAGGGAGCAACATTTAAGGAGGTCCTGCGTGTGCATGAGCCTGCGAGTGAGGGCCTCCTGAAATTTCCTGTTCCGGGCCTCACCCCGAGAAGGAGAAGGCCCACCAAGCCGTGTGTGAGAATCTATGACCCAGTGGAGGGATGGTGACTTAGACCTCGCATTTCCCCTCAGGCCCTGCATCAGAACCTTCACCAGGTAAGACTCAGCTCCCCCACAGCCTGGTGGACAGAACTATTATCCTGACGGTGAATGCGATGCAGAGACTACTGCCCTGCGGGACTCTCCGAGTCAGGACAGAATGCCTTTCTCACCCGCCCCATCCTCATCAGCGCCTTCACACCAGGTGCCACGTGACTTAACGCAGACCAAGCGCAGCTCCAAGTGCTTCAGGCGTGTTTGCTCATTCAATTCTCACGGGAACCCTGGGGGAAACTGAGGCACATGGCTGTAAGCCACTTGCCCAGGATCACACAGCCAGGAAGCCGCAGAGCCGAGATCTGGACCTCAGCAGGGTGGCTCCAGAGCCCTTACTCTAAACCAGGGATGGGCCAACATTTCCCATAAAGAGGAAATATTTTAGGCTTTGTGAGCATATGGTCTGTGCCACAGTACTCAACTGTCCCATCGTTGCTTGAAAGCAGCCATGGATAATGCCTAAATAAATGGGCATGGCTGGGTCCCCAAAACACTTTATTTACAAAAATAGGCTGTGGCTGGATTTGGCCTAAGGCTGCAGTTTGCTGACTGACCTCAGTTCTAAACCACCATGCTATATTGCCCCCAAGAGGCATGTGAAGATAAATGTGTCCAGCCTGGGCTACGGTGGCCTTTGGGGAGAATAGAGGGAAATTAGAGAATTTTCTGACATTAACACTCAAAAAAAGGAGGCAGGGCTGGGCTACAGATCATTCGAGGCAAAGATCTTGGAGAGAGAGAGTCAGAGGCTGAACAAGGCAGCTAGGGCAGCCCCTGTCAGAGAACAGGGAGGAGGAGGTGCAGGAGGAAGGTACCATGGGACATCTTCCTCCTAGAGGAGACCCCATCACTTGGCGATGCCCCCCAGACTCAGAGTGCACCCTGCTGTTTCTGGAACCCCACGTTCTGCTCTGCCTTCCTCTTGACCATCGGCCTCACTGCCTCCCAAGCTTTGTCAACTGGCCCTCAGAGCATTTCTTAGCATCAGCAGCGGGGTCTGTGGAGGGCAAGCACTACACGGAATGCACAAAACCTGGGCTTCCGGGCCAGGAGACTCCGGGGGGCCTTCCTGCCTCAGGCCAGGATGAAGCTGTGAAAGCCTTGATGTTCATCCCAGAGATGGATTTTCCATGATACCTCCAGGGAGAGTGTGTGCCTCCCACCTGCCCAGGAACCATGCAATAACGGCCAAATGCCGGAACAGTGCAAGAGAGGAGGAGCGAGGAGAGGAGGGGGCACAGAGGGTGGACCACTGGGCATGAGGCCCAGGCCTGGGGTGCAGCCTGGCCCCTCATGGGTTTCTGTCCCTTTATGTAGAAATGGAGGGCTTAGACTAGGGCCTTGCTACTCCAGGTGCACTCACGGACCAGGAGTAGTCCCATCCTCCCTTTCCCCAGAAGTATCCTCCCTTTCTAGGAGCTTAGCACAAGATGTCAGTAGACAGTTTGCAGCAGGCATTAAGGCACTTAATCAGCAAGTCCTTAGCGAGTACTGACTGCACACAAGATTCTGGAAAAATTTCAAGATATAAAACATTTAAAAACCAATGCTCTGGCCTCAAGGAGTTCACACGCCACACCTAACAGAAGAATGTGTTTATGAAGCAACATGTGACAAAATTAATGTGGTCCAGAAAGAGTTTCTAAATGCTGAGTGGGTGCCGGAGAGGGGAATAAATAGTCCCTCCATCTGGCCTGTTCCCCCGTCCCAGCCCCAGGGAGGTGCCTCTGCCACCACTGGGAGGAGACGGTGAGCAGCCCCACCCACACAAGGACGCCTTCCCCAGGAGAAGGGCAAGGCTGGCGGGTTCCAACCCAGCCCCCAGCCGCGCCCGTTCCCTGCCTCCCACCTTCACGCCCCTGCAAGGATGATGCCTGAGCTCCTGGCTGGCTCCCCGCTTGGCACGCTACTTTGCCTGGAGTGGGTGTTTCTAAGCAGCTGCTCTCTCCTGCCTGCTCGCAGCACCCAGACCTGAGTAGACCCTTATAGTATCGACTGTACACCGGGACAGGATTTAAAAGCCCCAACACCCAAACACCTGTGTTCCAGTTTGGCAGCCCAAGGCCAGCTTATTTTGTACTCAGCCACACTCAGCCCAGTGTCATTTGTATGTATCTGCCACCCCTCTTAGCAAGTGTTCTAAGAGGTGTGCATTAAAGCTTATTGTCATTTACAAAAAAAGAGCAAGGCTGGGGGCTGCCCTGGATGGTTGCACAGGTTGTGTGGTATGTAAATGGCTCCCTCTAGAGGTCGGAGAGCTCTGAAAACCCTGACAGACAGGTTTGGGGTGCGGAGTAAATCTACCTTATTTGACATGCTCTTCCCGGGTTTGTCTGATCTCATACAAATAACAGCACTCGACACTCTGACAGTCTGTGTCGTGCAAGGTCACTGTAAAGGCCAGAGCTTTATGGGTTGTTTCATTTTATTGTCCTCGCTGCAGGGGTTTTCGAAGAGGAGAACAAAGGAGAGGGCCCCACTCCTCCCCGTTTTCACTGCGAGCTTTCCTGGAGGTGCTGAAGCTGCCTCGCCCTCACCAGGAAACCGGATACAGCCGCTGAGCGAGAGAGAAACCTTTGCTTTAATAATTGCACTGCGCTTGCTTCCAGGCCTTTAAGGAAAGCCCACCCCACAGTAAATTGCTGGAAGGCCAATCCCTTCACTACCAATTTAATGCTAAGAGCTGATGACGTTCATCAAATCTGACAGCATTTTGGTAAACGACGGCTCTGTTGATTAGGCTGCTGTCCACCCAAGTATTACAAGGCTGAGGAAGCCATAAATCTTAATCCACTGATAGTAACAGAAAGCTCTAAGGCTGAGAAGTGGGGGGGGGGCGGGGGGGGGGAAGGACAGTACCAACCAGAGCCCATTTATCAGCGCCAGCCCATTCCACAGCGCAGGCGGCAGCTCAGAAGTCCAACCCAGCCATCGCCCTTCAACTCCTTAGTTCCCCCAGAACTGGAGAGTCCTCGGAGGGGTTTTACAGGTGGAGCTGGTCAGCCTCTTGGCCAGCATTTGGATGACTCTCTGACCTTCTGGCCCAGGGATCCTCGGGCCTGTGGACCTTAGGCAGCCCCTTCCATCAGGTGCGGCTCTACTCGAAAGAGCTTCCTAGGTGCTGGGCCAGACCCTACGAAGGGAAATCTATTCTGCTGGATGAGGCGAAGGTATTGGGCTTGGTCAGTGGAAAGGGGATGTGTGACTTGGGAGAGTTTAGGGGAACGCCGAGAGAAACCGGCAAGACAACAAGTCAGAGGGTGCAGCGAGGCGATGGGAAGGAAGTGGCGCCGGTGGGGGGTAGGCTGTGACCACAGGGCTCACTGTGCACTGTGACCGCCGCATCCCCTGCTGACCTGGCCATGGCAAGTATGAATGCACCAGGTGACTGTGCGGCCCCACCTGTCCCTCCTGCTGGGCACAGCCAGATGGGAGAAACCCCAGGACTGGGACGGGGCTGTGGTCCCTGATGGGGTGGCTTTTGAGAACTGGCCACTACTAGCCACTGGGGGCTCTGCTGCCTTGACCACTCTGCCTACCCCTGGCTGCCTCCAAAGATGGTGGGGCCCATCCAAAAGAGTGAGGATAGACTGTCTTCCTCTCTACCCTATGGACCCAAATCTGTCCCCACCTACTTTCTACCATGGAGGAACTTTCTACTTAACTCCACTTCTTGGGGACAAAGGAAACCAGTCCAGTTCCTCTTCCTCCTGACAATGACAATAGTGCAGTTGGCACATGGAGTCTATTTACTATCCTGCTAGGGGACCCAGTCCCCGCTCAGGGTGCAGCTCCGGGGCAGGCAGCTGACCCAGCCCCCACCTGCAGTCACAGTCCACTGGGGCAGCAGTGGGCGTCTCGTCCAGGCTGACCAGCAGGCCAGGCCTTGACCCAAGTAACAAAGATTAACTGAGCGAGTCACATGGTCTCTCTCTCTCTTGGAAAATTTCAACAAATGAATACCGAGGGAGTGAAAAACCGTGACATGGAGAGGGCTGGGGAAAGCTGCAGTTAGGAGGCAGCAGGGCCCAGAGCGAGCAGAAGCTGGGAGAGGGAAGGGAGGTGTGGAGGTGAGTGCTGGGGACGGTTGGCAGAGAGAAAAACACTGAGCAGGCTCCCAGGGAGCCCTGCAATACTCGTGCTTCGAGGCCTCTGCCTGGGCCTCCTGCAGCCGCTCGCCCCTATTGGCAGCCCATCTGCACACAAGAGCTGGGGAATTTTTCCAAAACAGGAACCCAAACATGTAATTCTCCTGTGAAAACCCTCCAGGAGATTCCTCACACTTGAAATCCAAACTCCTTCCTGGGGTCTTCTAGGCCTTGTGCGATCGGGCCCCTCCGACTCGTGACCCCTGATGCCCATGCCCACCCTCTCCACCACCCTGCATGGCCACTGCAGCCTCCTTTCAGCCTGATCCCGTCTCCTCTTGCCCTCGCTACGCCCCGCATTGGGAGACGCTCTCGCTAGATCTCCCAAGGGGCTGGCTCTGCCTCATCTCCAGGTGTCAGCTCTGAGGTGGCCCCTGGGGGAGACTTTGCTGCCCACCCTCTCCAGATGACTCTTCCCCACACACTGTCCATCTCCTTCCACTCTTTTCTCCTCTTCAGAGTACTTGTTTATTTACTTGCCTGCTTGCTTCTGGCCTTTGCCTCCTCACCCACGCCCCATAAATGAGAGCTCTAGGAGAGCAGGGCCTGGCCTGCCTCCCGCACTGCTCTGACCCCAGCACCTGTACGTGTCCAGAACTTAGTAGGTGCTCAGTTTATGGTCACAGAGTGAACGAAGGACAGAATGAGTGAAGGAGCACACTAGAGTAAAGAGCGCCGGGGTCTCCGGGCCAAGGCACCCTCAGCATCTGGCCCTTCACCGATTACAGTGGTTGTGACCGTTTCCTGTGACTGCTTCCTCAGTGCCGGGCCCTGCTGGAAATGCTCCACAGAAACTGGTTTATTCAACCCTCACTAACTACCCTATCAGGCAGTACCATTATCAACCTCACTTCACAGATGACAAAACGGGCACTGAGAGGCTTAGCAGCTTATCCAAGACCGCACAGCTAGTAAGTGGTAGAGCCAAGGCTTTGCACCCGGGCCACTGGGTTCTGGGGTCTGTGCTCTTAGCCATTTCTCAGGACTTCTCTGTCACCTGCCACCAGGTGCTCCAACCTGAAGAAGCAGACAGCCACTGCTGATGGACCACCTGTGACACACTGTGTGCACATTCCTTCCCAGCAGCCCAAGGTTGTACTGATGATGAACCCAAAGCTCAGAAGTCACATTGCCAGCTCCAGGGCACACAGCTCATAAGTAGCTTGACTCCAAAGTTCATTCCCTTCCACCCTCCAGGGGCCACAGGTTCAAATGCCCCAGTGAGCCAGGTGGGAAATGGAAAGGTGGGAAGCCACCTGGTGTAAGGGAACCAGTAGTGCAAGCATGGCAACAAACTGCAGCTGCCACTAGGCCTCAGCTCTGGGGCTCTAAAGGGAGTGGTGGGGACTGTGGCAAACAGGAGGGCTTATGCCCTGTCTAAAGCGGGTCAACGGCTCCTCGGCCCCTGCTGGTGGCTGTTTTGTGGGAGGGCAGCCCAGCATGGGGGCCAGATCTTTCCAATTTTTCCAGGGAGGTAGGAATCTAGATTTTTTTTTTTAAATATATAAAATCTTTTGAAGTTAAATGTTAGCAAGTGACCAAGGCTTTAACCTGTGTGAATCCAAAAAACATTATTTGGGGTACGAGTTGGGCCCACAGGCTTCAAGTTGTTAACTTGTGGACTCCACCAGGCCGGTCCCCTTGTGTTTGAAGACAGTTGTGGCTCCTCCTCCCAGGTTAAGCAGCTCCCATGTCATCACAACAGGATCTGCCCGGGCAGGAACTGAGCTTTATTTGATCTTTTGGTTTTGAACCCCAGTCTTGCACAGCACCTGGCCCGTTGTGATAAACGTGTGTTAACTGAATGGATGATTTCTTTCATGACGTGGCTTCTAGTCCAGTCACCACTTCTGAATGCTCCCCAGTTTGTCTCCATCTCTGAGGGGTGGCCCCAAAGGACCACATGTGGGTGAAGCGGAGTTGATGTGGTGGGGGGGGACGGTTGGCCCCCAGCACCTATTCCACTCTTTCCCTAGGGTGCCTTTCTGTGGAGGCCACAAAGCCGGACATTTCCCAGACTCCCCCCTTCAGCTGGGGTTCTGGATGCGACTTAGGTGCCGCCCCCCAGATGGCCTCATGGACAAGAAAAGCAGAAGTGAGGGGAGGAGAGGAGGGGACACATGTTGGCTGTTTCTGCGCTGAGCACAGTGGGTTTTTCAACAATGTCCCACCCTGGCTGGACGGGCTACGGACAGGGTCTTTCTTCCTAGCGTTGGCCCTAGCAGGCACAGCGTCACTATGAGGGCAACAGATGTAGCAGTGGCTTCCTGAATCTGGACTGCAGCTAAGGTGACGCATTCCCGTTGCTGATCCCCCACCTTCCTCACCGTGTCCTAGGTAACAGCTTTCCCGGCAGGCCCATGCTAGGATGCTGGGCGCCACTCCTGGAGTCCCAGCTCAGAGCCCATCCTCTCACTGGCCCAAGGATTTGATAAGCCCCTGACTCCCTGCATTACTTCCTTTCTGATTAAAGTAGCCTGAGAGGTCTCCATTGTTAGGCGCTGACTGACCCCTGACTGATACAGTGCAGAAGGACAATTACAGCCTCCATGGCATCAGGAAGCCAGGAAATTAGCCATGATTAGACCCTGTGAAGTGTGGGACCACAGGGAGAGACTGCGGAGGGATGCTAATTAATCTTAGGCCAAGTCTTTTAAATTGCACAGACTCTGGGGCCAGCCATTAAGTCACAGTCCAAGACACAAATATGGCTCCTGATAATAGAAGGCACTCGAAACAACTAGAAGGACTGTCTGAAGTGAGAAATGGAGAAAGGCCTCATTAATGAGAAATTAACATCCATTGCTGGGGACAAAAGGAGCCTCCAGGCTGGGTGGCCTGCAGGCCTGGCTCAGCAGCACTGAGACGGCTTTGGGAGTTAGCAGGCGGAACGCCCTTCCCCACTTAATCCAAGACCCATAAATGCCCCTGCAGAGAAAGGGAAGACCACTGGGTTTGGAGTCACAGGTCCAGGGTTCAAATCTCAGCCTACACTCCTCCCTTAGAAGCTCTGTGACTCTGAGCAAGTCGTCTTAACTTTCTGGGCCTCAATTTCCCCAGCAGCACAATGAGGATATTCATGGACCTACAGTGTTTCTGCAAGGATGGGCTGGTAAGGCGTATCAAAGTATCTACTGCAGATCTATACATCTGGTACAGTGCAAAATGTTAGAAGGCACTACTTCCCAATCTCGGAGAACACAGTATTAAAATGTATTTATACACCACTGCTTAAGCCTCACCTTAGACCAAGTGAGTCACATTCTCTGGGGGTGGGGCCTGAGCATCAGTATTTTAAAGCCTCTCCAAGCGATTCAAATGTGCAGTGGGGCTGAGACCCACTGGTCCCAGGTGAGGTACGAGTGACTGCAAGGTAAGGTATAAGGACTATATGGGCAAGAACACCGAGCTTGGAGCAAAAGATCTGGGTCTGAGACTTGATTCTGCCACTTCTTAGGTGTTGACCTTGAAAAGCTCACTTTTCTGAGCATCCATCTCCTCAGCGCCCTTAAAAGAGGGAGGACATTGGAACTTACCCTACAGGTCTGCTGTAAGAGTGCAGGAGAGGAGTCACGTGGGAGTTTAGCCCGTGCCTGGTGCCCAGGATGTGCTCAAAGGCACAAGCTGCCGGGATCGGCAGCATCAGCAGTAACCCAAAGTGGCACCTCAGGTCTGCAGGGCAGGGGCTCTGTCTTACTCACCCAGCGCATCCCTGGCATCTAAGACGGTGCCTGGCACATAGTAGGTGCTGTATGAGTGAGTCATCACCCTGGGGCTGTGAGTCTGACCTTGGACTGCCTACACTGCTGGGCCGGCCCCATCAACAAGGGAGGACTATGCTGTGGGGAGAGGGCTGGAGTGTCCTGAGGGCTTCTCCACTCTCCAGAGGCCAGCCCCACACAGGGAGGGCACCACTGCGGTGCCCAGCCAGACCCACCCACTGCGCACAGGGATTTGGAACGTGCTGATCATGTTTCTGCTCCCACAGTCGCCCCACTCCTCATTCTAAAGCATGCACTGGGCCATCATCTTGACTCTGCCCAGGGTTTCCACACCTGGTGCCATCCTCGGCGCTGGACTCTGCTGGGGGCTGTCCGTGAACTTCGTCTTGAAGCTTCTTCAGCTTCTCGAAACAGGGTTCTTTGTCCGCAATCTGCACCAGAGACGAGGGAGGAGACTTGGTGAGGCACAGGTGACAGGCTCACACTGAGAGCAGTCTCGTAACTTACATCTAAAATGCACGTCGGTGTGCCCCAGGTCTGATGTGAAGCTGTTCACTGTGGCACCATTTGGAGCAGCAAGGCACTCGAAAACAAGCTCAATGCCCAGCCAAAAGGGCACAGGGAGTAAGTCTCAGCACCTCGATGCTATGGAATCATAGGTGTGATAATGTACAGCTGAATCGGGCAGGTCTGCCTACAACAGGAACAGTCTCTGAGATATAGAAGCTGCGTACAGGACAGTGTGCACGATAGGCCAGCATTTGTGTAAAAGACGGGAGAGGGAAGAGATGTTTGTTGAATGAATAAATGTACTGCTGGTGTCCCAAGTACAGAGACTCCTGTTCTCTGCCCCTCCCTGAAACCTGGACCAGCAAAGGCCTGCTTCTCCTAACTAGCAGCAGGTCAGCCGACTCCTCCTCCATGAAAGCTAGGAGAGTCGTCCCATTTCCCTCTTTGCCCTGGGGGCTAGGAAGCTCATGCTAAACTCCAAGCTGAACTGCAGTGACACTCCTAGAAGAAGGTTTTGGGATACCACTCTCTCCTTTTATCCCCCTGTTGTTATTTTGACTTTTGGTGTCTATTAATGGCTTGGGATCTTACCACACCTGTGAAGCAATGAATTAGAACAACACAAATCCAGATTGTTGGGTGCCAGACACTTTACATTTTTGTGTGTGTGTGTGTGTGTGTGTGTGTGTGTGTGTGTGTGTGTGTGAGGTAGACTAGCCCTGAGCTGACATCCGTTGCCAATCCTCCTCCTTTTTGCTGAGGAAGACTGGCCCTGGGCTAACATCCGTGCCCATCTTCCTCTACTTTATATGGGACACCGCCACGGCATGGCTGACAAGTAGTGCATCGGTGGGTGCCCGGGATCTGAACTGGTGAACCCCGGGCTGGCAAGCGCGAACTAAACCACTGCACCACCGGGCCGGCCCCCACTTTACATTTCTTATATCATTTAATCTTCCTGGTAGGCTGGCAAAGTGGGCATAATTATTTGCATTTTATAGAAGAAGAAACTGAGGGTCAGAGAGGACCCAATTGCCAGAGGTCTCAAAGCTAGAAAGTGGTAGAACAGGGTTCAAACCCAGCTCTGCCTCATTTCAAACCCTCTTCTTGTAACTCAGTAGCACACTGGCCTCTCAGACAAAGCGGCCTGCCTTGAAGGGCACTCTGGCACCCTGGGGATACGCACCCTCGTTAGTCCCATTTTAAAGATGAGGAAACAGAGGCACAGAGAGACAAAATGGCTTCCCCAAAGTAACATGGCCAAATTGGGACCTGACTCCATGAGCTCTGCCATTTCATTCATTCAACCACCAAATCACTTTTGGTGCCTGTATCAGGCCAGCCACTGGGTTGGGTGCTTTCCACTATACTTCACAGACTCTCTGTGCTTTTATTACAGGACACATGAAATTCGTCTAAAGTATGCAGAGTCTGGATTAACTGAATTCAGAAGCGAACAGTGGAATCAAATATCACACAGAATTAGGGACTGAAGTTAAGACATCAGGTATAATCAAAATTATCCTGGACATTTCCTTACATTACTGGCACTTGAGACCTAGGAAATGAAAAGCCAGGAATTTACTGCTCTGACCACCTTTGCCTGGAGCAGTGGAGGCCAAGGCTAGTTTAAAAAGGAATAAAAAAGGATTTCTCTGTCTTTCTCACTCTCTTGCTCTTTCTTTCTGGCCAAGTGGATATAGTTAACTTGTATAGGTTGACTAGTTATTTGCTGGTAAGTTTATGTGCACAGGACATGGCTCCACTGTCCCTAATTAATGAACAGAGCTGCTGCTTGGCCTGGAAGGGCCTGCGCTCACCGTGTGTCCCCTCGGTGTGGGAGGCACTTCTGGAGAAGTCGGAGTGGATGGCTTTCCGCGGCGATGTCTTCAGTTCTGAATTGGCCCCGTTGACGTAGACGGAGAACCCTTGCTCCAAGTGCTCCAGTCTCAGTTGCATGGGGTCCTTGGCTTTCAAATGCTTTAATATCCTGGAAGAGAAATGATGGCTTTCTCATTATACGAGCGCAGGCCACCTATCCCTCTCCCACGTGGAGAGAGAACTGCCACTCTGACGGCAGATCATCTCTTAACGAGAGGCCGGCTGCGGGTGCCCAGCTGTTTGCCTACAAACAGCCTCTAAGAGGTCCATTGCACACCCGGAGGAGCCGCGAGGGAGACTGCTGCGGGCCCTGCGGGGGTCTTTCTGCTCTCCTGAGGCTCAGATGCATGTTAGCAAAATGCAGGCACCCGTCCTCGCCCCACGGTGGCTGAGACAGAAAGCAGGCATGCGTGCCCACTGCTGCCACACGGCCTGGACTTCTAGGGACAACCCCAACTGCATGCATTTCCACTTTGTGTGGATGGTGGTACTTTGTCCAGGGTGGAACAGTGTGGTTTAGGGTCCCAGTCTTTGGGAGACAGATCTCATATAACACACCTGCAAACCAGAAAACACCCTTCCTCTGACCAGGTGGACTGATGTTTTGCTTCAGTAAATAGATGTGTTCTCAAACCCTCACCCCTGACGTCTCAAATGCCATCATTTTATATTCCAATGGTTTTATTGACATGTTGAAAAAAGTATTAATGCAAGATTTGTTCAAGATTAATGATATGATTCTCACACCCTTTGGCTGAAAAGGTCTTGTTCTGGGCACGTGGGGCTCTAGTTCAGCTTTCTCTGAAGCCGAGCCTCACACCTGGCCTAATGCTCTCCCCGCTCTTGAAACTGCACTGCCATAGACAGCACGCAGTGTCCTCTTCAGCCCCTCAGAGCTGCTCCCACCTGACGCCAGCCCTTCAGTGTCTTTACAAACACCTCTGTGCACCCCCGCGTCGACTAGATTTATTTCCACACAAGAAGAAATACGACCAACCACCATGGCAACAAGCACGCGTCGTCTTCAGTGATTAAATAAGTCTCCACCAAATTAGCAAAATGTAAATTGTTAAAAATAGTAGTACTAGCAGTCACATAAGGGTGTGCACATTGTGCTGAACTCTGTTCTAAACGCTTTATGTACAGTCGCTTCTCGTTATTCGTGGTACTTATGTTCTACAAAGTTGCCGCAAACACTGGGCTAGTGAACACGGAGCCATTGTTCCTAGGGGAAAATACGGGATTTGGTTCCTGTGAGCCCCTGGTCACAACATTTTCATCGACCGCTCCATACGTAGCCTTGCTTTCTGTGTGTCTCTGTCTAAAGGCACCTTATTGAATACAGAGCTGATGCACTAACGCTGAATCACGGCAGCAGCGCTCGAACTCACGTCTGAACGAAGCTCATCTAACACGTGTGTTTGCTCTGTAAGGGACATCACAGCCTTCCTGCGCTTAGAACCCTAGACAGCACTTCAGCGCTACGCCTAGGGGCCAGTTTCAGCAGCAAAATCAGCAACAGAAGGCACAAAAATGTGAACAATATGGCACTAAGCAGACTGCGAAGAGAACACTTGTTTATGGCGTGAGAGCTGAAACAAGAAGGCAGTGTTCCCTTGTTCTACCTCAGCAGGGAACGTGTGTGTCAGGCAACTAAAATTTTTTGCCACTCTGCACATGTCTTGGAATGATCACCAAAGCACTGCAAGTATTGATTTTGGAGTTACAAATTTTAGTGAGTAGGTGAATTTGCAAATATCGAATCTGTGAGTAATAAGGATTGACTGTATTGAGACGTTAATCTTTACAACAACCCTATGGGGTAATTACTTTTATTATCCCCATTTAATAGATAAGGAAACTGAGGCACAGAGAGGTTAAGTAACTTGCCCAAGGTCACACAGCTAGTACGGTGGCAGGGCTAGGATGCAAACTTAAGCAACTGGGCTCCAGAGTCTTCACCACAACAAAGACAACTTCTAAAGCTCAAGAGATGATGTTGAAATTGGCAAACTTAGACACTGCTGGTCATGCACAGAACCTTCTCAGAAGAAATGTAAAAATATATAAAATGCTGTATGCTTGGTCTCTGCCCAGTAAGCACATTCCGACCAATAGTTCCTGATCAGGAACAATGATCAGCATTCAGTCATAACAAACCCTGACAGTAATCCAGATGTCCACCACCCGGGAAGCGGAACCTGGGTCTCGTGCAGCCGTTATACTGATAAAGAGTCTGTTGAAACACGGGGATTGTTTGTGATCTGTTCAGTGGGGGGTGAAAAAAGCAGAATAAAAATGGTACACGTGTGGTAATCGCAAAGTGGGAAAAAAGTGTGTTTACGGACCCAGAGTGGAAGGTGATAAATGTGAAAATTAAATCCGCTGTTGAGGTGGGGTGCTGGCATTATGGGTGATTTCTTTGTTTGCTTTTTAAACGTTTCTTTAGCTACTGATACATCCATCTTTTCAACAATCGTGGCAGGAACATTTATTACAGACTGCTTATCTCTTGCCAGCCTCGGAAGCCTGGGAGATGCCTGATTACTGGGCAATAGCACAAAACAGAAGGAAAACACAAGTAACTGAGAGACAATTTCCAGACACGGCAATAGTTGCACTCGCTGGAGCAAACAATCAGAGGGCGCAGTGGGACTGGCAGTCTCCGGGGAGAGAGCAGGGAGCCCAGGCCCCGGGAGGCCCCGAGGCTGGGGGCAGGTGGAGGGACGGAAAATCTGACCCCCCAGGCAGAGAGCGCCTGCCTCAGCCTCCCTCTGGAGACCTACCTCACGGAGGCGCCCCCTCACCCGGGATCTGGGGCTGGCACTCCACGTGCCGCTCTTTAAGCAGAATTTGGATTTATGAAATTGATAAATGAGGAGATAATTATTCAGACTGTGAAAGGAATCGCTAAAGGAACTTCCCTACTGCAGCTGAGCGCGTCAGTAAATTCACATGGCATCAAAGTGAGTTCTTTTTTTTAAATTGATAGGCTACTTTGCATAAAAAGCTGCCCTAGGTGTAGGGGATTCAGAAAAATCAGATGCAGTCCCTGCCCTGTTGAAAACGGAGCCCCGCGCACCTGCTGCCCTGTCACACTCTGTTCTTGCGTTTTGTCTGTTTCATAGCACGTGTCTGGCTGCCTCACACCAGTCTAGTATCTGTTATCTGTTTATTCTCCCTCCCTCCCCACCGGAATCTGAGCCCCTGGGCACGCGGTCCATGCTGAGTGCAAGGAACAGTGAGGAACGTTCTAACGCCTACTTCTGGGACAAGTGGCCCCAAGGAACTTCAAGGTCTAGCGGGGAGGACGGGGGCGGGGGCACACGGATGTGCATCTTAATGCAGCTCTGGTGTCTAATGCACATCACAGGCATCTTTTCTGTTTTATCCCGCGTTGACCTGTGGGGTCACTTGTACCGAGCGGTCTTTCGCACAAAAGAGGAAGTGGGGGCGCTGTGAGTTGGAGCGCAGGGTGTCATGAGGGAGTGTGATGGGGGACATGACACTAAGGGCCGGGTATTGGGGGCACAAGCAGGGACCCAGGTGGTGAGGACTTAGCTGAGCTCAGAGTGGGCGGCGTGTTGCTCATGGGCCTAACAGTGACTGGGTTTATGACTGCATTGTCTCGGTGTGTGAGCACTGTGGTTGCTGTGTGACTTGGGGCTGGCTACACAGCTCTCCGGACCTCAGTCACCCCGAGGGTCAACTGAGGGGTTCTCTAAGGGTCAGGCATTCAAGGATTATCTGGACATCAGCTCAGGGAGAGGGATGTTTAACATTAAAATGATGATGATGATGATGAAGAAAGCGGGTGGTGGGCTCACTATGGACCTTCAAGTACCTTGTCTCACTTAATCCTTCACTGGCCCTCGGATTTAGGTCCTACCATTGGCCTGTTCTATAGATGAGCTTGCCCAAGGTCAGAGAGCCAAGGAAGCAGCCAGCATTTAAATTCCGGGAGCCTGTCTCCCAGCCTCTCTAGTCCTCTATTTCTCGTCTCTTCCCCAGGCATCACATCACAAGGGCTCTGAGTAGGAGAGTTCAGAGGAGGTGGTGGCATTTCAGTCCAGCCTCGAAGGATGGAGAGGCAGAGGGCAGTGGTGCAAAAAGCCTGCCATTCCTCCCGGTACCTGGGACGTCACCACCTCCCATCTGCGCAGGTGGAGGTGGTGTAGTGTGGGGTGGAGGATGCAGCTCCGTGCTGGAGGCTCTGCCATTTCCCCAGCTTGCACAACCTTGGGCAAGTCCCTAAACCTCCCGGAGCCTGTTTCCTCTCCTGCAAAATGAGACCAGGAATGCCCACACCTCCGTGGGCTGCCATGAGGACAGAAGGGGTAGCAGGTTGAAGCTCCGGCTCGGAGGCCAGCGCGGGCAAGGCCCTCCTTGCATGCTGGTTCTCCCTCCCCCTTCTGCCTGAACCTCCTCTTGCAGCAGTGCGTTCACCTCTCTTATGGGCACATCTTTCTTTAAGTTTCCCTCAAATGACCTTTTTCAAAAAACAAATAATACCATTGCTGGATTCTTGGATCTGGTCCACCCTCCACAATCTGGAGGTGTGTGTTATAGTCACTCTTGGCCAACAGCTCTTCAGATGCAGGGCCCTAATCTTTTCAGTCAATCCTCAAATCTCAGCCCTTTGATCACTGGTTGCTTTTTCATGAGTCCTGTCGGCCATGATTACATCTTTCATGAACCGAGTGACCAGAATCACTAAGCATCCTCTGGGAGGGTTTGTGCAGGGGTGAACTGGGGCTGCCACATCGCCAGAGCCTCCCTCTACTCTCTCCAGGCCCTCTGCTGGAGCACAGGATCACTCTCTGCTTCTCCTGGCATAGTCCTAGGTGGCCTTGTGCTCACCTGCCACTGTCAGGGAGCTCCTCAGGGGCAAGGGCTGTGTGGGGGACCCCTGTACTTTTTGCCTGCCCAGCAACTCTCCTCCATCTTCCAAACACAGCCCCTCAGATTCCCTCTGGGCACTGCTCCACTCTTCCTCTTATTCCACATGGTTTGGGTGAGACTGTCTCCACTTCCCAGCTTAATGGGGTGGCCAAGGAGCGGCCAGTCAGACCATGCCCCCTCACCAGGCACAGGGGGCGACTGGCTCAGGGATGGGAATGGGGCCCAGCCAGGCCACTGGGAGCCCTCCTCAGCACTTTTGCTAGGACTATTAGGAAAGAAGGGCTGTCTTCCCTTTGAGGTAGGATGTAAGTGTGGGGTTTCCAGTGGCCACCTTGGCCACTGTAAGGGAAGTCCCTGCCTGAGATGAATCCAACTTGGGAAAACAGCTTGGAGATGGAGAATGACTGATTTCAGTGACATAATATGAGCACCAGGATCCAGCTATGCCTGAAGCCAGAGTATTATCCTAGATTTCTTAATTTCATGAGTCAATAAGTTTCTTTGTTGCTTAAAGTCTGTTCACCTTGGGTTTCTGTCTGTTACAACCAAAGGAGCACTAACTAATACAGTCTGTGCCTTCCTCATGGCAATGTTCTCCCTCACACTAGTGGTAATGCTAGGCACTGAGAAGGTACTCAGTGAAATCCTACTGAACAAATAAAAGAATAACATCACCCAGCATCTTGTGGGCAGCTATGTTCTGGGCCGATCTCCCCTAAGAACTAGCCCCGATGATTGAATACCCTCTTCTCAGGTCACAAGGCCACTCCGATAAGCAGCCTGGTTTTCACCTCCCTCCCTTTCATCTGCCCAGTGTACAGCTCAGGGGCTGGTTTTCTACCCGGTCATATAACTAGATCTCCAAGTAAACTGCAGTTTATTCCCACAAAACCCCTCCTTCGTGAACTTAGAGCCACTGGCAACCCTGGCAGGTTTCTCTCCTCTTGATTACTTACGACAATGTCAGACAAAACATAAATAAGAAAGCACAGCCCAGCTCCACCACTTCCTGGCTGCATGACCTTGGGGAAATTGCTCACTGCTCTGGGTCTCCACTTCCCTGTCTATAAAATGGGTGCAGTAACTGTCCTGCCGCACTGGGTAGTGTGTGGATAAAATGAATCGATGGGGGCGAGGAGCCTGGCCCATGGCTGGCATGCCAGAAAAGGTGCCTTTAAGCCTTGACCTGATGATAACTCAAAGGCACTCCCACTCTTCATATGTCTCCATTTGGAGGTGTTTCTTTCTAGCTCTCCCTTCTCATATCCTGTCATCAAGCCAGCTCCCTCTCAGCGAGAACACGTCCCCCCAATTTTATGGCAACTCAGTTTTGATATATTTTTTAATTGCCTGTGTGCTGCAACCTTGTCTCTGGATATCCTCATATATGCTATCAGCTGGTACCTCTTTGATCACACACTTATTGATCCCTTGATTAATGAGAAGCAATTTGCTCATAAGGAACTCTGACACTCTCCTCCCAGATAAGTCACATGTATATGATTAAACGATCACCCAGGTGTTTAGTGGCACCATCCAGCCTGCCAGAAACTGAATAAAAACATCCTTCTCTGTGGCATTAATGATGACAAAAACCCACGTTGGTCTAATCAGCACGAGCCTTCCACTATGTGAGTCTGAGGTCGCCCCTGGGATGGAGGGAGATGAGCGCAGAGCAGTTGGGCACAGAGGACACGGCCCAGCACTTCTGGCTGGTCCCGGAGAGTTAACCTATTCAGAGGTTCTCCACTGGGGGTGGAACGGCCTCACTAGGGGACATCTGGAATGCAGGCCAGTGTTGTTGTCATAGATACCGGGGGTCTTAGTGGAATTCAGTAAAGGTGCCAGGAGGCAGGAATGCTAAACTCCTACAACACGTGGGACAATCCCGCACCATAAAAACTTGCCCCATGTGGGGGCGGCCCAGTGGCGTAGTGGTTAAGTTCTAGTGCTCCGTTTCGGCGGCCTGGGGTTTCGCAGGTTCGGATCCCAAGGGCGCACAGACACACCGCTTGTCAAGCCATGCTGTGGCGGCGTCCCATATAAAGCAGAGGAAGATGGGCACGAATGTTAGCCCAGGGCCAGTCTTCCTCAGCCAAAAGAGGAGGATTGGCAAAGTTCAGGGCTAGTCTTCCTCACACACACACACACACACACAAAAAACTTGCTCCATGCAATGTGCTACCAGGGCCCCAGTTGACAAGCACCTGGAGTCCTGCCAGTCAGACAAAGGCTGAATCCACATGCAGGATAAGAACCCCCAGACTCTCTTGCCTGCAAGACGCCAAGCTCATTCCCATAACATAAGATCCCAATTTAGTACCCCCATCCTTCCCCCTCCGGCAGGTGTGTTTTAGGGGCCTGCAGCGTTCTTCCATTTGTTTTGTGCTTTAATTTGAATTAATTACCAACATTTTAAAACTCAGGAGATTTCACAACACAAAGCCAGATTTCTAGTTTCTCCGGCAACCTTGGAGGATCTGGACCCCCGGGCCCGTGTTCCCACAAACAACAACTGGCCTAAGCTGCACAGCTTGGACGTGCGAATTCCTCGTGCCCGCTGTCCCCACTGAGCTGGCTTCACTCACTGTCTGGCCCCTCCTAGCATCTGAGTTTGCAAACCCAGCTTCCTGCAAGGTTCCGGGCCTGCAGACAAACCACAGGGAACTAAAAATGACCTTCCACAGCCCTGCAAAGGCACTGAGGAGATGACACCTCTTTCAAACCAGACCACGTTGCTTTGACCTTGGTCATTAAACATTGCATCTACTGCAGGCTTTTTCAAGAACCTGCACTCCAGAGTCAAAATCAGTACTAACTTAATTTCAAATGGCATATTGACCAACCTCAAACACAAATGTAAAATGACTCCACCTTTACATAAGGAGGCATGATTACAGGCTCCGATTTCAAGGGACCAGCACAGCCTGTAAGATCACAGACTGGGCTATTCAGGTGACTCATGCACAGGGCCTGCCAAATTCTAGCTTTTCATGACAAACCCACCTTCTCCCAGAGCAGGCGCAGGGAGGCAAGAGGCAGTACTTACACGTCGAACAGTTTGCTACAGCTCAGTCAAAAGGTGCAATTAAATCAGTGAATGGAGAAATAGGAGCTGGGATTGCAGATAATATTCCAAGCGTCTGAGTGGAGGGTGACTGCATCCCATTCCTATGTGAAACAGAGCCTGCATGCTGTTAATAAATCTAAATAGGATTTTTATTTGGCTAATATTAAGGGCTGCCGTCGAGCGGCTTCATCTTACCGGTTCCTCTGCTGAAGCAATATTAAATACTCATCATGTTTCTCATCAAAGTCTGTCACCATGTCCTTAGTGTAACCCTGAAATGAAGAAACAGAACAGTGTGATATCGGAATGCAGGGAAGCACTTACTGCGGCCGGGGCACCGCGCACAGCGCACAGGAGGCCGAGAGGCAGAGGCTGACCTTGACGAAGGCCCAGCTCCCTGGGCTCATCACTCTGGCGACCCAGAGCCCCAGAGACTGTCTGATGGCCCAGTGGGTCTTGAACATACACAACTAACAATCTACGAAAAGGAGGTCGATTCCCCAGTCGCTCCACTGTTCGTTCCTCCCAGGCCCTATAAAATCAAGGCTCTAACGAGATTTGGGCTTACTGTTCTTTGCACGCTCATTATTTAGTTATCTTAACTGTCATAAGCAGATGCAACTCAAATCAGTTGTTTAAGAGGGACCTCATTTTTCTCTTGCCATTGCAAGAGAAATGCATGCTTTTTATAAACAATTCAGTCATTACAAAAATATATGGCCCCTTTAGAGCAGACATTTGCGGCTTTGCACCTCCTCTTCTGGCAACAGGGCTCTGGACTTCCTTTGGAGAACCATTCAGCCCCTTCTTTCAGTTCACCGGCTTCCTTAGATGCCCTTGAAAGATCCTTTGTTCTCCGCTTGGGTCGCATGACCTTGGCCTTGGCCTTGCCAATCAACAGAGTGCTTCCCCAGCCAGAAAGATTCACTGATTCACTGGTCCAGGGATGAGTCGTGACCCAAGCCAGGCCCTTGAAGCCAGCCCTGGGACGTTGCTGATACTCTTGGGAAAAAGCTGCTGTCTGTCCACTGGGGTGTTAAGCTGCTGAGATGCAGGCCTGGAACTGCCTGAGAATGAGGGCAATAAAGAAGACAGCAGATCCGAGAGATGGAGAGAGAGACTCCTAATGACAAAATTTGAGCCCCTGGATCCACTCATGCCTGAAGAAGTATCAGGACGATTTAGTTATTGCTTTAGAGGTTTCAGCTGAGTTTCTGTCATTTGCAGCCAAAAGAATTATAAATCATATACCATAATCTAACCCTATTAAAATTGTTTACAGCTTTATAGAGGGATAATTAATGTATAACAAACTACATATATTTAAAGTGACATATGTATATGCCAGTAAAACCCCCATTACAATTTGATACATATTCCTCTAAACGTTTTTCTTTGTTTATAGTATACATATAAACATATTTGTAAATACACACACAAACACACACATTTCTTTAAACAAAAACAGGATCATACTATAAACAACACTTTGTAATTTTCTATGTTTCTTAAATAACTTTTTGCCAATGAATGGATTAAAGGGATAATATCAACCTGGTTCTAGTCACAGGTCACAGGGATTAAGTTTTAAATAGCAAGTGAGACATTTGTAATAGAAATCCAATTTGTGTGAAAATCCTAACAATTATCATGGAGAGAAGAGAAAAAAAAGAATCTCCATCATTCTCTCCCTGACTTCTCAAAATCTGGCTTTAACTCCATTATTCTACCAGCACCCTGCCCAAGGGTGACTCATAACCTCCTTAACCCAATCTAATAGCTCTTCCCATCTTCATCCTTTGCAATTGCTCCGGGCCATGGGGAACTGCTGCCCCCCATCCCTCCCCACATTCTCCTCCGTCAGCTTCTGCAGTTCTGAGTGAGCCACCCTTCCCTCGCAGCTTTCTGCCTGTGCCTTCTCTGGCTACCTTTCCTCCTTTGGCCTCAGATGTGGATGGTCACTGTCTCTCCTCTCTGGGTCTCTCTCCCTCTGTCTTCACTTCCCATTGCAAGGAAACGGCCCCCTGGATGGGGAACCCAGTCATTCCTACCCCAAGGCTGACAGCCCACTCCCCTTTCCTCTTCCCTCTTCCTGTAGGACTCCAGATTGTTGCCATCTGCTTACCTTTCCCTGTCACCCCACTTTTCCTCCCAGGTCCCCCTCTTTCTAGGCCCACTTGGGGACAGGATGCAGTACTCCCACCTTCTTTCTTATCCTAATGTCTTTGAAACCTGTGAGTTTTACTGGGGTTTTCCCACTAGCTACTCTAGCCAAACAATAATAAGAAAGGGTGATATGAAGTTATAAGAAATTGAAACAAACTAGCAATAGCTGTCTTTATTCTCTTACTTCCCCAGCTTCCTGAAATGCCCAGAGAAGTAACTGTCCTCCCTGGGACGGAGCCCTGCCTCACCCTGAATGCGAGAAGGGTATATGCCGCCTCATCTGGGGACAGCGGGCTGCAGGACACTGGGTCTGGGGAGGATTCTGTTTCTTCCAGAATAACACAGCGTGCATCATGCAGACAGTTTACGCAGCATTTCCATACACAGGATCCTCCTTTGATCTTCACAGCAGCCCTTGAAGTGGTTATTATTACCCTATTTAAGATACAAGGAAACCCATCCCATGCATCTTCCGGGAACACGGATCCTGCTCTATGGCAATTTACATAACCATTTTGAAGTATTAAAATGACCACTGATATATTATGGTATGGAATGAAATACTCAATGACATTTTTAGATGAAATATGAGACTTCAAAGAGATCTCAGCTTGTGGTGGGCTGCCCTGGGCTTTCACCTCAAATCCTCCAGGAATGCATTTACTCCCCTCTGCCGGGAGGGAGATGCCATCAGAAACACTTGAAGAGCACAGGCATATATCCAGCCGAACTTCTCACCAGCCCGGTGTGTCTCAAATGCTAATGTGCACACAAATCACCTGGGCGTTGTGCTGAAATGCAGGTTCTGATTCAGGAGGACTAGGGAGGCCCCCAAGTCTGCATTTCTAACAAGCTCCCAGGAGGTGCCTGTGGGCCACACCTTCAATAGCAAGGCCCTAAACTAGCAGACTTTATTCTCCACTCCTCACGACACGCCCACCTCTAATCAGATGGTCTCTGAACTTGAGCTGGGAAGGCAGGAGCATTGGAGTCGAGGCCTGACCCCAGGCGGCAACACTGCCATTAGTTTCCTTGTCTGTAAAGGGGAGGTAACCACTGTACTGTCTGGTTGCGTTCTTCTCTCCCTCTTGGGTTAGATGTGGATTGGATACAACAACAGTGGAGACTTACAAAGTTCTCAGTGAACGTTAATTTACATTCATAGCGCTCTATTATTTAAAGACCAGCACTAGCCCAGCCCCTCCCCACCCCCACCATGCTCACTCCCACCCTGATGGCTTAATCGTTCTTTTCCTGAAACCCACTCCGTTCCCCTCCAGCCTCCAAATCCTCTCCAAGGCCCAGCTCAGTTCCCAAAGTCTCCATGAAGCCTTCCCTTGCCATTCTCACCGCCCCCACGGCTCACTTCAGCTCATTCTGAAACCCTACAATTAGTATTAAATTATATACAATACAGTGTGAAATAGTATATAATTAAGTGCTAAATTGTTAGCATTTAACTAGATATATTGTTCACTAATTATTTGGGGATTTGAGACTTGGGGGTGAGCCCTGAACTCTGCTTCTTACCTTCTCTGAGCCTCAGTTTCCTCGTCTGTAAAAAGGGAATATTATTATGGTCTACCTCACAGGGCTGCTCTAAGGATTAACTAGGAGAAAAGTGGAAGTAATTTAGGATCCTTTTCTTTCTTGTTCTTATTGATTCCGCAGCCGGATTATAAATTCCTGGAGGGCAGAACCATGGGGAAGCAGGGAGAACATTGCATGGGGAGCCTGGAGTCCTGGGGTCCAGTTTTAGCTTCACCACCATCCAGCTTTATGATGATAATTGCTAAAGTTAACTAAGAACTAACCCGGTTAACTAACCTCACCACAGCCACTGATCAGAGCCCAGGCACTGCTTCTCCCGGGCACACTTCACTTTGCTGAGGCTTTACTTTCCTGTCTATAAAATGGAGGCATTAATACTTAAGGCACCCACGAGGTGTGAGATCCTTTGTCAACTGCAAGTTTATCATAGTTGTTTTTCAGCAAACATTGATCAAGTGCTCACTGTGTGGCAGCTACATATGCAGTGAGGGGTGAACAAAAGCTCTGACCCAGTGTATACTCAGATACTAACTTGTCTGTAGGCTGTACTCAACTGCCAGTCAGGGGCCACTTGGCATGACTCTGGCCCTGGTTCATGTCATAGGTGGTGTGAGTGGCGCCCCCTGCTGTTGTGCATCCAGTCAAGCAAATACACATTAGCCAGGGTCCCTAACATGGGGGTTAGCCTGCAGGGGGTTCTGGGAACACCTATTCAACTGAATGTACAAGGGTATTTTTCTAAGAGAGTCCATAACTTTCATCAGATTACCAAAGGCATCTGAGACCGAAAAAGGGGACAAATGAATATAACAAAATGCAGTGGCAAGGATCTGAATGAGGGAACTGGGTGGCCTCCACCTTGGCATGGTCTTCGAAGCCGCGCCCCTCTCCCACTCCACATCCAACCCATCAGCTGCATGCGGAAACTACTGTGTGTCCGAAATCTGACCACTTCTCCCTCCTCCCCTCTACCACCCTGGTCCAGGTCCCCTCACTGGCTCCTGCCCTCACCCCTGCAGTCTGTTCTCCCTGCTGCAGCCAGTAGGTCCTGACGAAAGGTAAGTCGAATCATGTTGCTTGGGGTCCCGTCCCAGTCAGGGTCAAGGACAAAACCCTCAGGGGTCAGCAGGCCCTGCACACTGGGCCTCCACTCAACGTCTCTGACCCACTCGCCCACTCCCCTCCTCGTCCTGACTCCAGTACTCTCCACGCCCAGCACACTCCCGCCTCAGGGCCTGTGGCCCACCATTCCTTCTGCCCAGAGTTCTCTTCTCCTGGTAAATGCCCAGATTCCTCACCTCCTTCAAGGCTTGCCCCAGGTCTTACCTTCTCAGTGACGTCTCCATGGCCACCCTATATAAAACTGCAAGCTGTGCACACGCACCCCCACTCCCAATCCCCCACTAACACAATATCTACTTTATCCTCTTCATTATGCCTCTTATTTATTGGGCTGTCCCCTGCACTGGAATGGAAATTCCAGGAAGGCAGGGACTGTGTCTGTTTTGATCACTTGTGTATTCCAAGCCCCTAGGACTTGCCTGGCACATGGTGGACCCTCACTAAATACTAGCTGAGTGAATGAATAAATAAGGAGACGTTTGGGCTGGGATTTGAAACCTGAAAGTTTTGCTGGGCCACAAGAAAAGAGAAGGGCATTCCAGGCAGCAGGATCAGCACGGGCAAAGGTTTGGGCGACTGAGAAAGCTTGAGACGTTCACAGACTGAGCAGATGCTGGGTTTGCCTAGAGTGGTGGGTGCCAAGTGACAGGCGCTGAGGAGGTGCGAGTTAAGCACTGCAAAGGGTCTGCGGAATTTGGATGCGACATGCAAGCAAAGTCGCATTGCCATTACTGTTGTCCTTATCATCTTTATCCCAATGCTGGCCCCAGAGGCGGTGTAGAATTTTATCAATGGCCATATTATTAATTCCCTTTGGGGGGAAAATGGAATGGGAAAGAAATGCCAAGAATCAGTTATGCTTAAAGGAGCTCGACAGAGCCTGTATTTCAGGGACCACATATTCCTCTGAGGCCAGAATATTGGAATTCTCCTAAACAGGGCTGATTTAGAGTGCCAGAGCCTGAGTGGCATTAACGAGGAGCTGAGAGCCACAGTGACAGTTTCCAGGCTTGAGAATGTTGGGCACCTAACCCTGTAGGTGTCAGGTCCCAGCGGAGAAGGACAGGAACTTCAAAGCATTTAATAATGAGACCAGCAAAACACGGTGTGGGGGCACTGCAGAGTTCACAGAGCACCTGCGCACACCTGAGTTACCACACCTCCCCCAAGTTCCACATCTTAACTGAGGGACAATGTATGAGTAATGAGCAAAATGCTCCAGGTTACTGGGGCCCAGCTCTTCAGGCCACCTTAACTGCCATTGGTTATGCTCTCCGTGGGTGCTTCTTTAATTCCTGCAACAAGTCTATGCCCTAGGATCATGATCCCCAATTTACAGAGGAGGAAACTGAGGCTTTGAAAGCTGAAGCAAATTGCCTGAATACCACATTTGTTGTTTTTGTCGGCTCAGCATCTACTGATTTTCTTTTGGTGACATCACCTCCATTTTCCTTTGGGAAACCACCCCTCCTTCACTCTCAATCCATGTGGTGTGGATGGAAACAACACTCCCAGCACTGCAAGGGGGGGCACATGACCCAGGCCTGGCCAATCAGGGTATTCGCTCCCTGACCGTGTGAGTGGGTCAGGGTTAGGCGTGCGCCCCCAAGCCAGGCCAAGATACTCAACCCAGGGTTTGGTTGAAGCTGCTGGGAAAGTTCCTAACCCCCTTACCCCGGAATTATTAGCTGATGTGAGCAGAGAGCTACTAGGGCCACCACAAAGGAAGAAGTTGTTTTTTATCAACTGACTGGGTTCACCATTGTGAGCATCCTCATATGTTCCATGGAGACAGCTGCCCAAGTGTGACACCAACATAGAGGCAGCACAACCGAGGACAGAGAGACAGAACAGATAGAAATTAGATCCTCTTACTCTGTTTAACCCCCATATCCAGCCATGCCTGAAGCCAGCACTATCTTGGACTTTTTAGTCACAAGAGCTAATACATTCCTTTCTTTACCCAAGCCAGTTTGAATTGTGCGTGTGTGTATGTGTGTGTGATTCACACCTGAGTGAGTTCTGGGCGGTACAGTGGTAAAGCTAATACTTAGGGGTGTCTGAATCTGAAGACTATGCCATATCCTAGGGCTCAGAGAAGCATTTAGCTGAGGATTAAAATGATACCTTAATGAATGTTCTCAATGATGGCCCTAAACCTGCATTAAGAGACTATCCAAACGTAGCTTACAGTACAAGACTCCTACTCTCCCTTCAAAACCCACCCCAAGTGCCAACTCCTCTGTTCTCCCAGTGATTCTGCCTTCATGTCCCAGTGCTGTGTAGTAAGTCCTATGCATATTAGTTGAGTGAAAAAGCGTAGTTCTGAGTTTGCTTTTGACTGCATTTGCTGACATATCAGATGTGCACCCATCCTCAAAACAGGAACAACAAATATTCTGCATTCAGAGAGCCCACACTGCAAACAGAAGCCAAGCAACAAAGAGCTAAAGCAATGGCTAATACTGCCCCCTAGAGGTGGAACGAAGCAATAAAAATCAAACAATGCAGCAAAAATTGGAGTTTCTCATGCCTTGGAGTAGACTGGTAACAAAATCACACTCTATCCACACACCAGATGGATAATCAAAGGAAGAGTTTGGGTTATTTTTCAAATATCTTAGAGTTACATTTATTACTACCCAACCCTGCTATGTACCTTTATTTACTGCTACCAATACATACCTTAAGATTTTGCACTTAGTTTCAGGGTTTGTAGAATACCAATACAGATCCAAAATCTAAGATTTCCTCCTGCGACACAATATGCTGTATCTTTATGCAAATGTTTTTCTTACATAGCTATCTAAAATATCATTTTTAATACATATGTGATAGAAAATAATTAGCATTTCTTTTTATTCTCAGAAAAGTTTTCTTGTAAGATTGCAACGTGTATTATATCTTTTAGGCTGGCAAACATAGATTTTCTCTTTTTTTAATCTTGAATGAGTTTACTTTAAAAAGGAATCTTTATATTAATGCCATAAATGGAAAATCATTATCGCCTGCCATAAATAGAAGGTAGTTGCAGACATAAATATGGACCTACTGAAATAGTAAATGTTTACGTGCCACCTACAGTGCCATGGAAACGTGCAAACCACACGCTGGGAAACTCGGTGCTGGACTTCTGTGTCACACAACCCCACGAGGTGGGCGGCGCTGACCTCGTTTTACACATTCGTTCGTTCACTCCATATTTATTGAACACTTCCTCTGGAGACACAGGGAGCACATCAAAGTCTCTGCTATCACAGAGCTCACATCCTAGTGAGAGCAGATGGGCAATAAAAATCATATAGGAAGTCTGTCAGGGGCAGAGGGGTGGGGGGTGCTATTGCAGCCAGGGGGGCAGAGAAGGACTGGGAGGTGACATTCAAGCGGAGACTGAAGGAAGTGAAGGAAGAGACCCCCGAGGGAACCTGGACCAAGGGGGTTTCCGGGTGTCGGGAAGGGCAGTGCAAAGGCTGTGAGGTGGCAGCGTGCCTGGCACGTGTGAGGAGAGCACAGAGGCCAGTGTGGCTGGAGCAGAGAGAGCAAGGCGGGGAAGCGGGAGAACAGTGGGACGGGGCCAGAGGCCATGCGGAGGACTCTGGTCTCCTCTGAGGCGGCCAGGAAGCTGTGGGAGGGTTTTGAGCGGAGCTGACATCATCTCCCCCAGGTTTTAAGTGAGTCAAGATGAGCTGAGCCGGCTCCCACCCTCCTCCCCTGACTGCCCGACTCCCCGAGGAGAGCTCGGAGGGCACTGTGGCCTGCGAGGCCCCCTGGAAGCACCGTCTGCAGCTTAAACAGCCTCTGACTATGAAGGAGGGAAAGAGGCATGGCAGCTTCCACACTCCCAGGCGGGTGCTAGACCCACTGAGGGTGGCTGTTCCCTGTCAGAGCCTCCCACTTGGCCTGACGGGAGGAGAGAGGGGGCGAGGTGGACTTTTCCCCCCACCAATCTCTGCCTCCACCACCTGATTTGCGTCCAAGAACTTTTCCTTCTAAGAGAATGAACCTCCCACAGAGCACAGCTGTCACCTGGACCATACCTGTCGCCACCTGCCCAGTAGGGCTGCCTGAACAGACGCTCGTCCCCCAGGGGCTGCTCTGAAGCGGGGAGAGCAGTCAGGGGCCTCTTCCTATTTATTCAACAAATATTCCTTGAGCTTCTCCTCTGGGTTGGGCACTGCATTAAGGGCCAAACACAGACAGAGATGAAGGCAATTTGGTTCCACCACTCGCCCTGACCTCATTCCCACCTTCCCCTCACCCCTCAGCCCAGGAGCCACTTAACCTTTCTGGCTGTTTCTCAGAGAAGCCAGGCCCCTTCCTCCTCAGGGCCCGGGCACTTGCTGTTCCCCTGCCTAGAAGGTTTCTTTCTTGCTTGCAGGCATGTGCAGCCCTTCCAGGGGCCTCTTCTGAGGACCCCAGGCCTTTTCAGCCTCCAGAAAGTGGCAGCACTTCTCACTCTCTGTAACTCTCTCTTTTCTCCTTCTGGTTCTCCCCTTGGGATGCCAGACCCATGAGGGCAGGGCCGGTGCCCACTCGTTCTCTGCTGTATCTCCCAGCCCCAGAGCAGAGCCTGGGACGCACACACAAGGAACTTACAAAGTATTTGTGGAAAGGAAGGAATAAGGAGGAAAAGAAGGAAAGAAAGACAGGAAGACAAGATCCCTGTCCTCGAGGAACTCAGCGAGGTCGCCACTGAAAGACAATTGCTCTGATGCCATGGGTAGATGCTATCAAGGGGGAAGCACCCATGCCAGGGGTGGTGGGTAGAGAGGACGGGTGCCTGGCATCGCTCGGGAACTGGGAAGGCTCTACAGAGGAGAGGACGCGGCACTGAACTGTAAGGGAGCTCACCAGGTGGAGTGGGTCTGCAGGGGGGGACGGGAAGGGCATCCAGGCAGGGAACAGAGTGTGCAAAAGCAAGGAGACCCCGCGAGCCTGTCCTGGGGCTGGGATGGAGAGTGGTCAGAGCATGTTGGTTGATCCCAGGGGACAGTCAGAGGGACCCGAGTTCTGATATTCCAGGCCTGCTTTAAGCCTGATAAGGAGCAAAGCCCGTTTGTGCCAATGACAGGTGCTGAGTGGCGAGGAAACCCTAGGTAGGGAGTGAAGCCTCACACTGGAGTCTAGGGCCGTGCAGGGGGTCCAGGGGTCCCACACTCGAGGTTCTCTCACACACTACCATCAAGATTTTTGCCATACGAGGTCATGTAGATCTAGAATATAAAGGAGACAATTCATGCTAGTTTCCTCTCACCCCCTCCCCTCCCTGACCCTGTGAGACTCAGATCCTTTCCTCCCTCCCTCTTACCCCCTTCCTTCCTGCCTTCTCTCAGGTTCATGAAGCTCCTCCTATTCCACGCCCTCTCTCCCTCCCTTCCTGCCTTCTCTGGGGTTCAGGGAGCACCTCCTGTTCCACGCCAGGACAAGCTCCCTTGCCTTACAGAGCTGACAGTCTAGTGACAGAGGCCAATTTTCACAAATAACCCCACCACCAAATGGACATCGTCAATCATTTCAAGCACTCTGTAGGTGGGCGTGTGGCGCCTTGAGCAGCTTTAAAAGGGAAATGTGGCTACTGCAGGGAGGTCAGGCGAAGCTCCCTGAAAGGTGACAACAAACAGAAATCTGAGGGACGAACAAGCGGATTTAGGGGCGGGGAGGGGAGGGTGCTGTAAGCAAAGTGGACACACATGGGAAGGCCACATGGCGAGAGCGAGCAGAGAGTAGGAAGGACAGGGAATGACAGAGGGGCTGGAGCCAGGGGGGCAAAGAGAGCAGAGGATGGCATGAGACTGACCAAAGCCACAGCAGGAAGATTCGTCCTTAACCCCAGGCCAACAGGAAGCCACAGTGGGCTATTGGGGTAGATGCTGGACATTGGACACGAGGTTGGAGGTGGCCAAGAGTGGGTGCAGGTGTTCAGACAAGAGGTGTCAGCAACACGCAGGAGGCAGGGAGAACATATTTTCACGGCCATGGCGTAGGACGTGGCGATGGGCTGGGAAAAGGAGGTGTTGAGGATGACTCCGCAGTTTCTGGCCTGTGTGACTGGAGGGACGGTGGTGCCACCCTTGGAGAGGTGAAGGCTGGAGGAGGTGAAGGGCTGAGTTTGGTTTGGGGCAGTTGTGCTGAGGAGTCTTGAAGACACCCAGGAGCAGTTGTTCATGGATGTACGGGTTTGGGGTTCAACGCTTCATGGCACAGATAAGATGCCCCTTCCTCTCTGCTCACCCCTATCCCAGGCTGGGTTATGCCCTCCTTCAGCTGTGTCCCTGAAGCATTCTCACAGACCACTCTCTGTTGGAGCACTTATCAAAGCATCCCTGGACACGGGCCAAGGCGAGTGTGGCAGATGCTGTGCTGTGGGCCTAGATCACTTACTCACACCCCAGCTGCTGGCAGCAGTGATGGCTGGTGGCTCACCGCTGTGTCCCTCCCAGGAAGAAGCCTGTCCTTGCTTCTTGCATAACCTGCCCAGGTAATGCCCACTCTCTGATACTGGTTGATGCCAAGGGTACAAAGACTCAGGCTTCTTGCCTCAACTGGAACATCTCTGAAGGGCCACCCACGCCCAGAGCTTCCTGTGGGATCACCAAGGCTTGCATCACGGCTCCTCTCCTCCCTCTGCCCAATCCTGCTCCCCTCACCCCTTCCAGGTGGTGTTCCTGTGAGCTGCCCCGTCAGCCTCCTGCACGCACGCCTCCATCCCAGAGTCTGCTTCCTGGCACCTAAGACAGGACATCTTTCCTCCTGGAACATGAGCTCCCAGGGCAGGGCTGAGTCTCATTACACTGAAGGCCACTGATAAATGCATTTTGAACTGAATGGACGATCCTGACTCAGCCATGACTTCCCACAATGGTCCCGAATTCAAACAGGACAGACTCAAGTCCCAGAAGTACGATGAATTCCTTGGACAGCAGGCCCAATTTTCAATTCTGAAATATGGTTGCCATGGAGGTATGTGACACAGGCTCTCAACTCCTGCGTCTTCATTCGACAGCTGAGCAGCTGAGTAGGCTGGTCAGGATGCGGCTGTGGAGCCAGACGCCTAGGTAAGAATCCCGTCCCGCTTGGGTGAGTAGGAAATGGTGCTCATGCCTGAGTTTCTCAGCTGTCAAACTGGGATGACGTCCTAGCGGCATTGTTCATAATAGCCAAAAAGTGGAAGCAACTCAACTGTCCATCAACAGATGAATGGATAAACAGGGTGTGGCATAGCCATACAATGGAATATTGTTTGGTCATAGAAAGGCATGAAGCAACGACACATGCTACAAGAGGGATGACCCTTGAAAACATTACACTAAGTGAAAGAAGCCAGACACAAAAGAAGCCTACATATTGTACGACTCCATTTATATGAAATGTTCAGAAGAGGCAAGTCCACAAAGACAGAAAGTAGATTAGTGGTTGCCAGGGAATGGGGGGAGGGAGGAACAGGGAGTGACTGCTAATAGTTACAGGGTTTCCATTTGGGGTGATATAAACATTTTAGAATTAGATAGTGATGATGGTTTCAAAGCAAGCATTGTGAATATACTAAACACCACTGAATTGTACACTTTAAAAAAGTTTGTGTTATGTGAATTATATTTAATTAAAAAATGTAGAAAAATTGGTGTGATGATTAAAAGCATCCACCATATAAACATAAAACACTTGGAATACTGCCTGGCGTAAAATACATGCTCGATAAATGTCAGCAACTAGGAGGATGCTGATTCGAAACATTTGGAATTTTCTGATTATGACGACACAAAATCTGAACTCCTAGTTGATCCTAGACCCAGCTCCCTGAGTTTATCTTGAAGGCATTTTATACCATAAAGTTAACACCCACTTGAAATTCATGCAGAGAAGAGATGACATAACTTTTTTGAGGCTGCAACTTTCCTGTGCCCGTGTAGGAAGCGGCCGAGCTGGAGTGTTTCTGGGGAGAGCAGCTGGGTGTAGGATTTGTCTGCCTCCAGAGAGGGGCTGCTATCACACCCTCAGAACAGGCGCCGGGCTGCTGACAATCACAATCTTGCTTGTGCACCAACCCTTGAACGAGCTGTCGCGGGTGGCAGACAAAGAATGCTATCAGGCTGGTGGCAGAATAAGGGCCTGGTGACAGAGGAGTTGGTCTGCTCTAATAAAGATAGCGTTTTCATAATGTCTCAACTGGTGTTTGTCAAAAGGGGATGACTTCGGATGGTGGGGAGGTCTAGGAATAGCAGCGGCTGACAGGGAAGAAGCCAGGCACGCGGGCTGCAGGAGAGACGGCATTCATGCGTGCTGCTCTATTTTCAGGAGGAAAGGAAGGGATTGGAAGTCTCTTCCAGCACCTAAGGAAGCCTGTGTCCTCTCTGAATGTGAGTTCCTAAGAGCGGAACAGCAGCCCCCAAATTCCAAATTCCCCAAAGTCCAACCCACAGCCTGCCACTGTGCTTTGCTCTCAAGACACAGATCTCCGAGCTTCCCTCATTAAAAACCTGCAACGGCTGGTGAGGAAGGTGACAGTATCCACTAAAACAGGACGAAATAAAAACCCTGCGTAGCTTCAGTCTACTCACACCCAGCCACTTCACTCCTTGGAATCTACCGGAAAGACTCACAGAGGTGCCCAAGGAAGAATGTACAAGATGCTAACGCCCTCCAGCCGGAAAACAATGGAATAACTTACAGAGTCCGTACCATACCATAACAAGTGTTTTTAATAGAGAACTCGGTTTATTTGTAACACTAAGGAGGGATCTCCAAGACATATAGCTCACGGAGGATAGGCAAGTCACAAGTTACAAAAGCACGCTGCAGGACATATTCACCATGACATCATTTACGTTACATACGTACACAAAAACACCACATACGTATTATGGGTACACGCTGGTGTATAAACGCAGAGGAAGGTCTGGAGGGACGCATGCCAAGCTCGTGACAACAGTTACTCTAGGAGGGGAAGACCGGGATTAGGGAGGGGTGGGAATTGGCAAAAAAGATTTTAGCCTTATCTAGAAGGCTAAAAAACAATTTTCTTAAGGAAGCTGTCTTCATGTACTAGTATATAACTAATGACCTCCACCCACTCTACTTCCCTTCTCAAAAAGAAAAAAATCAGTGGTTCCCCATTCCGGACAGACGCAGCTTGACATGGCTTTCCCCTTGAATACCAGACTCCCACATCCCGCTGCCTGCTTGAGGTCTTGACAGGTTTTAAGCTGAATTCCTGATCTTCCCCTGAAAACCTGCTCCCACTCTCTTTCTCATCTCAGGAGATGAGCAATCTCTCTTTCTGGTTGCTCAGACCAAAACTTGAAGTCTTTCTTGATTCCTCTCTTTCTCTCTGACCCATAGCCAATCCAACAACAAATCCAGCTGGCTCTCCCTTCATGAGGCTCGGACCCTGGTGCCTTCTCTGCACCTCCACTGCTGCTCCCCAGTCCGAGCCACCATCATCACGGGGATTGTGCGACAGCCCCGACTGCTCTCCCGCTTCTGCCCTTGCCCCGCAGTCTATTCTCCGCACACAGCTGGACAGCACATCCCACCCTCTTCCGCTCAAAATACTCCTGTATGGGGGGCCGGGCCAGTGGCGTAGTGATTGGGTTCGTGTGCTCTGCTTCGGCAGCCCGGGGTTCCTGGGCTCAGATCCTGAGCGTGGACCTGCGCAAGGCTTATCAACCAATGCCGTGGCGGCGTCCCATACAAAGTAGAGGAAGATGGGCACGGATGTTAGCCCAGGGCCAGTCTTCCTCAGCAAAAAGAGGAGGATTGGCAACAGACGTTAGCTCAGGGCTAATCTTCCTCACACACATAAAAAAAGCTCCCATGTCCCTCAGACAAAAGCCCAAGTCCTCACAAATGGCCACAAGGCCCTACATGGCCTGGCCATCACCCCTCTGTCCTCACCTCCAACTCACTGCCCCTCAGTGCCCCTAATTCAGCCACACGGTCTCCACCCTCTGGGCTTCCATCCTCTGCGGAAGTGCTCTGTTCCGTTTCACTTCCTTCAGCCTCTGCTCCTTCTCAGTGGGGCCTTCCTGAGGACCCTCCCAGCACTCCTACCCCTTCCCTGCTTTATTTTTCTCTCCGACACCCTTTATATCTTATTTATTTGCTTAGTGTCCACCTCTAACCACGAGGACATAAGCTCCATGAGGGTGTGGATTTGTTCTGTTCACTGCAGAATCTACAGGCCCAGGATGGTGCCTGGCACACAGCAGGTACTTGCTAAATATTTGCTAAGTGAGTGCATGAATGAGCAAACAAAGCCTTCCCCATCAGGCCCCAGTCTGCAATACCAGCCTCAGCAACCCCTATTTGCTCCCAATGCATATTCTTTGCTTCCATCACAATGAACTACTTGCTGGTCCCTCAAACTCCTGCAGCTGAACCTGCTCTTCTTCTCTGCCTTGCCCTTACTCCAATCCTCTCATCCATTGTTCATGCTTCAACGTCATTTCCTCCTTGAGACCCTGGCCAATTCACCTCCCACTCCCCATCCGGTAGGTGAGTAAAAGGCTTTCTCCTCTGGACTCCTGTACTTTTCCCATTGTTCCAGAGTTAATAAACTGCTACCGTTTATAGAAACGATTACTCTATGCTGGCCACACGTGGTTTACATGTTTTATCTCATTGAATCATCACAACAACTGATAAAGCGGTTGTTATTATTATCTCCATTTTATGGTTATAAAAACTGAGGCACAGAGAGTTGTCAGTGGAAAAGCGACAGAGCTGGAATTTGAACCTGCCTTTACTGGACTCCAAAGTCTGTGTTTATGCTCTTAAGTATCAGATCCCTCCACGAAGTTGTGAGCTCTGTGGTGGCCAGGGCTGAGGCATCTGCTGAGTCACCAAAGAAACAAGCAAACCAACCAACCAAGGATCTCAGAGCCCGGGTCTGAGACTGGACCACGGTGACAGCACAAGTTGGGTCCTTGAGCTCTGGGGCCTAAGACACTGGCCAGCCCTCACCGACAACCACTGACCACCCTGGGACAACGTGGCCCCGCATAAGGGGCAGAGCACTAACAACACGAGCGGCAGCACCGGACAAGATCGGGTCACGTCCCGTTCCTCTACTTACTAGCTGTGTGACTTTGGGCCTCCTTTTCATTCGTAAAACATGCAGCCACGTGGCCACAAGGTTAGAGCACTGAGACTCTTGAAGGCCAGGTCCAGACACTATGACCCCACCGCTGGTCACAGGTGGCTGGACCAGAAGCAGGCACCTGACCCAAGCAGGGCCAATAATCCTGGGGAATTTGGACTAAAAGGTTCAGGGAAGATCTGGCTGCTCTCCTGAAAAAGGGAAAGTGAACTCAGAAGTTGCTGGAAGGACTATGTCCTGCCAGGTAGACTAAGAAATAGAGAAAGCTGGTCTACACCAAGTGAGAAGAACACAGATGCCAAGAGACGTGAAGATAAGAGCCAGAGAGAGAGAGGCCCCAGGCACTGGTGCACCATCCACGACGCCATTCTTGACATCTTGACACCCAGATGCTTCCCCGACCTTGGCTTCTGTGAAGTACTCACTCTTGAGAGCCTTGTAATGAAGTAATATAGTCCCCCTTCTGCTAAAGTTAGATTGAGTTTATTTTTTTAATTTAGATGGAGTTTTATTTTTTAAACTAAGTCCTAAGTAACAAAATATTTACCTTGCAGACTTGTTTTAAGAAATAAAAGTAATATAGGAAAAATGCTTACCTCAGTGCCTGATCCGTGGTAAATAACACTCAATACATGGTTGCTAATAGTATTATTACAATCAAGCTACAAGGACATACTATTACAGGAACTGGACAAATTAATCACCTTGCCCAGTCATCTAAATTACTCTTCCCCTGAAGGGTGGCATGCCATGAGTTTCTGTCCTTGGTCCTATCCCAGGCCATAATTTTATCTGGATCTGGCTGTTGAAGGCTGTTTATTAAGTCTGCAGGTGACATTCACATGAGAGGCACACAGAATAAACTGGATGACGGAATCTGGGTTCGATCAATTTCTACAGGCTAGGGATGGATTAAGAACAGCTTGATAAAATGCATCACGGTCAAGGTGAAGGTCCTCTACAAGGAGAGGCACTGGGAGGAAAGTCTGGCTTGAGAAAAGTTCATGAGACAAAGACAGGGCTTTTAGCTAATGTGCTCAGTATGAGCTAACAGTGTGATGTGGCTGCCAAAAACTACCACCACCACAGCACACACAATGAGTGTGTTAGAAATTTTGTCAGAATAAGAGAGAAGAAGGGAACTAACACGTTTTAGCACCTACTGTGTGCCAGGCCCCAAGTTAAACACTTGACACACTATTTCAGTTGACACTCTCGTTAACCTGTGAGGTAAGTCTTATAACCATTGTTCCCATTGGACAGGTGAGGAAGCTGAGGCTTAAAGAAGTGAAGGGACTTGACCAATGCAGTCGAGAGCAGAGTTATTTGAGCCCAGTTCTTATTAGAAAATGTACTCCATTCGTCTGTTCTACAGTGATCAGTTCAGAGTTGGAATAATTCGTTTGGTTCTGAGACAGTATATTTTTAGAGAAAGATGATCTCGTCCAGATGAAGGTGACCAAGAAGGTGAAAACTCTAACAGGAAGTCACCTTGAGACTGGATCAAGTTGGGAAGACCAAGAGCAAGTACACACATCAGCCTCTCCTACACAAGTCCACAGAAACGACACCATGTAAAATCTATAACAGCACGGGGAAATAAGGAAGGGTGCCACTGGCAGGTTAAAAATGTTGAGAAACCCCTGAGAAATGGAGAGCAGACAGAACTGGATTAATGAAAAGAAACACAGGCCAAATCAGAAGCTAGGAACGACTGCTTCGAAAAGGGAAGGTCTTGGGCTGCTCCAAACCTAGAGGTGACACATGCTCTGGGGAGAGGAGAGGGCCTGAGGTCAAAGGTCAAAGAGACTGATAGAGAACTCTTGTGGGAACAGTAGGACCTCCTACCCTTTGATCCACCCAGACCGCAGGAGCTGTGACTGTGGGTCTCTGGGACAGAAAGGCAGGACATATCCAGAAGGAAAAGGAAGATCCTATGTTCAAAAAACAAACTATTAGCCCCACACTTCTGGCAGCAAGTTCTGTCCCTCTGCCCACAATCACTGGCAGCAAACTAGAGTAAAAAGAAACAGCATCCACAGAGGAGAAAACAGGAGATCACAGCACAGAGAAGAGCACATATTCGCACATCAGCAAACATTCCAGGAAAACTACCACCATGAAAGAGAGGGGCCAACTCAACAAACAGAACTAACAACCAAAGAAACAGAGATAACAATGCAAGCAGAGACATTTAAAATATATTTATTATTCTCAGAGGGTAAGAGAAGACATTGACTCCATCAAACAAGAACAGCCTCTTATGGGAAGGAATTAATTAGAAATCACAAATGAACAATTTAATCATTAAAATAGAGAAATCAAAAGATATTGAAGGGGCCGCCTGGTGGCGCAGCGGTTTAGTCCACGCTTGGCAGCCCGGGGTTCGCGGGTTCGGATCCTGGGCACCCGCCGATGCACTGCCTGTCAGCCACGCCGTGGCGGCGTCCCATATAAAGTAGAGGAAGATGGGCACGATGTTAGCCCAGAGCCAGTCTTCCTCAGCAAAAAGGAGGAAGATTGGCGACGGATGTTAGCTCAGGGCTGGTCTTCCTCACAAAAAAAAAAGATATTGAAGAGCAGAATAGGTACAAATATAGAGAAAATTGGTGAGCTGGAACATCAAGCAACAGCACTTCTCCAAAACACAGGAATTAGGACAAAGAGTACTGGAAAAATGTAAAAGACTGTTAATATCCACTATGGGCAAGATTTTAGGGAGTCAGGCATTCTCAAATATTTTTGGTAGGAGTGTAAATTATTCGATTTTTTTTATGAGGCTATTTCCAGAGTTCTTGCCATGTGAGCTGAACAAACCCCTATTGTTAAGGCAAGGGTCAACAAATTACAGCCAATAGGCCAAATCTGGCCCAGTGCCTATTTTTGTAAATAAAGTTTTATTGAAACACAGCCACACTCATTCATTTACATACTGATTACGGCTGCTTTCACGCTATAATCACAGAGTTGAGTAGTTGTGACAGAGACAGTGGGGCCCACAAAGCCTAAAATATGTATTATCTGGTCCTCTACAGAAAAAACTGGCTGACCCTTCCTTTAGGCTATTATTAGTTGGCTTTTCTGTTATTTGCAGCCAAATCCACTCTCAACTGAAACAATGAATAGAACTGCACAAATAGAAAAAGTCTAGAAAGATGAACATCCAATTGATAACTGGTTATTTATAGGGAGGGGAATGAGATTGGGGTAAATTTGAAGGGGAATTTTTATTCAGTGCATAAACATGGAATTTTTAAAATAATGACAATGAACTCAAATTATTTTACAACTTAATTTTTCTAATAAAAGAATAATTGAAGGTCTATACCACAGTATTAAGAATGAACTACTGATACACTTAAAAACATGGATGGGGCCAGCCCTGGTGGCCTAGTGGTTAAGTTTGGCGTGCTCTATGTGGCAGCCTGAGTTCAGTTCCCAGGCACGGACCCACACCACTCATCTGTCAGTGGCCATGCTGTCGCGGTGGCTCACATTAAAAAAAAAGAGAGGAAGATTGGCGACAGATGTTAGCTCAGGGCAAACCTTCCTCAGCAAAAAAAAAAAAAAAAAAGAAAAGAAAAAGCCCACGGATGAATCTCACAGATATGTTTTGAAAAAAAACCAAAAAGACACAAAAAGTACTTCCTCTGTGATCCCATTTTTAAGAAGTTCAAATACAGACAAAAGGAATCTATGCTATTAGAGTCCAGACAGTGGTTACCCTTGGAGAGGGGATTAAGCAGGAGGCAGCATGAAGATGCCTCCTGGGGTGCTAGGAATGTCCTATTTTGACGTGGGTAGTGCTAACACAAGTGTATTCATATATAAAAATTCATAAAACTGTACACTTAAGATTGTCCGCTTCATTGTATGTAGGTTATACCTCAATAAATAAAAAAGTAAAAAAGAATAATGGGAGGTAGGCATTTTTAATTATCCTTTAGTATGATCCTAATTCTGAAATATAGGTAGTTGCATAGAAAAAAGCTAGAAGGAAACATAAAAACAAGTAATAATGATTACCTAGGTGGTAGGATAATGACTAATTTTTGTACTTTGCTGTATTTTCTAATTTCTCTACAATCAGCATGCATTAATTCAGGAATCAGAAAGAGATTAAAAATATCTAATGAACGCCCCATGGAGATGGGTGCCTGCAGGTGTGAACTATACCAACCCTGCCTCCCCAGCTACCTCGGCTGATAGGGCATGAGGCGCACAGGACTCAGTGCTGGGACTTGGTAAATAATAACAGCATATACTGAAACAGCACATACAGGTATGGTTCTAAGCAATTCACATGTATTATTCTTTAATTCTCTCAACAACCCCAAGAGCAGGTACTATATTTTCAGTTCCAATCTGCAGATGAAGAAACGAAGGCACAGAAAGGTTATGTAATTTGCCAAAGGCCACACAGCTATTAAGTGGTAGAGCCAGGATGCAAACCCAAGGAGTCTGACCCAGACCCCTGCCCTTGACCACTCTGCCGTTCCATCTCTCAGGTGCCAAGCCACCTCCTAGGGCATCAACAAAGTTTGAGCAGCCCAAAGACTATTTTTTGAAAGAGTTTAGGTTTCTATACTTTTTTAAAAAAAGGGGAGGGAGCTCCAAAGTAGTCATCCTGGAAAAAGAAATTCAGAACTTTGTTGAACTTCTGCACACTTATGTCACAGTTTTTGTTCTGAATTACATGGGGGGAAGGGTGGAGAGGGGCACTTAATCTCTTCCATGACCTCTAATGAAATCCAGCCATCATTAACTGTACTGAGCTGGGGGACGTGAGTATCAGACTGTCTTGGCTTGTCAGATGAGGAAACTGAGGCTTCCATTGGTCTGGCAGTCATTGCCCCTGCCTTCCTATTCATGTGCCCAGCCCTGTGGTCACAGGAGGATGGGGTCCTCCTGTCTAGCTCAGAACTGGCAGCAGCGTCCGTGGGTAGAAGAGGAAAAGCAGCCTGTATGAGAGCCAGCGGTGTCCCAAGTGGGGCTGAGCTTCACGTGCTCATCTCCTCAACCTCACTGAGTCCTTGGACACCTGGGGAGGAAGGACTGATAATGCCCATTTTACAGATAAAGAAACTGAGCCTCGGAATGGTTAAGGAACTTGCCTAAGGGCCCTCGGGTGCCTCCCAAAGCGATGCACGCTCTTGCCACTTTGCCACAGAGCACAGGGCACAGAGTATCAGCGGGGCCCTGCGCTGGCTGTGTTGAAAGGGGCAGTCCCTCACTGCTCTCTGCCCAGCTTCCCTCACGTGCAGGAGAAGAATATTGCTCACCCTCCCAGGGTCTTGTGAGGATGGACTGGACATGAAAGCAATTTTGAACAATTGCACTACTGGTCAGTTTTACCAGTCCCATTACAAAATGGCCTGGTGGTGGCTAGCTGTTGTGTTTTGCCTGCCCACTATCCTTTCCCTCTGCTTCTGCTAACAGGATCCCGATGTCCCTTTGGGAAAACACCCCTTCCTTACCATGTGCTTAATGCAGGGTCCACCCTCACCCCAGCCTCGTCTCCAGGGTGGCTGCACAACCTTGGGCTGGCCATGAGTCTCGATCTGGACCCTAGGCTGAACTGTGGTCATGGAGCTGCTCAATTTTTCTGGAGTTGCTGAGAGAATTATAATAATGACAGGAAGGAGAAGAGAAAGCAGTAGCACCTGTCACTTATTTAGGGCTTACTACATGTCAGGCACTGTTCAGAGCACCTCTGGCGACCTGATGAGGTAGGTGCCACTATTATCTCCATTCTACACATGCAGAAACTGAGGCTCAGAGGGGGAGAAGCACTTGGGCAAGTGATGAGCCAGGACTCAGCCCCAGGCTGTCTGGCTCCAGAGCCTGTGCTTCCCCCCAACCCCGCCCACCACCCACACACTCCCATGCTGTCTGGCTTCTATGCAGCAAGCTTGGAGCTGCTGGTGGCCAGCTTGCACCAAGAGGGAACCGTAGCCCATTCATGGAAGAAGGCAGAGTTGAGAGAAACTGAGTCAGAGTGCCTGGATCCAGCCATGCCTGGTCTGGACCAACCCTGAACTTTTCAGCTAGGTGAGGCAACAAATTTCCTTTTTTGCTGAAGCTGGTTTGACGAGGGCTTCTGTCACTTGAACAGTCTGAGAGACACGGCTTGTGGGCCCTAATGAAGTTGAAGTCACAGTACCACTGGCTCCTGTCAGACCTGGGGGACCACAGAGGAAACAGAGGCCCAGAGAGGGGAGAGCGAGTGTGCCTACAATCAGCGGCGGTGACTCAGGACTGGAGCCCACACAGCCTGGCACTGATGGCCCTCGCCCTGCTCCTCCAGTGGTGTCCCCAGACTGAGGGACAGTGCTCATGGGCCATTTTCCCCAGGAGACACACCTTTCCTCAGTAATTTGCAGGATCCTCCTTCTCTTAGAGAGTATCATTCTCTTTTCTAACCATATTCTGTATTCTGTAAAGTGATTTGGGGGGCGGAGACATAAAGGGAGACACTTTCAAGGCAATTTCATGCCTAAGATCTGCGGATACAGGAAACTTTGACGACGCTCTGTTGAAGGGCACATTGCTTATCCAAAACAGACTCGGGAAGAGGGAGCTGTCAACATTCTCTCTTTCTGGTCACAAATCACAGCCCTCTGATGGGTTTTTCCTAGAGTTTAATCTTGTGCTGGAAGCTAAGCTGATACCAGGAAGGTTTTAGACGTGTCAATCTCTTTCCTGGCATTTTATCAGAAATTGATTCTCTCTGCTTTTCGAGGCGCGAGTCTTGGCCTTGCTGTTGTTAAACTTGGGTTACGGGTGCTGTGTCTGCAGACACATTTCCTGCAGCTGCCAGCCTGACTGCAGGGGTCTCAGGATAGGCTGGTGATTCAGGTGCAAGGGAATTCTGACAGGAGGGATTAGGTGCCGTTCCATTGCACGAAAGGGGTGACGAACACTGGCCCAATCCATGTCCAGCTTTTCCTTGGCAAGACTTTTCATTCGCCTCTGCCTCCAAAGGGATTAGCTTTTTACACAGGCTATTTTGCTGCTGACAGTCCTCAATTATAATACTCAACATTTATTCAGCTCCTAATATATGCTAGACACCGTTCTAAGGACACTGCACGTAGTAACTCACTGAATCCTCACCACAACACTACGATGCAGGTTCGATATTATCCCTGCTCTTCAGAAGAGGCAGTCAAGGCACGGACAGGAGAGGTAACTCGCCTGAGTGATGGTGCTAGCCTAGGAATCCAGGCTGTGTTGTTCCTGGGTTCACAGGCTCAACTACTTTGCTAAGCTGCTTCTAATCCTGCCATGTGACTTGTTTGCCCTGCAGATATCAGAAGCTGTCAATGTCACCAGGGGCCCCACTCTCCAAGTTCTCAAAGCTACAGAGACCAAGACCTCAAGAAGCAGCAGGACGACACGATAACTGCACCACTGGGAATGCACTTGGCAGCTGGACGTAAAATGGATTCAGTTCATCTCTGCCCAGAAATGTGAACTAAAAGGCTTCATTCTGGGAAAAGCGCAGATTTGGAATGTCAGCTGTCATATCAGACAGGCTCTTGTAACGTGGCACCATCAACTTGCATTGTCTTTTTTTCCCCTCTCTCTTCCTTTTTTTGTTATTTTTTAAATTTTTAAACAAAGCAGTTGAGATCTGTAAATATGGAAAGGGCATCTCCTGGTTCTCCAGAAGGCTGAAGTTGCAAAAACATTGAGAACCGAAACGAGGAAAAGGAAGGGTCTGCTGTTTGCATGCTGGTGGAGTCTGAAACTTATGGCACGAGTCACTCACTGGCCTCCTGCAATGAGCCAAGACATGTATTTAGAGCTATGGGCCCATGAGAGATAGCTTTCAGAAACTGAGGTGCTAGACATGCCCCCAAGTCCCTCTCAGGACAACTGCCCTGCTCTCACTCCCTGCTGAGAAAAGTGGACTAGGGAACTCTGGTGCGGGTACCACAGCCAAGAGCAGCCACACTTGAATCTGGCCAGCTTTCTACAAGGTGGCCTGGAACGGAAAGCTCTGCCCATCTTGTGCACTGTTAAGAGACAAATTGGAAACATCAATTTAAAAAAGCACACACCCTTAGATCCATTAATTCTACTTTTGAGAATTTAACCTTTCGCTCTTCCTGAACATGTGCACAAAGACATCCGCTCTAAGATCTTCCTTAAAGAACTCTCACAGCAGCAAAAGACCACAAATAGCCTAGACAGTCATCAACTGGGAACTAGTATATTTATGGACAGGTCCACAATCCTGCAGATGCAATTATTTACCGGCAAAACCAGATTGGAACTGACATGAAATTTATAGTGTTTATTTATCCCACTTAGTATGAATATTCATATTTTCCTCCAGATATATTAACGTATTTGATTATAGGGTGCTGTCCCAGGCCATACTGGGATGGTATTACTTTTTAAATTCTAAAAACATGAAACACATTTGGCCCCAAATGTTTCAAACCAAGGATTGTGCTCCTGTGCATGCACAGTGGAGTATTATGCAGCCATAAAAAAGAATGAATGAGGTCCGTGCACATGCCCTGCTCTGGAAAGCTCTCTAAGACATGTTATTAAATGAAAAAAAAATCCAGGAACAAAACAACATATACTGCATGCTATCATTGTGTCTAAAAAAATGGGGGGGGGGCAGAGAAGGATAGACATGCTCTGCATAGGATATTTCCGGAAGGACACACAAGAAATTGATAACAGCAGTTGCCTCTTGGGAGGGTAACTAGAGGGGGCTGATGTCAGGGGCACTGTATCCCCTAAATGCCCTTTAGACTTGATTAGCCAGGTCAATCAGACTTTCTCTCTGGCCTCTGAACTGTAGAGAGGAGCATGAAGACAACAACAAGGTGCGGAGACCAGAGGGGAGCGGAGGTGAGTCCATGGTGGCATACAGAGAGGGCTGTCCAGATATCCCTGTCCCTGGAGGCACCCTTGATCCTGGACTTCCTCCTTTGCTGGGTTCCCCTGAGATCCCAGGCTCTTCCTTTGCTTGGCAAAGATGGAAGGAGTCTCTAGTCCTCACACCAGAAGGCTCCGCTTAATAGCAGACAGTGTTTGCATGTGTGTGCATGTGCGTGCTTATGTGTGCATGCAAAGGGAAAACTTAACACTTTCTAGTTGGTTGAGTTAAAGGTCTTTTGCAGTCCTTTACAAAGTGAGCTCAGCAGATGAGTGTGCTATCACAAGCAGTTTTTGGAATCTCCAATTAGCTGTAAAAGAAGGCAGTCCATTACCAACCACAGGAGGCTCTCAGAGCAGTTTACAGTGGGGGCCCCAGAGCTAGCCAGCCTGGGGCCCCCTTGCCTGGGGCACACAGCCAGGACACTGGAAGGCTGGAATCAGCCTAAAGTTCAGCCGAAGCAGAGGAGACCCCTTCAGAAAGAAGTATAATTGTGCTGCCTTCTCCGTCCAAGGGCATGAATATCTGTTAAATGCTAGACACTCTAAGGAATCACGTAACAACTAACATTTATGGAATGCTTACTATGGGCCAGGCACTATGCTAGGTAATACATTACTGCCTTTACTCTGAATACCAGGTCTCCAAAGTGGGTATCATCAAACGAGGTGAGAGGGGTCAAGAGACTCGTCCAAGGTCACACAACTGGGATTTGAGGCAGAAGCACACTGCGGGTACTAATTCAGAGAGTTGCCTGGGGTCTCTGTGTCTCTGTTCAGTAGGAGGACATGTCCCCAGCGCCATGCCCGTGAGCCCCACAGACCTGTGGGCACCAGTGTGGGAGCTGGGGAGGCAGGGGTTGATGAATAAGGATTTCTTCCTCCTCTGTGGTTGCCTTTTGTTTTTAGCACTGTCTGATAAATTTACATCCTAATGATTTTTGAGTAAACTACAATGACCACAATTTCAAAATCATTAATAATTCATGACCAAGGGCCATAAACACTATATAATCTCCACAGGCAGGAACCGTGAATACTTGTTAGAGATGAGGCTGAGAATGTTTTGTACCAGCTAAACCAAAAGCATCTACTGACTTCAAGCCAACCATCCAAGATACATTTTTCAGAAATGATGATCACCCTTCCAAAGCCTCGGTTTGAGCCGCCTCTTCCAGGAAGTCTTCTCTCCCTCCTCCAGCCCCCCTGGGGCTGTATCTGAGTCTCCTCTATGAAGCCTGTCATTCTCTCCCATGATTTGCGCCTGTCTGTGTCTGTGAGAGGGCTGGAGAATGGAGGCGTCCTCGGGGCTGGCTGGGCATGTAGTGCACAGGGAAGCACGTGGATGAGAGCCAGGGGTTACTTAATACGTGTAAAGAACTGGTTCTCGTGTGTGGCTGCACATCAGAACGCCTTGGGGGATTAAAAAATTCTGATCCCTGGGTCACATCCTCAGAGATTCTGATTTAACTGGTTGGGAAAGAGGCCTGGCCATTGGGGTATTTAAAAGCTCCCAGGTGATTCTAATGGCAGCAACCTCTGTGAACCACCGACATAAGGCACTGGGCACAAGGCCCAGCACAGCCCAGTTGCTGACACCTGTTTGCTGTCGAGTAGGTGAATGGGGGCAGGGGTGGCAGACTGGAGGCCCCAGTGGAAGGGGACAGCCATCTTCAACAATCGCCAGTGCCCATTTAGCCTGATAGGAATCAGGACTTGGTGTTGTCCTTGTCCATTTTTTCCAACGAAGCCAGAAGTCTGCATTTTGATGAGAAATCTCCCAATTTTTAAATGTGGACACCAACTTTTAAAAAACTGTAATAAGCTATGGGCCAAAAAACCACAGCTTTGGGCTGAATTTGGCCTGGCAAGCTCATTAAGAACATCCTCCCTTCCTCCCTTTGCCGGGTGGGGCCATGGCCATGCAGAGAAGTACCCAAACCGTGCGTTCACCTGCCAAGGTGTGAGCTGGCCAAGGTAACCATGAACACAATGGGTGTCCCCATCTGTGTGTTCTAACCAGCTTGTCTTTTCCTTGCCTTTCATGGGGACATAGGTTGATCTACACCTGGCACCCTTCCTTCCTGGCACAGGAAGCACAGATTTCGCAGACGAGGTGGGGAGAGATGCAGAAAGAGGAGGTGCACGGAAGAGGCATGTTATAATATATCGAGATGAGCATCCTGGCAGCTTGCTATTAGTTTCGTCTCTCATTTTTCTAGCCAAACAAAAGCCCTGTTAAGAGAGTCAGCACCCTCTTTTTCAGAGGGCCTGAAACCATCTTCAATATCTTCAAGGGTTAACCTTGGATATTGTGATAAAGAAGCCCACTCTCTGTTATCTCTCACTTCAAGAACTTTTCAGAAGAGGAGCCATCTGAAATGTTCTCGGGAGACTGGCATGATGGCAGGAGCCAGGAAAGCAGCAGTTAGGGGAGCGGGCTGCCAAGGAGAGGGAGAGAGAAGGAAAGAGTATGTCAACCAGTTACTGGCCGCCCTGCTCCATAGATTCCCAAACAATTTCTTGATGTGGACAAACGGGATGCTGTTATTCTGTGACCAAAGGTCTCGGTTAGGTTTAAACAATTCATTCCTGGTTTACGGCGGCTGGTCCCCACGCTTGGTCACTTGACCGAGGAAGGCCAGGTGCCTGCAGGCCTATGCTCCCTCCTGTTCCGGCACCTCCACCCCAGGTCTCAGGAAGGACTTTGTGGGGAAACAGGCACACCTGCTCCAGCCTCCAGAAAAATGTCCCCGCCAGAAAGGAATGGGAAAACCCACCCTTGCTCAACTTCTAGATTGTCCACTGGGGCTGACATTTAGATCTTTTCAGCAGCATCAAAGTTGCTAAGTTCTCTCCAGCCCTCATCCCAGGTAAGTCGATTAAATAAGAAGGAAACCTACAGTGGCTGCTCTGGCTACAGCTGAGAAAGGAGACAAGAGGAGAGAGGATGAAAGTCACAGCAAAGCACACGAGGCCCTTTGCAGGCCAGCCCCGGCCTGACCCCTCAGAGCTGGCCGTGGGTGAGGCCAACACAGAGGAGGCAGAGCCAAGAGACGGGAAGAGAAAGACCAAGTCTTGTGGCCATTTTTGAGCCCCTGGACCCAGCTAATTCCCTTTCCTTATTGGAATTATGTCACTTTACAATCACGGTGTTAGTATAGAAGTGTTGATGAATTTCAGGATTCGTTGATACTTATGATGAACTACACACCTTCACACCCCTGCACCCATCTGCCACTAAATAAGACTCAGATTTAAACTCCCATGAGCTTGAGACCTCCCTGTGGTAACCCAGGAGTCCTTGCTCCCACTTCCCACCTCAGGCTCAATGATCTTGCAGCTTCCTTATTCATCTCTCTGACTTCGACCACGTTTACTTGGCCCAGAAAACTCCTACCCAACCTTCTAGAGGCAGCCTGCATATGAGGCAAAGCCTTTCTTGATACCACTGACAGAGTCAGGTGACCCCTTTTCTGTACTGGAATTCTACTTTCTTTGTCCTTCTCACACTGTATTGGCACTTTTCACAATGACTGTAATGATCTTGTCGCACATCCCTTCCAACTATACTATGCACACCCTGAAATCAAGGACTATGCCTCGCCTGTCCTTTAGTTCTGGCCCTGGTGTCTGGCACAGAACAGATGGGTTCGGCGCAGTATGTTTTAAGAATGGCCGCAATAATTTTGTAGATTTCCCATCAAGAGGAGAGGCCAATTTCCCCACCCCCTGAATCTGGGCTGACCTTGCGACTTGCTTTGAAGAAGAGAAAGTAGCAGAAGTGACACCATGCCAGTTTTGAGCCTAGCCCTCAAGAGGTCCTGCAGCTTCTGCTCTCATATGCTCAAACCCCTGAACCTCCAAGGGAACAAGGTTGGCTGGCTTGCTGGAGGATGGGAGAAGACGGGACGAGAATTAAAGCACCCTAACTGAGACTCAGCCAGCCCTGGGTGACACAGCAGTTACCCACAAAGGCATAAGTGACCCCAGCTGAGATCAGCAGAGCCTGGCCCATCAGCAGAACTGCCCAGGGAAGCCTAGCCCAAATTGCTGACCCACAGAATCGTGAACTAAATGCATGGTTGTTACTTTAAGTCACTAAAATTTGGGGTGATTTGTTACACAGACAAAGCTAACTGACACACTCAGTAAGCAATTACTACTACAAGTGACACCGGGTTGATAACTCTAGTTGCCAACTATCATTTGTTCAGGGACTCAAGCTTGGGACTCAGAGAGAAAAGAGTAGGAGATCCAGGAAGACAAATTCACCAGGCTGCTCCCTCGGGTCCCTTCCAATAGAGGTGCCTCCCACCAGCCCGCACCAGGGACACATTTACCTCCTTTTTGTCCCGTGAGCAAGACCGGCTTCTCTCAGCCTTTCGCAGACTCTGACCTGTAGCAGTTCAAAAGCAGAACCAGAGATTAAGGCTGTTTTAAAACAGCTAGTTTATCACCGCAAAAGCTTTTTATTTGCAAACTGAATAGACGGGACTCATCATAATCAAATGATTTTAAGAAAATGTAGCCTATTATTATAATGGGAAAATGGCATACTCTTGAAATAGACCAATGGCAAGAAAATGGTAATTCGCACACTCACGTTATTTGACTATAATGAGCCAAGCCTCAGCTCTTTAATCTGGAACATTATCTGCACTCTGCAAGGGCCGACAGACTGTACTTTTCCCAGCCGAATTACATTTTTATTAAATTGTTTGGAATTATATAAAATGCCTTCTACAAAAATGACTTCCACTGTGCGCATACACATAACCTTTGATGAGTGCATACTAATGCGCTGTATCAAGCCCCAGACTCACCACAGAGGTGATGGGACAGATGTGAATTAGTGGTAATCACCTGCATTTCACATAATGGGCAATTTCAGAGAGAACTGTTGCTTTTCTCGGAAAACTAAAAGACTAACATTTGAAGGTATGCGTAAATTCAACAGATCAACACCATCATGTTTAAATGTGCTGCTCCAAATGCAGTTTTCACAACTTTTATGGAGGTGTCCATTATAAAAGGATTCCTTGATGGAAAATTAATGGGTTGCCTTGGTTTTAAAACATAAAATGGGAGTCCCTGCACATTGTCAATGTGTCTCTCCAACTGTCCAACCTCACTCTTGGGTGGCTATTGTGAGAACGCCACAACCACACGTCCCATCAGCCAAGAGCACTCTGAAGGCAGGAGCTAACAAGGCTTAGCGATAACTTCTTGAGAAGCAAGAAGGGGACGGGGACTGAGTTCCAGAGGAAAGATATTTGTCTCTGGATGTGGTCGCTTCCAGTGGGTCTACACGTGAGTGGGGTGCAGGGGGGCTCACAGCTCGTGATAAAGCTTAAGTCAAGGGATGATGCTCTTTCCAAGAAAATGAGAATAAGGGGAAGAGCAAAGGTCCAAAGATGAACCTCTGGCAATGGCCAAACCGTGGGGCCAATACGTAAAAGGATTTAGAAAAGAGGCAGCTGGAGAATTTGTAGGAGACTCCAGATTACACAGTATGGTAAACATCTTTTGGGTTATCTGCTCAGCTCATAATGACACCTGAAACTGCCTCCTTCTCTCTTTCCTCCCCATCACCAGGGTGGGGTCCCCTGGCAGCCATGACTGTACATGACCCCATACCCCAAACCCCAGTAAGCTGCACTGGGGATTGGCCCCTGATCCAACTGTAGTCAGTCAGCATCCCAGCCCCAGGAAATTTGGAACTGATTCTGACAGACAGAGAGGATAGAGGTGCAGAGCAGGGCTATCTCCGTGTGTGAGCTTTGATGCTGTGAGCAGCCACCAGCCACCTGCCTTGGGGACAGACTAACAGAGAATGTCAAGACAGAATGAACTGATCTGTAACTGGCTGCAAGCCTATCTTTGTGTTCCCTAGACACCCACTTAGACTATTGTGTGTGTGTGTGTGTGCTTTCTTTCTTTTTTTTTTTTCTTTTGCCTTAAGACAAAGAAGTTAGGATTTACGGTGAAAAAAAGTCCTGGAAAATGTACCACTGTAGTGCGGGATGTCAACAGTGGGGGAGGTTGTATATGTACCTTCCACTCAATTTTGCTATAAACCTAAAACTGCTTTAAAAAATAAAGTTTACTAGTTAAAAAAAAAAAAAAAAAGCCCAGGATTTAGGGATCAGGTGATCTGGCTTGTTGGGCCAATTTTATCCTGACCTCCTGACCCCTGATGCTCTTGGGCAGGAGCTAGGGTGGACAGCTCCCACAAACCCTTGTCCACACCTGCTCTGGCTGTCAGTCGAGTGACTGAGAGTTGGCCCTAAGGCCAGCCAGAGGGGATGACATGCCAGGTGGTAGGCCATGCAGTGCAGAGGCGGGAGCTGGGAGACGCGCCTGGAGCAGGAAGGGGACAGGGCAGGTTGGAGGCCAGGGCTGCTGACAGACCAGGGTGTTCTAGCAGCGGAAGCAGCACCGAGGCAAGTAAGATGCCAGCAGGGCCAAGCAGGGCTCAGGGTCAGGGTAGGAGCAGGAGGGAAGCAGGGCTAGTCAGGTGTGAACACGGCAGACCCAAGTGTGGCTGAGGCCCTCCCTGTGCTGGTCAGATAAACTCCTGGGGGTCTGGTCCAGTGGACCGCTGACCAGCTCTGGGACCTTGGATAAGTCATAGGATCCAACAGGATCTCTCTGTGTCATATTTTCTTCCTATTTTTTTTTTTAATTTTTAAATTCAGTTAGGCTGAATCACCTCTGGGTTTGCTTTTCATCTCTAAAATTCTGTTATGCCAATAAAGAACAGTAAAAAAAAAAAAAAAACCACATTAATGTGGGTCATAAAAACAAAATATTAATACAAAGAACACAGAGCTTAACTACTAAAATTTGAAAGCAAATCTCCCTACTGGAGTTAATTAGAAGCTTCTTATTCATTAAATTGGAAAATAATTTGCTTATTTTCCAACGAAGATAATTCACTCTAATCATGCGCTTTGTTATCTAATGCCCAGGTCCTCATACCACTGAGCCCCTCTCTCCTCCAGGTAGCTCGATGTGGAGACAGCTCCTTCTCACCAAGGATGGAAGGAACCAGATTACCCTGCGACTGTCTGCTGCACTTAGCTTCTCGGAGTATCTTCCCACCTATATCTTATTTTATTCTCACAACTCAGGGAGGTGGAAGAAGGTGACATTAACATCAATATATGCTGCTTGCAAAATTAAGGGGTGTTCCTCTGCATTTTGCAAGGTGACCTGCCAGTTTCAGCCAGGAAACAATAAATAAGGCCAAATGTAAATGATTCATGTGTACCTCACTTTATAAAACAGATGTGTGCCTGGGGAAAAGAAAAAAAAAAAGGAGTGAATGCATTGACTTTTTGTAAATATAATACTATTCTCCCACTTACGATTTCAGAGAGATTTTATCTGCACTTAGGATTTATTTTGAATGGTTAGAAGATTCTGACACTTCAGTTTTACTTTGCTCTAGATGCAGATAATAGTGTTCATCGCTATCATTTAGAGGGGAGTTGCATCTGTCTTGGATGTGAGCTTCTGAAATCATCAGGCAAGGGAAAATCAGTGTTAAAATTACCCTTGTAAAAGAGCCTTAAACCTCCTGTAAAGTACAGTCTATAGTACACAGCTTTTTATATCCATTGCTGCAGACTAATATGCGTGTATAATATTTGATGCATATGGAAATGTATGGTACAGGATAAAAATACATATGTAAAACATAATTTTATGGTATTTCTAATTAAACTATTCATATTGTAATTACTCTATTTTTCCTCTTGGGGTAGGAGGAGAGTGATGGGGGTGGGGGCAAAAGCCGGGCACCAAGTTTATGAAAGTTAAATGCTTGGTTGATACAACTTCACTGTACTGGACACCAACTATGTGCCAGGTTCTATGCACAGGCTTCATCTCCTGCATCCTCACAACCACTCCTTTAGAGTAGGGGTCAGCAAACTTTTTCTGTAAAGGGGCAGATAGTAAATATTTTTTACTTTATAGTTCATAAGGTCATAAGACAATAAGGTCTCTGGTCAAACTACTCAACTCTGCCATTGCAGTGCAAAAGCAGCCATAGACAATATGTAAATAAATAGGTGTGGCTGTGTTCCAATTAAACTTTATTCACAAAAACAGGCAGAAGGCCAGATTTGGCCCACAGGCTATAGTTTGCTGACTTTTGTTTTAGATGGACAGTACTATTCTCATTGGTACAAACCAATGAAGGAATGAGAAACAAATGGAGGGTGAGTGATTGAGCTGCTTGCTCAAGGTCACAAAAACGTTAGCTTGTAAGTGGTAGGGCTCAGTGTGCTCCTAATCACCATCATCACTATCATTATCATCAGCATCAGCATCACTATCATCATCACTACCACTACCATTATCATCATCACCATCACTAGCATCAGCATCACCCCCACCATCATTATCATCACCATCACCAGCATTGCCATCCTCACCACTACCATCATTGTCATCATAACCATCTCCAGCATCAGCCTCGCCCTCCTCACCACCACCATCATTACCATCACCAACACCAGCATAAGCATCGCCATCATCACCACCACCACCATCACCATCATCACCACCATCACCACCACCATCATTGTCATCACCATTACCAGCATTGCCGTCCTCACCACCAACATCATCACCACCACCACCACCACCATCACTACACCATCATCATCACCATCACCATCACCATTATCAGCATTACCTTCCTTACCATCACCATCATTGTCATCATCACCATTACCAGTATCATCATCACCATCACCAGCACCATCATTATCATCATCACCATTACCAGCATCAGCATCACCTTCCTCACCACCACCATCATTGTCATCACCACCATCACCAGCATCATCACCTTCCTCACCACCACCATCGTAATCATCACCATTAACAGCATCATCATCACCATCACCACCACCATCATCATCATCATCACCATCACCAGCATAAGCATCGCCGTCATCACCACCACCACCATCATTATCATCATCACCATTAGTGTGATGGTGCCAGGCACTGAGCTGCAGGCCAACTACATAAATCAACTCATTTAGTCACAGCTACTGTATGAAACAGGTACTGTTATTATCCCACTTGTCAGAGGAAGGCACTGAGACTCAAAGAGGTTAGGAAATTTGCCTGATATCACACAGCTAGTGAGGGAGAGGAGCCTTGATTTGTATCTGGGCAGTTTGGCTCCAGAGCCTGCACTCCTAAACACTAGGCTACACTGCCCCTCAGTCAGGTAGTTAAACACAAGTACGAGAGGCCAGAACGTGCTGGAGAGGGAGTCTGATTTAAGGAATTCTTTCTGTCATGCAGCTTTTTAATGTACTTTGGACTCCTAGAGCAACTAATAAGGGAATTAGAAGAAAATGATTCCTCAAGGGTCAAGAAAGATGGAGCTCCCTAATAGTTAGATAAATGCCATAAAATGCCAAATGTGGAAAGGCAGGTTTGGCATTGGATACTCACTGCCATCTACTCAGGTAAAATGCTCCGCCTTGGCAGGTAGGGTTGGGCTTTGGAGAACAAAAGTGACTCAATGGAAATCCTGCAGGCAAAGAGGGCCCATGCAGGGACCTCCCCATCACAAAGGACTTTTGAACAAAGAACCTGTTTCTCCTCGCTGGGGGATGGTGCTTCCACTAGGTTACTAAAATTAGCTTATTTCTTCTGTTGTCCAAATATGAGCGGTCACATTGCTCTTATTTTATTTATCTATGTAATTTAATTTAAATGACAAATATCCCACTGAGATACCACTTAATCTCACCTATCAGATTGGCAAAAATCCAGAGGCCTGACAACATACTGTTGGCAAGAGCAGGGAAGCAGGCACTTTTGAGCAGTGCTGGGAGAGGTACAAAAGGACACAGCCCCTTTGGAGGGTATTTTGGCAACATCCTCGAAAGTACACATGCATTTTCCCTTTGGGCTAGCAATATCACTTCTAGGAATCTACCGTGAAGAAACACCTCCACAAACAGGAAACAAATGCATGCACAAGGTATTCACTGTATTGTAATTTGCAACAGCTAATGTTATAAATAACCCATAAGTCTATCAGTAGGGACTGGCTGAATAAATACAGTGAACCCACACAATGGAATGGAATACTATGAAGCTGGGAGAAAGAATGGGCAAGCTCCTGTACACCTTTATAAGACAGCCATGTGTTATGTGAAAAAAATCAAGGGGCACAAAGTACATGTAGTACACAATCTTTTCTCCAGGAAAGAGAAAAAATAAGAATATATAATACTCAGATGGGTTCTATGTTCTATACACTCATACTGGGTTCTAACCACCCAGAGGCACATGCTCAAGAGCAGCTTCTTAATTTACACTTTTTATATCATTTTTATTTTTGAATGATATATTTGGATTTATTTCCTATTCAAGAAACTAAAATAAACCTAAAATATTAAATGTCCAAAAGGCTGATTCAAATTTTTAAAAAATGTAATAGAATGAGAAATGCTGCAGACATTCCCACCCGAGTTCCGTGAAGGGGTGGTCTGTCGGAGGGAGATGGAGCCTCCCTGAACCTCGGGACCCCGAAGCTTGCTGGAAAGAGAACACGGTATTTTCGGAGGACAAACTGCCTTCTTTTAAGAGATTAGTCTGTAATGTGTGAGAGATAAGAATGAAATGATGACAAAGTATGGTTTCTGGAAATTGAAACAACAGTTTCCTAGCTAAGGCAATAGGTTATTGGTGACCTGCTCATTTATTTGAGGGCGAAGTTTTTATGAAATGGGTAGACAAGATGAGAAGGGAAAAAGAGAAAGGAAAGGAAAGTCAAAACCTGTCCAGATGGGTTGTCTGGAAATTGTTGTTTCCTAGTGCTTACTGAGCACCCACCACGGTCAGGTTCTTCCCCAGCTGAGAGCCCTTGAGATTCCTTATCATGTGCAACGACAAAGCCACGTGGCTCAGAGAAGCAAAGTAACTTGCCCAAGGTCACAGAGCAAGGAAGGGGAAGAACCTGGGTTAGCAACCAGCCAGTCTGGCCACTGATCCAGTGTTCCCTACACCCTGCTGCCTGCCAGCCTGCACGCCCTTCTTCAAGTCCAGGAATGGGAGCCCCTCAGCCCCACTGTCAGCACTACCCCCACCCCCACATGCCTTCAGCCCCATCCCAGCTTCCTGAACTTGATCCTGGCTTCCACGGACGGCCTTTGCAAAGACACACGTGGCAGAGTAAGCTGGCAAGGTGGGGGACAGGGCAGCCTGGAGAGCACCTGCCAGCCTAATGGGGAATCACTATGTAGCTCCAGCTGCTGGTTTCCAGGTGGGAATGTGGGCTCAGTTTTGTTGGATTAGATTTTTCTAGAGAAGTCCAGTTTTATGAGAAGCTTCTAATTTTTATATGTTGGTAAGTAATTAAGAGTTGTTTTTTTGGGTGAGGAAGATTGTCCCTGGGCTAGCATCTGCGCCAATCTTCCTTTATATATGGGTCCCCGCCACTGCACAGCTTGATGAACACTGAAGGGTCCGCACCCAGGATCCCAACCCGCAAACCCTGGGCCGCCAAAGCAGAGCGCGTGAACTTAACCACTACGTGACTGAAGCAGAGCGCGTGAACTTAACCACTACGTGACTGGGCCAGCCCCCTCTAAGAGTTTTTCTAAAAGCTCTGTACAGGCCCAACAAAACAGGTCTCTAGTTTCCAACCTAATAGATAACTAGGCAGAAGACTGGAAAATCTTACGCTCCTCCCATTATGTCTTTATCCCTAGGCCATGGACCCTTTTTGGGGGTTGGGGTATGACCTCTTTGAGGAAATCTCATCATAATAACAGAAATCTATTAGACAAAGAGCATGACTGTTTGGAAGCCAAGTTGGCAACAGGACACACTTTCCTCTTCAAATTCCCCACGTGTGCCTCCAGGCTGGTTCTGGGCCTTTAAGTCAGTCTGTCTTTTGAAAGCCCCAAACAATATCCCCGTCACTCTTCCTTTGCATTTTCTGTGTAACTCAAATTCCCGGGGCCCAGTTTACTGCCAAATACTGAGATAAACAAGTCATGCTAAGATCCTCTTTTCCTTTCTAAACCTAAACAGCAGCTGGCAGCTAGAAACAGTTATTTATAACCTGCACACTGTTACATGCATTTGCTTGGTTTAGAAATGCTTAGCCATGCATCCTTTTGGGCAGCTTCATAAGTAGATGAGAGCCTGGGGACAATGCTGCGCAGTGGCTAAGAGGGTGGGTTCTGGGTCAGCCTGTCTGGCTCAGCCACTCATTACCTGTTTGGGAATCCTAATAGTCCCAACGCCATTTCAGTCAATTGTCGGGGTTAAGTTAGCGCATGGAAAACACTTAGAACAGTGCCCTGCACATAGTAGGTACTTAGCAGTTAGTGAGTCCTTCCCCCAGAAACGGCTATTTGTGGATCTCAGTGAGTTCCACTGAACTCTGGTGCCCAAACATATCCTGAACCTGTCCCTTCCTCTCCATCATCCTTCTGTGAGCCCTGTCATCTTTGCCCTCTTTTCAATAGCTACCTGGTAGGTCTCCTGCCTCCACTATTGCTGGGCTTTTCCCACAACAGCCATCTAAAATTAAGACTGTGTTGCTTGCCTGCTTGGCCCACCAGTGTGTTTCCCTCTCCCTCTGCTAAGGCTCACACCCGTGCAGTCCCCCAGTCTTTCTTCTGCTCCTTGGACTCACTTTCCTTCCTGCCTCGGAAGACTTTGCCCTGTCCCCTTGGTCTTCTCAGGCAGATTCCTTCTTATCAATCAGATCTCAGCTTAAAGGGACCTACCTCCTCAGGGTGGACTAGCCCTAAGTCCTCCCTACTTTAATCTTCTGCAGAGCACTCATCTGATCTTTTTCTTGGTGATGTGTTTGCAGTCTGTCTCCGCCACTAAATATCAGCTTCGTGAAATCAGAGGCTGCTGTCTGGCTTTTTTATCACTGCATTTTCCATACCTGGAGCAGTGCCTGGAGTGGAGTAGGCATCAGTAGACATGTCTGGAATTGATGAATGAGTGAATGACCAAATTTCTGAATGGACAATGCTGGAAGGGACAGGGGGCATGATGACAAACTACTGCAAAGACTTCATCTTCTCTCACAATGTGCTTTCTTGACCCCATCCCCCTGCTCTTTCTGGGATGGTGAAACGAAATATGACAAAGTAAGTTTAACACACCATTGGAGACAACTGGAAAATATTGATTTTTTTTTTCATTTGAAATAGTGAAGATAGGTAAATGCTACATACATTTCTGTAATCTAATCAGTGGCTTAGGTGACAACAGGCTTCCCAGGCTGAAACATAGTTTGGTCTACCTCTGTATCCATCACACAAGCTCCAAACCCATTTCTATCCACACCCCAACAGAGCCCCATCCTCGCACTCTAGCTCCCTACAGAATACAGGTGAGGACAGTGCATTTGTGAATGTGTGTGTCCGTGTGTGTATCCAAATTAAAGTGTCTTTTGAAGGGCCGGCCCCGTGGCGTAGCGATTAAGTTTGCGTACTCTGCTTCGGCAGGCTGGGGTTCGCAGGTTCTGATCCTGGGTGCAGACCAACACACCGCTTGTCAAGCCATACTGTGGCGGTGTCCCATATAAAGTAGAGGAAGATGGGCACGGATGTTAGCCCAGGGCCAGTCTTCCTCAGCAAAAAGAGGAGGATTAGCAACAGATGTTAGCTCAGGGCTAATGTTCCTGACCAAAAAAAAAAAGTGTCTTTTGAGTATTTGCATCTCCCTTAAAAATGATCTGCCAAACTATCTTGGAAAACATGGGAAATGGTGCATACGATCCCCAGGAACCCTAAGGACAAGATGTGTTCCAGCCTCTAATAGCTAATTTTTACTGAGAACCTATTAAGTACTGGGCACCGTTCTGAGGGCTTAAGGATGAATTCATCTGATTCTCACAGCAACCCTGTGGGAAGGACCTACTATTCATCTCCATTTTACAATGAAAGAGTCTAAGCACTGAGATGAAGTAACTTGTTCCCCTGAGGTCACAAGACTGGTAGGAGGAGTCATCAGAATTCAAACCCCTCCATCTGACTCCACAAGCTCTGCTCCTTCCCCTCCTCTCCAGAATGAGGAAGGCTCTGGATGTGAGCACCAACACACAGAGGAGTGAAGGACAGTCTAATCCTCTGCCCTGGCTTTTCAAGGTTCCCATCTGCAGGCTTAAAATGAAATCTCCATCTCAAAGGAGGCAAGAGGCAGAACTTCCCACTGCTTGGGCTCCTTAGGAGGGGGCTTTGTGGTGGTGGGGGTGGGGATAGGGGTGCTAGACTGAAAGGGAGCTGGGCCTTCTTTGCCTGCCCCTGGGCTGCCCATCAGGGGCACTTAATTCCCCTGCCACAGCCTCCACATCTGATAAAGGACAGTGATCAAACTAGATCCAAAGTCACTCACTGGCTGAATCCAGCCCACAGACATTTATCTGGTCTCCAGAATGTTAAAAAAAATTTTTTTTTCAGCCAACATTTAAAGCTTGGGAGATTTCACATTTAAAAAGCCTGAGTTCTGGATTCTTTTGAGAAACTGAAAGATCTGGCAACACAGCGCCTGCATTCCTGCCCGGCAACAGTTCTCAGGAGCTGAGGGCAATGGCCCGCCAGATGGCATGGTGCCCTCTGGTTCTCTGCCCCCAGTTGTCTCCCTGCCCCTGAGGTCAAGTCCAAGTTGCCATTTATCAGCAGCTCTGAGAGGTTTCTCCCTGTAGCGAAGATGAAAGTGAAGGTCCACATGTTCACATCTCCAGCAAAAGTGAGAATCATCATCATCATCACCATCAGAAGTACCAACATATGTAAGTATTTGCGTCTATTAATGCACTTAATTCTTACAACCACCCTAGGAGATGAATACATTTATTATCTTTGTTTTATAGATGATGGAGATATGGAGGAGGTCACATGCTTCAAGAAATTAGTAGACAACAGATTTCTTTATGAAATTCCCAGGTATGCAAAGTGTATTTAGGTATTGAAAGAACCCGACACAAAACAGCATAATGAAATAAACCCTGGCCACCGCAGCCATTTCTATGTAATGGTCCCTGGTCCCTGCAGGCTTCTAAACTTATGACCCCTGCACAGGATCCTCAGGGTTCTGAGATATATCAGGGTCCCCAAAATGGGACGCTGGACTAGATCTGTCAAGTCCCTTCCAGCTCTAACCTTCAGTGATTTTAGCTGGGTTCATAAAATGTATCATCTGGGACTCCTTGGAGAGGAAACACACAAACACACACAATGCTCTGCAAGCTCACACAGAGTTTAGAAAAGTGTTGGGGTCTCTGCAGGGGTCCTGGGGTCAGTGACCAGACATCTGTGGTGTTCCAGCGTCCTGCTGGGTGCCACATTCACCTGTAACTTTCGTGTCCCCAAAGGACATGTTAAGTCAGGGCTGTTTACAGCGAATCCACCAGCTAAGGGTGGTCAAGACAGCATTGGGCTCCAAAAGAGAGAGGTGGGAGTGACAGTGACTGGGATAGGAAATGAGGGGAGGATGAGCACGCTAACTGAAGGGGAGGGAGAACAGAAGAAAAACAGAGGCTGTGGGGTAGAGCAAAGGGAGCTAGGCTAGGACCTATTATTAGGACTGGGCTGAACCGCTCCAAAGGACAGTGTCTGGGGGAACCATTCTTGCCCACTAGACAAAGAGGAACCAGCTGAAGTCTCTGGAAGGCTGGCCTGGAGGCTTGGCTACAAGGGCCTTTTCTCTCTCTGCTTTATGGAGACCAGCCAGCAATTCACTAAGGCACAAATTGGTTCATCTCTTTCCTGGCTACAATGTCAACCCAGCAAACACTCATGGGCATCTCCCTGTGCCAGTCCTTGGGCCAAGCGTTGGACATACAAAGGAACAAGAGTGGGTCTCTATCCCCAATGAGGGAGAAAGGCATGGAGTCCAATACCTGTGATACTGCACCGTGCATGAGGGGCTATGGGATCCTGCCATGCAGAGGAGTTAACTCTGCAGGTGATGGTAGTCACTGTAATCTACAGTGTGAAGGTGACTTGAAAGAAGGGCACAGCTGGCAGAGAACACAGCAAGGGCAAGGCAGAGAGGTGGGAAAGAATTGTTGTGCTCGAGAGATGACCAGCTTTCCAAGGCAGATTGGACAGGGTTGAAATCTCAGGGCAGGGTCAGGCCAATATTCTCAATGCAAGAAGTGAGCACTTGATGACTGGCACCACCAGCCAGAAGATTCGGTCAAATCGTCATCACATGTCCAGGGTCAAGGGGGTGGCCACTGTTCAGTGCTGGAGGACCAGGGCTGTGTAGGAAGGCAGGCCCAGTTAGGCTGAAGCACCCTCTATCAAGAGACTGAAAAGTCCAGGTTTTTATAGGAAGTCACTATTTTTAAATATGGGAAAATATATCTATGGACCCAATTCAGCCAAGTATAAAACCTCTGGGCATGAGAGTGGGTGGGTGAGTGTCTAAAGATGAGGCTGGAGACCAGCAGACCCACCAACGGATGGGGCAGGGGAGGGAAGCTGCTTCCCCAGGGAAATTCTCCGATTGAAGTTGCTATACCCACAGGGCAATTGTTAAGTCTACAAGAGTCAGGCTGTTTAAAATCCCGTGGGGCATCAGTAGTCAGTCCAGTGGCATTGAGGACAACCGATACTTTCTTATTCTTATATAAAGTGCTCTGTAAACAGCTCCAGGCTCCTCCTTCCAACCAATCACATTGCTCTTTGTAAGCCTTCTCCTCCGTGGAAACAGAGGAGCAGCCACAGGGTCAGATCCTGAGGGAGCGAGAAAGTAGTCAAGGGCGGCCTCTTTTAAACTGTGTTTATTCTTCCACCAGTCTAATGGGCAGGCCTCACCCCAGCCTCACCCCCCAGGTGTGAGAACCTGGCCACACACTGGCAGGGATAGGGTTGAGACGAGTCTTGGATGACATACTAGAGTGTAGACTTTATTCGGCTGAGTGCTGTTTCTGCTACCTACTAGCTGTGTGGTGTAAAATGGGCACAACTACAGAAATTACCACACTGAGCTGTGTGAAGAAACAAATCGGATCTTCTATGGTAGGAGTCAGCAAACTTTTCCTGTGAAGGGCCAGAGAGTAAACAGTTTTGGCTTTGTGTGCCATATGGTCTGTGTCACAACTAGTCAACTCTGCCACTGAAGCACGAAAACAGCCTTAGATTGTTTGTATGCATTCGTATGCAAATAGGCATAGCTGTGTTCCAATAAAACTTTATTTACAAAAGCAGGCAGAGGGCAGAAAGGGAAGGGGAAGACCTTTACAAATGTTATCTTCTTGGGACTCCTGTGTTGGATTGTAGATCTGTTTATGTCTGGCTTTCTCACCAGACTACGAAGTTCTTAAGGGCAGAGAATATATTCCCTCTTTTTTTTTTTCCAGATCCAAACTAAAAGAACAAGTATAGCACAGTACGGCACACAATGAAGTCCATAGGGATTTTCAAAACAGTCCAAGTTAATACTAGAGCAGGATTGTAACTTCAAACGCCAATGAGGCCCATGCAGATGCAATGAGGGTAGCCAGTGAGGTAGGTGCTGTGGTGAATTGGCAAGTGTACCTCCCTTCCAAAGGGGGCATCTCCACTTAGCACCAGCTGTGAGGGAACTGCTGCCATGCAGAATGGTGATTCGATGTTAACAGACTTTACTGATATTTTTAAGAAAATACTATAATCAGATATTTATGAGAAATCTCCCAATTTTTCAACGTTGACAACTAATTCAAAAATGTAAAAAACAAAACATTATAGGTCAAATAAACATGTCTATGGGCTGATTTGGCCAGAGGCTCCCAATTTATAACCTCTGATAGAAAGAATTCATTTTCAAATTTGCTACATCTCTATTTTTTGAGGTTAAAAAAAATTTAACTTATATGTTAAAAAAATCAACTTTAGAGCCAGCCCTGATGGCCTAGTGGTCAAAGTTCGGCGCTCTCACTGCTTGGGCAGCCGGGTTCAGTTCCCAGGCATGGAACCACACCACCTGTTTGTCAGTAGCTATGCTGTGGCAGCAGTTCACATAGAAGAACTAGAAGGACTTGCAACTAGGATATACAACTATGTACTGGGACTTTGGGGAGAAAAAAAAAAAAAGAGGAAGATTGGCTACAGATGTTAGCTCAGGGTGAATCTTCCCCAGCAAAAAAATCAGCTTTACAGAAAAGCTTTGAGAATAGTACAATGAACTCCCATCTACCCTTCACCTGGACTGAATCTAATTCATCTTGATATCTCTCGATTCCAGTGTACAGAGGCACTGAAATGTGGAGTCGCTGAATGAGTGCCCTAAGGAAAAATAAGCAAAACATAGTGTGCCAAATTCCTGTAAGCTAAAACAACAGGGTGGAATGAATGCTGAAAAATAACAAGAGAAAAGAAATGAATCTAAGAGAAGGATGGGAGCAAAGAGGGAACAAAAACAGAACCAACACAGAGACTATCTGGACCACACATTTATTTTGCCTGCTGAAGGCTTGCTTTGTTTTATTTTATTGTTGTTTTTTGCGTGGCTTATTTTAAGTAGTAAGAGAAACAGACAAGCCAGGAGCCCAGGTAAACGCGACACAGAACAGAAGAGACCAGCCCCGCTGACAGTCTAAGTTTCAGCAAAACCTTACTAATTCAACTGTCACCCGTTTTGCAGTTTCGGATTATTTAGACAAGCTAGGCTAAATTTCATCTTGGCATTATTAATTCTGTGAGAAAGTTGTCTAAGCAAATGAACAGTATAAAAAGGGGAAATGTTGAATATTTGCTCTGGGGGGACCAAAAGCAAATGAACAGCTATAAAATCCTTTCTAATTATACTGATGTGCTGAACTTTTGTCTAATTATTATGTTCCTCAAAAACTGAATAGAAAATTTTTTTTCTAAACCATCTCATATTTTAAAAGCACTGGAGGAAATTCAATGTTAAGATAAAGGTGAACATTTTCATAAGAAGACTCACACGTTGCCAATTTACCTTCATGTAAATAAAAAATGCCAAACGTTGGGTTTCCTTTTAAACAAAGAGTGAGCTAATTACAAAGATTATTATTTGGTAGAGAGCCTCATCAGATTGCTTCCTCCCTTTCTGGAGCAGTGTGGAGGAAGTCTGCCCATTTGCAGATAATTAGCTACCATACAGGAGTGCTTTTCATATGCCAGGCTTGGTGTTAAGTGTGTTCACGCATAGCCTCACCAAATACACAATGATAGATTCACCACTGGATTACCAAACCAAACAAGGTAAGCTTCACCATCATTTCCATTTTATTGACAGGAAAACTGAGGTTCAGAGAGGTCAGAGTACACAGCTGAGATTCAAACCCAGGGCTATACGGCCCCCCAAACCCATAATTACACCATGTTGCATCGCAGAGCCAGAGAGAACCTGCCCAAAGTCAAAACCAATGGGCCAGGAAATATGTTGTGAAAAGCTATGGTGATTTAGACACGCAGAATAAACCAAACTACAATCCAGTCTGGGGGTACTTGGTAGATATTTAAGCTTTTGTGAGTTTAGGAAGTAAACACCTTTCTAATAAGGCCAGGTTTGGCTTATCTAGCTGGCTAGAATCACAATTCATCAAAGTATGCTTCACTTTACCCAAAAGATATGGGCCTATAAAATTATGTGTAAATCAAAGTTTTAAAAATTGCAACGGAAAAACGGATCCTTTGCTAAATCTAATCTTAGGGCAAATACTTTCTTAAAAAGAACAAATGTTTCCTCCATTGGGCCATAATAATGCTCTAGGAGAGCTGAGAGATAATAATTAGAAATGACCAAGCAGATTTCCTGAAAATGGTCTATAGCAATGTTTCTCAAAATGTGTTCCACTGATCCTGGGAGGAAGAGGGGTTCAGAAGGACAAAACTATTTTCATCATAATTTGAAGACTTTTTCACTGTGTTGATATTTGCACTGATAATGCAAAAGCAACAGTAAGTAAAACGGCCCGTGGTCTGAGTGGCTACAAGGCAGTGGCACCAAACTGTACTAGTGGTCGTTATATTCTTTACTGCCACGTACTCACAATAAAACAAACAAACAAAAAATCATTTTCACTTAAGAATGTCCTGATAAAATAGTAAAAATTAATTTTATTAAATCTCAGCCCATGAGTACACATCTTCTTAATATTCTGTGTGAAAAAATGGGAAGTCCACTTAAAGCACTTCTGCTACAAGCCAGAGTACAATGGTTGATCCTAGAAAACACCTGTGTGATTGAGTTGCCAGCTGAACTAGCCACATATTGTACAGAATGTCATTTTTACTTGAATGAACAACTATTAGACAAACTATAGTTATTCACACTTGGGTATTTGGCAGACATTTTCTCAAATATGAAAGAAGTGAGCCTGTCACTTCAAGGAAACAACTGACAGCATTTGTTGCCAATGATAAAATTCAAGATTTCAAGTGAAAACAAGTAGAAAACTTGTTTTTACTACCTGGAGTTTAATAGCTTCCTAATACTTAAACTCCTTTTTAAAAATGAGATAGATGGTGATATTAATGAATATGGTTTTGTTGATATTGTGTAATGACATGCCATTTAATATGCCATTTGATACTGTGTAGTGAAATTTTTTTTTTTTTTTTTTGTGAGGAAGACCAGCCCTGAGCTAACATCCGTCCAATCCTCCTCTTTTTGCTGAGGAAGACTGGCCCTGGGCTAACATCTGTGCCCATCTTCCTCTACTTTATATGGGACGCCACCATGGCGTGGCTGACAGACAGTGCATCGGCGGGCGCCCGGGATCCGAACCTGCGAACCCCGGGCTGCCAAGCACGGACTAAACCGCTGCGCCACCGGGCGGCCCCCTGTGTAGTGAAATTTTCAGTGTCAACATTTGGAAGATTTGCATAACTCAGTGAACTAACATTTTCCAAATGACCAACGCCTAATGTTATAAAATCATACACGGGTAAAATATCCAATCAAAGGGCGAGATAGACCAATGGATTTTAACAGAGTTCAAAAGCTCACTAATACGGTTTCAGATGCCACATTGAGACTAACCTTCAAGAAACTACCACTTGCTAAGTTTTGGTATAGGACCAAAGAAGAATGTCTACAGTTATCTGAAAAGGCAATTAAAATACTCACTGTGCCAAGTATATATTTGTGTGAGGCCCAATTTTCTTCACATATATTAGCCAAAATAACAATACAACAGTTTGGCTGCTGAAGCAGGAAGGAGAGCCTAGCTATTTTCTATTAAACCAGACACTGAAGAGATTTGAGAAAATGTAAAACAATGCCACTCTTCCTACTAATTCTTTTTTGGGGGAAATATAGCTGTTTTTCCTTAAAAGTATTATTTATGTTCAGAAATGATGAGTTTATTTTTATTTTTAAATGAATTGATAAATGAATGTTTTATGATTTTCTCAGCTTTAATTCCTAATATGGTAAATAGCATAGACATAATAGACATAAACCTCTTCTGAGCATAAAAGCATCCTGAGACCAAAAAGATTCAAGAACTGTTGCTTTATAGCACCATTACATTGACCTTTCCACAGGGCAAAATGGCAAATGACATTTTATGGTACCAGTGAAGTACAAAGGGCAAAGACATTTTTTAAGCACGTAACAGACTGTTCAATTAAAAAAAATTTTTTTTCCACACTGCATTCAGTGGATATTACAAAGGAACAAATTCCCCAGAAGTGAAGGACAATGGTGAAATGAGAAAAATGATCTGGATTCTGGCACAGCCCCTACCAGTCTCTCTAGACATTAGTCTTCCCATCTAGGAAATGAGATGTCAGAGTAGCCCATTTTTAGATTGCTTCCAATTGTCAATTCCAAGATTCTAATCAGGAACCCCTAAATGGTGGCCTTAAAACTGTTTGGCTGTCACGGTATTTTAAGAAGTGCCCCAGGAAAATAATTGGTTGGAGCTGAGAGAGAAGCTTCCCTTTCTGAAGGGGATTTGATCTTCAGTGACAGCCCAATCCAGCCCGCCAGACTTGTCCCTATACAGAGAACTGCATTTGCAACCTCTGGAATGAAGGGCCTTAAAACTCCTTCCAAAGCTCAAATTCCACAATTCAGCTCCAGAGACAGTGTCTGGGTTCCTTACTCACTCTGCCACTCGCTGGCTGTTTGATTTGGGGCAAGTTACTTAACTTCCTGAGCCTCAGTTTCCTCATTTGTAAAGTGGGATAACAACACTGACCTCAAAGGGCTGTTAGGAAGCTTAGCGAGATGTTGCTAGACAGCACTTAGAATTTCTGGCAGTGAACAGTACTAATTATTAACATCAAAGCACAGAAAGAGAGTATTCCCTTGTCTCCCCGACCCTCCTTCCCAAGTCTCATTTCCCAGTAGCTGATGACTGCACTCCCCATGATGACGCTTACCCCCATACCAACTCCCATATTCCACCAGTGCCACATCCCAGGACACACAAGACCCTCCTCAGATCTCTACTTCTCCTTTCCCACCCTAAACCCCTTCACTGAGCCCCCGGCCAGTACCGGGATCCTACACGACCACAACTCGGCACAGTGGCGAAACCACTGACCACTCCCCCCCAGCCTCTTCTCCCCATCTCAGACCACTAAGGCTCCCTTTTCCTCAGACCAGAGACCACCTTGGGTCAGGCAGTGACCAGGGGTCTGTGGCCTAGGATTCTGCCCGGAGGGGAATGGGAGAATCCCTCAAGAGGGATGGTAGAATAACTGCCCAACATCCCAGAGGGGCCCACGGACACTCACCGTCCATTCCTAGAGGCGGCGGTTCCGGGTGCTCGAACCGGAAGCGGCCCCTACACTGTTTGCAGTTCCCCTGGTTACTGCGGGGTTCCGGACCAATGGCGGTGGAGCTCCACTGATTGAGCCCGCCCCCAAAGCGAGTGACGTCACGCCGGCGCGCTGGAACTCCTCCTCCAATCTCCGGGTCGGATCCGCCTCCCTGGGCTGCCGTTCGTTGTGCGCAGGCGCGCTAGGCCGGGGCCCTGGGCGGCGTGGTGCGCAGGCGCACCGGGCGCAGCCAACTGAAGTAGCAATGGACGCGCTGGAGTCGTTGTTGGACGAGGTGGCCCTGGAGGGGCTCGATGGCCTGTGTCTGCCCGCGCTGTGGAGCCGTCTGGAGACGCGAGTGCCGCCCTTCCCGCTGCCTTTGGAGCCCCATACGCAGGAGTTTTTGTGGCGGGCCCTTGCCACGCATCCGGGCATCAGCTTCTATGAGGAGCCTCGGGAGCGACCCGACCTCCAGCTCCAGGACCGGTCAGCGGCCTGGCCCTGCGGGCGAGCGGGCGCAGAGCCCGGGGTCTGGTGGAGCTGGGAGGAGGGGACCAGGTTCTGACGGGAGGGGGCGGGGAAAGGAGTGGAGCCGAGGGAGGACAGAGAATCTAATGGACGGCGCGGTGTAAGGCTGATTTGGGGTCCCTCTGGCCTGGCAGGACCCAGGCGTCTAATGGAGTTGTGGGTCATCTGGTGATGTCCCCTTATGTCCCTGTGTGTCTTTGGGGTGGTGGTGAGCAGGACTGGGGGGATATTCCTCGCGCTTCAAAGCGCATTTCCTGTAAAGTAGAGGATACCACTGGAGCAGGAAGGCAGTTCAGATCAAGACTGGAGATCAAACCTTTATGGAGCTTTCATTCAGTGCCAGACGAGAGAGCCTAAGGCAACTGGAGATCTACCTAACAGAACGTTTAGCAATAATAGTAATAGCTAGTATTTACTGAGTGCTTATTATTGGCCTGGTACTGTTCTAAGATTCTGTTCTGAGAACTTCAGGAGATTGAACTCACTTGATGCTCACAGTGACTCTGTGAGGTGGGTGCTGTTGTCTTCCCCATTTTGCAGAGGAAGAAACAGTCACAGAGAGAGATAAGTAACCTGTCCAAAGTTATAGAGATTACAAGTGACTGAGTGTTGATTTGAACCCAGGCCATCTGTCTCCAGCATCTGGAGCCGTATTGTGAAGGACAGAGGAGGTTCCCAGAGGTAATATTGTCCAAAACACGAGACTTAAAGGTTGAATTTAGGCAGAGTATTCTGGACAAAAACCAGCAAATGTGAAAGTTTGAAGGAAGAGAAATAAGTTTGGTTGAAGTGTAGAATTGGAAGTAGAGAATGAGGAATAATAGTTGACACTTGTATATATGCTTATTGTGAGCTGGGACTGTTCTAAGATCCTGACATATAGCAAGTTATTTAATTTTTACAACAAACCTTAGGAGGTGAGTATTATTATCCCCATTTTCCTGAAGAGAAAATTAAGGCACAGAGAGATCAGCTTGTTCAAGATCATCAACTAGCAAGGGCAGAACCCAGAATTTGAATCCAGGAAGTCTAGGTACAGAATTCGCTCTGCCCTTAACCAAATCAGTGGTCTTTTAATCCCTTTAGAGTTTATCCTTTATCAAAAGAATAGTTGGAAGCCACTCAAGGAAGGGTCACCCTGGGAGCAAAGAATGAAGATGAGGGATTTGTAGTAATCTAGTCACAAACAGCCAGTCATGGTTTGGCTTACCACAGTGGGGATAAGAATGAAGAGGAGGAGCGAATGGAATCAAGAAATATGAGGCAGAAGAATCAAGAGGATTTGGTGATTGATTGGATGTGGGATATAAGGAAAGTTAGGAATCAAGGATGAGGCCCTTCACTTCCTCATGTTTGGGCACCTGAGTGAATACTGATACCCTTCACTGGTAGAGAACACAGAAAAGCAGCACAGTGGTTGGGTCTGGGGAGACGTAAGGAAGGTGCTGAATGTACTTTGAGACAACTGAGTTCAAGGTTCCTTGGAGTGATACAAATGGAGATTCTGTTTAGTAAACATCTGGCTTCATGGAAGAGAAAGCAGGCTGGAGGGAGAGACTGAACTAGACATATGGAGTCATCCTGAATGGTTGGTAATTAAAGCTGATGGCTAGGACCATCCCTGAGAGTGTGATATGATTGGAAGTCTTAAGACATGGCCCTGAGGTGCACCTACATGTAAAGGCTGGATGGAGAACCAGGAGTCTTCAAAAGAAGACTGGGGAGGTGTGGCTGGAGAGGTAGAGGACAGACGTCCAGGGTGGTGTCCTGGAAGCTGGGGGAAGATGTGATTTGAGAATGGAGGGTTAAGTAGTGTAGAGGTCACAGAGAAGGCAAGGAAGAAAAGGGTTGAAAAGTGTATATAGAGTTTAGCCTCAACTAGACTAGAGCAGGATGTGAGCAAGATTAGTAAGGAAACTTGACAAACTTGGCTGATTGGATAGAAGAAGAAACACAAGTCAAAGATGTCTCCATGGAGTTGATACGAAGCAACTGGAAGAGTGTGGTACCAAGGAGGGGAAAGGAGGGACTTTATTGGAGGTGGGGAGAGGCAGTCATACTTTGGTTTTGACCTCATGGAATTTGAGGTGTTTGGTAGACAATTGAAGACATAGGATTGGTGTTTGGGGAAAAATACAGGATTCACAGGTGAGATGCAGGCACCAGGTTTGGAGAGAAACCAAAAGGTTGTGACTTGGGCCAGTAAGGTGGTTCTGGTTCCAACATTCAGCTTCTGGGGTGGAGTTGGGGGATCCTGGAAAGGTCTGTGTTCTCTGGGGTGGAGAGGCAGGAGCCCTGCTTGTCAAGGTGATCTGCACTTGTAAGGCTGGAGTGGGTGATCTCACTCCTTTTCTCTGATCTCTGCTGGAGGATGTCAGAAGAACATGCCAAGCATGTATTATTTTTGAAGCTGACTTGTGGTTTGATATTTGTGCTTTTTCCCTTAGGTATGAAGAAATCGATTTGGAAACTGGAATTTTGGAGTCCAGGAGGGACCCAGTCCCTTTGGAGGATGTCTACCCCATTCATATGATCTTAGAGAATAAGGATGGCATCCAGGGCTCGTGCCGGTACTTTAAGGAGAGGAAAAACATCACCAATGACATCAGGACCAAGTCTTTGCAGCCCCGTTGTACGATGGTGGAAGCCTTTGGCAGGTAACTGATTTGCACCATCAGAAACTCGTGGGAATCTTCCTGCTTTGAAGTCACGGTGTAATCAGAGCGCCAGGACTGGTCTGCAGCCTCAGTGTCTGTCAGAGTGCATCAGCCCCACACTAAGCTAATCCTTTACCTTCTTCCCTCCACTCCTGTTGGGGCTAATTTGCTTGGGAATCTGCCTTTCTCTTTATGTCCAGTCCTAGCACAGTGAGGCAGAGCAGCCAGCCATCATTTGGATTCGTGCCTTTTGTTCTTTTGTCCAAACTGGGCCCTGTGCTACCCACTGGTCCTTTTGTGAGTCTTCTGTCAGGGTCCCAATTTCCCAGAGTGTCTCAAGCCCCTACTCCCATTCCCACGTCCCTTCCCACTTTACAGAACAGGGAGAAGCTACCAGAGTGAACTCTCCTGACTTCTACCTTCTTCCTCAACGTGCAGACTTTTCCACATTTCTTTCCCTGTCCCTCATCTCAGAGGAGACAAGAAACAGTGGCCCTGTTTAGGGCTGTGATCTGGATGCTTCTCTTCCTCCTTTTCTCCCCTCCTCCTCAGCCCAGCTCCCATACCTTGTGCTCTTTCCTACCTCTGTTAGTTAGCTCGTCTTTCTCCTTTATTTGCAACTTCTGCCTCTCTGCTGGTGCTTTCTCCTCAGCACGTTAATGTGACTCGCCCATCTTACAACAGGACCTTCTCTTGACCTCGGATCCCCTATAACTATAGCTTTCTGTCTGTTTCTGTAGCCATGCTTCTTGGAAGAGATAGCTAAACTCACTCTCTCCCTCTTCACTTCCCCTCCACTCCTCTGCCCGCTGCAGTCCTGATTTCTGACTTTATCACTTCACCAAAATCTTCTCCTCTACGATCCCTATTAACAAGCCTGTGAGTGCTGTTAGGCCCTTTCTCTCCTTGACCCCTCTACACCATTAGGGACTCTTGAAGCTTTTGTCCCTGTGGCTTCCTGCTTTGTTTTTCTGTTCTCCTGGCTGATCCTCACCACCTCCTTTGTGGACTCCCCGACTTCCTTCCACCTCTTAAATGTTGGCTGTTCCAAAGGGCTCTGTCTAGTCCCCAGACCCCTCCCAAGGGCCGTGTGTGATATTTTAATAACCCGCCCCTCTTACTCAGTGTGCCAGAAGTTAGAGCATCACTCTCCTTCACCCCAAACCTACCTTCTCTTCCTTTTCTTTTCCTCTTTGTCTCTTTATTCTGGTAAGAGGTATTCCCATGCACCTGGCTGTAAAAGCCATGAACTTGGGATTCTTCCTAAGCCCCTTCTCTCCCTGACTTCTACATTCAACTGGCTACCAAGTCCTGTGGACTCGACCTTCTAACTTTTTCTCAAACCCCCTTTGGCCTCAAATTAATATATTACTCTCCTGACTACCTCCCTTCTTGCTGTCTCTCCTATTTCTAACTTTCCACACTGCATGGAGGGTTTTTCTCTCAAGTGGAATTGTGACGGATGTGCCCTGGTCCCTCAGGACAGAGGTTTCAGACTTGCCACATCTGCCCCTCAGACACACTTTGTTTAACCAGCATGATGTTTTGTTTGTTTTTAATTTATTCATTGCTAATATTTAAAAATCTGGATTTCTAGCTTCTCTTGAAACATCGCAAGGTCTGGCTGCACTGGGACCAAATTTTTACTTGGCGATATAGGCTTGAGCCACGAGCCATGTCCCGCCCAGTTCCCCACACTCGGCAGCTGCCTGCCCTGCTGACTGTGGCCCCTCAGGCTCTTAGGACCTGGCCTCTGGCCACCCGGCTCTCTGACCTCAGCCCCTCAACTTGTCTGACTCTTCACTATGCTTCGTCCTGAGCACACTGGGCTCATTTCTGTCTCGGGACAATGGCATGTGCTGTTCCTTCTGCTTAGAATGTTCTGCCTCAGCTCTTCACATCTCCACCTCCTTCTCTTCTTTCACCCTTCAGCTTGGCTCCTCAGTAAGTCCCCCGTTGCCCAGGCACCATCGTATTACTCTTTTCGGTACGAAAAATGATCTTAAGTGTTTATTTATGTCACTCTTTCTTCACCAGACTATAAACTCCTTGAGGACAGGGACTCTGCCCATTTTGCTCACAGCTATATCTCTAGGATCTACAATGTGACCGGCACAAAGTCGGCTCCTAAAACTGCATGTCGACTGATTGACTATCCTGTTGGATTTGCAGTTGTAACCCCTGTCCTATGTCATGGAATCTGAACTCCCCAGCGTGATATCGCAGGGCCATTCAGGGTGTGAGCTCCTGCTGACCCCTTGAGCTTTTCTTCCTTCTGCTTCCTAGCTTGCTACCACACACTAGACTTCCTGGCCGTGCCACAGCACTCACCTCCCAGAGCAGGCGTGCTCCTTCATGCCTCTGGAACCTGGCAGGTTCTGCCTCCTTGTGTTTCTCCCCTTCTCCCACCCAGCTTACTGCTAACTCAAGAATCACCTCCTCTGAGAGTTTTCCCTAATTACTACGCACACACTATGTTCACACACATAGGCTTGAATTGGGGCTTCTCGTATATGTCATTTCATAGCCTTGACCACCAGAGCTGCTCTCTGTCAGAGCAATTAGTGAACCATAGCATAATTGTTTGTTTTCTAGTCTTTGTTTTTCGGTAGACTGTGAGCTTCTTGAAGGTCGACAGCATTTTTATTTATCTTGGTATCTCTGATACTTTGCATGGTGCTTAATCGGTGTTTGAGAACCCGTATGATGACCACAGTCAACAAATTAGGCCTAGCAGGAGTCATTGAGTCAGCTAACTGGAAACCTTGGAATTATGATAGTGCAAGGTAGTAAATGAATCTGAGTAAATTTAAAAAGCAGCAAACCAGTTCCTCTCTTTTCACACCTTGTTTTCCCAACTGACCTCTTCCAATTTAACTTAATGAGCTATTTTGAGATAGGAGAGCGTAGGTCCTAAGTTTGTGACATGCAGACACAGAAAGTGGACTGACTCTCTGTCACAGGTATTCACAACCTAACATTCTTTTTGAAGACAGATTATACTGACTTCCATGTCTCTGCAGAAGACTAATTATAGGTCACAAACAATGTGAAGAAAGCCATAGTTAAGTTAAAGTGAAGACAACCTCTTCTTTTTTCTTTTTGCCTACTTGTTAGGAGAAGCCAAGTCGTCTGAGTGGGGTGGGAGGAAGGAGAACAGTCTGACTGAGTGTTGTGACTGAAGACAGACCTTGTGGCCAGATGTCTGTAAACAACAGGATAGGAAGAGGAGGTGCTGGCTCAATATGAGAGGGGTTGGACCCTCAGCGACCCGTTCATCTGGGAAAGGGAACTCTTAAAGTGGGTGTGTCTTGATGCCAAGGAGTGAGTGAGTGATGGGTTCTATGCCAGCATGCCCTGTGGGATCTCTGCTGCATGTCTTGGACCCTGAGAGTGTGTGAATGGAGTGGGCCGATCTGCCGAAGATGTCCCTTTAAGTTAGCAGGCAAGGCACTGCGGTGGAGTCTCCGTCTCAGGTGGGGCAGACTGAGGCCTCAGCAAGAGAAATCAGTATTCCCAGCCAGGGTGTCTCGAAGTGCCTTGCCGGGAAGTGTTCTTGGCCTCTTTTTCAGGCGTTATTTTTTGCACACCAAGTCAATGGGAGGAACTAATGATTTGCCCAAGGTCTGGTCTTCAGCAGACTGCAGGTCCACTGATTACACAGTTCGGTGTTTTTGGCTCTGAAGTTTCTCTCTCCAGTTTTAGGTTAGTTCGTTCACTTAATGAATACTTACAGAGCCCTTACTATGCACTGAAATCATTTTAGGCACTGAGGATGTCCTGGTGAACAAGTCGACAATATGCCCCCTCTTACGGTGCTAATATTTGAAGAGGGGAAACAGACAGGAATGTCTGCAAAAAAAATGGCCATTTCAGAGAGTGCTAGGTGCTGTGAGGAATATGGTCAGAGGTGGGGAATGGACTCTGGTTAGCTTTTGTGGGAAAGCCTGAGGAGTTGACATCTGAGCAGTGACCTGAAGGAAGAGAAGGAATCAGTCACCCGAAGCCCTGGGAGCAGAGCAGCTGGGCAGAGGAAACAGCTTGTTTCTGGACCAGCAAGGCTGTTGTGGGTGGGGGCAGAGCAGCGGAAGGTGTGTAGGGCATTCTAGGCCCTGGTGGGGCATTTGGCTTTTGGTCTGAATAGTCTGGCAAGGCCTGGAGGGCTTTAAGCAAGGAAATGACGAGACTGACTCTCTTCATCCAGAACACTGTGCAGTTGTAAGACTGGAACCTCCTTAATTAGGGGACTGTTAACCTCTCAGAAGAAGCAGAAAATGATGATTCTCCAAGGTTCTACTTTTTCATATTTCAGTTTTCTTAAAATCAATTAAAGTTACTTCTCCGTGTGGTTGTTTCTGATTTGCAGGTGGGGGAAGAAACTGATCATCGTTGCCTCCCAGGACATGCGGTATCGGGCCTTGATAGGCTTGGAGGGTGACCCTGACCTGAAGCTCCCCGACTTTTCCTACTGCATTTTGGAGCGATTAGGCCGGTCCCGGTGGCAGGGGGAGCTCCAGCGAGACCTCCACAGCACTGCTTTCAAGTAAGGAGATGATCTGCGTCTTTGCTTTAAATGGTAGGGCTCCCTGATCATTGTGCACTGCCCACAAACACTGGGGCCCCGCCCCGCAAACACAGGGGCCTGCTGACTTGGCCTTCCTATTCCTCTCATCCCTGCCATCCGGGCGGTCTGCAACCCGTGGCAATTGGAAGTGCAATGCTTTCTTTTCGAGGAGACCCTGGGGTGCCCTTGTCATTTATTGTCCAAACCAGATGTTTTGAGAGTGGAAGGTGGAGCTGACCAGAAGCGATGCTACAGCAATGGGCATAAATCGGAACTATCCGGCAAAGCAGGATGTATGGTCACCCTAGTTATTGGCCACAGCAGGATTAGAGATCCATATTTGATCATCTCCTCGTTAACCCCTGTTGTCTCCCAGCCCAGACATCCCTTCCGACTCCATTTCCACTTGCCTTTACCCTCGTCTCCCCATCTGCCTCTCCTGGAGACTGGGGCATGCTCTTAGGCTGAGGCATGGCTGCTCTTTCCAAGGCCGTTGTCTCATAGCAACTGTTTTCTGAGATTGGCTGGAAAGGAGGTGTGTGCCTCTGGTACTTATGTCCAGGTCAGAAGCTCTCCACGTTGTGGGGTGAACACAGCCAGCAAAGCAGAATGACAGCCCACACTTTTCCTCTCCTGCAGGGTTGATGCTGGGAAGCTCCACTATCACAGGAAAATTTTGAACAAAAACGGGCTCATTACGATGCAATCACATGTGATCCGATTACCCACTGGGGCCCAGCAGCACTCAATCCTCCTCCTCCTGAACCGCTTTCATGCAGACAGGTACGTTTTGTAGAGCCCAAGATACTTTGTTATGTCTATATTTCAGCCATGTGTGTTATGCCTTTAAAAATCATAGAGGCCAAATCAGAATATGACTATAGCTTTTTTAAAAAGATATTTGCTATCTATTTCTGATTATGAAAATAAGTTGTGCTTATTTAGAAAATCTGGAAATTATACAGAAAAGAAGGAAAAAAATACCTATAAGCCTGCAGCCCAGCAATAGGGACTGTTAACATTTTGGTGAAATTTAGGGGGAGTGTAAAAATAAAAGTAAATAAGCCAAATTTGATTTGTTATGATGACAGAGTTAAGGTGGAATTGTATCAATTTAAAATTGGCATGTTTTTCCAACATGTAACCATCATAATCAATCTATATGGATGAGATGGTGAAGTTCTACTAAAAGATAACTATGCGTGAAGTTGCTATTTGTCTGGGTATCATAGTCCAAACAATATAGCAAGGTGGTGAAATGCGCGCATTCCCTTCTGAGGACCAAGGAGTCTGGGAGTGAGTCTCTGACTCTGATCCTCCCTGGCAGTGACTAATTACGTGGCACAGGAATGGGGGAAAGAAATGTGCCGCCACCCTGCAGAGAGGTCTCAGCCTGCACTTCACCACCCCCTGTCCTCCTTTGTGGGAGGGCAGAGACCAGGGCAGGGAAGGGTCAAGCTGATGCAGAGCCTAGGATAAGTGACCCCCTGGTGAGTAAGCTGGGAGCCCCCCAGTGCCTGGCCCCCAGTGCTCCGTGGTGGAGGTGGGAGAGTTGGGAGGCAGAAGGCAGACTCTTGCCCTGGACCACGAGGAACAACTCTGCAGTTCTCTGGTCAAATGACAGAGGCCTTGCCCTTTACCCAGTGGCCAGGGACTGCCTCCAAAAGGGAGCTGGGATGAACACTCAGGATTAAGTGTAAGTTTTAAAGTTTACAGCGCCCACTACATAGCACAGGGCTTGGCCCAAAGAAAGACCTTGATATACTTGTGTAGACTGACTATTGACTAAGGATTTCCAGGAGTGAAAATGTTACTGTGCTCCTATCAAAACTCCAAATTTGTCTTCAAACCTATGTTTTGGAAATACTACATTAGAATCACGCTTCAAGAATTTGCATTTTAATTATTTAGTCATACTATTGATTGGTTAAATACCTTTATCACCAAACACATGACTGGTGTGTAGCCTGTGATCTACAAAGAACATAGAGGGTGGCAGCTGTGGGTAGGAGAGAGAACAATGGAATAAGTCAAGATCTGTATTTAAATCTTTGCCCCTTACTTGGGCAAAGTCACTTGACCTCTCTGAACCACTGTCTCCTCCTCTATAAAGCAGCCGTAGGGGCCAGCTTGGTGGCATAGTGGTTAAGGTTGCGCGCTCCATTTCGGCAGCCTGAGGTTTGTGGGTTCAGATCCCGGGCGCAGACTTACACACCACTCATCAAGCCATGCTGTGTTGGCATCCCACATACAAACTAGAGGGAGATTGGCACAGATGTTAGCTCAGGGGCAAGCTTTCTCAAGCAAAAAAAAGAGGAAGATTGGCAACAGATGTTAGCTCAAGGCCAATCTTCCTCACGAAAAAAAAAATAATAATGCTAATCGATAAATTGGGAATTTTGACTTAAATAAATAAATAAAATGGCCATGACAGAGCTTGGTACTTGGTACTAATTCATATGCAGCAAATATCCGTGCCATGATTTATTCTTTCATTTGTTGAGAGGTGGTAAAAATGGAGAAGTGGGTGCAGTCTCTGGATCCCATACATACACCGTCCCTGCCCCTAGGCCTGTGGGCAGGTAAAGCCAGGAAGGACTGGCAGGAAGGCTCCTCCCTGCGTCCCTCCCGCAGCCTCCCCCAGGTACACCCAGTCAGGGGGCCCTTTGCTCTCTTTAACAGCTTCCTTGGGGGACCATTAGCTTGGAAGCGTTTGTTATGATATCCACTTCACAGTAAGAATGAGATGGAAGGTGGAATCGATCACACCAGTGAAGTCAGAGTAGAAACCGGGGCTTCAGAAGCAGAGGCAGCGTGGAGAAGTGAAGAGAGCGCTGGATTCAGAAGACCCACGTTCACGTCTGGGGCCTAAATTTTAGAGAAGCCTGTTAACTTCTTTATGGAATAATCCCCGTCCTTCCTCACCTGTGATTTATAAGGAAATATATAAGGTGCTTCCTAAACTTTAAGGTGTTATAAAAATGTAAGGCATTTTAAAGAATCATTCAAGTTTTAGCCAGAGTCTTGCCTGTACACTGCCGTCGTCAGGTGCCCTTGGCTGTGTGACGGCACACTCAGAGCCACAGTCTCTCTGGCTGTAAGGTGCAGGAGTTGGGCTGGATGATCTCTGAGCCCTAAGACCCAGGTTCTGTAGCTCGATGGTGTCATTTAAGTCTTACCTTGTCATCTTTGAAAAACAGGCGACCGCGGTAGGTTTGAAAAAATGAACTTTTGTGTGTTTCTCACAGGAGGAGCAAATACGACATCCTCATGGAGAAGCTTTCCCTGGTGCTGAGCGCACGGAGTAACCAGATCGAGACACTGGGGAAGCTGAGGGAAGAGCTGGTGAGCTGCCAGGGCCTCCCGTGTGCGGGGCTGAGCTGATCTATACTGCAGCCCAGAGATCTTGGTCAAGGGTAGATTAAATGAATTGCAGTTGAAAGCCCTTTATGGACTTGACTATCCCTAATTATGAAACAAGTGGGATTTTCCTTTGTTTTACAGCATGAAAAAGTGCTCCGTCCTTAATGTAAATCCTTCTTGCTCTTGACTGACTTCTGTTGTACCCTGGAGTTTGCTCTCGGACCTGCTATAAAAGTTCATGAGGAATACTTTTGTAATCAAGCTTATAATTTTGTTCCCACTGGTTTTATACTGAAATAACAGTGACTGTACTGAGAAGGAGGCAAGACAACATAGAAAAACAGTTATTGACCTGGCTTTGTCTTTGGGTCCAGGGAGAGGGCAGTGACGCAGTGAGAATGACAGGGAGAAAGCGTGGAGGTGGCGCTGCTTCCCATCTGAGCTGAACAGTCTTCAGGGGAAGTTAGGAGAGAGCCAATGGAAGAGAAGTAAAACTGCCCTGTAGGTTCAACAGTAGAACTTAAAATTTAAAGTTAAGTGTTTTAGGTAATAGAAGTTAGTCCCCAAAGGAATATAGTTAGAGTCTGATTGTCGACACCAGAATAATCCTTGCTGCCCCTCACCTCATACTGCATCTGATTTCGTTGTGCAGAGGGGAAGGAGTCTCTCCCCTATTGCTAGATTCATTGCATGCCCATCTCTTTAAAGCAGAGATTACAAACCGAGGCTTGTGGGTCAGGTTTAGCCTGTACATTGTTAATAAATTTGACGTAGCATTTTTTTTAAATTTGAGATTTCACATAAAAACCTAGGTTTTCAGCTTCCCTTGAAATATCAGAAGCTCTGGCAAGCCTGGGCCTGTGGTCTCTCATGACAGCAGTTAGGTGGAGCTAGCTGTGCACTGGCCAGCTCCCCCTAGGCCCCTGCTTCTGTCACCTCTCAGACACTGAGGCAGAGGGTCAGTGCCATTTGTCATTACATGGGCACTGCTGTAGGAGAGAAATATTTATCTGAGTCTCTACCAAAAGTGAAAAATAAAAGGTAGACTGGTAAGGCCTCTTCTTGAGATACCATAGTAGAAATGAAGACAATTACTACGTTTAATAAACGAGTATCTGCCTACTTTGTTCTTTATATTGCCTGTCCCGCCCATGCAGACATTGGAGATTGAAACCCTCCACCCTACTGAGTCACTCGGGTGGGAAGACCATGCTGGCCTGGTCTCAGGTCAGCACTGTAGACTAGCTAAGCAATAAGATTTGACTGTTACAGGACATTGGTTTATTCATTCAACAAATACTTTAGTGTCAACTTTGAGTCAGAACTGTGTTCTGCACTATAATGACAAAAATTAATGAGGATGACAAGTCTCGCACTGTCGTGGAGCAGTCTAATTGGAGGGGCAGATGTGTGGACACACTTAGGCTGGAGTGCTACTTAGAGGATGTGTCTGAGCTCTGTGGAAGGAGAGAGGTGCTTTCTTCAAAAACTCTATAAAGAGCAAGTCACTGTTGGGCAGGGCTTTGAAGATTAAGTGTGCCCAAAGTAGACTTTGTGCCCAAAGTGGAGAGAAGGCATTTCAGGCAAAGGAGAACGGCTTGAGCAAAGGCATGGGGTTGTGGCAGTCTGTGGGATGCTTTAGAGGTCAGCAGTAATCCTGTGGGCAGTGTGCTTGGGCGGGAGCGTGAAGAGATGTAGCTAGAAAGAAAGGTAGGGCCAGATAAGAGGGGTCTTGAGTGTCAGGCTGAGGAGTTGGAACTTTAGTCTTTAGCCAAAGTTACAAGATGAGAATGTTTAGGAAATGAACTGGTGGACGAAAGAGAGAGATTGGAGGGGGGGCAGCGGGGTAGGTGCTGCCTCAGGCTGGGTAGGTGACCACCAGGGCTTGAATTGTTTGAGATATTTTGGAAGTGACACTGGCAGGTCTTAGTGAGTGACTGAAGCCAGGCCATAGAGGTGAAAGAAGACGAAGGGGTCTTGTCGTCTGGCTTGAGAGATTGCCCCTCGCTGAAGTGGACTGAGCTCGAGGGCAGGCTCGTGAGAGCAAGCACTGCATCTATCTGTTCACTGCCAAACCCCCACCACAAGGACAGTGCCTGGCCCACGCTCAGTAAATATTTGTGAGTGAATATATGACTAAAAGAGAGAGGACTGAAAGAGGAACAAGTTTGGGTGAGGACGAGGCACGTGACAGTTTGATTTTAGGATTTACTGAGCATGAAGGTCTTCTGGGACGTTTACTCGGCAGCTGGAAATAGGAGCAGAGAGGCTGAGCAGGGTGTAGTCAATAATCAGCCTATAGATGAGGTTGACGCCATGAATACAGATGCTGTCTTTTTTGGTGGTGAGGGTCTCCTATTGCTTCTTTCTCATTGCTGGGCAGATTGTGCGAGTCTTTGATGGCAGCGCCCCAGAAGGCAGGACTACATCATGCTCCCCTGCGCAGGATGGTCCAGGGCTTAGGACCATGCGTTGAAGGCTGGGGTTTGATGGATGAGTTTCCAGAGGGTCTTTCCATGATTCTGGGGGTACGGCTGGATTAACAATAGATGCCATTTATAAGCCAGTGGGTTTGATGTGCCATATGTGAGTCATCTGTATTTCTTTGATAGCCAGATGTCCTGCACAATGGCTGGAGTGCTGGCTAGTCTGAGAGTTGCTCACACATGTGCGGCAGCAGCAGCCCACAGACATTTGCTCCCTCTTCTTCCGCAGAGGGTAAGAGGAAACCGGTAAGACTGGTGGTCCTGAGTGCATCCTGTTGTTCAGGCCGTAACTCACTCACGGCAGCAGTAACTTGCCTCACTATTCCAGGGGTTGCAGAACCAACGGCTGGCAGTGGCCGGGAGGGCAATATACGTGAGTGAAATGGGCCAAGTGTAAAAACATTTTTTGATATCAGTATGGATTTAAGAAATATTTAACTTTCCTCTTAACTACCATAGGAGAAAAGCAGCACAGAAATGGTGGTAAATGGGAACTGACGGTCAGCCTCAGTGTGCAAGGGTCTGATGGGAGCATGAAGGCCGTGCACCCTGGGGACAGGTGTGCCTGTCTGGAGGGAGCAGCTGGTCCTTGGCTCCCGCTGACTGCTGGTGGGAGGAACCGCAGTCCTAGGATTTGTTGCCAGATCTTATTTTTCAAGGGAAGCAAGAATCTGGATTTTTGTGAAAAAATCTCTCACTTTTCAATGTTGGCAAGTAGACTACTTTTTAAAAAAACTCATAGATGAAAAAACATGGCCTGCACTGGAGGCTGCTGTTTGGTAACTCCTGTAGTGAGGACGCACTTAATGATCAATTTGGTTGTGTTGCCATGCAGAAGTATGAGTGACAGGGTGGATGTACTCTTCATCAGTTTGTTGAAACTTCACAGACTAAATTAAAAAATTTTTTAATTTAACCTTTTTTCTGTTTCTACCACTGCCTGTGGGAGAGGTGTGTGTGTGTATTAATAATTAATGCACTCGGTTAAAAAGTCAGAACAATGGGAAAAGGTGTGCAGTGCAGTCTCCTTCTGTCTCTACGCCCTCTGCCTCATTTTCTTCTTTCAGGATCTCTCTAGGCAAATCTCTTTCCCCCTCCCGTAATCAAAAGGCAGGATCGTTTATATATTGCTCTAGACCTTGTTTTGTTCCCATGACAACATAGCTTAGCAGTCTTTCCTCTTCAGTACCGTCAGCGTTTCCTCATTCAAGATAATCAGTTAGCTCAAGTCCTGACCCTGTGCTTGTCTGCGTGACTCTTTAATAGTTTCAGACGCCTTGCTCGTACCTAATAGTAGCTTTTACATTTTGTTTGGCAGGGGCTGTGCGAGAGGACGTTTAAGCGTCTGTACCAGTACATGCTGAATGCTGGCCTAGCGAAGGTGGTGTCTCTTCCCTTACAGGAGATTCACCCCGAATGTGGACCCTGTAAGACAAAGAAAGGTAAGGGCAATCTCAGCCTTTGTCTCCTGGGCTGCTTGGATGGCTCTCCCTTCTCCCCTGTAAGCTCCAGCCTGTGTCTTGTGTCACGTTCTGCCTTGCGGTGGGATGATTTGTCAACTCTTTATTCCTCAGTGCCTGGCTCAGGACCTTCTGTATAAAAAGTGCTCAGGAAGTGTTTGCTGAACGAAAGCAGTTCTAACTTCCAGCAGATGTCTCTCTGTGGATGTCCCTCCAGCATCTTAAATTCATGAAACAAGTTCATTCTCTCCTTCTTACACTAAGGCACTATTCATTCTTCAGCCAGCATTTCTTAAGTACCTAAACTGTGTTGCATCATGATCTCATTATCTAGCCCTGCAAGGTAGGTGGTAGTGTCACCATTTTACAAGTAGGAATATTAAAGTTAAGAGATGCTAAGTAACATACACAGGTTAAGCAATCAGTAAGTGGCAGAGGTAGGATTTGAACGTGCTAAAGAAGTTAAACTAAGGACAATAGACTATGAAACTTTAAAACCTTCCTTAGTCCTTTATTTTCTCTGTTCTTGATTTTTATCCCGTGCTGTTTACCCCCTCATGATTAACCAAATTCATTTGAAAAGCTGAGGGTCAGAGCTTTCAGTAAAAGATGATAGGTGGAATATATGCATTTACCTGCACTCTTCCCCAACTCCTCACTAGTGATGATACGGGATATAAAAGGAATAAATCCGCAAGTACAGAGAGAACAGGATAGGAAATGACAGCAGAGAGAGTCGTCAACAACATTTTGGTGCTCAAAGGCAGATGGACAGATGGTAACCGACTGAGCAGACTGGAAAAGTAAATGCCTCTGAAGGGCATTGGCAAGAATTGACACCTCGAAACCCGAAATAAACTAAAAATTTGGAGGTTCCAGGTACCTTTGAAAGCACAAGTGTGGATGGGGCTGGTGACAAGAGGATTGCTTAATAGTCTGTGTGAAAAGCCCTTGCACTCCTGAGTCCCCATCCCAACTTTGCACAGCCAGGGAAGAAACCCTTTTGCACAAAGACAGAAGTCTGGGTTTGTCTCAAGAGAAGATGCGCTGGAGGGTTTCTAGATCACAGGCGTGAGATCCAGCTGGGGACAGGGTGCTGTGCTGAAAACGGGGCTTATGTGACAACCTCCATACACTAAAAGGTGAGAGTCCCTCGCTGCATTTTCAATTTGGCTCTTAGAACGCTAGCAGCCAGACCTACAGTCCCCTAGGCCAGAGACTGGAGGCTTCTGTTCTGCAGAAAGTGACCAGTCCAAGAGAAGAGTCCTCTAGATACTGAACCTTGGGGGTTTCCCAACAAAGTAGCTGGCCCTGCCCGGTCACTGTTCATGGAAGCCCACACTATGGCAGCCTCTCCATTCCTCCTCCCCACCCTGCAAACAGCCAAACACAGGGCTTTGGGGCAGCGTTTCAATGCTTCATCAAACATTTGAGAACTCTACTGTGAATGTAAGAGAAACAAACTTAGGAAATAGAATCAAAGTGAGAAGCAGAAGAAAAACGTAAAAGAATCCTCAGAGGGAGAAAAGAAGATATTACATCCCTGAAACCAGAGCAAGAGGCTGTAAAGGAGGGACATGTAGAAAATAAAAAAGAGCTCTTAGAAGTAAAAGAAATACGACTATTGCAATAAAAGATTTAGTGGAAGGGAGGATAGTAAGATAAAGTTGAGAAAATCTCCCAGAAAGAACAGAAACTCAAAAGAGATGGGAAATAGGAGAGCTAAGCTGAAAGGAAGAGGGTGAGCCTAAAAGGTCCAACATCCACACAGTAGGGTCCCCAGGGGAGAGAGAGGGAATGTGTGCAGAGGAATAGAGAAGAGAAGAGGAGAAGAAATGACACAAGGAATTTTCTCAGATCTGAAGGACGTCAGTTCTTCAGATAGATCAGAAGACCTATCACATGCTTAGCATGATGAATGTAAAGAAACCCACTCCGAGATCCAACATCCTGAGACTTTAGACATCTGGGGCTAAAGAGCATCCAGAGAGGAGACATCAGATTTCCCAATAGAACCTGGCGCTGGAAGACCTTAGCAATGCTGTCAACATTCTGAAGGGAATGGACTTTCACTCTGGGATTCTTGATCCAGCTTTACCAGGTGTGAGAATAAGGACAATTTCCTATGTGCAGATCTGAAATGGTTCATCTGCCATCCCCCATGTTCCCTTTTAGGAAGCTACAGGGAGATGGACACCATCAAATGACAGACTAAGCCAAGAGGCAGGAAAACATGGAGTCCAGGAAGCAGATGGGACAAGGAAAACCCTGGGCAGATGATGTTGGAGAGAGAGATCACGATGACGGGCTCCAAGAGCAATCTGTCCAGATGGGAGCAGGGAAGAGGGCTCTAGAGGGATGGAAGTCCATGCAAAGGATCGGTTGCCTAGTGCATGTGAATGTGTCTAGGGAAAGTTGTACTTTGGCAGAGAGTCTGAGTGTGAGTTAGTGATAGGTCCATAGAAAACTAAGCAGATGGGAAAAATGAAGTTATAAACTCTAAGAAAACCAAAAGGTGTAGAAGAAAAAAACCTTTGGGCCTATGTGCTTGACTTTGTGGGCATAGCAAGTAGCCTATGGAGACTGACTTCATTACCACAGCTTAGGAGAGTGTGTGCTGAAGGAGGAGAGACCACTGCATCCACACGTAGTTCAGTGCCCACGGGAGGTAGGCAGTCATATTTGTTGAGTGACTATGAACTGTTGGTCTGAGGGACTTTATTTCCTTGCTTAGCTGTTGGAATCACTGCCCACCCTGTCTGGCTTCCCTGTGTCTGAGAAAAGTCTTGTAGAGGAGATGGTAACACACAGATCTTACCATACAGCCGGTGTATAAACAAAGGAAGGAGCACCTGGGAGGTAGGGACGCCCCCCTAGAGTGACCTGTGTTTGAGTCCCTTCAGTGCTGAGTAAGTGTGTGACTGGTTGAATGACTAGAATTCCTCGGGAAAGAGGGGGTGGCATCAGCCTTTAAGTAGACAGGAAACCAATAAACTTGGTTTGCTTACTTAACCAAGTTAAGTAAACTTCCTGTCTACTTCAATGCTGCTGGTGCTGTGGCAGGAAGAAAAGGTTCCAGGAACTGAGGGGTGTCCTGGGGTCTTAACTGTTAGAGGCTCCCCAGCATTTGACTTGGAAGTATGATTATCTGAATGCTTAAAATAGTGCTGACCTGGGGATCTACTAATCATTTTTATTTCCTGACTTATTGGAAGAAAAGCATTAAAAATAAACAGGCTAGAGTAATTTATTTTTAAAGTAAAGAGAAACTGGGAAGGAAATACCCTTAAAGAACCTTTCTTGCTGGGCAGGTAGCCACAGAGCAGAGCTTCTCCCAGGCTTGGAGCCACTTGACACTAACAGACACCTGAATGTACTTGGATGTAAGACAGCCCGGTTAGAATTCTTGTCGTGTCACTTCCTGTTGGGGTGACCTTCAGCACATTTTGACTTCTCTACGCCTCGGTTTTGTCATCAGGATTATCTGGTGACAACAGTACAACTTTCCAGAGTGTTGTGGGGCTTCAGGAGACATGGAGCTTTGGTGTCCACAGAGCAGGGCCACACGCTGGTCATGGCCACGTCAGCCGTGTATGTCGTGGGGCTCAGTGTTTGTTTTCATTGAATTAGTTGCTGATATTTAAAAATCAGAAATTTCACCTAAAAAGCCTTTCAACTTCTCTGCAAAAATAAAATTAGGCAACAATGAGCTGCATTTCTTTAATAGTGATTGGCTGGGCAGAGAGGTGCTGCGCCCTTTCTACGGGGCCCACCTTCCCCATTCACGAAGGACACTCTGCTGCTTCTTGCCGTATAGCCCACAACTGGCTTCCTTCTGGTATGTCATCCACTTGACCCTTGAGGGTGTGTCCATGTCACACAGTGAGTGGTTCTAGTTTTCTTGAGGCCCGTGCTGGGAAGAGAAGCTCTCGAGAAGGGTCAGTGTGACTTAGACCACAGACTGGATACTAAGGATAGTGTGGCTTGGGCTCCTGTTGTGGGATTAAGGGGGCAGGCACCCAAGATGATGACAATCAGAATTTTTAGATTGTCACACACGCACACAGTGAGCCCATTCTGACTGTTCCGGAGGCTCATCTCATTCCCGCCTCTGCTGAGGTCCATCGTCAAGCTTCCGCTAACGTCCCATGTCACACTGTGTCTCCATTTATCTGTGTGACTTTTTCCATCTAGGCCATGAGCTCCTTGAGAGTGGTGGCAGCACCCCTCATACTTTCTCTCCTAAGGCCTGTGCAGTGTCTGCTTGGAACAGAGTAGGTGCTAAGTAAATGTTGAGCAAATGTGATTTCATTAGGTGCCCCTTCAGTTACTCTCCTTGTGCAGGAGACAAGGGATGAATGCACAGTTTTAGTCTTTTTTTGCCATGAGCTTTGTCATCCCAGTTTGTGAAATTAACATAAAACCTTCCCTGAGGCATTATGGAGAAGACAAGACTTAAATAATAAATACAGATGATGTATTACTTCGGTTAAATTTACAGGTGTGCCTGGATATATGAGTTGTTTCTAAAAGCCCATAAACAAAGAGTTTGGATCTCGGCATATTTCAAATGCATTACAGAAAGCAGCAGTGATCTGTTTTGCAAAAAGAAAAAGAAAAAAACCTTGGTAATGAAAACAGTCACCCTGATCTGATCTGTTTTGCAAATTTGGATTATTTTCTTCAAGTGTTTACTAGTCATTCTGTGCTAACTAAATGGTGCTGAGAACAGAAGGCAAGAGAAATCGAAGTTAACTTTGCAACCCCACAGAAGACAGTTGCAGTGGGAGCAGTTGACCGAGGTTGTGCTCCCTGAGGCTGATGGCTGAGGTGGTCATTTGGACAGGTTTTCCAGGTTCAGTGACAAGGTGCATCCAGCACTGCAGAGGATGGAGGTTCTAGCATCTGTTCCTCCCTGTTTATTTTTTTGGTGAGGAAGATCAGCCCTGAGCTAACATCCATTGCCAATCCTCCCCTTTTGCTGAAGAAGACTGGCCCTGGGCTAACATCCGTGCCCACCTTCCTCTACTTTATATGTGGGACGCCTGCCACAGCATGTCTTGATAAGCAGTGAGGAGGTCCATGCCCAGCATCTGAACCTGTGAACCCTGGACTTCTGAAGCAGAGCACACAAACTTAACCACTACGCCAACAGGCCGGCCCCTATACCTCCCTGTTTGTGATGTGGACTCTTTCACAGCTATTGCCCTGTGACTCTTAAACAATAAAAATCAAGTTTAACAAGATTGCAGGACACAAGATCAATGTACAAAAATCGGTGGTATTTCTATACATTTGCAATGAACAATCTGAAAATGAAATTAGGAAAACAATGCTGTTCACAATAGCATCAAAAAGAATAAAATACTTATGAATAAATTTAACAAAAGAAGTACAAAGCATATACTCTGAAAACTACAAAATATTCTTGACAGAAATTTAAGATATAAGTAAATGAGAAAACATCCCCTGCTCATGCATCAGAAGACTTGACATTGTTAAAATGGCAGATCCCCAAACTGATCTTCAGATTCTATGCAATCCCTATCAGAATCCCAGCCAGCTTCTTTGTAGTAATTGACAAACTGATTCTAAAATTCATGTGGAATTGCACGTACCCAGAAAGCTAAAACAGTCCTGAAAAAGAAGAATCAGGTAGGAAGACTCACACTTCCCAATTTCAAAACTTACTACAGAGCAGCAATAATCAAGACTGTGTGGTACTGGCACAGGATAGATGTAGAGATTGGTGGAATAGAACTGAGAGTCCAGAAATAAACTCATGTTTGTGGTCACCTGATTTTCCGCAAGGGTGCCAAGACCATTCAATGGAGAAAGAAGCCATTCACAAGGCCATTGCTATAGGATTCCATTTATAGGAAAGTCCAGAATAGGGAGTCTAGAAATAGATTAGAGAGTGCTTAGGGCTGGGTGGGAGCAAAGAGGAGTGATTGGTAAAGAGTTTGAGGTGATAAAGATGCTATAAAATTAACTGGTGATGGCTGCATATGGGTGAATTGTATGGTATGTGAATTATATCTCAATAAAGCTATTAAAAATTAAAATAAAAAAACAAAACCAGGAAACACGTAACAGGGTACAACAAACTAAATTAAGATCATTAAAGTGGCAAAAGGGGGCATTTAAAAAGTTATAGTAGGATTAAAGTATACAAGCTAAGAAAAAAGAGAAATGAGCCATATTAAGAAGGATTAACATGCAATAAAATAAATATAATAAATATAAAGGTTTAAAAGAGCTTTAAAACCAGAAACCTGGAATTAAAAAGAATGAAAATCAGAAACACCAAAAAATAAAGGGTGAGCATAAACGTAAGAATAGAAAAAGATTGTCGGAAAAGTTTGAAACCTAGAAAATTAATGGTGCTAAGGGGAAAACAGTTAAAAATAGCAAGATTTGTTTAAGTTAAAAGTGACAGAGATCATTAAAGGATACTAGCTAAAAAACGAAAAGTAATTCCTATCATTAATAATTAAGATAAAAGAACATTTCAATATTTAGGCAAAAACTATGAAAGGCGAGTAGAGAAAGGGGTCAAATCTGCAACGGCGTAGTGACTGCAAGTCTGAGTGACTTCACTGGGGCCAGGCAGCTCTCCGAGGGGTGCAGACACCTGGGGGGAGCATCGTTGGCGGGGAGCAGACCTTTCCTTCCCTCTGGGCTCTCCCCCAGGAGGAAGCAGGACTTGTCTTAGGGTGTAAAAACAGGAAGGAACTGGAGGAGATTCCACCATTTTGTTACCCATTTTGTGGTCAGTCTTGGGGCGGGGGTAGGGGAGACAGGTGGAAGAACCATGGAGATAATATGCCAGACACTCTGTCAGGCATTAGTTCTTTGATTCTCATCCTTTTATCCACCCCATCACGTGGGTACTCTTCTTTTTCTTCATTTCGCTGGTAGGAAAACCGAAGCACAAATCACTTGGCTGAGGTCACAGAGCTGGGAAGTGCTGGCACAGGGGTTTGAGCATAGGGAGTGTGACGCTGGAGCCTGTGCATTAGTCAGGCCCCTCTGCTGCCTCCCAGAGAGACTGGGCTGAACTAATAGAAAATGGAAGCAGAGTAGGTGAGGGCCTGGGGTCTGAGGGAGGGATGGGGGCTGCAAGAGAGGCTAGCCTAGGACACTCCTGGGGCAGGAGAGTTGGAAGATTTGGACTCCTCCTTCAGGCCATCTTCCATGCCCGGCACAGAAATAACTTCAAGTCGTGGCTACGGAATAAAGGCAGACATGCCTCCAAAATAAAAAAGAAAAATATTTTTTGCTTGGCATATAAACCTTCTGCAATCTACCTTCCTCTTCACCCTCTGCCTCCCACTTCCGCAAACGGGCCTGTCCTTTCCCACCCCTATGCCCTTCCTGGTGCCCTTCCTTCTGCCTGGAATGCTTGGCCTTCTCTGCCTAGACAACTCTTACCTATCCTTGAATACCCCACCCAAATGTCACCTCCTCTCCCTACCTTCCCCTGCCCAGCCCCATCCTGCCTTTCTCATTTACCGGCTCTGTGCGCGCTGGAAGTGGTGGCTTGTTTCTCAGTACGCGTCCAGCGAGACGGCATGCGCTGAGCGCCCGGCGTGTTTCAGGGGTTATGCTGAGCCCTGTACGTGCATTCACATTTAGTCCTCGCCCCCAGGTCAGGCTGGACGTGCTGTTCGAATTACCCCCGTTGTATAGACTTGGAGCCTGAGGCTCAGAGAGGTTCGCAGTTACCCACAGTAGAGCCAGAACTCCAAGCCAGGCTCGCGTGAAGCCTAACCGCACGTCCTCCTACGCTCCCCGGGCTCTCTCAGTCACAACCCTTTGCAGGAGCAGAGACCCTATCTTACTCATCTTTGCGTTCTGGGCCCAACACAGAATAAATGCTGTGAAACTGAATTAAAGGCCCCAAGCAATCTCCTGACATGTTCAGCCCAGGTGACTCGGTATGACACTTGATCCTCAAGGGCTGTTTCTCCAAGGCTGTAGTAATGATAATAGTGATGACCTAGGCAGTAGCGAGCACTACTTATTGAGCACTACTTGTATGCCAGCCACTGTCCTGAGCACTCTATGGAGAAGATCCTATTCCTGTCCCCATCTTATAGCTGAGCAACCTGAGGCACAGAGAGGTCATGTCACTTAGCATGGTTATACAGCTGGTAAGGGGGGAGGCAGGTTCATACCAGGTGGACTGACTCCATCGCCCTGGGGCATGGGCTGCAGTACCTTCCATCATTCTTGGTGCTGCCCTGAATCCTGTGCTTCCAACCTCTGCTCAGGCCTCTCTGCAGCTACCAGGCAGTTACCTCCTCAGGTTGTCCCGTTGGCAAGCTTATCATTTCAGAGTCCCAGACTATCTGAATGACTCCCTAACACTGATCAGCCCAGCGTGGGGGGGGGGGGGAGTGTGGGTGTGGGTGGGTGAGGGAAGGGGAGTAACACTGAATTTACGTAACATCTGCCTGGCTCACCAGTAGGACTTCCCCTGCATTTCTGACTCTTCAAGAGGAAGTCTGTCCTGGGCTCATTTATTCCCATCTAGCTTTTGTTCTTAGGTTGATCACAGTTGAGAGTACTGTCCTGCTAGGAGGCCAGATGAGGTTTTTCGTTGGGAATGTGAGAAACACAGGCTGTTGTCCACTTCACAGCCACTCTGGGTTTTCCTCTACAATGAGCAGTGCTTTCTGATTAAAAATTTGAAAGCCTGGCCTAGCCACGTGGCCTAGTATGGAAGAAATGCCTTGCTAGGTCCAAGACATCAGTCAGATCACAAGAAATGACTCGCTGGGTCCACGACATCGGTTGGATCAGTCGACCCTTCTGAGCCGCAGCTTCCTTTTTCTTAAAATGGCAACACCTGACTTGTGAGTCCACATGGTGATTGAGTAAAATCGCCTCCGAAAATACCTAACACGGTGCCTGGCTCCTCCTACGTGCCCAGTAACGATTCACTCCTTCTCTTCTTTCTGGGTCTTCAGAATGTCTAAATTAAGCCATTTTTTCATGATAAGGTGGAGCCCGTCCTGGATATTTGACACAAAAGAACTGCGTGATTCCTTTGTGTTGAACTGCTGGCATTAGCACACACCATATCTTTAAAATGCCTAAAATTCCACGTGCCTGAGAGCCTGTGCAGTGATCTGGCTGGACATATCTCTCCTGCCTTTTGTCCCTGGGAAGAAAGCCCTGCTCCCAGGGATCCGTGGTTGCCATACAGGTCTGTGATGCCTCCTGGGGCATCTTGGGTAACTGAGGAGGCAGCTCGGGTGGAATGATAGGCTGCACTCACCTGCGTGGGTGTGCGTGGGGCTCCCTCTGGCCCCTTCTACTTTGGCTTTAGCTGACTGGTGGTCTGGAACAGGCTCCCTTAAAAAGGCAAGTATGAGCTGAAGGGATTTTAATAATAAATGAAATTCTGAGTCTGGTAAAACTCTAGAACTGTCGGAAAGGAATAAAGGGCTGGTGAAACTCTTGGGGTCATAAAGCACAGGCTATGCTGTGTTCTGTCCTTTACCTGCCTTATCTCTTAAAATTCTCCCCACAACCCCACGAGGCTAGACATTGTCATTAGCCCTAGTTTACAAGCAAGACAGTTGAGACTGAGGGAGGCTGTCCAGCTTGCCCAGCTTCACATACCAGCTCTGGCAGGAGAGTCCAGATTCTTAACCACTATGCACACCACGTCTAACACAAGGTTTTCCAAAGTAAAGATGCGTATGGTATGACGTGGGGAAAGGGAGACATTTCCATGGTCAGTATGTTGAGAAGACCAGACAACAGACAGAGTTTGAGTACATGATCAGGGTTTCCTTGTCTGATGGAGACAGAAGAAAGTCCATGCAGTTGGGATTCATGGCAAAGAAATCAGCTATGCTCTGTGGGACCGGCCGAACTGCAGACCCCGTGGCCTGAAACCTCACCAGCAGCCACCTGAGTGAGTCGTGCCGGGCCTTCTGGAAGCAAAACAGCCTCATGCTAGGCCCAGCCTTAGATGCTTGAGATCACCCACTGCTCGCTCACGAAGTATTAGAGACTTGCCTTCCCTGGGTCGCACGTTCCTTGTCGTTCCTGGGGCTCGCAATACCCAGTGTGATTGCAGGGAGCAGCTCAGTCCTCATGCATCACCCCCCGTTTCCCCCGGCCAACAACCTCCCTCCAGGAGCCTTCCTGACCCTGTGCTTAGAGCCAGAGCAGGGGTGAGTTCCCACACATCTCCAGGAGCCAGGCTACCACGACCTTCGGCCAGCTATGGGGCTTTCCTCCCTGGCAAGAAGGGGCCAGCTGTCTTGAATTGAGCTGATGTTTGTCGGGCCTCTACACCGTGCTAGGTGCTGACAATACCAGTAAGAATAACTGCTGTACTGGTTGAGAGCTTCAGACAGCCTGGGCTCAAATCCTAGCTCTGCCACTTCATAGCTCTATCACTTTGAGCAGGTCACTTAATCTCTCTGAGCCTCAGCTTCTGTGTCTGCAATGGCGCCTCCAGGGGCCTGCCAGCCTCGGGTTGTGAGATTTGATGGGTTTATTCTTGTAACACCCGCGGCGCAGTGCCTGGCCCACAGCAAGTGCTGGGTGTCAGTGTCGAGGGATTGCTCTTTGCCAGCCTCTGTACAGCCGTTATCTCGGGTTGTCCAAACACTGACCTGGGAGCTAGAGAACGTTGTCATCTCATTTTACTGAGCAGAAAACAGAGCTACACTGTCAATTCCCCAAAGTCACAGAAATGGGAAGTTGCAGAGCTGAGATTGACCCCCGTCTGCCTGCCCCTGGAGCCTGTTTATCCCCACACTCCCTCTGAACGTCTGTCTGGCCTGGCCATCAGCAGAGGAGGCAGCTGTGCCATTTGGAGAAGGCTCTGACGGGATAGACATCAAGTGTTCTAGAGGTGAGAACAGTCTTCTCCATGGTGTGAGGGGCAGAGGCTGCCAAGGCTGAGAGTGGTTCTCCTTGGTTGCCCTTTGGGTCCAGGAGAGTACTAGTAACATTTCTCCTCTTCTGCTTATGCTTGTTTTGAGGGCTGTCTGTGTGTCTTTTCTTAGCAAATTCACCTCTTAAAGAAGTTAAAAAGGAGTGGAAGAGATTTCAGGCTATTTCTGAGAGTTTGTGGGTCTGCCTCCCTTAAGTGCTGCATCGTGCCACTGTTCATGCGAAGCCAGTGTCCCCAGCCCTGTGTCACCCACTGTTCTCGATCACATGACATCTTTCAATTAGGGGCCATATGTCATCACAGGTTTAGGGCCTGGGCTCTGAAGCCAGACTGCCCAGCAATCCCAGCTCCTCACTTGCTAAGGGGTGGGGGTTTGGGCAGATTCCTCAGCTGCTTGTGTTCTCAAGTGTGAAAGGGGGATGGTAACACCCACCTCCTAAGGCTGTGGTGAGGACGCAGCCTGCGATCAAGAAATGGTAGTAGTTTTGTTATTACTAGCAGTGGGTTGCTCTGTGAGCACCGTCTTAGGGGTGAGATGGGGTTGGAGGTGTAGAGGACAGAAAGAAGGACCAGTGCGGAATGGCTTGGTGGTCACTGTTGTGCCGCATGCTGGTGTGCTGGCCACCGGGAGCCTCTGGCTGCGGCCGCTAGAAGGAAATCCTAACAGCCTAGTCCTGGTCACCCGAGCCTTGAAATAGTTCTCACCCATACACATGGGCCCAAGAGTCTCCTCATCCCCGTCTCCCCTCCTGGTTGCTTTAGGCTCCCATTCTGGGAGGGAGTAACGGAGGGAGAGGAGCAAAGGGCAGAGCTGCGAGGGAGCAGGAGGAGCTGGGAGGCCCCTGCAGGCACAGAGGGAGCCGAGGCGTGAAGAGGCCTGGGCCAGGACTCTGGCTTCCTGCTTCTTCTGTTGAGAAGTCATGACCTGGGGGGTTTTGGAGTCAGCACCAGGCTGGTACCTGAGGACTGCCAAGGCTGCCTACATTTCTGCTGTTTGTTGCCCCAGGCCTGCCCTCCTCGGGGGCTCTGGTGGGGCAGCCTTGGCTGGACCTTACTCTGAGGGTGAGTCTCTGATGAGTTCAGGGCCCCGAGATGCTTTGTTGTTTGTGAACTTCACCTGCACGCCACGTGCTCTGCCCCCACGAGAGTCCTCTGTCCGAGTGGGGTGGTTGGACATGACCTTGCTGGGACGTTGGTCTGCAGTGCTCTGGTGTGGGCATTTCTCACCCCACAGGAAGGCTCTCAGTGGCCACAGCTCCTGCACAGGGAGCCCTGGGTTGCAGAGACCAGCTTTACTGCCACCCCTCCTTACGGTGGTACCGAGGATTCTGACCTCAGTGTGCTGATGAGAGCTGGTGGAGAAACTGTATCCCTGCTGTAACAGTTATTACAAACTGAGTGATCCGCGCTTGGCAGCCCGGGGTTCGCGAGTTCGGATCCCTGGCGCCCGCCGACGCACTGCCTGTCAGCCATGCTGTGGCGGCGTCCCATATAAAGTAGAGGAAGATGGGCATGGATGTTAGCCCAGGGCCAGTCTTCCTCAGCAAAAAGGGGAGGATTGGCAACAGATGTTAGCTCAAGGCTGGTCTTCCCACAAAAAAAAAAAAAAAAAAAACACAGATTTATTACTTTACAATTCTGGAGGTCAGAAGTCTGAAATGGGTTTCACTGGGCTGAAATCAAGATGTTGGCAGGGCTGTGTTCCTTCTAGAGGCTCTAGGAGAGAATCCATTCCCTTGGTTTCCAGTTTCAAGAGGCCACCTGCATTCCTTGGATCATGGTCCCCTCCTCTGTCTTCATAGCCAGGGCATAGTGTCTTCCAGTCTCTCACTCTCATCTTCCTGCCTCCCTCCCTCCGTCTTCTAAGAACTCTGTGACTTTACATTGGGCCCACCCAGATAATCCAGGATGATCTCAAAATTCTTGACCACCACCACCACAACAAAAAGCCTTAACTTAATCATGCCTCCAAGTCCCTTTTGCCACGGATGGTAACATATTTGTAGGTTTTAGGGAGTACGGCATGGACGTCCTGCTCCAGACTGTCATATATGATAGGACTTCTTATTGCAGAATCACTTCTTCCATGTTGGAGACCTGTGACCCTGCTTAAGTAGCTCTGCCCCTGTCACTTACAAGCTGTTGGAAGCCTGGGCAAGCTATTTAACCCCTCCGTACTTCGTTTCTTCATCTGTAAAATGCCTCCAAGGGTCGTCAGGATTAAATGAGTTAGCACATTACATGTCAAGATGTTTTTGCTCTCTCTTATGCCTTTCTCTGGTTCCAGCCAGAGGCACAGCTTGTCCTTTTTCCCACATCATGCTTTCATAGGTTGAGTGTAGGTGCATGTGATTGTCTGAAGGAGGTGCTAGTCCAGAGTGTGGTGGCTTGTTACTGTGCCACCACTTTGTCCCTGTTGTTGTTTTATATTAATCATAAACGCTAGTGCTGTCAAGATTGCTGTGTGGATCTGTTAGACTGGCAGCTTTCACCTCTTTTTGAGCTTTTTCTTGCAATAAATTCCCACACTTGGAATCAGTAGGTTAAGGGCCTCCTAACATGCTCTGGAAGGGTATAGAACTTCTTCATACTGCTGCCATATCTTAACGGGCAGTGAGTATTGGCTTAAAAGGAAAAAAGATGTTTTTCGTTCTTTCGGCAATACTGCTTGTGTGCCTACTGTGGCACTGTGTGCCTACTGTGTGCCGGGCACTGTTCTGGATGCTGGGGAGATGCTGTGAAAAGACAGGCACATTTCCTGTTGTCATGGAGCTTGTCTCAAGCAGAAGGCTTTATTTAATAGGACTAATAGGGCACCTTATTATTCCTTTCATTTGCATTTCTTTGTTCACTCATTATATTAAAAACAAAAAGTTTTTTGGAGTAAATTTTCAGGTCTTGTGCCCCAAGATGTGCTGTTTTACCATTCCAGACTTGACGCTGTGTGTGACCTTTCTCTGTGTCTCTGTCTCTGCTGAAGTCGGCCTCGTGGTTTCAGGACCCCCCCCCTCCCACCCGACGCTGGTTTGGTCACTGCTGGAGAACGTGTGCTTGTGTCCTAGGGACCGATGTCATGGTGCGCTGCCTCAAGCTGCTGAAGGAATTCAAACGGAAGGTCGAAGACGACCATGACCAGGACGATGATGAGGACGAGGAGGTCTTCTCCAAGGCAGTGCCTCCGGTGGACGTTGTGTACGAGCGGGATATGCTCACGCAGACCTACGAACTCAGTAGGTCCTGTTGTCCACTACTTGCGTGTGGTTCCTGAGCATTTGAGCCGAGGAGTGTTTGCCCCCATGTTGGAAGAGGCTCTGCTGTTGAGAACATAGCGCGGCGGGAACGCCGTGGTTCCTTGAGGGGTTAGGCTCGGGTCAGATGTGAGTTTGAATCCTGGCTCTGTCCCTTGTCTGCCAGCTGTGTGACTTTAACAAGGTCTCTGAGCCTCAGTTCCCTCATCTGCAAACTGGGGACAATGTCCATCCTCACATGTAATGAGGGCTAATTGAGGAATAGGGTTAAAACATCTGGGGTAGTGCCTGGTACGTAGAAAGCACTCCAAAAAATTAGCTGTTAATATTATTACTCCAAGATATGAGAGTCCCCTACCATCTTCTAAAATTGGTCTGGAGTCAGTGCAGGCTGGGAACTCTGGTGAAGAAGGAAGGAGAAACTCTCTCTCCCCCTTCCTCCCCGCTGTGCTAGTTCCCCTAAAATCCATGTAAGACATCAGTGACCCAGTGCCCTAGATGGTGTGGCCACAGGTCCCTATGGGGAGGAGGACAGAGTAGAGGTGAGGTGGCTGCAATCTGAGTCACCCAATAGGTATGAAGCCACACTGGTGAATTGGCACAGCCTTTTTGGAAGGCTGTGTGGCAGTTTTTGTCATCTCTTAATATCTCTCAGAATGGGTTCCTCAGAACACAGTTTGGGAAAAGCTGCCCTTAGCCCTCTCATCCCCACTTTTAGCATGTTACTGGTTCAATATGAGAGCACATCCTGGTCACTTCTTTTTGTTCTGATGTTTATTTTTCAACATGACCAAGGCAGCAAAACCTCCTTTATCCAGATTGGTTTTGCCTGGCAGCCTCAAGTATGTGATGCATCAAGAAATAAAGAGGAAAATATTTCTGAACCATCAAAGGGATTTGCTGCAAAGCTTGCCACGAAGTCCTGTAGTTTGTGTGTTTTACTGGAGGGACTCCCTGCAACCCCTTCTATACCCCACCAGGCTCCTTCCTGGATCCCAGGCCCAGAGCAGTCAAATAAATTTAAAATGGCTTCTTAGAGGCAGATACACTAATAGCACTGAGCAATGATAGCATGTAGCAGGGCAGGAGCCAACAAACTAAATAGAGCAAATAATGGAGCACAGTTGTCTGCCGGTCATTTAATATGGGGCCAGATAGCATTATGTCCTGCCATGGCCCCTGCTGGCTGACAACTGTTGTAGAACAACGCCATAATCAGTGTCCATAATGCCTCTGAGTGCGCTGAGAAAGACAGGGAAATGAAAAAAGTTAATTTAAAATTATTTTGATGCTTTTTAAAAGAGACAATGTCATTTTTCTGAAAAAGTCACTTCATGTGAAACAGCTAACTTCCTGCTGCTGGGTAAAACCAATGTTAGTAGATCAGCAATTGATCACTTGACATTTACTGTTTTAACATGGAGGAGTCAGTAAGCACTTAAAAATTAGCTATCAGTACCAGTGTTCAGAGATTTCTTGGGAGGGGAGGGAGAGAGGAGACATATATTTTATTCTGTTGGTTTCGCTGCATTGAAATGTCTATGCTTAAAAAAGGTGGGTGGAGGGGCTGGCTCAGTGGCGTGGCGGTTTAGTTCGCGCACTCCGCTTTAGCAGTCGGGGTTCGCAGGTTCAGATTCTGGGTACAGACCCATGCACCACTTATCAAGCCATGCTGTGGCGGCATCCCATGTAAAGTAGAGGAAGATGGGCGTGGATGTTAGCCCAGGGCCAATCTTCCTCAGCAAAAAAAAGAGGAGGATTGGCAACGGCTGTTAGCTCAAGGCTGGTCTTCCTCACAAGAAAAAAAAAAAAAGATGGATGGGAATTGATTTGGCTTGTGCAGAGCGGCTCCTTTGCAGAGGTTGGGGTTCACGTACATTGTCTCACACAGTCGAGCGCAGAGGCACGAAAGGAATTTCCCAAGCTGAAATCCGAGTGGCCATGAATGTGGGGAAACTGGAAGCAAGAATGCTGTGTCGCCTTCTTCAAAGATTCAAAGTTGTCAAGGTAACGTCGTGAGTCACCTGCACAATTCTTTGTCTTTGGACGTGCACGCAGTGTGATCATGAAGGAATGTCTCAGATGGCTTCCCATCTCTGTCAAGGAGGCAAATGGCTACCCGGGGCCTGAAAGCAGCCCCTGGGCATGGCAAGTCTCCCCCTCACTGTGGTTTTTGTTGGTTTTCGTGTTTTAAAAATTGAATGACTTGTCCACATTGACAAGTCAGCAGGAGATGTGGCAGCATGGGGAGCACACTGCCATGTGGGGACAGTCAGCTGAAGCTGGCTAAAATCCCACTGCCCCAAGACGAAGTGGGGGCTCTCCAGGGCTCCACAGTCCCCCCTTGGCCCTCCCTCTCATTGATGTACTGCCTGGCTCCTGGGGACATCGAGTTGGCTAACTATGCATGTCTGGCACTCCTCTTTTGGAACTCAGACATGCTATCTCAGCCTTTTGTGTGTCATTCTCTTCTTGTCAACTATTTGGCCATTTTGCTGGAAGGCAGTAGTATAGTTGAGCTAATGATTACAGAGCCCTTAGCACTGTCCTTGGCATGTGGTTGGTATATAGAAGATGTTACTCTTGGCCATTCAGGGCCCTGGGAGAGCCCCTTTCCCCTGTCCTAGAAGATAGAATGGGCATGGATTGGTGATGACCTTGTCATCAGTCCCCATGGCAGGCCCTGAATGGAGCTGGTCAGTGACCTCCAGGCCCTGACTCACCAGTCTGTGACAACAGTTATGAACCATCAAATTCTGCATAGCCAACACTCAGTGCCTCCTGACCATTTCTTGTGGGCCTAGTCCTGTGCCAGGCACTGGGGACATTTGGAAGACCCAGTGAGGGCCCTGCCCTAGAGGAGCTCACCGTCTCGTCAAGCAGACGCACAGTCAGGACTGCAGTTTAGAAACCCACCTCCCCCAGGCCTGTGGAAGCAGGACCTGAGGGAGGACAAGACAGGAAGACCGTGAGGGAACATCGATGGGGCCTGACTGGGGCCCGGACAGGGAGAGGGAGGAGAGACTGGGGGACGCAGGAATGGTGAGGAAGTAGACCCTGCAGACCCACGGGTCTCCTGAGCGCCTGTGTGTTACAGCGCCCTCTTTTGAGTGTGGTTAAACACATCTCATCCTCCAGGGATTCATGGAAGACGAGGGGCGGCAGAGGACCACCAAGTACATCTCCTGCGTGTTCGCAGAGGAGAGCGATCTGAGCCGGCAGTACGAAAGGGAGAAAGCCCGGAGTGAGCTCTTGACCACCGTCAGCTTGGCCTCTGTGCAGGAGGAGTCCCTGCTGCCCGAAGGGGAGGACGCTTTCCTGTCCGAGTCGGACAGCGAGGAGGAGGGCAGCAGCAGCAGCAGCAAGAGGAAAGGCAGAGGACCCCAGGGCGACGTGAGATCCTCCAGCCTCAGTCTCAGGACTCAGCCTCATCACTCCACCCCAATCAAGGGTAGGCGTGCCCTCGGGGCAGGTTAGGGGGAGTGGGCAGGGGGTGCACACCCTCCATCTGAGCTGCTGCTGATCGCACCTTGCCCCGGGCATCTTCAGAAAACACCCGTTCAGTTCAGCAGACACCTGAGGATGTCCTAAGTGTGTCCTAATCTGGGGCCTGTTGGTGTCACTCGCATCACATAATCATAAGTTGGAGGAGACAGTCACGTGGTCTGTCTCCTGCTTGCTTGCAAGTCAGTTCTTGGCAAATGTTTTCTTTGTTGTGTTTTCACTATTAAAGGGATGGAATTCCATGAACTTCCTCTAGTCTCTTCTCTCCAACAATCTGTTTAAGAACCCTGCAGGTTTTTAGTTTAGTTACAGAAGACTTTTTAAAAATACCTGAAGGGTGGTACCAAAGATTTGCAAATCTGAAATCCAGATATGCAAAATCTGGAATCCTGTTAGCTGGATGGGGTTGGGGGGAGCACCATGCTGCTTGCTTGACCCACCACCCTAGTCTTTAAAATGACCACGTGGAATCCTTCAGCTGGCACAGGTCTGGTTTGGCTGCCGAGCATAAATGCCCCTGTTGCTTTCCCCCTTGATGTGGCCACAGTTCATTCATTCTACTCCTGCCCTCCACTGCAGGTGGATGGAAAGTCGTAAACCTACACCCATTGAAGAAGCAGCCGGCTTCCTCCCCAGGAGCTGCTGAGGAGAAAGCCTGCCGGCGCTCTGCCAGCAGGGACAGCCTCCTGGATACCAGCAGCTCCACAGACCCCAGCGTGTCCTATGGCTCCCACCGCATGGGGAACAAGAGTGGCGACATAGCTGTGATCGAAGAGGTCAGGCTTGAAAACCCAAAGGTGAGTGCTCACAGTGGGGGTGCACTTTCTCTGTTAAGGAGCCTGTGGCAGGTGGACTTCGGCCTTATCAGTTCTCTGCTTAAGAATCGCAACAACAACAAAATCAATAACAGTCAAAGTGTCACATGCCGAGGGGCCGGCTGGTGGCGCAGCGGTTTAGTCCGCGCTTGGCAGCCCAGGGTTCGCCGGTTCGGATCCTGGGCGCCCGCCGACGCACTGCCTGTCAGCCATGCTGTGGCGGCGTCCCATATAAAAAGTGGAGAAAGATGGGCACGGATGTTAGCCCAGGGCCAGTCTTCCTCAGCAAAAAGAGGAGGATTAGCAACGGATGTTAGCTCAGGGCTGGTCTTCCTCACAAAAAAAAAAAAAAAAAGTGTCACATGCCGAGTGCTTGCTCCATGCCTGGCAGTGGGCTAGGTGCTCGCAGAAGGTAATGCTGTGCTCAGGAATCGCCCTGCCAGAAATCGCCTGCGCTGTTATTTACACAGTATTTTCATTTCCAACCACTTACCCTTTTTACATAAATTTATCTTGGAGGGGAAATTTGTATGGCTAGTTTAGATTAGTAGTTTCACTCTGGGCCAGTTTGGCCCCCAGGGAGCGTCTGGCCATGTCTGGAGACATTTTTGGTTGTCATGACTGGGGGAGAGGGTGCTGGTGTCTAGTAGGTAGAGGCCAGGAATGCTGTTAAACATCCTAAAATTGGGAGGACAACCCACAACAGAGAATTATCCAGCCCAAAATGTCAACAGTGCCAAGGTTGAGGAACCCTGCTTTAAATTTGCCACGAAAGGAAGGTAATCATCAAATAGATATAATAAAACTTTCTGGCCAGATTCTGTTGTATGTCACAGTATTACATACAGTAGAATCAAACCAGTACTCTCTCATCAGGGTAATTAGAAGAATTAAAAGACAGTTGACACAGGAATGCTTTTCTCATTACGTGATTCAATTCAATTCAAATGCTGTCCTTTGTCACCTGAAACTGCCTCTGATACCACCAGGGGCGTCTCCTGCACTTGAGAAACACAGAGTCAGAGGACGAGGCACCCAGCACAGAGTAGACTTGTGATCAGGGGTGGATAGCCCTATAAGGTAAATGTCAGCTCTGGTCTGGGCGGAGGAGAGTGAGGCCCCTAGCGACTGAGTGACTTGCCTGCTCAGTTAGTGACAAAGCCATGTGTGGAGTGCCCCCCCCCCCCCGCCTTGCTTCTCTCTTTCTGGTGTGGAGGCCTGTGCTTTGGGACTATCCCTACAGCAGAAGTGCTGGGGTGTGGGGTTGGGAAGGTTTCCTGTGGATTTTTCTAGAACCTTTTAGGCCTTTTCTATTCTTTGGATGCTGCAGCTCATATCATATGAAGTCATGATTGGTAGTCTCTAACTGAAGAACCTGGGCCTGCCAGCAGGTGGAGCCCAGCAGGTTCCCAAGGGTTTTACCTGCCTTTCTGGCCCACCACCCTGTTTGCACCTTCTAATCAGGTCCACGTGTGTCCACCAGTTCGCTCCCTCCAGTTGCTCCCTAGGTGAGCTCCTTCTCTTCCTCTTAGAAATCTGTTCTGAAAGTAATGGCAGAAGCTTGCCCTTGTTTTCAAAAACTTGCTGAGAAGAGCGGCATCAACTACTACCTGGAGATTCCTTGGCCAGGCACGCTTGCACTTTGCTCTCCAGCAGCCCCATGGAAAGTGGCCAGATTTAACCACATGGTTCTCCAAAATGTGTGCTCTGAAATGCAAGAGGAAACAAAGGTCTTTCTGCCTCCTCTGGGCCCCTTCTCGAATCTTTGAATCTTTCACCCCTCGAGCCCTTCCACCTTCAGGAAAGAACTGTGCCTCCCCAGAGCTCCGTCAGTCAGCAGGGAGGTGATCTGGAGTCTGGCTGTTCTGACACCGGCACCGAGTAGCCTCCTTCTCCTGACAGCGCTGTTCCAAGTGAGGAGGGCGTCCGGCAAAGCAGGCCTCGGTCTGCCCTGTGGCGCTGATTTGTGCCGAGTGATTTGCAACAAGTATGTTAGAGTTAGGATTTCCTTTCCCTTCAGGGTGCACGTTTGGGCTTTAACATACGGGATCCAAGGGCAGATGGACAAGTTCATTTTGAGCTCCTGGAAGATGGAAAGGAGCCATGAAGAGAGAAGTGGGCATTTTGGCAGGAGTAAGAGAGAGCACTGATCTCTCTTCTCTTCCCGTTGTCTTTCTTTCACTTCGCATCCTCACTTACCTAGGGACAACCTGTGCCGAACTCAGCAGCCTGCCTCTGCTTCTATCTTACGTTCCCAGAGAGCCTTCTCGGGGCTTCCTCGATTTGGAGGCAGAAGCCCATGAGGCAGAAGCCTGTCCTGGTGCACAGTCATACTCTGACTGGTTACTTCGCCTCTTCTTTGCCTACAAGAGCCCTGGTTTCCTCTTCTATAAAATGGGAACCATAATAATAAGGTGGTTGAGAGTTTTTCATGAAAAAAGCCTAATAGAGTGACTGGTATGGAGTTGACTCTCAGTGTGTCAGTTTCTTCCCTTCCATTGTGGAAAAACCAAGAGGAAATTGAGTGAATGCTTTCTACTTCAGGAGGTGCTGCAGTAGATGCTTCTAATTTCTGTTCTGAAACCAGCTGATCTTCATAAAGTTCTAGGATCCTCTGCTGACAGATTTCTTTGCTATTTCAAAGGACCGAAATTGTGGGGTGGTGGAATCCAGTAGGGGAAACAGTCCTCTTGACTTTCCTTCTTGAAACATGGGTGTAGAAATTCCATAAGGAGGGAAAGCGCACCTGCAGAAGTGGTGTCTGGCCTCAACCTTGCTGAGCCCATGGTGTTCTTGTGCTCTTGGTCCCTGTTCTAGGAGAGTGGCGGTTCCCAGAAGACTGGGAAGCATGGCCCAGGCCAAGACAAACCCCATGAAACTTACCGACTGCTGAAACGCAGGAATCTGATCATAGAAGCTGTCACCAACCTCCGCTTAATTGAGAGCTTATTCACGTAAGGAGTAATCTGTCTCTGTCTTGGACTAACAATAAATCTCATGCCAGTTAGTCATCCCAAGTGTCTGAAATGCCCGAGAGGCATTTGAGTCTCTCTTCCGCTGTATAGATTCTCATAGTATCCGTTTGTGGTAGAAAGGATTTAGAGTTTGTTCGTGTGATTTGGAAAGTGTAGGCGCTGAGGAATGTCAATACACTAGACAGGGAGAAGATGATTGAGCAAAAAATAGAAGTCGTAGGGAAAGTGCATTTGCCTCTCTCCTTCCTTGGAAACTTGGTGCTGAGGAAGGGGTGAGAAGAAACTCTGACAGATAATAGCATCCACTTACAAACTTTGTTTTTGGTTCTTTATGGAGCCTTTGGTTCAAACAATGTCTTATATGAAAGCAAAAACACAGACACAAGTAGAACTTCTGTGTTTGGGGTGGAGCACAGGCTCTGAACTCTGGTTTGGTCCTTCTAACCCACTGTTACCACCTCCTGGGTGGGGTCTTCAGGGCTTCCTAGACACCCAGTGTGAAAGCCACTCAATGAGAAGGAGCTTACCCTGGAGTCACGGACGTGAGTTCTCTAACTAGGGGATGGGAGACCATCTGCAGAGACTGCTGCCTCCGTCTCCTTCTCTGGGCAGTGAGGGATTTGACCAGGTGTTCCTGATGTCCCTTTTGGCCCTTCCATTCAATGATTTAGTGATCTAGAAACATCACCATAGTGACACAGTACGATCTAGAGAGTAAGAGGTATCAAGAGAGGAATCAAAAAGAGCTTCAGATCTGTGGGTGTTGACAGTGGTAAACTGGAGCCTTCTTTAGCTGGATGTTAAATTAGCATGAGGACTTAGTAAAGACCGATTCCTATTGTGGTGCTCACTTTCCCGGCCATCATTGTCACAGATCATGTAATCTCTTTAGTTCTTGGTGAAAAGGCTCAGAATGTGAAGCTGCTGTGAATGGTGGCTTGTCTTTAGCTAACTCGTCTACCACAGAGAGAGATGATCTTTAATAACTTAAAAAATCAACCTTTCAGTGGTGAAACCTGCTTTAACTCTTCCCCAGTTTCTACTGGATGCCATTAGGCATGTCTCGGTTGCCTGGGTTGAGAAAGGCCTTCCGTGTTGAGATTGGGAATATTAACTGCTTACTTTGTGATGCCCCAGGATTCAGAAAATGATCATGGATCAGGAGAAGCAAGAAGGCGTGTCCACCAAGTGCTGTAAGAAGTCCATTGTCCGCTTGGTGCGGAACTTATCAGAGGAAGGTCTTTTGAGACTGTATCGGACTACGGTTATTCAAGATGGCATCAAGAAGAAGGTAATCCTTGGCTCTCGTGATGCCAACAAAGCCAGCCGCGTGGTGCTGGAAGTTTTCTTGTCTAGCTTCTCGTGTCCTCCTTGTATCTTGGTTGTTCCTTTGTTGCCAATAACTCGGAATTTCCCGTTAGGCCTCCTAATTTGGGGAACAGGGATCACTCCAGCTTTCTGTGGAAGCTGGAAACAGAAAAGAGGAAAAACTTGTATGGATCTTAGAGCAGCAGGTGCAGCTCAAGGCAGGTGTCCAGCCCCACAGCCAGCCTTGAAAGAGAGGAAGGAAAGTGGAGGCACATTGAAGTTCAGCAGAGTAGCATTGGAGAAATTAAGCAACATTTAGAAGGTGGAAAATTGAGACTAAGCAGCAAGAACATTTTCTGTGGAGAGCTGAGGAAACATATCCCAGAGGAAATGATGGCAGCAACTCAATTAGGATGCGCTGCTGGGGTTATCCGATGGGGAACAGTATATCCCTTCTGTCTCAATTTATCTGTTTCTGTAAAATTTAAAGTTTGTGGCCATTCCCATAGCAACTGTAGATCAGTGGCTTTGCACATATTCTAAGGCATAAATTTTTCAGGGTTGGAATAATTTGAGAGAGCCCAGCTGGCACTGGAACCAAAGGGAGGGGTGCTGTGGGGACAGTTACTTGTCATTTCCTGACCTTTTTTCCCGACTACATTTTAAATCTCTGCCTTAAGAAAGCTCTGCTTTGATGTTTTGTTTTCTTAATAAGCTGTCAGGTCATTTCTGGTTTTTTTACTTTATCTTATTTTTTGAGGCATTTGAATTTGAAAAACACAGAGCAGTATAAAAAAAGACTTAAGAAACACAGTTTTGGGGCTGACCCAATGGCATAGTGGTTAAGTTCGGTGCACTCTGCTTCAGCAGCCTGGGTTTGCAGATTCAGATCCTGGGCGTGGACCTACACCACTCTGTGGCCATGCTGTGGTGGTGACCCACCTACAAAATAGAGGAAGATGGGCACAGATGTTAGCTCAGGGCCAATCTTCCTCACCAAAAAAAAAGAGACACAGTTTCTACTATTCCAAGTTGGCAACTCTCCTCAGTTTTTACATGTACTGTGAGTGCCCTTGACCTTGCCCTTCTCCCATCCCCTTGAGCAGTGGCATGAGGTCCTTGTGCTGATCTCCCTCACTGAAGGGCAAAGCCCCCTCCCATCAGCAGCAACACCTCTGGTTTTTGTTGATCTTCACAGAGCAGGTCTTTCTGGCATGCAGCCTTCTCAGGGCAGTCACTGAGGGCAAGAGGATCTCCCCTAGGCTAGGAGTGGAGAGGGCAGTCTGGCATAGGTCTCTGCTGTGTCTCCGCCTCCTGTGTGGTCCCATGTCCACCAGGCTGTACCAGAGGGAGTGGGCAAGGGCTGCGGTGAACACTGAGGATCACACGGCCTCAGAAATGAAGGTGTCCAGGACTGGAGCCTCATGCCACAGGGGACCGCTGTAGCGGTACCACTAAATGGTCGCCCATTTCTCCAGCTGGCAAGGGCTGCAGCATTGTACATCTTCCTCCAGAATAAGCTTCAGTTTCTCGGCAGCACGGTCTCTGGCTCTTGGAGCATGTGCTGCCAGCAGGCAGCCTTCTGATCTGCTGGAGCCATGTTGGCTAGAGTTGCTGTGTCCACAGCCTTTGTCTTTGCTCCTGCATCTGGCCCTGTCCATCGGGCCTTTGGGAAGTTGGCTAGGCCGTTTGGCTGTAGAAAGTGAGGAAATAGGAATGCTTTGTCTTTGCACCATGCTTTTAATTCTCTGAGGTGTTACCTCACTGTATCTCATTTGAGCCTCATAAAGCCACAAAACAAGTTGGCATGGAGGGAGGAGGTGTCACCGTTGACAAATGAGGAGCAGAAGAGACTGAGCCGAGTGGGGCCTTCTGGAGCCCCGTCCAGGCGTTGTTGCCTGTTCCCTGGGACCGACCCTCTCTCAGGCCATTTTTGGCATGAAGCCTGCTGGCCAGAGTTACACATTTGGAAATCTTACCTCGCTCTCTCCTGCCAATGACAAAGATAGAAAAGAAGCCTGGCTCTCCAGGGGCCCCGGCCAGCGTGCCTTGCCTCTTACTGCACGGCTGTCACACTCACACCCGTTCTGCTCAACTCCACCAAGTTATTTCCATTTGTCATCCTAGATATCTCTCTTGGAATGGTAACCACCCTAACTGTTCAGCTTCAGTACCTTGGAAAAGGTAAAACAACAAAAAGCAGCTCTAAATCCTCTGCCCATTTGTTCAGAAGCGCGCCTGGCAGGTTTCCCACCACGGCACTCAGTGAGGGGAGATTAATGAAAGCTGCTTACCTTTTCCAGATGGAAGCCCTCAGGATTCACGAGCAACTGTGAGAAATTCTCAGGGAGCAGGAGTGGGGCGTCAGGAGGGCCCACCAGGGAGCAGCAGAGACCAGGGGGCCGTGACAGCCCAGCAGGGGGACTGCAGGGGATACCACTCTGTCCAGGCCAGAATGCCTCATCTGGGCAAAGCAGCACATTACTGCTGGCAGAGCTTTAATTCTTGGTCACTTGAGGGATTTAGGTGCCAGTAACTAACGGCAAACTATTCAGCAATGCATTTTACATTAGTTTCATAACTGTCTTTTGGAAATGTCAGTGCAAACAGCTGTAACCAGTGTTCCACCAAGGAACCAAGTTGTGGAACTAGGTCTCCCTCAGCGCCTTCCCTGCCCTTTGGGACACTCTGACCTCTCTCTGCAGGTGGATCTGGTAGTGCACCCATCCATGGACCAGAATGACCCTCTTGTGAGAAGTGCCATCGAGCAGGTTCGTTTCCGGATCTCCAATTCAAGCACAGCCAACAGGCAAGTGGCAGCACCCCATAAGAATCCACAGTGAAGCAAGCGCCTGGGTCTGTGTGTTCATTTCGGAAGCAGTTTTCACAAAAAACCTTTGTTTATACTGTGTGAGATCAGTGACTTCACTGGTTTTGGGTCATGGTTCATGATCCTCTACTCTGTACAAGGATCAATTTCTGGGTTCTTTAAGAAAAAAATTCTAACATTCTTAATTCTAGTCTAATTGTAGACAGACCACTCCAGATGATAGGCCCTGTGATGTATGAAACTCGCTCGGTCTCATAATAGCTCAGAATGATTCTAGTTCCCTTTCTGAGGTCTTCTCTAATTTTATTCATAAACCATCTCGTGGACTGATGGAAAACTAGGGCTGGGACGAAATTCTTAGCTGGGTTTAAACCAGAGGTGGTCCATGGTGGGCAGAAGGCTGGATCTGGTTTGCAGATGTTGGTCTATGTGGCCTGCCATGCATTGGCCACATATACTTTGAATCAGTTGCCAATTAATTTCACATCAAATTCCTGATTTCTGGCATTTGTGAAAGTATCCGAGGACCTAGCATATTGGGCTCCCTTTCTCACAAGGTAGGGGCTGCCCCGTAGGTGGGAGTGCACTCTTCAGTTCAGCACAGTCCCCACCATCCCCAAATGTCTGGTGACCTGACACATTTTATTTGTCTACTTCATCTGCTTGGCCCCCGTGGGTAGTTGAGTTTGAAATCCCAGGGCCAGAAGGCCTCATCTGATTCATGAGGACAGACCCTGTCCTTTCCCTCAGCCCTCGGGTTTCCCATCGTAGTATTGCTCCTGTGTTTGGACTGCAGGGTTAAAGCGCCCCAGCCTCCAGTGCCTCAGGGGGAGGCCGAAGAAGAAAGTCAAGGAAAGGAGGGCCCAGGTGGGTCAGAAGATTCTCAGCCAAACGCTTCCTCTAAACCAGACAGCGGGCGGGTGAAGAAAACCGAGAAGAAAATGGGCATAACCCAGCTTAAAAATTATAAACCTGTTGTAGGTAAAAAGCAGCTTCTTGTCGATGTCTGATTGTTGTCATTTGTTGTTTGCATGATGATGTTTGAGTCACTTGTTCTACATTTGAGCACTGGGCTACAGTCAGGGAATTGGATCTGAATTATTGGCTGGGTCATGGGGAGTTGGTCACATGACTTCTGCTGGCATCAATTTCCCTATCTGCAAAATGGGGATGATTCAAGCCTTCATTGACAAGTTGGAGTGTTCATAGAATTTTCCCAGAGTCAAGTCTCTAACAGGGCTGCCTCCTCCTTGTACCCCATCAAGCTGCTCTAATATAAACCTGTGCAGGGCAAGTGCAGATGGCAGGGCTTTCTGATTGAGGTGCTTTGCTCCTCTCCTGGCCATAAACATGCGTGTTGGTAGAAGAAGGCAAAAGTGACTCACCAGGGCACAGACCTCTGTCAAGCAGAAAATGTCCTGGTATAAGACACAGCAGACCTGGGGATTGCAAGCAGGAGAGGTCATTTGTGTGACTTCCTTTTCTGAGGGTCCAGTCATGCAGTGTGGCCTTTACTCTTAAGGTTTCACAGTTAGAAAGTACAGACTGAAGGAGAGTCACGAGCATGAGTATGTGCAGCTGAACAACACATGCACTTGAGTAGGCAAAAGGCAGCGAGCGTGGTCCTCGAATGGGCAAGACGTGACGGTGGAGGAGCGATCTTCTGGTCACTTGTCCTTGCTGCCCTGATCCTATGTCTCCCGTGTCTCTCACCTGTCGTCTCTCACTAGGAAAGCCAAGGAACACTTTGTTTGTATCAATAAAGAAATAAGCTACCTTGAAAGAACCTAGATTTTGGAATATTTTGCACAGTCCCCATCAAGCTGGGAGTCCTTATGCGGTGGTCTCTCAGACCCTGCATGGTGGCTGCCTTCACCATTACACTCTGGCTTGTCTCCTGTGCTCTCCTCCTTCCTTGTTCCACCCTGTCGCTCCAGCCTCCTGGCCCTTCCTCAGATGTGCCAGGCACACGCTCATCTCAGGCACTTGCGTTTGCCCTGGGTGCACGTTGCCAGGTATCTCTGTGGCCTGCTCCCTCACCGACGTGAGCGCTTCACTCAAGGCCTCTCCCCAGTGAGGCCTTTCCTGGCCTCTGGAATTACAGCCCTCCTCCCTGCTTCCTCGCTTTATTTTCTGTACTAGCTCTTTCCATCTGAGGTATTATTTTAGGTATTTTTTTAATTGTCTGCCATTTCCCACTAGAAAGTAAGTTCCATGAGAGTAAGAACATTTGCTGTCTCCTTGGCACTTGGGACATAGTGGCACTCAGTAGTTTTTGAATGAATTGAACTGAATTGAATCGATTTTTCAAGCACCATCCTTCCCCTTTCTTGCCTCAGTGCCTGGACTTGGGCGTTCTCTAGGGTTTCTGCCCAAAATGCCTCGCCTGCGGAGGGTCCACATGTTTCTGTGGTACCTGATATATGGGCACCCTGCCAGCAACATGGTGGAGAAGCTGGGCAGCAGTGAAAGAAGAATGGGAAAGCAGGAGCCAAGCAGGATGGGAGCCCAGTCCTCCTCTGGAAGTGACTTGGAGGCCTCCTCTGATGCCCCACCCAAGGACAACCAAGACGGAGCCAGCTGGGAGGCTGAAGTGGAGCTTGCCACAGAGACAGGTAAGATGCCCTGGGGCAGGCAAGCCACAGTGGGATCCGAAAGAGAATCACAATAATTCGTAGTCCTTATCATCTGAACTGGCTGAATCCCCACACTGCCTTGTTCAAAATAAAGACATAATCCAAACTTCCTGAACCTCTGGGCTTCCCGCCTGACAAGTAGGGTTGCCCAAGTTTGTGGTGAGCGGGAATAAAGACCTACTGGGAGATGGTATCACCATCATGACTGGGACCCTGTCTCTGATTTTCTCCTAGTGTACGTGGATGAAGCCTCATGGATGCGCTACATCCCTCCCATCCCAGTTCACAGGGACTTTGGCTTCGGCTGGGCTCTCGTCAGTGACATTCTCCTCTGCCTGCCCCTCTCCATCTTCGTCCAGATTGTGCAAGTCAGCTACAAGGTACGGGCAACTCCAGGCTATCACGAGGGCTGGTCCCTCAGCACCAGGATGGAGGGCCTACACTCACCTGGTCAAGGGAAAATACTTCAAGACTTGCAGTTGCTTAGATGGATGGATGGATAGATAGATAGGATGGATGGATGGATGGATGGATGGTCAATCAAGGGAAAATACTTCAAAGACTTATTCTTCTGGATGGATGGATGGATGGATAGATAGGATGGATGGATAGGATGAATGGATGGCTGGATGGATGGTCAGTCAAGGGAAAATAACTTCAAAGTCTTGTTCTTCTAGATGGATGGATGGATAGATAGGATGGATGGATGGTCAGTCAAGGGAAAATACTTTAAAGACTTGTTCTTCTAGATGCGTGGATGGATGGATGGTTAGTCAAGGGAAAATACTTCAAAGACTTGTTCTTCTAGATAGATGGATGGATGGATGGATGGTTGATTGGTTGGTGGGTCAAGGGAAATAATTCAAAGACTTGTTCTTCTGGATGGATCAATCAATAGACAGACAAACAGACAGAAAGACAAATAACTATTGTGTAACAGTAAAATATGTTTTTAGAAATTTGGTAAATATAGAAAAAGGAGAAAACAGAAGTTATCATAGAAATTACCCATAACTTCATCACTCAGAGAGCTACCACTGCTAGTGGTTTTGGTTCATTTTCGTCTAGTCCTTTTCTCCTGTGCCATGTTTGTGTGCACACACGTGTGTGTGTACGTGAGATCTCCCTTTTTTTAAAACTGATTTGAGGCTATACTATATTTGTTCTTTTTATCTGTTCTTTCCACTGAACGATATATTGTATTTTCTACATCAAATTTTAGCTTGATATTAAGTAAATTCATAGTATTTCTTCTTATGCACATACCCTAATTTATTTAACCAGTACTCTATTAAGTTCCAGTTTCTTGTATTATAAATGACATGTTGATGAATACCTTCTGGTAGACATAGTTGAGGGAAGCTCCAAAATTTTTTCTTTAGAGTAAGGATGGAAGTAAAATCACTGGCTTCAAAAGGAATGAGCATTCTTTTTTTTAATATCAATAAATATATTCCTATATTGTCCCCCAGAAATATTTTAGCAATTTGCATGTCCACCAGTGGTGTATGAGGGCTCCTGTTTATTGCACCCAGCAGTGTGGCAGGTGGGCTGGAAGGGATGGTTGATGAGACTGAAGGCAGAGATGTGGGAGGTTGTGAGGGGGCAGGAGGGAGGGGGCCTTGTCACCATGGGGCCGATGGGCAGGTTCAGAGAGACTGTAGCCCAAAAGGTAGTGGTGAGTGTTTTTCATGATTCTTGCAGCTCACCCTGGCCTTGAGGGTGAGCTGAACCTGAAAACCACCTCGTAGGTGGACAACCTCGAGGAGTTTCTGAATGACCCTGTGAAGAAGCATACGCTGATCCGCTTTCTCCCCAGGCCCGTCCGGCAGCAGCTTCTGTACAAGAGGTAAGGTCCCTGAAACTGACGCAGAGTGGCGGAGGGTCCCAGCAAGCCCCTTGAAGTTTGGGTTCTGAATATCGTTCGGGAGGAAGAGGGAAGGTTTCTGCCTTTCGGGTTGTCAAGGCTCGGTTTTCATTAACGCAGCCACCTGTGAGCCTTCCGGATAAAGCGCAGGGCCAAGTGAAGTACGGGCTGGTACTTGATTTCAGGGTTCATTTAAAGTAAAATCTGCTGATAAAGACTATAGTATTGGAGTGGTTTTTTTCCTTTTGTTACTTTTACTTTCTAAACCAAACCCTGGTGTAGGATCCCCGCTCCATTGCCCTCGTTGGGTGCTGGGAAGTGTGGTTCTGGGGCTCAGTACAGTGTAGACCGAGCTAGTCCTCCAGGTCCCCCCCAGGTAGAAACAGGGAGAATGAGTGTGTTGCGTCCCTCGCCCCAGAGGCAGACCCCCAGTGACAGCTGAGTGTGGTGTGATTGGACCTGCCACTCCCCTGTTTTACAGACGGTACATTTTCTCGGTTGTGGAGAACCTTCAGAAGCTGTGCTACATGGGGCTGCTGCAGTTCGCTCCCACAGAAAAGTTTCAGGATAAAGATCAGGTACGTCCTCCAAGCCCACGTGAAGGTGGTCCTGCTGTGACGCACAGTTTCCAGTCAGCTGACCATGCTGGTTCTGAGGCTCTCGCCTTGCCCCGTCCCATGTCCCTCTTGCAGGTCTTTATTTTCTTGAAGAAGAATGCCGTCATCGTTGACACCACTATCTGTGACCCACATTACAACCTCGCCCACAGCAGCCGGCCCTTCGAAAGGCGTCTTTATGTCCTGAACTCAATGCAGGATGTGGAGAACTATTGGTTTGATCTGCAGTGCGTCTGCCTCAATACCCCACTAGGTATCGTCTGTCTTTGCTGGACCTCAGTGCTTTCTCTCCGTTCTCTGGGACGACTGGAATGTAGAGTTAGAAGAGACCAGAAGTCACTCAGCCTTGTGGTTTTCAGACTGCTCCCCAGAGGCCTAGGGTGTCCTCGGGGCTCCCTTAGAAAGGAGAGGGGTGGGCCTCGAATGGGGAGGACTCCCAGCCCACACCCCATTGAGCCCAAGCAGCTCCACTTTCCCCATTTGTTCATTCAGTAGGTATTTATTGAACACCTCGTGTGTCATTTCCTCCGCCTGACCATGCAGCAGTGAGACTGACATTCTCAGTCTCGGTGGAGAAGACGCAGCACAGAGAGAGATCCAGAGTGTGACAGGTGCTGTGGAGGAAATACACCGGGTGATGAGTCGAGGATATTTTAGTGGGGTGGTCTGGAGCAGCCTTTCTGAGGAGGAGACATTTGAGCTGAGTTCTAAGGGATGAGGCTGAGCCAGCCATGCCCCGAGCTGGGGAGGAGCATTCCGGCAGGGGAACAGCAAGTGCGAAGGCCCTGAGTGGTGTTGGAGAAACAGAAGAGGCCGGCGTGGGTGGGAGGGAGGGCGGCAACTGAGACTGAGAAGCAGGCAGGAGCCAGTCTCTGGGGGCCTTGCAGGACATGGCAGAGTTTGGGTCTGTTCTTAGAGCAGCGGGGAGCCATTGGATGGTTGTGGGCAAGGAGTAGCAAGATCACTTATGTCTTTCAAAGCTCGCCCTGGCTGCTGTGTGGAGAACGGACTGAGGGGCACAAGAGTAGAAGCAGGGAGGCCAGTTAAGGGCCGTGACTGTGTCCAGAAGAGGTCATCTCGCGGCAGTAAAGGAGAGAGGCGTGTTGGGAGGTATTTTGGAGGAAGAACTGACTAGACCTGCCAGGGTGTTGGATGATTTGGGCTTTTGGGTGAGGCCTTTGCTTGTGCTGTTTCCCTCTCTCTGGAGTGTCCCTTGACCCATATTCACCTCACAGATGGCCACTCCTCCTTCAACCATCACCTCTTCGAGAAAGCCTTTCCAGCATCTTTACAGTCGTCTGATTTCATTCTGTGAATTCCTTGAGCATAGGAAATTTGGCTTCCATCCCCAGGGTGTCTCAAAGTGCCTGGTACACAGTTGACACCCCATAAATGTTTATCGAATGAATGGAGGGTTTGTGGAAGGCTGTAGAACCACCAGTCCAGTGTTCTTTCCTCTAAGCCAGTTTCTTGCCACTTCTACCAGGAGAAAAAGGATGCTGCATTCAATTTGCACCTGGGAGAGGAATCTTATTCTCCCTCCTGTCACAGAACTGAAAGATCAGAGTTACACTTTAATTTTTGCAAAGCAAGAGTCACGTATATATATTTAGAATTGTTTAATGCCAACAGGGTAATGAGCAGTTGTATAGAACCTTTAATGGGTCCAGACAAATCTTAGAAGAGTGTGTTTCATAGAATCCTCTGGCATTCAGTAGTGAGCTAGGCTTTCACCATTTTAGATTTTTAAAGTGCCCTAATTCCCCTGCATTTTATAGCCAGATAAAAATTTGTGAACCAGTATGTTATTTGCACCAGAGTTTTTCAGGCTTGACAGTTGGTGAATTTCCATCTCTTTTAGTGTTCCGTAGCAGAAATGTGGAAGGCTTATTGAATCCATTAATCAGGCATTGATTGTCCCCCAGCAAACATTTGAGGGGTTCTGCCCCGAGGACTGAGGGAAAAGCATCATATAATAACTCACGAGCATCCTTTAAAGCAGGGGCCCCTGGAACTTGGGTGTGCACAGCATCACCTGGGAGCCTGCTGAAATCGGATTCCTGGGCCCTGCCCAGAGATTTGGGTTCACCAGACCTGGGGACGGCCTAAATCTGCATTTCTAGCAAGCAGCTTGGAGGTTCCCATGAGAAGCATTGCCCTAAGTCCTCTTAGGTTCAACAGTCTGCTCACATGGATGACCTTGGGCAAGCTCTTTGTAACCTCTGAGCCTCAGTTTCTTCATTTCTAAACTGGGAACACCACTGCCTTCTGGGGCTGAGGCGAAGCTTGAACGAGATGTCTTATGTAAGCTCCAGCTGAGGGCCACAGGCCATGTGCTCTCCCCACTGCCCCTTGCCCCCACCCAGGCCGAAGTCTCCGGTGGAGCGTGTTATGAGGGAGTCTTGGATAGTCTGCAAATTATAACCTTCCTTTGCCGTACTCATGCAATGGTTTTAGTAGTATTTTATATTTTCGTGCAAGAAATGTGGTTTTCCTTACTGTGGAATAACTAAATGTAATTTTTCAACTAAATTAATGCACTTCTTGGGCACTCGGGAAATATCTGGCTGCTCCCAGAGCCTAGTGATTCAGGGGGAACTGTGATGCTGTGTCGAACTATCTGTCCGGATCCCTGCCGCCCTTGACCCCTGCTGCCCCTGACCCCTGCCGCCCCTGACCCCTGCCAACACTGACCCCTGCCGCTGCCGCCAAGTCCCAGTCATTTTCACTTCTTGCTCCTCTGTGCTCGCGCCACGGGGCTTCCCCCAGGAAGGGAGGCGTGAGTTCCTCTGCTTGTGACTCCCCGAGCCTCTTGGGCTCTCCGGGTACCTGCTTGCCTTCCCTCCTTGAGTTCAGCCTGCATGCAGACTCTTTTCTCGGGTTCACCACCAAGGTTTTAACTCTCTTCCTTCTGCTCCCTCTGACACCCTGGTAAAAGGCATTTTGTATAAAGAGCTTCCACCAGTTTCAGACCCTCTCCTCTGGTTGGGGGAGCCTAGTCACAGAACAGAGTCCACTCTTCTCTCACCACCCAGCAGCCCACTGTGGGCTGCCAGAGCCACAGCAGGAAGGCGTCACCAGTGGAGCTTGTGTTTGGTTTTCTAGGAGTAGTGCGCTACCCGCGTGCCAGGAAGAACAGCCCCGATCAGGGCAGCGATGAGGAGGGCAGTCTGCAGAAGGAGCAGGAGAACGCCATCGACAAGCACACTCTGGAGCACGCTCTGGAGCGCAAGTGTGCCATGATGGAGTACACCACGTGCGTCCCTGTCCCTCCACACGCCCCGTCCCTCCACGCGCCAGCCCCAGTGGGGGTCCTCATCCCAGACTGCAGTTCCTCTATGTCCTGCCTCGGATGTCGGACCCAGAGGGCCCAAGTCTCTGGTGCAAAGGCTGCAAATAAGTGGCCACGGGCCACATCTGGCTCCAGCCATACATACTTTATTTATCACAACAGATTGTTAAAAAAATTAAATAGTTGCCAAAATTCAAAAATGGGATTTTTACATACAAATCTGGCCTTTTGACAAGTTCTTCACTTCTACCTGTCAGGTATCTTTCTAGGAAGGTAAAATTTAGTAATAAAAAATGCCGCCACCCACCCCATGGGCTCTCTTTTCAGTTCCCGAGGAAGGCTCTTTTCCTGTTTGTTTCTATCTCTCAGGGGCAGCCGTGAGGTCGTGGATGAAGGCTTGATCCCTGGAGATGGGCTGGGAGCTGCTGGGCTTGATTCAAGTTTCTACGGACACCTAAAGCGCAACTGGATCTGGACCAGCTATATCATCAACAATGCCAAAAAGGTGGGCATCCACACCCAGACCACCACTGCAGGGGCTCGCCATCTCTACTCCTCCTCCTCTCTCTCTCCCCGCTCACAGTTTCTGAATTGGTCAAACCAGAATTGACCAGAGACAGAAATATTTACTTCCATATGTATCGTAGGTGTGTCAGGCCCCTTCAATATCTGCCTGGCCTATTTATTTTTCAATGGATTCTAACTTATTCTGTGATGTGGACAGGTACTCCTTTTTAAAGAAGGAGCGGAAAGTCTGCGAGACAAAGGTCATACAAGAGGGGGTGCATGTGCACTAAGAAAGTGGCTGGACAGGAGAGTCCCACCCTCTGAGGTGTGCTGGGCCAGCTTCTTGGCGGTCACTGCACAGCCACCCTCAGCTGCTTCTGCAGAGACTTGCACACCTTGGTCCGTTTGTCGCCCTGGGCTCCTGGAGATTCTGGGAGCTTCATTCCAGAGATGCACTTGTCTTTTAGGAGAACAGCACTTCAGAGAATGGGCTCACAGTGAGGCTCCAGACGTTTCTCTCCAAGCGCCCATTGCCACTTGGTGCTGGAGGTATGTGTGCTGGGGATTCACCCCAGAAATAGACTTGGTCCCAGCTCGGGGCCGACATGATCACTGCACGTTTAATCTGGCGTCTGGCCTTTACAGAGCTCATCTTGAAACGCTTGTCTCCTCTGCTTGTTTCTAGGCCATGGCAGGTTGAATCTCTGGGGAGAAGCCAGAGCAGGACCTGAGCTCTGTGCTGACAGGCAAGAGCAGTTTGAGGTTGGCCGAGAGCCCACACTGGACAGGAACTGGAGAGTGAGGGGCGGAAAAAGCCAGAAACGGAAACGGCTGAAGAAGGACCCTGGAAAGAAGAGCAAGAGAAAGAAAAAAGGTTTCGTGATGATCGTGGGCATTTGCTAGGCCTTGTCTCTTCACGTCTAGCTCAGAGATGTAGTCTCCCTGCCCTGGGCCTGAGCTGTGCCCTCAGACTTGGGCTTCCATTTTCCCTCGATTCATGGTGCTAACTCTGTGTCGTTGCTGTTTTATTCTCCACATCCAGCTGGCAGACTGAGAGGTCCTTGAACTTCCTCATGCTTCCCCTGCTTTCTGTGTCTTTGTATTCTGTAGAGCCTTTTTACTGAGTAACCTCCCCACCTCACTCACATTTCTAATTTCATCTCAACTGCAAAATCCTTAGTAAATTCCTCATCACAACCAGCCAAAATTCTATTATTTTTTTGGTTTACCTTTTAATATCGGCATTTTTGCTAATCAAGCTAAAGTTCAAAGAAATGTTATATTTTTAAATTAGAGGAGAGACGGGAGTCACTTAAGCCTACAGGATCTCTTCAGATCTCATGAACCCCTCGTGTGGTGCCTGTTAGACTGCCATTGTGGCTTCTTCATCCAGGCAATATTTACAGTGAAGGAAGGCAGTAAGGAGACCAGTATCTGGTTTTTAGACCACTTTTATATCCCCTAAGTGGTCTGTATGTCTCACCCACGATCTGACAGCTACAGCTGTTTCAGATGAAGACAGAATGTTTCAACAGAAACCTGTTTGCAGTGGTTCCCTTGGCTGGTGTTCACAACAAATAGCCTTGCATCAGTTGAAAGGGCCCCTCAGTGTAGCCCATCCAAGTATGTGTAAGATCAGTTGGCTCACAAAGACCTGAATTCATTACAAGGTAAAATATGGTGATGGTACCTCTTTGAATCCCAATGTGCTTGCTCCACTCTTCTTCGGCCTTAGTTTGGGAGAAACTCACAGAGCAAACAGTCTTTTGGAACTGGCAGTGGCATATGGTGCCTACCTTGTGAAACTGCCATCAGTATCTCACCAGTGGGGAGGAGACCTTGGAAAACCCAGTGGTTCAGAGCTCAGGGTTCAGCTACTTTCTGGGCTGTGTGACTTTGGGCAGGCTGCTCTCTCTCGCCGGGTTTCAGATTCCTCAACTACAAAATGGGGATAATAATTGTATCTTTCTCATAGGCTTGTTGCAAAGTATTATTTTAATTATGAGGTAATATACGTCAAAAGCTTAGAGCAGTGCTTAGCACATAGTAAATACTCCATAATGTTAGTGACTGTTGTTATTTATTTAGCAGCTACTTTGTACGAGGTGCTGCACAAGGTGTTTCATACCCAGCCTCATTCAGTCCTCAAGGCAGCCCTGTCCGATGGGCCTTGTTGTCCCCACAGTGCCCCAGAGTTTGCACAGTCTCTGAGGTCACAGAGCAGGGGAGTGGATGTTGATTGCCCGCTCATTTTCAAACGTCCCCTGAGCAGGCTCCATAAGCTTCTGTGCGAGGCACCTTCAGAGGGCTGAGTGGCGCCGTGGGAAGGATTGGAGATTGGCAGATAACTAACAAGAGGCTGCGTTCAGGCTGCCCAGGCTGTCACCATGAAATTTGACTGAAGAGAAATGATGAAAGGGGTAAAAAAAGTCCGTCAGGAAGGGCTGAGTCTTTTGTGGTTAGTTCACATGGCTTCCAGCACCATGAGATTCTGATAACTGAGCCCCTTGGTCACATCTAACAGCTGGGTAGGGACCCTTCCCCTCTTCACAGTGACAGCTCCAAACCAGTTGTTAGAGGCACCCTTCCCTCTCCCCCGGTGTTCCTAGAAGAGCTCCCAGAAGCAAAAAGCAAAAGGCTGCGTTACCATGACGAGGCCGACCAGAGTGCCCTGCAGAGGATGACCCGGCTGCGTGTCACCTGGTCCATGCAGGAAGACGGGCTGCTCATTCTCTGCCGAATTGCCAGCAACGTCCTCAACACCAAGGTATTCGGCCTACCAGTCCCCGGCTCCCTCCCAGCCTCCCGCCAGCTGATCGTGTCCCTTTCGGGGGAGCTCTTTCCTGTCTGACCTGCACAGAGCGGCTCATCTCATTTCCCAGGATCCTACAAATTAATGCCACTCCCGTTTTTGTACATTTCTTTCCAGCCCTCGGCTACTACATTTCAAGCTTTGCCCAGCTGCAGGCAAAAGAGCTCAGAGCCGTTCTCTCTCTTCACCAGGAATCTAACCCTTTCCTGCTCCCCACACCCCTCATCTGCCTGAAAAACTCCTAGTTTTCTTTCAGTAACTGTTTATTGTCTCTGACAGGCTTCGTTGATCCTGCCAAGTGGAAGTAATTACTGTGTTCTCTCTTGTCCCTTGGACAAATACTTTTCACGCTGCTGCTGTTGCTCTGGCACCTCTCGGCCCACTGGAGAGGCTGCTCCTCAAGACAAAGAGACGTACTTGTCTTCATAGCTGCAGCCCCAGCAAGGTGCCTGCCACACAGTAACCACTCCATCAGTACTTGCTGAGTCAGTGTGGAACTGGGCGTGGCCTCGGCCAGGCTCCCCGGCTTTCTCATGGTTCACTCCCCCGCCTTCTGCGCCACAGGCCCCCACAATCATGTGTCCTCCCAGCCTGTGTCCTCAAGTCCCCAGCCAGTGGGAAGGACTTGCTCCCTGTCTAGCAAACTCTTCCCTTTCCCTCTGATGTCACTGTCTCCAAGAAAGTCCCACAGCCCATGCCAGAATTCATCTCCTCACCATGTTCCCACAGCAGCCTCACTGACTCCTGGTCTGTCTGTTCTCACACTTCTTCTGAGTTTGCAGCAAGGCATGGGGAGAGCAGTCCAGGTGGGCTTGTCCAGTCAAGCTGGTTCACAGAAGCCCCCAGGAGAATGAGCTCTGCCATCGTCCAGTCCAGGGCCCCTTCCAGGTAGTGATACCCCAAGTAGAGTGGGGGAGGCAGCTTCCTAAGAGCCCCGTTTGTGTTTCCTGTTCTCAACCATACCAGCCAAGAGAAACCAACTTAGAGGTCCTGCACCCAGGATGCTCTTTGCCTGTAGGCTCATTTGGTCCCTTTTCTTGACTGTTTTCCCAGATTCTGTCACCCCTCAGCCCCCTCCTAAATTCCAACCCAGTCCCTTCTCCAGAGAAGAACTTGAAGGTGATGTGTTGCTGTCCCCAATTTCCATTTCCTGCCTCTACAATGACTTTTTCATCACAACACGATGGGAGGGGTGGGCCTGCCTCCCCCCAACCTTGATACAGCTGGAGAAGCCAGGAGAGTCTTGCACGGTTCAGGGTCAGCAGACCCTCCACTCCTCACGGGGACTTACACCATATTCTTGGGCCACCTCGTTCTGGGGTCTTTAAGAAAATAACCTTGTCATCAAGCCCCTTCCTTATCTTGGCTCTCCCTTCCTGTGTGTTGACTGCAACATTCTCCTGAGTCTGCTAATTTAGTGCATTCTGTCTCCACTAGCGTAACATCTGGGCACAGTACACAGAATGTTTCTGAGCATGCGCGATGTATAATGAAGCCTGTGTAACCCTCTAACTAAACACATCTTATGTTCTTGGAATCTACCCCGACATATTGCCCTTCCAGTCAATAGTACCTGACACCCTCCAAGCACTTCTATTACTTGTCAAAAGACACTTTTCCCACAGGACTTAGAGGATTTGTCTTATTCTCTGCCCAGCACCTCACTCAGTGCCGGGCACGTGGTCAGTGCCTAGTAAATGTGATGGAGTAAACATGCGAGGTGACAGTTTTTGAGTATCATCAAGGAAGGAGGATATATTTTTCCCACTCTTTTATGTTAATGGCCCATAATGTGGTCTCTGAGGATACTGATTTTCCATCTTGGTTCTGTGTTTGATCCAGGTGAAGGGCCCATTTGTACACTGGCAGGTCGTGCGGGATATTTTGCATGCGACCTTTGAAGAGTCTTTGGATAAAACATCGCATTCGGTCGGACGAAGATCTCGCTACATAGTCAAAAACCCACAAGCGTATCTGAACTATAAGTAAGCTTTATTTGATTTTCATGACTCCAGGACAAGATGATTCCAGTGCTTCTGGCTCATTCTTTCCTCTTCTTTCGTCCCATTTACTTAGGAGTCCGGTGTACAATCCAGATAGGGCACTCAGTCGTCCAGTAGCACACCGATAGTCGGTCCAAGTGCTGGAGTTCGTTAGTCGGATTGTCCTTGGTTTTTAGAGGGCTGGGCATGATTCTCGGCACTTTCACGTGCAGGGTATTGTTTGGACTTTAAAACAGCCTTGTGAAGTAGATGCTGTTATCCTTTGTTACAGATAAAGAAACAGAGGCTACACAAGCTAGGTGACTTACTGGATGTCACATCTGTAGCATGTGGTGAAGGCAGAGGCATCTGCTGATTGTCACTGCTGTGTTTAGCACTCCAGAGCAGCTCTTGATATCTCTGTTAGTGGCCCATCACATAGCTCGCTCCAGGAAGAAGCTAGATGGGACCACAGTCATTGGACCAAATGCACTAAGCCGTGTCCTCAGCAGAGCTGGGTGTCCCTCAGTGTCTCCTGACCGTGGCCTGGTTTGTATGGGATGGCAGCTGGCTGGAGTCGCAGAGCATCCCCCTTGTAGTTTGTTGCCAGTGAGGCTGCTCCACTCATCTCTTTCTCACAGAGCTAGGACATAAAACCATCGCTAGCCTCCTCCTACAACTCCTCCACAGGCTTGGGCTTCAGTGGCGAGGACCAGAGAGCCATCCGAGTGGTGTAGGGAGGTGCCCAAGCATAGCAGCCAGCATGAGACTGGGGCCAGGAGGGGACACATGGCGGGGTTGGGAAGAACCACCTCCATCAGCTGATCGTTCATGCCATGGGCAGTAGGAGAACTTGGCTCCAGGTTGATTCTGAGCCATGGGCTGCTGCTGTCAGCCAGATTGTAGAGAGAAATCGGCCCAGCCTTGGATTGTGGAGGAGACTGAACTCTGGCCAGAGTTTCTCAGCCTTGGCACCATGGGCATCTGGGGCTGGATAATTCCTTGTAGTGGGGCTGTCTTGTGCACCGTGGGATGTTTAGCAGTATCCCTGTCTGTACTCACTGGATACCAGTAGCACACTCCACCCTCACTGTGACAACCAAAAATGTCTTCAGAAGTCCTCTGGGGGGGCCCAGTCACCCCAGTTGAGAACCACTGGGGTACACATACCAAGGGGCCTTACTGCATGAAGCCACTTTCCCCTGTGCATAGAATCTTAGACTTTCCTGTCTGAAAGGGCTGTGATCGCCTAGTCCACAACTCCTCTCTTTTCAGAGTGGATACAGGCCCAGAAGTTGGCCAGGGTGACAGTGAGCTGGCAGTGAAGTGAGATCTGGAGCCTGGGCTTCCTGGCCCCCGCCTGACGCTCCTCCTCTTGTCCCGCAGCAGCCGGGGAGGGAACTCGAGGGGCTGCAGGGTCAGCAGGCTGGGCTCCATCTTCGCTACAGTTCAGAGCTGTGGGACCTGGGACGGGGCGTCTGTCCACTCGGAGGCTGCTTCCTCACCTGTGAACAGGATGATAATACCTTTAATGACCACACCTGCCCTAGCCCTTGGCACATGTGTGGCCTCAGGGGCCCCTCCACCTCACCGGGCTATAAAGTGGAACGACAGTCTCTACCTTGCAAGCTCTTCGTGCGGGGTGAAGCACCACAGGAGCCCATCAGACACTGTTGTCTTTCCTTCCATGTCCTGTTGGGCAGGTCAGGCTCTCCTTATGTGGAAGACAGATGAGGATTTGTGGAGTGGACAGAGTGCTTGGAAGGAGGTCAGAGCTCTCAACAATAATAAACACCAGGGCCTGTACACTATTTTTACGTTTACAGTCTGCTTTCATCTAGATTATCTCGTTTGGTCCTGACCAAATCCCTGTGAGGGGCAGGCGGGAGCCACTGTTCTCAGTTTACACGTGGAGGACAGAAGCTCAGAGAAGCCAACATGTAAAGCGTGAGCAGTGACAGGCCTGACTTGGATCAGGTTTGGCTGATCCCAAATCCTTCATTTTTTTGTGTGTGTGAGGAAGACCAGCCCTGAGCTAACATCCGTTGCTAATCCTCCTCTTTTCGCTGAGGAAGACTGGCCCTGGGCTAACATCCGTGCCCATCTTCCTCCACTGTATATGGGACGCCGCCACAGCATGGCTGACAAGCAGCATGTTGGCAGGTGCCCGGGATCCAAACCGGCGAACCCCGGGCTGCCAAGCGCGGATGAAACCGCTACGCCACCGGGCGGCCCCCCCCCCCCCCAAATCCTTCATTTTTAAAAGGGATACCCAGCAGGTATATAAGTAGTCATACTTCATGGTTAGGCAAAGCCAGAAGTGTTAGAACAGAAATCTTCTGATGGTTCTGAACAGAGACATCGTTACAATTCCCAGCCTTCATTTTGGTCTTCTGTCTCTGCAGGGTTTGCCTGGCTGAGGTGTACCAAGATAAGGCACTTGTTGGAGATTTCATGAATCGAAAATGTGACTATGACGACCCAAAGGTAGGCCAGGCAGTTTTTGGGTTCAGCCTGCTCTGAAGGCAGAGGTTTCTAGGTTCTGGTCTGGTCCTCTGGCTCCCATGGTGCCTCTGCTAGCCTTACAAACGTGGAATTTTTTTTCTGCTCATTTAGGAAATCGACTTGTCAGTTCTTTGGCTCATTTGATCAGGCTCCAGCATCAGTTTTTAAAGACGAGTAGAATTTGCAATGCTGATGTGCTTTGGGCCTATTTTGTTAAGAAAATAGGGCAGCTCTTCAGAAATTACAAACAGCTCGGCTTCCTGGAAAGCTTACAGATAGGGTATGTGTTTTCTGTCCTGGTGGGGCTGGGATGGTAACCAATAAGGAAGGAAGCTGTCTTTCAGACCCAGACTTCTCTTCCCTTTGGCTCAGAGTCCACTCATCCCTCGTTCATTGAGCTAACACTGGTCCGCACTGTGCGTATGTCAGGGCTTGCACCAGGCGAGGCCAGTCAGAACGGAGGTCCAGCCCTTCCGTCAGGGAGCTGTGGGCAGTAGGACAGGCAGAGAAGCAAATGGACACCACAGAATAGCACGGTCACCCTGAGAGAGGAAAGTGTAGGCCCACAGAGGTCATGGAGGAAATATCAGGGGTGCTTTTGATGCAAGTGACAGAAAAACAACTTCACCTGGGGCTTAAGGCTTCGTTTTCCCATATGCCAAGCAGCCTGGAGGCAGGCAGTCCCGGGCAATTGCAGCAAAGCAGAGACGTCATCAAGGACCCAGGTTCATCCTGTCACTTCACTCCCAGTACCCGGTTGTCAGCCGTCCATCCTCATGCCGGTCGTTGACTGCTGGAGCTCAGGTCCTCGCAGCAGAATCCCAGGGCAGGAAGAAGTGGGGAGAGGGGCTGCACTGGGCAGAGGCACTTGGATCAGCCAGGAAACAGCCTTTCCTAGAAGCCCCTGAGTTTGCCGTCATCAGCTTAGACCAGTCCTGACTCATCCCGGGTGGCTGGGCATGCTTCCCCAAAGCAAGTGGGGCTGGCTCTGCTACTAAGAAGAGCAGGATGAAGAAAGCAGGTGACCAACAGCATCTACTCCAGAGGGCTTTTCAAAGGTGTCGGCACTGAACCCAGACTCACTGATGAGGGACCAGTGAGGCCAAGGCAGTGAAAGAAGGGGAGCGAGGTAGCCTGTGGGCGCCGTGTGGGGCAGCCGCAGTGAGGTGCCGCAGAGAAGGAGTGTGAATTCTGTGTTGGACACCAGGTGACATGGTCGGTTTGCTGGCCACACCATGCAGGATGAATTGGAGGAGTGAGACGAGGCAGCGGGGAGGTGAGGAGGCTGTGCTGTGATCTGCGTCTGGATTGGGAGGGTCGCAGTGCAGGTGTAGATGAGGGGATGATTTGGGGTCCACGGTTGAGCGTGGGGGTAGAGGAGAGGAAGGAGGGGGACTTGCACAGGGGGAGCCAGGAAGGAACAGACCTTGGAGGAGGGAGGTGGTGGGAGCGCAGGCCTGCTGACCCGAGGCATGCGGCGGGCATTCTGGGGACTGTGAGGGACATGGTTGTGTCTCCTCACCTGGGGCTCTGGAGAGAGAGCTGGCAGTGCCGGTGTGAGGGCTGTCGGCATGTTGGTGCCTCGTTGGCACCAGGTGTTCCGAATCCCTGAGAGAGCGCGAGCCTGTGTCTCCTTACCAGCTGGACTCAGTGGGCTGCAGAGGCAGGAAGGCAGAGGAGGTGGCGCTTTGGTCAGGGTTCCTGGGAGCTCGCAGCCCCGGGAGTTGGTTACAAGATTTTCCTTGATATCTCTTAGTGACACCTCATTCTCTCATGTTAAAAGGTTTGTGCCAACGAGTTTAAAGAATTTGTGGAGAAGCTTAAAGAGAAGTTCAGTTCAGCCCTAAGGAATCCGAACCTTGAAATCCCAGACACACTCCATGAGCTGTTTGCCAGGTAAGGTTTTTCTGGGAAGGTTCTGTGTGATCCTTTTGGGACAAGAGGAAGTCTCCGGCTGGGAGTGCCAGGGGTGTCTCCCCTGGTCAGCAGTTCCACTTGGCCTTGCAGCTAACCCTGCTGTCCCTCCAGACTCTGGACCACCTCATCTCCCATCATGGCAACTTGAAAATGGGGAGGCCACTGCCATCCCCATACCCCACCAGACACTCGTGTCCACTCTCCCCTTGATGCCCTGCTGCTGACTTAGTTCAGGCTTTCTCAGGTGGCTCGTGTGCTTTTGCCAAGATTGCTCATTTGACGTATGAGGAAGCTCCAAGATATAAGTAACTTGACCAAGGTCACAGTGCTTGTGAACAGTAGACCAGGATTTGAATGTAGGTGGGTCCAACTCCAAAGCCCTGGCTCTTTCCAACTCAGCCACTCGAAGAACGTACTTGGGTTTGAGCACAGAATCTGTGAAATTTTAAAATCTTCTGTAAACGAGGCCTATTTCCTCTGCTTAATCCAAATGTGAAACCCTTCTCTTCACCATCCTCATCAAAAAGTCCCTCTAGCCACTGTATTTCTGAATTCTTCCTATAAAGAGATGACGTTCATCCATCAGTTCCTATCTGTGAACTGTACAGTACCTTTGCAGTTAGCCCTCTCTGCTTTAGTTGCTCTCATTCTTTCATTCATCCAACAAATAATTTGTGTAGTGCCCACTGTGCCAGGCCTAAGGAGCGATTTGAAGTCATTTTCAGAGCTGACACTCTTTAGCTATTTTTGGGCTTTGGGTTTTGCAGTAAACTGTTCCCCAGAATTCCCAAATGGCATGGTTTACATTCAGTCTTAAAAATGTTTCAAAAGTCCTGTTTACCTGTCTGTAATTTATATCCCCACATATTTTCAGTCAAGTTATGGGGCAACTTTTGGTTTTAAAAGAAGACAGTTAAAAGATTTTTAAAGGAGAGTTCATGAATCATTTAGAAGAAAGAAAATTTCACTTGTAACATTTAACACTAAATTCGATCTTGAGCATTCTGGCAAGCAAGGCAAAAAAGAAAATGGTTCCAGGTATTTCCTTGTTTGACTGAAAATAGTTCACATGTTTTTCTGAAAAGGTGCTTTTTCTTGCTACTAAATTTTAGGAAGAATTGACTATTGAAAGATGAATTTTGACTTTAGTTTTATAGAAACCAAAGCAATGTCTTACAAATAAATGGCCATGTTTTTTAAAAAGTCAGTTTTACAATTTATTTTTGTATTTATTTGCTTGGTATGAACACAATAAAACAACATTACATGAAGCTCAAAAAAAAAAAAGATGGGGAAATAATCTGTAATCCCAGCACCTAACACAGCTACTCCCTTTTCGGGGTTTTCTTCCAGTCTTATTTCTTGTGCTTGTTTTTAGTCATAATGAGCCCACAATTTTATATCCTCCTCCCTTAACAATTAACAGTAGCTCCCTGCCAGTTAGCGTTTTTCCATGTTGCTTCATAATTGTCCAGTAACGGGAAATTTCCTAATTTTTTTCAACTTTTTTGTGTGTGTGTGTGAGGAATACTAGCCCTGAGCTAACATCCCTTGCCAATCCTTCTCTTTTTGCTCAGGAAGATGGGCCCTGGGCTAACATCCGTGTCCATCTTCCTCTACTTTATATGGGACGCCGCCACACCATGGCTTGAGAAGCAGTGCATCAGTCCACACCCAGGATCTGATCCTGCGGATCCGGGCCGCCAGAAGCGGAGTGCTCAAACTTAACTGCTATGCCACCAGGCCGGCCCCCAGCCCTCATTTTTTTGAATATACTCATTTGATGGGCAGAACGTGGTATTTTCTCATTTTAATTTACATGAACATGTTTGAATTTTTTGTGAGTTTTAACATTTTTTTCAACATTTTAGCCAGTAAATGGCATCTTGGGCAAGCAGCAGCTTGGTTAGTGAAGGTCTGCCATGTTGCATTGACATGCTCTTCTTTTGTTTCTTATATAGATACCGAGTTTTGGCAATTGGTGATGAAAAATGTCAACTCAGGAAGGAGGATGAACTTAATGGGCAAGTACTGACGTACTGGGTGTACTTTCCTCAGCTGCTTAATTGAGTTGCCTACAACCTAGCACAGGGATCACCTAGGGCCACATCTAGCCTGACACCTGACTTGTAAATAAAGTTTTGTTGGAACACAGCTATGCCCATTCTATGTATTGTCTACACTGCTTTCTTGCTGTAACGTCGGAGTTGAGTGGTTGCAACAGAGACCATGTAGCCCATGAAGACTAAATTATTTATTATCTGGCCCTTTACAGGAACAATTTTGCTGACCCCTAACTTTGCATACCACTGGCCTAGCCTTAAGGTTGTGGAAAGGTTTGAACTCTCAGCCCATGGGCTTTCTAAGCAAAACTCTGGAAAGCTCAGCTCTTTTTTTCCATCTTGTATAATCAATACTCAGTTTGATTTTAGCTCTATATTTCAGTGAGAAACCTATTCACTTTGAAGAAAGACTTGTTTAAAGTTGGATGAAAAGAAAATATAAGCACTAACCACATTTGTTAGTCGTTATGAAAACTTGTTTCCAGGCTTCAACACCCTTACCCACTAGACTAACTATTTTCCTGCAAAAATTAACCAGTTAGTAAAGCTTAAAAAATATCATTTATTTTGTTTTGGTTTATGAATAGTTTTGGCATTCATGTCACTTTTCGTGAGATTAAAAACTTTTTTAAGGAGAACTGAAGCTACCCAAGATGAATAGTGCTCTGTGGCCTGTGCCCTCATGTGCTCTGCCCCCCCCTTTCAGCGTGGATGACATCCACTTTCTGGTGCTCCAGAACCTGATCCAGAGCACGCTGGCCCTCTCGGACAGTCAGATGAAGTCCTGCCAGTCGTTTCAGGTGGGTATCAGAGACCTAGCATCAGCTTCGCAGTAGCGCTCTGGGACTTGGGGCCCTTCAGAGGCCTGTGCCGTGTCAGGTTTTTGCTCATTCTCTTCTCGGCTGTGGGGTTTCAGGGGGCCTGAGTTCCCCTGAGACTCTGGCCCTCACTTCTTTCATCTTTGAAGTATGGGCGCAGGATCCAGGGACCTCCAAAATCTTTCCCAGTGCTGAGGTTCTGAGGCTCATGTTTAAGGCAGAAAATTAGGCAGAAGAGGAAATGAGATGTGGCAAAAGAACCGAGAATGTAATTGAACTATACAGTAGATCCTTTCAAGTTATAACTTAGAAATATCAGCCTATTTTGATTGTAGAGATCACCGCATGGGAAGCTGCCTTTTGTGGGCAATGAGTCTTATCTGTCTCCTGAGAACTTACTAGAACTGTAATGCTGCTCTGTTGCGGCTGAAGGAGGATGAAAGAGGAAGGCAAATCTCATTTAATCCTATACTGAGCCTGGTAAGGTGGTGGTATTAATACTCTTTTACAAATATAGAAACTTGAGGTTCAAAGAAATTAAAAAACACGTGCCCAAGATCACACAGCTCGTTCATCAAACCTGAGTCCCTGTGGCTCCAAGGCCCCAGCAGGGAAGTCCTAAGGGGGACCTGCTCCCCAAGCCAGTGCTCCCCTCGTTTTCTATAATCACAAAAGTGTATTCCAAGTAGAACCTATCTACTTTTGTGTTTAATCTCTAGACCTAAAACTCAGCTCCTGTGGCTTACATTACCAAATCAACCCAGTTTGGTATGTGAGAAAAAAAAATAGGAGAACAAGGGGCTGGTGTCATTTCTGACCCCACTGATCTGTTGACATGGGATGGCTGAGAGTTGACTGGAGAGCTCTTTAGCATGTGGACGCCAGGCCACCCCCAGAGACTGCAGTCAAGAACAGAGCGCGTGGGCCCTGACGAGTGCGTGCTGCCCGTGTCCGGGTTCTGATGAGGCTCCATGGACCACCTTGGGGAAACACTGGTGTAGACTCAGCTTGGGCATGGCGAATATTTCCTAGGCGAGTACTTGTTACTTTCACCACAAGGGAGGTGAGGAGGGCTGGGGGAAATGCAACTATTTAAGGAAAACAAGTGGCCAGGTTTAAATACAGTGCTTCAGAGCATCACTTTAGCCCAAGTGCTTTTATAGCAATGGCCAGGCCTCTGCAAACCCAAGACTGAGTGTTAATTCCATCTCTTTTTTTTTTTTAATTGAGGTTACCTTGGTTTATACCGTTGTATAAATTTCAGGTGTACATCATTATATTTTGACTTCTGTGTAGACTGCATTGTGTTCACCACCAGTCTAATTGCCATCCATCACAAATGTGCCCCTTTACCCCTTTTGCGTTCCCACCAACCCCCTTTCCCTTTGGTAACCACCAATCTGTTCTCCATATCTATGTGTTTGTTTATTTATCTCCACCTATGAGTGAAGTCATATAGTAATAGTCTTTCTTCATCTGACTTATTTTGCTTAGTATTATACCCTCAAGGTCTATCCATGCTGTCGCAAATGGCAAGATTTCGCCTTTTTTTATGGCTGGGTAGTATTGTATTGTATATATACACCACCTCTTCTTTATCCATTCATCCATTGATGGGCACTTAGGTTGCTTCCATGTCTTGGCTATTGTGAATATGCTGCAATGAACATAGAGGTATAAGATCAACATGCAAAAATCAGTTGTGTTTCTATACACCAACAATGAACTATCAGAAAGAGAAATCAAGAATACAATCCCATTTACAATCACAACAAAAAGAATAAAATACCTAGGAATAAATTTAACCAAGGAGGTGAAAGACCTATACACTGAAAACCATAAGACATTATTGAAAGAAATTGAAGAAGACACAAAGAAATGGAGAGATATTCCATGCTCATGGATTGGAAGAATTAATGTAGTTAAAATGTCCATATTACCTAAAGCAATCTACAGGTTCAGTGCAATCCCAATCAGAATCTCAAGGACATTTTTGAAGGAAATAAAACAAAGAGTCCTAAAATTTATATGGAACAACAAAAGACCCCAAATAGCCAAAGCAATCCTGAGAAAAAAGAACAAATCTGGAAGTATCGTACTCCCTGATTTCAAAATATGCTACAAAGCTATAGTAATCAGAACAGCTTGGTACTGGCATAAAAACAGACACACAGACCAATGGAACAGAATTGAGAGCCCAGAAAAAAACCCACTTGTCTGTGGACAGCTAATCTTTGACAAGGGAGCCAAGAACATAGAATGGAGAAAGGAAAGTCTTTTCAATTAATGGTGTTGGGAAAACTGGACAGCCACGTGCAAAAGAATGAAAGTAGACCATCTGTTTTGTTTTAGTTCATCACCATGAGGTGCATTGTGTCGGAGAGTCCGCAGTCATCTGTTCTTTTTTTTTTTTTTTTTTTTTTTTGTGGGGAAGACCAGCCCTGAGCTAACATCTGTTGCCAATCCTCCCCTTTTTGCTGAGGAAGACTGGCCCTGGGCTAACATCCGTGACCATCTTCCTCCACTTTATACGGGACGCCACCACGGCATAGCTGACAGGCAGTGCGTCGGCGGGTGCCCGGGATCCGAACTCGCAAACCCCGGGCTGCCAAGCACGGACTAAACCGCTGCGCCACTGGGCGACCCCCTACAGTCATCTGTTCTTGATACACTTGCCATGTAGCACTTTAACCCACTTACTCACATAAAGTGTATGCATTTCAGAGAAGGAGGCTGGTCGCAGTGCCATGCCCCCTCTGCCACCCTGGCAGTTTACAGATAAAGAGTAAAGCCTTGTCTGAGCCTGAACATGCAGAGAACAAGGGTGGAGTTGGGCAGAAATCCCAAATAGCCAGCCTACAGTCTGATCCTTGGATGTTTGATTGGGCCCACACTTGTTTAAAAAGAAAAAAAATGTTTTTAATTTACTCCCAACATTGCACATAAAAATCCAAATTTTTGACTTCCCCTGTGGCTGTGGAGCTCTCCTGCCCAGCAGGGGTTAGAGCTGGACAGGACCTCAGGGGTCAGTCCAACCACCTGTCACATGAGAGCCCAGGCCCAAAGTTAATGACAAAAGCCAGGTCCCTGCGTCCCAACCAGGGCCTTGTCCCCTGCATCATGCCACTGCTTTTCCTTCAGTTCCATTTCCACATGGCGTCTGGGCTCTACTGGATGGTGCCACAGGGCTAGTCACTCTCCCTGTTCCCCAGGGGAGTGGGAAGTTGCGTGAGACAGAGCACCTGGGCCACAGCAGGAAGTAGGGAGCTTCTTCAGTGACTCCCTCCAGTCTGGCAATGAGGACTGGAAGGCCATTATGGATGAGGTCAGAGGCCATTCTGGACCTCCTAGGCTCCCCTGCAGCCCCAAGATTCCAGGAAGCGCACTGCAGGGAAGTGGGGGTGGAAGTCACAAGCATCCCAGCAGCCATGGTTCACTGTGTCTGTGACAGCCCAGCCTCTTGGATAGTCTGACGGGCTGGACCACGTCCCCCCACTCACTGTGCTTGGACTGAGCACTCCTCTTCCACACCAGTGGTTGTCTGGGGTTATGCCCCTCCTGTAATTGTCTTCACGTGGAAGAGAAGAGCAGGTCACATAAGGCGTTTCAAAGAAGCTGGATCCCAGCATCCACTTCCACTTGGGGGGAAGCAATGATGATGACATACCACCACTCCCCACTTCTTTCTCTCTGCCCTGTGAGTGTTCCCTGCTCAGGCCCTATAGTCTGTGCACCCAGGACCGACATAGAAGTGTTGTCTAGAGAAATCAAGGGTGGTGTGCAGGCCTCGGACTGATGAGATGCAGTGTGTGCCCAGACCCCCATCTCCAGCTCTGGGAGAACGTTCCTGGGCTGCCGCGGGACCTTGACTGACCACTGCTTTGGCTCCCAATCCCTTTTCTCCCTCTGCAGTAGCACACTGGTGTGGTCACTGCACTCGGGGATGAGGCTTTTTCCTCTTCTTGGTGCCACTCCTGCCCAGCGGTGAGGCCTCGGAAGATCACCTAAAATCTATGAGCCTGTCCCCTCTGTCACTCAGAGGTCCTGGGGACAGTGCAGGAGAGAACCTTCCAAGCCTAAAATTCTTAGCCCATGGCTGCAGTTTTTCTTGGCCAGTGCTCTTGAGGAGACAGTCTAGCAGGAACTTTCTCAGAGGCTGGCGTATTCTAGACATTCACTAACTGTTGGTTGGTTGAGCCAACTCTTCAGAAAACTGGAGTAACAGAGACCCTTCTGGTCCTGCAGTCCTGTGGGCTGCCCTTCCTCTGGGCAAGGTCCAGATCTGTGGGCCATGGAGCCGTGGTGGCATGGCCAGCAGGAGGAACCTCTGCGACGGGGGCCCAGACGCCACCTTCCACATTTGCTCCATGCTGGGTACCAGGCTGTGCTTACTGTGGCAGCAGTAGGAGAGTCAAATCTGTTCTCACGGGACTCCATTCCTGTGCGAGAGACAGACGATGAGTAAACAAATGAGATCACTTCAAATCGAGACAGTTGCTACAGAGAAAATAAGACAGGATAATGTGTACAGTTGACTGCAGAGGAGCAGAATGGGAAGGGTTTGGTTTTTGAGGGGAAATATTTGAGCTGAGAGCTGAATGTTGAGGAGTCAGCCCTGCAAAGATTTGGGGGAGGTGCTTTCCAAGAAATGGGAGTGGCAACGGCAGAGGCCCCGAGGCGGGAAGGAAGGCCTTGGCTTTTTCAAGAAAGTGAGAAGGCCAGTGAGGCCGGAGGTGGTGAGCCAGGGGTGGACTTGTAGGAGGCAAGGCCAGAGTGGTGGGCAAGGTCCTGCTTGCAGGGGTCCTTGTCAGGCACAGTAAGGGCTGGGTGTTCTCCCTGCAGAGGGCTGCCATCGGGTTTTGAGGTTGGGAAGGAATGTGTTGTCTGATTTAGGCATAAAAGGGTTACTTTGGCTGCTGTGGCGAATGGTCAGGGGTTGGGGACAGGCGGCACATGTAGAAGCAGGGAGAGCAGTTAGCTGGAGGCTACGGTGAGAAATGATGGTGGTGTGGACTAGATGTGTCAGTGTAGACGGCGTGAACCAGATGCATCTGGGAACTTATTTTGGGAGTGAGCCAACCAGACAGACTGATGGATGGGGCAAGGGGTAAGAGAGCGCGAGTGGTACCAGAGAAGAATCTGCATTGACTCCCGTGTCTTTACATCCAAAGAAATAGGTGTGGGGCAGAGCCTTCCTTTCTCTCCAGTTGCCTGTCCTTCCCTGTGGTCTTAGATGTGACGCAATGGTAGGGGTGAAGGTTGACAGGATTGCTGGCTTCCTCCAGGTTCTCCCCCTCCACACACCCCCTAGGTGTCCACTCCAGCCTCCCTGCCTCTTGTCGCCGTATCAGTTACTTCCTCCATAGACGATCAGCTGTAGTTTCTGGGCATCCACACGTTCTGGCTGTTTCCCCCAGCCAGCTGGAGAACCTTGCTCACCTGCAACTTGCTGTGTTGCAGACTTTCCGCCTATACCAGGAGTATAAGGACCAGATTCTTGTCAAGGCCTTCGTGGAGTGCCAGAAAAGGAGCTTGGTCAACCGGCGCCGGGTCAACCACACGCTGGGCCCAAAGAAAAACCGGGCTGTGCCCTTCGTGCCAATGTCCTACCAGTTGTCCCAGACCTATTACAGGTGAGCACCCACCCAGGAGGCCTGGGCCTGGGCTGGGGAAAGGAGAGAACCCCAGGTCAGGGGCTGAGCCAGGCCCACTCTGGGAAGAGTAGCACGTGTGAGTGGAATGAACCAGACATCCACCATCAGATTGCTTGGGGCAGGGCCTCCTGTGGCCTCGCGTGCGAGGTGCAGCCTCTGGGAACATGTTTTCTCATCAAGACCTGTCCCTTCTCGTGTGGGAATAAGGTTAACACTCGAGGTATTTTGCATTGGGGCATTTACCATCTTTGCAGGTAGTTTCCCTTTCTCCTGTCAAATTGGGTAAAATAAGTTTCTAAGTTAATAATTGGTCCAGTTAAAAGTGCACCCTCCCCATTGGGTACAACCTCAGTCTCTAATCCTCTCAGCTCGGAGCTGCACCAAGCGCCTGTCTACAGGCTCACACTCGCATGCAGCCTTGAGAAGCCGTCACGGATTTTTCAGACTCAGTTCGCAGCACACGGGAATCTGAGTGGTTTGGGATGTTGAGAATCGCCTTCCCGGGGCCCCTCCTGAAACGAACACCCTTTGTGGCATGGCCCCCTGCTGGCAGCAGGCGTGGCTGGTCTTTGTTGCACGTCTGGCATTTTGCACCACCAGCCTCCTTAACCACACAGAGAAAGTCCATTAGAATATTCCCAGGAGTTTCTCTGTGGCTGGCTTCCTCTTTTCCAGGCTGATCTCTTTACCAGCCCCCAGTCTGCATGGAGGCTGCATTCAGAAACAGAAAGACAGCAAAATGAGTATTGTTTTGTTTCTTTTATCCGTCTCTTTGCCCTTGACTCCAGACACTTGCTCCTTTCCCAAATGCCCATCCCGAGTGACCCTCGGTCTCTTTTGCCTTCTGGGAAGCGGCTGGTATAGTAAAAAGAGCCGTGGCCTGTGAAGCAGAAGACATGAGTCCAAGTCCACCAAGGCCATTTGACCTCAAGCCACTTCTCTGACTGTAGCATTCTCACCTGTGAGCCAAGGGGCAGTGGTCAGCAGATGAGGAAGACCTTTTGGGTCCCTCTCTCTGACCTCTTAGGTCCCTCTGTCTCTGTTGGTACAGGGTGTTGGAAGTTACACTTTTGGACAGAGGCAAGGGCTTGACTCTTCAGTCACCTTATGGAGACAATGAGATTGAGCACCCGCATGTCCTCTCATCTCTCGATGGGTTCAAAGCTTGCTTTGTGTAAAGATTATTATTACAAAAGGACATTCATCTTCCCCAGTTCAGCACCTGTTTATAGTGAGTGCCTGCGAGGCGTAGAGTTAGATAAACAGACTTGACTCTTCTTGAAGGTGCTCGAGTGAGGGGGAGACACACACACTGAGGTTGAAATGTAGCGCCGTCACTGGGGGTGGAAAGAGACACTGGTGTGTCCTGTGTTGACCGTAATGATGTGAAGAGCCTGTGGCCCATGCAGACAGAGGCTCTCGACACCCCATCCTCCGGGAGGCCCTTACCCTCTCTTTGTCTGTGTAGGATTTTTACATGGCGATTTCCAAGCACCATCTGCACAGAATCATACCAGTTCTTCGACAGGATCCGGGCTGCTGGGAAGTTCGACCAGCCTGATAATTTTTCCTTCAAAGACCAGGATAATAATGACTCCACAAGTGACCTGGTGGCATTTTCTTTGGATGGCCCTGGAGGACACTGTGTGGCCGCCCTGACCCTCTTCTCCTTGGGCCTTGTTTCCGTGGATGTCAAGATCCCTGAGCAGATCGTGGTGGTGGACAGTTCAATGGTGGAGAATGAGGTCGTTAAGAGGTAAGAGCCGAGCCGTCAGCAGCCACTCCAGTGTCAGACACCGCGCACTCTGCTCTGAGTGCAGCCGGCAGCCTCAGACATGGTTTCCCCTCAGGGCTGCGACATCCGCAGTCTTCTTTCCTCAGTCATCTGGTCTATTCCTTCACAAACACGTGCTGAGTTCCTCCGTGTTGTGTCTGGCGCTCTGCAGGCATCTGCCGCACAAAGACCGCGGGGCGTGAGCAGAGCCCTCAGGAAGGTCCTGGGCCGGGCCTCACAGGCCTGCGGGTGAGGGACTCCAGAACCGCATCCAGTACAAAATCTGCGCTGCCTCCGGCGCTGGGGAGCAGGGGAGGGAGTGACTTGGCTGTGCCAAAATGAAGGACACGGTGCAGTGTGGCCAGGAGGGGTAAGCGGAGAAGGTATGAGTGGCGCAGTTCCTTGAGGGCATAGCAGCTGAACCTGGATTTAATGGAAAAGTAGGCGTGTTTTGGGCAGAGACTAGGCAGGGTTTCCAGGCAAAAGGACCAGCCTTTGCAAAGACACAGGCACGTGAACGGGTGAGCGCAGTGTCTGGGAAGGTGGTTGGAGGAGATGGATCTGGAGCAGCGGTCCCTGCTGACCTTCACAGCCAGAGGCCAGCGGAGTGTCTGTAGCGACCATGGGCCATTGCCCAGGCCGAATCGCAGAGGGTGCTCTCTGAGGGAGATGGTGTGCACTGGAGGGACGGCTGGAGCTGCAGACAGACTCAGTCTGTGCTCCATCACTTTGGTCAGTTTTCCTTTCCTAGCCTGGGGAAGGACGGGGCCTTGGAAGAGGACGAGGACGAAGAGGAAGACTTGGACGAAGGCTCAGGGGGCAAGCACCGGAGCATCGAGGTGAAAGCCCGCCAGGCCTCCCACACCAACTACCTGCTGATGAGGGGCTACTGCGCCCCCGGCATTGTCAGCACCCGCAACCTCAACCCCAACGACAGCATCGTGGTGAACTCCTGCCAGGTGAAGTTCGGGCTCCGCCGCAGCCCCGCGCCCACCGGGCTCGGGCCCACTGGTGAGTGCTGTCCCGCCCTCCACCCTGTGCCCCGACCGGGGTGCTCACCTCCAGCTCTGCAGGCCGCGTGCGCAGAAGCCACATCTGGCCGGGGCTGAAACAGAAGCAAGGAAGGGCACCTCCCCTCCTTGGTAGCCACCTGGAGGACGCATGTCCCCAGGCGCCTGGGGAGCCCGTGCTGTGCTTGCACTCACTGCGGTGTCTTTTTCCTTTTATCAGTCATCCGTGCAGCATTAGCTGGCAGGTGGCGGGGCGGATAAGGAAAAGCGCAGGCCCCTTGCTGCCCCCGCGCCCTGCCCGCTCTCCACAGCCACCTTTCATCCCTGTCCCTCCATAACTCTGATTTATGCACTTTTATGAAATTTTTAAGTATTATCTTTTGACTTCTTACTCTGAAAGATGAGTATTCAGCTTACATTTATTATCTCTCACCTCCTTTACTTCCAATGTTTACACGTTTTTTAGTTCTTGTATCGATCACCTTTGAAACGGTAGCTAACTGCCTTAACCCACCATTTCCCGTACCTTCAGTTTTAGGCAGTCTCTCCTCCCTCTGCGCACAGTGAGCACATCAGGGCCCCTCCCTTCCCTGCGCTCCTCCTCCTCCCTCCCACCCCTTTCCCACCTCTGTCTGACCCACTTCTATCTCTGCAAGTCAAAGCGGATTGTGTTTCCTCTCGGCTTCGTAACCACAGTGAGTGTTCTGTGCTGTCTGGAGTTGGACCTGGGCAAAATGTAGTGATGACCCCAGACTATGGTCTGAGCAGACACACTGTTACAGGAACCACAGAAGCCAGCCCTGGCTAGCATAAGCAAAAGCAGGAGTTTGTGGAAGGGTCCCGGGTACCTCAGGGTCTGAGGAGCAGTGAACACGTGAGCATCAGGAAGGGGGTGCCCGAGGCAGGCAAAGTTGAGGACCTCCCAGAACTCTGGGGTCACAGTTTTCAGACCCCAGCCCTGCCTCAGAGCCCTTCCCTTTGAGTCTCGAGCGAGAGAACCGTACTGGCCCTGGGGAATCCAGCCCACTTGGCTGCAGTCAGGGGCCCGGGGACACACATCAGGAACCTGACTGCCAGGGGCCCAACTGTGTCCACACAGAAGGTGACCGCTTGCTGTTGGGGGAGCAGTGAGTTGGCGCTCTAGCGTGTCCCATCTCGGTGTCACCAGTGCACTGGTCTGGGGGCGTTTCTGTTGGGTCTGATTCTGGGCCTCCTGTCCTCACAGCCACTTCTCTAGAGGAGCTGACGGTGGGAGCCTCCTGCCTCCCTGCCACCTTCACCAGGCTGATCCGTGGCGGGGAGGGCGCCTGCAGCCTGGAGGAATTTGCCTACCAGGTGGGACTGTCTGGGTACACGCCGGGAGACGTGGCTGCCGCCTTGGAGATCCAGGGTGCCATCGCAGCGGCGGGCTGCTTCGGGGTAGACAGGGTGGAGCTGTGCAGACGGTTCTCCGCCTTTGAGAGTACGGATGGGGAGCGCAGCAGGACCTTCACGGACTACGTCCAGGTGAGCCATGCTCGCAGGTGGCCTGCAGTGGCTGAAGCAGAAGTTGCGATTCGCAGGCCAGATGCACACCACAGATTGGTTTGAGACAGAGAGTGTAATTTTTTTAACAAATGAATTCGTTGTCAACATTTAAAAATAGGAGATTGTGCCTAAAGGCCAGGTTCTCCTGAATGTGAGAAGGTCTGGCCACACTGGGCCCTGTTCCTTCATTGTGGCTTGCCGGAGCCAAGTAGGGCTGCCCCGCCCCACTTCACCTGCCTGGGCGTTTGCGTCCGTGACCCTGGAACCTAAAGAAGGTAGCAATAGACGGCCCTTTTATTTTATTTTTTATTTATTTTTTTGTGTGTGAGGAAGACCAGCCCTGAGCTAACATCCGTCGCCAGTCTTCCTCTACTTTATATGGGACGCCGCCATGGCGTGGCTGACGAGCAGTGCATTGGCGGGCACCCGGGATTCTAACCTGCGAACCCCGGGCTGCCAAGCGCAGACTAAACCGCTGCGCCACCGGGCGGCCCCTAGACAGCCCTTTTAAATCGGGCGCCATGGGCCCTGGCCTGCCCTCCCGCGTGTCGGTAGTTGAGGGCGGTGGGATGCGCGTCAGGTGTTAGTGATGTCGTGGAGACGCTGCCTTGCGGTGTTCGCGGGGGAGGGGGAGGGAAGCCAGTGTCGTCCTTATGACACGATCCTTGTGAGCACAGGGAGTCGCTGGGGGTGACGGCTGCCGTTCACATGGTGTTGGATGGTTATAAAGCTCTTGGTGCAGCTGGAGCCCTGGGAGGGAAACCGAGCCACAGAGAGGGACGGGGATAGTTCCCAGGCTACAGTGCTGGAGCCCAGGCAGCGGATCCTGCTGACTGCCGAGAGGCGACGGGTCGGGCAGCTCCCTCTGCCCCCTGGTGCCCGGCCCAGAGCCCCAGAGGGCGAGTGTCCACAGCAAACCCTTCCCAGACCCGCACCATCTGGATGTGAGTCTCATTCCAGGCAATTTCCTTGAACCCTGACTTGTGGGTTTTTTAATGTAAAAATAAAAAGAAAGATGATGGTGAACCGTGTGCTACCAGATGTGGCACAGCTCCTGGATAAGAACAAGGACATTGGGGGCGTAATGGTTGGGTTTGTGTGCTCTGCTTCGGCGGCCCGGGGTTCCCTGGTTTGGATCCTGGGTGTGGACCTACACACTGCTCACCAAGCCATGCTGTGGAGGTGTTCCACGTAAAATAGAGGAAGATGGGCACAGATGTTAGCTCAGGGCCAATCTCCCTCACTAAAAAAAAAAAAGAACAAGGACATTGGAAGCAGGGCGTGGTGTGAATCTGAGAGCAGGAGTTGTGACTTCTATAATGGTGGTTTTCACAGAGGGACTTGATAGCACTGGGGTGTTGAGCCCAGTGAGAGGACCCTCGCTGGGCAGGAGATTCATGAAGTCATGGCAGCTTTAAGGGCGCAGCTGTGGTTCCAAGAAGTTTGCACATCTGGCTTGTTTTACGTCTAGGCAGACTGAGCCTAGAGAGGGACAGGACTGCTCCAGGGCCACACGGCTAGCTGGTGGCCCACTCGGGGCTGGAAGCCAGGCCTCATCCTCGAGTTGTTGACGGACCTGGGCTTGCCAGTTGCTCAGGACGCTTAAACCCATGAGGCAGGGGAAGCAAACCCTGACGCTCCTGGGGTCCCGCCCACACCCAGCGTGTCTCCTGCTTTTCCTAGGACCTCTTGGAGCGAAACCAGGTGCTGGAAGTCGGTGGCAACACCGCTCGCCTGGTGACCATGGCCTCTGCCCGGCCCTGGCTCCTACGCTCTGTGCGGCTAAAACGCAAGGAGGAGGACGCTGACACTCAAAGAGAAGACCCCCAGGCTAGAGCCCTGGAGGGGCCTTCCAGCGAGGACGGCCCCTCTGAGAGGCAGGCACCACCTCCTCAGGGCCCCCAGACCACCAAGAGGCGTGTCAGCTGGGCCAGCACTGATGCGGCCAGTCAGAGCGGGGGGACCGACTCCAAGAGTACCCAGGAGCCCCCCGCAAAGAGGCCCACGCTCCAGGATGTGCGCTCGGCCCCCAGCCCTGGGCCCAGAGCAGAAGAGGGAGCAGAAACCCAGGTACCTGCTCTGCCCGTAGCTCCTGAAGACACAGGTGCAGGGGAGCCTCCCCCAGGAGCATCAGAGGCTGGGCAGGAGGGCCAAGAGGGCGTCGGCGTCCCCAGCTCCCCAGGCGGAGAGCAGCTGAGCTGTCAGGCCCAGCTTCCAGAGGGCTCTGAAGACCCCAGAGGTACAGAACCTTGTCCCCCACCCCGCCCATTCTCTGTCCTCGGGCCTGATTGGCCCCACACCTTCTCTGAGACTGGGAACCTGCCACTGGCCACACAAGGGGCCTTCAGCTCTTCATAGCCTCAACCCTGAGGGGTAGGTCTTGCCAGTTTACATCTAGTGTTTCCACCAGAGGGCAGAAGGCTTCAGACACTGCTAAGCAGATCTGTGCATTACAAGTGCAGCACTAGCAGTGGTCTTGGAGGGCAGTGTTTGCCAGCGTGTCCGGCGGAAGGAAGCAGCAGCAGGAATTGGGGCTCGCCTGTGTCAGGACTGGCAGACGTGTGCTGACACAGCCCTGCTGTCTTCCTCTCCTGCCATGTGAATCCTGCCTTCTGTTCTCAGCATTGGCCTCCTCTGTGGTTTCTAAAGGCGTTTTTGTTTTCTCTGGGGAGTTTTTGCCCAAGGGTTTTACACACACAGCTCTGTGGGGGCTTCTGGATGGAAGATGAGATGCTCCCTCGCTTCCCCTGGTGTGAGGGTTCCTTGGGGCCCTGGAACAAGCGCCCCCGACTTGCACACCGTGGTCCGTCCTGGTTTTGTTCTGAGTTTGCTGGCTTCGGCCTCTGCAGCCCTGCCACTTGAGGGCAGAAAAGCCATGAGGAGTGGGACACTGTCCTTCTGTCCCTGCTTTGTCCCCAGAGCCCAGAGTACTGTCCGATGAGTAGGGTGGGGGGGCTCCCACCTGTTCAAGTCTCTTACATCCTCTCCCTTTTCTGTCAGGTTTTGCAGAGAGTTCTGTGGCCGGCCGCCTCTCCCAAGCAGCACGCGAGAGGTGAGTGTGGGGTTCAGATTCAGGAGGCCTGGGGTTGGGGGAGTGAGCGTGGTGAGCTTGTCCTCAGGGTTCCAGAAGGGACCCAGGGTTAAGTATGACATGAAGATCCTTCACAGAGATGCAGTGTTGGATGGTTTGCCTGGCACAGTGGTTCTCGGCCAGAGGGACTTGGAAATATTTGGGACTGTTTGATTGTCCCCTCACTGTGGGGACAAGGCAGGTGCTCCTTGCATGTAGTGAATGAGGGTCAGAAGGGCCGGACTTTACAGTGCCCAGGTCTGTCTGGACAGTGGGTTTCACAGAAGCCTTTCTGGTGAGAGGGTGCCTCCTGTGTGTGTGCACCGCCCTCAGCTTGGTGGGGCCTGTGTGCTCCCAGCTCAGATGTAGCGCTCCCAAGCCCTCCCAGGGCCCAGTCATGGCAGTTGGAGCCAGTGTCCAGCTAGTCAAGGGCCTGTGCCCTGCCTGGGCCCTGTGTGGCAGACCAGTCACCGGTTCAGTATTTAGCAGAAACCTTTGTTCTAAGGAAGGTGTGTCTGAAACACCTGCATATGACACAGAGGAGAACTTCCACAGAGACACCTCTGGGAGCGTGGCCCGAGGGTGGGGCAGCCACGGCCCAGCGTCCCAGGGAGAGCTGGTAAATCTTTCTCCCTCCCTTGCCAGTGTGGGCTGACATGGGGGCCGTTGGTTCATCACAGCCTTGGTTACGGCTGAGTCTGAGCAGGTCCCCATGTCATGCTTTCCTCAGCTGATGCTTGTGGGCCCCAGGGTTGGGAGCCCTCTGTCTAGGTGGGAGGTGAGGGGGAAGGTCGAAGAGCAGAAGGTAGATGGTCCCCAGCCCTGTGACTTTGGCCAGGCACACCGGGCCTCCCCGGGCTTCCATGTCCTCTCTGTGGAGCGTGTGAGTGAGCTGTCCCCGTTCCCGTCTGCCCACCCCCACAGAGCCTGCGAGAGCGTCTGCTTCCTCGGCCGCCCGTGGCGTGTTGTGGACGGCCAGCTGAACACACCGGTGTGTAAGGGCATGATGGAGGCGGTGCTGTACCACGTCATGGCCCGGCCCGGAGTGCCCGAGAGCTGCCTGCTACAGCACTACCAGGGCGTCCTGCAGCCCGTCGCTGTGCTCGAGCTGCTCCAGGTGCGTCTGGCACTGGGCTTGGGAGGGCTCCACTCTGGCTCCCTGGCTCCCATTGCAGCTCCCCCTCCCTGGGCCCTGGGCTTGAGTCTCAGAGGGCCGGGGCAGCGGGCCGATGAGGTCTTGGTTATGGCCGCTGCGCGTTGGCTCGACCTGCGGGGGTGCAGCAGACGCACAGATTGGCTTACCTGCCTCCTCACAGAGCCAGGCTCCTCAAAAGAGCCAGGTGTCCCTCATATTACTTACGTCACCTCCCTTCTCAGCCCTCACAGAGAGACCTGCCCCACTACCCTCTGGAGCAGCCATGCCCGGCTGGCAAGTCCCACGCCTGTTTTCCATCCTCCCGCACCTGGCCTCTCTGCTCCTTACACAGTTGGCACCCAGCCCTGCTTCTCCACACGCTTCCCCGTCAGCCTCCTTCAGCCCCCAACCCCTGCCTGGGTTCCTGCCCCAGGCCACCCCTCCCAGCGTCCTTCTCCAGCCCTGTGCTGCTGCCAGGCTTACAGATCAGCCTTCCAGGGTCTTGTCTCTGACACTGTCTCCAGACCAGCAATTGTGAGCTCACAAGCCCATGGGGGCAGGCCGGCAGATGAGTGACGAGCCCTCGCGGGTGACGAGGAGAGCTGGAGATGTGCCCACAGCCTCCCAGCTCGGCCTGATAGCCGCCCTGCGCTCCCACCGCCCAATGTGCCTGGGGCTCCAGCTCCCGACAGAAGCTGGAAACTTGAAGTTCAGTGTGGCATTTCCAGAACTTGAAAGCACATATAGGCCAAACAAAACCTCATCTGGAAGCCGATTTTAGCCCATGGAAGCCAGTTTGCGACCCATGCTCGACACTGTGCTGCTGCACAAATGCTGGTCACACTGCTCTCTCCCCTGCCCTTGGCTTTTGCCCAAACCCTCCTAGTGAATCCCTACTTGTCGCTCAAGGCCAAGTTCAGGTGTTCCTTGTTCTGGGAAGCAGCTCCTGGTACAGAGGACATGGTCTGTAAACGCACCTGTGAACCTGTCTGTCTGGTGTCTGCAGGGCCTGGAATTCCTTGGCTGCATTAAAAAGCGCGTGCTGAGAAAGCCGGCAGCCGTCTCGCTCTTCTCTAAGCCCGCAGTGGAAGCGGCAGAGGCGCCCACCAGCCTGAGCGAGAGCCCCACAGTGTTCTACGAGCCCACGCTGGACTGCACCATCCGGCTGGGCCGCGTGTTCCCCCACGAGGTCAACTGGAACAAGTGGGTCCACTTATGAGGCACGTGTGGTCATCATGACCCTCCCTTTCCCGCCGCTGGCTTCTGTGGAGGGAGCGAGCTCTCGGGGTGGGGCCTCTTTCCTATGTGTGTGCGGCCTGGCGAGGTCGGGGCACAGAGAGCCCTGCACCCTGCCTGGTGTCAGGGACAGGACTGTTTCGAGCCCCCGGCTCCGACCGTGGTTTTCCAGCCTAGAACTCTGGGAAGAGGGCCACCAGCCCACCTACTCCCAGACTTTTCCCGGGCTGGCCCTGGGGACCCTGCTTCATCACACTGGGAGTTGTGGGGCAGCAGCTGCAAGGAGACTTGGGTCCCCGCCCACTCTCCTCCTCTTGTTCCCAGGGCCTCTCGGCCGTTGCTGCAGGCATGTTCCCTGCTCTCAGGGGAGCTGCCGGCCCTTCTGTCTGGAACCTGGGTTGGGGTGAGTTTGAGAGGCCTTAGTGGGCTTGTCCTCCAGAGGCTTCCAAGATGTGGCTTCCATCTGGGGACAGAGCTGCCTGCCCAGGCCCCCAAGCCTTCTGTACGGACCTCAGCATTGTCATCTGTTGGCCAGTGAGGGGTCCAGCTCTGGGCCTCTGGGGTTTGCCCTCTCTGTGCACACCTCACATTCCAGATTCCAGCCACCCTGCAGACTCCTGGCTCCCCAGAAAGCCCAAGTGCCCCTGAGTGGCATGGCCTTATGGGGCATGTGTCACAGAATGGGGGCTGTGTGCCCCACTGCCAAGGGCCCCCACAGAGACTTGTTCCTCTCCAGGCAGGACATTTGACCCCTGAGATTGGAACTGAGCCACGCAGAGAGGAGCTTGGAGGTTCCCTTTTTTAGCCTGGCAAGCCGCCTGGCAGGCCTCCAGTGGGGGTGGTGCTCCCTCTCCTGCTGGCTAGGCACCAGGAGTTCTGTAGATTTAGGGTTGGTTTGTTTTCTGCTTTCAGTCTTTTTCCTCATTAAAAAAAAGAAAACTCCCCTGGCATGTATTTATTTATTTTTTAATTAAAGTGAAGTAAAATGCATTTAGTTTGTGTGTTTCCTGAAGAATCTTTGTTCAGCAAGGAGATGGCTCGTTTTCAGCTGCAGGACGGCCGGGAATGGCTGTTCCCAGTAAAACCGAAGACGGAGGGAGGTGCTGCGGCTGAGCACCGCCAGCCCTGGTGCAGCCTCGTCCGCCTGCGCTGCCGGGCAGGCCTCCTCCTCAGCTGGCCCTGCTGCCCTTCACGGAGGAGCTCCTGCAGGTGTGTCAGGCAGTGCCCGGCTCAGTGCTCGGCCTACGGCCATCGGCACAGCCGACCACACCAGCAGGTCACCGCAGTCATGGGCCTGTGGTGTGGATTTGGTCCATGGAAGTTCTCTTTAATGCACAACATTTCCTTTTTATTCAGTTAGTTACCAACATTTTTTAAAAACTAGAGGTTTCACTTTTTTTAAAAAATCCAGATTTCTACTCTAGAAAAATGGAGAGATCTGACCACATGGCCTGTGACTTACGTGTGGAACATGCCCTCCAGTCACCACTGCCCCACCCGTCCTCACCATGTTCCCACCGCAGAGGGCGTCTGTGACGATTGTTTAGGGCCACCTGTGTAAGCTACCTGACGCAATGCCTGGCAGGTGCAAGTGGAGCCCCCTGGAGAGCCAGGGACGCGGTGGGGGGGGGGGCACCACCTTCAGCTGACTCTTCAGCCAAGTTCCAGTGGTCACCAGCAGGTGGCACCAGGAGCCCAACATCTCTTTCCTGCTGGTTCCCCTCGGTCTCCAGGTGTCTAGCTCATTGTCCAACCTCGTGTACGATTGAGGTTAGTGAAAGCTTACTGGGGGGGCACTTGTCCACAAAAGTGATGACACAGTGATAACGTTTTCTGAGCACTTGCAACATGCCAGACGCCGTTCTTGGTGCTTCACACGTGACCTCCTGCTCTCACAACAGCCCTGGGAAGTGTGTCCGACCAGTATACCCATCTCATCTATGAGGAAACTGAGGCACGGGGCAGTAAAATAGTGCCTTCCACAGGTTGGAAGCTAGTAAGTGGACCTGCTGGTATTGCGCCTCAGGCCGTCCAGCCTCAGAGCCCTGCCCCTGGACACCACTTTCCAGGGATGGGGTTTCCTTTGGGTCTGGGAGCCAGTATTATGCTGGGAGACCCCTTAAACTGCAAAATGCAAAGGTTTCTTCTCTGGGGCCATCAATTTTTAAAAGAAAAACCCTCAAATTTGTTGCCAGTAGGGATGGGGAAGACCCCTAGCTGTCCCATGGTGTGAGCAACCGGGGAGGGTCTCTTGCTCCATGTACAGACTTCCGGGGAGACCCCTGGCTTCATCTTCACGTCCCCTTCTGTGGCTTTTCCAGGTCTGGGTGCAGATGGTTCCCTCCTGGGCTCAGTTCCCTCCCTCCTCTCTGCCTACTGCTGTGTCAGTCACTACTCTGCTATTGATTGATTCACTCATTCATTGATGATTGACTAATTCATATGTGTTGAGCGCCTGCTATGGGCTGGGCACCGTTCAGGCTCTGAGATGTCGCAGTGACTAAAGCAGACAAAATCCCCATGCTAGAGGGGTAGACAGCAAGTATGATAGATAAGGAAGAGACGTGTGTTAGAGCCTAGTAAATGCTGAGGACAAAGACTAGGTGAGTGGGGGCTGCAGTTGAGTAGGGGCAAGGACAGGTGCTGCCAGGAAGGTGACATTCGAGCAAAGACTCGGCCCTCGTTTTCCCTTCCTTTGTTGACGTTTCTTGGCTGCAGCTGACACTCTCCTGTCTCCCTCCTTGCTGAGAATTTGCACTCCTCGCTCCTTTACTCCTGGTAGAATGGGCTCCCAAGGGGAAGTGCACGTGCCGCCCTTCATCTCCCCAGGGAAGCCATTTCTGACAGTGCGTCTGGGGCAGCTGTGGCGTGATGGGCTGTGGAGGGCTGTACTGCCCGTGGTGCCGGTGGCTCCCCAGGCAAACCGTCCCAAGTGAGGGGGGAAGAGGCGTTCCCTCCAGGAGGCCAGATGGAGCCCAGGAGGTGGTGTGGGGTGCATGGACCCCGGGTGACTCCGGGCAAGTCACTCTCCTCCGGGCTTCCGTTTCCCAGGGGTAAGTGAAGGGCTGGGTCTGATCTGCACCCTCTCCCTCCTCCCCAAAGTAAATCATCTGGGACACGCAGACAGCACCCAGGCTGAGACCTTGTAGTAACTGATGGGGAATGGTCAGGAAGCTGGAGTTCTCGGGTTGTTAGAGTCCTAGCAGAGGGCGATGTAAGCTTCAGGGCATCCTGGATGGAAGCACTTGTGAACTCTCTCGGGAGGAGATTGGGGAACAGCCCTCCCCTCATCTGACCCAGCAGCCGGTCAAGGTGAAGACAGAGGAAGAAGCAAATGCACATCTCATGTTCCTGTCCTCATCCTCTCCTGTCACTCCCAGAGTGAGCCCAGAGGCTAATTCCTGCCCCCACTTCACAAAAGAGGAAACTGAGGCTCGGAGACAGGGAGCCACTTGCCCAAGGTCATCCACGAGAAGTGGCGGAGCCCGGGCTCTGGTCCCTCCAGATGTGGTCCTTCCTGAGGATGGGAGAAGAGTCCTCGAGGCAGGGGCAGGATGAGAATGCTGGGACGCTTCCTACCACAACTGACAGAAACCCATCTCAAACCCACTTAAGCAAAAAAGGGAAGCTTACATCTCCTGATCCAGTCGGGATGGCGGGTTATGCTGGGGTAACACTCAGCCCCGACTCTTGGTGGGTTACAGCAGAGGGTTCCTTTGTGCTCACGATACTTGTCCATCACAGGTGAACTGCGAGTTCTGCTCTGAGTCTCCTCACTCGAGGACGCAGGCTGATGGAGCAGCCACCATCTCAAACATCACGGGTCACCGTGGCCCAGAGGAACAATGCTCTAGAGGGCATCACAACTGTCAGCTAGATGCTCTGGTCCACTGCTGCTCACAACTCATTGGCCGGTCCAGGTCATGTGGCCCCACCTGACCACAAAGGGGCCAGTGAGTGCAATCCTGTCAGAAGGCCTTCTCGCCAAAAGGCCAAGAGTTGGAAATACTTGGTGAACAGCATAATGACTTCCATACTCATGTACCTCAAAAGTCCAGGAGGGATGTAGCTTCAGGCATGGCTGGATCCATGAGCCCGGGAGATATTGTCAGGAATATGTCTCCATCTCCCAGCTCTGCTTTCCTGTGTGTTGGCCTCTTCGCCAGCAAGCTGTCCCCTCCTGGTGCCCCCAGCAGCTGCAGGCTTAGTCCATCCCCACAGCTGAGCAATCTCAGCAGAAAGTGCTCATGGACCAACTTGGGTCGCATGTCTGTCCATGAACCAGTACTGTGGCAGGGGAATGGAATGCTCTGTTGGCCAGGCCCTCCTAGAGCTGGGGTCAGCCACTCCCACAAGGATGCTACACGGGCAGAAGCTACAGATACCCACAGGTGTTTGCTAAGAGTTTCTTACCTCTTGACCTAGGTCCCTTCCAGCAGAGCACGGTGAGGACAGGCTGGGCTTGGGGTCAGGAGACTAGAGTTCAAGTTCTAACTCTGACCTTTAATCCAGTGTATGACCTCAGGCAAGTCACCGGGCCATTCTTCACCTTCACTTCATTTGTCAAATGGACATCCCTGCCCCTCCAGAGGCTGCAGATGGAAAACAGCTGGGCCAGGAGCAGAAGGTGGCAACCGTGGAAGGGGTGTTGCTATCAATCCTCCTGCCTCTTATGAGTGGGTCATTAGCAATTCTGGCCTGGACTTCGGGTGACAAGGAACCACCTTCCCCACCTCCAGGTGCTCGGGGCTCAGTTGCACCTCCAGGCCTTTGCTCAGTCTCTTCCTTCCGCCTGAATAGCTGGTGCACCTCACAACTCCTATTCATCTCTCAAAGCCCAGCAGACACCACCTCCTCCCTGGAGCCCCCTCCGCTCCCCTCCTGATGCCCCCTCTGGGCCCTGTCTGTGATGAGCTGGGGCTGGCTCCTACCAGCTCGGAGAGTCAATTGTGTGCATCTCTTCCCAACTCCGTGCTGGAGTCAAGTTGGTAGCTTGAAATTGGCTGCGGTGGACGTATTTACACCATGGAAATAAGCAAACACTACAAATCAGGCTTTACTGAGTGCCCACTCTGTGCCAGACTGGGGATAAAGCAGGGAACAGTCGTTGCCCCCATGGAGCTCACGTTCGATCTGTCATCTTCGTCTCTAGCATCTGTTTATCTCCGTCCATCCATCCAACTGTTCTCCCTTCAGACCTGTCACCACCCGTCTGTCCATCCACTTATCCATCCGTCCACCCACCAATGTACCCACTGGTCCATCCATCATCCATCTGCCCACCTCCTACTCATCCATCCCCCTGGCGGGTCAGTTCTTATCTCCATTTTGCACCCATGTTTATGAACTGAGCTCCTTCAGAGACAGAGCCCCCGTCCAACCCCCAGGCCTGGCGTCTGTCAGTCTCGCAGGTGTCCCCTGCCTCCACCCCAGCACAGAGCTCTGTGTGCTGGAGAGCAGAGCTGCTTCCCCGGGGAGCCTGTGGCCCCCAGGAGGGTGTGAAAACCACAGCACACCTTGGCCCAAATGTCTCCAGGGTGAAAGTGGGGGATAGTGGGGCTGCTCACAGGTGCAGGAGCTGTGGTTTCACACTCGTGCTCCCATCCCAGTCTCACACGCCCTGATCCTACTCAATAGTCCACTAGTAAAACCATCAATGTTCTAGAACTTTCCACACCAGGGACTCATGTTCTCTCAGCGACCTCTCCCAACCACCCCATTTTACAGAGGAGTCACAGAGAAGCTTTCAGCAGGACTGACTTCTGTCCGCAAGAAGAGACGAGCCAGAACTGTCTCCTTCAGGCCTCCCTGAGCCCGGCCTCTGGGGATGACGACAGGGCCCAGGTGGTTCCAGGCCGAGCGGGGACGCCCCTCGGGGCTGAGTCAGACTGTCTACCATCTTAACCCTGCCTGGGGGTCTTGGAAAAGCCACCTCTAAAGGTGAATACCCTTAAGGGGAAAACAGTCTATTTTCTTAAAAGAAAACTATGAGTTGTATGCAATATGCAGCATTTCTATCCAGCTCCTGTCCAAAACTGCCGTTCAGTAAGGCGCCTTCAGAACGTCGCCAAGAAGTATCTTCTCGGCTTCTTAGTTCACATTTCAGCAGGCTCTCAGAGAAATCATCGACAAGAGCTTGACTTCCCCTAACTCCCCAGGATGAGTAAATAAGACACCAGGGGAACAGAGGGCTGTGTCATTACTGCCGACTCCTGTCTGCCCCCCGCCCCCATGAGTGCCAGGGGGAGGGTCATGCGGGTGCCACGCTCCCCTCCTCGTCCACAGCCCCGGCACGATGCCCGACACGTATTTGTGCTGATAAATATCTCTTCGGTGCATAAAGGGAATTAAACCATGGGCAGCAGGAGCCAGAAAAAAAAAATCTTGTTGGTGGGGGCCATCTCTAAGAGGCAAGGCTGACTGACTTTAAGCCCGGAAACCCCCGAGTGTCCCTCTGCAGGGCGGGAGGGCCTGTGGGCGCCCCGGCTGTGGCTGGTTTCTCACCCCACCCTCCTCCAGCACAAGCCTCCGTCCCGGCTGCAGAAGGAAGGAAGCTGACGTTTTATTGAGGGTCTGCTCTGGGCTGCACACTGTATGTGGGCGACCTCGCCGGTTTCTGAGGTCGGTCATGCCATCTGCATTGTCCAGACAGGAAATCACAGCCCAGAGAGGGAAAGCGACTTGCCCAATGTGGTGTCAGAGTCAGGGTTCAGACCTAGGTCCATGGGCCCCCCCAAATCTTCCCACCCCCAGGGTCACCGTGGGCTCTCTCTGTCCCCTTCCACTCCCCCTAAAAGATGATAAGGAACAGTATGGACCTCTTGCAGCTCCTGGAGGCATAGGACCTGGAGGGCTGGCCTTGGTGTCTGTCACAGGCAGTGCCCTGGTCCCAGCCAGCCTCTCAGCACTGACCCAGGGCCACCCCATGTGCCTGGAAGGGAGGGAGGCTGTCATTGTGTGCATGCAGGCTCGCATGCTGCTTGGGAGCTCACGCAGGCGCAGACCCATGGGTGGCCTTGGGCACATGGCATAACCATGGGCATGCTTCCTGTCCACAGGTGCATGTGCTGCTGACACATGCAGACACGCCAGTGTGCACCTGAGCCCCACACGCACAGTGTAAACACCAGGCTCAGGGGCCCCGCTGTGGCACGGCCAGCTCTGGATGGCCAGTCAGCCTCACTAGCTAGCCTGGGGTCCAGGTCCCGCAGGAGAAGGGGCCATGACCACCCACTGGCGAAGGTAGCTCCGGGGGGGCCCTTCGTCCCTGGGGCTGGTAAAATCACACTCCACAGGGCTGCCGCAGTCAGATCCCGCGAAGCCGCTGTCAAACGTGTCCATGTCCAGGCCGGCTGGGGGCGAGCCCGCCTCGCTGTCAGACACCTCTTGGGGTGGCCCGCCACCCCAGGGCGGCCCCTGGACCCAATCCACCTCATCTTCGAGGGGCAGCTTTAGCCTGTCAAGGAGGCTGCCCAGGGGGCCATCCAGCCCGGCAAGGCCACCGGCCGAGACGCAGCCGCAAGACAGGACTGTGGCTCCTGTGCCCAAGAGCGGCTCCTCAGTGCCTGGGCCAGGCTCCAGGCTGGCATCCAGGTTCAGGGCTGGGTAGCCGTCATCCCCACACGTACAGGGCCAGGCACATGTCCCCTCTGCGTCCACCACGGTCACCGTGTCGATGGATACCAGACCGTACAGCCGATCCCTCTCCTGGCTGTAAACTGAACAGCCCAAGCTGCTGGCCATGGAGGGGGCTGGGCCCCAGGAGCCTGGCTCAGGCACCCCGTCGGATTCCACCAGGTCTGCCAGCTCTGGCAGCGATGTGGGCTCCAGCCCCTTGCCTGCACTCGGTGGTGGGCAGCAGTTGTGCACCTCCAGGGACGAGGACACCCCTGGACTCCAGGGTCCCAGCTCCAGGCTGGAGGCAGTGAAGGGCGTGCCCACCCATTTCTGTGAGAGAGAAAAGGGAGAGAGAGTCATGGAATGAGCATGGGGCTAGGTGGGGTACCCACAGACAGACACAGAGATGGAGAGATGAGAAAAAGAGACAGCAAGTGAGAAAGACACCAGAAGATAAAAAGAGATGGAGGGGATCAGTGATGGTCCCCACCATTGTCCCTTCCTCTCTGGGCCTCAGTTTCCCCGCCTGTAGCAGGGAGCCACTGCCCTCAGTAGCCTGCCAGCTCAGACGATCGGTGGCTCTGAGGCCTGGGGTCTGTGTGGGTGCAGGGGCCAAGACTGCCGAGTTGTGGGGACATGGAGGCAGGAGGACCTGAGGTCTAAGTGACAGAGCCCCCACCAGGTCCCCTGTTTTATTTCCTTCAGGACATTTCTTAAAACCGAACATTCTCCTGCTTGCGTGCCTGCCAGTGAGGACACTCGGCCAGGGCAGAGGGCCCGACTCTCCTGGTCACGCCAGGATCCCCAGAGGTTCCCACAGGGCCTGGCACACAGGAGGTGCCCAGTTAATGTTTACAAACAAAATGAATCAGGAAGCCACCTGGGAAGGCCTCTGCGTCCCATGTGCCTGGGACGTCGGAGGATGATGGACTGGGCCAGCGGCCCCCAAGCTTTAAGGACCCTCATGCCCTCGCCTGCCAGAGGTCACACAGGGGCTCCATCCAATCGTCAGAGAAAATCCCTGAGGACCAGAATCTCCTAGTTTTGTTTTGTTTTGTTTTTTTGCTTTTGTTGTTGTTGAGGAAGATTCGCCCTGAGCTCACATCTGTGCCAACCTTCCTCTATTTTGTATATGGGACACCACCACAGCATGGCTGACAAGTGGTGTAGGTCCACTCCTGGGATCTGAACCAGCAAATCCAGGCTGCCAGAGCAGAGCACACCAAACTTAACCACTACGTCCTGGGGCTGGCCCCAGAATCTCCTAGTTTTGAGTCCAGCCTCCTTGCAAGCTCAGGTCAGAACCCTGATGTGGCCACCAGCACTGATTTGAAGTCACTTTGCAGCTGTGTGTCCTTGAGCCAGTTTACTTACCCTCTCTAGGCCTCAGTTTCCTCCTCTGTAAAATGGGCCTGCTAATAACCCACTCCACAGGTAATTAAACTAAATGAGTTAACAGCTGTGGAGCTCCTGGCAGAGTGCCCGGTACACAGCGAGTGCCACATGAGTATTGGTAAGATGAACACAAAATAGATGTGCTAGTTGAGCTTCAGGGAAAGTGCAGAGGAAAGAGGAAAGGGTCCTTCCCACGCGGGCTGGAGTCCAGGCTCCTCCCCTGCCCCACTAAAGTCGCTTTCCTGCTCTGAGCCTTGTCTCCTCGTGGGCACCCTGGGGACGAGGGAGCACCCAGCCCGCAGGGGTGGCTGTGAGGATGAAAGGGGCGGAGGGGCAGAGGGCGCTCAGCGCAGCACCAGGCAGACAGCAGGAGCGCAGTCAGTGCCCTCGTCCACATCTCCTCACTTCCAGCCTTAGCTGGAGCAGGTGGGCTGCCTCTCCTGGCCGTCACCACATCCTCACTGTGGCGGCCCCTCCCGCCTCTCGGTGGGAGTCGGGCACAGAGAACCCCATGGGAGCCAGCGGGTGGCGGTGGTGGTTGGACTTGGCAGCGGCTTGGCATATTTGGTAGGCAGGACCATGCCTTTCCCAGAACCCACCCCCTCTCTGCCCCCACCTCGAGGGCTTCTAAGGAGGCCAATCTGTGGCTCCAGGAACAACCCCTCCCCCAGTTTGGTTCCGCGGGTTGAGAAATGCTGTACGATCTTGTTTGATTCTTATGCCAACCCTGCCCCACGGGCATTATGTGCTGCACTTTGCAGACGCAGAGACTGGGGCTGGCCCTGGGGCTGGCTGGGACCTGGGGACTCGGGACTGCAGGGAGCTGGGGTCCTGATGCGAGGGTGCAGTTGGGATCCCGGAGAGGGTAAGAGGCTCGAGGGGCTTGTCACCAGGTGGTGGTACACACCTTGAAGTCTCCGCTGTGGCCCATGTACAGGGGCTGGAAGAACTGCTCTGGGCTGGGCACCTGCACCCACACCTTCTTCCACAGCCTGGGAGGGCAGAAAGGAGGTGAGCCCCCACACCTCCCAGAGGGCAGCCTGGCCTCCCCCTCAGATGCTCCCCAACTTTGTCCTGCAGGAGACTCAGTGCCTCCCAGACACACCCAGACACCTCCCTTCCACCCTACTCCCCGCCCTGGGCCTCAGTTTCCACATCTGTAAAATGGGAGCACCCAGGCTCACCCACAGGTTCCTGAAGGTGCATGGAGTTTAAGGGCTTGGCTGCCTATTCTGTGCGGGGCAGAGGCTGCCCCTTCTGAGCCTCGACTTGCTCCTCTACAACCGGGGATGGGCTAAGATTCCCAGGGCCGTGGGCAGGATCAGTGAGGGACCAGCACCCCAGCACTAGGTGCTCCGTGATATCCCTGCGATCAGCACCCTTCTCTCTCCCCTCAAGCTTCTCTGTCTCTGTCTTTGCCTCAGTCTCCAGATGAAGACGAACAAGATGGGCTGGGTATGCGGCGCCTCTGCCTGGCGCCTGCCACTTACGGGGGCTCAGCACACGGCAGCTGCACTTCCCGCCTCAGCCAGCGGCACTCACGGAGGCCGGGGGCATTCACATTTTATTTTTAATCAGCAGCACCCTTTCTCTCTACGGCAATGTTCAGCAGAAACCCAACACACAAACAGATAAACACAAAACCTCTGATTGAAGCAGAAGGGACGGGGGCGGTTATCACACCAACCCCTTCACCCCCACCTGGGGCCCCTTGTGCCCCTCGAGACTCACAGCTTAAAATTCAATGGACATGATCACAGCCGAGGTCATTGTTAAGAGCACGGCTTCAAAGTCCGCCTCGTCATTTCATAGCTGTGTGTGACTTTGGGCAAGTTCCTCGACGGCTCTGTGCCTCAGTTTCCCCATTTGTCAAGTGGAGGTAATGCTATCAAGTTCATAGGGCTGCTGGGAGGGGGAGTGAGTGCTCTGCACGGTGCCCAGCACGCAGGAAACGGGAGCAGTTTATTATCATCATCATTGTCATTATCCCTGTCATGAGGACGGTTGTGTCCCCCAACCCTGGGTGGGTCATACAGGGGCTGTGGCTCGGGTGGACCCCCTCCCTGCCTCCCTGAATCCCCAGCCTCACCTCCAAGGCAGGTGGATCTTCAGGCCTAAGAAGACAAGGATAGGGGGCACAAGGACCAGGAGGAGATACAGCAGGTCCGTGCGCCAGCCTCCCTTTCTCTCTGGGAAGGAAGCAAATACCGAGTCAAGTGGAACCAGCCTCTACCAGACGCCGCAGGGAGCGGGTGTGGTGGGCAGTGGGTGTGGGTGGAGTGGACGGGGGTGGGAAGGCTGCTGGTGCCTTGAAGTGACACGGGTCTGGGTCCAAATCCTGCTCCCACCCCCACCCAGGCAACCGACTTCATTTCTCTGAGCCTCCGTTTTCTCATCTGCAAAATGGGGGTAATGACCCCCACTTCACAGAGTCATTAAGAGGGTGGAACACCCTGCCAGGAGAAGCACCTGGCACCCAACGCTGGGCCTGGCCAGCAGGGGCTCCAGAAATGTCATGGAATGGCTACAGCTGGGGATGCAGACTGAGCAGATACCTTCAGCCGTGCGGGAAATCTCAGGGCTCAGGGCCGCCGGACTAGGAAAAGATGTGGTACAAGGAGTGGGGTGTCCACCCCACCTTCACACCTACCTTCTGGCTGGGTCTGAAAGATGACTGGGTCACTCCATTCACTCCAGGTCCCCTCAAAGGAGGAGCCGGGCTGGGGCCCTGCCCGCACCTGCAGCTCGTAGCTTGAGTCCTCGTGGAACTCCAAGGGAAGGAGGGAGACGCTTCTCGAGTCCACCGAGATCAGCTTTCTCCCTGGACTCTGCCAGCACGGGGAAGGATGCACCCAGTCAGGATCAACCAGGCCAGCCTCCACCTCCAGCAGGACCTCCCTTTACCAGCCCCCATGAACGGGGCTGAGTTTCTCCTGCAGAGTCTCTGCTCCCTCCACAAGGACCACGCCCAGGCCTGAGTTCTGGCCTCCCCAGTGTGGACAGCACAGAGCCACGGGCACTGCCTCGGCCTCGTCTGTGATGAGGGCTCTCTTCTGTTTCTCTCTCATCCCAGCTCACCCACTCACAGTCCTGGCAGGAGACCCTCCTGCCTGGGAATGTCCCGGGAGCTACAATGAACACTCCAGAGAATCTGTAACTGGCAGCGTTCCAGACAGTGGACACGCCTGGAATTCTTCACCAGTGGGCATTCTCAATAGTGGGTGTTTCTGGAAGTCTTCAACTACAGGCATCTTAGCCACAGGTACCTCTGGAAGTCTTCCACTGGGGACAGTCTACACAACGGCATTTAAGAAAATCTTCAACTGCGACCATTCTAAAGGATGGATGATTCTAAAACTCTTCAGCTGAGACTGTTCTAAATAGTTGGCCATTCTGGAACTCTCCGACACTCTGAACAAAGGACACATCCAGAAGCCTTCATATTGAAACTGTGGCCCCTTTCACATCGGATTTTCCTAGTTATTGATACTTCTGGAACTCTTCAATTATGGCCATTCTAAGCAAAGTGGGAAGGCTCCAGATTGGCCATTTCTGAAACTTCCTCTATTGTGACTGTACTAGATTCGAGATGCCACCTGGGGAAGCCCCAATCCCTTCCTCTCCGGCATGCTGACAGGAGAGGAAACAGGGACAGGAAGAAAAGAATTTTAAGGGGTCTCCTACCCCATGGAGAAATGGGGAGAGGGCAGCGCCAAGTGGGCAAGTGTAAGGGAGAGCTTCCGTCTTGGGGTGTCCTTGGTTTGCATTCTTGACTGTGAATTACAAGCTCACCTTCTCTCAGAACACCCCACCAACGGATGCTCTGCACTGCCCCCCCGCCCCCGCTCCCCACGTGCCTCACCAGATCCCAGGGATCTCCCCGCTTCCTGTACCGCAGCTCATACTGAAGCTTGCCCTTCAGCGCGTAGGAATCGTAACTGGAGCTCCAGGAGATGTTATAACGTCCCGAGAAGGTCACCGTCACGTTGAAAGGGGGAGATGGCTTGACTTAAAGGGAAAAGCCAGAAAGATAAAATGGGGTGAGATTTTGCAGCAGCCGAGAAGGGTGTGGTGACAGGAAGAAGTTGCCTTCGCCCGACCCACCATGGACAGGACCAGGATTAGTAACCCCACGTGACCTTGGGCGAAGCAGCCCGTGTCTCCGGGCCTCACTTTATTCATCTGAGGAACGGGACATTTAGACTAGACTGGGGTTGCAAATCAGGGGCGGGCAGGTAACAGAAGTGGGTGAAGCAGGTTTGGGGGCCGAGGAAATAAAGAGACCTCCCAGTCTGAAGGGGGACACCACGGGTCAGGCCGGGCAGGAGCACAGAACAGGGTGGCCAGGGCAAAAAGCCAACCACCTAGAAATCCAGATTATTGTGGGAAATCGCTCACATGTTAAGTTAGCTACTAATCCAGAAACTTTCTAAGCAACGTGTGGCCAGACCCACTTGTTCTCTGTTTCTGTTCTAAATGACGGCATCATTTTTTTTTAACTCCAGCTCCTCAGAGAAGTCAAAAGACTCTAATTAGCATTGATGCTGATGAATTATCATTAATTAATGCTGCTGATGAAAGCTGCCACTACTGAGTGCCAGCTGGGCAGCTCTGCACTGAGCAGTTTGTCACCCGCAGTGGCCTGTGCGGTTGGTGTGACTGTTCTCTCACAGACATCTTCTGGAAAGTGCCACAGGCACAACACCACGCCCTCTAAGGGCCCCCCAGGCAAAGGTCAAACTGCTTGACCCAAGTCAAACTGCTCCATCCCGTTTGTTTATAAACTCCAGCAGGACACAACCTGTTATGGGCCTTCATTCCCTTTCTTGTAAAGGGCACCAGTTCCTACCCTGTGGGGTATAAATTCCCGGGGACCAAACGAAGTAGCAGAAGGAGGTACCTTCAGGGAACCGAGTAACAACGCTGTGTTGGCGTTGGAGAGATGGGGCCCCCCACCCCCACCGCCTTCTCCAGCTCTGTGTGCCTCCATCCAGAGTTATCCAATCTCCCCACCCCACCCCGCCCCGGTTCTCTGCACCATCCGCCCCCTCTCTGTGATCTTAGCTCCTGGGGGCAGAGGCTTTGTTCCCCCGTGGATGCTGCACCCACAGCTCCTAGGACAGAGCCGGCACACAGTAGGCCCTCAGGAAATATTTCAAATCAACAAATGAACTTTTCAGGGGTTCCAGAAAGGAACCCTGCAGCTGTTCCTGACCCTGCACTGTGGCCTGACGGGGGAGAAGGTGCATGTTCGTGGGGGCCTCGATGAGTGTGTTATTGTTGCTGATTCAGAGAGGGGTCCTTTTGTTCTGGATAGTTCCTAAGCCCGCTTCTCTCTTCCCCAGGCCGCTGGAGGCCTGGTTCTCCGCTTCCCTGTGTGGACTGGGCTGGTGGTGAGGACCAGTTCAGGAGGAACTCAGGAGACGTTTGCAGAGCCCGGGTCAGGGATGGGGGCTGTGCAGCCCAGGGGGGCCCGGGGCCAGAAGGAGGAAGGGCCTGGGTGGGGCTGGAGGAGCGGAACACCGCTTCCTGCCACATCTGGGCACAGGCCTGGCCTCAGACCCTGACAGGGAGGGCGGGAGGGAGGGGGCCAGAGAGAAATGCGACTTGGAGCAGCCCCTTCTCTGCCCTGTGCTCTCCCTGCAGGAGCAGGGCAGGGGTGCTGCCTGCCTCCTGGATTCGCCACGCCAGGATCCAAATGGCTGAGTGAGCCTGTGCGCGTGCGTGTGTGCGGTGTACGAGGGAGAATGTGGGCATCTGTGTCCGTGCTGTCTAGGCGCGGGGTGCTGAGACATCCGTGCATTTGAAGATGTATTTATGAGTGTGTGTGTGAGTCTGGGTGTGTCTAGGTGTGTGTGAAGCTTCGCTTACACCCTCTGTGGTGTGACACCCTCTCAGCAAAGTGGTGCAAACCTGCACCCTGAGAATGTGAATGACAGACACCCTCCTATCCCCTTGCCCCACCGCTGGGACTCAGGGACAGAAACTCCCAAACCTCCAGGCTGGGCCTTCCTGGGGGCGGGACTCTCTTTGCAGTCTGTGTTTGCATGCCTCCAGGCAGGGGCCTCTCACCCCTTCCCTGGACACCCCGCTTCGGGTTCACACACACACTAAAAGCTGCCTCCTGGGCCCTTCCCTGCCCCGCCCTGGTTCTGAACCCACAGAGACAACTGCTTCCTGCCGGGCCCCTCCTGCGCCTGGACTCCCCTTCCCTCCAGCCTGGAGGGAAATTCCGGGCCTCCCTGGAGCTCTGGAAAGGGAGAAAGCTCAGGGAGGTTTTCCTCTTGTGACTCTCCTTGTCCCCACCTGCCTCAAAATGGGGACAGAAGCCCAGAAGGTCAGGGTTAAAAGGGCCCTCATTCTGCAAATAGGGAACCAGTGTAAGGTCACAGGCAGGCACTGGTCCTGGGCCCCCGTCCAGCCCCTTCTCATACCTCTGCTGCCTCTCAGGGGAAGGCCCACACCTAGTTAGCACCCCAACACCTGCAGAAGCAGCAGAGCATCTGGACAACAGAACTCTGGGAGTCGCGAGGGCGGAGGACGGGTCAGCTCTGATGGGGGGACCCTGGCCCAGGGAGACGGGCCCAGTCCCCACCTGGGTTCTCCTCAGCCCCGGGGGCCGAGGGCTACTCACTGCTGTTCGCCAGGACAAAGCTGCCACACTCCTGGGAGTGACTGCCAGACCGGTCCGTCACGTTGACGGTGAAAATGTCGTCAGCCACGAAGTGGAACACCTCCATGTGGCACATGTACTCTGCATGCGTGGCGTTGCGGCTGGACCGGTAGAGGGTGCAGGAGGTGACCTCATCCTCCAGCTCTCCATACAGGTCTTGCCTTTGAGGACAGAACAGCTGGTCATGGCTGGAGGCCTGAGGCTCAGTGCACAGGGCCAGGGCCGAAGCCCAGAATCTTGGGGCTGGGAGGGATTTGAGGTGGGGGGGGGGTCACCTGGTCCAACCAACCCTTTCTCAGGGGAGGTATCCCCTCCCCTGAAGCATCCCTGATGGGTTGTGTCCAGGCTTGGCTTGCACGCCTCCAAGGGACTAGGAACTCACCACCTCATTTAGGGCAGCAACTCTCAACTTTTGAAATTTGGGCCATTCTTGCCCGAACTGAGACTAAATCTGTCCCTGTTGGTTTCCTCAACTGCATCACTGGCCTAGAGGAAGGGTGCTAAGCATTTCAGGTCTCCTTCCCGCCATCCTTCTGTCCAACATCCACTGAGTACCTAGTAGGTGCCTGTGCTGAGGGCCAAGATAAGAGCCAAATGAACCTCATTACCAGCTCTGGGTGAACTTCCAGGGAGGCTGTTGGTATGGGGTTGGGAGAAATGCTCTGGCCTTGTAACTTCCACTGGGCAGAAATGATGGGTTTTGAAGTATGTATAGGAGTTCACCAGATACTTATTTCCCTACCTACATCTTCAAGCTCTGAACATGACCACCCTCCAGGGCCGACATGGATGTGTGGACTCAGTTAAATATTTGCTGGAATAGAAACTTCTGCTGAATAAATGCTCTCCAAGCCTCCAGCCTGGACCACTGTAACGGCGGTCTGGTGGGCTCCCTGCCTTGCCTGCGGTCCTTGCCATCTATCCCTCTTGCACAGCAGCCAGGGGGACCTTTAAAAACTTCCTGTCACCCCCATGCCTCAAATGCTGTAGTGGATTCTTACCACCCACACAATAAAATATGGCCCCTACTGACCTGTCACCTTCTTTGCTTATTATTCTCCCTCATGCTGACTCACTCTGCTCTGGCCACGCTGACTTCCCTGCTATTCGTCAAGCTCACCAGCTCCTCCCCGCTCAGGGCCTTTGCAGGTGCAGTGCCCTCCGCCTGGAATGCCCTTTCCCCAGCTCACTGGTGCCTGCTCCTCGTGCAGAGAGGTCTGCCCTGGCCACCCTGGCCGAGACAGACCCTCCGCCGTGTCACTCGCTCTCTGCCCGAGGTCCGGGATCCTGTGCCCTACAGCACGCCTCCCTCCGTATCAGAAAGCATCCTGTCGTCGTTTATGTGTTTATTGTCTGTCTCCCAGCCTCTCCCCACTGCCGTGCGTCAGCTCCAGAACATCTGGGACCTCGTCAGTCGGGCTCTGCAGAGCCCGCAGTGACTACAAGTATCTGGCAGGAGCTTACTAAATGTGTTCTGAATGAATGAATGAATGAATGAATGATGACGACGAATGAAAGCAGCCACTCTTTGTCCCGAGCAGCATACTGACGAAGGGTCTCTCCTTGACCAAACTCCACGCAGCCTCCTCTGAACCCTCTTCTATGCTCGTCCCTGCATTGTCTAATTTAGCAAGAATCCTGCTGAGTCACTTCAGCCAGAGTCCCTGCCCTCCATATCTGATCGGGTCCCTCATCCTCCACCGTCGCCCAGCTGATGTCTGATCACCCACCTCCCCTCAGCAGAAACCTGTTAGGTCTGTTTAGCCAGAACCCCTCACCCCGATATTCCCTGTTAGTAATTTTCCATCCACTGACCCCAACCCTGCTGCTTGGCTATAAATTCCCGATTTTCCTTGTTGTATTCAGAGTTGAGCTCAATCTCTCCCCCGACTGCAAAACCCCATGCAGTGGTCCCTGCACCTATCGTGATGGGCCTGAGTAAAGTCTGCCTCACCATTCTTAACAAGTGTCATGAATAATTTTTTCTTTAACAATATGGACTAACAGGGACTCATGGATTTCGGAGTCAGGCTGCCTGTGTTTGAATCCCAAGTCCACCATTCACTGGCTGTGTGACCTTGGGCAACTTGCATAACCTCTCTGAACCCCAGTGTCCTCATTTGTAAAGTGAGTAGTAGTTGTGAGGATTGGAAGTGACATAGCAGGGTGCCTGGCATCTACTAAGTACTCAAAAAAATCACTTTGGGGTCTGGCTGCCTCAGGATCCCAAAACCACAGTCAGGCCTGTGTGGACGAGAGAGTATGGCCTTTAGAGCTGGATGGAGCTCGCTGTGGCCTCTCAACTCCAAGTGCCATAAGATGGGTGCACTCATTGCCAACTCACAGTCTTTCTCGAGGTGAAGCCAAAGGCTGCTGGTGAAATCGCTGAGTGAGCCCTCAGGAAGTGGCAGCTATTATTTTTATTGCTAAACCATCTGCCCAGCACACAGTAGGTCCAACGCAGTCTGCAGCCTCCCACAGTCCCGCCCACCCTCCAGGGTTACCCCGAGTGGCATCCCCAGGGCTGGTGAGGCCTCATCACTCACCAGGTGACGATGAGCGTGCCGGCGGGGAGGGTCCGTGTCTCCAGGATGCAGGTGATCGTCTGGAGGTAATCGGTGTAACAGACGAGGTCCAGGCAGCCCCAGGCTGGAGGGTCAGGGAGACAGAGGCCTTGGTGGGGGACTGGCCAGGAGCTGTAGGGCTTCACACTCCCTCACCCCCTTGAGGGCTGGAGGATGAGTAGAAACAGGGGTCCCAGGCCCAGGATGAATATGGGGATCCAGGGGCCACTAAGATGTGGGCCTGGGGCAAAGGGGTCCTTGCCACCTGAGAATACCTTGCTTGAGCCCCCAAAGCTGCAAGGCTAGCATGGGGACAAGACACTCGCAATGCGAAGCATAGGGAACTAAGCGAGTCCCCCCACAAACACTCTCCCCATCAGCCCCGTGTCCAGCCACCAGGTCAGCATCCCCCCTGGCCCGTCTCCCCTAAGGGTGGTGCGTCCTGAACCCCCCAGATGCAGGGCGAACCCGCACATCCCGCAAGAGGGTCGGGCGTCATGAAGTCGGTGAGAGCCCCGGAGCCGGGAAAGGAAGGGCCCTCGGCTCTCCGGCAGCTGCTCCGGGACAGGATGGGGACCTCGGCGAAGCCAGGAGCGCTTCCAGGGAGCAGGGAAACTTCAGAAAACTGAGAGGCCCTGAATGCTTTTACAGAAATGTCCTATCCTCCGGCTTCCCAAACCACCGCCACCGCCGCCGGCGACACGATCGCCCGCCGCTCAGCAGTTCTGCTGGAAGCTTGAATGCTCTCCCACCCGCAGCGTTACCCGCTTCACTCTTTGTTCTAAAAACATAACGGAACAATCACAGTCTAAACCTCGTTAAACGTTTGACAAAATAAGTTGAAGTTTTAGTTTAGTTTTGTAAGATAAAGTGCCAACGCTGCTTTTTCTCCCCCTGCTGTTTACCAGAAACGTGTTCCCCTTTTTAAGTGGATTCATTTTTAGTGGCTTTTCCTTGACTAATAAAGATCTGAGGGGTGGTGGTGCATTCCCTTCCTGGGCCTCACTCTAGGTCAGAGGCCGGATTCGGAGCCAGATCACTGTTGCTGGAAACATCCTTCACTCCACTCTCACTGCCATTTATAGACGCGAGCCTGAGGCTCCGAGACTGCACATGCCTGTCTCTCCTGTCCCGGCTGCTGGGAAAGGCAAATCTAATCTGTGCGGGTCTGCACATGCGCACACGTGCCAGACATTGCTAATTGATCGCTGGTTCTCTCCCTCAGGTGTGGCTTCAGAATCCTTCTCGACACAGTTCTCCTGGCAGCCGCTACCACGGGATCTGAGTTGTGGAACTGAATCCTGCTCTAGGAGGAGGCTGCCCTCAGGGAGGGACACCGGGCCTGTCGGTGGGCACAGAGGGGCTAGTTCGGACACTTTGGGGAGGAAAGAGGACTGGTTCGAGCAGGACTCGAACCCAGGGCTGTAGGAGCCACTGTGTGGCCGTGTCTTCTTGGAGTTCGTAACCTGGTTGTTTTCTCCCGGTGTTCCAGAGCTTGAGAGGACTGGCCATTCCTAGCCAGGCTCGAGGCCACCAGGGACAGCATTTGTCCCAAACTTGGAATGAAACATTGGGGAGGGGACAGCAGCCCCTGAACTAGCATGGAGGTGGCATCGGGACCAGCGGGAGTAAAAGCCCAGTCACTAGTCAGGACCCCAATTCCTGGGCAGAGACCCAGGGCCATCCCTCGCCCGGGGTTGTCAACACGCAGGAAGCAGTGAGAGGCATGAAAAGTGGACATGACTCGTGACTGCTCCCAGCCCCTGTTTGTAAGCTGGAGACACTAGCCCCCTCGGGGGATGTGGGGGTGTTGAGATGATGTCACCCAGTGCCTGCACGGGGCACTCTCTCCATAACAGCAGCAAAGCAAGACAGTTAAGACCCTGGGAATCGGGTCCCAGCTCTGCCACTGCCCGGCTGTGTGGCCGTAGACCTGTCCCTTATCCTCTCTGAGCCTCAGTTTCCTCAACTGAGAAGTGGGCGTCACTGCAGCGTGGACTGCACGGGGCTGTTGGGGGAAATGGAATAGATGATGCTCGGCACCCAGGACGCAGCAGGGGCTTGTTATTTGTGCCCACGGGGTGTGGAGCCGTGGTGGGTGACCCAAAGGCCGTTTAGAGCCAGGACGGGGTGCTGGTCACTCAGAAAGGAGCCCGACATCTGTTTCCTGGAAGAGCTATTTGAGGCTCTGGGTCTTTTGGTAAAAACCAGAGAGAAATGCAGATGAGGCAGCAGAGCGGCGGCCAAGGCCCCCTGCCCCCATGCAGCCTGGCTTGAGCTGTGCTGGGGGAAGGCTTCCTGGATCTCTCTGCCCTGGCTGCGCCCCCAAGTCTAACTCCCCGCCTTTCCCAGCTAGATCTCTAACATCGCTCCCCCTGACTGCAACATCTGGTCCTCTGGGGCCCACCTTCCAAGGTTTTGGTTACGTTTGTCTGTTCCTCCCCTCTTCCCCTGCTGGGGAACAACAGTGCCTGCTGAGTGACTGTTGAAAACCATCTAGGAGAGACTGAGGTTAGACCAAAGGCAGGACTTCCTCACTCTGAGGGTTGGGAACCAGCCATGGCAGAGAGCCGTGGAACTGAAGGATGAAGTCTCTCATCCCCCCAGTGGGATGCGAAGACCCAATCTGGGGGGCTGGGCCACTAGGGACTTGCGTGAACCGCTCTGCCTGATGGAGCTCTCTGGGTGGATGGTTCTGGTTAACGGAGAGCTGGCTACTCCACCCGCGTCGGCCACCAGTGGACAGACGCTGTAGACTCCCACCCTGTGGCCTCGAGCCTTGCCCTGGAGCCCCCAGGCCAGCCCGGCCCCTCCCCACCTGTGGGCCATGGGGCAGCAACTCACCACCCTGGAGCATCAGCAGGAGCCAAGGGATGGCCCAGCCACGCAGCATGCTGATTCCCGGGGGCCTGGAAGAGATGCACAGCAAGAGGGTGGGCCTGGGCCTGGGGACCAAGGGACCCTGAACAGCCTCCCTCCGGTCCCCATCCCTCCCTTGGAAGACTTGCCTCAGATTTTTGGATTTGTCTCAGAAAAACAGGAGTTTGAGGAGCCTGTGGATGCTCCCAAGGACTCCTGCCCCTTAGACATGGCTGATTTGCCCTTTGGGTCCCACCCAGTTCTCCCACCTTCTTCCTGTGCCCCCTTAACAGTCACAAATGAGAGGTGAATTCAGAAAGGGAGGAGCTGGCTGCTCCTCTGCCCCTGCTAAGCCCACTGAGGCAGCTCCATGTGTGGAATTAAATGTGGGCATTTAGCCATCTGAAAAAGAAAGAGCGAGGAGGAAGGAGGCGGGAGGAGAAACTGGTTTGGAAAGTGGTATTTGATGAACAGCAATCTAGAGTCCTCCTTCCCATGAAACCCTCATGTTGGTGTTAGCCCAATAAATTGACTTCTTACTGAATAACAAATTCAAGATCAGCCACAAAGGAGACCCCTGCTGAAGACTAAGATAAGGTTAGCCCAGAAACGAGCCTTCCTACTCAATCCAAAGCCCAGGTTGGCCCGTGAGGGAGCACACTGGGAACCCGGGCCCGATCAAATGAAGTTGACCTGGACTCGCTGGTTCTGGATGAGATGGAGAAGGGACCTTTTGGAGAACAGGATGAGCCGATCCGGGGAGAGTGGACTTCGGCGCCCTGGGCAGGGGAGTAACCCGCCATGCGGCAAAGCCAGGCTCTAGCTGGCACTTTGCCCGTTACACCCCCAGCTCTGTGTCTGCCTGGGGAGGTGCCAGCCACAGGCCAGTGGGTCCACCTGCCCAGGCCCAGGAGCCCCTCCAGACCACCCCCACGGACAGGGATGTCGCTGGAACTGGAGCCTAGAGGGATGACCCATCCAAGGACCGAGTCACCTGCATGGCTGCCTCCAGACACCATCCCTGAGCCCACGTGGGAAGGCCCAGGTTCCCCCAGACCCTGCTCTGGCCCCAACAAGAGCCCCCTCTGAGCTTCCTAACAAGTGACTGAGCAGGCAGTGGTGACGGGCACAGAGAAGTTCAGATTCCAGCTGTGTGACTCTGGGCCCATCACATCCCCTCTCTGAGCCTTGTAGAGATGGTAAAGCCCACTTCCAGGCTTCTTGTGAGAGTTCAAGGAAGCGACTTGTAGAAAACTCTGGGCATGACCCCCAACACATACACACTCAAGAAACAGCCATGATTGACATGCATTAAGAGCATCAGAATGGAGGGTTCCAGAATGATCTAGCCAAGAGGTCCCAAAATGTCTCACTTTCTAAATGTTGGCCATATTTGTGGATCGTGTATCCTATTATTTATTTAATGTGTTTTCTATAAATGAATTCACTTAAAAATTTAACTCCAACCTCGTCCTAAGCAATAATATCCATTATTCTCGATTTTTTCCCAACACGCTTTAAAATGAATAACATCGCTCTTAAAATAATGGCAAATACCATTTAAATGTGCTTTAAGGAACACTGATCTCGCCTGGCCCCAAGCCCTGCAGGAGTCCTGTCATCACACTTTAAGGATTCAACCTGCCATCACAGGAGGTGGAGTTCATATCCACCACTCACTAGCATGTCCACTCTGTGACCCAGCCCCAGCACAAGGCCTGGCATAGCTCTGTCCGCGTCCCTCCCCAGCAGCTCCATCTGGACCACAGAATAAACAAAGCACAAAGTCCTTTGCCCAGATTCAAGGCTCCTCATTCCTCCAAATTCCTCAGCTCTGCACAAACGACACATAGACCCTTGGGGACAGAGGGGACGTATCTGCTGCTTCTGCCTGCCTGGCGTCTCTGCCCCTCTTATGAAGAGCTGCTCAAACTGGAGCTGCCTCTGTATGGTCTGAGTGGAGCTGACTCGAACTCCTGCTCCATAGGGTGGGCACCTGACCCAGGCTTGGCCAGTAAACACCCCACCTGCCTGGCCACAGTGAATGGATCGGAGATGGACACCAACCCAGGCACGGCCAATGAGAGCAGCCTGGGAATTTTTTCTAGAACTCTAGTAAAGAGACACTTTTTGGGGTGCCTGCTGGAAGCTGGTAGTTATCTCTGTCCCCTCTTAGAGAGAACCTGCGTGAAAATGATGCCAACGCTGAGAAATACAGATCCAGAGTTCCCATGCATCATTTGAGGACCTGGATCCAGCCATATCAGACGTCCATACCTAGATTTTTCATTTACGTTAAGTCAAAAAACACCTATTTTGTCCAACCATGTTGCACTATGTTTCTGTTGCTTGCCACCAAGGATAGCTGACACAGTGAAAGAGAGCCAAGTGCCCAGAATTTGCAGCTAGAGGATCTTGGAGCAAATGATAGCTCTTCTCCGGCCCTTCTACTCTCTGAAGTGGCCCATGATGCCCAGTGCAGCTGGCGGTTAAGACGAGTCGGTGGGAAGCAGAGACGACAGTGCTCTGTGAACTGTGAAATACTACAGAAAGGTGCTGGGTTCTTGCTCTTACAGCCCAGCTGCTCCGAGTGACTCACCAGCCCCCTAGCCCCCCAGGCCCCATCACGCCTCTCTGCCTTTGCATGAGGCAAATTCTCATGCTGAGTCTTCTCCTTGAACACCTTTCCCTCTGCCATCACTCTAAACTCAGCCTTCATGGCCCACCTGCTCTATCCTTGCACCATGAAGCCATGTTGGAATGTTCCAGAACTCCCGCCACTTATTGTCTTCAAGGTTTTCACTGGTGCTATTATCTACTTGCTATTTATCTTTATGTTACCTCCCAGTTTTTGCTCCAATAAACATGTCTCAAAAGAAAATATAATATCACTACCATTAACCAATAGCTAGTATGAAATGGAGAGGCAATGTGACCACAGTGGTTAAAACAGACTTGGGGCCAGCCTGCCTCGGTTCAAATCCCAGCTCCGCCGTTTACAGGCTGTGTGACCTCGGGAAGTTCACTTAACATTTCTGGGCCTCAGGGTCCTCCTCTGTAAAGTGGAGATAATAATAACAGCACCCACCTCATAGGGTCCCTAGGAGAATTAAACTAGTCAGCATTTGTAAAGCATTTGGAACAGTGCCTGGCATTTAGTAGAGGTTATATAAGTGTTTCTTAAACAAAACAATCAACTTACCATAAAACTAAATACAGTGAAATGTAAAAACTAAATATAAGGAAAACAAAAGACACTAGCTGACTTTTAGGGAGATACTATCCCCTGCCTAGGACTTTTATGACTTGGAGACCAGGTTTGCCTTTGTTTAAAAAGGAGGATCAAAGAGTGTCAGACAGGCATTTAAGACACCCTGGGACCAAACTGAGATTCTCACCCCTCCATCATCAGAGGATTGAAAGAAGGTTGAAAAGAGTCTACCTCTCTCACTAAGGGGACCATGGATATACAGCACTGTCTAAAATAAGCCTCTCAACTCTGGGAAATATCTTTCTTGAACAACAAAGTTTTCTCGTGCTCCCGCACACCAAGTGGGGACTCCTCCCTGTCCGACCATCCTCCCTGCCCTGAATCCCCCCCTTATGGGTCTCCCCACTCAGCCTGACTCCTGAGGGCAACTGAAACTTACTCCCCAGATGCACACCAGACCACCAGGTGTGCCTCCTGAACGAAGGACAGAAGTGCCCTAAGGGCCTTCTTGCTATGGGAGCCACTGCAACAGCATGAAGAGCACATGGCTTGGAGTCTGTCAGGCCCCAGCTGTGTGTCCTTGGGTAAGTTCCTGACCCCTCTGATTCTCTGTTTTCCCATCTGTAAAATGGGCATTGTGACCCTTTGCTGCAGGTTTGTTGTGAGGACTAATGCATCCTTGCATGTGAAGCACTCCAGCACAGGGCTGGATGGGCTGGAGCCCTGCAGAGGTGTTTACCCACCAGGCTCCAGTGCCGAGAAATGATTTCTGGGATTGTGGTAATTCAGACCAAAAGTTGGCCAAATTTCAGGAGATTCTGGGGAGGAGGAGAAGCTTGGGGGTAGGAGATCAGATTGCAGGAGGTGCTACGGTGACTATAAAGTGCTTCACTTCACAGTCAACAGAGAAATGCAAATAAAAACCACAATGACATGCCATTTTAATTTTATCAGATTGGCAAAACCTAAAAGTCTGACAGCATCACATGCTGCTGAGGACATGGTGTAACGGGAACTCTCATTCACAGCTAGTGGAAATGTAAATTAATACAACTGGTCTGGAAAATAGTCTGCATTGTCTAAGAAACCTGAGCAAGTGCCTGCCCTAAGACCCATCAATTTCACTCCTATGTACACTACTATGCTTCATGTGAACAAGAAGCATATGCAGAAATGTTTATAACAGCATCGACTTTAATATTGAAAAACTGGAAACAACCTAAATACTCCTCAGCAAGAAAATGGAAAGATAAATTGTGGTGTAATCACTCAATGTGAAAGTGAATCATAGTTTCACACAACAAAGCCAATGACTCTTACAAACAAAATGTACAGTGAAAAAAATTACAGAACACATGCATAATAACACCATCTATGTCACACTTAAAACCATGTAAAACAGCTCTATATATTGTTTAGGTCAGCATACGTGTGTTCTGAAAGTATAGAGACGTTCAAGGGGATGATAAGCATCAAGCTTTGAATAGTGTAGAAAAGCGGGGGAGGTAATGGTATTCAGGGGTCTCAATAGTTTGGTAAAACTGACTGAAGTTACCATAAGTGTTGATTATATTATTCTTTATACCTTTTTGTATGTCCAGACTATTCCATTACATTTTAAATGTAAGTGAATCTCAGGTTTGTAAAATAAAATGTGGAGGGAGACTTCTACTTCTGGCTGTGATGGAGGAGCTGGTATCAGACTAACCATCCCCCTGAGAATAACTCCTAACTAAGCAAGAAAAAATCTTAGCAGGCATGAGAAAGCAACCAAGTGAGATGGTACTGAGAGTCCAGGGTGTCAGAGAGAGGGAAAATGCATTGAAAATCTGCATGCAATGTCCCCTCAGATAACTTGTCAGGTCCTTGCAAATGAGTTGCATACCAAGAAACCTAGCAGGAAGCATAGGCGACAGGCTAAAAAGCTAAGGAGAGATTCTGGCAGGTTCACAATGCTAAGAGAAGAATTCAAGTTCAAGGCCTGGCAAGAAAGATGGGCCCCAGTAAATACCCAGTCATTCAGGAAAGGCTATACTTTGAGAATAAGGAAAAATCAGAAATAGTTCAGCCTTGAATGCACTGAGGTGATCTGCCCATATGCTGTATGTCTGCTAGACATCTATGCTAGAAAATTAAAATCTATCTGGAAAAAGTTAGTTTCATCCAAAGCTTCTGTATTTTTCATTCACAATGTCCAGCATTCAATTAAATTGGCAAGGCAAACTAAGAAACAATAACAAATGACCAAAAACCAAGAGGAAGAAACACATAGGTGATTCAGAAAATGGCATTATCAGGCATAATTTAAAATAACTATGATTCGTATGTTCAAAGATTCCACCAGAAATATGGAATCTATTTAAAAGTAGAAATCCTAGAACTGAGAAACACAATAATTGAAATTTATAAGACCTCAGTAGATGGATTTAGCAACAGATTAGAAACATCAGAAGAGAGGATTGGTGAACTGGAAGATTGGTCTATAGAAGAAATACCCAGATTGAAGCACACAGAGAAAGAAATGTTTTAAAAATACAGAAAAGAGCAGAAGAGACATGTGAGACATTGTGAAAAGGTCCAAAATACATGTTTTTGGAGTTAAGAAAGAGAGGAGAGAGAGCAACTCAGAAGCAATAATGGAGATACTGGTTAAGAATTTTTCAAAACTAGCAAAAGACAGTAAATCACAGATTCAAGAAGTTCTTCAAATCCCAAAAAGGACAAATACAAAGAAAGCCACATCTAGGCACATCATAGAAAAACTACTATAAAACATAAAGACAAAGATATACTTAAAGATAACTCTGAATTTTATATCCAGCAAAAATATCCTTCAAAAGAAGGCAAACTCAATATGATAAAAGGGTCTACTAAAATCCCACAGCTAACATCATACCTAATGAGGAAAAACTGAATGCTTTCCCTCTAAGATCATAAACAAGACAAGAATGTCCACTCTCATGACTTCTGTTACACGTTGTACTGGAGGTTCTAGCCAAGATAATTAGGAAAAAGAAATAAAAGTCATCCAGATTGGAAAGGAAGAAGTAAAGTATTTCTGTTTGCAGAAGATATGCTCTTGTGTATAAAACATCCTAAGGAAACCACACCAAAAACAAAATGAAACAAAACAACCAACCAACCAAACAAAAACTATTAGGACTAATAAGTGAGTGTAACAAGATTGCAGAATACAAGATCAATATACAAAATCAACTGTATTTTTATATGCCAGGAATGAACAATGAGAAAATGAAATTAAGAAAGTAATTTCATTTACAATGATATCAAAAAGAATAAAATAGGAATTTAACAAAAGAAAGGCAAGACTTGTATGATGAATACTAGAAAACATTGTTGAAAGAAAGAAGACGTAAATAAATAGAAAGATATTCCATGTTCATGGATTGGGAGACTTTATATTGTTAAGATGACTCCCAAAATAATCTAAGATTCAAAGTAATCCCTATAAAAATTCCAGCTTTTGCAGAAATTGACAAGCTGATCCTAAAATTCATATGAAGATGTAAGGTACCAGAAAAAAACAAAAAAATCTTGAAAAAAAGAACAAAGTTGGAGGACTCACACTTCTCAATTCCAAAGCTACACTAATCGACAGTGTGGTACTCGCTTATATGTAGACATACAGATCAATGGAATCAACTTGAAAGTCCAGGAAGAAGCTCATACATTTGTGTTCAATTGGTATTTGACAAGGGTGACAAGACAATTCAATGGGGGAAAAGAATTGTCTTCAAAACAAATGGTGCTGGGACAACTGGATATCTACATGTAATAGAATAAAATTGGACTCCTATCTCACACCATACACAAAAATTAATTTAAAATGGACCAAAGACCTAGCTGTAAGAGGTAGAACTACTAAACTCTTATAAAATATAGGTGTAAATCTCCGTGATGTTATATTAGACAGTAGTTTCTTAGATATGACACCAAAAGCACAAGTAACCAAAGGAAAAATTGATATATTGGACTGTTTCAAATTTTAAAACTTTTGTCCTTCAAAAGACACTACCAAGAAAGTGAAAAGATAATATACAGAATGAGAAAAGATTTGCAAATCATATATTTGTTAGGGGTCTAGTATTCAAAATATGTAAAGAACTCTTACAACTCAAGATCTAAAAAACAACAATTTTAAAATGTGCAGAATATTTGAATAGACATTTCTCCAAAGAAGATATACTAACGACCAATAAATACATGAAAAGATGCTCATCATCATTAGTCACTAGGAAATTCAAACAAAGACCATAATGTGATACTACTGCACACCCACTAGGTGGCTATTTTTAAAAAAGGAAAATAAGAAGTGTGGGTGAGGATGTGGAGAAACTGGAACCGTTATATGTTGCCGACAGGAATGTAAAATGGTGCAGCTGCTGTGGAAAACAGTTTTGCAGTTTCTCAAAAAGTTAATATAGCGTTACCATATGACTAAGCAATTTGACTATGATTCTATTTATATTAAATGTCCAGAATAGGCAAATCCATAAGAGACAAAATGTAGATTAGTGGTTCCAGGGACTGGAGCCTGGGAGGGAGGGGGAAATGAGGAGTGACTGTTAGTGCATATGGGGTTCTTTTGGAGTGATGAAAATGTTCTGCAGTTAGTGGTGATGGTTGCCCAACTTTGTGAATATACTAAACCCACTTAATTGTACACTTTAAAAGAGTGAATTTTATGGTATGTGAATTAGATCTTAATTACAATTTTTTTTAATGTAGACCTTTTTCAGACCAAAAAAAAAAGCTGAGAGAACTTGTCACTGGTAGACCTGCATCAAAAGATATACTAAAGTGAGTTTTTCAGGCAAAAGTAAAATAATCCCAGATGGTAAGTAAAGTATAGTAGAAAGGAATGAAGAGCAATAGAGAGTATTACAAATATAAATGAATATTAACTGCTTAAAATAATAATAAAGTCTTATAAAATTTAAACTATATGAAGAATTAAAATACAGGACCATGATCCCCCAAAGATAAGAAGGGGTGAATAAAGTTAAAGGTCACTGTATGGTCTGGGAAGTAGTAAAAGTACTAATATAAAGTAGACTCCAAAATAATCAAGTATGCCTGTTGTAATCTCTAGGATAAGCACTAAAAGAATTATAAGAGAAAGTATAATAACAAACTAATAGACAGGAAATGTAAAATAATAATTTTTAAATTTTTTTCTTCTAAAAAATGGGACAAAGAAGAAGAAAAAATGAACAAAGAATAGATGGGACAAAAGGAAAACAAATAGCAAGATGGTAGACTTAATCCTAGACACATCAGTACTTTTATTAAATGTAAATGAACTAACCATTGGAATTAAAGATAGAACCTTGATATCAAAACTTGACATTAAAAAGGTAAAAGTATAGGTGAATCTCTCTAATAAATATACATACAAAAATTCTAAACAAAATATTAACAAATCAAATCTAATGATGTATACAAAAGTAGATATACATCATTATCATAGAAGGTTTATTTCAGAAATGCAAGGTTAGTTTGACATTTGAAAATAAGTAATGTATTTCACCACATTAACAGAATAAAGAAGAAAATTTATATAGTTATTTAATAGGTTCAGGAAACACATTTAATAAAGTGCAACACCCATTCATGATTTTTTAAACACTCTCAGAAAACCAGGAATAGAAGGAATCTTCTTTAACCATATATATATATATGCAGCTAACATTATCCCTAATGTCCAAATTTGGAACACTTTTTCCTTGAAGGCAGGAAAAAGACAAGAATGCTGTGTACTGGAGGTCCTAATCAACGCAATAAGGCAAGAAAAATAAATTTTAAAAGATTAGAAAACTATAAGGATTGGAATGATATAAGGATTTCATACCTAGAAAAGTCCAGATTCTCGACAGATAAACTATTAGAATAATAATTGTTAAACAAAGACACTGATATGAGATCAATATAGAAAATCTATTGTATTTCTAAAGATCAAAAATGTTGACAAACCTTTAGCTAGACTAAGAAAAAAGAGAGAAGACTCAAATCACTAAAATCAGAAAAGAAAGAGGAGACTGATGCTACAGAAATATAAAGGATTATAAGAGCCTACTGTGAATAATTATACACCAACAAACTTGATATTGTAGAAGAAATGTATAAATTCCTAAATATATATAATCTACCAAGATTGAATTATGAAGAAATACAAAATCTGAGCAGACCTGTAACTAGTAGGGAGATTGCATCAATAATAAAATATGTCCCAACAAAGAAAAGCTCAAGACCAGATGACATCACTGGAGAATTCTACCAAACATTTAAAGAATAATTAATGCCAATTCTTCTCAAACTCTTCTTCTTCTAAAAATTGAAGAGAAGAAAACATTTCCAAACTCATTTTATGAGGCCAGCATTACCCTGATACCAAAGCCAAACACAGAAAACTCCAGACCAGTATCTCTGATGAATATTGACACAAAAATCCTCAATAAAATACTAGCAAACTGAATTCAATGCCACATTAAAAAGAATTATACACCATGACTAAGTGGGATTACACTTGGGGGGCAAGGATGTTTCAACATACAAAAATACACCACATTAACAGAACAAAGAACAAAAATCACATATCATTTCTATTGATGCAGAAAAAGCAATTTGACAAAATTCAACGCCTTTTCATGATAAAGACGTTCGGCAAACTAAGAATAGAAGGAAATTACCTCAACATAATAAAGGACATATATGAAAGCCCACAGCTAAATGATAAAAAACTGAAATCTTTTCTTCTAAGATTAGGAGTATGACAAGAATGCCCACTCACCACTTCTATTTAATAAAATACTGGAAGTCCTAGCCAAAGCAATTAGGCAAGAAAAAGAAATAAAAGGTAGTCAAATTGGAAAGGAAGTAATATTATCTCTGTTCACAGATGACATGATCTTATGCATAGAAAACTCTAAAGATTCTACACAAAAACTGTTAGACTAATAAACAAATTCAGCAAAGCAGCAGGATATAAAATTATCACTCAAAAATTAGTTGCATTTCTACTAACAATGAACAACTCAAAAAAGGAAATTAAGAAAACAATACTATTTACAATAGCAACAGAAAGAATAAGATACCTAGGAATAAATTTAACCAAGGCAAAAAACTTGTACACTGAAAACTACAAAACACCACTGAAAGGAATTAAAGAAGACACAAATAAATGGAAAGACATTTCATGTTCATGGATTGGAAGACAATATTGTTAAAATGTCCAAAGCAATCTACAGATTCAATGCAATCTTTGTCAAAATCCCTATGGTGTTTTTTGCAGAAATAGAAAAAAACCATCCTAAAATTCATACGGAATCTCAAAGGATCCCAAATAACCAAAACAATCTTGAGAAAGAACAAAGCTGGAGGCCTCACATTTACTGATTTCAAATATATTACCAAGCTGTAGTAATCAAAGTAGGTATTGGCATAAAGACGGACCTACAGATATTGGCATGAAGACAGACAAAGTAGGTATTGGCATAAAAACAGGCATAGAGACCAATGGAACAGAACAGAGAACCCAGAAATAAACTCTTGTGTCGACAAGGGTGCCAAGACTACACAAAGGGGAAAGGATAGTCTCTTAGACAAATGGTCTTGAAAAAACTGGATATTCACATGCAAAAAAAACCAAGGTGGACTCTTATCTTACATCATATACAAAAATTAATTCAAAATTAATTAAAGACCTACATGTAAGATCTGAAACTACAAAACTCCTAGAAGAGGATATAGGGGAAAACTTCATGACATTGGCCTTGGAGATTATTTCTTGGCTCTGACACCTAAAGCATGAGCAAAAAGCAAATATAGACAAATAGGATGACATTAAACTTAATTAAATTAATTAATTAACTTCTGTGCAGCAGAGGAAACAATCAACAGAGTGAAAGGGTAACCTACAGAATGATAGACAATATTTGCAAACCATACATTGGATACATTCAGAAGATATAAAGAACTTCTACAACTCAGCAACAAAATGAAATAAACAGCATGATTGAAAAATGGGCAAAGGACTTGAATAGATATTTCTCCAGAGAAGAAAAACAAATGGCCAATAGATAAATGAAAAGATGCTCAACATCACTACTCATCAGGGAAATGTGTATCAAAACCACAATGAGTTATCATTTCACACCTGTTAGGATGTCTACTATATTGGAGAGGATGCAGAAAAACTGGATCTCTTGCACACGGCTGGTGGGATTGTAAAATGGTGCAGAAAGTATGGAAAACAGTATGGAAGTGTCTCGAAAAATTAAAAATAGAAGTACCATGTAATCCAGCATTTCACTTCTGGGTACCTATACAAAAGAATTGAAAATAGGATCTCAAAAAGATCTTTGCACATCCATGTTTATTGCAGCATTATTTACAATTGTCAAGATGTGGAAGCAACCTAAATTCGTTGACTGATGAATGGATAAAGAAAATGTCATATATACATACAGTGAAATATTATTTAGCCTTAAAAAAGGAAATCTTGTCATATGCTACAACATAAATGAACTTTGAGGACACTATACTAAGTGAAATAAGCCAACCAATGAAAGAGAAATACTACATGATTCCACTTAGTGACATTTCTAAAGTATCAAGCTCACAGAAGCAGAAAGTAGAAGGATGGTTGCCAGCGGCTGGAGAGAAGGGATAATGGGGAATTGTCGTTCAATGTGTATAGAAAATGTAAAATGAAAAAGGTCTACAGATCTGTTGTACAACCATGTGCATATAGTTAACAATACTGTACTGTACACTTAAAAATTGTTAAGAAGGTAAAAAATATCTACTGGTTTATGAAATCCAAGGCTGGGATGCTCTGCTTTGCACCACAATACCCTTTCTCACGGGATTAGCAGAGGAAGAGGTATTCACACATCACAAAAACAAAGGTAGGAAGTCTCCATTTGGTGGTCAGTTGAAGGGGGCTGGGTTTGGAAACTATTTCTTCCTACATCTGGAACTTCAGCTTGAAAAAGTGTGTTAAAAAAAGTTAATGAAGTATGAGAAAAAATCTATCATATTTCTGTACACTAAGAACAAACATGACATTTTAAAAATTATACAATTTATGTTAGCATAAAAAAATCAAATACCCAAGAATAGCTCTCATGAAAGATGCACAAGACCTCAACACAGAAACCTACAAGACATTAGTAAGATCAGTTAAAGAAAATGTAAATAAATAGGACATACTATGTTCATGGATTGGAAAATTTAATATTTTAAAGACGTCAGTTCTCCCCAAATTGAACTAAAGTTTTGATGAAATTCCAAACTTCAAAAAAAAGAAAATACGCAGGAATTTTTTCTGGGGGGGGGGGATGACAAGCTTGTTCTAAAATTTGTATAGAAATGCAAAGGGCTGAAGACAGTTTAGGCAATCTTGAAGAATAACATGACATTTTTGCAAGGAAAAACAAACTAGCCAATGGAAAGGAAGAGAATCTAGAAATAGACTCACATGTATAGCTGCTTGATTTCAACAAAGTCACCACAGCAAAGCCATGGGGAAAGCATGGTTTAAAGAAAAATGACGGTAGATTAATTGGATATTCATATGGAGAAAAAACAAACCTTGGCCCTCTGTCTCACATAAAGATGAATTCTAGATAGACTGTAGACCTAAATGTGAAATGTAAAACAATAAAGCCCCTAGAAGAAAATATAGGATCATATTTTCATGACCTGGGGGCAGCCAACGCTTCTTAAACAGCACATAGAAACTCTAGCCAGAAAGAAAAAGACTGATAAATTGGACCTCATTAAAATTAAGAATTTTTGTTCATCGAAATATTCCATTAAGAGAATGGAAAAGAAACTGAAATGGGAGGAGATTATATCTATATCTATATATCTATATCAATCTCTATATATAGTTTTTTATACAATTATATATAATTTATATACTTTCTTTTATATAATTACATATAGTGTATATTATATATTATTTAATATAATTTATTTATATATCCATAACCAGAATATACAAAGAACTCCTATAAAACAATAATAAATAAATAACACAAAACAATTTTGTAAATGGACAAAAAGCTTAGACACTTCACAGAAGAAGACATCCAAATGGCCAATAAGCATATTAAAAGGTGCTCAAAATCATTACTCATCAAGGAAATGCAAATTTACATCTTGATACACCACACAGCGATTGTGTAGTCACATGAACCCAGAATGGATAAAGCAAAAAAGACAATTCCAAGTGCTGAAAAGGATGCCGAGTAACCGAAACTCTCAGTTTCTACTCAGTTTTCTAGTAGGAGGGTAAATTGGTCCAACCACTTTGGAAAGCTTCTGCTGAACAGGAGACCCAACAATTCCACTTCTAGGTCCTGCACAAGGAGAAATGGACACATGTGCACAGGCAGACCCGTGCCGGAGCTTTCAGAGCAGCATCATTTATGACCTCCCCAAACTGGAAAGAACCCAAGTTTTGGTTTCCCTGCACCTTCTGTCCCTCACTGACGATTCAGGAGTGGGATCTGAGTCGTTCCTCAAGTCGGTCATCATCTCCAGTGTGACCCAGGTGGGGAGGGGTTGAAAGTGAAAGGTGAGGTCGTAGTGAAAGTAAAATGGCCCGTTTCCCATGGGTACCAAGAAGAACTGAGGAGGGTGAAGAGGGACTCCCCAGAAGCGCCAGAAACAAGAGCCAACAAGTCGCCAGAAGGGGAAGTGTCGAGACTGAGGGAATTCCCAAGAGGGAACACAGAAGAAAGGGCTCCTGGTTTATCCCTGGTCTTCAAGGACTTCTGCCCCCCTGCCCTCCTACTGCTCCCTCCCAGGTCTCCCTGCCTCCAGCTGTGGCCCCTCCAACCCAGTCCTCACTCCAACTATGTCTCTCCGTGGCTCCCCATTGCCCTTCAGAGAAGACCCCGAATTCCTCAGCCCAGCTTTGAAGAACTTTCAGGATCTGCCCCCAGTATTCGTCCTGGACTCCAGGGACACCAAATTCCTGACAGCGTCACCAACATCCCCATCCATTGGGCTTCCACGCCTTCGCACATGCTGTTTCAGCCACTGGAACTCTCTACCTCCTTGGCTGTCAGCCTCCTACTTGGTCTTCAAAATCCAGTTCAAACGTCATCTCCTCTGTAAATCTTTGACCTCTCCAAGGGGTATGAGTCACTCTTTCCTCTGGGGTCCATCCCTCCGCCAGAGCACACTGCTCACGGTGTTTTAGCAACATTCTGAGCAATATCTAGGCAGGGACCACGTGTTTCTTGGTTACTGCTGAATCTCCAGTGGCTAACCAGTGTCTGACACACAGTAGGTACTCAAAACATTGGTTACATGAGTGACTAAATGAAAGAGAACACTTTCTATCATAATGGATTTTGAAACTTACTCTCAACAGTAAAACCTATGCAGACTCCACAGTCCAACGTTAAATCTTACTCTTTTTGACTCTTCTTTCTCAAATCCAGTGCATTGAGGATTTTTTGTACTTGATAAGGACAAAAGCTGCAATGCTCCAACTTTCTTCCCCCACCTCAGGGCCTTTGCACATGCCATTCCCACTGCCTAGAACACTTTTTCTCCTGCTTCTTTGCCTCCCTGTCCTCAGGCTGCAGCTTCAACGTTGCCTCCTCAAAGAAGCGATCTTCTCTGTCTGAAATGGCTCTTCCCTGCAGTTCTCCGTGCCACACATCCCCTTGCTCGTCTTCTTACCAGTTGTAATATTAGGATTCCTCTAGTAAATGTGCCTGTTTTTGTGTTTATGACCTGACTCCATCCTGGAGCATAAGCTCCCAGGGGTTGGGAAATTTATCTGTTCATTCACCACAGTATCCCTAGTGCGTAGAATGGGGCGTGGTACACAGCAGGCGCTCAACAAGTAGCTGAGGAAGAATGGGGAATGAATGAATGGGGCTCGGAATCGCTGCGTCCAGTCATACAGGAGCGGGCCCTGAGGCAGCCCCCGAGAGGTCTCAGTTTCCCTATCAGCCCCGTCACTGTCCCCAGGAACTTCCCCCCACCCTGGGCAGCACCCTCACCTCCCAGAGTCTGAGTGATCACGACTGCCGTCATCAGATTAGTAACAAGGAACTTTCAGAGAGGGACGGTGGGTTGCCCAGAGTCACGCAGCGAGTTCTTACCCAAGTGGAGCTCTCAAGCTGGGGAAGAACCAGCCTGGTGGCCCTGGATCAGAAAGGAGGCTCTGCCACTAGCTCGTGGTGGGACCTTGGGTACATCTCTTCCCTTCTCTGAGCCTCAGTTTTCCTCATCTGTAGAATGGGCGCAGTGGCCTCCCTGGCTGAGGGAGTGTGAGGTAGATGCTGGACACACTGCAAGGGTGTGGGTGATGTTAGTTGATTTATGTATGTGTACATGTATATATCTTTTTTTTTTTTTTGTCATTGCTGAGGGGTGGGTTGTGGGTATCTGAGGACAGGTATGTCAGGACCCTGGAGTTGTAGCTTAGTCAGTAGGAGCTGAACATGAGGGGGAGCGCCTGTCCCTTCCCAGCCTGTGCAACCCCTGAGCCCATGGGACCTCTCAGTCTCTCTCTCTCCCAGTGGGACCATGAACAACTGTCCATGCAGTCTCTCCTAGCCTGAACAACCTTTCCCTACTGGAACTTCTCCTAACCTGTGCAACCTCTCCTAGCTGAGGAGCATCCCCACTCCCAGCAACCTCTCCCTGCCTGTGCAGTCTCTATCTGCCCTGCAATCTCCACCATGCTGGGCAACCTCGCCCAGACTGTGCAACCTCCTTCAGCGCCTGTAGTCACACCTCACTTTAGCTCCGTTTCCCCCAGACCAGGGTGGGCTGGTTGTAAGGCAGAGAAAGAAAGGATGCTTTAAACCACCACCACTTGGAGTCAAGAAGTAGGGGGTTGGGGCAGGGCTGGCAACCTGCCCTTTGTCTGCTCTTTGGCCAGCAGGCCCCCAGCAGCCTGCCCTGGCTCTGGCCAAAGTAGACTGAGTGTTACTGATTCGTCCTGGAGAAAGTTTGCAGGCCCCATGCCAGTCTACATCATTAAGCCTTCTCAGCAGATGAGGAAATAGAGGCCCAGAGAGGCCAAGAGCCTTGCCTGTGGTCAGACAGCAAGGAGGGGCCCCGGCCTGAGCAGGGAGCTAGGCTCGTACACTTGCCCCACCTCCCTGGGGACAATTTGAGTGGCCAGATTCTCCCTGGGGGCTGTGGTTCCAGCTGGCTGGGTCCCCGCTGCAGGTGTTCTGGCCATTCAGGGGCCCTCCATGGGGCCCCTGCCCACACCCCGGGGAATATTCTCAGGTTGTTTCAGAAGTTCCAAGTTTACTCAGAGCTCTCATTTGAGCTGTCGTAAAAAGTCCCTTTGGCCAGGCGCCAGGGCAAGGAGTGGGGGCGGTGGCACCTGTGAGCCATGGGGTGGCGGTGGGGCTCCTCCCAGCTCCCCCTCCCCACCCCTCAGTTTTAGGGGACACTGGAGGGCAGGGAAGGGTGAAGCGTGTGAGGAAGGGGCTGTCGGGGGGAGACCCTCCTCCTTGAGGAAGTGTCTGTTCCTTCGATTCACAGTGTCCTTCCCTCTGCTTGTAAACGACTCCCTGGGGAGTCTAGAAAACCCCCACCCCTCTATGAGCCTCGGTACCCCCCACTGTGAAAGGGGGAGTAGAATTCTCACGAGAGCTGTCATTTATTGAGGCCTTAGTATATGCCAGAAGTGGTGCCGGTGTTCTAGCTGATAACAAGATGGTTGTTACCAGTAATATTTAAAGTAAAACAGAACAGCTATTTCTTGTGAGCCACTGCTAAGCTCTTCTCCTCTCATCGTCGCCCAGGCTCTGTCTGTCTGTGCACCACTGCATCCCCAGGACCTAGGACAGTGCCTGACACACTAAGTACACGTTGAATAAAACCTCACAACAAACCTGAGATGCGCATCCTTATTTCCACATTACAGATGAGGAAACTGAAGATCAGAGAGGTTAAGTGGCTTCCTCAAGGTCACTCAGGTACTAACTGGTGGAGCTGGGACTTGAACCCAGGTCTGGTTGATTCCAAAGCCCCTAATTACAGTCGGTAGTGTGTTGGTAAGCCAGGTCCCACGTCCCCCAGCTGACCATGGAGACCATCCAGCTGTGTGGAGAAGGGCTGAGCCACCATTCCTGCCTGCTGGGATTCTGGAGGCACCGGCTCCCCTCCCTGGCGATCGAAGAAAGGGAGGCCCTTCCTGCTTTCATTCATTTATTTATCTGGCACTAGGGAGGTCCCGATGCTGCAGAGAAGTTGGTGCCTCCCCAAGCTTCTGGTGGCCTGCTCTCCTCTTCCCATCTTCTCTTGAGCCGGCCTCCTCCGGCAGGACACCCGCACCCGCTGCCCACAGCCTCTTACAGGCCCCAGCTGCACAGGCGGGAGCCCACAGTGCCCAGGGCCCAGCCGTGTCTTGTTCGCCCCACGTCTCTCGGCCCCGGACTTTGCCCACCTCCTAATATAGGGGCTGGAAGTCTCCTCCACTGCAGGATTGTGAGGAGCCAGACACCCTGGCAGGTGCGGGGGAGGCAGGACCAGGGCTCCTGCTGAAACCACCACAGGGAACAGGTGATCGGGGCCACCCCCCTGGGTGATCCAATGCCCTGTCTCAGAAGGTGCCCCAGGACAAGGAATCTTGCTTTTATGTCATACTGTCCAGCAGGTTGTGGCCTTGCCACCAAACAGACTGAGGCTCCAACCCCAGCTCAGCATCGCATGGTCACAGTTGACCTGGGGCAAGGTCCTCCCCACTGAGACTCAGTCTCCTCATCTGTGCAATGGACTGAATGGGGCCATCAGCCTCATCTGGTGTTGGGGGGTCAGAGGAGACGCTCAAGTGCCTACAGGATGCCGAGGGCCGGTACCTGGAGGACCAGAGCCCAGGGGACCGATGGGGGCAGGACTGCAGGTGCCCAAGTGTATCCCTGCACCTTCTACTGCTCTTGGAACTGGCCCTCCTCCTCCACGGGCTCCAGGTTCCTTAGGACACAAACTCCCTTCCTGGGCAGGCCTCCGGCCAGCAGCTTTCATATTTTTATGCTCTCGAATCCTCACAGCCAGCCCCACGAGGATGAGCTGTCTTCTTCCCCATTTTACAGATGAGAAAACCGAGGCTCCACGAGGCGAGAAGCAGCACAAAGACTTGCCCGAGCTCGCCCAGCTAAGAGGTTGTGTGGCTGGATTTTGAACTCATCAGGTTTTCCCCAGAGCGCCATGTGCTTCTAAAACCCCCAAGCTTCCCCTCAGGGGAACGCAGCTGTCCGCCCAGGAGCAGCCCCTGACTTTTAACGCCCGCCTGCCTGGGTCCTCTGCTCCTGCTGAGCAGCAACTTGCCGTCCCTCCCACAAGTTCCCACTCCAGGAGTTCACTCACCTGGCTCCTCTGCCAGGAATGTCCGCCTGTCCCTTCCTGTGCCCTCTTGTTCTCACATCAAAATTCACCCCATCCTTCAAGGCTCAGCCTCCCCCCATCTCACACGCTCCCACTCCTCCACGAACACACAGAACCAGCTTGCCTCTCGCCATCGGCCCGTCCCCTGTGCTTTCATGAGAAAGGCGAGGAGCCAGAGTGTGGAGGGCACGACCAGGCTGAGTCACCGAACCCCCTTGCTACGTACTGGCTGAGTCACCTTGGGAAAATCACTCTACCTCTCGGGGTCTCAGTTCCTTATGTGTGAAATGGGCACACCAGCCCTTGTTTTGAAGGATTGGATGAAATAAAGGAGAAAGAACACAGAACCTGGCGCAAAGCCGATGCCCCTCCCAAAGGGGGCTCCTTAGAAGCATCACACGATCACACCCATGCCCACCTCTGCCCGCTCGGCTGCCCGGAAGCCCGGCGACTGTCAAGTCATATTCGGTCTGGAACCGACTTTCCCTCCCAGCCCCTGCCTCTTGGAGGCTGGTTTCCACGGACAGCTGAAGGGGTCATCTCAGTCATGCCCCTGCCTCCATGCCCCGGGCCTTCTGTAGACCCGCGGAAAAGCGCTCCAGTCACCCTGAGCTGGGCTGGACCAGAAACTCCAGCCCCAACTCTGCTGTCCTCATCCCTCAGCTGTGACGGGGACGCAGGACCCCTCTGTGTCCTCCCACCTCGGGCCAGGCACGCGCCTCCTGGGGGGGAGGGGCCCCGGCCACTGCGGAGACCAGCGCCCCCAGACGAGTTACCTGCTGTTCCAGCTGCTCCCTCAGAAATCCATTCCGTGTGCTCAGGGCAAACGCGTGGGCCCCCAGGGGTGCAGCTGGGCTCAGCGAGGGGTGGGAGACGGGGTCTGACAGAACCGGGGAGGCCTGGGTGGGAATCTACAGCCTGCCCCGCGTCACCGACCGGACAAGCATAAGACCTGTCACCTGGACGGTCGGCAGCTGGGCTCCGGGCAGGCCGGCCTCGCAGAAGGAGCCAGTGGGACGCAGACAACCGTCAGTCACCTCCCAGAGAGGTCACACACGGACAGAAGACAGAGACTGTGGGGCGGGGACTGATCAGCGGCACCAGCGATGGACGGACGGCAGACAAGGGCTGGTCAGGCAGCCAGACAGACAGGAGAAGTCAAGCAGACAGGCAGGTGGCCAGCCAGGCAGACACCCACAGAGACAGGCAGGCAGACAGACGGACAGCTGCGTGGCTGTCAGTCACACTCAGGGAGAAGCAGGCAGCCAGCCAGACCCCGAGCCCGTGGGTCACTCGGCAGAGAGGCGCCGGGAGGTCTGAGAGAGGTGGCGGCTGCCATCCCTGCGGCAGCCGCGTGTGCAGGGTGGGGAGGAAGAGGAGGATGTGGTGAGCGCTCCCGTCAGCCCCGCCCACAGAGCAGCTGGCTCCTCCCCAGAGCCAGTGAGAAAGAGGTGGGAGGGGGCCCGGCCCCCTGCAGGGCCCGCTGCTGCCAAAGGTCACCCGCTAGGAAGACATTTGAGGCCACCAGAGTGATGTCTGCTTCTTGCAGATGGGTGACAGCATCCCCACAGGCCTCAGGGTCATGACCCATGAGGCAGGCAGGGCAGCCGTGAGCCACTACTTCTCACAGATGTGGAACCTGAGGCTTGGGGTGCGGAGGAGGACCTGGGAGGCCCCCCAGAGAAGCCTGAGTGCCCAGGGCCAGAGCCTTGCCCCAGGTCCCTGGAGAGGCAGTGGCAGTGAGCCTACCATAGCAAACCGGCCTGCTTCACTCATTCATGCTGCCTGCCTGGCCCAGGAGGGTGTCAGCTGGGGACCCCCTCCCAGACTCCTCTGTCCCTGTTTCCTTTGGATCCCGCTTCCTGCTGCCGTGCTGCAGAGGGCCAAACCTTGTCTCCACGCCTGTGAGAAGAGAGTCCCTCGGGCATGTCGCATTAGCTTTCTGAATGCCTCGCTTTGCCCATCTGTCAAATGGGGACACCCAGCCAGGAAGGAGAGGGCAGCCATGAGCACATGGGAACTCAGGAAGAAAACAGAAAAAAGAAATTCTCCAGAGAGTTTTCATCTTGCTGACAAGCCAGGGGCCCAGGAGAGGGTCGGATGTCTCTGGCAGACATTTAAGAGGCCAGGGGACAAAATTCAGCAAAGTCACCCCCAGCAGCTTCAAAAGAAGAGTAAGAACTGTTGCTGCTGCTTGCCATTGCTGACTGTCCTACAATTTTTAGGCACCTACAGGATCTCATTTTATCCCACAAACTTTGTGAGTCAGAAAGACTATTTCCAGTTCATCTTTGGAGAAACTGGGGCTCCGCGGGGGGAAGAAGTGTCATGGCTGGGATTTGAACCTGATTCCTAAGCCTGCACCAGGCTGTGTAAACGGGCCCAACCAGGGTGAAGTGCTGCCAGGGTGGATGGGGCTATGTGGTGCTGTTTTGATGACACAGGTTGGCTCAGACACACATGCCATCTCTCCCCAGCTGACTCATTTTTGGGAAACAATTTGCAGCTAACCCACATGACCACTCCAGAGAAAAAGAGAAAGCGTCTTGTTATTTATTTTTTCTTCTTCTGGCTGTTTTTGAGGAACTTGGTTCAAATTCCCCTGCGGCCGATTTGAACCATGTTTGCCGGTGAAGAGATTCTCTTCCCCACGACCAAAATACCTCGTGTTCGCTGGAGAACAGATCTTGGCAGGAAGCCAGCTTTTCTTTTTCTTTCTCTTGATCTTCAGGGTGGGTTTCCTGATCCTGTGTATCAGAAATTTGCGGTGGTTGAAAGATCAAGAGAAAAAAGAGCGAAAAAAGAGCTAATATTTGCTGAGCACTTCCTCCGTGCCAGGGTTTTAAAGACTTTAAAAGTGCCTCATCTCAGTTAAACCTCAGAATAACCTGAGAAGTTACCATTATCAGCGTCATCATCTCTATTTTACAGGTAAGGAAACTGAGGCTCAGAGAGGTTGAATGACTTGTCCGAGGTCACATAGCTGGTGAGTGGCAGAGTTGGGATCTGAACTCGTCATCTGGGCTCCTGAGCTTATATTCTCGGTTACTTACTTCACCGCTTCTGGATGTATGTTAACACGAGGACATTCAACCCCTCCTCCCTCCCTCCTGTCTGCTTGCCTTCCTCCGTCCTTCCCCTTCTTCTCTCCACCCACCCATCCAATCTCTCCTTCCCGTCTTTACCCACCAATACTGAGCAGGCCCCCGGCTATGCACTGGGGATACCCACAGAAATGTACACAGCCGCAGACCACATGGAGCCTGTGTTCTAGTGGGGACAGACAGACAGAAAGACTAACGGACAAACTAAGCGCAAATTGTAGTAAGTGTCATAGAAAACTGATGAGAGGTCAAAGTGGTGACATTTAGGGGCACACCAGATGGTAAGAAGGATGCAGCCATAGGGGGAAACATTTTAGGCAGAAGGATCTGCAGGTGTGAAGGCCCTGAAGTGGGAAAGAATGTGGCTGGCTGCAGGAACTTGTGTCGGAATAGAGTGAGCAAGCACGGGGACACTAGAAGGCGGGAGGGCGCACGCCACATGGGACCTTGCAGGACCTGGCGAGGAACGCAGATTTGGTTCGAAGGGAAATTGGAAGTGGTCTGAGGTTGCCATCAGAGGAGCAGCTCATCCAGTTTACATTTTCAAAAGAGTGCTCGGGCCAGGACTTGAGGAGTGGGTGGGATGCAGCAGGGGCCACCTAACCCCTGGTGTAGAAAGGAGAGGCTGTTGGAGGTGGTGCGTCCACTGGGGTGAACGTGAGTCCCCTCGGAATAGATCTGTGTTGAGGGAAGGGTCCCTTGGGGGGGCCCTTTGAGTCTGTGCGCGTCCCATGAGTGTGGCCTCCAAGGTCTCGGAAGGAGGGTGAAATAGGATCTCTCTGCACCCTCCCAACACCCCTCAGTGTTCAGAGCTGGTCAGTGGGGAGGAAGTGGTTAAATTTGCATTTCAGCCAAGGGGCCTAGAGGGAAAAGAATAATTAAGACAACCCCTCCTTCAACTCATTTCCTCTTTTTTATTTTTATTTTAGCAGTTTTATTGAGGTATAATTTACATGGCATAAAATCCAGCACAATTCAACGATTTTGAGTAAGTTGACTGACTTATGCACCCATCACCGTGATCTCATTTTGGAATATTTCCAAAAAGACCCCTCGTGCCTGTTTGTAGTCAATCCCATTCCCACTCCCAGCCCCACGAACCTCCTTTCTGTCTCCACTGATTTTCCTTTTTCTTTTTCTGGCATTTCACACGAATTGAATCACATATGTGGTCTTGTGTCCATTTCTTTTACTCAGCATCATGTGTTTGAAATTCATCCGTGTTGGGGCATATGTTTCATTCATTTTTATTGCTGCTTAATATTCCACTCCATGGATGTGCCACATTTGGTCTCTCCATTCATCAGCTGGTGGACCATCGGATTGGATTCACTCTGTCTTTATTATAAATAATGCCGCTATGAACATTTCCATGCAAATCTTTGTGCATACGTGCTTTTTCAAATCTTTTGGGTATATACCCAGGGGTGGATTGCTGGGTCATCTGGTAATTCGATGTTTAACTTATTGAAGACATGACAAACTGTTTTCCACAGCAGCTATACCATTTTATCTTACCACCAGCAATGTATGAGAATTCCAATTTCTCCACATCCTTGCTAACATTTGTCATTTTCCTTTTTTTACTATAGGCATCCTAGTGGGTACCTCGTTGTGGTTTTGCTTTGCCTTTCCCTAATGGCAAACGATGTTAAATATCTTTTCACATGCTTGGTAGTCATTTGTATATCTTCTTTGGAGAAATGTCTATTCAAGTCCTTTGCCCCTTTTTAAATTGGGTTGTGCTATAGACTGAATGTTTGTGTCCCCCAGCTCCCAAATCGTATGTTGAAATCCTGAGCCCCAGTGTGATGATATTAGGATGTGGGGCCTCTGAGAGGTCATGAGGGCAGAACCCTCATGAATGGGATTAGCGCCCTGGTAAAAGAGACCCCAGAGAGATAACTTGCCCCTTCCACCACATGAGGGCACGTGGTCTGTGAACCAGTAAGTGGGTGCTCACGAGATATCGAATCTACCAGCACTTTGATCTTGGACTTCTCAGTCTCCGGAACTGTGAGAAATAAATTTCCTTTGTTTATAAACCACCTCACGCGTTGTTTGTCATTTTGTCATTGAGTTGTAAGAGTTCTTTATATTCTGGATGATAGACTCTTATCAGATATATGATTTGCAAATATTTTCCCTCATTCTGTGGGTTCTCTTTTCACTTTCTTGATAGTGTCCTTTGATGCACAAAAGCTTTTAATTTTTATGAAGTACAATTTGTCTCTCTTTTCTTTTGTTGTTCATGCTTTTGGTGTCGTATCTAAGAATCCATGGCCAAATCTAAGGTCAAGAAGATTTACCCCTATGTCTTCTTCTAAGAGTTTTATTGTGTTAGCTCTTATATTTAGGTCTCTGATCCATTTTGTATTAATTTTTGTATACAATGTGAGATAAGGGTCCAATTTCAGCTTTTTGAATGTAGCTATCCAGTCATCCCAGTACCACTTGTCAAGGAGACTATTCTTTCCCCATTGAATTGTCTTGGCATCCTTGTTGAAAATCATTGACCATATACACATGGATTTATTTATGGACTCTCAATGTGATTCCATTGATCTCTATTTCTATCCTTTTGCCAGTATCACACTGTTTTGATTACTGTAGATTTGGAGTAAGTTTTGAAATTGGGAGTTTGAATCCTCCAACTTTGTTGTTCTTCTTAAAGATTGTTTTGGCTATTCTGAATCCCTTGCACTTCCATATGAATTTTAAGATCAACTTTCCTATTTCTTAAAAAACAAAAGGGAGGGCCGGCCAGTGGCGCAGCGGTTTAGGTCGTACTTTGGCAGCCCGGGCTTCATGGGTTTGGGTCCCGGGCGCCCCACGATGCACCACCTGTCAGCCATGCCGTGGCGGCGTCCCATATAAAGTAGAGGAAGATGGGCCCGGATGTTAGCCCGGGGCCAGTCTTCCTCAGCAAAAAGGGGAGGATTGGCAACGGATGTTAGCTCAGGGCTGGTCTTCCTCACAAAACAAAAAACAAAAGAACAAAAGGCTGTTGGGATTTTGATAGGGAGGGCATTGAATCAATAGGCTGCTTTGAGGAATATTGTCATCTTACTGTTAACTCTTCCATTACATGAACATGGGATGTTTTTTCATTTATTTAGATCTTTAACATTGCTTCTTTCAGCAATGTTTTGCAGTTTCCGGTGTATTGGTTTAATCTGTTCCTAAGTATCTTATTCTTTTTGATGCTATTGCAAATGGAATTGTTTTCTTAATATCCTTCTTGGCTAGTTCATTGCTAGTGTATAGAAACACAACTCATTTTTGCATGTTGATCTTGTACCCTGCCATTTTGCTGAATTTGTTTATTAGCTCTAATAATTTCTTTGTGGGTTCTTAAGGATTTTCTACATGTAGTATTACGTCATCTATAAACAGAGGTGGTTCTTCTTCCTTTCCAGTTTCTTTTATTTCTTTTTCTTACTGAATTGCTCTGGCCAACACTTTCAGCAGAATGTTAACTAGCAGTGGTGAAAGTGGGCATCCTCCTTCCTGATCTTGGGGGGAAAGCTTTCAGTCTTTCATCCAGTGAGTGTGATGTTAGCTGTGGGTTTTTCATATCTAGCCTTTATCATGTTGAGGGGTTTCCCTTCTAGTCCTAGTTTGCTGAGTGTTTTTATCGTGAAAGAGTGTTGAAATGTGTCAAATGCTTTTTCTGCCTCAGTTGAGATGACCATGTGATTTTTTTTCTTCATTTTATTAATGTGGTGTACTACCTTGATTAATTTTTTGTGTGTTGAACTACCCTTGCATTCCTAGGATAAATCCTACTTGGTCATGGTGTATAATCCTTTTCAGATACAATAGGATTCAGTTTGCTGGTATTTTGTTGAGGATTTTGCATCTATATTCATAAAGGATAGTGGTCCATAGTTTTCTTTTCCTCCGGTGTCTTTATCTGGCTTTGGTATCATAGAATGATTTGGGAAGTGTTCCCTCCTCTTCTATTTTGTGGAAGAGTTTGAGAAGGATTGGTGTTAATTCTTCTTTAAATGTGTGGTAGAATTTACCAATAAAGCCATCTGACTCTGGATTGTTTTTTATTAGGAGGTTTTTGATTACTGATTCAGCTCTTTACTTCTTATATGTCTGTTTAGGTTTTCTATTTCTTCTTGAGTCAGTTTTGGTAATTTGTGTCTTTCTAGGAATTTGTCCGTTTCATCTAGGTTATCCAGTTTGCTGGCATACAATTGTTTATAGTATTCTCTTATAATTCGTTTTATTTCTGTAATGTTGGTAGTAATGTCCTCACTTCCATTTCTGATTTTAGTTAGTTACATTTTTCCCTCTTTTTTGCTTAGTCCAGCTAAACAACTCTTGATTTTGTTGATCCTCTCTATTGTTTTTCTATTCTTTACGCTATTTGTCTCCATTCTAATCTTTATTATTTCCTTGCTTCTGCTAGTGTTGGGTTTAATTTGCTCTCCTTTTTCTAGTTCCTTAAGATGTACAGTTAGGCTACTGATTTGTGATCTTTCTTATTTTTTAACGAAGGCATTTACAATTACAAATCTGCCTCTTAGCTCTGCTTTCACCGCATCCCATATATTCTGGTATATTGTGTTTTCATTTTCATTTGTCCCTAAGTATTTTCTAATTTCCCTTGTGATTTCTTCTCTTGCTCATTGGTTGTTTAAGAGTGCGTGTTTAATTTCCACATATTTGTGAATTTCCCAATTTTCCTTCTGTTATTGATATCAAGCTTCATTCCATTGTGGTCAGAAAAGATACTCAGTACAATTTCAATCTTAAAAACCATTGAGACTTGTTTTGTGGCCTAACATATGGTCTGTCACAGAGAATGTTTCAGGTACACTTGGAGGTCACTGCTGTTGGTGGTGGCATGTTCTATATGTGTCTGTTTGGTCTAGTTGGTTTATACTGTTGTTCAAGTCTTCTATTTCCTTATTAATCTTCTATCTAGATGTTCTACCCAGTATTGAAAGTGGAGTATTGAAGTCTCCAACTATTATCGTAAAACTCTATTTCTCCATTCAGTTCTCTCAATATTTGCTTCATTTATTTTGGGGCCATGTTGTTTAGTGCATATATGTTTATAATTATAATATCTTCTTGATGAATTGGCACTTTTATCAACATATAATGTCCTTCTTTGTCTTTTGTAACAATTTTGATTTAAAACCTATTTTATGGATATAATAATATCCACTCCAGCTCTCTTCTGGTTACTATTTGCATGGAATATCTTTTTCTATCTTTTCACTTTCAACCTATTTGTGTCTTTGAATATAAAGTGAATCTCTTGTAGACAGCATATAGTTGGATCATGTGTTTTCTTCATTCTGCTAATCTCTGTGTTTTAACCATTGAGTTTAATCCATTTACATTTAAAGTGATTACTGATAAGGAAGGACTTCTGCCATTTTGCTATTTGTTTTATATATGTCATATCTTTTTTTTATTCAGTTCCTCCATTACTGATTTCTTTCATGTTTGATTGATTTTTTTTCTAGTATGTCATTTTGACTCCATCCTCATTTCCTTTTCTGTATATTTTTAGCTATTTTCTTAGTGGTTACCCTGGGGATTATAATTAAAATACTAAATTTATAAAAATCTAGTTTGAATTGATACCAACTTAGCTTCAATATCACAGAAAATCTCTGCTCCTATACAGCGATATCCCTCACCCCCTTTATGTTGCTACTGTCACAAATTACATTTTTATATATTGTGTGCCCATTAACATTTATTTATAATTATTGTCTATGCATTCATCTTTTAAATCTTGTGGGGGGAAAAGGTGAGTTATAAACCAAAAATATAATAATACTGGCTTTTATATTTACCTTTACTGGAGTGCTTTGTTCATATGGCTTTGAGTTACTGTCTAGTGTTCTTTCATTTCAGCCTGAAATACTCCCTTTAGCATTTCTTGAAGGGCAGGTCTACTAGTGACAAACTCTCTCAACTCTTACTTATCTTGGAATGTTTAAATTTCTCCTTCATTTTGGAAAAATAGTTTTGCCAGAGAGAGAATTCTTGGTTGGCAGTTTTTCTTCCAGCACTTTAATTATGTCACCCCACTGCTTTGTGGATTCTATGGCTTCTGATGAGAACTCAGCTGTTAATCTTATTGAGTATCCCTTGTATGTGACAAGTCACTTCTCTCTTCTGCTTTCAAAATTCTCTCTTTGTCTTGCAACAGTTTGAGTATAATGTGTCTTGATGTAGATTTCTTTGCGTTTATGCTAGTTGAAGTTTGCTGAGCTATTTAGATGTATAGATTCGTGTCTTTCATCAAATTGGGACATTTTAGCCATTATTTCTTCAAATATTCTTTCTGGCCCTTTCTCTCCTCTCACTCTGGGACTCTCATAATGCATATATTGATATACTTAATGGTATCCCACAGGTCCCTTAGACTCTGTTTATTTTTCTTCACTAATCTTTCTTTATGCACCTCAAATGGGATAAATTCAATTTGCTCATTTTCAAGTCACCAATTCTTTCTTCTGCCTATTTTAAATCTGATGTTGAACCACTCTGGTAAGTTTTTCATTTCAGTATTTACTTTTCAGCTCCAGAATTTCTATTTGTTTGGTTTTTTAAAAATAATTTCTATCTTTATACTGATATTCTGTGTTTGCTCATATATCGTTCTGGTTTCCCTTAGTTCTTAATCCATGGTTTCCTTTAGCTCTTTGAGCATATTTAAGACAATGAATTAAAAATTTTTGTCTAGTGAGTCCAATATCTGGACTTCCTCAGGGACAGTTTCTGTCAACTTCTTTTTTCTTTCCCTTGATAATGGGCCATGCTTTCCTTTTTCTTTGAATGCCTTAAAAGTTATTGTTGAAAACCAGACATTTTGGATGCTATAATGTGATAACTCTGGAAATGAGATTCTCCCCAGCCCTCTGCCCCAACAGGGCTTGCTTTTGTTATTTGTCGTGGGCTGCAGCCATTCACTTGTTTAGTGATTTTTCTCATCTATTTTTGCGAATACTGTAGTCCTTGTCATGTACGTCCACTGAAGTCTCTGTTCCATTATCTCAGCGGTCAGCCAGTGATCTGATAGCAATTTCCTTAAACACCTAGAACCAAAATAAAAAAACAAAACAAAAAATTTTTCTCACTCTTTCTAGATTGACTCTGAGCTGGAACACTTCTTCAATGCTTGACCAGGCTGACTACAACTCTGCCTTAGCTTTCACCTCAGCTTTTCACTTGCTCGTGAAGATCCCAAATATCAGCCAGAGGTGCAAGCCCAGGGCCCTCTCAGATCTTTTCTGTGCATGCATTCAGCCCTAGGCGTATGCATTGCACTCCAGATTCCCTGTTATGAGGAAGTCCTTCAAAGCCCTTGCATCTTCCTCCTCAGCTTCCTCCTTCCCAGGCTTCTTGGTCTATCTGCTGCTTGCTCTGTCCATCATCCTTTGCCCTAGTTTGGTAGTATATGTCTTTAAATTATTTCAACAGACACTGCCTAGGAGGCAGCTCCCAGTCCAGAGAGAGTTTCAAGGCGGGTAAAGCAAAGGCAAATACCTTAACCGATGCCTCAGGAAGCTTCCAGACAGATCAAAATGCACAACCACAATTCTTTGAGAACAAGGTCTGTATTTCCCTTTCTGGTACCAGCAAGTCACACCAAGAATGCAGGCTACTGTTCCCACAGCCACCACTGAGCTGGGGAATGGTAGATGGTAGGCAGATAAGGAAAAATGTCACAACACCTTCTGAACAATGATTATCCGTCTCTTCCTTCATTAAGCACTCTCCTGGCTGCTGCACAGTTTTGATTAGATTCCAGAGTTCCAAAAAAGTTGATTCTGACAGTTTTTGCCAGCTTAGTGGTTGCTTCAGTCTAAAGACCAATCCTTGGAGTTCTCTATATTTTAGATTTTATTGAAGTTCAGTTTAGCAATTCTTTTTCATTTGTGGATTGCACCTTTGCTGCCATATCTAAGAACACTGTGCCTAACCCAAGGTAACAAAGATTTCCTTTAGGTTTTCTTTTAAAAGTTTTATCATTTTAGTTCTTACGTTTAGCACTATGATTCACTTTAAGTTAATTTGTGTGTATGGTATGAGATAAAGATCTAAATTTCTCTCTTTACATGTGGATATCCAATTGTCTCATCATAATATGTTGACAAGATTGTCCCTTCCCCACTGAATTACCTTGGCACCTATTTTGAAAACGAATTGACTATAGATGTATGGTTTTTTTTTCTGGACTCTCTATTCTGTTCCATTGCTTTATGTCGATCCGTATGCCAGTCAGTACCACACTGTCTTGATTAGAGTAGCTTTGAGTAAGTTTTTAAATGGGAAGTGAGAGTTATCCAACTTGATTCTGCTTTTTCAAAATTGTTGTGGCTATTCTGAGTCCTTCGCATTTCCGTGTAAATTTTAGGATTAGCTTGTTAATTTCTGGAAAAATACTTTCTGGGATTTTGACAACGATTGTGTTGAATCTATAGATCAATTAGGAGAGACTGTCCATCTTAAAAATATTGTGTCTTTCGATCCATGCACATGGACTAGTTCTCTGTTTATTTAGATCTTTTAAAATTTCTCTCAGACACCACCTTCCTCACCCGTTCCCTCTTGAGATCCAGCATTGTGGGCCTCCTCTGATGGGTCAGTTTGCTGAGGACCACAGCCAAGGGAGAACAGGAGGCATTTTACTGGGGACTCGCCACGAGGGGAGGCGACGACTCGAGGGTCACGGCGGGAGGGCTGGGCTGTGCACTCGTGTGGCTGAGACTGGGAACCCCTTTTCACTCAGTGACCCTGATACAGTGGGCTTATTTCAAGAGCAACGGCTGACTATAAAGGAAAAACGAATAGTGTACCCTCAGTTACGAGCAACACAGGAGGGATATGATTATCTTGCTTTAAAGACTTGCCTTGGTTTGTATCAGGCTCTGCACCAATAGGGGTATCATTCAAGCAAATGATAAGAATGTCTTAGAATTTTGTAAATCTCTTCCCCAAATCAGGCTCCCCGGTGGGCTGATCAGATCCCCAGCCACTGGTCACATTGACTGATGTTTGACGTATGAGGGGTGTCTTGGCTGGTTCCCCCAGAAGCAATTTCTAAGACAAGGACTGAAGTGCAAGTAGTGGATTTGGGAGGTGATCCCAGGAAACACTCGTAGGGGAGAGAGGAAGTGAGGCAGGGCAGGGAAGGAAGCCAATGGGGGTGCTTTAAGGAGCAGGTTACTGTTGTGGGCAACCGGAGCTTAACCCCACTGAAGACCTCTGGGAGACCGTGGAGAATGTCCCTCCAAATTTTCCCGGATGAGGAACAAGGAAGCTAGAGTGTTTCTTCACTAAGACCCCATCTGTCGTGAGCAGAGGGCCGCTTCCAGGGGCACAACTCTCTGCCACTTCCCGCTGGCCAGCTGTGTGCACCTGCAGCCAAAAACAAGCCCTCAGGCAGAGAGTTTCAGGTGTTTGCAGTCAGAAGGCCTCAGTGCATAGAGCTGAGAGGCTACAGGTGAGGCTCCAACATCTGCTACAGGGCAAATGGCAGCAGCCACTGGTTGTCTTCCAGCCTCCATCCTGCCCTTCTTCTTCGTGTCAGAGCCACGGTGCAATTCTGGACAGCGAGACGCCCAGCCAACAGACCACTTTCCAGCCTCCCTTGCGGCTGGTGATGGGAGTGTTCAGATGGAGCTTCTGAGAGCATCCTTTGGTCCTTCTACTCTTCCCCTTCGTCCTTTCTCCTGCCTGAAGCGATTGTGATGGCTGGAGCTCAAGTAGTCATTTGGAACCAAAGGGAAAGACTGCAAGAATCGCAGAGAACTTGGCCCTGACATCACGGGCTATGAGCCAATGTCAGCAGCTACTTGCCTCCACGCTTCACATTACACAGGAGAATAAACCCTTGAGTATTTCAGCCACTGTGGTTGGTCTCTGTTACAGCATCCGAATGCAATCTCTAGTCACACAAGGGGCTTGAATGACTATCAAAACGAGAAAGGGGCTTATTTTTGTACCCAAACTGATAAGCAAATTATGCCAGGTACATATAAAAATACTGAGGAACTTGAACCATGGAGAGGGAGTTGAATTAATAATTTATAAAACATCCATAAAATTGAATACTCGGCAGATATTAATAAGGGATAATTGATTTGTATATAAACATAGATGATATAGAAATACATATCCTATATTATTTAAAATCAAAAAGTGTAATATATCAAGTGAGAAAATCAGGTCATGTGAGTGGAAGTGCCACGTGCAAATTCAGTCATACTTTCACACGGAGGCGCCTTATATTTTAAATATAAAGTGAATAAATATAGATAGTCTTTTTTTTTTAAGTTTTTCAAAATAAGAGAAGACTGGAACACTTCTGCTGGGGGTCCCGAGCTGCTGTGCAAGAAGTCTAAGAACCCTGAGGTGGCCACGTTGTGGGGAAGCCAAGCCACAGAGAGAGTCATCTGTAGGCTCTTCGGTCAGCTTGTCCTTGTCCTTGTCACCCCAGGTGCCAGACATTTGGGTGAATGAGCCTTCAGATGATTCCAATCCCTGGCTGTTGTGGCTGCAGCCTTCAAATCTCCCCAGCTGAGGTCCCAGACCCCACGGAGCAGAGACAATCCGGCCCTGCTATGAACAGTCCAAGTTCCTGACCACAGAGTCCGTGATCAGACAAAATGCTTGTTTAAAGCCCCCACCAAAAAATAACAGAATAAAATAAGTAAAGAGAGAGAGTGTGACCTCCCGTTCTCCCCTCTTCCTTTCTCCTGCTGCCGGGAACATGGGCAGGGGACCGCCTTCCTCTGACCATGGCGGTGGTCATCTTGGACAATGCAGACAAGGGCAATATCCTAGGGATGGCACAGCAGCAAGACAGAAGGAGCCTGGGTCCCTGGGCGACGTTGTGGAGCACCACGAAGCCCTGGACACCTCCCTCCACACTGTGACATGGGGGAGAAACCTCTTATTTTAGCCATTGGTAACTTGGGTTTCTGTTACATGCAACTGAACTAATACAGACACAGATTTAGATACGGATGTGGGTGTGGACATGTAGATATAATCCTGACTGATGGGTAGATGGCTATCAGGGCCTCTTACCGAGGAAGAAGGATGAAACTGACACTGGCCAGGCAACTAACAATCTCTATCATCTCCCAGAGAATAAAGCAAAACAGATTTTATTACTCAGGGCCCATTAGTAAAATGACCATTTCAGTTGCAGTTATAGAAAACCCAGTCAAGCAAGGTTAGCAAAATTGGGGATTTATTGCATCAGAAAGCCAAAGATAAGAAAAGGCAGAGCTTCTCAGGGATACCATCAGCCCTTCGATCGCTAAGACGACCCCCGTGTCCGTCTCTGCCTGCCTCTGGTCTCCAGGTCTCTGCACCAGCCGTATCCTCTCCTACTGGAGCCGGACTTCCTCTGGAAAACCTGAGCTCCCATCTCACCAGCACTGCAGTCAGAGAGGAAAGGAATTGTTCCCACGGGCTCCAACCAGGAAAATCCCAGGGAGTTGTTTGCATCAGCTTGGACTGGATCACAGGCCAGGCTGTGCTCCGGTCTGGTGTCAATGATGGCTCAGCCTGGGCACCCTGGCCACCTCTGCACCAGCCACTGTGGCGACTGGGGGTGGGTATGACTGGGTAACTGCCGCCCATCCCCGTGGTTATCGCAAAGTGGGGTCTCATGGTCATGTTGTGCAAAGACAGCAGCTGCTACTTGTACTAATATTGTTGCTGTGGATGGAATTGTCCCCCCACCAGATTCACGTTGAGGCCCTAACCCTCAATGTGGCTGTACCTGGAGATAAGGCCTTTAGGAGGTAATTCAAGTTAAATGACGTCGTAAGAGTGGAGCCCTAACCTGATAGGACTGTGGCCTTATAAGAAGAGGAAGGGACACCGGCGCGCTCTCTCTCTGTCCTGTTGGCACACAGCAAGTAGGCAGCCGTCTGCAAGCCGGGAAGAGAACCGTCACCAGAAAACAGCCAGGCTGATGTCCCAGTCTCAGGCTTCCAGCCTCCAGAGCTGTGGGAAATCAAACTTCTGCTGTTTAAGCCCCGGTCTGTGGTGTCTTGTTATGACAGCCTGAGCAGCCAAGACAGATTTATCTGTATTAGTCAGAGTTCTCCAGGGAAACAGAACCCGGACTGATACAATTATTAATAACAAAAATAACAAAAGTGTTTACATTTTTAAGGAAGTTACCATCTAGCGGGCACTGTGCTAAGCAGTCGCCACCACCTTTTAATGTCCCCATTTGAGATACAAGCAACCAGAGGTGCAGGAGACTGAGCAAATTGCCTGTGGTCACAGAGCTGGTCAGTGGTGGAGTCAGGATTTGAACCCAGGCAGTCTAGTTCCAAGTGTTTTTTTGTTTTCATTTTTAATTTTTTGAACTTTCCTGTATTGATTTTTTTAAGTGATATATTCCTTCTAGAATCTGAGAAAAATAATAAAGCAATTTCCATTTTGGATATTAAAAAAAAGAAGGTCACAAAGCACCTGCATGCTGGGGAAGGGGCACAGCAAAAGGGCAGGCATAAAAATCTACAGACACGTGAGTTGTGGTCCTTCCAAAGACATTGATCAAAGACAAGTGCGATGTCCTTTACTTCAGGTCAAACAGTCAGTTCCACATGTATGAGAATTAGAATCACTGAGGCCACATGTGCTTGACTTTTCCCAAAGTCAAGAGTGTGTCACGGCCAAGAGAAACTTGAAGCTCGCTGAGGCTGCATTAATAGAGGTATAGTGCCTAGAACGAGGGAGGTTAGCCTCACTGCAGCGGCCACACCTGCAGTCTATGCCTAGTTCTGGATCTTTGTTTTAAGAACATTGGCAAACTGGAGTATGTTTAGAAAAGGCAACTAAGGAAGTGAGGGGAGGGGGTGGGGAGAGGGTCTGAAAACGATGAGAAGGCAGAGGTATTTAGCTTGAAGAAGAGAAGATTCGGGGTGGGGGGGACGTGGGAGCTGACCTTTAGGTCCAGAGCAGTGCAGTCAGAGCAGCCTAATGGGAGCAGAAGGTGAGCTTCCCGTCCCTGGTGGTATGCAAACCAAGACTTGGCCACCTGCCGATGTGGGTGCGTGGTTGGGTTGATTGAGTGTGTGGTTGGACCACAGGGCCACGAAGCCTTCTTTCATGCTGAGTGTCTGTGTGGCTCTGATTTTTGGAAAGATGCGGGAGGGCTTACCCTGGAAGGAGAGCGTTATGGACTGAATGTGCGTGCCCCCCCCCCAATTCCTGTGTTGAAGCCGTAACCCCCAGGGTGGCTGTGTATGCAGACAGGGCCTCCAAGGAAGTAATTAAGAATGGGATCAGTGTCCTTAGAAGAGACACCAGGGAACCTGCTCTCTGTCTTCACACACACCGAGAATGGCCATGTGAGGACATGGTCAGAAAGCGGCCGTCTGCCATCAAGGAAGCGGGTTCTCACCAGGAAATGAACGGCTGGCACCCCGGTCTCGGACTCCCAGCCTCCAGAGCTGCGAGAAGTAAATGTCTGGGGTTTAAGCCCCCGGTCTGTGGTGCTCCGTTACAGCAGCCGAGCTGACTAAGGTAGAGAGTTACTGTCATAGCTGCCCTGAGCAGGCGGCCCTGCAGCTTCCTCCCCGGGTCCTGAGCCTCCAGGTGCAGAGGGCGGCTGCCCACCTCTCCCCTCCCCAGCCTCCTCCGGTTTTTCTATTAATAGAACAGACCTTCTCTTCGCTGTTGAAAGTCTCAAGGCCAGTGGGGAAGGGACACAGAGGACTAAATGTAAAGCGCTTGGGACAGTGGCGTGTGTGAGTATAAGAGAGACTTAGAGTTGTTGTTATTAGCAGTAGTAATATTGCCTTTTTTTTTTTTTTTTGTCTTTCCAGCACTGATTTTCTCTTCTCCTGATTGCATCCTGATTCTTGCTGGGATGTCACCCCTCCTCCACTCTCAGTCTCCTTCTCCAAGGGAGCACACGACCCTATCCCATGCAAGTCCACTGTACTCCCCAGGCCACATGAATTGGTCTGGTTGGAGTATGGGACCCAGTCAGAGCCAATGAGACCCCATGAAACTTTTGATGGGACGACAGGGGCAAGGACTCCCGACTAGGAGCAGAGAGGATGTGCTGTCTGCAGCTACTACAGATATCTCATGGCCACAATGGGAGAACTTGCCTCAGAATAGAGTCAACATACAGGAAATGACCTCAGAGAGGAATTGAGTCATCAAGAATCAGGACCCCTTGATCTAGCTGCACCTGAAAGCTGGCCATTTTAGTGAAATGAGACAGTAAGTTCCCTTTTGGTTTCAGCCAAAGAGATTAGTCTTCTTTCATTTGAAACTGAAAGAGTCTTGACAGATCCATTACTGTGTGCCCTGGAGTAGTACAGTGATGGTCTCTACACTCTGCCATGGGAACAGAGAGGAGGCAGCTACCACTGTGTGTCTGGAGTGGCGTGGAGGGCGTGTCCACACCACTTCACGGAGGAGGGGCCGCTTGAATTGGACTTGGAAGTATGAAGAGCAGTTCATCGTGTTGAAAAGAAAGGAGAGGTCGTCCCAAAACTTTTCAAAACACTTGGGTGGGGAAACCAAGAAAGACACTCCTACGTCACCTAAGAGACAAGGGAAAATCACGATGGAAAAATTAGAAAACATCTTGAACTGAACGTATAAAAAGTACGTAGCAAAACTTGTGGGTTGCAGCTAAAACAATACATAGAGGGAAATTTGTAGCCTTAAAATTTGTAAATTAGAAAAGAAGAAAAGTTAAAAATGAATGTTTTGAACATCCTTCTCAGGAAGTTTGAAAAGAAGCAGCAAGATAAATACAGAAGAAAGTGAAAGAAGGGAGATCATCCCAATAAGAACAGACCGAAAGAGGAAGGAAGTGTTCCCTGCAGAGGGTCAACACGGCCCCAAGTTGGTGGTTGGTGAGCCAGGGACATGGGGACGTGGCTGCTCTGCCTTTCGGGAATGAGGGCCCTGGTGTGGGCGGACTGGGCAGAGGAGGCCACGAGAGCAAGAGGGAAGTGGGGAGGCCACAGACTGGAGGGGAGGATGGTGCCCAGAGCCCGGAGGAGCGGGCCCAGGACCCCACCCCATGGGCGGTGGAAGCCGTGGAAGGTTCTCTGTAGGGTAGTGGGCTGGGGACAGGTGAGGCCCTTGGAGGCCATCTGCAGCCAGGGCCCAGATGCCTGGGCTGATTGAAAAGGAGAAGAAAAGCCACAAGGATGCCAAGTTCGGTTTTCCAGGAACCAGCCTCTGTCATGGGGAAGACGGCCAGCACAGCTGCCAGCTGCCCACGGCCACCTTGGCACTGGCTCACTTCCCTTTTGGGAAGGAGCTACCAAACCCCTCGGTGGTCTCTGAGAAAGCCCTGGAAGGTTGGGGGAGGCTGTGGAGCTAGCGTCTCCAGGTTTCATTAGGGTTGTGAGCCGGCCTTCTCAACCTCGGTGCTATTGACATTTGGGCTGGATCATTCTCTGCTACAGGCCTGTCCTCTGCCTGGTGGGATGTTGAGCAGCATCCGGGCCTCCACCCACCAGATGCCACCAGCACCTCTTCCCGGTGTGACAGCTGAGCGTCTCCAGGTGTTGCCAACTGATCTAGTGTTGTGGGAGGAGCGCTGGACCCGCAGTCCTACAGATGACGTCTCGGTGCTAACCCCAAGCCTTAGGGCTGCGTGACACCCCCACCTGCCGCACGGGGCCGGGGAGACCCACCCCGCGGGATAGCAACGAGGATGCAGTGAGACGGTTGACCTGGCGGAGGAGGGGCTCCACGGGTTACGACAATGCTCCTCGGTGATAATGACTCCACCTGCCCCAGGTCCGGGCCCGAGGGGGTGGACTGTGTGTGTGGCTGGTCCCCAGCTTGGCCAGAGTGCAGGGTCGTCCTGGCCTCCTCGCTTTCTCTCACCACCCTAGACCCACCCGGCAGGAGGTCCTGCCGGTTCTACCTTCAAAAGGCGCCCAAAAGGGGCCGCCCGGTGGCGCAGCGGTTTAGTCCGCGCTTGGCAGCCCGGGGTTCGCGAGTTCGGATCCCGGGCGCCCGCCAACGCACTGCCTGTCAGCCATGCCGTGACGGCGTCCCATATAAAGTGGAGGAAGATGGGCACGATGTTAGCCCAGGGCCAGTCTTCCTCAGCAAAAAGGGGAGGATTGGCAACGGATGTTAGCTCAGGGCTGGTCCTCCCCACAAAAAAAAAAAAAAAAAAAAAGGCGCCCAAAACCTACAGCCATGGCCACCCCCCACCCCGAGCCACCAGCACCCCTTCCTGGATGCTTACTGCAGACTCCACTTGGTTCTCCCTCTCCAACTTCGGGCCTCCTCTGCCAAGAGCACCCCATCCTCCTCCCTGCAGCCAGGGTGGTCATTTTAAAACAGCAATCAGATCAGGTCACCTCCGTGTTCCGAGCCCTCCAGAACCTTCCGTCATCCGTAGAATAACCCAAAGTCCTTCCTGTGGCCAGCAAGGCCTTCCATGCTGGGCCCCCCCACTCAGAATTCATTTCCTTCTCACCCCCTTGCTCTCTGGCCCAGGCACGCTGGCCTCCCTGCGGCTCCTCTGTCACACCGTCCCCTCCTCAGGGCCTTTGCACAGGCTGTTCCCTCTGCCTGGGAAGCTCCCTTTCCCCACCCCTCCAGATATCTTCATGGCTCCTTCCCTTCCTTCATGCAAGCCTGTGTTCAAAATGTCCCCTCCTCAGCGAGGCCTGGCCTGCCCTCCTCCTGCTGCTGTCCCCTCTGTCCCTCACCCTCCCGGCCTGTTCTACACAGCGGTCAGCACTGCCCGACATTACGCTGGGGTTGCGTGCACAGCTTCCCGGGGACAGGAGTGTGTCTGTTCTGCTCCCTGCAGAGCCCAAGCCCTGGGGCAGCTCCTGGAGCCTAGTGAGCGCTCACCAACTATTGTTGAGTGATTGGATGGCCCGCTCAAGAACCTCCTCTCCACAGTCAGCCCCACTGCGCCCTCCACCCCCACTCAGGAAACAGTCGCCCCCGTTAGCCCCGAGTCAGGCTGGCCCACACACCACAAGGCCCTTTCAGTCTCAAGCGCCACGTGTGGCTCACACGGCTCTGCTTTTTCCTCCAGCTTCGCCCACCCCGTGCCCCTCTTGCATGACGTGCTCCCACCAGATTGGGGTGTTTCCTCCAGGCCTCTGCACGTGCTATGCCCTCCTCCCGGGGCACTCTTTCCCCTGCCAGCTCCTGGAACACTAGTTCTGGCCCTTCAGAGTGCAGGGGAGATGCCACCTCCTACAGGAAGCTCTCCCTGATGCCCCAAATCTGGGCGAGTTGTGCCTCCTCTGGGCCCACACTTCCGTCATCCCTTCACAACCACACTGTGTTCCTGGTGCTTGTATCCTTGGCCTCAAGCTCCACGCAGGCAGGGACCAGTCTGGCAGACCCCGGGGCCTGGAGCAGTGCTGGGATGCAAGAAATGGGGCTTGAGGGAATCCATGGATGAACGAACCCTCCGAATCGGCCTCTGTGGTCACTTCCTGTCTGTCCTCCAGCCCCTCCCGGGGCCCCGGGCAGGAGTGATGGGAGGCCCCAGTCCTCCTCAATCCCTCTGGTGGGCACTGGTCTCCTCTGACAGCGTCCGAGGGACGACGTTTCCTGCCTGAGCATCATCGCCCCTTTCAGACCCCTCAAAGGTCTCAGCGTGCCCCTCAAAGCACCTGGCTCTTCCTGTTTTACGGGCATTTGTGGAAGAATCTGGGCTAATAGGCCTCTTATGGGCACACCCAGAGCCACTCCCGGATGGACTCACTGTGGGCACATGGTGGGAGTGAGCACCTCACCCCTCGTCTCGTTTCTGCCCCGCCCCAGAGCCCAGGGAGCTGGTCTGGCAAAGACTGACCTCTCCAGGAGGGAGGGTGGCATCAGGCAACCATGGGAAGACCGAGTTCTCCTCAGGGAGGGGGAGGAGGACGGCCAAGAAGGGGCTGCGATGCTCAGAGTCCGGATGGTTCCCCGCCCCCACCCCCAGTCATCTCAGACCAGGAGCCCAATTATTTCCCCGAAACCCACAGGCGAATCTTGGTGCCCAGCAGAGAGGGTCCTTATCTCCCTAGGGCTGGGGTGGGGGACATGTTGGGACACAGACATGCACATACAGGCGTGTGCAACGCACAAATAGAAACACTTGCCGTGTGCCAGGTGCTAGCATTTCAGTCCCCAAAACAGCTCTAGGAAGCAGGTGCTGTGATTATCCCCACCGTACAGATAAAGAAACTGAGGCACAAAGAGTTGAAGTAGCTTGTCCACGGCTTCACGGATGGGAAGAATTGAAACCCGCATTCACACGTGGACAGTTTGCTCCGGAGCCCGAGCTGTTGACCACTACACGGGAATCTTCCCCACAAATGTCCACGCAAGCCCCTGCGTACATATGAACACATCTCATGTGCACACACACGTGCACATGAAGCCACGCCGTTGCACACGCACCCACGTGCACATGCAACAAGCACATGGACACAGGCCCCCACATAGATGAGATTCATCACGCGTGCTCACGTGGACTCCCCGCTCACTCCCACATGCTCTTCAAGCACATCCCCACCCAGGCCTGCACGTCCCCGTTGGCATGTTTGCAGAGAGAGCGTGCAACAGCCCCATCCACCCCAGTTCACACACGTGCAGGTCCACACACGCTGTCACATAAGCGCGGGCATACTAGTGTGGACACAGGAGCAAATCCTTGGATAGGAGCAAAATCTTTATTGCCACCTACTGTGCGCCGGGCACTGTGCTGGGGATACGGCAGAGAGGAAAGAAGAGCTCCTACCCTCCCAGCGTGTGTAATCTAGCGGGGCTCATGCAGGCAGGGACATGAGCATTTACTATGCTCAGACGCAGAGCTGAGCCCGCCTGCACATTAGAGTCCCTGCGAGCACGGTCTCCACCGTAGGAGCCTCAGGGTGCAGCCTGGGTCTTGGCAGGGGGGAGAGGGGGTGCAGGGGACAGAGCTCAGTGTCATTTTCAGCACCCCCTGTGGTCTGAGGATCCCCAAACCTCTGTCAAGCCCTCTGAGCCCAGACCATGATCCAAATGACAAATGTCACACGCACTTACAGACATATGCACACCCCCGTGTATGTGCGTGTGTGTGCACATGTGTGTGCAAGCCCCCACTTCTCCCCCAGGCCTCCCACCCCATCAAGAGCCCCTGCCCCGAAGTCCCCAGCTGCCCCTCTTCCCCAATCTTGCCTCTGAGGAAGCCGGTGCCCAGAGACACCTGGGTCTTCCAAGAGGTTGCACACACAGGGAGGAAGGGCTGCAATGACTCGGCTTCCAGGCAGCTGTGGTGAGTTTCTGCAAAGACTCCCTTCCTCAAAGAGGCTCCTCTTTACTGAAAGTTCAGGCTGCCGTGGTTTCCCCGCATTCACATGGGGGAAAGGTCAAACTCACAAAAATATTTACCAAGAACAGTCCGTCAGTCAGTCAACAAGCATTTACTGACAGCCGCAGCTTGCAGGCTGGGCTGGGAGTGGCAGGAGAGAGGCGGGGAGGAATAAGCACAAGCCCTGTCCTACAAAAGGCCACGGGCCACGAGGGAGCTGTGGGTAGCCATGGGGTAGGGTCGGGGGGAGTGGTCCAGGCAGAGGGAGCTGCACACACAAAACCTGGTGGTGGGGAAGCATGCCCCGGTCAGACCCAAACGAGCATTCTTGTGGCCCCCAAATCACAACTGGTGGTGTGCTGGTAAGCCAACAATCACAAAACAAAAAACAAAAACCTTATATGTGGGGTTTGCTGCTTTCTGGGTGTTAATACTACCACCATGGCCAATTTCAAGCTACCCGTGCGACGTCACGGTGCTCACGCCGGCTCCCGGGAGCTGGTGCAGACCGGCCTCAGCGCAACACTGATCCACGAGCTTCTCTTCCCAGGGACACACAGAGGACGGAGCCAGAACCAAGGGTCCCAGTTAGAAGGGCCAGGGACAAGAACAAAACCACCTGTTCATCCTTCAACGCGTGTTCTGATTGTCCCTTCGTTGACTCAGCACCCGCCCGCTTCTGGACACTGGGCACCCAGAGCTGTCTCAGGCCATCACTACCTGTGCTGATGGGGAAGCACAGGTGCTGAGGAGCCCAGAGGAGAGGCACCTAACCAAGACCTGCAGAGACTTCCTGGAGGAGGTGGCATCTAAGCTGAAACGTAATGGAGTGAGGCAGCAAGTGAGGGGTAGAAAAGAGCTATTTCTAAGCAGAGGAAATAGCGTGTGTGATGGCTTAGTGATCTATGCATTTCTTGGTTAGCCCTGCAAAAGCAGCCTGGTGAACGGACTTGTTCAACGAGCTGGAATGAGCCAGCACTGTTGAAGTGCTGTGCAAGTCTTCACGTTGAAGCCTCAGGTGACCCTTGCTGTTTTTAACCCTTTGTACAGATGGGACAACTGAGACTGGGAGAAGTTAGGTCAACTGCCCATGATCGCTGGTTCCCTCTGCCTCCCCACTGTGCCACCTCTAAGCCTCTGAAGTAGGCGCGGCTTGGGGAAATTTTCGGGGGTACCCAGCCGCGGCAACCAACTGTAAGTTTAGTTTTGGATTTAATTAAATGTCAGAGTGTGGGAAGTGACGGATTCAGCTAACGCAGACTCCCCCACGCCTCTTCACACACAAGCAAGGCAAGAGTGTTACCCTGGGGGGTGCATTTATCAAGGATATCGATCAGCCAGTCAACAAACATTTGCCCATATCTTCATGTCTTGGCCCGGGCTGGGGCTGGAATGTTCGGAGTGAGCCCTTGTTCACTTTTTGTCTTGTTTTTTTTTCACTGAACACTCCTACTGAGCCAGGCCCCGGGCTGGGGGCTGAGAGACACAAGGAGAAATAGATTATAGCCCCTGCCCTCCAGGATTCTAATAGGAGAGACACACAAGTGGTGATTTTCTGTAGATTTGAAATATTCCGTTATTAGAAACAAAAAATAAAATTGACAACTACAGTAAGTGACAATAAAGGGATGTGCAGAAAAGAGAGAACAATTCTGCCCTGTGTTTAGGGGAAGGTTCACAGAGAAAGGCCCACTGTAACTGGGCCTTAAAAGGTGATGTTTCATTAGTGGTTGCCAGGGAATGGAGGGGGTGGTGGATTGGGAGTGACTGGTAATGGGCCAGGGTTTTTTCCGTAGGGGGAAATTGGTGATGGAATTAGATAGGGGTGATAGGTGTACAACATTATGAATATACTAAAACCCACTAAATTGTATATTTTAAATAAAAATGGAGAATTTTATGTTATATGAATTCTATCTCAATAAAAAATAATAATGAACTGTTTCAGCCAGGAACTTTGTGGTTGCGAGTGACAAAACTAGCTTTTTAAAATGGGTTTACTGGCTCATAAAAAAAATTTTTTTTAGCTCAAGAATATAGTTCAGGCATGGATGGATCAAGGTGCTCAAAGGAATTCTTCAGATTGGGAGGCTCCACCTTTGGGATCTGCTTTCTTCTGTGTTGGCTTCATTCTCAAACAGGCTGAGTGAGACTCATTGGTAGAAAAATAAATAATTAAATGGCTCTCAGAAGTCCAGGCTTATAACCTACCAGCTTTGGAAGCACCAAGGAAAAAAACAGACCTTTATTCTAAGGGTATCAATGATCATACTGGGAAAGGCTCTCATCGGTCAGTTTTAATCACATGCTTTCCCCTGGACCAATCAGCAGAAGGAATGCTCTGATTGGTCAAGCCCAAGTCATGTGCCCTATTGGAAAGCCAGGAGTGAGATCAGTTGCATGGAAATGACCTGAACTAGGAGTAGGGAGAGATTGTGCCCAAGGAAGGCCAGGTGCTGTTATCAGAAGGAGGAGTGGATGCTGGGCAGACAGAACCAGAGTCCCTCTGCAGGAGGATGGAGTGCCTGATGGAGCGGTGGGGGAGGGCACGCTTGGGAGAGGGGAGAGCACAGGTAGAGGTTGGGGGTTTGCAGATGCGTAGTGTGGTCTGGGTACAGTGGCCAGGTCACGGTGTCTAGGGGATGACAGGTCAGTGTTGAGGGGTGCCCAGGTCATGGTGACTAGAAGTGCCCAGGTATGATTCTGACACCAATTCCGAAGCGTGTGGTTGGGTCTTTTTCCACACCACCAAACAATTCAGACAGTGTCTTCCTGGAGATAGTAGCAGCTCTAACAAGTTAAGGGCTCGGTCCCACAAGACTGCCCTCCTCCACCAACTTCAGATGCCATTTGCAAGTCCAAGTTGTCACCTGTGCTTCTAACTGACTGGCTTTAGATAGGAGGTTCCCACGACCCCTTCCTTCAGCTCGATTAATTCGCTAGAGCTGCTCAGAGTAACATTTTACTCACTAGATCACTGGCTTATTATAAAGGATATAACTCAGGAACAGCCAGACGGAAGAGACCCACGGGGCAAGGTGTGCGGGGAGGGGCACGGAGCCTCTGTGCCCCTCCAGGTGCGCTACTCTCCCAGCACTTCCAAATGTTCACCAACCCGGAAGACCCCTGAATCCCGTTCTTCCGGTTTTTACAGAGGAGTCATTACACAGGCACGACTGATTAAATCAGTGGCCATCGGACCGAAATGAACCTCACCCTTCTCTCCTCTGCAGAGGTTGAGGGGTAGGACTGGCAGTTCCAACCCTCTAATCACATGGTTGATTCCCCTGGCAACCAGCCCCCATCCTTAGGTGACATAGGGGCTTCCCAAAGGTCACCTCATTAACATAACAAAAGACGCGTATTGCTCTCGTCACTTAGGAAATTCCAAGGGTTTTAAGAGCTCTGTACCAGGAACAAGGACGAAGATCAAATATATATTTCTTATTATAAATCACAATATCACCCCAGGTCAAGGTGTCTAGGCGTGACAGGTCACAGTGTCTAGGGAGTAGTATGGGCTGAAGAGATGAGAAGGGAGGGAGCCAGGAGCCAGGTTGCAAAGGGTTTGGACTCTGGCCTGTAGACCAGCTTCTCCCAAACCTTCATCCGTGTGCAGGCTGCCACAAATCATTTCTTCTATATTTACATTTTTTCCTCCATCATTAATTCACTTAAACTTTTCCTTTATATTGACTTACTTGTTTTATTTAAGTAACTTTATTTTGAAAAGAAACATTGTCACCATCAGCAATGAAAAAACAGCCTCCTTTATCACAAATAGAAGGGACCGGAAACACAAAAACAGGGAAACCAAACGTGAGCTCTTGGATCCTAGCCAGATGCTGTCACCTGTGGACGCTGGTCAGAAGAAAAGAAAGAGAATCGAAAAAGGAATTGCTTCTCAGTTTGATGCCCTTTTACACCACACCCAAGTGCCACCTCAAATCATCTTAGGAACCCCAAGGGGTTTGTGTCCCTCACCCAGGTGACCCGGGAGTATGTGTCCTACATTTTTGGCTAACGGGAGCCGAAGGGCGTTGAGACCAGGACCCAGAAGTAGGTGTGGGGAGGACGACGAAGAGCTCAGTTTTGGATACACTGAGTCTGAGATGTGGGGACATACATGTGGAGAGCCACTCATTTGTTCAGAAAGTATTTATTGAGTACCTACTGGGTACCACACATTGTTGTAAGGCCCTGGGATACAGCAGTGAACCAACCAACCGAAAATCTCTGTCCCCGTGGAGACCGCCTTCTAGAGGGGGACATGTGGGAGACTTGATGTGAAGCAAAGGAGTTAATATATACAATAAATCATAATATATGTCACATTAGGTAGTGATGTGCACCAGAACCAGACAGGCCATGTGAAATGTCTGGGTGGAGATGTGGAAATGGAGATGGATACATGGGTCTGGGTGCAGGCAAGAGATCTGGGATGAGGAGATAGACTTAGAAGACATCATTCATTCATTCAACAAATGTTCATTGAGCACACTTGATGTGCCACCCACTGCGCTGGGTGCTGGGCGACAAGTCCCTGCCTCATAAAACTCCAATCTAGATTAGTAAAGGCTGTAGTTAACTCTGATGAAACAGATGAGATTGCACACGGAGTGTGTGTGTGTAGGGCTGGGGATGGGCCCTGAGGACCCCCAGTATGTAAGGGAGGGCAGAGGAGAAGACCCTAGGAAGGGAGCAGCAGCAGCAGGAGAACCAAGAGGGGCAGAGGTTCAAGAAGGAGGAGGGGCTGGTGCTGCAGAAAGACACAGCCTGAAACAGACCTGCGCTTGGCGGCTGGCGCCCGTGAGAGCAGTTTTAGGGCAGAAATGCAGGCGGCTTCTGCACAGAGAGGGTTGAGGAGTGGGTGGGCAGGGAGGAAGTGGAGACAGAGAGGAGGCAGCTTTTGAGAACTGTGGCTGGGGTGGGAAGGAGAGCGAGGGAGGGAGAAGTAGGAGGCGGGGTGGAGGGAACCTTCAGTTGTTTGCAGATGGAAGGTTCTTGAACAGATAGACACGGGGATGGGAAGAAGCCCACAGAGGGAAGAAGCTGAAAACAGAGGGAAGAAGCTGAAAACACAGGGGAGTTATGGTGTTTTGGGGTCCAGAGGGGATGATGGGCTCAACTTTGGGGTGAAGGAACGACCCTGCATCAGGAACAACTACATAATGTGAGGGGCTCAGCACAAAATGAAAATGAAGGCTTTCTTGTTCAAAAAGTACTAAGAATTCAAGATGGTGACTCTCGGTACTCAGATGGGGAGTGGGCAAGAGGCTCGACTTGCTGACTCGGCTGAGTTGTGGCCTCTGGCCCCTGGCAGTCATGTCTGGGGCAAGGATGGCCACTGCCATGCTCCCACCCAAGATCCCATAAGGTGAGAAGCTGACCTTGACCCTCCCCATGTCTGCGCCTGGCCCGCTCCGGGCTCGGAAGGCAGCACAGTCACTGGGTGGGAGTGGGAAGGGGCAGGCTGAGCAGGGTCCAGAGCGCCAGGGGTGGAGGAGCAGGTGGCCAAGAGCCTGTGCCAAGAGGTGGGTAGGTGGCGGGAGGTGGGACCACATGTGAGCTAAGGCTCTGAGCCCTTGGCGCGTGCGCCATTGTTCCATTAGACTTCCCTTACAAAACACAAATTCAGAGATAAAATTAAGAATTTCAAGAAGGGGACCTCAGAAGGGTGCAGGAGGGAGAAAATATATATATAATGTATATGGCTATATGGCGAGAAAAGCGTGATTGAAACCTCGCCCGCCTTCACCCACGGACTCTGCATGTGGACAGCGTCCAGAAGTGATGTGGAGAGGTGCAAGCACGAGTTGGTTGGGATCATGCCATTGGGACCATTTTTGTCTTGAATTTTCATTGTTCCAGTCTGCCCTTCTTGCAACAAAGTAACATTAAATTTAGAATGCCATTATTTCCTTTAATTATGTTTTATACCCTTACCTCACAGCACCCACAGACCCATTCAGTATAAGAAGAAGAATGCTAGCAAACCCTTAGACAGATTAACTATGTGCAGGCACTTGCATGTAAGCCTGACATGTGTTAACACATGTAACTCTAACGACAGCTCCAGAGGTCAGTTCCATTATTATTATTCCCATTTTACAGATGAGGAAGCAAGCACAGAGAAGTTATGTCACTGGACCCGAGCAACACAGCCAGTCCTTGGAGCACCCTGAGTCCTGATGTTGTCAGGCCCTTTTGGCAGATGCTGGAGGGGATGGGGGGGAAACGCAGAGATGAAAGAGAGGGGCGGTCCGGTGGGTGCGGATCTCCCACGCCCTGGGCCTGGATCTGGACCTGGAGCCACTGGGACGGAGGCAGGTGCTGGGGCCAGCGTGGGCCCCTAGGGGGCAGCAGGGACCAAGGAGCTGGCCTCCCGCCAATCCGATGCAGCCAGCCCCTGGGTTGACCGGGTGCCCTCGGCTTGTCAATAAACATTGTGGAAAAGGGGGGTGTTTTGAGGAAGAACTGTGTGTCCTGCTGCTGTCAGGTATCTCAGGCGAGTAAATCACAAGAGCAGCTGGGCACCGCCTGGCCTTCACCCATCAAGACATCTGCTCCTCACCCCACCACAGGGGCTGCCAGGCACTTCTCTTAGCCGTCTTTCATGGGTGAGGAAACTGAGGCCCAGAGTGGTCAAGTACCTTGCCCACAGTCACACAGCTCCGAACTGGCAAAGGCTGGTACAAACTGAGGCAGGAGGAGGGCAGAGCCCTTGCTTCTCCAAGTCCCAGTGATCTCACAGGAAAGGGGTGTAAGAACATAGGCAAGTGATGAACAGCAGTGGTAGGGAGTCAGGGCGCATCACGGGCAAGTCCCACACATTATAGCGCCGCCGTGGGATCCAGTGAGGTCGTGTCTCCATTGCAGTGGGGCTCAAAAACTTCTTGGGTTTTTCTCTTTTTAAATGAATAACTTTCGTGGGAAAACAATGTCAGAAAGGTTATTCAACAGGATGTTAACAGAGGTACACCTTCAAAAACATTCATTTTGGGACTGCCCACATGGAGCCAGGTGCTGGGGCGGGGGATGGGATTTCCGGTGGCTTTCACTTTCCTCTTTATAACTTCAGATTTTCTCTGAATCGGAGAAGGCCGGCACGTGCCAATTTAGTAATTAGAAAAAAAGCAATAAGCAGTTTTTGTTAAAAAACAGAAAAACAACTAAAACTGAGGCAACCACACCCAGCCTCCTGGGGAAAATCTTTGTAAAACTGAGGCTGGGGGCGTCCGGAGTTGGGGCAGGGGGACCCTGAAACCAATGCCTGTGGCGGCCTCCCGGGGTCCGCCAAGCCCAGGCCCCTCTGGCTCTGCTACCTCGGGGGCCCCTCCTGTCCTCGCTCTCTGGTCCAGCCCCGCAGGGGGTGCTGGAAAACTCCTGCTACCGGCATCTCGCTCCGCCCACACCCACCGACTACTTCCGGCTCGGGTGCGGCGGGCCTGAGTTGGGCCCACCTGAGCCACCAGATCCCCGCCCCTCCGTGGTTCTTGGGACAAACGTGTGGCACGGTGTGTTCATCTCCTCTCTTTTTTCATCTTTCAGGGTCTTTTCCTCTCCCTCCACGCTGAGGTAATTGACAAGGATACGTTGCACTAAAATGATCTCCCAGCCCCGCACTAATACGGTAACTACCAGTCACATGTGGCTGTTTAAATTTATATGTTAATTCAGTCAATACAATTTAAAAATCAGTTCCTCAGTCACACTAGCCACACGTGTATTGGACGGTGTGAAGCCTTTCCATCACAGCAAAAAGTTCTGTTGGACAGCTGTTCTAGACATTCGTTTGCCTTGCTTTAAAATCCTTTCCTAAAATTGTTCTTTCAGCCAACGTTCTCTCTTTCTGATTCCCTTCCTGCAAATCTAAAATGAAGCTGTGATCCACACTTGGAGAACGTGGCATGAGCCAGAGAGCATGGGGACTGAGGGAGGCGCGGGCTGTGGAGCCCCCCTGCGGGATGAGCCACTGGCAGAGGAACCCTCGGAGTCTCACCAGGCAGGTTTGCGGGAAGCCGGAGCGGCAGCCGGGCTGAGAAGTCTAGGTATCTAAGCTGTGTGCACCTTCTGACTCTTGTCATCTGTGCCCCAGCCAGTGTGGGAGAAACCCAAGAGATGATGAAGATGATGGTAATGGAGACTCTTCAGGACTACCCTACTGACGTGATCGAAACCTTGTTTATGACTCCTTTTACAATTTCCAACCCTTTCCAGAGACTCCACTCAGTCTCGCATGCCCCTACTTACTCAATCCCCTCTGGCTAGGAGCGAAGGAATTTCCCTCAGGAGGTGATCAATGACTTTAATCTCCTGCCTACGTGCTCTTTGAGGCACACCGTACCTTGGAATGCAAGATTACATCTCGCTCATCAGCCCCCACGCCCTAACCTTTGAGACTAACCAGAACCCATCAATTCGCTTGACCAGAATACCTAATATTTTTTCCTTTGACATTTCTTTAGAGCAGTAAAAATAGTTAAAATCGTATATAATGGCTCCGTACAGACACTTACACGGCAGCTCTTTACTGCCCAGGGGTCCTGTCCCCATGCTGAGCGCTCATTAAAGGCACACCAACGAACGAGCAGCTCGTGTCTGAAAATTCTTTTTTGACTCGCGACTCAGCGGCCCCACATCACGACGACGCAGGTTTTATCATCCTTCCTGTTTTACAAATGAGAAAGCTAAGGCACAGGCAGGATAAAGGGAACACAGCAGAGAAGGGGTCTGGGGTTTTCTACTCCAGAGACCCTCGGGGGTCCTTGCCTAACTTGGAGACTAGTGCCTGGGAGGTCGAGGACCAGATTTTAAGGGGATTTTAAAAAGTCCTTTGTCAAGAAATTCCAAGACAGGCCCTGGCAGCCAGCCATTCCCCCGTGTGAATCAGCTCACTCCTGGAGGGACTCGCTTCGCTCCCGAGTGAGAATGTCAGCAACGAGGATTTCCACCATCCCAGTCACTGCTGTCAGGAGGAACCTTAGTCTTCCACTTCTGCAAGGTGGGAGGGAGTCCTACCAGAGGAACACTTCCAGTGGCTCCACTTCCTCTCACTGGCTCCTGCTTATGGGTGGCTTCGGTTTGGGGATTGGGGAGATTGAAGAGAGACTGGTTTCTATTGGACCATGTTTCTCAGTGAGTGGGGCTAGTGTGCATTTAGGCCAAAATGTAAATTCTTCACTCCAGCCCCCATCCTGCCTGACCTTATGGCCCACCACTGTCCCTGGCTCACTGCGCCATAGCTGATATTTCTGAACTGTGAACATGCCAAATTCCTCACGCCTCAGGGCCTTTGCACTTGCTTTACCCTCTGCCCAGAATGCTCTTCCTCCAGTCACTGAGGGCTTAGCTCAAGTGTCACCTCCTGAAAGACCTCCCTGTTAGCTCCCCCATCTCAGACCCCTATTTTCTTCATAGCGCCCTTCAGTGTTGGCAACTTTTACTTTCGTCTAGTTAATGTCTGTCCCCACTGACTTGTAAGACCCAGCAGGGCAGGGTCTCCCTCAGTGGCCTCACACACAGCACAGTGCCAGGCACATACAGTAGGTGCTCGGTGGGCATTAGCGGGCTGTGAAGATTCCTTGCTCTCTGCTTTTCTGCCTCTCTGCTTCCTCCTTCCCTGTGACAAGCTGGAGAACGGGGTTGGGGAAACAAGAACAGTGGCCTTTCTTCAGCTTCCCTGAACCTGGCAGCGTGGGTTTACATCCGGGTAGGAGGTGGGAGGTGTCTCCGCCTGCTCCTCCGTTCCAGCCTCCCAGAGCCCAGCCAGTGCTGTACCGTGAGCCTCGGCTGACCACTAGGGCCTCTTTCTGCTACGATCCTGGGGAGAGAACGAGTCCAGCCTCAGTTCTGAGCTAGACTTCCAAGCACCCCTCCGCCACTCCCACAAACGTATTTTCTCGGTGTGCTGCTTGATTTTAAAATTTGATTTTCTGAGACGATGCTCAGGCAAAGTGGATTGGAGCTGACATTCAAGTAGGTGCTGTGCTGTCCATGGGATGGCGTACCACAGTGGCTGGGAGACCTGGGCTCAAATCCTGGCTCCAGGACTTCCCAGTTGTGTGTCCCTAAGCTAAACCTCAACCCCTCTGGGCCTGCTTCCTCATCTGCACGATTGGGATAATGAGTCTGCCTACAAGAGCTACAACATAGAGGATGTATAGCACTTAGCAGATTGCTTAGCCCTAAATAAAGTTATTTTTAATTATTATATTTTATTATAAAGAGCTCTTGAAGGAAAAAGTCCAGAGGGCTGGTCCAGACTCTGCCATTCACTGTGTGACCTTGGGCATGTCCCTCTTCCTCTCTAGCTCTGAGTTTCCGCATCTGAAAATCGTGTGTAGGGGGTGACCCCAGCAGTTAATGGGATAGATTTGGGCTCAGCGCAAAGGAGGCACTTCTAGCAAACATGAGGCTGCATGTGAGGTAGTGAGCTCCCCATCACTTCTAGTGCACGTGGAGAATGCCAGAGCAGGAAGGAACCTCAAACAGCCAAGCCCCTCATTTTACAAGTGTGGCAGCCAGGCCAGCTACTCAGAGACCAGGGTGATCACAGACATAGGGCCTTAAGGTCCCCTGCCTGCCTATCTCAGGCCCACTCCATCATGCTGTCCACCTGGATGTCGAGTATGATCACCTACAGAGCCTGGGCCATGGAGTCGCTGCCTGGGTTCGGCTACGGGCCTGCCACTAACGAGCTGCATCTCCACGATGCACCAAAGACTGCTCCAACACCTTCAACTCCCAGCCTGAGGACCTACTTCCTGGAGCAGCTGGCAGTGCTGGGGAGTTAGTGCCCCTGGAGGCAGCCCTCAACCAGAGAGACGAGCTGGTGGACAAGCACCGGGCGCCCCCTGTGCAGGACCCCTGCGAGCACACGCTGTGCATGGTCCCCAGAGCTCCCAGCAGGGCTGAGCGTCAGTTGCACACGCCGGCACTCTGGTAACACACCCATTATTGCCTCCCGCCCTTCCCCTCTCCCCAGGCAGGGTTTCCTAGGACCATCTCCTAAATCAACTAATTGCACGTGAATCCCTGTCTTGGGGGGAACCCAAGCAGAGACAGAAAGTTCCTTAACCTCCTGGGCTCTGGGCCCTGGATGGGAGGAGCCCATGAGTCAACAGAGATGAGGTGCCCACAACAGTGCCCAGTAGTGTGTTTGTTTAATAAATGGAAAAAGAAAAGGAGAGAAAGAACCTTTATTCATACAAAACTCCACCCCCTCCCGTTCCACCCTCCTCAGTAAACACAAACACCAGGAGATAAAACAATCTGTGAGACACACACAAACAAGCGTTACTTGACCCAAGGTCTGGGCCAACGTGCAGGTGAAATGTGCCTGGCCAGCCATCTGGAATGCCCCGCTCGGCTGGCACACGGGACGGGAGCCACTCCCTCTGGTCTCTGTGGCTACTAGCAACAGTGTCCATGGGGGCATAGTCTGGCCCCAGGGTAGCTGGGTGGGTTTATTCTGGGCGTCTCCTGCCTAACAGGCACCCCCAGCCTTACAGTTGTGTGGGGACCTGACAGCAAATCGTCACTGCCTGCTAATCACAATGTTTCGTGCCCTCTCTTGACGCCACTTGCAGAAGCACCCCTCCACAGCCCAGATCCTGCCTCCGGTGCCAACCTAGTGAAGCTCTGTTGAATGAACGGGCACCTCTGGGCAAATGGCCACCCTTCCAGGAATTCAATTTCCCATCAATTTCCCAAGGCCTCCTAAGTCCCTCCCCTGTGAGCTTGGTCAGTTTCTAGGCTCAGCGTCCAATCCAGTGAGATGGCGGCAGCTAATCCTGGGACTGGAGCAGACCCGGGTACCAGAGTGATTAGGTGGACAAAACATGCCCTGGGCAGGCCCGACAGGGACAGCATGCTGGAGAAGCTGTGCACCGATGAAGCAGCCAATGGCTGGTTCACAAGCTGAGGTGCCCAGGGACCTCCCGACCCCTGCAGGCGCCTGCTGTGGGCATGGCTGCCCAGCGCCCTCCACTCCTGTGGCATGTGGTGAGCTCAGACCAAGGTCGGGAGCTGGAGGGGTCCAGTCTCTGTAGCCCCAGGTCGGACAACCTCACAACTTTACACCACGGTTCTCCGAGTCTTTCGGAAGTCTGCCAGCCTGGCTGCCTTCCAGGGGGAGGCGTCTCAGAGGCAGGGGGAAAGCTCAGTCCTCACCTATAGGCCTCAGCAGCCAGAGGGCAGGCACCTAGGAAGTGTTCGTGCACAGGGGCCCTGTGGCGAGCAGGGCCGCCGTTTTGGGGGTCTGGCTTGAGCCCTGAGCACTGCTGGGAGCAGGCTGGAAGAACAGCGAGGATTTACGCTCCTCTGAGACCCCCAAGGGTGCTAGGGAGAGGCTCGCCTCCAGGGGAACCCCATCTGGCGGGGGGTCCAGGGCCGTCAGGAGGCTCACCGGGGGCGAGGACCTGTCTCCACAACAGCAGCCACAGCAGGGGCTGGCCACGACGTGGGCCTCGCCGTGCTCCTCCTGGCCATGACACTGCTTCAGGTGGCCGCACAGGTGGCAGGTGAGGGCCGAGTAGACAATGCCACTGCCCAGGTCGTCCCTGAGGGGCTCTGTGGCCTGCTGCGGGGAGAGCGGGAGCTTCTCTCTGTCCTCTCTCTTTCCCACTGGCTCCAGACCAGGCCAGTCCGGGGAGCTGCCTGGGAGGAGGAAGTCCTGAGGGCTGTGAGGTGGCTCCGTGTCCAGTCCGAAGGTGAAGAGGGGGACGGGGCCTGGGGCAGGGGCCCCAGGGCCGCCAGGAGCGAGGTTCTGAAAGGGCCTGTAGCCTCCCTCCTGACTGCTGCCCTCAACCCCAGGTGCCCCTGGGCAGACGGCACCGCCAGCGAGCAGGCTGGAGAAGGCCTTGTACCCAGCTTCCCCAGGAGGCCCGAAGCCCGCTGCCGCGCCATCCTGGGCGCTGCCCTGCTTCACCCCCTGCACAAACTCCCGATAACCGCCGGTGGGGGCCGGGGCTGCCCCGTGCTGGAGGACACTCTGGCGGAGCATCTGCTCCCAGGTTTCCAGCTCAGCCTGGAGTGCGGGGGCTGGTTCAGAGGGCTGGGGGGCGGAGGCGGCGCTGGGGTCCACCTCCCCTAGGCGTTCGGCCAGCTGTGGGGCTGAGTCAAGCTCTCCGGGCCCTGGGGACTGGCTCAGGAAGCTGCTGAAGCTACGGTAGGCGGGGTTGTCTGCAATGACAGCAGGCGCCTCCGGGAAAGCCAGGCTGGCTCGGCTCTGGGTCAGACCGGCCGCAGGATTGGACTCTGGGTGAGAAGGCTGCTCCCTGCCCTGGGACCATGCCTCCTGGGGCCCTGCACTCGAGAACTCAGCCTGGGGCATCTGAGCACCTCCCGAGGGTGGAAGAAGGCAGGAAGCCCCCAAGCCCTCGTCCTCAGCCCCAAGCAGGTCCAGGAACAGGCTCTCTGTCAGCCGGGCAGCAATGCCCTCCCTGCCGCCCTGGAGGCCACCCCCACTGCTCTCAGGCGATGGGCAGAAGCTCCCTTTATCTGCCTCCACGTCCTCCTCCTCACTCTCCACCTGGGCCTCAAACAGCTCCACACAGTGCACCACGCTGATGCTCTCTGGCCAGAGGATCGTCTTGCTGACCTCCACAGGGCGCCATGCTGACTTTCCAGGACCGCGGAGAGGCCCATTTCTGGCGGCCTTGGAGGAATCCTCATCCTTTTCCAGGCCATGCTCCAGTAAACAGGGCAGGAGCTTGGTAAGACAAGACTTCCAGCGTCTGCAAAAGCAAAGGAATGTTTGCTCAGGATTCAGTTTCTCCACTTAAAAAACTATTCAGGGACCGGCCCAGTGGTGTAGTGGTTAAGTTCGTGTGCTCCACTTCAGCGGCCCGGGGTTCGCAGGTTCAGATCCCGGGCACGGACCTACACACCACTTATCGAGCCGTGCTGTGGCAGGCATCCCACATATAAAGTAGAGGAAGATGGGCAAGATGTTAGCCCAGGGCCAATCTTCCTCAGCAAAAAACAAACAAACAAAAAAACCTTCTATTCATCCTTGAAACCCCAGCTTGAAATCACCCTGGACTGATATCTATCTATTGCAGACATGCCTCTCGACTTGATAATCAATAATCCATCAGTCTATCTTCACTACTAGACTGGGAACTCCTTGAAAGCAGGGCCTGTGTCTTAGTTTGGGATTTCTGGAGCCTCCTGCATAACCTGGCACCTAACACAAACTCAGTCTATTGAATAAGGAAAAGCCTTTATCAGGGATGATATTTAGAACACTTGTCAACACCACAGCATCAGTCACGACCAAGTAGAATGGCTGTGGAGTCCTAGGGCTGGGGCAGCATCCTCGAGCCCCGAGCTGTGCCAAGGATAAACCCTCTAGCTACTGGACTGTGGGTAGTCCAGGAGGCCCTGAGGGAGGAGTTAAGGGGACCGGGGTGATGGCAGGATACTCAAGGGTCAGGATAGTGGCCATTTTCCAACGAGTATGCAATCATGTCAACATTTTAACGACTGGCACAGCTGCGCTGGTTGTTAACTCTCTCAGCCTTGCTCAGGCCAGACTGCACTCCCACTCCCGGACTGCACACTACAACACAGGGGGCTCGGCCAGCAGCCCATCTACCCAGACCACCCCCCCTCTTGCCACCCCTCCAAGCCCAGTGTCGCAGGACAAGTGCTGTATGCCAAGAAAGAGAAGGCAGACATGGAGGTGGGTGTGTGACTCCACCCTCCAGATGGGGCCCACTGCCCCAATTCCATCACCTTCCAAATCCACGTTGGCTACAACCTAAGTTCATATACATACGGGTACTTGGCTGGTTCCTGGCCTCGGGACCGCTTCCCCCACAGTGACACCTAAAACACAGAGATAGCCAATGAAACAGAGTGGAGTGACCTCCAGCCCAGCCCGCGGACGGCAATGCTCAGTGTTTGCTGCAGAGAGACTGTGAGCCTTGACATCACCAGGTCTGAGGTCCCATCAGGTCACTTCAGCTCTCCGAGCCTCAGTGTCCCGGGAATGAACGAGACTGCCCTGATATTAGGTGGCTGTGGCTGATGGCAAAAATGGCCACAGTACTGACGCTCCTCCCACCTTGAATCTGGTCTGGCTGTGTGCCTGGCTTTGACCAACAGAACATGGTGGATGTGACGCTGCGCCAACTGGGCCAGCCGCTGGAGGACGACAGGCACATGGCTTAGTCACCTCCACTGCCCCAGGTGAGAGGCAGACCTGCAAGTGAGGCCACTGGGGATGGACCCAGCCAAGGTCTGCCCAGCTCAGCCCAGCATCCCTCCACCCCCACCACCGCCCTGAGCCCAAACTGCCGACCTGTAGGAGCAACAGCTAATTAAATGGTCGTTGTTTTCACTCTCTAAATTTCAGGGCGATTTGTTACACAGCAAAGCTAGCTGATACATAAACAGCACTTACTATGTGCAGGACCCTGTAATATACACTTTCCATGTATTGTCTCAGTGAATGCCAACATCACCCCTGCTGGGTAAACGCTACTTTCACGCACATAGGAAACCGAGGCTTGGAGAAATTAAGCAACTTGCTCAAGTCCATGCTGCAGGTAAGTGGCAGAGCCAGGGTTCAAGGCCAGCACCCCTGAACTCCAGAGCCTGCCATAGGGTCTCTGGAGAATGGAGGACCTCAGACCTCCTGTTCTAGACAGGGCCTGTTTTCCCCTTCCCTCCTTCCTGGAGAAGCTGGATACTGCTCAGGCAAATCCCACACGGCCATCGTGTTGGGGAAACTGACCCCACTCCCAGCTCAGGGGTGGCCACCTGGCTGGTCTCAAGGAATTGCCACCCCCTTACAGGTTAGGAAAGGGCATGTGAGGCAATTGAGGCCAATGAGAACTGAGGGGAGACTTGCTGGTGCTTCAGGGCAGTTTCCTGCTCTTAAGAGGAAGACACAGGAAGCCTGTCCCCTCTCCCTCTCCTTTTGGTCTCCCGCCCTGGTCCAGGCACCTCTCCAGGAGATGACATGGAGATGATCTGCTCCCAAGGGAGGGAAAAAAACCAAGAGACCAACCCCAGAGGAAGCCCAGGCTGAAAGAACAGCCATGGAAGCTGAGGGGAGCGGAGTGAAGGCCTCTTGGGCTCCTGGTGGGGACATTAAGCTGCTGAATCAACCGACCCTGAAAGCGTCCGACTTCTCATGTGCAATTCCAAGAGCCAACGAATATCCTTAACACCCCAGACATTTGAATCGTATTTCTTGATACACGTGGTTCAAAGCAGCATAACCAGCCCACTCTCCTACCTGAGAATCCTGGATGACAATAGCCACGAGGGGGCTGTGGGCTGGGTTGGGAATCTGGTCCCACCATTCTTTCTTAATCCTGAAAAAGAAAAGGAAAAGGTGTTGGTCTTCAATCACTGACAGGTCGATGCTCCTCCCACGAAAATCATCACGGTCGCCAATACTTATTAGGGGTCAGAGACCATGCTGACTGGTTTCTGGATGGCTCGCCCTGAGCCCACGCAGCAGGTTCTACTGCTGACCCCATCCTACGGATGAAGAGACTGAGGCCCAGAGAGGTGAAGTGACAGCTGTCAGGCAGAAGAGCCAGGGTCATGCTCCAGCATTCTGCTGCCTAGGATGGAATTCCTACCGTGGCCAACTCTGTCCTCAGTGGGAACAAGCCCAGGGGAATCAGGAGAGACTCAACCTGCAGGGAGAGAAGTCTGGGCTCCCCGTCAACGATCCTCTCTCTGGAGCAGCTGAGGGCACGGTGCCGGGCAGGGGCCTGGGGTGGCCGGAGAAGCTGAGGGAACCCAGAAGGAAACAGCTTCCTTCTCTCTCCCTGGGTCTGCCTGGAACCACACAGCATCAGGCTGGGAGAGAAGGTTCTCCAATCACCTCTGGATGAGCCTCCGTCCGCTCCACTCAGTCAACACGCATTTATTGAGCACCTACTATGTACCACTCACTGTGCCAGGCCTCGGGGACACTACAGTGAACAAGACAGACAAAAACCCCTGCCCTCACAGACGTGACCTTCTAGAAGAGGGAGACAGACAAGGAGATACAGACATGCTTATACGCCATCATTCATTCACGGCGATAAGTGTCACGAATAAAAATAAATAAGATTAGGGAATAGAGAGGAATGGGGAGTGTGATCCAGGAAGGCCTCTTTGAGGAGGTGACCTCTGAATGGCAACTGAAGGTGGAGGAGGAGCCATGGTGATGCCTGGGAAGAGGGCTTCTCAGGCAGGGGCACAGCAAGCGCAAAGGCTCGGACAGAAGAACCTGCTTGGTGCGTTCAAGGAACAGCAAGGCGGCTGGAGGGCTGCAACATAGGGAGTGGGTGGGCGAGGGACAGGCGAAGGGGAAACTGAGGCTCAGAGGAGGGTTGCTCAGAGACATCAGTGACAAGACGTGGAGAGGGCAACTTCATCCCCCAACATCTACTGTGCGCCCAGAAAGTGCGGGACACCCACCCACGTCAACTCTCGGCCATTGCCTATCCTTACGTGGGGAGCTGGGACTTGCTAGTCCCATTTCAGAGACGGGAGGCCTGAGCCTCTGAGACTCCATGGTTCCAAGTGCTGGAACTCACTGTAAGTAGGACTCCTTCTACCCCACCCACTTGATCCAGCACTCTCAGCACTGACGAAATACGTTCTCCCTGTTGTTCTCAACCTGCAGAGGAGAACCCACGGCTGACGGGGGTTCAGCAACTTGTCAGTCACACAGCTACCGAGCTCCAAGGCCAGGTCTCCCGACTCCATCAGGGCAGTAGTCTAGAATTCCTCTGCCTACGGCCATGTGCCCCCAAGTGTCTGGATTGTACCTGGACACCCAGGGTGATCCATCTCCCTTCCGCCAAAGAGCTCCCTTCCCCAGCTCTTCCCCGGCCAGCTCATTCCCCCAGCTAGGTCTCAGCTCAAACATCACCTCGTCAGAGGGGACTGCTGGGCCTCCTGATGCAAAACAGCACCCCAGAACATAGCTCCCCTTCGCCCTGGTATATCTCCTTCAGCGCATGGACCACCATGGAGAACAGTCGCGGTTACTGGTTGACCTGGCATCTCTGTCTCCCCACAGGGAGCACAGGGTCCTGGTCAGTCTTGTTCTCAGCTGTTGCCTCAGCGCCTCGTGCACAGTAGCTGCTCAATATTTCTTGCTGAACGAAAGGACCGCAAGCTGACAGATCAGGGGGAGAACTCCTGCCCACCCCGCACTCCAGAGGGGCTGGCTCCGCGGCGTCCCATGCCGAACCCAGGACTCACTTGATGATGCTGAAATAGCAGGACAGGCAGACGGCCAGGATGACAATGCAGGAGATGCTGACGCCAAGCGGGAGGCGCTGCTCCAAGGGCTGCTCGTGGTCTGGAAGTGGGAGGGAAGCCGTGAGCCCGCATCGTGCTGGGTACGCCTGGTCTCCATCTCTCAGAGCCGGGACCGAGGTCTCAGGAGAGTGTCCTCTGAGACCCTGCATGGTCTGGCGGCCACCAAGTCCTCTTGCTCCATCCCCTCTTACCCCCCCTCCTGCACACTGAGCTCTCACCACACTGACCACCAAGTCCTCTTGCTCCATCCCCTCTTACCCCCCCTCCTGCACACTGAGCTCTCACCACACTGACCACCAAGTCCTCTTGCTCCATCCCCTCTTACCCCACCTCCTGCACACTGAGCTCTCACCACACTGGCCTCTTTGTCCCTTGCTCCTCCAAAGCTCAGTGCCACCTCAGGATCTTGAACTTGCTGCTCCGTTTCCTGAAGCAGAGAGGTCAAGTGCAGTGTCCCTGGAGCCGGGCTACCTGAGTTCCAAGCCTGATGCTGTCATATCCTTGCTGGCCACCCAGGACAAGTCCCTCACCCTCTCTGTGCCCTGGTTTCCTCATCTGTACAATGGGTTGCTGTGAGGATTACACATAATAGACACTGCACACAGAACAGTGTGTCCGTAAGCATTGGCTGTTCTCATCTTTGCACAGCTGGCCCCTTCTCCTCATCCGCCTCCCTGTCACCTGCTCCAAAAAGTTTTCCCCACACCCTCTCTACTGTCGCCTCTCCCCTCACTCCATCCCCTGACCCTGCTCTGTTTCCTGCCCAGACTTACTATCACCTGGATCTCAATCTCACTGATTCTTTGTTTACTCGTTTACTGTCTGTCTCCCCCTCCGGAATGTCGGTTCCACGGGAGGAGGGATTTTCGTCTCTCTGGTTCACTGCTGAGTCCCCAGAGTCTGGCACAGGACCAAGCACACCATAGAAGCTCCATAAACATTGCTGGAGACAACGAAAGCCCGTCCAGCACATCGTATCTGTTCCATACAAGCTGCTTCCCTTCCCTTTCCCGGGTCAATGGTAGAATCAGGTCAGTCTGACAAAATGCTCCCCAGCACTCGCTCTCCACCCAGCCCTGTGCTGGGTACCGGAGATGCAGACACAGAGTGGATCCGACCTGTGAGCTCCCAGCCCAGAGCGGGAGAAGGACAGGTCAAGAGATATCCATGGGACAAATGAGCAATGTTGAGAGTGGTGCGTGGCAGCTGGGTCAGGGTAACTGCCAACTGCCACGGTGTCCAGCACTCTGAAGAATTCTTCTCCCACTGAATGCTCACAGCAGCCCTTGCTCCTCCCCGTTGTACAGATGATGACTGGGGCAGCCGCCCCCACCCACCCGCCATCTCCCCTTCTTCCTTGCCAGGCAGCTACATGCCCACCCCGAGGTCTGGCCACTCATGATTACCCTACTCCCCTCTCCAGACCTTTGAGTTCCCAGCCTCCCTTGCAGTCAGGAGAAGCCAAGTGACAGTCCTGGCCAATGAGACACAAGGGGAAGTCCACTAGGGAAGCTTCCAGAAAGACTTTTGCTTCCTGATAAAAGAGAAAGATGAGAGAGGTGCACTCTTATCTGGCAGTCTTTCATTTCCTTCGGGCCCCAGAGCAGGAGGGTGTGTGTCACAGCCAACTTGGGGCCAGGAGGTGACGTGTCTAAAGATAAAATGCCACCATGCTAAATATGGCAGAGGAAAAAAGACAAGGCTCTAGGTGACATTACTGAGCTGCTGTGTAAACTTGGGAAGGCCCACTTGTAAGACTTCATTTTATGTGAGATAATTTAATATTTTTACTGCAAAAGCCACATGTGAGTTGTAAAGATTGTTTGGTGGCGTGCAGCTACCAAGTGAGGGACTACATTTCCCAGAATCCCTTGCAGCTATGTGCACACACGGTATCAGTTTCACCAACAGAACTTGAGAGCAAGTGATGTCTGTCGCTTCTGGGCTAAGGCTTTTAAGAGGCAGGTGTGGTCTCCCTGCTCTCGTTCCCCTTCTGCTGGCTGGAGGCAGATGATGGCAGGGCCCTAGAGCAGGGATCTTAACTTGGGGTCCAACATGGACCTCCAACAAGGCTGCAGATAGAGTTCAGGGGTCTGGGAACTTGGAAGGGAAGGAAATGACATCTTTATTTTCATTAGCCTCTGACACCTTGCATTTCCTCCCATTAAGGAATGAAGGGAGCAGACCACAGTATCAGCATCGGTCGCTCAGCCCCTAACAGAATTCACAGCTAGTCTCATACCACATTACAGCTGCAGTATCATGAAACAGCATCTATGCTCATCTACTCTGAAATTATAGTATTTATAGAACTACCACAGTAAAGAAGCACATATTCCTAGATAGCAAATATATTTAAAAATATTTTTAGAACTGCATTTCAATACAATTAGTTTCCCTTGTAATCTTATGTATTTTATTTTATGCATTTGAAAATATTCTGAGACAGGGGCCACAGGCTTTACCAGATTGCCAAAGGGGGTCTACAATACAAAAAGGTTAAGCATCTTTGTCCTAGAGAATGATGGAGCCACGTGATGGACAGAGCCCCAGTGCCCAAATTTCCACAGGCAGGAAAACCACTCACAAACCAGCAACACTCCACGTTGGACTGTTACGTTAGCAAGAGACACATTTCTACAGCGTTAAGCCATGGAACTTCTGAGCTTGTTGGTTACCGAAGCCTACCCTACCGACCCTGACCAGTACACCATGTCCGCTGGCAATTCCGTCACTCGCGGTTAGACGCATCCTATGATATGGAAACCCAGATGCTCAGCCCAGGGTGGGGAAGTGTCTGGCCACAGAGCAAAAACGGGGAGCAGAGATTCTAACCGATAGATACTCACAGTTACGCCACCTGACGCTGGGACTCCACTCACTCCAGGTGCCGTTGTAGCTATGAACCACGGCCTTCACTCGTGCGCTGTAGGCAGCCCCAGACTTCAGGGTGCTGGCTGCGACGCGGAGGGTGGGCTCCATGTAGGTCACATCATAGAGTTTGAACTGGTAGAGGAAAGAGAGACATTAGTGCACCAGCTATGGGGAGGGGAGTACCAGCTCCTGGCCTGGCTGCTGTCCTGAGCTGACCCCGCAGTGGTGAAGAGCCACCAGCCTGGGTATTTGGTTACTCCCTCCATTCAGGCCTATGGTGCCACCTCTATAACTGTGCCAGAGTTGAGCGAGACGGGTCAGGAGATCAGACTTCCCTCTGGCTCCCCGGCTGATTAGCCATGTGATGTGACAGGAGCGAGCTGATCAACTTTTATGAGTTTTAGTTTCCTCATCTGTAAAATGAAAGTAAGGTCCCTACTGCCACTTTCTGGCTGTGTGACCTGAGGTAAGTGACAGAGCCTCTCTGCACCTCGATGTCCTTTCTGCAAAATGGCGATAATAAGAGTGCCTACTTCCCAGGGTTGTTGTGAAGATTAAAAGGGCTGATACAGGTAAGCATTTAGGACAGGGCCCGGCATGCGGGGAGCACAAGAGTGGCCTTTCTGAAGCATAAATAGGGTCACCGTGTCCCTCTCTTTCCTTCATGGGCTCTCTCAAGCCTCCATAGTCAAGCCCAAACTCACTGGCCTAGAATCAGCCCCATCCAACCTAGCCCCCCGGGAAAGGGACTTCCAGGATCTGCTGTTAGGTGGAAAAGCTAAGATGAAGATTAGTATGTGTTGCCTGCTGCCTTTTATGTTAAAAAAAAAAAAAAAAGGGAGAAGGCACAGTGATGGTGGCAGACAGACTCTGAGACGGGCCCCGTGACCCCACCTTGTGGAACCCCTTCTTCTTGAGTGTGGGCGGGCCCTGAGACTTGTTCCTAACCGACAGAATGTGGCAAAGGTGATGGGTGTGTAGAGACTACACTCGTGTGATGACATTAGGTAAGACTGTAATTCCAGCTTCCTAGGAGACTCTCTCGCTGGCCTTGAGAAGGCCCCGGGGAAGGAACTGAGGGCAGCTTCCCACCAAAGGCCAGTGAGAACCTGGGGCTCTCAGTCCAACAGCCCACGAGAAACTGAAGGCTGCCAACATCGCCAGAGCCTAGGCGTGACCCTTCCCCAGTCAAGCCTCTGGTGAGACCACTGCCCCAGCCGACCCCTTGATTGCAGCTTGTGAGAGCCTAAGAAGAGGACTCAGCTTAAACTGTGCCCACACTCCTGACCCCCAGGAACTGGGGGACGATAAATGTGTGCCATTTAAGGCAGCGATGGTGGTGGTAACATTGTGATGTAGCAATAAGAAAGTTACACAATGACGCATGAACACACATTTGCACATCTAGGCGTCCACTCTCTGGAAGGACAGGTGTGCCTCCAAGCCCTCTGCCTGCTCTAGCCTGGCCTTCCTTTGCCTCCTGGCAAGAGATGGGAGTGGTGGTCACCATCTGGGAAGAGGGACTGGACATTAGGGTTGAGGGAGAAACATATTTCCTACCTAAGTCTTTTTGTGCCATGTGAATTTATTTCATGTAAATATTACTTTTACAAAAAAACTTTAAAAAATGAAAAATGAAGTAAAATCTGTGTTCAAGATTGATTCTGACAGCAGGTAAGACTGGCCTGAATCCTCTGCCTGGGGCTCCTCTCCCCGAGGGGTCCATCCCTTTACAGCCCTCCCTCCTCCTCGGGCCCCTGCGGCCTCTTCCCAGCTCCCCGCAGCTCTGCTTCTGCTCGTGGGTTGGATGCTTGTTTGGGGAAATGGTGTCAAGTGAGCTGAGGCGAGGTTCTGCACAACGAGGTTGCTGGAGGAGCTGGAGGGCAGCTGGGGCTTCCAGCGGGCCTGAGAAAGGGGCGGGAGCTGTGGGAGAGACCAGGGCAGGTGGAGGAGGACACTTGAACTTTGTCCTCTTTTCTTCTCAAATATGAGTAAGCAGGAAGCAACAGCTGGACCTAGTTCACCAAAGGGATCGTACACTCTGGAGTGGAGCCGGGGACTGGGAGACGTTTTACTAAGAAAACAAAGAGAAGTCAGAGCTTGCCAGGAACTACTTGCGGTTTGCTTGTTTTTTAACAGAAAGGCCAGGTGTTCAGGAGTCCCCCTCTGAGAGAAAAATCCAGGGATGGAAACAGCTCAGGCTCTGGAGTTCAAATCCTGGGTTCAAATCCCAGCTCTGCCATTTCCACCTGTGGGACCCTGGGTCAGGATTCCACCTCTCCAAGCCTCAGTGTCCTCGTCACTAAAATGGAGAGACGAACACCTTCCCATCTGCAGGGCTCTCACAACCACTGGTGATAATGTATGTTGTGCCTGGCACATAATAGGCACACGAGAAACGGTAACCATTACCATCAGGAGCCCGGCATTTGTGACCATGAACAGACTTGTGGCCTCATTTTCTACTTTTTCACCGCACACTCCCACATCCCCATAATCCTCAGATATGCCATGAATTTTCACACCCCCAAGCCTTTGCTCATGTAGTTCCCTCTGCCTGGCCTACCCTTCCCTATCTAGAAAACTCCTACACATCCCTCAATGCCCAGGCCAAACCTCCACCTCCATTATGGAACCTTGTCCAGAAATCATCCAGGACAATGAGTAGCACCATCCCCCAAATCCCACAGCAAGTTTCTAATATCTCTTCTTAAAATTGATCCCACCCAGTCTGAGCCACAGCTGTTGTCTGCAAGGCTGTAGCAAACACAGCTGGACACCTGCCCAGCATCTATGCCACTGGGGTCAGGTACTCAAAGCTCAGGGCAGGTAAGCCTGTCTCCCGCCCAGGGTTAACCCTCCTTGGTCTAAACCAATCGTGGTCCAGCTCTCCAATGACTAATGAGGGGAATTCAGGCCCAGCTCTGTCTCCGGGAAGGGAGAGAGGAGGGGAGGGGTGCGGGGGCAGCCTCTGCCCACCAACAAGAGAAGCTGGATCTGGAGTTCTGAGGCCTGGGCCAGCCCTGAGCACCCGCACGACCACCGACCAATTCTATCCGCCGGCTGGATTCCAGCACTAGGTCCTAAACCCAGCTGCATTTCCACCAGTCCCATCCCTGTTTCCCCTTCCCCCGAGTTCCCTCTGGGGAGCCCCCTCTCTCATTCTCAGCCCGTCTGGTTTTGGTTTGGGACGAGCTGACCCCACCTGCTGCTCTGCAGGTGCCAACGAGAGCTCCGCACCAGTGCCGTCCCCAGCCCATGGCCTGCGGAAGGTTGAGACCGGCTCGTGATTCAAGCCAGCAATGGAGCGCTGGCCCCAGGACTTCTACTGGGACTCTCCGGAAAGAAAAACTTTTCCCTCTGTGGCTTTGGGATGAGGGCCTGGAGCTGCTAGTGTGCATATCGACCGTGACATGGGGGAAGAGCCTGCAAACAAATACCACTTCTTTGGACCCCACAGGTCGTACCCTTCTCTTCCCTCCAGCCTATCCCCTGAACCAAGCCTTGCGTAGGCCCCAACACAGGACGGAGATTTATCGACAAAACTGAACCTGCCTCTTGCCTCGGCATCTGTGCACCCCTGCGGTCCCCAGCCGCCTCAAGCCTCTGCTGTGTGGGCCTGGCTGCCCCTTTCCTGCCCCAAACCCCACATCCTGGCCCAGTGCCAAGGGGAAACCACACCTGAGGGATGTAAATCGACACCCACACCTCCCTGGGTGGCCAGGAAGAGAGCGGGCAGCAACAGAGGCTGACGTGGGAGCTTAAGACATCTGGGGGCTGCTCCCTGGAGGCCGAGGCCAGGCAGCCTGGGTCCCAGGACACAACAGGGCTCAGAGCAGGCCCTCAGCGACTCTGAGGGAGCGAGTCACAGACCAGGGCTTGGGGGGCGAGGTGGACAGGATTTCCAAGGCCTGTGGCCCCCAGGAGAAAGGAGGAGGACGTTTACAATGTTCTCTGTGCCAGGCAGGGATGTGTGTCTCTGTCGCACACTGCGTGCTCTCAACAGCCCTGTGGGGCAGCTACTCTTGTTATCCCTGTGTGACAGCTGAGGAAACTGAGGCACAAGTTTAAGCAACATGCTCAAGGTCATGAAGCGGGCAAGTGGCAGGGCAGGTACTGGAACCCAGCTCTGCGGGCCACGGGGCCAAGGTGTTCCGATGTCCCTCCAGTGGGACTGTCGGAGGGGAGAACGTGGGGGCAGGAAACCTCCACCCCTACCTGAGACTAAAAGAGGGGGCCAAGCCATCCACTGTGGACGGCCCTGCTATTCTTTACTTGAGAGTTTCCTGTCCATCAGCTCTCTCTTTTTTAAAATGTCAATACATTCATTTAAAAAGGAACCCGCTGTCACTGCTTTGATTGGACAGCAAGTATCAGGTGTCCTGAGTATCACAGAAGAGTACGTGCGATGGGAACCAGGAACCAAGCGAGGCCATTACATTACGGCTGAACCCGTTCCTGGGGGAGGCTCCCCGCCTGCGGCCTCCTCTCTCTCTTAAAAATCATCCAGGGTTAGTAAACTGACCAGCTGAGCTGAGACACCTCTCTTGACCAGTCAGGGGTGGGGGGAGCTCACGTGGAGGCACTGTCTCGCTCTGGGACTTGGTGATTTAAGTGGTTGGTCGAGGTGCCACCTCAAGCCCCAGAGAAACACAGAGGTGGCCCAGGGCCCTCCTTTACAGATGAGAGGCAGGGCCCAGAAATAACGTCCCTCCTCTGCACACTGGGAATTGGGCTGGGGGCGGGGAGGGGCTGGCCCCTGCACACAGCCAGGTAGAAGCCGGGGTTCTAGGTCCCCAGGTTTGCTGTCCGGCCAAGGGCTGAGTCTCCACCCGCCTGAGCCCCAGGAGAGGGTGGAGAAGCCCCCGGGGCGCCACTCACCTCCGCGGGGTCGTCATCATTGGAGACGTTGACCAGGTAGGAGAGCTCTGAGTACAGGTAGTTCTCCACAGGGTACGGGTTGCTCCACGTCAGCAGCCACGTGTGGGAGATGTTGGCGTGAACCCTGAGGTTTCCGGGGGCCCTGGGTTTCACTGCAGAGAAGCGGTGCCTGGTGAGGGGCCCGTCCGGGCGGCGGGAGGAGGCCCGCCCGGGCTGCACGCCCCAGGGCACTGGGATTGTCAGTCAGCACCACCTCCTTAGAACACGTATGCGATACCACACAGATTTAGAGTCATAACAGAATTACAACCACAGCGCTGACGCTAATGTTACTAAAATTCGACTTCGCACGTCAGTGTTTATTCACTCCCTTCCTCCAATGAATGCAAAATGCAGAAGCCGAAGTAACCCAACCTCCGGCTTCTTCCCGTTCGTCCTTCACACCTGTGGCTACATCTCTATACTACGTCATTATTGACTAAGGATTTTTCTTTATTTTGATTCATGTGTTTTCAAACTTAGTCTCTTTTTAAGCAATCATATCCACGGGATCACAGGTATATAATATGCCTTATAATCAACATACACATGTAAAAATTAATTCATGAGTTCGTACGTGGGTCAATTTAAATAACCCCCCAGACCACCAGTGGGAGGAGTATGCCCTTCAGGAACTGCTGATGGAGTGCTGAAGACTGAGAGCTCTGCAAGAACAGTCCATCTGCTACTTAGGAGCTGTGTGACCTTAGGCAGGTTACTTGCCTTCTCTGTACTACAGCTGATTCAACTGCAAAATGGGACTAATAACTGTCTTCTGGAAACTGATGCTCAGAGAGGTAATGTGACGTGCCCAAGCTCACACAGCAATAAGTGGTGTTTTAAACTCCTGTCACTACACCCCAGCAAGTTCATGGGGAATTCCTGTGGGGACTCTGGGTACCAGGATAAGGTCAGCCTTCCATGGTCCAGACTGTCTGAAGAAGCAGCAGCTGACCAGTCGACAGAGGGTGGAAGGACAGTTCCCAGTTTGGTTTTTGATGTGCAGCAGCATGTCTTCCATCGAGCATGCTCATCTCAACACCCCAACCTGAGCCCTTAAATTCAAGGGGTGAAATATCTGAACTGAAGGGGGCCTGATATACTGCTGAGCCCAACCCCATTTCAAAGATGGGAGGACTGAGCCCCAGAAAGCAGCAAGAACCCCACTAAGTTTGGGAAGAGGTAGAAAGCTGCTTGGACCCCCCTCGCCTCCAAATGGAGCCCACCCCTGCCCCCGAGCCCAGGCGGCTGTGGGAACACCTGCGCCCGCCTCGCCCCGCTCACCATGCTGGCTGGGCCTGAAGGAGCTGCTCCACAGCCGCTGCTTCCCAGCCCACAGGTCCAGCTGATAGACGTCCTGGTAGACGATGATCTCCATCAGCAGACTGCACGCGCACACCGCGCTTTCTCTGTTCTCAGGGACACACGTGAGGTTGCTGCAGACACAGGTGCTGCATTAGGCTGGTCAGGTGGCCCACAAGTGTCCCTGGGACATGCCTCAAGGAACCACATGCTCTTCCAGCTTCCTGGTCACCCTGCCTCAAGGACCAGATCTGGAGACTTGAGAGCAGCGCACCCAGGGTGTGGTGAGGACAGTGGACTAGGACCGCCTTCCCTGCTGGCCATGCCCCTCCCACACCCGCCACAGACTCCTATACGCCCCTGGCTGCAGCCCTGGTCCTGGGACTTGGCTCATCCCAGAAAGCCAGTGAAAGGGAGGAACCTGTGGCATTAAAGAATTGGTAAGGACATATGTGTGTGTCCTAGCGTACCTCTGGGTGGCACAGTTTATCCCAGGGTACAGCAAACTGTGGCATGACTTGCATGCTGCCTGTACACACACGCCCTGTGCACCACAGCACAATCCTAATGTGCCACCAAAAACAGTCAACCCCGCGTCCCATGGGCTGGGCCAGAGGCTGGTGACCGTTTTCTGTAAAGGGACAGGTAGTAAATATTTTGGGTTTTGAGGGCCATACCACTTCTGTCCCAACTACCTAACTCTTCTGATGTAGCACAAAAGCAGCCAGCCACAGACCGTACATAAACAAATGGGCATGGCTGTGTGCCAATAAAACTTTATTTATAAAAACGGGCGGTGGGCTGGATGCGGCCCAAGGGCCATAGTTTGGGGATCCCTAGTCTAGGCCAATGTACCACATACAGAAGCACAGCCCATCCACCCTAGTATATCCGGAATACCACCTCTGTCAGTGTACCCTATATTCTGGTATGCTGGACATCCCAGTGTGCACCTGTAACTGTGTTCCCTTGTGTACCTGAATATGTACCCATGGTCACCACCTGTAACAGTACATTATGTACCACAGATTATCCCACTGAACCACCTGGAACAATGTACCCACGTTCCATAGTCCACCAACCATCACAGTGAACTCCACTGTTAACACCATATCCCCAAACAACGGTCCAGTCTAGCAGTTCTCAAAGTGTGGTCCAGGGGCCACCGGGTCAAACTATTTTCAAAATAATACTAAGACATTATTTGCCATTCCACTCTCTTTCTCTCACAAGAGTACAGTGGAGTTTTCCAGAAGCTACATGACGTGTGATGAGGTCATTGCTCTGACGGCTTGTTGAACATGGGCTCATGTGCGGTTGCAATTTAAAACTTCTGTCTTAATTTCTAAGAGAGTAAATATCCATGGATATAAGCTACCTAGACAAAAGCTTTTGGGGTCCTCACTAATTTTTAAGTATGCAAAAGAGTCCTGAAACCAAAAAGTTTGAGAACCGCTGGTCTAGTCCAATATTCCACCCACATCCACTTGCCACACGCCTCGGCGACAGTGTGCTCGGGGCACTGTGACGTACTGGCCAGCTCTCACGCAGTGCCCTTGGGCACCTCACCTCTGACACGGTGCCCAGGGAGCCACAGCGAACTGCATTTAGCATCACGCACTCCAGGGCGCCACCCAGACCAGGGGAACTCCTGGGGCTAACCCTCGGGGCACAGTTTCCCCAGAACCCCGGCTTGGGCACAGGCTTACTCATAGTTGTCATCGTTCAGCTTGTAGGACAGGCGGAGCTGGGCGCTGCAGTTGGTGGGACGGTCCATCTTCCACTCACAGGAGGAGGTGCTGATGTAGTCGGAGAAGCAGGTGGGCAGGTGCAGGAGCTTAACGCTCCCTGGGGAGACACAGAAGCACTCTGAGCAGCTGGGCCCGGCAACAAGAGGGACCCGGGCCACCAGGACAAGTTGGAAACCAGCCCAGACGGGACCAAGGGGCCAGCATAAAACAAGGAAGCCACAGTTCCCGGCCAGGGCATGTGCCAGCCCTCGCAGAGTGGGGCCAGGCCCACGGCTCCTGGAGCTCCCCAGCTGGCAGTGGGGTGATTCCTGAGGCTGAAGAAATACTCTGGGGTGCAGGGTCCATCAGCGGGGATGGACCAAATGCACCTTCATCTGAGGCAAACTCATTTTAACTTGCCCGTGGCCAAATTAAAGGAAAAATATGTGGCGGTCTAAGGTGTGCTCTTCCACCACGACAGGCGTCTGCCCTCCGGAGGTGAGTGGGGAAGGCGCTGTTTTTCATGTGCCCACGCCCTGCCCCCCATCTGTTCTGCACCCCTCTCTGTGCTCAGGAGGCTGACCCCCATGGTCTTGCCAGCCAGGTGCCCTGTCCTCTGGCTTCCTTTTGGGTTCGGCCAATCCTGAAGGGCAGGATGAGATGGTGGGGGACTCCCTCCAGCTAGTCAGTGGCAGAGCTGGGACTGAACCCTGTGGGATGGATACTGGGTTTGCCAAACCCTCTGAGAGCCATATTAGCTCCAGACCATAGCGCCAGGCCCCATCACCACGGAGAGCACTTTGCATTTGTTCCCTGGATAAAGGACCTACCATACAAGGAGAGTCTTAGATATTTAATAAATATCTCAAAGTCACCTCATGTCCACAACCAACTCCGGATTCCCTGGCCCCCAGAAGGCATGCTCCTTTGCATCTCAGAAGTGACAACCACCTCCTTCCCGGTCGCACAGGTCAGAAATCTCAGAGTCAACCTTGACACTCCCTCTCTCACCTCAATTCCAATGTTTTCAAATCTACCTTCCAGAAGGATCCAGAAGTCCATCCCCTCTCATCTCCTCTGCTGGTCCAAGCCCCCCGGCTCACTGCGGCACCTCCTCCCTGGCCTCCCAGCTTCCACCCTCGAGCTTACCGCCAGAGGGATCCTCTGCTCAAACCAAGGTCCTTCTTGACTTGGCTACCCTGTTACTCCACTGACCATCTCTCTCCTCCTCCTGCTCCCTGCCTCCACCGCACCGGCCTCCTTCCATCCCTCCAACACTCCGGGAAGGCTCTCGCCCCAGGGCCTCCACTGTGATCCCCCCACAAGATATCTGTATGGCTCCCCACTTCCTTCAAGTCTTTGCTCAACTGTTACTCAGTGAGGACTCCCCTGAGCATGTATTTTAAATTTTAATCCTCCCACTCCACCCAGCCTCCCCAGTCCTCCCTACTGGGTTCTACAGGGTCTTCTTCCATCACCTTCTAACAGTCTTTAGAATTTACTTATAATTAGGACCCTTTGTCACTGGCCATCCCCTCCCATTACAATGTAATCTCCTCAAGGCCAGGGACCTTCATTTTGTTCACTGATGATCCCGGGAGCCTGGTGCGGAAGCGATCAATGAATGTCTGCTGAATGACGGAATGAATGAGAGGTGCCGACTTACCGGAGCCTGCCGCCCACAGCAGGATCAGGCAGCTCACCAGGAGCATGAGCCCAGAGCAAAGCCGCCCCATTGGAAGATCCTACGGCACCTGCTGAGAGAAAGTCAGCCGGGTTAGTGGGACTCGGGGTGCCTACCATCCCTACGACACCAAGTGCAGTTTTCAGGGCTCACCTCCTCCAGATACAATCCTCCCCCAGCCAACAATGAGCCCTCTGTGTTCACCAGAGCTATTCATAACCATGAAACACAACCCAAATGCACAAAGCCCAGAGGGAGAGCCACAGAACACCTGGCATAAGAGACGCTTCTGGAAAAAAAATCCCATGGCCTGCTAAGTTTGAGCAACCCCTCGGATTTTGGAAGTTCATAATGCACATTTGTGTGTAAAGGTTCTGATAAGTCCTGCAGTAAAGAATTTTCTTTTTCTTCATTTAACCCAATGCTTACCAAATTTATTTCCACCCCCAACCTTCAGTTGTGTGTGTGTGTGTCAAAACCCCAATTAATCCCCTGAAGGACTTACAATTCCTTGAAATGGTCTTTGGAAATGCTAATCTAACTGTCTAGTCTTACAGAGATGGTTAAATAAATGATGGTATACTCATGCAATGAAGTATTAGGCAGCCACCAAAAATGATGCTGCTGAGTGTGTTAGACCTACCACACTATGGCCCTGATTTTTCACTCCTGTTGTATCCATGTAACCTTGCATCACCCCCACCACCACCACTCTGGGCAGGGCATTCTCCCCACGCCCCCTTGGTCTCTGGGCTCATCCACGTGACTAGCTTTGCCAGCAAAACCTTAGCAAAAGTGATGCACACAGAGGCTGCTTTTGCACAACCACTGCCTTGAGAACACACCTGGGCTTGCCTGCCAGAGGAGGGGACGTGCAACAGCCCCAGCAGCCTCGTTCTGCAGCAGGCCGCCGCCCCCCAGCCATGTGAGTGAGCTTGTGCAAGATCAGCAGGGCTAGTAACCCACCTGGGGCTGACCTCAGACGCAGGAGCAAGCCCAGTGAGATCAGCCAAGCCCAGGCAAACTGCGCTCCCCAGACCCAAGCTAAATAAGTGCCTCCTGCTGTACGCCCCTGAGGTTTCCTGCTTGTCTGTGACACAGCATTATTATTGTTCCCCTCGGGCGTTACCCACCACCCTGACTGCTAATCCCATAGGTTACTTGTGCTGTTTCGTAGTTTCTGTAAATGGGATTGTGCCCCGCTCCTGTGGTGTTAATGACATCCCGTAGTATGTGACTGAGGAATACACGTGAGAAGGTACAGACATCCAGAAAGAAAACACAGTTCCAACCCCCCCAAAATCACAGGGCCCACTTACCTATCGGAATCCATTCTTCCAGATTTGTTTCCATAAAAATAAGGAGATAAATATGAATTTTATTTACCAAAATAGCAGCACTCTCTCCACACTAAATTTTAAACTTATTATACCATTAATGTCATTCCATGCCACTAAATTTAGATCCAAAGTATGAAATTAGTAGTCTTCCACTGTGTCCCACCGTCGATGTTAGCTCTGATTCATTACTTTTATTACTTTGTTATTACACGCGGCGTGGGTTATGTGCGTGTCCTTGGAGAACCCTCCCACATATTTCTCTGTTGTTTCCTTAACTTGAAACACCTGCTCTGTCACTTACTCCTTGTGAACCCTGAGCAAGCTGCTTCGCCCCTCTGTGCCTCAGTTTCCCAATCTGTAAAGTGGGGCTAACAGGCCCCATCTCGCTGGGGTGTTGTGAGGATTGAATGAGCTAACACGCGTAGAGTCCTCAAACAGTGGCCTGAACACAGCAACGACTCAAGTAATGTCACCAGTTACGATCACTAAGGAAAATGTGCAGGAGCAGACTCTCATGGGGTCAGAGAGTGTCCCCGTTCCCCCTACAATCCTGGCACACAAGGCCAAATGCCCTCAAAGAAGCAGTGTCCTGGGGCATAAGCCCCAGCAGTGCCTAGAGTGCCCCCCTGCCCCGTCCCCGCTTGGCTGTCTATCTTGGGGTCACATTCAGAAAAGCAGCATCCAGGCCTTCCTCAGCCACTGAGTACCCAAGTGCTGGTAAGACAGTTACTCTACGTTTCATTGCTTTGGCTCCTTCACCTGCGATGCAGAAATGACACCAAGATCGCCCCCACAGGCGCACGGCAGCGGACGCGAGGCGGGCTCCTAAAGCACTCTGCACGGTGTGTGGAGCACAGTGAGGGCTTAATGCCACGTGAGAAGCCCACACCCCTGCTGGAAGCTCTCCAATGACTTTGACCCACCTGAAGGCCCTGCCCAGCAGGGCCGCCTCCCTCTCCACCCGGCCCAGCACCTGCGCCCAGAGCCGCTGCCACCTTCCTGCTGCTTCCTGCTGCTCTCCCAACACACGGACGTCATTCCCGCCTCCATCCTTTCCTCTCGCCGTTCTTCTCATTCATATTCCCTCTCAGTCTCTCTCTTGCTCTCTAATTTATTCATGATGGATAAATTATCCCTTAATACTCCGGCGTATATTTCAGAAAAACAAGGACATTCTCCTACATAACCACAATGTAGTTAACAACGATGCATGACTGCCCTCTGATCCACAGCCCCACTTCCATTTTGCTGGCTGCCTTGATGATGCCCTTATAAGTCCAGGATCCAGCCCAGGGGCACGCACGGCACGTGATGAGCATGCTGCCCCAGCACCCAGGTCTTGGCTTCTGAATACAATTCTGCACCGAAAGGAACCAGGGCTCCTTGGAGAAACGACTCACTCCAGGAGCAGGGAAAGGACAAAATAAGCCCGCCATTCTTGTTGTGCCAGAAAGTAGGGGGTGCTCACAGAATGATGGGCACATGTCAAAAAGACACAGGAGCCAGCTTGAACAGGAATCCACTGGCCAAAACGGGTACAACTGGAGCATCACAACAAATATTATGTAACCAGTGGTAACCCCTGCACTGAAAAGAGGGGCCCAGGTGTGTGTAGAGACAAAGATCGATAAGTTGGGGGGCAGCTCCCTTCCCACGGCGGCCTCTGAGCACCCCACAAAACTGGTATTATTTATGAATTAATGAGTCAAAATATTTATCAATTAACTTTATGATAGAGAAACTGGCAGACGCCCCTTTAACCAAGTGGTCAGGAATGGGACAAATCAAGGTCACGAGCTTTCTGGAAACAACGCCCTGAGAAGGACACACCACTTCACAGGTGTTCCTGCCCCCGATGCCCCAATCACATGAAAACGTCGCCAAACCTCAGCTGAGGGGTGGTCCCTAATCAACGGGCCTGTCCTCTTCAGCAAGTGCCCCGGGGCAGAGGCTAGCACGGGGGAGAACTGGTCTCTTCTCAGTTGTCTGGCAGGCTGCCAGCCCACCTACAGCAACGCCCAGCACGTCGCTGTGCTCAGTACATTTGTCGCATAAAGTCATTTGGGACATAATGTGGGGCCCCTAACGGGCCCACACGGGGTGGGAAGGAAGGAGACTCAGTATCCACTTGAAGCCCCAGGTGCCTTCCTTGCTGCGAGTCCAGTGAATACCAGGGAAGGACAGGTGGGAGTGGGCTGGTGGGGCCACGACGCCAGTTTCTTTTTGCAAAGTCCTGTAACTTTCCCTCTCACAAGTTCACAGATGCCCATGGCATCCTGTGGCAGAGATGGCAAAGATGTCACTTTAGCTCCAATTTTGAATAAAGAGAAACAGAGAGGTCACAATGCATATCCAAGGTCACACAGCAGAGGGGCTATCATGGTAAAGTCCTCGAAAGGAGGGTGGGGGAGTCCAGCAACCCCTCACGGTAGACTAAAACATCACATCTACAGCAGTCAGGGATGTTATCTTTGATCTATTTTGGAGGGCACCATTGACGTGCGCGTGTGCACACGCACACCCACACACACTAGCTGGCTTCACAGGGATGTGCGGGTGCTGCATTGCAGGGGAAACTGTGGTACAGATGCAGCAAGAGAGAAGGCCTCCCTGAACACCACAGGGAACGAAAGACAAGGTGCAGATAAGTAAAGGAATGACAAAGACTAATTCCCAGGTGATCAGGGTCAGGCACATAGCAAGAGGAAATTATTTCAAGTTCATCAGGGATTCCTGACGCCTGGAGTTGGGAAAGGTCGCGGCGGTCGCTTGCCTAGCTCAACTGCCCATGGGACAGGGATGCCCTGCAAATATCCCATCTCTGACACGTTGCTGTCCAGTTTCTGCTTACACCCCTCCACAGACGGGGAGCTCACCCCCGGTCCTGGTTGAGCAGAGCCTGACTATTGAAAACAGCTTCCTTATCTTGAGCCAAGAATTTGTGTAAACAAAATCCTGCTTGTCAAGTACTCAGGTTGGGCTTGAGACTTTGCTACGTGCACTAGACGCATAACCTTACTGAATTTGCCCAAGAACCTGCACAATGGGGTTTCCTCCCACTGAGGCCACAGAGATCAAATAACTCGCTCATCACGTCCCTCAGCTGGTGAGAGGGCAGAGTCAGAGTCAGAATCCAGGTCTGTTGGCTTGTGAGCCCAAGGAACATTCCAATATATCAATTCCTTCAAATTCTCCTAGAACCACCAGCTGAACCCTACAAGATGAAATGAAATGAGCCCAGAAGAGTTGGCCACCCTGCTTGTCAACTTCAAACATCGGTTGCCCAAACATAGGACGGGAAAGCCTGACTGAGCAGCAAAAAAGGCCTGGGGCTTTCTTTACTGCCTACAAACTCCCCATGAGCCAGAGGTGAAGCAGCAGCTTCAAAAAAAAAAGTCACTTTAACAGAGATATGAGAGCTAGGACAAGGGAGGAGACAGTGCCCAACCACACCTGTGCATCACTTTGGAAGAAATACTGCTGATTTGCAGCTTGTTGAGAGGACGACAACTGACACAGAGAGGGCCCCAAAATCCCAGAGGGCCTAGAAGGTCTTTGCCTGACAGGTTCTGCCCTCCTACATCCTGCAGCCTCATCATTCACTTAACAAACATACAATATTGACCACAGGCCAAGTTTCCTTCTAAACATTTCACATATATCAATGCATTTGATACTCAAAACAGCCCGATGAAGTAGGTACTATTATTTTCCCCATTTTCAGATGAGGAGACCAAGACACAGAAAAGTTAAGTGACTTGCCTGAGGCTGCCGAGCCGTGACAGTCCCGGCATTTGAACAGGGGCAGTCCGACTCCAGAGCCTTGACTCTTAACCACCATGTGTGTCTAGAAGCCAGAGACTTCAATGTTCTGGAGGTCACTGACCTGTCCAAACATCTGATGCAAACCCCAAAGCCTCCTTCTAGAAAAATGCATGCATTTAATTTTACATTCCACTTTAGGGGTCCACAGATCCCCCGAAGCCCAAGTAAGGACTCCAGGTCAAAGGCCCCTCCCCTAGGCGATGAGCAGCTTTTGAGGGTCTCGGAACAGGGTTGTGGCAAGATTTTCCAAAAACCTCGTCTGGGGCTGAGAGGATGACAGATGAGGGGGAGCCTGGGGGGCAGTCAGCAGTCGCTGCAAACACATCCCCCGTCTCTTCTCCACGCTGCAGACAGTCATTTAAGAATTAGAACCCAGCCCATGACCTGCCTACTCACACTCCTGAAGGGCGTCTTCACTGGGGGGCCAGAGATCCCCGGGGTTCACGGCCCATCTGAGAGGAGGATCTCTGACTCAGAATAAAATAAAAGGCCCCGGAATAAAACAGCCAATCCAAGAGGGTGCACACTGTGTGATTCTAGTTACGCAATGTTCTTGAAATGACAAAACCATGGAAATGGAGAACTGATCGGTGGTTGCCCATGGCAAGGGGGGCGGGCAGGGAGGGAGGGAGGGAGGCGTGGCTATAAAAGGGCAATGCCGGGGATCCTTGTGAGGAAGGACTGTCCTGTCTGCCTGCAGTGGTGGAGGCACCTGTGCACCTGATAAACTGCACAGAACTGCACAGACACACACACACACACACGAGTCCAAGTACCACACAGGCAATCCAAATAGGATCAGTGGAGTGCATCCATGTCAATATCCTGGTTATGTACTGTGGTTCTGTAAGATGTTACCCTTGGGGGAAACTGAGGATATAGGCGGTCTCTCTCATTATTTCTTATAACTGCATGTGAATCTACAATTATCTTCAAATTGAAAGTTTAAGAAAATGCAAAAACACAAAACCACCACCAAAAAAACAAGCCCCCTGATGATCTGGCCTCTGCCACTCCTCGAGCGCTACCTCCCCCACGAGCCGTGGGTCCCACTGGCCTCTGACCACTCTGACACACCCCAGCTCCTTCCTCCCCGCAACCTTTACACCCAGAAACACCATCTAATGAGGGCTCCCTGTGACTTCTTATCACAGCACCTGTTTACTTCTGTCATATACTTATCACCATCTCTGATCATATCACTGAGGTTACATGTGTGAATGTTTATTTTATTTCAGGATGTAGATGGCAAAGATAGAAAGATCTGACTGCAGAAATGTTTTCAACTTCCCCAGATCAAAACAAGCCATAAAAAAAAAAGCAAGCAAGCAAAAGGCTAGAAAAAGGTAGCAATCTACATTACAGAGGGTTCATGGCCTTAATATATAAAGAGGTCTTACAAATCAATAAGACAAACATCCCTTTAAGAAAAATAGGCAAAGGACATAATTGGTTCATCAAAGAAGTAGTCTGTGTTGACTGAAATAGCCACTCTCATTCTGCTGCTAGTTCATGAAGTCGGGGGTGTAAAAGAGAACCTGTAACGTTTAAACTGTTTGTCTGTATACATATTGTTTGTCTCCTCCCCACCCACCATCAGGATGCAGTGAGGGCAGAGGTCTGTGTCTGCTGTGGTCATTGCTTCATCCCCTGTGCCTAAATGGTGCCAGACACATACATAGTACGTGCTCGATAAACGTCTATTAAATGAATACTTGGCTACAGTTCAACAATAACAAATTCAATAATCTATTTTTAAACATGGAGTATGCACCAAGCTTTTGCCCATAATAATTTCTATGCATATATAGAACTTATCACCTGCCTGGCGTTGTTCTAAGTGCTCAGAATACAGGAATCAATTCAGTTCTCACAACAACTCTACGAGGCAGGTGCCATTAAAACCCCCATTTTACAGATGAGGAGACTGAGGCACAGAGAGGTCAGAGCACTTGCTTGTGGTCACAGAGTGAGGATTTGAACCCCAGCAGTCTCACTCCAGATCCATGTGCCTAACCACTGTGAATGCCGTCCCTGCCACCCTGGGATGTGGTGTTATTTCCAAAGAGGAAAATTAAGGCCCAGAGAGGGCAAGTCCAAGGTCAGGGAGTCAGGAGGTGGCAGAGGCGGTGAAGGCCTGAGCCAGGGAGAGAGCAGAAGCACCAGAACTGGGAAACTGTCCTGCGGGCGGGGAAGAGCACGGAACTCACTCTTTTTACTTGGGGGAGATGCGTGGCGAGTCTGGACAGGTCACACGCCAGCGGCGGTCCAGAAGCAAGACAGCAGGGCTCCTCCTGAGCCTGCGGGGTGCACGGGCCTCCCGTTCCTCTGTCCTCTCTTGGCTGCAAACCTCCTGGAAGGGGCGGGGGGACTGGATCTGCAGACAGGAGGCAGCCCATCCCGTGACAAGAGGCAAGCAGGGAGGAAGCCACAGCAGCAGCAGCAGCAGGGGCCGGGTGGCCTCCCCTGGGGGCCGCTGACTCCTGAACTCTGCAATCTTAAAGCAGCCTGGAGCTTCCTCCAGACAGCCAGGCCAGTTTGGCGGGGGCCCAGGGACACACTTCTCCCCGGGGCAGCAGCCTTCCCAGAACTGCCGCCTAGCTGGGGTTCCCAGAACCCACAGCCACGTCAGCAGCCCCACCCAGAATGGTGAGGCAGGCCAGGCCAGGGCCCCAAAATGGCCTGGGCGCTGCCTGCCCACCCCACCCCCAGCCCAGTGAGGAGTAAGAATCAGCCACCGCAGCCAACCAGCCCACCAGGCGCCCTGTGGACCTACTGTGTGCTCAGCCCTCCCTCACGCCCTCATATGTTCTTGGTGCCGGTGTTTTCTGAGTACCTACTATGTGCCAGCCAGTGCAGATGCGACAAAGGCCATTCATTCACTCCTTTTTTCTTTCTTTCCTTTAACAAATATTTGAGTGAGAAGGGAAGTTACGGGAGGGTGTGGGGCACAGAGGAGACATAATGAGACTTTTCAAAGGGTGCCTCTGGCCGGGGGGTCGAGGGCAGAAGCAGGGACCAGTGAGGAGGCTCCTGCACCGTGCAGGCAACAGATGCCGGGCTCACGCAGGGTTGGAGGGAAGGAGTGGTAAGAATAGGCTGGATTCTAGATCTGTTTTGAAGGTAGAGCCAACAGGATTTGCTGCCAGAATGGATGCTGGGGGGTGGTGAGAGAAAAAGAGGACTAGTGGGGGGTCACGGATGTCTCTAGGCTTTTGGCCTGAGCCACTGAAAGACGCAGCTGCCATTTACCAAGAGGGAGTGGACTGCGGAGGAGGCTGCATGAGAAGAGGCGGCGGAGGGGAACAGCATGGGCAGATCTGTGAGAGGCCGTGAGGAGGGGCCGGAAACAGCCATACCGAGGTCCCACAGGGTCAGGTTTCTCCGGGGGATGAACAGGCAGGGAGGAGGGGGTGTGGAGAGGGAGGAGGAATGTCCCACAGAAGGCGGTGAGGGCTCCGAGAGGGCAGCGGATGTGTCCTGTCCTCTGTAACCAGAATGCCCGGCACAGAGCGGACACTCAATAAACGATTGTGTGTGCTCTACTCTAGTCTTATTTCCATGCTTAGACAGTGCTTCCTCAGTGCCATGTGCTGTTCTAGAAGCTGTAAGTCCTCCCTATGAGGTGAGCACAATTACTAAACCCATCTTACAGACTCTGAAGGATCTTCAGAGACAGAGGGATGCAGGGAAGGGACGAGTGAAGAGTGAGTGATTGGCATGGCCCATCTCCTACCCTACAAGAGGAGCCCTTGGCTGCAGCGATGGGGAGGAGGAGAGGTCGGGGACGAGAGCAGAGAGGTCGGCAGGGCCACAAGGCAACACTGTCTACCAGGCATGGTAAGCGATTCAGACTCCGGCCCCAGAGCAATGGGGAGCCACTGAAGGCTAGCAAGCAGGAGAGGAGCTGCTTTCCAGAAAGCCCCCTCTAACTGTGTGTGGAGAGCGACCGCAGGGATGAAGTGGAGGAGGCTGGGTCAGGAGGCGACCACACAGCGCGGGCGGGAGAAGAGGGGTGCTGCTGGAGCTGGAGGGGGCAGACTCCAGCCCTGTTTGGAGGTGGACGTGGCAGAACCTGGAGGGGAGCTGGGAGAGCGGGAGAGCTGGCCTTGGGCTGGGCGGTGGGTCGGGCCTCTCCCCGCGAAGGCGACGGCCTGCTGGGGGAGAGCACACGCCCCACCGTGCTGCGGACACGGGGAGTCAGGCAGGCACCGGGCCTCCAGGAGGCAGTAGGCCCTAGTGGCCTGGGGCTCAGAAGGAAGGCTCAGGCTGCAGACAGATCTGAGGGTCATCAGCTGTGGGTGAAGGCCAGGGGCGTTGTGCAGAGTAAGACAAGGCCTCGGCTGAGAGGGACAGGAGAGGACTGGAGTCCTTCACGGGACACGACGGGGCCAGACCCCCTGGAGGGAGCACCATCTCAGGGACAGGCTAGCATCTTGTGCCAATGGCCACTTTATGGCAATGTGGACACCCGTGTTGGCTGCAGACACACTGAGTCCAAGTGGCCAATGGGGCCCCTGGGGAGGCAGCCAGGTGACTCCATCTAGGGTCCTGGGAGCCACGCCCATTCTCAGAAGGCACCGGAGGCCCCAGGGAAGAGGCTGAGCCTGAGGGACTGGCATCCAGGTGCCACCTGCTCAGGAGCAGCAGCCGACCTCCGTCACTCTGCAAGCCCTTCTCGTCTTCACTTCTCTGCAGAGAACTTACTCCCTGCAGCATTTCACACGTATGGGTCCTGCTCATCGTCCCAAGGCCCCACCTGAACACCGGTCTCCGCGAGGCCAGAGGCTGTGTCCATCCCGTTCACAGCGGTAGCCCGAGAGCTTAGCACAGTGCCTGGCACACAGTGGACGGTCCATAGATACTTGCCATATGGAAGAATGAATGAACAACCACCCTGGCTGCGTGCAGGGAGCCTGGCCAGCCACCCCTGATGGATGCAGAGATACAGCCCCAGGAAGTGGAATGTCCCACCTCACACTGCTGGGCAAACACCGACCAATTCTGGCTCAGTCTCCTTAAATACCCTAACGCAGGCACTGGTCTCCGCCACGCCGGGGAGCTGACCTCCAGAGGGCCGGTAATTGGGGCATTACCACGATTACTCCTCTCTGCCCTGAGCAGCAGACACACGACATCTGGCCCCAGGATGCTGATTCGATTTTGGCTGTCTCAGTGACCGGCACTGGCTCCCAGTGGGCCTCCTTCCTGAAGTCCGCAGAGGTCACCATGATTGCCCCTGCGTGTCCCCAGTTCCTCCAGCCATGAGAGACCATGCCCTGGGCCCTTCTGCCCATGGGTTCCACCCCCTACCCCAAACAGACCAGCCTCAGTCTCAACCGTACCAGACTCTGCTTTGCACTTGACCCTCACCGACTCATTTAATCCTGACAGCAGCCCAAGGAACATGGCAGGTGCAGTTATTATCATCCCCATTGGAGACACGGGGACATTAAGGCCCAGAGAGGTTCAGGAACCCGCCTAAGGATGCACAGTAAGTGGTAGAGCCAGGATCTGAACCCAGACCTTCTGGCTCTGGAGTCCACAGTGCAGCACCTGGCATAGAGGAAGCGGCCATAAACTTGCTCCTTTTATACACCTCCCTATTTGCTCCTCCTGGCAAGCCCCATGTGGAAAATGTGGTCAAACACGCCCCCTGCACAGAGGGGGAAACTGAGGCTCAGAGGGGTCCAGAAACCACCCAAGGTGACAAGGCAGGAAATGATGGAGCTAGAACTCGGCCTCCATCGCTGTGTGTCTAGCCCTCACCAGTGAACTTGTCTCCACAGTGGCCCGGACTTTGCTCTCCGGGCAAACGCAAAGCTGGCAACGCATCAGCATAGATAAGAGCTCCGTGTTCACCCGGTCTGCAGACAGGCATGGGGGGAGGTGCTCTCCCTCCACTTCTTCCTGCTGTCTCACCCCACATCACTCCTGGCACAGTCAGCGACACACAGACGTGTGGGGCCACTCACGTGCGCAGGGATCCCAGAGCATCTAAGACACAGAAGCGTAACTCTGGGCCAAAGTGCGCCAGGCCCCACCTTTACTGGCTGGGAGCGCTTGGCAAGCTAGGGTCCTCTCAGAGCCTCAGTCTCCTCATCCGTGAAGTGAGAGCAGAACCACTTGCCTCACGGCTTGGTTGCGAGGAGGCAGAGACCAGGGCTGGGTGGAAGAGACCGGGGCAGTGTTGACAGAGCAGGTGGCAAAAGCTCATCTCCAAGTAGACGCTCTGACACCCTGAGCCCACGACAGCGGCCACAACAGCACGGACAGGTCCCACAGGACACGCTGAGTGAAGGAGGCTGGGCTCAGAAGGACAGTACTGATTCCATTTATATAAAGTTCAAAAGGAGACCCACTGACCCTGGGGTTAGAAGTCAGGATAGTGTCCTTGGGGGGGGGGGCTGGTCATGCCTTGTTTCTTGATTAGGTTATACACACGTGTTCACTCTGTGAAAATGCAGGAAGCGGTGCACTTGTCTGCACATATGTTGCAAGAAAAAAAAAGATGGATGAGACGGAAGGAAGAGGGTGGAGTGAGCAATCTAGGCTATTGGGGTGTGTCAGCAAAGACCTCAGAACCATCGATCCTCAGGGCTGGGAGGACCCCAAAGACCCTTAGTCCACTCCGAGGACACTTTACATCCCCTAGGCCTTTACGAGGGGCCATCTACCCTCTGCCTCCCTGCCTCCAGCAACAGGGTACCCACTGCCTCCGGGACAGCTCGCAGCCACCTCCCCAGAGTAAACTCAGATATCTAAGAGAACTCAGACGCACGCCCTCACTGAGCACAGAGGGGACAGGTGACAGCACCGGCCCCGTCCCTGCAGCCGCCACTCTGTTTCAGCTGCTTTTTGCCACATGAAAGGGAAGGCCTGGGCATTGCTAGGTCTTTTGATTTTTCAAAAGAAGCTGGAAATTCAGATTTTTATGTATGTTACTCTGATTTTTAAATGTTGGGAAATCAATTTTTTAAAAACTGCATCCCACATTTGTGGTCCTTCACTGGCTTACGATCACCAGCTGTGTCCCCCTGGGTGGGTGGGGACCTAAGACGCCAGGAGACAGCAAGAAGAGGAAGGGAGCAAGAGGTGAGACCCCCGCACCCTCCCTAAGCACCCCAAGGTGAAAGGCTAGTTCTCAAACGTTCCTTCCCTCTCTCCCTGTTACTTAATGCTCCTGACAGGATGCGGTTGTCATGGTGATGAGAAGGGAGCAGGGCTGGAGACACCCCATCCCCTGCTCTTGTGGCTGAGCAGCATCATGTGTCAGCGAGGATTCCAAAAATTCTACAAGCCCCACTGCCTCCCTCCTCAGTGGGGGAGGGCAAGGGGCCCACGTCTTTGCAAACCCTGCGCTCTCCCAGCCCCGCCCACCTGACCCTAAACACGCCAGACTGCCCCACTTATGCACTTCCCTTGGGCTGTCTGCCCTGCCTCTGGGGGCCCTCCTCCTATGCCACCCCTCAGGATATTCCCCGTCAAACCCTGCTCCTTCCTCAGCCCTCCTCACAGCTCCACCTGTCCCTCTGTCTTGACACCCTCGAGAATAGTGAGCTGCGCCTGTCATTTCTCTCTCTTCCATACTGAAAGTTCCTCTGTCTGACTCGTGTCTCACTGTGAACAGAGGAGGCAGCCAGCCAACGGCGGCCAAGCTGCAGTCATGGGCTGCCTTATCACGGGTGTTTTGGGGCCTTTGCACATGCCATTCTCGCTGGAATGCTGGCCAAGTTACGCCCAGTGACTAATAGGTGTACAGGAATGTTTGCAATGTCTTCCATGTTCACTACTGCAGTTATTTTCACAAAAACCCAGAGAAGGGCAAAGCGAGTCATATCTGCCTGTTTTGGATGAGAAAATTGAGGCCCAAACATGGAAAATGATTGCTCAAGATGACCACGCAAGTGGGCTGCAGAGCTGAGACTAAGATGTGAGTCGTTTCTTTTTTTAAACTCATCTGGCTACCAGATTGGGTCAAAGAAAAGTTCTACAATTTTAGATTGAAGAAAAGAAAATAAAGAATTGGAAAATTAGTCAAGAAAAATGCAAAGGAAGATAACAGGTATAGGGATATTAATACTGAATAAGATAGAATTCAAGACATCAAAGTATTAAGAGAGAGAAAGGTGGCTGTTCTGTACGGAGAAAAGGAGCAATTCACCAAGAAGGTGAACCCTTGAACCCTTCTTCTTCATGAACCCTTCTTCTAATCATCCATCCTACTCACATGCTCCCAACCACACAGCTTCCAAAACAAAGAACGAAGGGAAGGCCTAGGAGAAACGAACAGGCTCTCCATCATAGTAGGAGATCAAGGAGGTGGAGAAAAACTCATAAAAACCAGAGAATATGAAAGCTATAACTGGCAAGCTTGATCTAATAGATTCTAGAACTTTACACCCAACAGAAAATATACATCCTTCCAAATACAAAGAGAACATACAGAAAAACTGACCAGAAAATCCTACAGAGATCTCAACAAATTCTCCACTGTTGATATCATAGAAGCCACAAATATTGACCGTAATACAATAAATTTAGGAATCAACAATAAAAAGATAACTTAAAAAAATTATATCCACCTTAAAAAATTTTTAAAGCATATAACACTTTTAATCAAAAACGAAATTATCAACTATTTTAGCAGGGAATAACATTGTGTAACAAGACCTGTGAAATAAAGCCAAAGCCATAGTCAGAGGAAAAATTATAGCCTGCAGTAGATTTATTAGAAAACAAGAAAGACTGAGAACAACTATTGGCCTCAAACAAGGAATGTCAGAAGAGAAGAAGCTCTGACTGACAGCAGTTCACAGAGAAGAGAGATCTGGAGGTTTTAGTAGACAAGTCCAACATGAGCCCCAAGTGGGATGTGGCCACTACAAGGTATGATGGCAGGTTGCATCAATAGAGGTATGGGCTCCAAATCCAAGCAGGTGACAGTCTCCCTCCTCTCTGACTGGGCAGGCTCTGGGGGAGGCAACGGGTTTCATGTGGGACTCTGACCGATTGGATCATGTCCAAAGCCAGACTGAATTCTTTACAATTCCCTGAGTCAGGAAGAATGACTGAAAGAACTATGGCTTGTAGTGTGAACAAGAGAACTATTAGGCTGGGGTTGGAGGGAGACGGTTACTACCTCCAAAGGGCAGAACCAGAGCCAGAAAGTAAAAGCTCCTGGAAAGGTAATTTGGCTAAACCTCAGGAAAGATTTTCTCCCAGTTAGAGCTGTCCAGCTGTGGAAATCTGGCTTCTGGAAGGACTGTGCTCCATCACTAGAGGGAAAACTGTCAGGAGGCTGTGGCTCTGAAGGCTTACAGGGCTGCCGGCCCAGAGATCTGCTGTCTCTCCTCTCCAGTGAAGTTCTGTTTCCTCTTTTGAAAAGGTAGAACATTCTGTGCCTGTTTGCTCATCTGTAAAACATGGACACCAGTAGCTCCTTCCTCGCAGGGCTATTCTACAAGTCGAATGAGATAATGCAGGTGTCTGGCTCCTGTTTACCTCCCTGACCTCTGTTCCCTGCCGTCTCCGCCTTGCTCAATTCCATTCAGCCACATCAGCTTCCTTGTCGGGAGTCAAATCCACCAAGCTCATTCCCACCTCAGGGCCTTTGCACTTGCCGCTCCCTCTGCTGGGATCACCCTTTCCCGGATAGCCACATGTCTTTTTACTTCAGGTCTTAACTCAAAAGTCACCTCCTTGGAGGCACCTCCCCACTAGACCATCAGCTCCATGAGGACACTCACTTCTGTGCTATTCACCGCTGTGTCCCCAGCCCCTGGCACTTCGCTGAGTGACTATAAGCGGCGAGCCCAGCGCCGGCACTCCAGACACGTGCACCTCTGCAGGCTCGAGGCTGCTGATTCCTTTAGAAACGTGCTGCTTGGAACTACACCCCTCCTGTTCAGGAAACCTGTTCCACCAAACCCTCGAGGGCCAAGCTCCTCTCCCCTCGCCAGGACCACTTCCTCCCTCTCTCCCTGGACGGGGAGGCGGGGGCTCACGGCCTGCCCAGCCGGCGGCGGTCCCCGCGGCGGAGTCAGGCGCCCAGGCTGCTTTGGCAAAGACCCCGGGGGCAAGCGACCTCGAGGAGGAGAGGGGCGGGGCCCAGAGCGAGAGTGAGTCAGGCGGCGCCAGCCTCACACCTCCACTTCTTGGAAGGCGGAGACGCGCACAGAAGCAGAACTGCGCGCTCGCGGGGGGGTGGGCGGCGGCCCGGAAGCGGGGCGGGGGGTGGACAGGACCTTCCACACCCTCTGCCGCGCCTCCGCCCGGCCCACGCTTCCAGCCCCCGCCCCCGTCCTTGTAAACGCCCCCCGACTCAGCCCTCCCCTCCAGCACGTCCCTGCCCGCCCGAGGGGCGCCGCGGGTCCGCGTCCCCGTGGGAAATCCTGGGCCAGGCCGGTTTCGGGATTCACAATCTCTCGGATGTGGAAAGGTCATCTGGTGTCAGCCAGACCCAGCCCGCCCCCGGGTCCAGAGCAGCAGGTCACATGAACACCTCCGCGGCGACTCCAGGAGCGCCCACGCCGAGAACAGAGAAAGACCCCAAAGAGCCTCACCTTCGGGTCCCGCAGGTCTTGCTTCCAAGTGAGTCAGGAAAACACTTTCGGTTTCCAGAGCTTGTGGATTTCGGAATTACAGATGAGGGACGTAGCTCCGTATATGTTTGTTTGCTGGTGTCTTGCCAGTTTTCTCAGCTAGAATTTAAACTCCACGAGAGCGAGGACTTTGCACCATGCGCCATCACAGCAGCTGGCGCAGTGCTGGGCGCACACAGGTGCTCAATGAATGAGGAAGCCAGGTGCTGGATATGGAAAGGTGAGTGTCTTCAGTGGGGAGAGAAACAGTAATTGCTAAGCCGCTGGCAAGTTGCCTTATAACAATTATCTCATGAACACCCCCCCCCATACCCATTTTACTGACAGGCACACTGAGGCTCAGAGAGGTTAAGCAACTTCCTCCAGATCACACGGATAGGAAACAGCAAGCTCAGATTTGAACCTGGGGCCCCTGTCTCCAAGCCTGTGCCCTTCCCGCTGCCTCAGGCTCACAAAAGCAGAATGATTTGCTGGAAGTCACACAACAGAGCACTGGGGATCCAGCCAGTCTGATGATGTAAGGGGATCAGGCCCATCTGATGCTGGATCCTCCAGTCCGGAGGACCCTCCAGCCCGCAGGACCCTCCAGCCTCCCCCACATGCTTGCAAGGGCAAGCCCGTACAACATCCAGGCAAGCCCAGGGCCTCTCTTCTAGCCTGGCCAAGGGAATTCTGGCTGAACATGACAAGGCATGTCTCCACAGAGCCAGGCATGAGGAATGCCTGGAAAGACGTCCCTGTTGGTCACCCCAGCAAAGTGGCACAGTGGGAAGAACACAGGCTGGGAAGGAGAGCAGGAGCAGATCCCCTCCTCCATCACTCCTAGATGTGGGACCTTAGGCAAGGCCACTGCACGCATCTCTGGGTCTCAGTTTCCTCTGCTGCAAAATGGGGAGACTAAATCGTATCCAATGGGGCTCATTTATTTATTTAATGAACACAGGGCTCCCTCCGCACAGGCACTGTTCTGTACACCTGACTGTAGTAGTCACTGTAATTTCACAAGTGGAGAAACTGAGGTCCAGAGAAGTCAGTTACATGGTAAGTAGCAAAGCCAGCATCTGAACCTGGGCGACCTGGCTCCAGAGCCCATGCTCTTAACCTCCAAGCTCTACTCCTTCACGGGTAACAACAGACACGAACATTTAACGCAGACAGACTATGGGGTGGAATTCTGTTAGATATATTATAAAACTTGGTGTCGTCCACCCTCAAGAAAGCCCAGTTTTACCAATGTGAGGAAGCAAAGCACCCAGTGGCTTCTGTCCCTACCCCCTCCTAGGTGCCATCAGAGCAGCTGAGGGCCGTGGGCTGTTGGATCCCACACTCTCTCCTCGCTCCCCGGGGTGGGTGGGGGAGTCGGAAGGGGGGGTCCAGGAAAGGTTCTTTGTTCTCACTTCTCTGACACGTCAGTTCAGCTCCTTTTCTAAATCTGAGCATCAGGAAACTGAATGCCTTAGAGAGCACCCTTCCTACCCGGCCTGGGCTTTCTGCAATCCTGGGATTGTGTCGTACAAAACACAGCAGTTACTGAGTCACTGCCTGGAGTCTGGAAATTCTCAGGTCATCCCGGACCTGCTGGTAACTGGGTGTGTGGTAACCAAGCCAACTCACCAGTGGTTTTCCCTCCCTGCTGCCTTCCCACAGCCTCCCTCCAGATTTGGCTCCAGGGGTCCAGGGTGGGGCCCTGGAATCGGCATCGTGGTTCTTCTGACTCAGGCAGAGGTGAATCCCACTGCCCACGCTCTTCAGCACGGCACTCAAGGTTTTCCAGGCTCACCTTTCCACCCGCCTCCAGTTTCTCCCCCTCCGTAGGCGCCACATGCCATGCCCTTTCACACCTCCCAGCCTTCATCCATGCCGTTCCCGCTGCTCAGCATGCCTTTCCCTCCCATTCTCCACCTGCCGAGCTCCTCTACTCCTCTTCCAAGGTTGGGTCAGAAGTGCCCGCTCCATGAAGCCTGTCCCACTGCCCCATGAAGAGCTGATCACCCCTACTTGCGCTTCCTCCCTCCTCAGAGCTGCTCGCAGAGGGAGAACTCATTGAGGGCAATACCAGCGCCCTGAACAGCACTGGAGCAGTACCCGGGGGGAAGCCAGCGAGGGCCAGAGAGTGAATGAACAGTTGGGACAGGTCACCTCCCATTCCACACCTCAGCATCCTCATCTGACATCACAGCGCAGGCTGGCTGAATTCAAGGGCCCTTTGCAGGACTCTGGAAAGCCCTGACTGTGCGGGACACTCCGGCCAAATGTACACCTGAGCCTCAGTTTCCCCACTGGACTGTAGGATTAGACACTGATGTCCCAGAAAATGCCCCAGCTCCTAAAAGACCACCCATGGGGAGGAGCTGCAGGGGACCACACCTCGCAGAGGGCTGGGGAAGGGCAGAGCCTGGAACTCAAGCAGGGTCCAGGCCGGCCGGGGGCCATCTGGGAATCCCAGCAGCGGCCACCGAGTCTGCTGGTTCCCAGCGTCTCCTGATTGTAAGAAATATAAATTTTGTTTTTTTAAAAAAAGAGGAAGAAAAAGAATCCAGATTCCTGGGTTTATTAAATCTGAATCTCAAGAGGGGTGGCCTGGGAATCTGCATTTTAATCAAATTCCCTGGAGCATTCGTTTATGAGGGGAGTTTGACAAACACTTGACAGGTGGAGGGCAGCGGCTCTGGCGTCAGACTGCCGGCGTTCGAATCCTACTCCCACTTCCCGGTTATTTAGGCTTCGTGCGCCTCAGCATCCCCGTCTCCTAAATGGCCACGATACATACACAGCACCGACCAGAGAGGTTGCTTTGAGACTGAACTCAGAATACTTTCAATGTTTTTCAGGACCGAGCCTGCCGCAGATACGTCCAGTAAATGATCGCTATTATTGGGTCTATCCAACATTCAGATGAGGAGACCCAAGGGCGAAAGGGCCTTATTTCCCCAGATCCCCTGACCTAGTATCCAACTTGTCAGTTTTCAGAACTTTCCCCATCCTTCCTCTCGCCCTAATCCTCGCCAACTCCCCGTGCGCGGGGCAGGGGGGCTGAGTGGTTCGAGACCCTTACCCATGGTCGCGACGTCCCCAAGCCCCCCCCTCCCGAGGCCGTTCCCGCTGACCTCTCGGGGACGGCACGAGCGTCGGGGGCGCGCCGGGGGTCTGAGCGCCAGGGGCCGGGCTTCCCAGCTCCGCGCCCCGGGCGAAACAGACCGAGCCGGCCGCTGTACCCGCGCGGATCGGGGCGCTCCCGGGGTGCCCCCGGCGGCCCAGCCCTTCCCGGACGCCCGCGGCGTGCCCGGGGCGTCCCCCCGCCTCCGATCCGCGCGGCCCCGGGTCCTACCTGCGCGCCCCTGGCCCATCCGCCGTCCGGCGCCCGAACGGGAAGTGGGGACGCCGGGCAGCCGACCCTGCAGCGCCGCGCGGGGGTTTTCCTGGGCGCGGGGCCCGGCCCGCCCCGGCTTCCTGCGCCCGCCCCGCCCCCGCGCCGCCGATTTGCATGCGCCGCCCCCGGCGCGCCCCGCGCCTGCCCCCGGCGCACCCCGCACGCGCGCGGGCCGACTCCGCGCCCCCGCCGCCCCCCGCGTCCGCCCCGGCGCCCCGCCTCGCTGTCTCCCCACGGCCGCCCGAGGGCCCGCCTCCGCGGAGAAGGCCGCCGTGGTTCCCCCTGCCCTCGGCATAAAATCCCAGCTCCCGACGGAGCCTCCCCGGCTGCGCTCGGCCGTCCCCCCGCCTCGCCCCCCGCCCTTCCTGCCCGGGCCCCTGGCCTCGCTCCGCAGGGGCAGGTGCGTTTGGGGCCGACTGGTTGGCAGCTTTCATCCTCCTCCCCTTCCCAGCAGCCTAGCTGCTGCTAAGTGCCAGTGTGCTCGGTCCCTCCACAAATGTTTCCTGAGCGCCTACTCGATGCTAGGCTCCAGAAACACAGATCGTAAAGCAACCCTCCAACCAAGAGCTAGTACAGCCTGACGGCCCTGTTCTGAGGCACTGCATCTCTTGACTCATTTAATCCTCACAACGCTCCTATGAGGGAACGATATTGCTATCACCCATTATACAGACGGGGAAACTGAGGCACAGAACCTCTGAGGGGACACTTACTCAGAATCACACAGTAGATCTGGCATTCGAACCCAGGCTCCATAGACCGCTAACCACTGGATGCCGTAAAAGCCCTGAGGCAGCCAGAAGGTAGGGAAACACTGAACCAGTAAAGTATTTCGGGTAACCAGAGGTCCCAAGAAGAGAGTAAAACAGAGAGGGACCTGTTAGGCCAGTGGGGCTGGTGGTTGGAAGGTGTCCCTGAGGAGGACACATTTGAGCTGAGAACCTGCAGAGGATGTGGGAGAAGACTAGTTTAGGGAGTGACAACAGCAAGTGCAAAGGCCTTGGGGTGGGGACCAATGGCCTGATGGCCAGATTGGCTGGAGAGCCTTGAGGAGGGGAAAGCAGAAGGAGGTGAGGTAGGAGACCTACAAACTCAGGCTGGGCAGTGCTGAGGACCCAGAGAGTAATTTGACCCCCTCTGGCCCTGGAGGAGCTTTTGAGAGTGGAAGCAAAGTCCTAGGAACCAAGGACAGCCCAGTAGTGTTGCTGTGGAGGAGGGTGAGCCAGGGAAGCAGCGAGGCCTCTGGCAGGTAAGGCTTGGCTTCCTAGGGGAGAGGGCACAGTACTTAAATTCTCTTTAATTGTTCTTCCCTCACTTGCTCTTTCTTGGCCCTACTGTCGCCTAACCCTGTGACAAGTGCTGAGGACGCAGATATGAAGACATGGAACAGACACAGGCCCAGCCCTCTGAGACCTTACAACCAACTGGGCAAGATGGCCACTGACCCTCAAGTACGTGACAGTGCTAGGAGTGACTAGCACTCCCCAGGAGTCAGGGATGGCTTCCTGGAGGAGGTGGCCTCTGACAGTGCCTCCAAGGGTCAGTGGGGGAAAGGGGATAGGCAGTGGAGGGACAACATGAGCCATGAGAGTGAGAAATAGGCAGCCCCAGCCCCCACTTTCCTAGCCTTGGGGGTCTGGTTGGCGCCCTGACGCGTGAACGGACACAAGCAATTGAGTGTAATGAACGCTGTGATGGGGCGGCACAGGCGGACATGGAGAGGGGCCTCAGGAAGGACCCAGAAGCTTGGGCTCCAAAAGGGAGCGGGAAGTGGCCAGACAAGATGTGCATTCCAGCGGGTCAGGTGGGAATTCTGTGTTTGACGTGAATTCCACAAAGAGCTGCAGTGGGTTGCTTCACTAAGAAAGGTTAGTTCCTGCCTGGAAAAGCTCACTCATATTCACACTCACCCATACACGTGCTCACACACCCACCCACTCACTCATAGTCATATCCTCACCTGCCCAAACACATTGACACTCTTGTGCTTACACATTCACACTAATACACATACACTCACTCACACTTGTGTGTTTACATTCCACACGTGTTCAAGGCCATTCACATGCACCCACATACCCCACACGTTCACACACTCACACCCACATATATGGACTCAAATTCATTGACTTGCACACGCACCACTCCCTTACACACTCACACTCCCTCACACACCCACACACTCCCACACAGTTGGTGTTTGAACTGGGGCAGTTTAGAATTAATGCCACAAGCTTCCCCTTGTCAAGATGAAACCTTCTTTTGCCCCGTCTCGGTGTCTCTGAGTTTGCGCCCAATCTCACCTGGAGCCGACAGCAGAAGTCACACTTTGGGAATGTGTGGCCTGGGCTGTCTGCCCTCCTGGCCGCCCAGACTGGGCTCCCACCCTGTTTTCTGTGTCTTTAAGTCATTCTTCGCTTTTTCCTCACTTGCCGCCAGACCGCCTGCGTCTGCTTACGGTCTCCGCCACTTACTGACTGTGGCTCGCTCACTGTGCCTCAGCTTCCACGTCTGCAAAGTGGGGATGCGAGAGACCCCACCTCCTGGGGCTGTGTGAGGACGAGTGATGAAATACACAAAAAGCGCCTGCAACAACACTGGGCACGGACTAGGCACTCAGCACATGGAAATTGTTCTTCCTGGAACAAAGATGAGAAAGAAGCCCAGTCAGAGCCTGTGCCCTCAGCCTGTTTGCTTGGTCGTAAAATGGGGGTGAAAATAGCACTGAAGACAGGAAAGGATAGAGCAGATGTGGTCACATGTGAGGACATTTGGGAAATCTGGAGGAAGCGAATACGGGAATTCTTTGTGCTTTTCTTGCAAGTTTTCTGGAAGTCTGAAATTATGTCAAAATAAGAGTTAAAGAAAACAGGGCATTGTTCTGAGGCCCCAGAGAGGTAATAAATATGAAGTTTATCATCTCGCGTACAGTTCCACTATTCAAGTTCCTGCCCAAGCTGTCCAGACTCTGTCAGCTGCTGCTCTGCGTCAGGATGGGGACAGGGACCTGGAGGCTCCCAAATAATAAAACTCAGGCCCTCGACCCAGGGGGTTCCCAAACATTGCCTCCATTCGAGCTTGGCTAATATGAGCTTGCAACACACTTGTTTTCAAGCCTATCTTTCAGGATTTAAAAAATTAATAAAAATTAATTAAAATTTTTTAGAACAGTTGTAGATTTACAGAAAAATTGATAGTCCAGAGAGTTCCCATAACCCCCGCTCCCCTGCATACAAGTTCCCCTATTATTAACATCTTATTAACATCTTGCATGAATGTGGTACCTTTGTTGCAATTAGTGAACTGATATTTAATACATTATCGTTAAAAAGTCCATAGTTTACATTAAGGTTCACTCTTTCTTTTCATTGGCATCAGACAGTATATGGCCTCTTAGGACTGGCTCCCTTCACTTAGTAATATGCTTTTTAGGTTCCTCCATGTCTTTTCATGGCTTGATAGCTCATTTCTTTTTAGCGCTGAATAATATTCCATTGTCTGCAGGTACCACAGCTGATTTATCCACTCACCTATTGAAGGACCCCTGGTTGCTTTCAGTTTGGGCAATTATGAATAAAGCTGCTATAAACACTCGTGTGCAGGTTTTTGTGTGGACATAAGTTTTCAGCTCCTTTGGGTAAATACCAAGGAACATGATCGCCAGATCATATGGTGAGATTACATTTAGTTTTGTAGGAAACTGCCAAACTTCCTTCCAAAGTGGCTGTACCATTTTGCATTCTCACCAGGAATGAACAAGAGTTCCTGTTGCTCTGCATTCTCGCCAGCATTTGGTGGCGTCAGTTTTCTGGATCTTAGCCAGTCTAGATGAATAATGGTATCTCATTTTTGTTTTAATTTGCAATTCCTTTAAAGATATATTATATTGAGCATCTTTTCCCATGCTCATTTTCCATCTGTGTATCTTCTTTTTTGTCTGTTGAAATCTTGCCTATTTTTAGACTGGGTGTTTTGTTTTCTTATTGTTGAGTTTTTTAAATTCTTAGTATATTTGGATACAAGTCCTTTATTGGATATGTGTTTTGCAAAGATTTTCTCCAAGTCTGTAGCTTATCTTTTCACTCCCTTAACAGTGTTTTTTTGCAAAGCAGAAGTATTTACTTTTAATAAAGTGCAAGTTATCAAACTTTTTCTCTCATAGATCATGCTTTTCGTTGTATCTAAAAACTCATTGCCAAACCTAGATCTTAGATTTTCTCCTATAGTATTGTCTAGAAATCTTATGGTTTTGCATTGTACATTTAGGTCTATGATCCATTTTGACTTATTTTTTGTGAAAGGTAGAAGGTCTGTGTCTAGATTCTTTTTTTTTTTTTGCAAATGGATGTCCAGTTGTTCTAGCACCATTTGTTGAAAAGACTGTCTTTTCTCCATCCAATTGCCTTTACTCCTTTGTCAAAGATCCGTTAACTATATTTGTGTGATTCTTTTTTCTGAGCTCTTTATTCTGTTCTGTTGATCTATTTGTCTATTCTTTCACCAGTACCACACTGTCTGGATTACTGCAGATTTATAATACGTCTTAAAGTTGAGTAGTGCTAGTCCTTCGACTTTGTTCTTCTTCTTCTTCAGTATTGTTGACTATTTTGGGTCTTTTGTCTTTCCATATAAACTTTAGATCAGTTTGTCAATATTCACAAAATAACTTACTGAGACTTTGATTGGGATTGTGTTGACTCTACAGATCAAGTTGGGAGAAGTTGGCATGTTAACAATATTGAGTATATCTGTTCAGAAACATAGAATATCTTTCCATTTACTTAGATCTTTGGTTTCTTTCATCAGAGTATAATAGTTTTCTGCTTCTAGATCCTGTATATATTTTGTTAGATTTATACTTAAGTGTTGTTGGGTTTTTTTGGTGCTAATGTAAATAGTGTTGTATTGTTAATTTTTCAAATTCCAACTGTTCATTGCTGGTACATAAGAAAGCAATGGACTCTTCTATATTAACCTTGTATCCTGCAACCTTGTTACAAACAGTGCCAGATTTTTTTTTGTCGACTCCTTGGGAATTTCTACATAGACAACAATATCATCTGCAAACAAAAACAGTTTTGTTTCTTCCTTCTCAATCTGTATATCCTTCATTTTCTTTTTCTTGTCTTATTATCTAGGACTTCCAGTTCAATGTTGAATAGGAGTGGTGAGAGGGGGCATCATCGCCTTGTTCTTGATCTTTAGGGAGAAAGCATTTCATTTCTCACCATAAGTGTTGTGTTAGCTGAAGGTTTTTTTGTAAAAGTTCTTTATCAATCTGAGGCAGTTCCCCTATTCCTAGTTTTCTTTTTTTTGGTGAGGAAGACCAGCCCTGAGCTAACATCTGTTGCTAATCCTCCTCTTTTTGCTGAGGAAGACTGGCCCTGGGCTAACATTGTGCCCATCTTCCTCTACTTTATATGGGACGCCTCCACAGCGTGGCTGACATGCAGTGCGTCAGCGGGCACCCGGGATCCGAACCAGCGAACCCCAGGCTGCCAAGCACAGACGAAACCGCTACGCCACCGGGCGGCCCCTCCTATTCCTAGTTTTCTGAGAGTTTTTATTACGAATGGGTGTTGGATTTTGTTAAATGCTTTCTCTGCATTTATTGATATGATGATGTGACTTTTCTTCTTTAGCCTACGGATGTGATGGATTGCATCAATTGACTTTTTAATATTGAACTAGCCTTACATAGCTGGAATCAATTCTGCTTGGTTGTAGGGTGTAATTCTTTTTCTACATTATTGGATTGGATTTGCTAATATTTTGTTGAGAATTTTTGTACTTACATTTATGAAACATATTGGTCTGCAATTTCCTTTCTTGTAATATCTTTATTTGGTTTTGGTATTAGGGTAATACTGGCCTCACAGAATAAGTTAAAAAGTGTTCCTTCTGCTTCTATTTTCTAGAAGAGATTCTAGAAAATTGGTATAACTTCTTCCTTAAATGTTTGGTGGATTTCACCATTGGAACCACCTGGATCTGGTGTTTTATTTTTTGTTAATTATTGATTCAATTTCTTTAATAGATGTAACCATATTCAGATTATCTATTTCTCCTTTGTTAGTATTGGTTTATGTCTTTCAAGGAGTTGGTGTATTTCATCTAAGTTATCAAATTTGTGGGCATAGAGTTGTTCATAATATTCCTTTATTATCCTTTTTTATCCATGGAATCAATAGCAATAACCCTTGCTTCATTTCTGATATTATTAATTTGTGTCTCCTCTCTATTTTTCTTGTTTTTTGTTGGTTAGCCTGTGTAGAGATTTGTCAATTTCATTGATCTTTTCAAAGAACTAACTTTTGGTTTCATTAATTTTCTATTTTCAATTTCATTGATCTCTGCTCTAATTTTATAATTTTTTATGTTCTTCTGCTTATCTTAGGTTTATATTGCTTTTCTCTTTCTACTCTCCTAGGCAGAAACTTAGGTGATTGATTTTAGAAGTTTCTTCCTTTCTAATATCTGCATTCAATGTTATAAATTTCCCTCTAAGCAATTCTTTCACTACACCTCACAAATTTTGATAGGTTATGTTTTCATTTTCATTTAAAATATTTTTAAATTTAACATTATTTTTATTTTTTTAGCCTGTTGATGTGATGGGATTATTTTTTATTTACATTTATTTAAAGTTAAAAATATTTTTAAAATTTCTCTTGTGATTTCTTCTTTGATTCATGTGTTATATAGAAGTGTGCTTTTTAATCTCCAAACATTTTGGGCTTTTCCAGATATCTTTCTATTATTGATTTCTAGTTTAATTCCATTGTGGACCAAGAGCATACTTTGTATATATTCTAATCTTTTATATTTGTTAAGATTTGTTTTCACCCTGAATGTGGTCTATCATGGTGAATGTTACATATGAGCCTGAGAAGAATCTGCTGTTGTTGGATGAAGTGTTCTATAAGTGTCAATTAGATTCAGTTGATTAATGGTGCTGTTCAGTTTAACTATACCCTTACTAATTTTCTGCTTGATGGATCTGTCAGTTACTGAAAGAGACGTGTCAAAGTCTCCAACTTCCAATATTATTATTACCCAATAATATTATTAAATGAATAATAGTAGACTTGTCTATTTCTCCTTATAATTATACTGGATTTTGCCTCATGTATTTTGACACTCTGTTGTTAGGCACATACACATTAAGGACTGTTATGTCTTCTTGGAGAACTGACCGTTTATCATTATGTAATGCCCATCTTTATCCCTGCTAATATTCCTTGTTCTGACGTCTACTTTATCTGAAATTAATAAAGCTACTCCAGCTTTCTTTTGATTAGTGGTAGCATGGTATATCTTTTTCCATCTCTTTATTTTTCATCTAAATGCATCTTTATATTTAAAATGGGTTTTTCATAGACAAAATATAGTTGGGTCTTGTTTTTTAATTCACTCTGATAGTCTCTGTCTTTTAGTTGGTGTATTTAGACCATTCACGTTTAAAGTGATTGTTGATATAACTGGGCTAATATTTACTTGTTGGTAATTGTTTCCTGTTCATTGCACTTGCTTTTTGTTTCTTTTTTTAAAGAAAACTTCCAGGGCCAGCTCCAGTGGCTCGGTGGTTGAGTTCGGCACGCTCTGCTTTGGTGGCCCAGGTTTGGTTCCCAGGCGCGGACCTACCCCACCAGTTGGCAGCCATGCTGTGGTGGTGGCCCACATACAAAATAGAGGAGGATTTGCCACAGATGTTAGCTCAGGGCGAATCTTCCTCAAGCAAAAAGAGGAGGATTGGTGACAGATGTTAGCTCAGGGCGAATCTTCCTTAGGGAAAAAAAAAACAACAAAAAACCAAACTTCTCATTTTCTGCTTTCTCTGGCCTTAATTGAGCGTTTTATATGATTCAATTTTTTTCTCCTCTTTTAGCATATCAATTATACTTCTTTCAAAAAATTTTAGGGGCCGGCCCCATGGCTGACTGGTAAAGTTCCCCACACTCCACTTCAGCGGCCTGGGTTTGTGGGTTCGGATCCTGGGTGCAGACCTACTCCACTCATCAGCCATGCTGTGGAGGCATCCCACATACAAAATAGAGGAAGACTGGCACAGATGTTAGCTCAGGGCTAATCTTCCTCATACACACACACACACACACACACACAAGTTTTAGTGGTTGTCATAGAGTTTGCAATATATATTGACAACCTAATCTAATCCACTTTCAGTTAATACTGTATTGTGTCAGGGGTAGTGCAGGTACCTCATACCAGAGTAGTCCCAATTCTTCTCTCCCACCCCCTGTAACATTGCTGCCATTCGTTTCACTTCTCCATGTTATAATCACCCAATACTACTATTACTTTGAACAAACAGTTATCTATTTGGCCAGTTAAGAATTTTTACAATTTAACTTTTATTTTACCTTAATTTATTCCTTCTGTGACACTCTTCTTTATGTAGATCTGAGTTTCTGACATCATTTTCCTTCTCGCTGAAGGATTTTTTAACATTTCTTAGAAGGCAGGTCTATTGGTAACAAATTCCCTTACTTTTTGTTTGTCTGAGAAAGTCTTTATTTCTTCTTCACTTTTGAAGAATAGTTTCACTGGGTACAGAATTATAGGTTGGTGATTGTTTGTTTCAACACTTTACATATTTTTCTCTACTCTTCTCTTGCTTGCATGGGTTTTTGACAAGAAGTCTGTTTCTCTGTAAGTAAGCTGCTTTTTTTCCACTCTGACTCCTTTCAAGATTTTCTCTTTGCCTTTGGTTTTCTGCAGTTTGGTATACGGTATGGTATAGATTTTTTTTTTGGCATTTATCCTACTTGGTGTTCTTTGAGATTCCTGGATCTTGGCGTTTGGCGTTATTTGGCGTTTGTTGTTAATTTGGAAAATTCTGAGCCATTATCACTTCAAATATTTCTTGTGTTCCTCTCTCATTTTCTTCTCCATCTGGTTTCCCCATTATGTAAACATAACACCTGTTGTAATTGTCCCACAGTTCTTGGATACTTTGTTCCTTTTTTTTTCATTCTTTTTCTCTTTGCATTTCAGTCTGGGAAGTTCACATTAATGTATCTTCAATCTCGCTTGGCTGTGCCCAGTCAACTGATGTGCTCATCAAAGGCATTCTTCATATCTGTTATGGTGAATTTTTTTCCTAGCATTTCCTTCTGATTTTTTTCTTAGTGTTTCAATTCCTCTGCTTGCACATTGTCTACTTTTTCCCTTAGGTCCCTTAACATAGTAATGTAGCTATTTTTAGTTCCCTATCTGATAATCCCCAATCCATGTCATATCTGAGTCTGGTTCTGATGGCTGCTTTGTCTTGTTGTTTCTTTTGTTGTGAGTGTGGGAGCGATGACTTCCAAGCTCTTTACATGTCAGAGCTGAAACTGGAAACCCTGTCTTCCAAGTTTTAAACCTGGTTGTCTTAGTTTGGTTTCCCTCAGAAGCAGACTCTGAGACTAGGGTTCTAGTGCAAGCAGCTTGCTTGGTCAGTGATCCCTGGAAACCCAGGAGAGGTATGGGGAGGTAAGACTGGGAAGGGACAGAGTTAGTACAGGTTGCATCGTCAAGCAGGTACCCACTGTATTCAACCGGGACTCAACTCTGCTGGGGACCTCTGGGACACAGTGGAGAACGTGCACCTGAAAGTTATCCCACTCAGGAGGGCTCAGTCATTGACTCAGGGTTGCTGGGGTAGAAACAGTTATTTCCCCAGCAATTCCAGACAGGCCATGTGGGAACAGGGACTGGGAGGGGGAGCAGAGCAGGCTCCAACAACCCCAGGAGACAAGCCCTCCGGCCAAGAGCTGCTGGTGCTGGAGGCTGGAAGTCAGGCATTTGCATGGAGATGGCAAGGCTGATGGAACATGAGCAGGAAACTAACTGCAATGGGGGTGTTCTGCCTCTAAAATGAGGAACTACTTCCTTTTCTGAGAAAAACCTGATTCTTCTAAAGTCAAAGAGATGCAAGGTTCAGGATCTGAAGAGAGAGGGCTATTTCAAATAATTTTTCCACCATCCCCTTAATTCTCCATCCAACACAATGCTTTACAGTCCATTGTATTTCTAGCGGTCTGTCAATGGTCGGTAGATGTGGCAGACACAGTTAACTGTTAAAACACACCCAATTCTTTAACACGCCTCCCACAAAAAGATGGAGTCTAATTCCCCTCTTCTACACTATGGCCTGGCCTCAGTGCGTAGCTTCTGATGAATAGAATGTGGTAGAAATGTTGTGGTGACTTCTAAGGCTAGATTAAGAAGGGAGAGACAGCTTTCACCTGGAATTCTCTCTCTCCATTCACACCTTGGTATCCTTGAGCCGACATGTGAGAAGAAGCTACCACGCTGGAGAGAGGACATGGAGAGTCCACATGGAGATGGAGAGAGAAGCCCAAGGAGCCCCAGCTGTTTGAGACTTGCCAGCCCAGGCCCAGATGTGAGCAAGTGAGCCTTCAGATGGTTCCAGCACCCAGCTCCAGAGTCATCCCAGCTGACATCAAGGGGAGCAGAGATGAGTTGAGCCCACTGAACTCTGACCAAATTGCAAAATCATGAGCAAAATAAATGTTGCTGTTGTTTTAACCTGATGCCAAGCAGAGCAGAGGCAAGGTGTCCCCGCTGAGCCCTGCCAGATTCCAGGTTCATGAGCAACAAAAATGCCACTGTTTGGGGATAGTTTTTTTTCAGCACAATACCTTGAAGTGAGGCGTGCCCACAATACTCACCTCCTGCGTTCTTCATTGCCAGCAGAACCCAGACTTCATCTGGGGCAGCAATGTTCCCTACCCGAGGCGATGATCATGATTCATCTCAGCCAATCACAACAATCCCATTCCAGCTTTCTCAGCCTCCCTTGTTCTAGGGGTGGCTGAGTGACCCAGTTCTGCCAATGAAACACAAATGGAAGTCTGTATGGGGGATGCTTCTGGGGAGATGTGAGCATTCCTGATAGAAAGGGTCTTCCTGCTGTGAACACAGGCCGTCTTGCCACCACGAGGGCAGGCCAAGACAACTGCAGCACGGGAGCCCTGATATCTGTGAACTACTGGGCCAACTCCAGTAACAGCCAACATCTGGAATTCTTGTAAGGTGAGAAGAATTTTCCAGACATGGGAGCCCTGATGTCTCTGAGCACCTGAACCACACCAGCTGTGGCCAACCTCCAGACTCCATGGAATAGGATAAATTTTAAGTTCTGTTTATGCTTCTGTTGCTTGGCTTTCTGTTATTTTGCCGTTTAACAGAACAGGCCGAGTGGGCTTCTTTCAAGAGTTGGAACCATCTGGGGCGTCCAAACTGGCAGGTGCACTTGGTTTTGGCAGGTGAAGACAGAGGAATTGCCAACAACCCTGAGCCAAGCTCTGTGGACATAGCCAGGAGACCATGTCAAAGGGGCTGAGGGTTGATCCCTTTTGCTACCACCTTTGGGACAGAATGACATCCAATCATACTTCAGGTAAGGCAGGTGCAATAAACAGGCTTTCTCTAAACGGAAATGATGATGATGATGATGATATGATGGTGCTGGTGCTGATGTTGATAATGACGATGGTGGTAGGGATAATGATGTTGATGATGGTGGTGGTGGTGGGTATGATTGTGATGATGATGTGGATGATGATAGTGGTGGGGATGATGATGATGATGATGGTGGTGGTGATGTTGATGACGATGATGGTGGTAGGGATAACGATGTTGATGATGGTGGTGGTGATGATGGTGATGGTGGGTATGATTGTGATGATGATGTGGATGATGATAGTGGTGATGTTGATGACGATGACTGTGATAGGGATGATGATGGGGATGTTGAGGGTGGTGGTAATAGGATGATGTTAAGATCTAACACTTACATAGCAGCGTGGCACAATGTGCCAGACCTGGTTGTAGGCTTCTGTCATATCTTAATTAATCCTTACAAAAACTCTAGGAAGTAGGTACTATTGGTAGGTCCATTTTACAGATGAGGAAACAGGCACAGAGAGGGTAAGTAACTTGCTTAAGATGCCATCACCGGTGAGTGCTGAGTGGGCATACTTTCTCAGGAGAGAGAATCTTCGCCCAGGAACCTAACAGACATTATGTGCTCACTTTACTTGTTGCGTTATGTCTTAGTTTCCATCTGGGAGGAGTGTACACAGAAACACAGTGTTTCTGGCTGAAGATCGAAAGACTCCTGCCTGATTTTCTGGGAGAAAGGAAAAAAAAAGTCCTGAATCGCACTGGTCTCCAGGGCTGCCTTCCTCCAGACCACCACTGACTCAGCTGTGAGAGTTCACAGAATTGACACTCTCTCTCTTGCTTAAAGGTTAAACCAAAGTTTCTCAACCTTAGCACTATTGACATTTTGAGCTGGATAATTCTTTGTCATGAGGCGCTGTCTTGTGCATTGTAGGATGATTAGCAGCATCCTTGGCCTCTATCCACTAGATTCTAGAAGCATCTGTCCAGTGAGACAATCAAAATGTCTCCAAGACTTTGCCAAGTGTCCCCTGAGGGGAATGGCCCCCAGGTTAGAACTACTGGGTTAAAGGAAACAGGCTTGCGACCTATAAAAGGTAATTTGACCATAGGGCTCTCAGAAGACTCTTCCACCAGCCAGTGGGCTCCCCGAACGTGGAGACCCAGCCTCACTCCTCTCATTTCTCTTCCCCTGAGGGTGATCTGTAGCTCATAGCAATGAGGGCACAAGAAATAGTTGTCAAATTGAACACAACCAGACTGTGATCGGGCATAAAGCTAAACAAACAGGAGGTGTGGGGATTGCCAGGGAGTGAGGCCTCTGAAATGGGTCCTGAGGATGTCTGCAAAGAGGAGAGAGCTGCTTTTGAAGGTAGAGCAGCGTGCCGATGGGGCGGAAGGGAACACCGGCATCCGAGGCAGAAGGAGCAGCACGAGGAAGGTTGGTGGCATACAAGTACATCTTGGGGAGTGCCAGGGCGGGGCGAGCGATGCAGTTTGGGGCCATATTACAAAAGGTCTTGAACACCAGCCTTGGCTGATGTGGAGCATGGAAGGATTCCACACCAAGGCTTGAGAGGCTCAACATTGGGTTTTAGAACAATCCCTCTGGCAGCTGCTTGGATGGTGAGCTTGAAGGAGACACAGCTTATGACCAGCTGGAGGTGTCACAATAATCCAAGTGAGAGCTGAGGCCCAGCAAGGGGACAGGAAGAAGCAGAAGGATGCCAAGAGGCAGCATCCTCCTATTTCATTGTAGATAAATTCAATCCTTTCCAAGAGAGTAAAGGTAAACGTAACATTTCCGGCCATAGTAAGTGATTAATAATGTGAGTTTCCCTCCTCCAGCTCTGTGCCCTTGTTCACACTCTTTGCTGGGCTGCCTGTGCCCTTCCTCCTCTCCTCAGCCTGTGGAACCATCCTCTTTTTTGAAGGCCCGATGTCTCCTCGGTGGACAATTCTCCAGCTTTGCAGACAGGCCCCCTCCTCTGTAGCCAGGGTCCCCGGATGGGTGCAGTGGGCACGCTGTGATTTTGTGCTTGTTTTCTCTCTTAGACAGCGAGCTCTTTGCGGGCTGTGGCTTTCTCTATTCTGTTCATTTCTTCCTTGAACCAGTATTTATTGAGCACCTACTATGTGCCAGATACCATTCTAGGTACTGGGATACAGCCGCGAACAACTGTCTCGTACCCCCAGCACCCACAGAGGGCCTGGCAAGTGAGTGAATGAATGAATGATTGCATGGACAGTGGGATGGTTAAGGTGGCTGAGACCCAGAGAGGTTCAGTGAGTCACCCACAACTGCCCAGCAGGAAGTGGCCAAAGAGGAGCTGAAGCTCAGATGGTTAAGGAACGTGGAAACCGGCTCTTGGCACAAAGGGGCTCCACGTCAGATGCTTTTCTGTGAGGTTTTCTGTGTTCCCAGAGCAGCCTCACCCTCAGCAGGACACCACCTGTCAGCTGACACGGCTCTGCCTCTTCAGCTGGTTGGCCGAAGCTGTGGGGTCTGTGGATATGTTTGTAGTGGATGTGGCTGGTTTGACACCCACATGCACTTTGTCCCCTTGTTGCCAGGCAACAGCCCCGCTTTGCCTCTGGGGACCTAGCCACCCCACACATCCCTCCATCCATATATCTGCACGCGGCTCCATGCCAGCCTAGGATTGGAGCGTGTGGCCCAGGCCTGTTAGTCAGTGCACCCAGTTCCACTGGCCACGTGGCCACAGGGCCACAGAGCTTGGTCAGGGGCAAGCATGTGACCTAAGCACCCTCAGCCTGTCCAATTAGGGTGAACCTCAAGGCTTTCTGTGGGAATGCTGGTGCAAAAGCACTTACACCCTTTTGTACTGGATTTGAGTGTGGAAGGTGTGGGATTTTAACTTCATTACCATTGGGTGCCACCTTATAACTGTCAGGAGAGGGCCTTTCTATAAATGGGAACCCACAGAATGGTGTCAAGTGATGGAGAAAGAGACCCTGGTCCCAGGGTCACTCTCTGAGCTCCTGGATCCAGCCAGGCCCGAAACCAACAGAATCTTACCCTGGACATTTTGGTTATTTCCTCAAGCCTGTTTGTTGGATTTTTAATCCTAACTCTTACAGTGCTAAACTGGGTCCTCAACCTGTGGTAAGGGAATATTTGTACTGGTTCGTCTCCAGTGGAAGGGAGTAGGAATGCACCATGGCAAAGCCATCAACAGGGTGGCACCCCAATCCTGTCCTCTGGCTGTCTCACATGAAGACGGCAGGAAGTATAGCACCAGATTCTCTGAACAAGGGACACGGTAATAGGTGCCCTGCATTCCCAGAGTACATTTCCTAGGTGGAGTGCCCTCCTGGTTCTAGATTTTACTCCTGGGTCTTCTTGCAGCCTCTGGCACAGTCAGTGCTGCTGGTCTGTTAGTGCCATCCATGTCTTTGGTCTTTAACTCAGCTTACCCCTGGCTAGGTCTTCTCCCTTCTCCTTGTCTCAGGATACTCAGACATACCTCTTGAGAAATCTCATTCCTCCAGACTGGACTTAGCCCTGTAGCTCTCATTTCTTGGAAACTTACCATGTGCCCAGTGCCATATAATCAATTGTCTCATTTAATCTTCAAACAACCCTGTATGTTCCCATTTTATAGATGAGGAAATTGAGGCTCAGAGAGATTAAGTAACTTGCCCAAGGTCTCACAGCTAGCAAGTGGCAAAAGCAGACTGCACCCCATATCTCCCCCACTCCAGAGTTGTGCCCTTACCCACTTGCTGTACTTCCTCTCTAGGATTTCTATCTGGAGGCTGCACCTATGGGCTTCCTTGCCTCGAGGGCAGGACTCGGACCAAAATGAGCCAATGTCCTAACAGTTGGTTAGCGTTGTGACCTGTTTTCCCCACTGTAGTAGATGCTGTCCCCCCTGTATCCCATCAGCACTTACCACTCCCAACTTCTCTCTGCAAGCACCCGGGACTCTGTCCCAGGGTGTTCTCTGCCACAGGAGCCTGCTTCACCTGTGCAGAGGGGAGGCAGAAGTGCCAGAGAGTTGCTGCCCACAGGAGCAGCCCTCAGCCAATGGCGACTGGAATTGGCAGATAAATACCCCAGTCTCCTCACCTCTCGGGGCCTGTGGCAGGGACAACTCTGAGGCATGTTCATCCATCTCCCAGAGGTCCCAGAGAGACTGAGCCCCAGTCCCCCGGCACTCACCTGCTCATGAACTCTTCTGCGCTGGCTGGCTTCCTTCCTTCCCCCTTTCACTTCCCCACTCTCTCAGGGCACCTTCTGGGATCACCTCACACATAAACAACTTGTCTCAAGGACTTCTGGGACTATCTGATCTAAGTCAGCCCCCTGTAGCATTCTTGATATTCCTCTGATGAACCACCCTCCCCAGCTCTCAGTCCATATAAATCAGGTAGAACTGCCTCCACCCCAGCTCCCAAAGGGGGCTGGTGACTTAGAGGTGGCCAGTCAGAACACTGTGGTCCCTGGGCCTCAGTGATTCTGTCAGAGATGGGCATGTGACCCATCAGAGCCAATGAGACTCTTAGAGATTTTTCTGGGGCTGCTGAGTTAGAGTCACCTGCCTTTCCCACAGGTGTCTCACCTGTACCACCTGGAGGGTGTAGGGCTAGAGCTCTGGCAGCCAGCTTTCTTGAAACCAGCTTTACTGCTTTTTTTGAATATGAAGATAGGAGATTGCCATTATGGCCCGATTCTTTACCCCTCCCTGTATCCACACTGCTTGCCATGTAACTTACAAGTGTCTGTCACTTGGACTCTGAGCTCAGCCCATGACTTGTTTTGGAAAATGGAATGTCAGCAGATGTGATGGGGGCAGAAGCTTGAAGTTAGCTTCCATAATTGGACTTATTTGCACTTCTGCCATCACCATGAGGACATCTCCAGGCTGAGCTCACCTACGGGATAAGAGATAATGTGGAGCAAAGTTGCCCCGACTGTCCCAGCTGAGGCCAGCCTAGATCGGCCAACAGCCAGCCAATGCCGAGACATGAAAGAGCCCAGCCAAGATCAGCAGAGCTTCCTGGCCAACCACTGAATGTAAGCAATAAACGCTTACTGTTGTAGGCCACAGAGGGCTTGTGGCAGCATTACTACAGCAGTAGGTAACTGATGCAATTCTTAATTAGAAAGTTGAAGCCATACAGAAAAGTATAAAGAGTTAAGTGGACATCATCTGAAATCTCAGAGGTAGTCATTGGTGACATTTTGGTGAACATCTCTCCATGTGCATGTGCACACACACCACACACACAATTAATGTCACTTTGGCAAGAAGGGGGAGGGTTTGGGTGCAAAGGCCACAGAGATAAGGATTTAATGTAATGTCAGCCCATAACGACAGTTGTTTGCCTCAGCAGGTCTGGGAGGAAGTAACAATGATGAAAGGACTAGTATTGGGCATGGAGAGAGGAAAATAAAAAATCTCAGGCAATTGAAGGAGGTTATAAAACATGTTCGTTAAGACATCAGAGTCATTTGTGACAATAAAATAAGGGATGGAGCCTTGGGAAAGAATCAGGCTGGTTTATTCAAAATTCTGTCACCCAGAACCCTGGGGTTCATTCAGTGAATATTTATGGGTGCCTCTTATGTGTCATCGTATCCTAGGAGCTAGAAACTGCAAAGGTGAACAAGACACCTCCTGTCCCCAGGGAGCTTGTGGTCAGCTGGAAGAGAGAGTGACCAAGTAATTAGGATACAACATGATACAGGTTCTGAGAGGGAAGCATGGGAACAGAGAAGGTTTTCTAAAGGAAGAGCCAACCAGGCCATCTGATGGATGACTAGTTCTCCAGTTTGAGAGTGGGACGAGTTGGGGAGGGACAGAATTTGCAAAGGTATGAAGGTAAGAACAATCACTGGGGTAATTGATGTAGATCAGGGAAGCTGAGGGGGCAGGGAGGGTGACAAAACAAATAGAAAAGAAACACGGGGTCCTGATCCAGGGGAACAGTAGCTTTTAAATGGTTTTTATTACAACCCACAGTAAGAAAAGCATTTTCTATTTTGGCTTGGTACAATCACACACACATACATCTATGTGTGCATGTCTGAAACCAAGATGAGCAAAGCAATATTTCACCCTGCCACTTGCCATTCATTCTGATATTTTCTATTCTGTTTTTAAAATGTTGGTCAGTGGCAAAATAAGCTGATCACAAAATAGTACATATATGATTTCATTTATATGAAATTCTATAAATGGCAAAACTAATCTAGAGTGGTAGAAATGAGATCAGTGGCTGCCTGGGGTGTGGACAGGCTGAGGTAAGATTAACTGCAAAGAAGTGAAAGAGAACTGTCTTAGGAGATGGAACTGTTCTATATCCTGACTGGGGTGGTGGTTACATGGGCACATGCGTTTGTCAAAAATAAATACACAAAAATAAATGTATGTGAGGGAACTTTCTGGGGTGGTGTTGATGTTCTATATCTTGACAAAGGATTTGCATTGCATAGGTGAATGCATTTCTCAAAACTTGTCGAATAGTACACTTAAGATTTGTGCATTTCATTGTACGTAAATTTTACATCAAAAAGAAAATAATTTTGGCCAAATATTCAACTGTAGTTGATGATATGCATGCTGAAGTGTTAGGAGGAAGTACTCTGGTGTCTGCACCTCACTTTTTGAAATGCATCAAAAAAATAAGATAGATTGGTGGATGGATAGGGGAATGGAAAGATTGACAGATATGTGATAAAGCAAATATAGTAAAATGTTAATGCATGTCAAGACAATTCAATGAGGAAAGACTAGACTTTTCAATAAATGGTGCTGGGATAACTGGATGTGCACATGCAAAAGAATGGAGTTGGATCCTCACTTCACATTCTATACAAAAATTAACTCAAAATGGGTCAAGGCCCTAAATGTGAGAGCCAAACTATAAAACTCTTAGAAGAAAATCTAGGTGTAAATCTTCCTGACTTTGGATTAGGCAATGGTTTCTTAGCTATGACACCAAAGCACAAACAACAAAAGAAAAAATAGATAAACTTGACATCATCAAATTTAAAAGCTTTTGTACTTTAAAGGACACCATCCAGAAAGTGAAAAGACAGTCCACAGAATGGAAGGAGGTTTTTGCAAATCAGATATCTGATCAAAGACTTGTATCTAGAATATGTAAACAATGATTGCAGTTCAGTTATAACAATACAAACAATCCAGTTTAAAAATGGGCAAAGGATCTGTGTAGACATATTTCTCCAAAGAACATGTGCAAGTGGCCAACAAGCACATGAAAACATGCTCAACATCATCAGGGAAATGCGACTCAACGTGATATCACTTCATACCCACTAGGGTGGCTACTACCAAAAAGACAGACAATAGCAAGTGTTGGTGAAGATGGTGAGACGTTAGAACCCTCATACGCTGCGGGTGGGGATATAAAATGGTGCAGCCACTTTGGAAAACAGTCTGGTGGCTCCTCAAATGGTTAAACATAGTTCCCATATGATCCAGCAATTCCACTCCTAGGTATATCGATACAGTCATGCACCACATAATGACGTTTCTGTCAACGACAGACCGCGTATACAATGGTGGTCCCATAAGATTAGTACCATATAGCTTAAGTGTGTAGTAGGCTATACCATCTAGGTTGTGTAAGTACACTCTGTGATGTTTGCACAACCACAAAATCACCTAACGATGTATTTCTCAGAATGTATCCTTGTTGTTAAATGACTCGTGACTGTAACTAGGAGAAATGAAAACGTGTCCATATAAGAACTTGTACAATGTTCATAGCGGCATTATTCATAATAGCCAAAAGGTGGAAATGACCCAAATGTCCACCAGCTGATGGTGGAAAAATAAAATGTGGTATATCCATATAAGGGAATATCATTTGGGAATAAAAAGGAATGAAGTACTGATACATGCTACAACAGGGATGAACCTTGACACATCCTGCAAGGTGGGAGAAGCCAGTCACAAAGGATCCCACGTTGTGTGATTCTATTTATATGAAGTGTCCATGCTGAAAATGGGCATGGGAGAGTAGGAGACTGATGGTCAAGGGCTGCAGGGTTTCTTCTTGGGGTGATGAAAATATTCTAAATTTGATTGTGGTGAAGGTTGCACAGCTCTCTGAATATACTAAAGTCACTGAGTTGTACACTTTAAATGGGTGAATTGTGTGGTTTATGAATTATCTCAATAGGGCTGTTCAAAAATGTTAATGTAGATATAAATGAAAAATTGATAAGTTGCACTTCCCCCACATCAAACATTTCTGCTCTTCAAAAGACACTGTTAAGGATATAAAAAGACAAGCCACAGACTGTGAGGAAATATTTGCAAATTAAATACCTAATAAAGGACTTGTATCCAGAATATATCAAGAACTCTCAAAACTCAATAATAAGAAAACAGCTCAATTTTTTAAAGTGGGCAAAAGATTTGAACAGACGTTTCACAATAAATATAGACATATAGCAAATAAGCACATGAAAAGATGCCCAGCATTGTTAGTCATTAGGGAAATGCAAATAGAAACCACAATGAGATACTTCAACACACATATGAGAATGGCTAAAATTTAAGAAATATACCAACAATCTCAAGTGGCCATGAGGATGGAAACAACTGAAATTCTCATAGATTGCTGGTGGGAATGCAAGCATGAGATAGTTATTTGGAAAACAGTCTGGCAGTTTCTCATAAACACAAAACATGTGTTTTACCACACTACCCACGTTTCTACTCCTAGGATTTACCCTAGAGAAATGAATACTTAGGTTCATGCAAAAATCTGTCTACAAATGTTTACAAGGACTTTATTTGTAATTGTCAAAAATGGAGACAACCCAGATGTCCCTCAGCTGGTGAACGGATAAACAAAGCTTGTTACCTCCACAGGATGGGATACTATTCAGCAATAAAAAGAAACAATTTTCTGATATGCACAACACCATGGAAAAACCTCCAATGCACTGTGCATTATGAAAGAAGCCAGACTCAAAATGCTACACACTGTATGACTCTCTTTACATGACAAATTATAGGGAGAGAAAATAGACCAGGGGGTCGCAGGAGCCAGGGTTGGCAGAAGGGGCAGTGCAAAGACACAGGGGAGAATTTTTTAGATCGAAGGAACTGTTCTGTATCGTGGCTGTGGTGGTGGCTACTCGACTGTGTTCATCAAAACTCTCAGAATTGTGCACTAAAAAGGGTGACTCTTACAGTATGTAAATTAAACCTTAATCTAAAAAATTTAAAAATGTATATTAATGGTATAATCTAGATGGTGGGAATATAGGTATTCTCATCACACAATTCTTTCAACTTTTTGGTATGTTTGAACATGTAAACAATCAGATGTTGGGCAAAAAATATCAAAAAGATGTTAGGTTGGTGGATAAAAATAAATGTATGCATAACCAAAACAAACAACTAATTAAATAAAAAATAATGCATCACCTCACCCTTCAAGTCTTAAATAATAATAAAACATAAATATAACAATTAAAGCATTATAGGTCAGGACCTAGTAAACTGATTGTATAAGCGTTTGATGGGCCATGACCTTCAGTTTGAAAAATGCTGCTTCAGGCCGTGTTAGGCACTTGAACTCGAACTGAGAGAGCCTGGGGAGACTGGGCCTCCAGAAGTGGGCTGAGCCGGGCCGGTTCCCCGCTCTGGGACCAGGGCTGGTGGAAGGTTCTGAGGGGTAGCTGGAGCTGTGCCCAGCCCAGAGGGAAATGGCTCCCTGGCGGCCTCAGAGACGCTGGACTAGGGAAAGAATCCTGTGTCCGGCATCATGGAGCCAGCGTGGGGTGACAGCAGAGGACAGTCGACATTCTGGAAGTCATCTGTGTGGGTGAAAACTGCAGGCCCTCCTGGACCCTCTGGACTGGGTCACTCCTGGGATTTTCACTCGACTCTGGATGGGAGCAGGCCCTCCCATTATGTCAGAGCTTGGCTTTCCCATCAGCCTTGTTACAGGACACAGTCAGGCTTAATTTAATCTGATAGTAAAATCATGTTTCCTGCATCCCATTGTGGTCAGGGAAAAATTTACCTCTATGATATCTAATTATATACTGGAGTTACAGTTAATTTCAAATTATAAAAGGGTTCATGAATAAGAAATGTTCTACTGTTTAAAAGTGCAAGCTTGGAAGCATCTCATTCAGACTCATTTCTGCAGTTTTAAGTCTGCAGTTCAGACTTACTTCTGCATGTGTGTCTTACCTACCCATGGTTTTGGAGCTCAGGATAAAACCCAGAGTCCTCTTTACCAGCCTCATCTCCTCACCTCTGTGCCATTTACCCAATGCTCAGAACACTCACAGTTCTGAGGAGGAGCAATGTCTTTCACACCTCTCTGCATTTGCGTAGACCTTTTTCCTCTCCTGTCCCCCTGGTGAACTCCTATTCATCCTCAGTACCCTGCTTAAGCTGCACCTCATCTGTAGAGACTTCCCAGGATTCTGTCTCTTTATGACAGAGGCAGTGATTCCTTTATCTGCATTTCCACCCATCTGTGCAAGTGGCTGTAAAGTCAGGCTGGCTTTCTCTCTGGATGTACGAAATGCCATAGGAATTTGTTGTTCCAAATAAAATTAAGTCCGATGCCAAGTTCTCATGCCCCAGAGGATAACAAATTACTCTCAGTGGTTGCTGGAGTCTCTCCCTGCCCCCAGGGTGAAAGCGAGCATGGAAATGTCATGTGCGGTGCAGACTCTCCTGGAGAGCCCTCTGGGCTCGGATCTGCAAAAGGCCCCACTGAGCAGTGGCTGGGGGCAGCCTCCCCTTAGAGCATCTCGCGGTCATTCCCACTGGGGCCTTGTCACCTCCATGGGCACCTTGAGGCAGCATGGCATTGTCCCACCACCCCAAAATGCCCCTGCGTCTGCCCATCTCCCCGGGACTTCTCTCTGATCCCAGAGGATTTCTGACTAACTCGCACTCCATTACACATCAGTTAGCACTTACCTCACCACGTGGCAGTGGTTTATTTCCCCGCCTGGGCGTTCCTCTGAACTGCGAGTTTTTTGAGGCCAAGGACTATCTTACTGAGTGGGCTTTCTAATTGTGTGCAAGTTTTTAAACCTCTCTGACCTCAGTTTCCTTGCCTGTAAATTGCGGACAGTGATAATACCAATCTTGTAGCAGCGTGGTTAGGATGAACCGAGGTAACACATGTTAATCCCTTAGAACAGTATCTGACATGTACCAATGGCTTGGTGAATATTAGCTGCTATTATTACTTTTTATTCTCATTATTGTTATTTGCAGTGGATGTTTGGTTGCCTACCCAACAGTCATTCTCAGCTCCTTTGTCCAGTATAGAGGCTGAAAATGCAAAGTACTCATCTTCCCAGCCTTGCTGGGGATGGGCATGTGACCCAATCTCGGGCGATAGGACTTGAATGGAAGTGCACAAGAGGCTTCTGGGAAAGAGTTTTTTCTCTGATAAAAAGACAGAGAGAGGGGGCCGCCCGGTGGCGCAGCGGTTTAGTCCGCGCTTGGCAGCCCGGGGTTTGCGAGTTCGGATCCCGGGCGCCCGCCGACGCACTGCTTGTCAGCCCTGCCGTGGCGGCGTCCCATATAAAGTAGAGGAAGATGGGCACGGATGTTAGCCCAGGGCCAGTCTTCCTCAGCAAAAAGGGGAGGATTGGCAACAGATGTTAGCTCAGGGCTGGTCTTCCCCACAAAAAAAAAAAGAGACAGAGAGAGAGAGAATTTGGACGTTGTTATGGAGAGAGGTGGTGCTTGGAGCTGTGGCAGCCATATTGTGATCATGAGGGCAGAGCTAAGGATGAAGGTCAACATGCCGAAGATGTCAGAGCAGAAGGATGGAAGGGTCAGGGGCCTTTATGACATTGTTGAGTTGCTGCCCCAACTCTGGCACCTCCTACCTTAGAACACTTTGTTAAATTAGATAGAAAATGTCCTTATTATGAAGGCCACTTTTAATTGGGTATTCTGGTATCAGCATCTGAAAGTATTCCATTGAATACATTATTACAAAAATTTATACTCAGTAACTGTTGAAAGAAAGTGACAATGCAGGGATGGAAATCTTGGACTCCAAAGTCCCAGGAAGTGGGCTTTCTATGAGCACCCCTACTGTCCAGGCCCCCGCCCCCACCCAGACTCACATTAGCACAAAAGCTGGCTGCCAACTGAGGTCATAGATGTTACCCTTCTTGGCCCACTGGTGGGTGCATTGGCCTCATGGGCAGTTCTGCAGTGTGTCCATAGGAAAGCGGGTGAACACACGACAAGAGAAAGTGCTGGAAGGGATCACTCACAAGTGAATAATCCAAAATCCTCAGGCTTTCTTGTTGCTCGATCTTATCACACAGCCTCGTTCACTGAATCTGGGGCATCCTGTAATGTAAGCTGCAACATGGGGTTTAGCCCGCCATTGTCTGGCAAAGAACCACTGCATATCATCTGACCTTGTTTCACCGGTGTTTCTTAGTTCTGGTACGTTATTCATTCTCTTGTATCAGAGGTTCTGTCTCTCTGTTGCTGAGAAAAGGCGGGCAGGGGTTAGGCTTCTCTTGTTTCTAGTGAATTTTGTGGCTAGAAAAAATTTCGTGGGAAAGACAAATGCACAACATATTTTTACCACAACAACTACCGGTCCCATGGTGGTTCAGGATGTTGCAGGAATAACTGTGTGTACCTTGTACAGGTTCATGTAACACTTCACACTTCTTGTATGCTGGTCCCACGGCAAGTCAGAAACAAGCTGAAAAGTGAGGAGTGGTGGGTAATACATTTTAAGGATGTGATTGGTTTCCTGGAGCCAAGAAATATGTCTCTGCCCCGATGCGTTCACGAGCTGCCGTGCTCTCTCCTTCTGTCACCATATCTTTGTGTATATGACCATATTTCATCTCCACACTTACTGCACTTTCTAGGGTCAACATGACAGTTTCATAAACACAAAGTCTTGCTGTTTCCAGTTCTCACCCAGTCTTCTGCGCCTCTGCAGCCGCTCATCCTTCATGAAATGTTCTCGTGCGTTGATTGACAAGATTCCGTACTGACTCTCTGATCACCTTTTCTCTTACTTTTCCTCCTCCTCTAAATGGAATCATTCACATCGTCCTCTTCTTTTCCCTGGAGCATTCTCTTTCTTGTTCAGCTCATTTATAAATTTCCTTTCCCATATTGGATACATGCCCATTATCAAAGCTTCAGCAATGTATATAAAGTCAGTGAACATTTTCTCCTGGATCTACACCCCCTCTGCCCAATCCCTCCTCCCAGAAGGAACCTCTGTGAGTATTTAGATGTTCACTCTTTCGGACCTTGTACAAGCAGAGCCATAACTTGATAACATGGTTCTGACTAGAGCTCATTGTTGATAATTCCCAGGGTCTACACTGGCCCTGCCCATTGTCCCACATCCTAGTGTTTCACGACCCACGCCTTGTGGCATTTCCCCCACCTATCTCTCAGACCCCTCAAACTCCAAATGCCTGAGACCAAGGTCATTATATCTTTCTCCAACCTTACTTCCCCTTCTGTGTTCTCAGCCTCAGTTAATAATGTCATCATCCAATTAAGCAAGCTGGAAGTGATGTCATCATCTTTGGCTTCCCTCTCTGTCTCTCTTTCTCTTTCCCCCTCTCTCTCACAAAAGACAGCCACGAGCCTCCACGGTCTGTCCACTCCACTTCCGTACTCATGTTCACATCCGGCCTATCCCCTCTCCCTGCTGCTTCTGCCCTGGTCTAGGCCCTAACTCCCTCTCATCTGAACTAAAGTAATATCCTTCCTTGCTTTTTGTTGCTGGTGGCAGCCTCTGTTATAGCCCACCCAGGACCGTTGCACCCTGTCTGCCCTCCCACTTCGTTCAGGCTGCAGTGGCCCACACCTAGAGCGTGAATCATGATTGACCGAAGCCAGCAATCCCATGCCCTTGAACAGAGTCTCACTTTCCCAGGCTGCTTTGCAGGAGGGGTGCCGATGTGATTCTGGCCAATAAGACATCCGGGGGAAATCTGGAAAGAGGCCCATGAAGAGAACGACCTCCGCCCGCCACCCCCACCATCATTTTCCTTTATGTTTTAGAGGTTTAAACTCTTTAAGCTGTCCAACCTAGCCCTCAACTTCTCTTTCCTCCAACATTGCCCACTGCCCACCGCATACCTCTCGCTGGAGCTTGTGGGTAGGAAGCCCAAGTGCAGGTACATCCTCCATGATAGCTGAACTCCAAAGATGGCCCCAGTTAACTCCATCTCCCAGGATTTTCACCATTTTGCGCAGCCCCCTCCCGCTCGGAGTCTGCACTGGTCCTGTGAAGTAGTTTGACTCCTAGAATGCAAAGGACCTGATGCTGTGCCAGTCTGGGCCAGGACGACCCAGCAGATGTGGCTTTTGCACCCTCGGGAGCCCTAAGTCACCGGGTAAGCAGTCCAGCTGCGCTGGGCCCCTTGTGCCACGAGGAAGTGTGAGCTAACCACAGGGGAGGAGAACTGAGAATCTCAGCCAGCACAGTGGCCGAGGGCCCCAAACTCCTGACGGAGGCTGAGCCATTCCAACCAGCCTGCACCCGCCTGCGTCCCCTGAGCTGACGCCATGTGGAGCAAAGACAGGCCAGGTAAACCGGGGTGAAAAGGTAACTGAAATCACTTCTAGTCCCTCAACCAGTCTTCTCTTCCTTGCAGATGTCTGCTGCTCTTCTGCATCCCCACTTTGCTTATATTGCCCTTTCAGCTTAGATTAGCTTTCCTTCTCTTCAAATTTATCCCACCCTTCCAGGGTCATGTTGAATGCCATCTCTTCTATAAACCTGCTTGATTTTGTCAACTCTGAATACTTGGGTATTTTGGCCTACTCTGGAGCAGGTCTGTGTCTTTGCCCCCCCCCCCCATTCCCTCCCTGTCTGTTGTAACAGCTCACCAATTTTGTTTGGATGAATAATCCCTCCCCCTTTTGGTGGAATTGTCAATCAAGTTGGCCACTTACCTCTGACCTAGGTGGGACCTAAAACCAGACTGGGCCAATCAGCTGTTCTCTCCCTCCAGTGCAAATCCTGAGATGGGAGACCGCACCGCAAATGGTTGACTGCTGACCAGATCGCCATTGGCTCCTGCCGGCTGGATCTCCCAAGCTGCTCCGATCCCTGTTCAGAGCAAGAGCCGATGCTTCAGCTTTTCCTTGGAGTCTCTGAAGCCCCCTGTAGCAGAGACAGTAAGCTCACCCATTATTCCATTTGTCCCCTTACATTTCCCAGCCCCCCACACTTGGGGCAGACCATGTGACCTTTTCTGACCGAAGACATTAGAGTAGAAATGACACATGTCACTTTCAGGCTGAGGTAGTAAAAAGCCCCTTGCAAACCTCCAATCTCTAGAGACCCCTGCCTGGTCACCAAGGAGGCTTCGTGTTTCAGGTGACACGGACCCTCTGTCAGTCTGAGTCCCTGAGTGCAGACCAGAGCCTCTGCTGACCCACTTGGGATTGTCGCATGACCTAGAAATAATGATTTGGAGGATGTTTGTTACAGCAACATAACCTAGCCTATTCTGAATAATATATACCCAATATCCTTCTAATTTTTTTTTGGCTTCAATTACCCAGAGTCATTTTCTTGCACCTAAAATAGCTTAACTGATAAACTCTTAGAACTTAGCAGGTTCTTCTTTGATTACACTTACTAACGTCCATCTATCTTATTTTTTTAATCAGCTGAGAGCAACCTGACTCTAGGAACTGTTAAGATTCATCTTTGCATCCTATCACACTGCCGCACACTTATAAGGCTCTTGATAATTATTTGTTAGGATGAATGCAAAAATGGAATGAAAATGAAAAATTTGATGAGTCAACTAGATACTTTCTGTTTTACCTTGGTTTCCAAATCCATTTTCAAGTGAGTTTTAATTAAAGTTAAAAATATGATTGCACTTCTATTTTTATGATGATGGCAGTATATGTAAATATATATACATATATATGCACATGTTTTCAATCATATAATCGGTTGTCATAACATCAAAAAACTTTATTAAATGAGAAAGAACAAAATGCTTTTGAAACATCAGAATGACAGCAATATTCACTGAGCTCTTAATTTGTGACAGACACTACATGTCGTGTTTTCAGTTTTTCATCTTCCCACCCCACTCCCAATCCTGACGTTTAACATCGTATTGTAGACAAAGGGAGAAGCAGCACTCTGGAACTATTTGTCTCTTGTTCCCAGGGGAATTAATAATTTTCAAATCAGAAAAAAAGTGCCCCAGGAAGCTGCTGGACCAATGAAAGAGAACCCTGGAGAAGAGGGAATTCTCCATTTTTGTCCATTTTAAAAGAAACACACATAAAGTGAAAATGATTTACAACCTGCTCCCAATGAGAGAACGAGGGAGAGAATGTTTTTGTTAGAATAACTTGTAAGGGCATGGGATGTGGGATATGTGGATAAATTTAAGTGTGTTCTAAATCAGTGATTCTCGAGCTTACACATGCACGTGATTCACTTGGGGATCTTGTTAAAATGCAGATTCTGTTCTGGTAGGTCAGGGCGGGTTCTCAGGTTCGTCTAACTTGTTAGAGGCCTGTCAGGCTCCCAGGTGATGCCAATGCTGCTAGTCCAATGCTGCTAGGAAAGAGCAAGTGTAGGATGGTCCTTGTGTGCTAAGAATAGCCACTGCAATTCAAGAGCTCTTAAAAGGCCTACTTGGGACCACAATGAATGTTGGGTTTTGATTAAGTTGCCCTGAATTCAACCTTTGATCAGTGTTCTTTAAGTTGGTTAGGAAATCACCGTGACCTTGTATCTTATCTGGAAATCACTTTTCTGGTAACTTCACTATATCTTTAGAAAATAGTTGTGAACACAGAAGCAGGCAAAACAGAGGCCTGAGAAATGAAAATAGGTGTAACAAATTCTACACACTAAAACGTGTACACTTTACTGATTTTTAGCTTATTATTATTAATTTTTTTTTGCCACTTTTCCAACAAGACTGCCCATTTGTTTGCGCAGGCAGGAGACATTAAAAGAAGGCAATTATAAGAGATTAGGACTACTGGTAGCCTGACAGAGGGAAGAATGGAAATACTATGAAAAGCTGATGCTATAGTTAAAAACTCAAGATGGTCTTGGGATATTTTGTTTAAAAGCAAAAAGCCATACATGTAATATTTGTCCTCAAAGACCTCCCTGTCCTCATCAAGAAGTCACTGTTTGCTTAAGATGGCAGATAAGTATATATTTTAGAATTATTCAGAAAATAGAAAAATGTTTTAAAATGTTGTTGCTTAAAGGGATAATCTAGTGATATGGAAAATTTCCTAATGTATAACAATTCTCTGATGATGTTGGATAAATAATGGCTATACCTATAACCCAATTTTATATAGTATCAATTTCATTATATCTAAAATCTTTATGGTCACAGAGACTCAATTTATTTTGAAAAATAATATTTCTTATGATTAAAAAATAAAGACATGCTTTTGGAGAAAACATGGAAAATATAAGAAAATGACAAGAAAAAAATTTACCTATAATCCCCCCAATCAGGGATATCCACCAATAATATTGTGGTATACATTCTTCTAGTTTTCTCTCAAAATATTCTGCATTCTGTTTTTTTTTCTGACCTCAAGTATTCTTTGAAAACATGATTTTTAGACTACGTAATATTCTGCAGAATTTTTACTTATTCCGACCATTCTCCTTTTTGACTATTTGGAGACATTTAAGTTGTTGCCATTTTTCCCTGATAGAATTAAGGCTATGACGTACTTCTTTGTACATTAACCTTTGTGTACATCTCTTATTATTTCCTCAAATAGATTCCCAGAAGTGGAATTATGAGGTCAAAGAACATGATATGTCTAGGCTCTTGATGAGCACAGCCAAACTGCCCTTTAGAGAGATTGAACGGTCTACACTGCCTCTAGCAGTGTGCATATTTCTCAATCCCACACCTGAGCCTTCCCCGGACTTTAAACAGGAACTGTTTTAAAGTTGACCTTTGGGCCCTGTAAGATGGGGGATGGGTAGAGGGGAATCACTTTCCTTTTCTGCTCTACCAATGCATACCCATCACCTCCACTGGATCAAACTTCAAATGTAATGAATCCAAAAATTGTGTGAGTATAAAGATGCTACAGAGGACTATTATGAAAAAATGGAAAGGGTTTGAGCTGGGCTGTGGCAAAACCTGATCTTGAATCTCCCCCTTTTCACTCTTTTCTCCAGTTATTGCCACGTACTTTTTAACAAATTAAAACTATGCCTTTTCATTCTTTTTCATATTTTCACTATTCCTATTAAAAATTTTTAAAAATTCAGAAAAGTGAAAGTGAAAAAGATGAGAGTCATCCATTTTCCCACCATCCAGCATTAACCACTGTTCACATTTTGGCATATTTGCCTCTATCCCCTTAAGTTAATATTTGAAAAATTCCACACTCTATGAGTATATAGTTTTATTATTTTAATTTAAAATTAGAACATCACAGATAAACCTCACGACTTCTTTACCCTCTACTCCCATTCCAACTCTCCTGCCCCCTTCTAGAGGTCCTCGAGTTTGAGTTTTGTGACCATATTTCCAACCTTTAAAAAGAAAATACTTTTATGTGCATATATTTATCTATTGGAAATATAAAATATTGGTATTTTGCGTTTCTCCAAATTTGCATAAATGGTAATCCTGCTGCATCATCTTTGTATCTTATTTTTTTTCACTCCACTCTACGCTTTTAAGATTTATCCATGTAGATATTTGTGAGTTAATTCATCCCTTTTAATGTTATATGATTGTCCATCGTAAATGAACATTTTGCTTTTTCATTTCCTCGTTAATGGATGTTTAGGGTGTTTTCATTTTTTTCTTGTATTGCCAACACTGTTGCAGCAAACTTCCTCAAGAGCACAAGGGAGGTTTTCTCCAGTTAAATTCCTAGAAGTGGAATTGCTAGCTGAGCTTTTTCAATTTCAATAACACCAAATTGCTCTCAAGAGTGGCTATAATATTTACAACTCCGCCATATGCATATAGGAATACTGATCTCCCCCCCACCCTCGGCAACATTTTGTCATTCTCATGGGGGAAAATTGGTATCTTTTTGTTTTTATTTCCAACTAATAGTAAGGTTGAACAGCTTTCCACACGGTTTAGCCATTTGAATTTCCTCTTCTGGAAAATATGGTCTTTTGATCCACTGGGAGACTCAGTTTTTGCATCTGTGTTTATAATATAGATGGACGACATTTTCTTTAATTCTGCTATTCTCGTTTTGGTATCAAAATTAAACAAGCTTCCTAGAATGTGTTGGATTTCTCTGTCTTGTTCATATTCCGGTGCAGTTTGGTTTGCATGATATAATTTTGGTGTGTTTTTTTTGGATTTTTGCATTTTTTCTGTGTATCACTCCAGTAAAACTGTCTCGGCCTGGGATCTGGGGAATAGTTGGAGCAGAAGTTCTGCTGCCTTTCTGATCTCATTGACGATCATTGGTCTACTTCTGTTCTTCTTGGCCCAGTTTTATAACATGTATTTTGTCAAAAATTACCCCTTTTATCTAGGTTTTCAAATGTATTGGCATAAAGTTGTTCACAGTATACGCTTGTGCTTTATAACATTTTTACTCTATCTGGTATGTTTCCTTTGCCATTCATAATATTGTTTGTGTCATTTTCTCAATCAAATAAAATTTGTCTGTTTTATTAGTCTTTAACAGAACACCAAACTTAGGTTTTCATAAAACCTAATTTATGTTTTCATTTTCTTTTGTTTTTCATTTTACTCATCTCTGCTTTTTGCTTGATTACCATTTCCTTCCTTCTGTTTTCTCTGGGTTTAGTTAGTTATTTTTCTACATCTTAAATTGAACATAAATTTTGTTTTCTTATTTTGTAATAAGTACATTTCAGGCTATAAATTCCCCTCTAATTATTGTTTTAGTTGGATCTCACAGGTTTTGTTATGTCAGGCTTTTATTGTCATTCATTTCTAAATATTTTGTAATTTCTATATTGGTTTTCTTTTTAATCCGTACGTATTTTTCAGTTTCCAAAATGTACATTCTTTTTCTTTTAAAAATGTATTATAGGGGCCGCCCGGTAACACAACAGTTTAGTTTGTGCTTTGACAGCCTGGGGTTCGTGGGTTCGGATCCCGGGCGCCGGCCGACGCACTGCTTGTCAGCCATGCCGTGGCAGCGACCCATACAAAGTAGAGGAAGATGGGCACAGATGTTAGCCCAGGGCCAGTCTCCCTCAGCAAAAAAGTGGAGGATTGGCAATGGATGTTAGCTCAGGGCTGGTCTTCCTCACACACACACAAAAAATGTATTATAAAATCTTTCAACATATAAAAAGGTATAAAATTAAAATAATGAACACCTAGCTTAAGAAATAAAACTCAGATTTTATTTATGCTCATAATTTTTAATTTTTCATAAGTAACAGATGTACATGATAAAAAACAAATCGTCCTGTCTTCCTGGCCCCTTCCTTAGAAGCAACTGCAGCTAATAATTTAAGGTGTATTCTGTGAGTTGTATGGGTTTCTTTTTGGCTCTCTTTTTGTTGTTGATTTTTAATTTTATTTCATTGTGGTTCGTGAATGTGGTCTGTAGATTCTTTGGAATTCACTGAGGCTTCCTTTGTGGCCAGTACATAGTCAATTTCTGTAAATGTTTCAAGTATGTTTGAAAAGAACGTATGTGCCGATGTCCTCTTCTAGAAGACAAATGTGATCTCGTCACTTCCTGTCTGATAGCATCTCTGGTCTTCAGGTGAAAGAGCGACCCCTTTAGCCTATGATTTGGCCTCAAGCTTCCTCTCTAGCCAAGGCCTCTGCCACCTCCCTTATGTACAACAAATTTATGTCCACCTAGCTCTCATACCTTTTAGGGTCAACTTTCAGAAGAACGTTTGAACTGTCAGAGTTGTCCTGTCACGGGCAGTCCAATATCTGCCAATCAAAGGTCCTAATAGATACTCACTGAACCCGCTAGAGAATGGGCTGTCTTCTGAAGGTCAAGTCATGAACTCCAGTCCTTACTCACTACTTGCGCCTACTGAGCCCGATCTACCTCCCTGAGACCTCTGGTTGCTGTGCCCCTCCATGAGAATTTCTCAGCACCGTCCCTTCTTCCTATCTCTGCCTGCCAGTACCACCACGGATCACATCCAAGACCCTCCCACCAACGCTCTCCAGTTGCTTTGCCTTCTAGAGTCAGCTGCATATGCCCAACCAAGCCCCACTGCAGGATGAATGCACACTGAGCTTCTGCTCTGAGGCCCCTGGCATGGGGACGGGAGACTGTGGGAGGATCAGGTGAGCCACTGTCCTTTCTACACATTGATGCTTTCAACCTTAGCTGGAACCTCACTTTCACATCCCTTCGGCACCTGTTCCAAACCTCTCGACTCCCTTCAAATCCCCAAGCATCTCCCTAGCCACATTGTTCAGCAGAATGATAGTTTGCTACTTTACGGAGAAAATAGAAAACATCAGGGGTGAGCCTTTATGTAGCCATTTCACCTCCTTTCATCCTGTCTAGGATAAGAGTAATCCTGTTTCCATATGCCCTTGACCCCATCCTCTCCCGCCTCCCCTGTTTTTATTCTATTGATTATTCCCGTTGCTCCCAAGTCTTGCCAAACCATTCTTCCTAAAAGTAGTCGGCACTCGCTGTCCACTCCCTCAGCTTCCATGCATCCAGTCCTCTTGGAGGCTGATCTAGCTTCCTCTGTCTCTACGGGCTCTTATTGGCCATCAAGTTCTAAAGAGGTGGCACATCTTTCTTGACCTCTCCAGAGCACTGACAACTCAGACCACACTCTGCTTCTCAAGTCTCTCTCCCACCTGTTTGCCTCTGACACCACTCAGTCTCGAATCCCTTTCTTCTCTTTCTACCTCCTTTCTTGGCCCTTTGATCCTGACACGTCAGTGTTCCCAGCTTTTTCTATTCATGGTGCTCAGTTTTTATTTCTCTACACGCCAGGAAAGCACACGTTTCGTTACAAAGGGGCATAGTCTCTACCAAGCTCTGAACAAGTACTGCCATGGGAGAATGCTGGCCCATTGTCGTCAGATTGCCTACTTTTTCAAGAGCTGTCAGATACCCTAGGGTTTTATGTGAAATGCCTCAACTTTAAATATTGATAATGAATTCAAAATTTTATAAAATTGTCCAGGGCAAACAAAACATGAGTGGTCCTCCTTAGGGATGTTCTTCTCTTATTTGCCTGCCCCCTAAGGCATTTTATAAAGTACTTTATTAGAATGGTAACTCACACTTATTGAGGGCTTACTATGTGCCAGCCACTCTTCTAAGTGGTTTGCACGTATTAACTCATTTTTCTTATCAATAATGTGCTATTATTATCCTTGCTTTATAGATGAGCAAACTGAGGCACAGAGCTTCAGTACCTTGTCCTGGGTCTCAGAGATATCAGTTTAAGAACCAGGATTCAAATCCAGACGGTCCAGCTCCGGAGCTCAAGACTTTAACCCCTACACTCTACTGCTTTCCCCATCAGCAGAGGAGGAAACTGTGGTCCAGAGAGGTTGAGAAGTTGTCCAAGCTCACAGGAGTGGTAACGGGCCGAGTAGGGATTTGAAACTTTCATCAGAGAAAGTCCTATAATTAGTTACCTATTTCCCCTGCTAGATGCATACCCAGCTCTCAGACGAGGAACTGGAGTACAAGCGTTTACAAGAGGCGTGCCCTGGAGACTCAAAACAGTCCTTTCACTTCTATTGGTGACTTCGTTTACTTCTCACAACAATCCCTAGGCAAGATGGTAGCTAACATTTAATCAGCATTTCCACGCGCGTTATGTTTTAAACCTCACGCACACACTATTTCATAGGGACTGTGAGTATCCCCATTTAACAGAAGAAGAAATCGAGGCTCAGCGCAGCTCAGGAAATGCCCAATTTCCGGAAACTAGCAAGTAGCAGAGCCAGGATTCTAGCTCAGGCTCTGTGACAACAGACCCTCATTCTTGACCTTGAGGCCACGCTGTCAGTTCTACAGATGTGGAAACTGAGGCACCAGCTTGTGCCGGCGGAATCGCGGCCATGGGGGGGCGCGCCGCACTCGCTCTTCCTCCTCGCGGGTCGCGGGGCGCCACCGCGGGGCGGGAGTCGGCGGGCGACAAGCAGAAGCCCTTCCCCGTAACTTACCGAGAGCCACGCGGGAGGCGAGTATCCCCGCACCTCACCGACGGACCCCGCGGCACCCTGGCAACGGCGCGGGCGGGAGAACAGGAACTGCGTCATCGGTGGGCGGGACGAATCTGCGGCGGCCACCAATGGGAGCCCCGCGTCCGCCTTCGGCCCGCCCCGAGGGAGGAGCCGAGGCCGCCTTCCTGCCTTCGCCTCGGACGGTGTGGGCTGCATTTGGGGGCGTCGGTGGGTAACGCGGGGCGCGGGGGTGCGGGGCTGACGGGGAAGGAGAGGGCCGTCCAGGAAGGCGAGGGGAGGACGGAGGTGGGGGCAGGGCCGGAGTGTGGCGCTGGCGCCCGGGGACTCCGGGCTTCGCATTTCCTGGCGGGGAAACTGAGGCCCGGAGACGGGCGGCAGAGGCAAGTGGGCTGGCACCCAGCCCCTCACACATACACATTTTAAAATGTAATCTTAGGTGAAAAAGTACTTTTAATCATAATAGTAGTTGAAAAATCGAAATACACAATTTTATCAGAACAGTAGGTAAGCCACGGCCTTCGCTGACCCCCTCCCGGTTACTCTCGCCATCCTCTGTGCTTCCCCTCTATTTTATGTGCAGAACTTGTCCAAATCCACAGCCCCTCATTTTAAAGCCCTGGGGCTAGATGTGTGCAGAATCCCAAATTTCTCGAATTTTCGAAAGGTAAAATGGTGCATATAGTCTATGTTGTCATACCTTCAGTGGGGTCTAGGGCAGCGTCCTGTAATCAGATGCATTAATATTTCCACAGCTACATACATGCACATTTACATGAAAGGGGGTAAAGAACAGCCGTAAATAGCCTCACCTTAAGTCAGATCAGGTTTTCAAACTTAAATGATTTGGTTTGCAGACCTTTTTAGGTTTGAGAATTGCAGATAAGGGACCTGGATCATAATTTTACTGTTCACTCATATTTCTCGCTTCTCTGGACTGGAGGTGCTACGGTTCCTGAACTCTGCTTTTGTAAACGCCACCGACTGTTTCCATCACTAACTAACTGTGTGTCACCTTGTGCTCTCTCAGCCTCAGTTTCCTCGTCTGTAAAATGGGGTCAGTAATGCTTTCCTCATAAGGTTCTGATGAGGATTAAATGAAGCTGTGCATGTGAAGCACTAACACCATATCTAGCACGTGGCTCAACCGATTATGGCTGAGATTTGCTCATTCCACAAACATTTCTGTTTTATGATTATTTGAGTAGACAATACATATCCATGGTTAACCTCCCCTACCCTGCCCCTCTTCATAGAGACAACTGACTTCTGTGCATTAACAAGCCTATCTGTATCTCTTTCACACTATTTCCCTCCGCTTGTCCCCAAATTATAGTGTTCTATACCTTGTTCTTATTAACATTTATTTTGTCTGTTACTTAACCTATTATATCATTTTCTAAATTTTTTTATTAAGATACACAACTTGCCTATAAAAATGTGTGAAAATGTAAGTTTGAAGAATTAAAATCAACGCCGATATACCCACCACCAAGTTAAATAGAAATCATATTCTCAAAACCCCATTGAATCCTTTTCTCCCTTCACCAAAGATAACCACTACCCTGAATGTTGGGTCACTCGTTCCCTTGTTTTTCTTTGTAGTTTTTACTCTCTCTGTATCTCCAATGAATGCAATGTACAGTTTTGCTAGGTTTTGAATTTTATGTAAATGGGATCCTAATATATATTTTGCATGACTTGGTTTTTGCACATAACATTATGTACATGAGATGATGTGAGTAGCTATTCTTTATCTTCATTGGTGTTTTGAATTCCTTGGTATGACTATAAATGCTTTAGGTAGGCATTCTTCAATTGGTTGTCGTTTATATTGTTGCCAGATTTTTGGTATTACATGATGGTTTTATAAATCTGTTTCCTGGGGCAAATGTGGAAAAGTTCCTCTAAGTTATATACCTAATAGTGAATTTGGGGGGATATCCAAATTGTTGTCTGAAGTGGTTATAAGAGTTGATACTCTGCCAACAGTGGCTGACAGTTTCAGCCTCAGCCATTCTTAAGAATTTTTGCGTGTCTGGTGATGGGTAAGACGTTAATCGCTGTGGTCTGAATACTCATTTGCCTGATGACATTGAGATTGGGCATCTTTTTATGTATTTATTAATCATTTGTGCATCCTCTGTAAAATTTCTGCTGCTCATTTTTCTCCTTTGGTTGTCCTCCCATTACTGATTTGTAGGAGTTCTTTGTATGTTCTGAATATGAATCTTTTGTGGCTTAAATGTGTTTCACATACCTTCTAGTTATAGCTTGGCTTCTCTCTCTTTCTCTCTCCCACTCTAGTGTTTTTGGTGAAGAGTGGTTCTTAATTTTAACAAAGTTGAGTTCAGCAGTATATTCCTTTATGGTTTGTGCTTTTTGTATCTTTTAAAGAAATCCTTCCTTACCTTTGGATCATAAAGATATTCTCCTATATTGTTGTCCAAAAGTTTTGTAATGTTTCCTTTCTTATGACCTTAATCCTCAAGGATAGATTTTTGTGCATAGTATAAGGAAAGGGTGTAGTTTTATTTATTTTTTCACATGGGGATAATCAGTTGTTCTGGCCCCTTTTATTGAAAAGTTTGCTTTGATCTGGAGTTCCATTTCTCCAACATATCAAGTATCCACATATGCATACATTTCTGAGTTCTCTATTCTTTTTTTTGTTTATTTTATTTATTTACTTTTTTTGAGGAAGATTGGCCCTGAGCTAACATCTGTTGCCAGTCTTCCTCCTTTTTTCCTTTTTTTTTCTCCCCCAAAGCCCCAATAGATAATTGTGTGTCATAGTTGTACATCCTAGTTGTTCTGTGTGGGACACCACCTCAGCATAGCTTGATGAGGGGTGCCTAGGTCCGTGCCCAGGATCCGATCCGGGGAACCCTGGGCTGCCGAAGCGGAGCACGAACGCAACTGCTACGCCACTGGGCTGGCCCCTGAGTTCTCTATTCAGTTCCATTGGTCTTATGTGTCTGTTGCTATACCATTACCACACTTTATTCATTACTCTAGCTTTATAATGAGTTGGTACGTGGTAGGACAAGTCCTTTACCTTTATCTTCTCCAAGAATGCCTTTGCTGTTTTGACTTTACATTTTTCCATGTAAATTTTAGAATCATCTTGTCAAATCACACAGAGACACACAAAGCCTTTTGGGATTTTGATAGGAATTGCATTGATTCAATTGCATTGGATAATTGGATTTTAAAGTGATTCCTCTCAGCATTTCGTCCTTAATTATGTTTGTTCTAGGTCTTTGTAGATGTCGTTTAGTAGATAAAGGAAGTTTCCTTCTATTCCAAGTTTGTTAAAGAGTTTTTAGTATGAATTAAAAGTTGGGTTTTATCAACTGTATTTTCTGCATCTATTAAGACGATTTGTATGTTTTTTCTTCTTTATTCTATTAATGTGATGACTCACATTGATTGATTTTCTTCTTTTCCCCCCTCCAGCTTTATTGAGATATTATTGACATATAACATTTGATGGATTTTCAAATGATAATCCATTGCTGGGATAAACACAACTTGATCACGATATATCATCGTTTTTACATTGCTAGCTTCGGTTTGTTACCATTTTGCTTAGGACTGTTGTGTCTGTGTTTGTGAAAAATACTGGCCTTTTATTTTCCTTTCTTCTGAAGTCTTTGTTAGGTTTTAGTGCCCAAATTATGTCAGCCTTATCAGATGATTTGGGGAGAGTTTGCTCTTTTTCTGGCTCTGGGATAGTTTGTGTAACATTTGAAATTATTTGTTTCTAGAATGTTTGGTAGGACTTCCTGATAAATCCATCGGGACCTGAAATTTTCTTTGTGGGAAGATAGATTTCCCATAAAATGTCTTCAGTGGTTAAGAAACTTTTTAGGTTTTCAAATAATTCTTTTTGTGTGTGTGTGTGAGGAAGACTAGCCCTGAGCTAACATCTGTTGCCAATCCTCCTCCTTTTTGCTAAGGAAGACTGGCCTTGGGCTGACATCCGTGCCCATCTTCCTCTACTTTATATGGGACGCTGCCACAGCATGGCTTGACAAGCGGCGCTCTGTCCGCGCCCGGGATCTGAACCTGCGAACCCCCCGGGCTGCCTAAGCGGAGCACGCGAACTTAACTGCTACGCCGCCAGGCTGGCCCCTCAAATAATTCTTCAGTGAGTTTTGAATGAATTTCCTATGACTTCGCACAGATTTAAAACTTCAGATTGTTGTAAGTTGTTTATAATATCTTTTTAAAATGTTTGTATCTGCAATTAGTTTCCCTTTTTCCTTCCCAATAGTTTATGTGTAAGTTCTCTCTCTCTCTGGGAAAATCTTGTCAGAGGTTTGTCACTTTTATTATCCTTTTTTCAAAGAATAATTTTGGTTTTGTTAATCTCCTCAGGTATACGTTTATTTTCTATTTCATTAATTTCTGCTCATTATTTATTTTCTTTGGATTTAATTTACTGTTCTTTCTATACTTTCTTTAGATGGATGTTTAACTCATTCATTTTCACACCTCCCCTTTTTAAAAAAATATAAACATTTAAGGCTATTAATTTCCGTCAACTGCTTTAATTGCCTCCCACCAGATTTTACATATAATATTTTGTTATTTTCAGTTCAAAATATTTTCTAGTTTCTATTAATTCCTCTTTGATAATGGATTATTTAGAAGTGTGTTTCTGAAATTCTAAACAGAGTTTTTCTAGTTATCTTTTTTGTTTTGGGTTTCCAGCTTTATTGCATTGTAGTCAGACAACATGTTCTGTATGAGACCAGTCCTTTCAATTTTGCTAAGACCTGGGGCAGGCCCGGTGGCGCAGTGGTTTAGTTTGGGGTTTGGCAGCCCGGGGTTTGCCGGTTTGGATCCGGGCGGCCGCTGACACACTGCTTGTCAGCCATGCTGTGGTGGCGTCCCATATAAAGTGGAGGAAAATGGGCAGGGTTGTTAGCAAAAAGAGGTCTTCCTCAGCAAAAAGAGGAGGATTGGGAACGGGTGTTAGCTCAGAGCTGGTCTTTCTCACAAAAAAATAAATAAATTTTGCTAAGACTTGCTTTCTGGCCTAGTATGTGGCAATTTGCATAATTGTCCTGGGTATGCTTAAAGATTCTGTATTCTGTAGCTGTTGGATGCAGTGTTTTATGTATGTTCATCGGATTAAGCTTTTTGCTATGTTGTACAAATCTTTTCTAACCTTGCTGATTTTTTTGTTCGTTTTACCAATTACTGAAAGGGATATGTTAAAATCTCCCACTGTGGTTGTGGATTTGTATGTTTATCTTTGTAGTTCTGATCATTTTTGCTTTAACTGTTTTGAGGCTCTGTTATTAGGTGCCTAAACATTTAGAATTGTTATATCTTCTTGGGAATTGAACCTTTTTATCATTTTGTGGTGACCGTCTTTATCTCTCGTAATGCTTTCTGCCTTAGAGTCTATTTTGTGTCATATTAATATAGCCACACCAGCTCTGTTTTGGTTAGTCCACAGAGTATGTATTTTTCTATCCTTTTACTTTAACTTTTTGGTGTTTTTATGTTTTAGAAGTAGCTCTTATAATCGTGTAGCTAGATTTTACTCATTATTCAATTTGACAGGTTTTTTAATCTGGTCTAACAGCCTGGCTGTGTCATCTGCTTAAAGACCGTAGTCTGGAGATCCTTAGTCTCCAAAGTTTCTAGGATGAAAGTCCAAATTCTTTAGCCAGGCGCATTCCGTCCTTGTGCCCAGAACAACCACTGGCAAGTCAGTGGTGCTCAGTGCATAGAAACGAGATAAATGAACGAAGGTACCTGCTCCTAGTGACGGGAAATAAACTTGACAGGCCGTGATGACTGGCGGGATCTGAGGTTGAGGGAGAGGGATCAGAGTTTGACGCTCAGGTCTGTGGTGTTTGTATGACTGCATGTACCACCCAAACCAGATGATTCGAGAAGAGGACTCGGGGAGAAAAAGGGTTGAGGATGGGTAAAGGAGCAGATGAGTCCAGTTCAGGATTTGTTGAGGTTGAGATGCTGGTGAGGTTTTTCAAGAAGATCTAGCAGGCAGAGAAACAGGTCAGGAGACAGTGCCTCTTCCCAGCTCTGAGGTCCAGTTGAGGGTGCTGTTTAAAAAGAACAGTAACTAGCATTTTTCTCGTATGTGCCAGGCTTTTTCAGCATTTTTCTCCCACGTGTTATCTCCTGTGTGTCAGGTTCTTGGGAAACCGTTGGTTGTCATATCTCATTTAAACTTCATCCTATGCCTTTAAAATAGTTATTATTATCCCCATTTTATAGATGAAAAGCTGAGGCTTGGGGGGGTAAGTGTGTTAACTAAAAATGTTTCTGTGCTGTATTTGCCTAGGGTAGCAGTGAATTTCTTGTCAGATCATGGCATTACTTGAAGTGAGTGTCAAACCCTCAGAATTCCAGGCCCCTCTGTAGTCAGATCCTCCAGGAAAGAGGCCCGGGAATCTGTATTTTCAATCGCGGGTTAGGTGATTCTTCAGAACAGGCAGTTCTGGCAAGCCCTGGCCTCAAAGCCACCTGTCTAGTTCTAAACCGACACTCTTAGCCCCCGCACTGAGCCGCCTCTTGTGGCAGGAGCAGGCTTTTTGATCAGGGCTTGTGTAATACTTTTATCGGCTCTGATCTTTGTGGTTTGTGGAAAGATAGCATTTTAGTAGAGAGCAGGAGATTTAAACCATACCCTGCAGGCCTGCCATGACAGTTGTTTTATTACTGATTTGGGAGAGGAGAGGGAAGCTAGCATTTACTAAGTGTTTACTAGCGGTTCTCTAAGCAGTGAATGTTATTCTAATTTTATAGTAAGAAAATGGGGCCTCAGCTAAATTTATCCAGGCCATAGATCTGGTAAGTAGCTGAGCCAAGTGTCAGACCCAGAATTATCTAATAGTAAAAATAGCCAACACTTATTTATTGCTTGGTATGTTACCAGGCTTTTATATGTATTAACTCATTTAGTCCTCATAGTAATTCTGTGCAGGACGTTTTAATCATTGCTGTCATTTTGTGTGTGTGTGTGTGTGTGAGGAAGATTAGCCCTGAGGTAACATCCGTTGCCAATCCTCCTCTTTTTGCTGAGGAAGACTGGCCCTGGGCTAACATCCCTGCCCATCTTCCTCTACTTTATATGGGACGCCGCCACAGTATGGCTGACAAGTGATGCATAGGTCCACGCCTGGGATCTGAACCCGTGAACCCCGGGCCACTGAAGTGGACTATGCAAATCCAACCACTACGCCACTGGGCCAGCCCCTCATTGCTGTTATTTTACAGATCAGAAACCAAAGCACATGGAGGTTCAGTGTCCCAATTTCACACAGCTACGTTGTGGAGCCACGCTGTGAATCCAGGCATTCTGTCTGGCTCCACAATCTACACTTCTCACCACTGCCCATTACTAACTTGCGTAGCCCCTGACTTGTGTCCTTTTCATTTTTGTACTATTCAGCATGATGAACTTGATTTTAAAAACTGTATCATTTATATGCGTTAATGTAAATTCGAACATTGCTTTTGGTGTGCTTGGAGGTGACTAGATTTCATTTACTTCTTTTTTAGTTCCTTCATACATGCAGGGCAGTACAAGAAGAACGGGCATCATGACTGATGTCCACCGGCGATTCCTCCAGTTGCTGATGACTCACGGAGTGCTGGAGGAGTGGGATGTTAAGCGCTTGCAGAAGCACTGCTATAAGGTTCATGACTGTAAGTATCGTTTCCCTGTTCCCAGGATACTCTGGTACTTTGTGATCAGGGACTAGTGATATTGGCATAATATCGTGTAACCAGTCAACCAATACTCCTGACCTAGACATTCAAGTCTCTCACAATCTCATGCCAGCCCATTTTTCTAATCTCATCTTTGACTTTTTTTTTTAAGTAAATCTGACATTTAGCCCAGTCAACTCTGGAGCTGTAGAGTTGTGGTTCACACCATGGCTCCAGCCAGAGTTTCTTATCTCTAAAATGAGGCTAATTAATTATACTTGACACGTAGAGTCAGAGGATTAAGAGACATGATACGTACACTACCCCTGGCACAGAGAAGGTGCTCTACTGGCTATTGATAGTAAGAGGGCAGCTTGCACAGTGGTTAGGGGCACAGCCTTGGACTCTGCCAAAGCTAGAGGAAGTGTCATCCCTGCTCTGTGCTAGCTGTGGGCATTTAGAGCATCTTCTCAGTGGGTTGTTGGGAGGGGTAGATCAGATAATACACGCGAAACACTTAGAGACAGGATCTGGTGCATACTATTTTCAGTAACTGGAGGTAGCAATAGAACAATAGGATTGATGTTGATAGATTGGTAAAATCAATATGGTAGATCTTGTTGAACTGAGTGTCAGCATGGGTAGATACTGTTAAGTGAAAAAGTTGATAAGTTATACTTATTGTATGATGTCATTGTGTTAAGTTTTTTGTAAAGTACAAAACAATTTTCACCATTCATGAATACATCTACATGTAAAAGGGAATGGAAGGATAGCAGCACACTCGTGAGGTGCTTACCTTTGGGCAGAAGAGGGGTGGATTGGTTTCTCACTAGAAATCAAAGGACACTTTATCTTTATCCTGTTTTGTTCTTTTATTAAAGAAAAGACTTAAAGCAAACATGGCATTATTAGTGTAGTCTAATGGTTGTCACTTCTGATTAATGAGAATATAGGTTTTTAGTCTATGTTTTTGTCTTTCTCTCTATATTTTTAATTTTCAAAAGAAAAGTGGAAAAAATATCTAGGTGAGCCAAGTCCAGAGGGATGAGGAGAGGTAAGGGAGGGGCGTGAAGTACGCAGGTTGGGGGGCGTGAGAAAAGGTGCCACCTTTAGGCAGCTTTAGTCTGCGGCATGATAAAAGGCAGAAGCCAGATCCCAGAGAGCTGAGGGGTGAGTGGCAGGAAGAAGGGGGAGACAGTGAGTACAGAAACATATTCTTTTGTGATGTGCAGAAGGAAGATGAAAGAGGGTGGCATTTTAGAAAAGAGGCAGGGTTTGAAGTGGCTGGTCCCTTGAGGTATCCCATGGGCAACTCTGGGAACTTGGTGCACGTTAACAAATTACAGGCCGGGATGGGTCCTACAGTAAGGAAACCTGCTTAACTTTGTTTAATCCTGTGTATCCAAACTTCGTTGACTTATAAATAAGTTGCCTTAGGAAAGGCATGAATATATGCCTACAGAAGAATATATGATGGGTGGGACGAAAACAGGTTGTTTTGGTGTGCAGATTTACAGATCACGAAGAACGCATAGTATGTACACCATTGTGGTGGGTGGTGGTGGTTGTTTTTGTTTTACTTAATTCCATAGACAGTGTGGACCTCTAGAAAGATCGGAAACAGGAAGTGACATAAGTAGTGCTGTGTTTGAGAACTCTCCTTCTGGTGAACGCATTTGCTCCAATTGCCTGCACTGTGGTGGATAGGGGTCTGGTGAGAGCCTCCTTTATGGAAGGGGAGTGTTATACCTGTTAACTTCTCTTGCTCTTTAAAAAGCACAACAGGACTTTAAACCTGCCCTTCAATATCCTCCAAGGATGGGCATAAGAATGCTTTTCTTAATCTTTTATCTCCATGACAATTCATTCCTTCTCCCTTTTAGTTTCTCATATGTCAGTCCGTAGTGTGATCTTTAATGTCGATGGGGAAGTTTCATAGCTCACTGCAAGGAGCCATATGATGCTTTAGTACTAAGAATGAAAGTGTTTTTGCCTTTGTTTGACGTTTAAAGTTGTTATGATCTAATTCAGGAAAGTCCTGTAGAATGTGTCTAGGAATACTCTTCACACTTTATGTGCCATCTCTGTGCATCGAGCTGTGGTATGGCTAGGGTAATCAGGATAGAACTATAGTTTGTTTTCTCCTACCCTTCATTAGAAGGAAAAAAAAAAAAAAAGCTTGTTCCCAAGCATTATTGTTATTTGAGAAATTTTAAAACAAGGAATGATGGAAAGAAATTATCTCAAATTAAGTAAATACTTACAAGATCCAATTTTATTAATCTCCTGTCTTTTGAAGAGATGCCCAGGAAAGTCCCCCTTTACCAGCTGGAAAAATATTTAGCTTCTACGAGAAACAAAGGAGTAATTGAAACTGCAAGTTATTCTAATTATGGTTTTCCATGGTGTTTGTCCAGTTTATTAAAGCACTTCCTGTTCTAGGCTTTGGTTTGGGCTCTCTTCTTGCTGTCATTGGGGGAAAACAAATTCTCCAGTTCTCCCGGCTAGTGAAGAGTTTTGATTTTCTTCTGATGTCCTGGTGTAAAGCCTTGGATCTGGCCTTTCTGAATGGCACTGGGGACCTGTGTTCTTAAATGACCTTAGATTTTGAGCCAGAGCTTGTGTCCATGCATGTGGTCATCCAGCACAACTTCCTGAGATCTCATGTGGGCCAGTCCTCTGTGCTAGGGACTGGTGACACAGAGATAAAGCTTTTGCTTTGCCTTGGGTCTCCTGAGTCATACAGAAACAAAATCAGATGATTCCGGTATAAGCCCCCTTGATGGAAGTATGTACAGGAGGTCTAGGGAGTGGTGGTTAAGAAGACTTGGATTTGAGGATTGAGAGACAGGCAGTGAGGGTTTTTTTCCCTCCTGAAACCAAATATGTGTTGTCTTTCCAACACCACTTCTCCAATTTTCCAAACACCAACTGGGTGTCCCATAACTCAGGTCAGTTCTGATACTATCTACCTGGAGTTAGCATCAGATCCTAGAAGTTAAAGGGACTTAATCCCACAAGACTGCCCCCACTTCAGCTGCCAGTCACAAGTCCTAGGCCACCCTTACTTCTGACCAACCAGCTATAAATCAGGGGTTCTTATGACCCCCTCCTCAGGTTCAGTAATTTGCTAGAATGGCTCACAGAACTCAGGAAAACACTTGACTTACATTTGCTGGTTTATTAGAAAGGATACAACTCAGGAACAGCCAAATGGAAGAGGTGCATAGGGCAGGGTATGGGGGCAGGGGTGGTGTGGAGCTTCCATGCCCTCTCTGGATGCTTCACCCTCCCAGCACCTTGATGTGTTCACTGACCTGGAAGCTCTCCAGATCCTATCATTTAAAGGTTTTTATGGAGGTTCTATTATGTATGCATGGTTGATTAAATCATTGACTGTTGGTGACTAAATCTCCAGCCCCTCTCCCCTCCCCAGAGTTGGGGTATGGGGCTGAAAGTTCCAAGCTTCTAATCAAGGCTTGGTCTTTCTGGCAACCAGCCCCCATCCTGAAGTTATTTAGGGACCTGCCAAGAGTCGCCTCATTAGAACAAAAAATGCTCCTATCACCCTTATCACTCAGGAAATTCCAAGGGTTTTGGGGGCTCTGTACCAGGAACTGGGGACGAAGACAAAGTATCTTTCTTATACCACAGGCAAAAAAAGGCTTTGAGAGAGTTTTCAGGCTGTGGCACAGGGGAAACCCAGGCAGAGCTAGACAGACTGTCTCAGTTGAGGAGATAGAGATGAGAGTTCAAGGAGATGAAAGCAGCCAGACTTTGCAGGATAGAGTAGTGAAGAGAGATGCACAGAGAGTAAACTAGAGATTTGTAGAGTACCCCCTCTTTCACGCTCCATCAAGGATCCGGCTGAGAACTGATCACCAAGGGAGCTGCCTGAGGCTAAAGAAAGAACCAATGGAAAGGATTAGAGAGAAACAATACCAGATGTTCACACAGGACTGGGAATAGTGCCTGCTCCAGTCCCAAATGGCTTCACTGGTGAATTCTACCAGACATTTAAAGAAGAAGTAATGTCAATTCCACCCAAACTCTTCCAGAAAATTGAAGAGGAGGGAGCACTTCCCAACTCATTCTGTGAGGCCTGCATTGTCCTGGTACCAAAACCAGCCAAAGACATTGCAAAGAGAGAAAACTAAAGACCAAGATCCTTCATGAATATAGATGCTAAAATTCTAAACACAATTTTAGCAAATCTAATCCAGCAATATATAAAAAGGATGATATGATGTGACCAAGTGGGGTTTATCCCAAGAATGCAGGGTTGGTTTAGTATTTGAAAATCAATCAATGTAATTCACCATATTAACAAACTAAAAAAGAAAAACCATATGATCATCTCAGTAGGTGCAGAAAAAGCATTTGACAAAATCTCATATCTACCCTGGCATGGTGCAGCAAAAGTTAACAGAAAACTAAAGAGATCCTAAGAAGCAGAGTATAAGCAAGGCAGGGGAGAGGAATCAACAACTCTGCACAGAGTTAAAAATCCAACATCTATTCCTGATAAAAACTCTCAGCAAAGTTGAAAAGAAGGGAACTTCCTTAACCCGATACGGAGTATCTATGTAAAACAGCTAACATCATATTTAACTGTGAAAGACTCAATACTTTTCCTCTAATATCAGGAACAAGACAAGAATGGCCATTCTAGTCATTTCTGTTCTAACCGGTACACTCAGGCAAGAAAAAAATAAAAGGCATCTAGTTTGGAAAGGAAGAGATAAAACTGTCTATTCACAGATATGATCATTTATGTAGAAAATCTGATGGAATCTTCAAAAAAGCTACTAGATATAATAAATGGGTTTAGTAAAGTTGCAGGATACAAGATCAGTATCCAAAAATCAGTTGTATTTCTGTATGCTAGTGGTGAATCAATAGAAATTGAAAATTTAAAAAATCACTGTTTATAATAGAATAAAAAATATGAAAACCTTAGGAATAAATCTGACAAAATTTGTAAGACCTGTACCCTGAAAACTACAGAATAAACTGAGAGAAATCTAGGAAGATCTAAGTAAATGGAGACATACCATGTTCACGGGCTGGAAAATTCAATATTGTTAAGTTATCAGTTCTCCCCAAATTGGTCTAAAGATTCAACTCAATCTCAATTAAATCCCAGCAGGGCTTTTTGTAGAAATTGACAAGCTGATTCTAAAATTCACGTGGAAATGTAAAGGACCTGAAAAAGCCAAAACTTCTTTGAAAACGACAATCAAATTTGGAGAATTAACACTGATTAATTACCTGTTAATTAAGATTACCTGATTTGAAGACTTATTTTAATTTTTTTTAATTTATTTATTTTTTGGTGAGGAAGATCAGCCCTGAGCTAACATCCATTGCCAATCCTCCTCTTTTTGCCGAGGAAGACTGGCCCTGGGCTAACATCTGTGCCCATCTTCCTCTACTTTATACGGGACGCTGCCAGAGCATGGCTGACAAGCAGTGCGTCGGCGGGTGCCCGGGATCCGAACTTGCGAACTCCAGGCTGCCGAAGGGCGGACTAAACTGCTGTGCCACCGGGCGGCCCCTTGAAGACTTATTTTATAGCTACCACAACAAGGAAGTGTGGTATTGGCATAAAGATAAACAAACATCAGTGGAATAGATTAGAAAGTGTAGAAGTAGACCCATACATAGATGAACAGCTGATTTTTGACAGCTGCAAAGGCAGTTCAGTGGAGATAGCCTTTTCAAAAAATGATGCTGGAATAATTGGATATCCATATTCAAAAAAATGAACCTTGAGTCATACTTTGTACCATATACAAAAATTAACTCAAAGTGAATCATAGACCTAAACATAAAACCTGAAAGTATGAAACTTCTAAAAGAAAATATAGGAGAAAACCTTTGTGACCTTGGGTTAGGCAAAGATACCTTAGGTATAGTACCAAAAATATTATCCATAAAAGAAAAAAATTGATAAATTGGACTTCAAAATTAAAAACTTCTGCTCTTTAAAATATACTATTTAGAGAATGAAAAGACAAGCCAAATACTGGGAGAAAATTGCAAATCATTTATCTGGTAAAGGACTTGTACCCAGAATGTATAGAGAACTCTCAAAACTAACACTTAGAAAGCATACAACCGAATTTTTAAAAATGGGCAAAAGACTTGAACAGACACTTCAGAGAAGTTATGTGGATGGCAAATAAGCACAAGAAAAGATGCTCAGCATCATTAGGCATTAGGAAATGCAGGCTAAAACCACAATGAGATATCACTGCACATCTGTTAGAATGGCTAAAATTAAAAAGACTGTGCATACCAAGTATTGGTGAGAAAATGGAGAAACTAGAACTCTCATCTGCTACTGTTGGGAATGAAAAATGGTATAGTGATTTTGACAAAGAGTGTGGCAGTTTCATGACAGCCACTCTCTCATGTATTTGTTTTTAGACTCGAGAGGAATGAAGATATATGTCCACACAAAGGCTTGTACATAAATATTCAGAGTAGGTTCACTTGTAATGTCCCCAAACTGGAAACACTTTGGTTGTCCATCAACAGGTGAATCGATAAATGGACCATGGTTATTATCCATATAACAGAATACTATGTAGCAATAAAAAGGAATGAACTATTGCTACATGCTACAATATGAATGAATCTCAAAATGATTGTGCTGAGTGGAGGAAGCCAGGCAAAAAACTGTATACTGTATGACTCCATTTCTGTAGTGACAGATAAAGTGGTTCAGTAGTTGCCTGGGGATGGTGAAAGGGAGGGTTTCGAGGGATTAGAGAGAGGGATTACAAAGAGGCATGAGGAAATTTTTTGGGGGGTGATGGATATGTGTATTACCTTGATTGTTTATTACTCTTGATGGTTTCAAGAGTGTTTCCGTATGTCAAAACTTACTAAATTGTGCACTTTAAATATGTACAGTTAATTGTATGTCACTATATTTCAACAAGGCTGTTTAAAAAAAAGATCTGAATTTGAACCCGCTTTGCTACTTGGTAGCTGTCCTGTTTGTGCCGTGGAGTCAATTCTGACTCCTAGTGACCCTGTGTATAGCAGAGTGGAACCTCGCCTGGTTGTCTTCAGCTGGTGTTTGCAATACTGATGGCATAGCTTTTAGCATCACAGCAGCAAGCAGCACCACAGTATGACGGCCAACAGACAGGTGGTGTGGTTCCCTGACCAGCAAACGAACCGGGCCTTGGCTTTGAGAGTGCTGAATCTTAACCAGTTAGACCACCAGGGCTGGCTGGTAGCTGTCTAACCTTGGCCAAGTCACTGAAGCTGAGTTTCCGTTGTCCCAGCTGTAAAGTGGGGCTGGAGGTATCTGCCGTTCAGGGTCGTTTGAACAGATTGCTAATGTAGTTGTGTGGCCTGTGCTTCAAGCCTATAGGTGCCCGATAAATGGTGAATTGTAGAGGGCATAATCAGGTTTGCAAAATATAGTCATTCTCCTGGTCTGGTAAGGCCTGTGTCATCTTGTGGGACTCTGAGAAAATAGATGCAGTGTCTAGGAAAGGATACTTTCTATCCTGTATCCAGGGCTTGCCTGGAGAGGCACCTTTTTTGAAGTCTAACTCACAAGAAAGTTGGTAAGTAGTTACACAAAGTTTCTTTAATTCAGTTTCCTCAAAACAAAACAAACATGGAAGCCTGAATTCAGAAGCCTTTGCAAGAGGCCCAAGGCCCATTGGGGAATAGGTGCTTAGCCCGATGATTTTGTGTTTGTTTGTGTTGCCCTGCTTGGGGCCTGAGGGTGCCCCAAACCTGAGCCTGATTCTTGGTTGGAACCTCTATTTCATTTATCATGTGGCTTCTCTGAGCAGAAGCAGAGAGTTTCCACAGTCCACAATTACATGGCAATGATTCCCTCAAAGTTATTTGCCTTGTTAAAATGCTTTGGCACTGGTCTTTCTGGTTTTTTGGATGAACACGTTGAGTTTTTAGGGAATCTTGGATCCATTCTCCTTATCTTACAAGCCGGGAAGCAGAGGCCGCTAGGAGCTGGTGCCCTGTGCAGCCACTTCTCACACCGGCTCCAGGCCCCCACTGGCGAGTGCTGCCTTCCAGTCAGTGCCAGATCCACTGAGTGGTTTCCTCGCCTGAAGCTCTTGGGGTGGCTTTTTAAATTTACTTTTTATGTTGAAATAATTCCAAACTCAAAGTAAAGTTGTAAGAATAGTACAAAGAACTTTCCCCCTTGAATCATTTGAGAGTAAGTTACCAATTTGAAGTTCCATCACCAGTAAATTCTTTAGGAAGCATTTTCTTCTAGCAAGGACATTGTCGTAAGTAACCATTAAAAATCAGGACATTAACATTGATACATCACAATGTCTAGTCCGCAGACCCCACTGGAGTTTCTCCAGTTGTCCCAACATTGTCTTATGAAGCAAAGGATCCCCCCCAGGGTCACGAACTGCATTTAGTTGTTACATTTGTCTCTTTAGGCTCCTTCAGTCGAGAATAATTCTTCAGTGTCTCCTTGACTTTTATGACCCTGGCATTTTTGAAGATTACAGGCTCATTATTTTGTAGAACAGTGCTGTCTGATAAAAACCTAATGGGGGCCGCATATGTCATTCAGGTTTTCTGGTAGCCACGTTAACAATGGTAGAAAGAAACAGGTAGAAATGTCCAAAATAATAGCATTTGAACATGTGATCAATATAAAAAGTTATTAATGGGATATTTTACATTTTTTTATATTACATCTTTGAAGTCCAGTGTGTGTTACCCCTGTGGCATATCTTAATTTGGACCAGCCGGATTGCAAGTGCTCCATCACCACGTGTGCTTGTGGCTGCTGTATGGACAGCATGGCTGCAGAGTGCCGCTCGGTTTAGGTTGGTCTCATGCTTCCTCCTGATTAGATTCAGGTTATACTTTTTACTTTTGCAGATCTAATATAGAAATGACGTTGTGTTCTCTCTGTCTCCTACCTTGTGGTATACAGTGTTGATTAAGTTGGTGTCTGCCAGGTTTCTCCACTACACGTTACTCTTTTTCCTATGTGATTAATAAGTGTTTTACTGAGAAATACTTGGAGACAAGGTCAGTATCCCACTTTTACGTATGATTTTGCATCCATTCGTCTTTCTTTCCTAAATTCATTCCTTCTTTAATGGTTGCCAAATTGCTGTGAGATGGCATTCTACACTTTCTAGCACTAACATTTTGTAATTAATTATGCTATATTACTATGTTTTATGTTAATTTTTAGTGGGTTTTAAAATTATCTTTTGTCCTAAGGACAAATTAGGTAAAATATCTAAAATTTTAGATTAAAAAATTAAGATTTGACATTCTTTCGGTTAACAAAATAAATAGTATGGTATTCAGGCAAAAAACCAGTTAACTGAAATGCATGTATCAAAAATAGATTAGTGAACACAGTGTCGGAGGAACATTGGGGTATGATAGATATTTTCCATTTTTGTCAAACCTTTTGTCTGCCTTCCTCTGGGTTTGTTTTTCTCATGCTGCTTTACATGACTGTGTTTGCTCTGTTGTCTCAGTGCATATTTCAGGACTCACACACGTCATTATGCGGTGTGCATTAATGGTGAGTCACAGTTATGGTGTTGACATTTTGGTTTAGTATTCCATCTTGTATCTGCAGTCATATTTGTTAAGAACCTTCTCTTTCTGAGGAGGACTCGGTGATGACTAGAAGCTGGCTCCAAATAAATTTTCCTCCTACTTTAATGATTTCATTGTACATGTCTCCTCTTTGGCCATGAAGAACAGTTAATAAGCTTACCCCTGTTGGAGCCTGCTTGCCTTTCCAGTTAATCAAGGGGGATTAGGTCTGTGATCATAACTGAAAAGGGCCACAAAATTAGCATGAAAAGTAACATCTAAAATGCGACTTGATGAATTTTTCAACATACAGAATTTCACAGCAGGCGCTTGTTATGTGCTTAGACAGGAATCTTGGGGTTCAGGAAGCTCTGTAGCCGTGAGGAAACTACTGTTGTTGCGTCTCTGGCACTTGAAGGCCGAGATGTGTCCAAATCCTTGCCCGCTCTTGAGGACTTGATGTGACACAGGCATCCGGGGTGGGGCAGGTCCCCAGCAGTCCTCAGGCCAGCACAGACTTATCGAACCAGTTCTCCTGTGTGCTTCACACTCTCCCAAGCGTGGACATCATTTGTTTTGGAATGTATTTTGTACTGGATCCCAAACATGAGGTTATGTGTGGGGCGTGGGAGGATTGGGAATGAATTCAGTAGGATTACCACACATACCACTGGCAGGAACAGTGAAGCCATATTTTGAAGACACAGGTTCAAATGAGGGACTTAGGAAAGTTCTTTTACTTTCTGAGTCTCTGCTTTCTTTTTTATAAAGGAAATCTTATCCACCTCACAGAAAAGTTGTGAGGATTAAACAAAGCAACTTATTAAGTGCCTGTCACAGAGTCCTTCCTGGTACATGTTTAGTACGTGCTACTTGCGCCCCTTCCTTCCTTTTGCATCTCTCTCTGTGTCACGCAATCCCAGGTCCTGGGGATGGGGGTGGGGTGACTATCAGAAGATCTATAATGTTGGTAAATAGTGTGACAGGAATTATTATGTAGACTGTAGGGCTGAATTTCTCATGCTGGGATTTTCTCAGAAAATCCAGAAGGCATAGTCACCATTTCCTAGTGGAAGGAAATCATGAGTGCAGGTGCGGGGGTGGGGAGGAGCTTTGCACGTGTGAGCACAGACAGAAGGCCACTGCGATTGGAGTGTAGAGCAGGGGCCTGTGCAGGAGTGAGGCTAAGGGTGCCAGGACCTGGCCCTGCTCTGGCTGCGTATGGAACACGTGTAGGGGCTAGAGTAGATGCCAGACTGTAGGAGGCTGTTCCACGCTCCAGGAACGAGGCGGAGGGGCTCAGAAGAGGGCTGTAGAGAACTGGAGAAAAGCCTCTGGAGTCACCTTCCTGACAGCATCACAGGCCTGCACACGCCCTTCAGCTGCCTTCCTAACCCCTGCTGGGAATGGGACCCTGAGCTAAGTCCTGCACCTGGGAAGTGTGGAAGTAAGCGAAGACCACCCAAATGAGAGCAGGTGATGTCTCTGTTCAGAGCTTGCGCTAGCAAGGGAGTCAGCCACCATCACTTGTGCTTTGACAGAGACTCAATGGCAAGCAGAATGGGAGGAAATGGAAAGCTTCAGGTGTGCCCTGACTGGAGGCTGTTGGCACGGGGAAGCTGGAGGCGAGCCAGCTAGAAGCGGGCGTCCTGTGATTGGTTAGGGGAGCATATTTGGCTTTCTCTGGTCGGTCCAAAGTTGGCAGCAGGGACAAAAGTTAGGGAAGCTGCGAGCGAGTTATTAATCAAGTCCTGGTCATTTTGAGCTGATTATGGCAGGGATCATTATTTGGCTTCCTGGACCGTTTGCTAGAGATAGTGGCCTGACCACCTACAAGTCTGACTTATAGGGAGCAGGCTGGCTTCCTGGACTGGTTACTGTAGGTAATGAGTTGGTTCCCTGGGCTGATGGCTGTAGATTGTGGGTCAGAGTCCTGTTTCTGTATGTGGTCTGTCCATTGTACATTGTATATTCAGTCTCTCAGAAGAACAGTGTGACACAGTCTGTTCCTTTGAGTTGTTCACAGCCCAGCCTGCATGAGAAACCACAACTTCTTATCTGGTGGGTCAGGGAACAGAGTGGCCTCATTAGTCACCATGTCCTGTTACAGCAGGGTTCTGGCCTATGTCAGCATTTGAAAATTGGAATGTCAGTGGTATCTAGCTTATAGGCATGGCTTGTTTGCCCTACAGTGTTTTTAATTTTCAAAAATTAATTACCATGTTTAAAAAAAAAACCAGGAGATTTCGCATAAAAATCCGAAGATTAGGCACATGGCTGGAGCAGAGTAGCCCTGCCTCTTTCAATGGGACACGTGTCCTCCACTTCACCTGCTGTTGTCTACATCTGTGCTTCCCGCCTGGCTTCTGTGGGCATCAGATTTGTCAGTCTCATCAAGCTTTGCTCAGACAAAATCTGAGGAGGAGAAGCTTACACACCAGGGATAAAGCAGAGCTGCTCTGGTTTCAGAGACGGCAGGCGGCCATCCCCTGCAGAACCCCTTTATCAGCTCCTTGAGGTCCCCCTGTGTGAGGAGGAGTGGGGGCTGCCACTCATCTCAACGATAGATGGACCACCTGTTTTCAAAGGGCGAGATGAAAATGAAATGCACATTGATAGTATCAGCGGTGGAGTTCTGCTGAAAGAGTTCTAGTCTTCTGTGATGACTCACACTGTAGTTGAGGACTCTGCCCTGCCTCAGGACTGTTGTGGTGAAGTCAGCGCCGCTCTCCTGCCGACTGGAGCCCTGACCCGTACACCTCTGGCCAGGGGAATGGCCGATGGTGGGTTTACTGCACTTATGGGGACAGTAGGCGTATGTCCCTGTCACCACTCCAGCCATCTTATCCTGGGTTTTAGGGCGCTTAACACATGTGGCTGAGATGCAGGAACTATGCCAAGTGCTGTAAAATAAGTTTTATACACTTATAGTGTATAAGTCATTTGAAGGAAGGCCAAAGAGTAGACTTTCTAACTGAAATAACCTCTTGATTTTTTAAAAAATGATCTCTGTGTACTTGGAAACAGATCTCTGATCAATAGATTTAAAAACAGTCCGTTATTAAAAGTCCATTGTCCCTGTACCGTCAGAGCCCTGAGCTAATCCACCTTGTCACAGGACACTGTCAATTTTCTCTTTTTTGATTCAGATTCCTAAGGGTTAAGGAGTCAAGTTATATTGTTGAGCATTAAAATGTTTTTTAAACTTTTGTTATGGAAAAGTCAAACAGAGAATAATACAGTAAAGCCTTATGTACCCATTGCCCAATTAAAATGATAACTCAGGACTCATTTTGTTTTATCTATCATCCTGCCTACTTACCCCTGTAGTATTTTGAAGTAGTTCTCAGATATCACTGTGTATCTAAGTAAGAATTTTTTTGTTTTTCTAATGAATGCTCAAGTCCTTTTGTCACTGCACCAAACTAAAGGCCAGACGTCTGATTTATGGTCTGGACTTTGTCACTTACTGGCCCTGTGATCTTGGGTAACTCCTTAACCACGACCCTTGGTGTCTTCTTTTGAAAAACAGACTGTACCGCATCCTGGCCCACCTGGTGGTGTTTCTTGAGGGTCTGGGGAGGTCATGAGGGAGAGAACTGTAGCACATAGTGAACTGATGTACAGATGTAGAGAATCACTTGTCTCATGTATTTGCCATGTAAAAGATAACTCTCTTCTGTGTCTGCTCTTCTCAGCACTGTTCACTAGCCATACTTTGGAAGTGCCATTGTCAACTCCCATCTTTTCACTCCCTTATCTGAAGGTCGAGAGAATCATTTTCCCCAGGCAACTGATGCAGAAGCTGGAGGCTGAGAAGTGACCCCCCACACACACCCCTTTCCAGCCCAGTGTCCCCACCTGCCAGCCTTTCCCAGCCCCGGGTCTGCTCTCTCAGGCCTGATGTGCCCCAGCGCCCGTGTCCAATCGAGGGCCTGGGCCACCCCGTCCTCACTGCATTCAGGAGGACCCCCAGTGGCCCCGTCAGATGAGAGGGCTGTCATAGGGCAAGTTAGCCCACAAGTGGTTTGGTCCCCTGTGTTCTTATTTTTTGCTGTTATTTCCTCTGCCCAAAAATAGCATTTCCTATCTGTGGTGCCTAGTTTGGAACAGAACTATTTGTTGTTCAGAAGTTAGGGCAGCAGACTTCCTGACTGCCTGCTGCCCAAGTGTGCAGTGAGCCCCTGGTCCCAGTAGCCTGCTGAGAAGCAGGGACCCTGATTAGCAAGAAGAGGTCTGTTGGTTAAATTAAAATTTAATTTTCAAAGAAAAGGAAATAATATGTACAGAGGTGGTCAGGAAAAACAATCTCAAAATGAATTGAACCAACCCCTGCTCCTTAGAGGAGAAGGGTTGTTTCAGTGCTGCCCAGCCTGTCGACTGCCCTGAGTCCTGGGTCTAAATTACCCCAGTGGAAAGGCATTTCCTGCTAAAGAAATAGCTGTTCGTCCTCTCCTGGGTCTTTGGCCTTTAGTTCAGCTCCTCCTGCAGTAGTGTGTGCTGAGCTCCCTGACCTGCCCGTGGTCAGGGCTGGACCGTTTTTGCCGAGGGAGTGATAGATGTTGGCCGGGCCCAGTTCCCAGTATGTGTCCTCTGAGAGCAGCCCTCGGTTTCAGCACCGCCTCTGGCATCTTTGCCAGGCGCTGCCTGGGCACTTTCCATCTTTCCTTGTTGGCTGAGTCCCTCTTTGTGACCCTGAAGGCACAGTGCCAGGTTCAGGAGGGATGCAGATGTGACTCTGGCAGGGTCTGGTATAGGGAATGTTCTCTGAGAATTTGCTCTGTTCTACGGAGGCTGTGTGGCTTGGTGCCCAGGAGTGTGGGATCTGGAGTCGGGCAGGCCTGGGCTCCATTTCCAAGCTATGGGAACTCGGGGCAAGTTATTTAACCTCTCCGAGCCTCTTGTATATGGAGATATTAATAACTCACCTTATGGAGTTATTGTTCTCGGAATTATGAGATGAACCAAGCTAATGAACAGTGCCCAGCACATCCTAAGGTGAATTACAGCCACACATTTGTGGGCCCGTTGTTTTCAACCTAACAATAGCAACTTCACTGCAGCCCATGAGAAATGCACAGGTACCCCTGCTTACGAGTAGAACACAGGTGGCACCTGAGATCTGTAGAGCCTCGCTGGGTTCAAACATGGTGCTCAGTGTCCTGGTTAGGGTGTCGCTTTGCTCTCTGAGAAGAGGCAGCTGTGGTTGCTCCAGGGCCTTGTTCCCCACTTCTTGTAGCTGGTCATCCTATGTTGCTGATTGCAGGTCAGTAGTGTTGAGGGATCCAGCCCCTGACCTAGCTCTACCTGGGAAAAACTGGTATTTTGATACTTATGTCGTCTGTATGTTTTTCTCAACTGGTTCGGGTTTCTGAAGGGAAGAGAGATGTTATTAATTGGTTCTCTTAAGTCCTTAAGTGTAGAACCAAGACTGGAAATAGTTTTCTCAGAATTGTGTAATACAGTTTTTATCTCTCGCATTTTATCGTGAGCATGGATTCAGGATCTTGGGGCCAAATGGATTCTCAGACACTCTTTTAGCGCAGTGTGTCCCTACAGATTTGCAGACTGTAGCTTCTTCACCATGGGCTTCAGGAGCAGGGGAGGGAGTGGGGCAGAGCCGTGAAAATTCCCCGGTCTGAAGACCTGATATTGGAAAGCACCAATCTGGTGTAACCTTGACACTTAATAGGCATGTCAGGGATCATGGTAGCAAGAAAGAGACCCCAGCACTGGCCAACTTAAAAGGGAATGTGTGGGGAGGCTATTGGGAAAAGGACACATAAGCCTGAGTGACAGCTAGGGCTCTGGCTGGGGAATGGGCAGCAACCAAGGGGCACCAGGGCGCAGGAAGCATAGCTGCACCCCATGGCCAAAGCCGCTTTCCCTCTGTAGCAGCTGGGCTACAACCACCTCCAGCCATCCCTTTGTCCCTTCCTCAGATTGAGAGTGCTTGGTAGGCTGAGCATAGGTTCTGGGCCCAATCCTGGCTGACCTGAGATCTGGCCCCTCTAGCTTCCTGCCCTCTGGTTCTCTAGATATGGGAATTATTCTCCCACCAAAATCAAATGTATAGGGGAAAGACAATTAAAAAAATTTTTTTTAAAGCTAAGGTGTGGTTAGGGGTGGAAATGGCTGCTGGGCAGCCGAACATGGGGTGGCCAGATTTGGGGACTAGAACAAAGTGTCATCGATGGGGAAGGCAGTGCCTGAGAACCATGGGAGGACAGAGCATAGGAACCTCAGCTAGTCTGGTCAGGGAAGGCCTGTACAGGAGGGCACACATCCAGGATGCCGGAGATCGGGAGGCGGGGTGGTTGGAGCCAGGGGTGGTGGTAGAGAGAGGGTCGGAGGGAGGACGTGTGAAGTTGGAGGGAGGGCGGTGGGTGGTCTTCAGATATGAGAGAAGGGGAAACTCGCCTGGGGTCCCACAGAGAGGTGGGGCAGGACTGGGCTGGAGCCCACGCCCTGCTGGCCCCATGGTACCATGCTGCCTCTGTTGTCACCAAAAAGTTAAGTCAGTGGGGGGGTGTTGCTGAACAGAAGAGAAGTTTATTCTCAGGTAATGATTAAAATAGAGACAGTACAGCACAGGGCATCTGTGAGAGACACGTACAGTGTCAGCTGTGGAGGGACATGGATGTGTCCTGACAGAGGAAACTTGTGTGGTAGGAGAGGGTGAGACCCAGGAGAACACGAGCAACTGAGCAGACGGCTGGTTTCTGCAGTAAGGACGGACGGCGGTAGGAAGTGGGTTTGTTTTTTTCTTGAATGAAAATACAGTGAAAACATTTATGTTTCTGACAAATGAAACTGGACAACAAACCAGAGGTGGTGGGAAGAGAGGAAAGCGCAGAGTGGCTATTAGCTCATCTCCATGCGGACGAGGTATCTGGAAAGTCCGATGTATTAGAATGCTTTTGATCTGCCCACAGAGTACATTTTTCTGAATGACACCCGAGAGAGGCCTCTTCAGTGGAAATTATGAATTGTCACTTTCAGAGGGAGGTGGGACTTGCCACTGTGTCATATTGGGTGGACAGGGGTGGTTCCTGCCCATGAAGAATCCTGTCACTCAGTCAGTGAGAGATGGTTCTTGAGGCCTGATTACCGTGCACCCGATTTCCCAGTTTTCTACGCTGTCGGTAGAAAGGGTTTCCAGCAGCCGAGGGCATGGCCTGTACAGAAAGGGCAGGCCCACGCGCCGCTGCGAGATGTTTTGCATGGTGTGGAAGAGGAAGAAAGCACGAAAGCACTTTGCACTGGGGGCAGCAGGGAACATTTCATGGAAAAAAGTGCCATTTGAGTTGGCTTTTGTAACTAGTAGGCAGAAATTGGAGTGAGAGGGAGGGGGATGCTTCAGAAAGGAAGGAGTTGTGAGCAAAGGCACAAGGCGGGAAACACGAGTGTGTCTCACTCCTCTGATCACAATTTTTCAGCAGTTGTGGCCAAATGTTATTGTCATACTACCATCGTGATTTTTGCCACGTCCATGTATCACCTGTTTATTATTACTAATTTTTTATTTAAATTGCTTTTTTTTAACTTTACTTAAAAAGGAAGATTAGATCTTGCTGTGATTTGCATATTAGTGTTACTGTGGTGGTCTTTGTCATTAGTTTTTCTGGGCCTCTCAGTACTGAGAAGCCCCTTAATAGTGCTGCTGTACCTGTGTCAGAACTCTCTCCTTCACGTGGCCTACACAGCCATGTTGTACTGCCACCAATGTGATCCTTTATTCTTTAAACTGGAATAATCTTTAGGTATACAGGAGCTTAGAGATGCCTTTCTCTGTACAAAGTCAGACAGGTAAAGTTCAAGTGCCCTGGGATGACCCCCTCCTCTTAGTCCCCTTCCCAGCGATCGTCTTGGTCGTCAGCTTCTTGGGTAACCTTCCAGGCCTTTCTCTTGTTACTGCTTTTAACATAAATGGTATCATATTGTCTGTTATTCTGCTGGTTTTTTTCTCAGAATGAGAATGATTTTCTAAGGCACAAATCTTTTGAAATTATTTATTTTAATAAGTGCAAACAGTAATACATACTCTTGGTTTAAAACAGTATCACAGTACCGAGGGTAATTCCAAGACAAAGCTGACCATGGCCCTCCTCTGTTTCTGACTCTGAAAGGCTCCCCACTGCCCACAGGAAAAAGGTTACCACTCCCTTGGCCGACAGGGCCCTGTGCCATCTGGCTCCTGCCTCCCACTGCAGCCTCATTGGCTCTCCTGGCCCTTCTGTTCTGGGCTAATCAGTTATCTGTTCACCCCAGCCCCCCGCAGTACTGGGTTGGGCGGCCCTTCCCCGGGCTCTCACATACCACCTCCTCTGATGGGCTGATGGCCCCGGACAGTGGTAACTGGCTTCCTTGTGTGTCTCTGGGCTGCGTGCCTCCTGTTGTCAGGGGCAGTGGGGAGGCGTGCTAGCGTGCAGGTCAGAGCACAGGGCTGCAGCCGTGCTATGGGGGCTCATCGCTGGTCACTGTGCCTGGTGGTATAATGCTGGGGGAGTCAGACCCCTCTCTGCATCCTGGCCTCTTCCCCTGAACCAGGGGGAGGATGCTGGTGCCTGCCTGCGAGGCTGTTGGCAGGATCCATGACTGCTGTGTGAAAAGCACTCACCCAGGGCCTCTCCGGGGGTGAGTGCTCAGTGTGAGCGCTGCTCCCCCCTGGTTGTGGGTATCCTGCACTGTGGCACTCTGGGGCGCAGCACACAGGGCCTGGCAGGTGAGTGTTTAGTACGTGTTTGGTTGTCGAATCAAGGGAGACAGGAGTAGAGGCAGACCTGACTCGTGTGTGAGGACGTGCAGGGACGGAGGCTTTGCGTGGGCAGCGGGCACGAGTGGGGCTGGGATGGTGCGTGCAGCGGGAGCTCACTGCAGGGTCTGAGCACACGAGCAGTGCGCCCAGGGCGCTGAGTGGGGAACGGTGATCGGGCGGCAGGGAGCGTGAAGGAGGAAGCAGGCGGGGGGCTGCGAGCAATGACAGGAAGACCACAGCGGGCTCAGATACCATCTCCCGGGGCCTTTCTGCCTCACAGCACCCTTTGTCTCTTTGAATACTCCAGGAAGAAAGAAGCCACACAGTACTGGCATTCATCCAAGAGGGCCGGGCTGTCGCCTGGTTCTGGCTTTGCTGTCACATGTTCAGGTTGATGGTATGATTGAAACAAGCTACACTTTTTTGATGAAGCTCTCCCTTTTCTCTGCCTGTTTATTTCCAGGCAATGCCACTGTAGAGAAGTTGGAGGACTTCATCAACAACATTAACAGTGTCTTGGAGTCCTTGTATATTGAGATAAAGAAAGGAGTCACAGAAGATGACGGGAGACCCGTCTATGCACTGGTAAGTGCCAGACAGAGCCCTCTAGTGGCGTTTGTGAGGAACGGGGACCGAGACAACTGCCCAGTGCCCTCATTTGTGGAGAGAGAAGGTGCACCCTGCCTCAGCAAGGGCTCTGAGATGGGAGAGAGACACTGGGCCCGGCCTGCCGCCCTGACCTGGCCCCTCTCCGGCGCTGCAGCCTCTGTGGCCTGCAGCATCTGCAGTATCCTCAGTGGTCGCTGGATCAGGGGATGAGAACCTGCCCCCAGCTCTCGACCTCAGTGCTCGCCTCACTGCCCCACACGAAGCCCCTGCCTGAGACACGGCAGCATTCATTTGGCTCTAGTTTGTTGACAGTTCCCTGCAAGAAGTCACCCCAAATGGATGGAATATTAGGATTAAAGGGAGAAAATGCTTTTTTATTTGGAACAAGACATAGAAACTGTGAAAAGAAAAAACGTGTGGGGCACTAAGGATTGAGACCCATATGGGGCCTCCTGTTGTTTTCAGACCTCCCCTCCTAGCTAGGGAATGAGGAAATATAGGTGGGAGGAGCTGACCGGCTCCACACCCTAGGCCTTAGGCCGTCAGAGGAGGTCAGGCTCTGCCCAGACAGGCCCGCATGGAGAGGGGCTGTAGCCCAGGGTTTCCCAAACTCTGTTGCTGGGAAGAAAGGGTTATGGAGTGAAATTGCTGTGGAAATGCTGGATTAAATAGACAAATCAGATTTCTTTACTGCCAGACTTCTCAGTGCCTTTTGATTTGAAGCTCTGTTAGCATGCAGACAGGTTTCCCAAATTTATCTGAGGTTGGAGAATACTGCACAGCCTTTGGAATTCTTAAGTCTCTGAGAATGTTGACTGAGCTAGAGATTTCAGCCTGTAATGTAAGACTGGTTACAGGTCCATCCCCGTGGCCGCAGTACCTGAGCACAGGTGCTCCGTGAGTGCTGATGGCAGGGGGAGGGGGAGCCAACAAGTGAATTAACTGACAAGCGAAGGGCACGCCTGACCGTCCTGCTAACTTACTTTTTAGGTGAATCTTGCAACGACTTCAATTTCCAAAATGGCCTCAGATTTTGCGGAGAATGAACTGGATCTGTTTAGAAAAGCTGTAAGTACGGTAACTCCCATTGCCCATCGGCCAGGCTTCTTATGGGAACTTCTGTCTTCATCATTAGAAATGGAAACTGCAGCCTTAGAGCATCACCATTGCTGCCCGAGAGAGCCATTTGCAGGGAGATGTCACTGAGAGCCTCACCCGGAATTCACAGCTGCCTGGTGATTGCTGGGCAGGTCGCCATGGCTGCCTGGGAAAGGAGGCCTGGTCCAGGTTTGAACCCCAACTGGTTGAGCAACAGCAGGCCTCGTGTGTGTGCGGTGCAGGTGAACAAGTATCACTTTGTGATGCGGTCCAGATGGGCAGCAGCAGCAGCATTGCCTGAGAGCTTGCTAGAAAGGCCGAATCCCGGTCCCTACCCAGACTGTTGAATCTGAGTCTGCATTTAAACAAGGTGCCCACTAAACCATTTGCATGGTCACTTTTGAGAGGTACTGCTCTGCCTACCCGGCTTCTAGAGCTGTTTGCTTAGCCCTCTTGTTCCTCACTGGCTGAGCCAGTCGTTCTCAGCCCTGGATGCACATTAGAATAACCAGGAAGGTCAAAATAATTTAGGCATTCCAGCCTCACTCCAGGTCTGTCGAATCTGAGTCTCCAAGGACAAAGTCCTAGAGTCATTCCTTCCTAAGCCTCCTTTGGGGATGATTAGTAGCCAAGGTTAAGAAGCAGACTCTGAGATGCCAGCCACGCACCTGTGTGTGCAGGAAGCCTGTCTTCCCAGTGGCTCCGCCCTGCTGTGGGCAGAAGTTTCAGGGGAGCTCACCTGTCAGCCTTTCCTGGCCCTTGATCCATCCACAGTGCCTCTCTGGCTCCTGAGCTTGCTTTCTTCCCCGCCCACCCTGGCTTTGCTCTCCTGCCCTTCCAGGCTCCAGCCTGCCACTCAGGCCAGCCTTGATGGCCTGCCCACCTTTGAGTACGGGGGTGCCACCTCATTTATTCATTTATTTCGCAGCTTCTTCATCTTTAGGGAGGTGAGGGCATGAGAAGGTGAGGTGACCCTTAATTTGGGGGCATTAAGATCATCCACTTGAGGGGGCCGGCCTGATGGCGCAGTGGTTTAGTTCGTGCTCTGGCAGCCCAGGGTTCTTGGGTTCGGATCCTGGGCACCGGCTGACACACCACTTATCAAGCCATGTTGTGGTGGTGTCCCATATAAAGTAGAGGAAGATGGGCACGGATGTTAGCCCAGGGCCAGTCTTCCTCAGCAAAAAGAGGAAGATTGGCAATGGATGTTAGCTCAGGGCTGGTCTTCCTCACACACACAAAAAAAGATCATCCACTTGGGATGATGTTATAGGGGTGACCATTGAGTCAAAACTGAACCTGTTTATGGCTTTTGGTGCATATTATGAAATTGTTTTCCTGAAGGATCGTACCAGTGTGCAATTCTGCCTGTGATGTGAGTAGTTTTACTGCACCCCTGCCAGAATTGGTGTTACTGCTTAAAAGTTGTTTTTGCTGATTTAGATGAATGTGGTACCTGCTATTTCTTCCAGTTGGAACTGATTATTGACTCAGAAACTGGCTTTGCATCTTCCACAAATATTTTGAACCTGGTTGATCAACTTAAAGGCAAGAAGATGAGGAAGAAAGAGGCTGAGCAAGTGCTGCAGAAGTTTGTGCAACACAAATGGCTGGTTGAGGTACTCTGTCCCAGAACTTGCCCCGCTTGGCTCCTTTTTTAGAATGAATAACAGTTTCTCCTCCAAAACCATATTGTATCCAACCGATATCTGTTGAGCGAGTCCCTTATCTGCTTTGATGCGCAGTGACCCTGTGAGGGGTTTAGCACCTCCTGTTCACTCACTCCCTGGGTCTGTCCAGGGAGCCACAGCCAGAAGTAGAGATCCAGGGATCGCACCCAGGTTTGTGGGCTCCAGGATTCGAGCCTCTGGTGCACAGACTGCGAGGCAGTGTAGTGCAGTGGTTAGGAGCACAGCTCTGGTGTCAGATCTGAGCCCGAATCCCAGCCCAGGTGGCCTCGTGTTCCTCCTGTGTACGACGGGAGTAACAGTATCTGCCTCGCGGGGTGCACCTGTGTGAGCGGCAATGCGCATATGTGAGTGGGCGTCCAGAGGAACTGCTGTCCTCATCGTGGTTATTATTGTCAGCATTATATTATTCAGGGCCAGAGCTCTTGGTTCTTGCACTGAGATGGTGGCCCTTACGGAGCAAAAGGGAAGAATAGACCATTGTTTGGAGAGGAGCTGTGGAAATGTGTGAAAGGCCCAGATTGCAGGTTCAAGTTTTTAGACGCCCCATGTCTAGTTCTACTGATTGGAGCAGAACAGATGTTTCAGTTCTTTTTCCAGAAAAGGCACCACTGTTTCCAAGAACCCTGAGCCAAGCAGGCTCAGCTCTTGCCCAGTTTACCACGCCTCTGGCCATCTGAGTTCTGTGTCCATGCAGGACATGCTCAGATCCGCCCTCCACTTCCTCACTTGGTGGTCAGACCCATGGCTGGAGGCTGCTGCTTGTGGCTGACGCGGTTCTTCACTTCCTTTTCAGGGAGTGCTTGCCTCCGGTAGTCAGAGTTACCACGTTCTGAGTTACTGATCTCTACGGGGGTGGGTTGTCTCTGGCAGTCAGACCGGAAATATTCACTTCCTGAGGTACTTTCCTGATGAAGATGGCTGGAGAGGTCACAGTGGGGTGAGGATGCTCCTAGTGAGCGCCAGGATCTCTGGGCACATTCGTGCCCATCACGTCCTTGGGTCCTCCCAGCGCCCACGGAAAGCCCCTCAGCTCTGCTTTTTAGCTGAACAGACTGCAGCACCACGGTCTGGGTGATGTCCCACACCCAGCACGTGGCAGAGCCATATGCAGGCCCCAGTTTGGGTGACTGGGGCTCCCATCAATTGATTTGTCACAGTGTTTCTTCCTCTCTGGGGTGGACTTGGCAATATGGAGTGTTCTTGGACAGCTTAGGTTATAACTGACCACGCTCTCTCCTCAGGCCAGGCTTTTTAAGGTCAAAGGCTACAACTTCTTCATCGTCATACTTGTCCCACCTGCAGGCACTCGATAAATGCTTGCCGAATGGATGACTGGGCAGGTGGATCAAGTTCCAGAGGAACAGAATTTATTTAAAGCTTACAAAAAAATGATGTAAGAAATACTTGCTCCTCATAGGAGATTAGAAAGTATCAGTATTCATAAAGAAACATGTTGAAGCCACCTGTTACCCACCCCCTAGAGCTGACCACTCTGCCACTCTAGGACACCCTTGCCCCGTGCTTTGGGACTCGTGGTTATCATGTGTGTCCAGCATGCGCTGGTGTTGTCACGTCACGGTTGCAGGGATGTGCACCCGACTTTATCGTTCCTCTTTCCCTTTGCCCCAGCCCTTTGCCACCCAGAGAAGCTGGGCGACAGAAGAAGGAACACGCCTCTGGGGTCTGTTGGACTTGAGCTTCGGGTCCAGGCTCCCGTCCTCTCTGCTTTTTCCTTGGTAAAATGGAGACGCTGGTGCCGCCTTGTTCAGGGGCGCTCTGAGCTCTCGTGAGACGGGCTCTGTGGGGGCCGAGGGAGCGAGCAGAAGTGAGCACGCTGGCCTCCCAAAGCGCTGGCGCCCTTGCGGCCCCTGTGGGAGTCCTCCTACTGACTGACCCTCAGGCCTCGTGGGGACAAAAGAGCGTGCCCAGTGGGGGGTGAGAGACACCTCCACGTTCCTCCTCTGGCCTTGCCGCTTGCCACTACCTCTGGCCAGCGGCTTCTCATCTCTGCGCCTGCATTTTCCATCTGAAGGATGAGGCATTTGACTGCCCTCAGGTGTTTTTTCGTGAGTCAGATGCTTTCTGAACCGGCGGCCTGGTGAGGATTGCCGGGAGTTCTGCGGCACTTTGGAGGAACGGCTGAGGGACTGTGGGGTGAGTGCTGGCTGGCCCCTGACCAGCCTCCTTGGGGGCAGTAGCTTGATCGGAGGGACCACATCTGAGTCTGATCCTTGCCTCTCAGAAATGGAGTTTTCCACAGAAGTCATACCATGGGGGCATGTCGCCCCAACGGCACTTTCTTCGTTAGGATGGTGAGGGACTTGTCCAGTGCCCGGAGAGCCCTGGTCCCGTGCCCTCTGCAGGACTCTGTCCTGGCATGGAGGTGCTGAGGCAGCTGCACAGTCTGTCAGAAGGCCCTAGAGTGGAGGGTGGCCGGGGACAGTGGGGGAAGGCTCCAAGACGGAGGCAGCCCCGGAAAGTGGATCCTCAGAGCTTGGGCACTGGGCACCATTTCAGGCACAGTAGACGCTTAGTAAGTGCAGCTTGAGCCTCACTCTGAACTTGAACTTGTTCACTGGGGCCTTGGGATCAGGGCGAGGTCCACTTCATCTTCCCTCAGATGTTTCCAGGATTTCCCAGTGCTGGGCCCCACGTCAGGTGCTGGAGACACAAGAGCGAGGAAAACCAGACCTGGTCATTCCTCTCATGAGCTCATGGTCTGGTGAGGGAGCCAGGGATTAGTCAGACATCTCACTGAAGTAGAGTTACAGACAGGAAACATGATTTTATAACAACTTGAACAAAGGAACCTGCCCTCAACTGAGGATTTGACACTCGAGCTGAAGGCTGTATAGGAGGCAACTGGAATTGAGTGGGGAAGATTATCCGAGGGACAGGGAGCAGCCTGTGCAAGGGCCCTGTGCCAAGAGGGGGCTTGGTGTGCTCCAGGAGCTAAGGCCCCGAGCACAAGGAGAGTGGAACAGGCGAGCCTGGGAGGTGGGCCCATCAGGGACTTGGTTCTTCAGCCTCTGGAGGGTGGGAAGCCGTGAGAATTTAGGCAGAGTGACAGGGCTGAGCCTTGCCGAGACCAGGTTGCTGGAGCGGGTTACAGAGGGGCAGGAGTGGGCCGGGGCGCAGTTAGGAGGGGGTGAGTTGGATTAGGGTGGTGGCCGTGGAGATGAAGTGCCATTATGGATTTGGGAGCCTTGGAGAAGGTAATAGCCGCAGGACCGAGGATGGCCTGGAAGCCTTGTGCAGCAGCCCCCTCCACTTGAGACTCCTCAGGCTGCCTCCTGCCCGCCTTCCCCTGCTCCCTGCAGGCAGCTCTCCTGGCTCTCTGACTCTGCACGCAATTTGCCCCATCTCCGGATGGTCACCCGGCCCTGCTGTTGGTGGCCCAGAGTGAGTGCACTTCCCTGGCTTGGTTACACGAGCACTGTTCCCCTCAACACTCCTTGTGGGGATGGAGGCCGGAACAAGGCAGGAGAGGGTGTGCATCCGTCAGAAATGGGAGAAACAGTGCTTGCTTGTTGTAAGAATTCGCTAGAAGATAACAGAAAAGTGAAGGAGCACTTGGGGAGACTCAGCAGGCTGCAGTCTTCAGTGGCGCCGTCTCCTGGCAGGGCACCTCCGTCCTCCCCATGGTAACGGAAATGCTAATAGGTTCACAGCCTAATTCATCAGTCGACTTGGATGAATCCCGGTGAACTCTCCCGGCTCTGTGACATTGCCCTCTGTGCTGGGTCTCCCTCACCCTGCCTCTTTCCCATAACCTGGCAATAGGGTCAGCACCTGCATCCAAGCTGTTGACGCACTTCCTGGCTTTCCCAGCGTTTTCGGGTCACATTGTGTGTGGACTGTGCCCAGATGTGGGAAGCAGGAGGCCCTGGTATTTTCTGGGGCCTGTCCCTGCCTTCTCTGGGCTGTTTCCAGCTTTGTCAGTAAAGTGATGTAGCTGGAAGTGATCTCAGATGGTTCCTGCAGGGGCTCCAGGCAGTGGTACTGGGGGGCACTTGATACGCTGCTTTCTGGGGGGGGGGGGTGGAGACTGAGGGAAGGAGTGGAAGGAGCGGGCGCCTCGGTAGGGGTTGTCTTGGGTTCACCCCTTGGGGAGACTGCCTCCCTTCCCTGGCCTCAGGCCTCATCTGTAGAGGGGCTGGGACAGTGCCTCACACATGGGGCTGCTGTGCAGACTCACCCTCCACGTGTGTGAAGGCACAAGTAAGGTGCTGAGAAAATGCGGGGGGTGAGGGATCCTTGAGTTCCTCTTAGGTCTTTGCCTAAGTTTTCTCTGCTTGAGGCTCTGCCAAGGGGCCAGCGTGGACACCTGTTGCTGAGATTGGTGAAGTCTGTGGTGCGAGGGGCATCCAGACCTTTGCTTCTTCCTGGGCCTTGGGCTGTGGGCCTGCAGAGGGAACAGAGGTATGAGCGTGGAAAGGGCCTGGCCTGCCAGTGGCTTGAGAACTTGTCGCCTCCCGATCTGTCCTGCAGAAGGAAGGGGAGTTCACCCTGCACAGCCGGGCCATCCTGGAGATGGAGCAATACATTCGGGAGACGTACCCTGATGCCGTGAAGGTCTGCAACATCTGCCACAGCCTCCTCATCCAGGTACCACGTGGGGCACCCACTCCCCGGGGCTCTGCGGCCACCTTCCGGAACTCTCCCTCTGGGCCCTCCATCCTCCCCATGGTAATGTTACCTCCTCGTTACCTCCTCGAAAGTGTCTGAGATGACCACATGAATGCCAGCCTTTTATCCTCCCTGGGCCCTCTGTTTTAGTCCGAGGGCTCTTTTCATTTTCTTTTTCTCCAGAAACACTCTCCGCGGTCTTGTGTGTGGCCCGCATTATCTCGGCAGTGATGTGGCGAAGGTCTCTGTAAACCCCTGATTTCCTACAGCGTCCGTTTACATTGCGCACTTGGAAGCTCTACAGTGGTTGGGCCAGTGCTGGACTTTTATTTTCCCTTCTCTTTAACTTGTATCTTTTTGCAGTTGTCAGCTACACCAGACATCCTTGGGCAACCTGGTGATTGCTTCCTTGGGTTGAATTCCTGGGAATTTCTGGGACAGAGTGCACACGTGTTTTTTTAAAGGTTTTGATCCACATTTCCACATTGCCTCCTGAAAAGTTGTCACCATCCACGTGCTCCCTGCAGGAGGAGGGCCCACGTGTGCCAGGAGCCGAGTCTCGGGGCAGCCTGGCTGCTCTACTGGGCCTGGCCTGCCGCCACCGCGCTCTGGCCTCTCGAGTCGTGAGCTGTTTCCACCTCTGTCCATTTGTTGGAATTCTTTAATAAAACCCACTACACTAAGGACTTTGGGATTATTACCGTTACTAATCTGGGGCCTAGAAGAGAAAAATATAGCCTGCTGGACATATTCCCTGCTATTTCCTGAAGGTTTGTGAACAGGGAGGTGTGTCCAAGACTCCGTGGCTGTCGCCCTTCTTGTTTCAGGGTCAGAGCTGCGAGACCTGTGGGATCAGGATGCACTTACCTTGCGTGGCCAAGTATTTCCAGTCCAATTCTGAGCCACGCTGCCCCCACTGTAATGACTACTGGCCCCACGAGGTACCAGGTTCGTGTCCCTGTGGCACTTGTGGGGTCTCCTGGCTTGTGGGAGCGGCTGGGCTGGCAGAACTAAGTGCACGTCCCTGAGTACCAGGGACTGGCACTGAGGGAGCACTTGGGGATAGGGAGCGCTCAGATAAGGGCTCCACACGTGTGCAGGTCTGCACTAGCAGGACCCGACCCCCACAAGCTGATGCGGCTTCTGCAGTGAGTGAAGGCCAGTCTCGCTGCACAGTTCGAACAGTCTCTCTAGAACTCAGCAGAAATTCCAAAGTACGTGAGGGTCTGGTCAAGACAAAGCTGTCTCCCTGGCAGCCATCTCAGGAAGGGGAAGTGAAAGCAGCATCCACAGCCCCTCAGTTTGTTCTTCTGTAAACTGGGGCTAATTCTGCCTTCCTTGTGGCGGGGGAGGAGGGTTCCAGTGCAGAGTGGTAGACACAGGACACAGTCCCGGGCAGACCAAGTGAGCTGTCACGTGTGCAGCCACCTGCCCCTGACAGTTGCTTCCTGGCCTCTTCTGTGTACAGAAGTCTTCGACCCTGAGAAGGAGAGGGAGGCTGGCATCTCCAGATCCAACAAGAAGTCCCTGCGGTCCCGGCAGCACTAGCTGGCCCGCGCTGCGCAGGGCTGCTGCCTTCGGGGGATGACCGCCGCAGCCCTGCTGGAAGAGCGGCCGTGTCCCGCGGTTCACGTGATCCCTCCTTCGCGCTCTGTGTTCACTTACTGACGGGTGTAGAATAAAGCTCACTGAGGAGCGGCTGGGCCTCAGTCTGTGTCGTGCGCCCCTCCGTGGGCGGTTCGCAGCCTGGCCTTTCCCTTCTGTCCTGGAGCTCACTGGTGACTGGGTTTGGGTTCCAGCAGCTCCTCCTCACAGCAGCAGCCCAGGGCGGCTCACTGTCCTTGCTCAGTCCTACCTTCAGTCCCCAGCCTTGACCTCCCCAACTCCCCACACTCCCGACACTGCTCTGGCCCAAGATGCAACTGGCCTGAACGAGGCCAGCAGGCTGGGCTGGAGGCGTGCTCTCCTCACAGGCCCTTCTGCCCCCGCTTGGTGACTGGCAGCCCCGCCCGCCAGCTGCCCCCGCGGGAGCTGGGGGGTCAGACTGAAGCCTCCTCCCCGCTGGCCCTCCTGCATTATACCAGTCCCCAGGTCCTGTGTAGCCCACCTGCCAGATGGCCCTCAGCCCCACAGCTGCAGCCCTAGGCCAGGTCCCTCCACCTCTGCAGCAGCTCCCCCTGCCCCAGGCTCTGCCCCCACAGTGATCTTTCCACCATGCCAGTCAGCACGGCGTGCCCCTGCAGAAGACCCTGGTGGCCGCCACTGCACAGGGGCTCCAGTCTGGACACAGAGGGGTCACGAGGACGGATGATGAGGCCCCTGCGCATCTCACCGCCTCTCTCTTCCCCCCTTTTCAGCACTACAGCATTTCTTTCAGTTCCTGAATGAGACGTCCTGTTTGTCACCTCTAGGCCTTTGCACACATTGTTGCCTCTGCCTGCCTACTCTCCCCTCGTGTCCTGCCTCTGCTGGCTAACACCTGTCCACCCTTCAGAGCTTGGTTAGGCTGTCACCATTTCCAGCTCCTGGTCCCCCACCTCCCTACACTTCCTTGATCATCGCAATTGCCCCACTATTTTCATTTCCTGTCTCCCCGTCTCTCTTCCACCCCAGCATCAATCAGGACCCTTTCAGTCATGACGGAAAACCCAACTCCAACTGGCTTAAACAAGGAAGGATTTGGCCAGAGGGGATCTTTCAGGAGAGGCTTGACCTAGTGGTTCCAGTGATGTCACCAAGCATACGTATTTCTGTCTGTGTTGCCACTGCGCTGGCCTCATGTTTGGGGCCTACAAGATGGTCTCCCAAAAAATCTAAGCAACTTTCCTCATGGTAGCAAAATGGCTGCCATACTTCCAGGCCTCACATACCCATGCCCCAGTGTCGACAGGGAGAGCAGGTCTCATTGAGTGGCTCCCCCCGCCCCAGCAAACATCCTCATGGCTTACAGCTCCAATCTGGATACTCGTGGAGGTGGGAGGGGAATAGTCCAATTGGCACTGGCTCCTCAGGGCTCACCTCTGAGCTGTGGGTAGGGCAGCCCCTCCCAAGCCGTGTGGCTGAGGGTGAGGGGGGGGTTCCCCTAAGCAAATTGAAGATGCTGTTACCAGGAAGAGGGGGGATGACCTGTGGGCGCTGAATGGGTGGGGTGGCCTCCAGACCACGCAGGCAGGGCTGCTCTGCCTGGTTCACCTTCATAAACCCAGCGTGGAGCAGGCACCTAGGCGCGGTGAACGAATGACACCTACTCGCGGGAGGCTCACCCTCCAGCCTCAGGTCTGGCTCCCGAGCCCTCTGCCCACCTCCCAGGTGGTGAGAAGGCCTTTGGCTGAAGCCTTGGGAGCCAGCCAGGGATCCTGGCTCAGCCTCTGAAGGCAAATGCCAGCCCACTGATAAAGACCTGTGGGCACCCCAGCTGGGTGGGAAGGTCTGTAGTGTGTCAGGTAAACACAAGAAACCATCCCCAGCCAGCTTCACCAGAGAAGGGGCTTCTTGGAAGGGTCTGAGGAAGCTTGCAGACATGACAGAAAGGCAGGGGAACCAGTCTAGAAAAGATGGACCTCAGACTCTGGGGTTCTGGATGGAAAGACCCCTTCCTCAGTCACAATGTGCGCTGCTGCCCCCACAGATCAACTCCAGCTGTTTCCTTCCTCCCAATGCGCTCTCAAGATGCACTTCCACCGAGGGTCCTGATTTACACCCCCTCCAAGACTGCACTCCCTGGGGGAAGGCAATTCTCCAAAATGCTGTTCTGGGAGAAAGGAGAGGGGATGCCAAGGGGCCAAAAGCAAACCAGCACATGGTGGTTTCCACACAGCCAGCTTCCTGCCTGTCCGGGGAGTGGTTTGCGGTCAGGGAGAGGCAGGGTCATACCGTGCAGGTGCAGGCGAGTCCCAGCTGTGACCCAGGAAGCTCAGCACCCTGCCACTGGGGACACTGGCCCTCTTGCTTCCAGTCTTCCTTGTGTTGGCACCAGCATGAACTTCCTGAGGACTTGGCACAGCCCAACCAAAACCCTTACACAAGATTCCAAAGTCCTCGCTGGGCACTTGAGGCCTTCATGATCCCCCTGCCCGCCTCCCTGCACAGCCTGTATTCCTCTGCTCTGCTCTCCCACTGATGCCCGTCACTCCAGAATCTCTGACTGGACCAGTGACACACCGCTCTTCCCCTTCCAGGCCCTTCTCACGCAGCAGCATGATCAGACCTCACGTCTCCCGGCTTAGCACCCTTGTCCTTCCCACCACTGGCACAGTCTGCACGGTCCGGGCTCCTGCCGACCCCGCCTGCCCCTCCCCTTCTCCCGGCTCCCTCTGCTCTGGCCGCACCGGCCCCTTCCTCTCTCCTGAGGCTCTCTTGCCCCAGGGCTGTTGTGCCCGCTGTTGGGAGCTCCCTCCTCAAATCTCATGGCCAAATCTGGACTCCTGGCCATTCAGACTTCTAGTCAAGTGTCAACTATTGAAAAGTTGTGTCCCCGCCAACTCATCCCGGTGTCCTATTCTGACCTCTTATGCTGTTGTGTTGCCTTCGTAGCTCTCATCACTGTCTGCACATCTTATTTTTTGTCCATCTTCTCACCCCCACGCCCAGGAGAGTGTGACACACGACGACGGCAGCGCCATGCGGTGTCTAGTGCAGAACTGGGCATCGAACAGGCCTCTCTGCATCTCCGCTGGGCCCTCGTGCTCGCACCTTTCCTTGGCTCTGTGGTCAGCTGGTCGGCACTTGTTCCAAGCCGACTTCAGTCCGCGTTCCTCAGAGCTGAAGCCAGTCTCCTAGCTGGGATTACCAGCAACCCTGGAGCCTTGCCCAGAGAGCACAGAAAGATTTCATCTCCCGCTGGCCTCCCCTTCTGACAAGGGGCATTTGCTTGAGGCAGCCAGGCCGCGATGTCATGTTTCAGTGAACATTTCCTCTAGTCCCTAAGTTTAGAATCACATTACAGATGAACGGCTTTTCTTCACCAGTGGCCCAGAGCGGGAGTGGCACCTGCCAGCTGGGATAGATGGGATCATAAAGGCTGGGCCACTGGTGGCAGCTGGAGCCACGGCCGTCCCTCAGCTGGGGAAGGGCTGTGAGTTCTGCACATGGGCCCGAGTCACGGCTCCTCTGCAGCCAGGCAGCCGCCATTCCTCTACACGGCGAGCGGGCTAGGCACCGTGGCGCTCCTATTTTATGCCCGCCGCCTTCAGCGCCATTGGTGTCTGGTGTAAATTGTCCATATGAAAGATTAGGTAAATAATTATTAATAATGCCAGATGGGGGAATAAGCAATCCCCTCACAAGCAACTGCTCACAGAGCCCTCGTCCCCACTTTCTAAATACCTCTCGTTTGCCCCCGTCCTCCGCACGCACCGCCTGCCCCGAGCTCCCTCACTGGGTAAGTTCCACAGCCTCCCTGCAGGAGCCGGGGTCCCCATCCTCTTCCCTGCCACAGCCAGCTTTCTCAGTGCACTCTGATGGTCTCTGCTCAAAACTCTGAAGCCCCAAGCCCGACGTGTTAAAAGTTCCAATTCCTTGGCCTGGTTACAGAGGACATGAGTAGCTGGTTTCAGTTGCCCATCAATGCTTTCCCATCCTCCTTCTCCTAGTTTCCTAGGGGGGACGTGTGAGCCAGGCCAAAAACTCAGAGCAGTCATCCCCCCTGCCCCCGGGGACTGCCCCTTGGGCATGGGTCCCAGGCCTGCCAGTCAGGATCTTCCCTGGGCTTTCTGAGCCCGTGTGGTGCTGGGAGGATATGCAGTTGGAGGGCTGGGGCCAATGTCTCCTCTGGGGTAGAGGCTATCTGCTAGAGGGGAGAGAAGGAAACCAAGGCCAGCCCAGCAGAGACGAGGTGGCCGGGGAGGGACAGAAGCCTGGTGAGTAAAGCCTAATCCCCGCTTCTTCCTGCAGCTCTCCCTGCAGGTCTGTGAGCCCCTTCCCCGCCACCCCCATCGTCCTTTCCTGCCAGGGAGCTGATATCCGTTCTCTTGTTTGTTTTCGCTTACACTAGTGTGAGCTGCTTTTCTATCACAACCAAGTGAGCCCCAGCCCACGTGGGGGTCAGGCCTGCACAATCTAGATGCTTGCCACACCTTCAATTTCATCCTGTCCCAGCCTCCTGCAGTCCCAAACTCGGCTGTTCCCCCTGCCTCCAGGCCCCCTCTCCCCGTCTCTTGGCAATGCCTTTGTGTCCTTCCAGATCCCGCTCTGGCCTCCACTACCCTGTCCCCATCCTTCTTCCGTGTGACCACCTCACACGGCTTCCACCACCTGCAGTGTTTCCCATGGCCAGTACAGTGATTACCGCAGACGCATGGGCCTCCCCTCCGAGACTGCCTGCTCCCTGAAGACTGAGGGCATCTTGTTTTTCTCTCCCTGGTGCCTCGTCTGCTGCCTGCCCCAGAACAGTCTTGTAGGACTGAGCCCTTAACCTGTGGGATCTGCCGCCATCACCAGGCAGACAGTGCCAGAATTTAGTTGAATTGTGGGACACTCAGCTGGTGTTGCAGAACTGCTTGTTGTGGGGCACACACACACATACGTGCGGTGAGCAGATGTGCCAGGAGTGGTCAGAGTATTGTGTGTAAAGAAAAACCATCGAGTTTCTTTCTGTACACTTGCTATTACAAATAAAGCCACGATGGTCCTGTGTGCATACATCCACACCCACGTTTCTGCTGTTCCCTTAGGGTGGACTTCCAGAAGTGGGGTCACCAGACCCAAAGATGTGCCTGAGTGTTTAAGGTTCTCGATTTCTGCTAAAATTCTGCTAAGCTGAGCTCCCACCATCAGGACATCCTACTCTCCTCAACACCGAGCATGAGAGTTTTTAAACATCTTTGCTTATTTAGTGCGTATCTTTGTTTTAACCTGCATATTTTTGAGTAAGGTTGTATTTTTTTTTACCTCATGGTCACTTGGTGTGATGCATGTTGTCAAAACCCAGAGAACACCAAAAAAAGGCCCACCAATTTGTACTTCTCCCAGCCAGTGGGGGCCGGGGGCTTTTCTGGTGCCAGCTGGTGGGGTGCGCCTGCCTATCTTCAGCCGAGGGCTGGGGAAAGTCTTTGTGGTCAAACACAAACAAAACAAACCATATTTTTTACAAGCACAACAAGCATGTTTATGGAAAGCCTGAAGCCTGGGTCTCTCCTGGCCTAAAATCCTCTTCTGGAGAGTACTGACCCCTTGGGGGCATGGAGACAGTGAGGGGCAGGAGGGGGCTTCTAGGTGCTGGTGGTGGTTCTGTTAATCTTGACTCGGGAACTGGTTACAGGAAGGGGGTACAGTTGCAAATTCATCAAGCCAGAAGATCCATGAACTTCTCTGAAGGCAGGTTACACTTCAGTAATGACGACAAGACATCTCCCCAAGACTCCCACTGCCAGCAGATGTCTGAGCTGAGCAAGCAGACAAGGACCCTCGCCTGTGACCGGGGCCACATCGCCCTCTCTCCAGAGCCTGCAGGTGGTGGCTGTCCTGACAGGCCCAGTCGTGACAGACAAGTATGTAACAGTCATAACCATTATTAAGATCAGGCACAGCAGCTAACGCTGTGGAGCAGTTCTGCATACACATCGCCTCTCGAGCCCTCTGTGCTGAGGACCAGCGCTGCCCTGTTTTCCAGATGGAGACAAATGCCGTGAAGTATCTTGCCCCAAATCACACAGCAACTAAGTGAAAGGGCCAGGTTTGAATCCAGGCAGCCAACCTCAGCCCACGAGTCTCCATGTGAGTTGTGGGCCTGGAATGTCCTGGAGTCTCGCCTGCCTGCCTCTGCCACACACTTGTGGCCTGGAGCACGCCCCTGCCCGGGCGCTCCTCGCCCTGTGCGCCCAGCGCCCGAGCTTGGGCCCCAGCGAAGGCTTCCTCAGGGCACAGAATCAGTCAGCTTGTCTCTACATTCCGGGCCCAGTGCAGTGACCGAGGGAGCCCGGGAGAGCTGCGTGCATGTCACCCTTCCCTCCACACTGGCTACGACCACCAGAAGCTGACCGAGAAGCTCAAGTCCAGGGCTCGCACGTAATGCCAGTACTTAACAGGAATAAACAGGATCTCTCCAGGAGAAAGGACACAGGACAGAAACGGGGCCTCGGCAAACTTGGGGAACTTCTCCAAGTCAGGGTCCTCCACGTCGACCTGAAAAAAGCACAGAAGTCACCTGCCTGGTCTCCAGAGACGGGTGGAGCGGGGGAGAATTGGCAACGTCACACTGGTCCCCACATGCCCACCTGGCTTGTGTTATGAAGAAGGTGCGTATCATGAGGATATAAAGCCTCTGACTCCCGAGGGGAATACAGCCGGATATATTTCCTCCCCATCACCTGGGAAGAGAGGGACCCTGTCAGTCAACTGGTGCCCTCACCTCCTCCTGCTGTTCCCGCGCCCAGTCTGCCCCACCCCCCCAAGTGTGCACAGAGTGCCGAGCTTGTTTTTCCTCCTCAATAACTTCATTACTGCAGTTAATAATTAAGCACTTGACTGTGGCAACCACTGTTTAAGTGCTCTGTGTACATTAGCTCCGAGCCTCACAACAACCCTCTGGGGTGGTTTATCACCGCCTCCACTTTATAGATGAAGAAACTGAGGCACAGAGAGGTTAAGCGAGTTGCCCACGTTCACAAGGCTGATAGGAGACAGAGCTGGTGTTCACACCAGGCAGTCTGGCTCCTGAGCCCCAGCTCTCAGCCTCTCGACTGCCTCCGTGGACTGGTCGCTTGGCTGCAAGAATGTTCTCATTTGTTGACCCCTCTGCCTACAAAAAATAAGGTGGTTTTACAACAGAAACTCCTCCCCTTGCAACACACACACACTCCTCTGTCTGGGTCTCAGGAAAACTGTCCAGTGGCCGAGAAGCCTCTCCTTATTTGGAGAGAGGGTTCTGGCAGGCAGAAGCTGGCCTGGTTCTGAGGAACGGCAGGCAGAGGAGAGGCAGCCGTGATCCCAGAGGATCCAGGAACCACTCTTAGAAGCAGCCCCAACTAGGGACACGGCCCCAGCCCGAGGCCTGGCACCATCTCTCTGTTTTCATTTTTGTCCACACCCGTCAGTGGTGTTTACATGTGGATAACGTGGCTAGGCCACGGGCTGGACCAGGACGGGGGAAGGCCAATGTTCTGCAGCAATTCCAACCTGGACTAGGAGGTTTCGCTGGGGGTCCTGATGAAGCGGGGAGACAGTTCCTTGGGGACCAAACCAGGCATTAATGGTGATCTCGTCTTCCTCCCCATCACCCAGGCAGCAGTAATCGGGGATGCTAATGTCCCGCTTCAGCTCCGGGATCTGTGGGTGTCAGAGCGGACATGGAAGGTTGAGAGCAGGCCTGTGGGACACACCAGCCTAGAAGTCAACTGACTATCTGACAGAAGGGCCAAATACACACTGTCACTGTCTTCCTGTGTAATAATATGACTATATCCACATTTTACTGTATAGAAGTTCAAAGATCAATTTAAAAAAACAAATATGTAATTACTAGGGAAGAATTATAATTTTATTTTCAGATTTGTTTCCATGCCATATGCATTTTACATTTGTTTCCTTTTTTAAAAACCTGATACCACTACTTTGTACTTAAAAATAAACCAGCTTGTCATTTTCTAAAGAGTTAAGTATTTTAGAAAATCAAATTAAAGGAAAACAAAAAGGAAATGGAATTGTTTATCAAACCTCTGGAGGGGAAGATTTTCCAAAAGTTACTAATGGTAAAGAAATCACAATTGGTACATTTTACGTAAATTAATATAAAGACCAATAAGTAGGAAACAACTTGAACTGTAGTAAATGAGGGTTAATGTACAAAGTTCATACAAAATAATAAGGAAAACACCAAGATCCCAACACATAAGTTACACAAATAATTAAAGGACAAAAACCAGACAATATATAAAAATGAATTAGATATAAGGAAGGGTTTCAGTCCCATTAGCAAAGACATACAAATTAAGTGTCATCATTTCCCGCTAATCAAACTAGCAGACTGACAGTGACGATGCGCAGTGGTGGTGAGACGCAGGGCTGCCGGAGGCATCAAGGGCTGAAAGGATGGAGACAGTAGCCGGGCAGCATGTGGAGGTCTTCAAAGGCTCTCAGGCTTTGACCCCGTCAGAAGTGAGCTCGTGCTCTGCTCCTCCGGCTCGGGGCCTCGAGGAGGCTGCAACGTGGGGGCTCACCTGGCCTGGCACTGTCAGGGAACAAGTCTGACAAGGTGTACCTCAGGACTGCCAGCGCTGTGTCCCCGCCCGCGTTTCCTTATCCCCCACCTCCGCCCCACCCCCACACCCTCTTTCGGACAGCTAGGCCTTCTGACATCTTGGCCGTAGGGAAAGACATAGGAAACCCATAACAAAGGGGTGGGTTCTCAACTTTTAGGAAGCCGAAGGTGGGCATAAAGCCTTTGTTTCCAAAGCTGACAGGAACGGGCTAGAAACAGAAACAGCTGATGAGAAAGCAGGTGTGGGCCTGAGTCTGGGAGGGGGAGACCATCTCACCCACACTTCCACGTCAAGCTCAGCCCAATCTATGTCACAATCAGATCTACTCTTATGGCTCTTAGGGACCAAATGGAAGTTTCTATTTAATTTCCCAACGCCTCCGAGCCACTTGCTAGCACAGCAGGCAATCCTGGAGGTTGGGGCTGGGAGGGGCTGTGGTGGTCCCGCCTCATCTGGAAAGAACCAGCCTCTCACAGTGAAGAAACCGCTCACCCTGACGGAAACCTTTTCCTGACCTGACCTTTGCACGGTGACTCCAGGGCTGAACCCACCAGAGCGGGCCTGCAGCTCCGCCCACAGGGCATCTGAACTCCTCACAAGCCCCAAGTTGGATCATCTCTGAGCCCAGTGGTATTTTTCAAGCTGGAGAGGTAGGAAAACAGGATTGCCCGAGAGACCCACCCTGTCACTGTACTGTATTGTCAGAGGAAGCACTCCAAGGGCTGATGCGACACTGCAGGCAGACCTCCCACTCCTCCAGTAGCAGCTCCTCTCAGTCTAGGGTGCTGCTTAAGGAACCGATGACGATCACCAAGAACAGCTGGAATGCCCTCCTGCAGGGAGCCTGGGCCCCAGCACTGCTGTCCTGTACTTTGAGAGTCGGTCTCAGACAGCCTATGTGGAAATGCAGAACTGCTGATGTGTCCGCCGCTTTGGGCTAATGGAGAAGTTCACAATCTGAGGTCCCTGTCCTGTGGGGGTCCTCAGGCCATGTGTAAGGTCCCAAAAGGCCTTTCAGAACCTCCTGCTTCTCCACCACCAGGCTCACTGTCGCACCACACGCAGTCCCTGACTGGGATTACACCAGACCGCGGCCCTGTGGAAGGCTGAGAAGCTGATTGGTTCCTGATGATATCATTAGGATTTCTGAAAGGTGACTGGTTGACTGGTGTAATCAGAGCCACTGCTCAGGGACTGAGACCCCAAGGTAAGAAATGCTCCCACGAAGTGACTGATTACTTCAAGGCAGGCCTAGCATGGTGGCCAAAATCTTCTAAAACACAGGGACCCTGGGAGGAGTCAGTAAGAGGTTTTCAGGCAGGAGGTCCTGGTTGGGAGCCGCTGAACTTCGCAGACAGAGAAGGCCCCAGAGAGCCGTGCAGAGGCTTGCCACGTGTCCCCTCTGTGCCGGCTGCAGCCGCAGGGCTTGGGCTGCTCAGGCTTTCCCCTGAGGCACTCTGAACCGCAGAAGTGAAAACATACCTCTGGGGACACAGATAAAGACCCAGGTGGCCCTCCAATAGACAAAGTATCTTCCAAGTCTTGGTTCGTCTTAAAAATAATTGTGAACTTTGCGTTCTACTCCTAAAACTGCTTCCCCTTGTTCTAGTAAAATGGAAAATGGCTGCTCCAGGACAGGAAGCCAAGTTTACCTGTGGCTTCAAGGGTCCCCCTGGGGAGGCTGTGCCCAGCATGACTGAGGTCAGGGGATAGGCTGGTCTCTTGGAATCACTGATCAGTTAGAATCCCCTCTTCTTCACTTAGCAAGAGAGGAAGACAGGAGGCAGGACCTACAAGTCCTCATAGCGGGAGGTCTGGGGAGGAGACCACAGCCAGCAGCCCCACCTTCCCCAGCCCCCTTTAACTCCAGGCATGCAGCTCCTGGAGGCTGGCACGGCCCCAGCTGGACCTGGGTCTCCCCTTGGGAGAGGCAGTGAGGACAGCCCAGCCTCAGCAGTAGAGATGGCAGAGTTGGCAGAGACAGGTCCCAGCTCCTGCTTGGCTGTGGTCCTGACCTGACTGACCCAGATCTCCCCCGTTCAGGACACGCACCCTGCCCCTGTCCTGGCCTCCTGCCAAGCACTGCTCTCCCTGGACAGTCCTGCTGAGCTCCCCGTGGGTGTGCCTGGCCTGGCTAAGACCACACCAGCGAAGTCCTCCCCCACCCCCAGATCCATCTAAGAGCCGTTTAGGTCCCAGATCCACGAGTCTTCTTTGATTGCTCCCTTTCCCTCAACCCCCACACATCTACCCGTCAGGTGCCAGCAGTTCACACACATTTTAAACCTCTGCACGTCCACAGACATCAGCTCTCCCTGGACCTCCTAATGGTCTCCCTGCTTCCACATCTGCCCACCTTCAGTTCATCTCCAGAAAGTGGCCACCACCTTCCTAGAAACACAATCCTCTGTTTCCCATCACATTAAGAAAACCATCCTTCCTCATCTAGCCCCCACCTCCCTCTCAGCCCCGTCTGCCACGTCCCTCCCCTTCACGCACCCCAAGCCAAACTCTTCTGCCCCTTGAAGGTGACAGTTCATTCGTGTTGCTCTCCTCGCTGGCACGCCCCTGCTCTCGTCTCCTCTCATGGCTAGCCACTGCTTATATGTCGCCTCCTCAAGAGACCTTCCCTGACCACTTGTAAAGAACCGTCTTGCCTGCCCCAGCCACCTTCTGCAAGGCCGCACCCGTCACCGTCTGCCGTGTCTGGTTTTCAGGTCCACTCGGAAGAGGAGCGAGGAGGTCTTCTCTAGCCCTGTACCCAGGGCCAAGCCCAGGGCTTGGTGCAGAGGGGCCTACAAAGCCCAGGCGTGGGGGCAGCATTCCCGCCAAGCCCCGTGGTCACGGCCCCAGCCACACCAGAATGCAGAGTGAAGAAGTGAGTGGAGGCCCAGGGGAGGGCTGGAGAGAAAGCCAAACTTCTGTTGTTTCCCAGGACGAGCCCTCCTCCAACTGTCTCGGCGTCCTAACTAGACAGCCTCGGAAATGCAGAATGCCATCAGGAAGCTGCTACACTTCACTCTGTTCTCTTGTTTGGTTTGCATTTAAAAATAGCCTATTTTTTCTCATTATGATCATACATACTCATTACAGATGATTTGGAAACTGCAGAAAAAAGAAGGAAAAAACCACTCCCCCCGTCGCCACCCACAGACAATCACTGCTAATCTTCCGTGGCATTTCCTCCTGTCCTTTTCCAACACAGCTCAGACCATTCTATCATCATGCATCCTGATTTTCTCACTTCCCACCAGCCAGGCAATCCCCGAGCTACCACGACCCCGCCGTGAGCCCCGTGTTTGACGGGTGGAGCCCGGGCCCTGCACGACAGGCAATTCTCATGCAGTGGGTCTGGGCGGAGCCTGGGATCGAGCCTGCATGTCTAAAAGCTCCCAGTGATGCCAGTGCCAGTCCAGGGCCACTTTGATGGGCTCTTCTTGGGGGCTGATCTGTGAAGGAGGAAGAGCTGGAACAGGGCTTCTGCTCCCTGCAGCTTTGTCTCTTCCCGTCCCCGGACACTCCCCCTCACAAGGACCCTGGCGCTCCTGCTGGATTCTTCTGGGAATACCAAAACCTCCCAGGGCTCCCTGCTGTCTTCCAGATAAATCCGAGTTCTTGGCCTGGCCTTCAAGAACCCAGTAGGCCCCAGCCTCCCTCTTCCCCTTCTCCTTGCTCTGCTCTTCCGAACAAACCCTCCCAGGCTGCCACGGGCTCGCTCCGCTCTGCCCTCCGAGCCTTGGCGCGTGGGGCGCTGCTCACTGGGAGTGTCCCCCTGCCTCTCGCCTCGCGGAGCCCCTCTTCCTCTCAGCTCCAGCCCAAGTCTCCCTCCTCTTTCAGTCTTCAACCAGTCTGTCCTGAGGGTCTTCCATCTGGCCAGCCGGGGCTGGGGACCCCGAGAAATTGAAATTGGCCCCTGCCAGAAGTGCACAGGCCCAGGCACAGGGAGATGCCTCATAAGCGGACATTTGAGATGTGGTGAGAATGCGACCAGGACCTGCCCAGAGAACTCTGCGTCAGGGAAGGCAGCAGCTCTCTCTCTGCCACCCTCGCCTGGCTCCCCACGGCCCGTTCCTCAGTTCTGACCACACCTTGACCTCTGACTCCATCCCCCGGGGCCACCCTGATGCCTGTGGCCTCCTCATCCCCCGCCCCCAGTCCTGGGACACTGGACTTAGTATGCCCAGCCTCTCAGGCCCAGTGGCCTCTCCACCTGTCCCGCTGCCCACTGGTGAGGAGGGAACAGGGTGACGCACAGGGCGCCTCCATGCTCACTGCAGGGAGCAGCACCGGTGGGTAGGAAACGAGGCCGCTCCACCCTTCCTGCCCTTCGGGGTCAGAGCCCAGAAAGGGAGGCGGGAGAAGGTGAGAGGGTGAAGGACAGAGGAGCGTGGTCTCAGACTTACCTGGTCAAAGAGCTGGTGCTGAGCAAGGTACCCCACGTCCCTCGGCTAATGCACAGGAGAAAAACCAGAGGCAACACAGAAAGGCTGGTCAGTCGTGGCGGACACCCTCTGGGGGCTGCTATTGTTTAGCTGGCTCTTGGCACCTGCTGTGCCCCCGCCCTAGCCCTGGGCAGCCACCCGGAAGGGCTCCCCATTCTGTCCTGCTTGGTCCCCCTCCTCTGACCCAGGGGCTAATGTGACCAGCTCCCTCTTGAGCAGGACTGGGCTGATGGGGAGACTCAGGATCTGGTGCTGCCTCTGCCACTGAGGTGACCCTGGGTCAGTCACCCTGTGCCCCAGGGCTATTTCCTCAAATGAAAAATGCAGGGGCTGCACACACAGGAGGATATTTTTTAATAAAAATGGCATCATACTATAGGTATTACTTTGAAATCCGCTTTTTTCGTTTAATGATACATCACGAATATCTCTTGAAGTCAATACATACACATCTGACTCATTCTTCTGACAGAGACATGTCTTATAGACAGGATACATCATGATTAATTCAACTATCCCTTATTGGTGGACATTCAGGTTGTTTTGCCACAGTGTTTCAATAAACAGCCTAATATTCTGGTCCTTATATCTACGTGCTTCTAAAAGTGGAACAACTGAGTCAAGGAGTATGTGTACTTTTAAAAGCTTCTGCCAGGTTATTTTCCCAAAAGTGAAGTCATTTATACTTTTACCAGCAATTAACATGAGTGCTGATTTTCCTACATCTTTGCACTGGAGATTATCATTTTGTGAAAATTTTTGCCAATCAGATGGGTAAAAAGATCAGTGCTTTTCAAACTTGGCTCTACAATGCTTGAGGGGTTCTTTGAAAATGGCTGAGGGCCTCTGGAAGGGTCAGATGGGGGCGGAGCAGGCGGAATGCGGGCCACCACTCCCCCCAAGGCTGTCAGAGCAGTCGGTTTAGGTCTATGGGGCTCTGAGGCTAAAACAGTGTTGAAGCAGATGAAGGTTCCTCCTTAGGATTCCTCAAGAATCTCTCCATTTTTCCATCTCTCCCCTTCATTTCCTCTTCTTTCCGACAAACACTACTGTGAGTTCATAAAATGCCAGACCCTGTACTACACACTGGGCACAGTTGGATCTGATGTGATCTCTGTCCTCACAGATATTCTGGCCCAGAGGTCACTAACCGCTTATGTCAACTTGAGTGCTGACCATGCTGTGCTTAGAGCCTGATGTACTTTACTCTCACAATGACACTATGAAATAGGCCTTAGTAACCTCTAACTAACCCCAACTAACCTAACTGACCAAAAGTCAAGGCACTGAGGATCCGAGGGGCTGGGTAACCAGTCCAGGCCACACAGCCAGCAAGGGGCAGTGCTGGATCCAACACTGTTCTGCTGAAGCCAAAGCCCACCTTCCTGCCCACTCCGAGAACAGCCCCTGGTTATTCCCCTCTGCTCCGGAAACCAGGCTCCTCCCAGCAGAGGGAGACAGCAGGAAGCCTCTCCAGCCAGGTTTATTCCCACAAGCACAGGTGGACGTGGCGACGTGGTGCATCTCTAGTCCACGGCTCCGTTTTCCAGGCCTCCAGGCGACAGTGAACTGAGTGGAAGCGGGGGTCGGGGGGGGGTGCAGGAGAAAGAGGAATGGAGAGACGTCTGTGAGCACTGACAGAGGAGGCCACAGCCGGGGGAACTACACTGAGTGCCTGTGGAGGAGGCTGAAAATTCAGGAGGGAAAGAGATGAGGGGGCACACGGGGTGGTCCCTCAGGAGTTCACAGTTACAGTACAGAGGAGGCGAATGGAAGAAACTGTCAGCCAGCATGGTCACCCACCTGGACCCTTTGATTGCAGATCCACGGTTAAATCTGATCAAAACCTTACGGTGGCCGGGCCTGGGGCTGCCGTGGGGTGTGGTCTGCTGGGGAGTGCATGGAAGAACTGCAAACCACTGACGCTGAATTCTCACACCTTGTGAAGGACTCTGCTCTCGGGGCCAGGAAAGGCGGCTGGGACCACAGATGCTGGGTGGACATCCTCTCCCCTTAAGGGTCTGTGCACCCACTTACAGGCTTCCCTTGTTCCCAGCCCACAGGAATGGTTCAGGCACTCCAGGACAGACAATCTACATTCTCTGCCACCCCGGTCTCAGGAAGAGGAAGCTGCCCACTGCCCTTATTATTAATAATCTGAAATGATAAAATGGTGCAGCTGCTTTGGAGAACAATCTGGCAGTTCCTCAAAAGGTTCAAAAGAGAGTTACTATATGACCCAGCAATGCCACTCCTAGTATACACCTAAGAGACACGAAACCCTGTGTCCACACACACAGTTATACATGCATGTTCACAGCAGCATTTTTCATACCAGCCACAAAGTGGATACAACCCAAATCACTATCAACTGATGGATAAAAAAATGTGGCATATCCATTCAATGGAATATTATTCAGCCATAACAAGGAATGAAGTACAGAACTGATGCATGCTACAACGTGGATGAACCTTGAACACATTATGCTAAGTGAAAGAATCCAGACACAGAAGATCACATGTTGTATGATTCCATTTATATGAAATGTCCAGAATTGGCAAATCCATAGAAACAGAAAGCAAATGAGTGGTTGCCTGGGGATAGGGGGAAAGGGGAAGGGGGAAGGGGGAAGGGGAAGTGACTACTAATGAGTATGGGATTTCTTTGGGAGTGATGAAAATATTCTGGAATAGACAGTGGTGATGGTTGCACAACCTTATGAATACACTAAAAAACCACTGAGTTGTACCAAAAAAAAGACCTGACACGAATCCCTCATGTCCTGCCTGCTCATCTGCCTGCGCACCAGCCTGCCTTCCTCACTCTGGTCAGCGTACTGACTACAAGCTCCCAAAGAATGACTCCTCCAAAACCTCCCACTGCAACTCATCGAGGTCATCCGCCCGAACGTCATGTGTTCTCTCCCTTGTGCATATCAGGGGAAAGGAGTCAAATGACATACCTCATTCATGATGTATTTGCTGATGAACTCATTGACCGTCATGAGTGTCTGGGACCATTCCTCGTCTGTGTACCTGGAACCAACTTCCACTGGGACAGTTCGGCAGCCAGCGATTTCTTGGATATACTCCAAACTATTAGAAAAACAGGTATTGTCACTATCATCATTTTTGCTAAGACTTCTTGGGCACTCTGCTAAATGCGCTTTGCACTGGTCTCTTTCCATCTTCACAACCTCACGAGGTGGAGACTACTGTATTCCCCCACTTCCCTGACGAGGAAACTCAGGCACAGAGCGGGGAGGTTACTCGCCCACCTGGCGCTGTGTTGCTTTGCAGACAGATCCAATAAATCTGGTTTGCCAAAATTTGTGCTGGGAGGCCTAGTTCTCTGCTTGCCAACTTCTCTTTGCTCACCTTGTCACTAAGCTGGAAAACGTTCTTGGAGCAAATGGCGGACAGTACAGGGGGTGGTGAAGTGCCGGGTTCTGAATTCTGGTGGCCAGGCACTGACTCCAGGCCCTGCCTGTCACAGACCAGGGGACTCTGAGCAAGTTACTTAACCTCTCCAAGCCCTGCTCCCCATTTGTGAAATGGGGGTGATGACAGTGCCTGTCCCATGGGAACCAGGGAGGAGACAGACAGAAAACATGCCAAGTGCCTTTCTTGAAGTCTGGCATGTAGTAAACATGTAACACGCATGGTACAAAGTAAAACACCCAACGAATGTTTGCTGGGGCGATGGCTCCTGCAATCAGAATTCCTCCTCCCAAAAAGTCTCAGTGGGAACCACTCCCTCCACAAAACCACTACCACAAGACAGGCTGACTCCCTAGATATACCTTCTCGTGTCCAAAATTACGCACAACTGTGCCATTACAGCCACTGTCCAGTTGCCTGATCTGATCTCTCCACCATGAATCTGAGGAAGGACTAGAAGCAGACGTGAGGAGGGAACAAACACAAGAGCCCAGGGAGCCCCACGGAGAGGGGGAGGCGGCTGTCTCTTGGGTTCTTATTTCTACTCTTATGCCTCAGGGCTCCTGAGAAAGTCCACAGAATTCCTAAGATCCTGCAAAACTGCATAACAGACTTAACATTACACTGCCACGGAAGCAATCATTAAAAAACTGCTTAAGACAAAGCAAGCTGTAGAAGGTAAGAATCTTATAACCTGTGGCATAAATTCAGCACAGTACTTTTAATTCTTGTTTCACCGCTGGCAATCCATCCCAGGGGCTGGTAGTGAAGGGCTGCGAGGCTGCATTTACCTGGGGATGGTGGGGGAGGAATTCAGGGAGTCTCTGAGGATGCTCAAGGGGAAGAGGAACCTCACCGCCCTCAGCAGCCACCCACCTCCACTTCTTCATGCACGGCCAATGGTCGACCACACCTTGTAAGATCACAGGCCTCTCCGGAAGCAAAAAATGCTTCCTGAAATACTGCAGGGATGGACAGCGAAGCCGGGGCACTGCTCTTTCTGACTTCATATCTGGAATCGAAACATGGTCATTCCTTGCTTTCTGTTTAAAATCAAAATAAGACAAAACAAAATGGTAACGACCGTAAAAGCCAAAATTTGAGGCATTCTACTAGGAATTTGCATCAATGGTAGGACAGCTTAGGTGTCATTAATAACAATAATAATAGTTAATATTTGTTATTATTTCTACTGCTGCTACTGCTACTATTTACTCATGATATCAAGATTTTTTTTCTTTACCAGTTCATTTAAAATGTTTTTTCAATTATAAGAGTAATATATTGCTTTCACAGAAATTCTGCAATAGAGGAAAACTTACTAACCAAACTCCACCATCTAACTTATATAAAAGTATTCTTTCTCACTACTGGATGTTTCTTTCACACATACATCTCTCTGATCCACTGGTAGTAACATTCACGATGAATAAGCAACTCTGCCTCTTCTATCCAATAATTTACATAAAGCAGTTTCTCTATTCCTTGCAATGTCTTATGACTGTTTGCATCATAAGTGACTTAACCATCTCCCACCTGAGTGACCTGAACAAGTTACTATCTCTGAGCCTCAGTTTCTCATCTGTTAAAGCACTGGGAGACAAGATGTCATATGTGAAGTACCAGGACTCCTGCCTGGCACGTGTCAGCTCCCTCTGGTCCCCACTGCTGGACCCCGACCAGTCCTCAACCTTTGCAGCAGTGGGCAGCGGCAGCTAACCTGCTTTTCTGCAGGTGACGTGCTAGGCCTCACACTTGCCTTTTCTCCTCACTGTCATAACCCTCCACGGTAGGCCTTTACTTTCACACTCTCCCTCATCTAAGGGGCCTTCCCTGACCACTCTACATGAAGCTGCCTCTCCTCGCCCTTCTCACCACCTGAGAAAAGACATTCTTTTACAGCCTCACTGGAATGTAAGCTCCAGGGCAGGGTCCAGGCCCTTCTGTACATCTGGGCACCACTGGTGCTCAATAAAGCTGCTGAGCAAAGCCCCTCTTACAGGCAAGGGAATGGAGTGGGAAAGGAGGGGGCAGAGAGGGGCCAACACAGTTGCCTGACTCACAGGCAGTGGTTGGCAGGGCGGGAACTGAACTCAGGCAGGCTGAGTCCAGAGCTCACCCCGAGCTACACACACTGCTCAACGCCACCCACACCATGGGCACCACCGTGGGCATGAAGCCACCTCCATATTCCCTTGGGACAGATTTCACATGGGAAAGGGCAGTGCCACCCCTGGGTCAAAGGGGACAGCTATCTGTCCTTTGAACTGCATGTCTGCCCTGCCCTCTAAAAGGTCAACCAACACACGATGCCCTTGGCCCCACGGCACCCTTGGCAACACTGGGTATTGTATAAAACCTTGTTTGATAATTTCATAGCCAAAAATAGCTGCTTTGCTGTTTTTGCATTTTTTTTTTTAACCAGAAGTGAGGTCGAACATTTTCCCACATGTTTAATAGATCCATTTCCTCCTTGTGAACAGACTCGCCCACAGGCATTGTAAGTGAGGTCTGCGTGTCTATCAGCTCAGTGAAGCCCTCTCAGTGTCACCCTCAGTGTCTGTAGGGTATTCTTTGGCACGTGCACTTAAGTACCAGTAAGGACACATGCGAGGCTCTAAAGTGCGGGACAGATCAGCCACGTGAACAGAAGAGAGCTGGTTGTACTATCTCATCTGAACACAGCAGCACAGAGGCAGCCAGAAAAGCGGGAGATACTTCAACCAGCTGACCAAGAAAAAGCTGAAATAGATGGGCTACAGCTGGCTGCAGCTCCCACCCACATAATCTCTTTGAGCTGTTTCTCTCAGGAACCACAAAGCTTCCACCCTCCCTCTCTCCTGAAAGGGCACTGCTTTTGCAGAAACTGGGGGAAAAAAATTGAGAAAAGAGACTGAGCTGCTCCATTTCCAAACCAATGGAGATGCTACTTTCAGCCAGAGAGATCGGTGTGCCATAGGTCTCACCCCAAGGGAGAGCTGACTGGTTACTTCTAGAAAAACAGGCCTGTTGGATTATGTTAGGTGTGGTCAGTAACGACCCAGATACCTTTATGGTGGGCTGCTCCTGGGTTGGGCCTTGGGCAGGCCTTTTTCCAGAGAGAAGGTGAGTCTGGAGGACAGCAGCAACTTTAATGAGGATGTCCCCAAGGATGGCTGCCCCCATCAGCAGGCCCATGTCACAGACTTTCAGGGCTGCGACCACGGTGGTAGTGTCCCCAGACGCCTCGCACAGACACACAGCTTTCAAAAGGCAACCAAAGGAATAAACCCGACGCCAGTCTTTGTCCACATCCTGCCACGCTCCTGTGTTGAGTTTCTCCCAGGAGTAGTCAAGGATTGCCTCACTGGTCTGCAGACACTCGCTCCTTCTGCCCCCGTAGAAGAGGTTGGTGGCTTGCTGCAGCAGCATTACTACGCTCCTCTCCACTTTCTCACTGAGGTCCAACTTCAGTTCTTCTTTAGTGGGGGGCAGGAGAGCCCTGAGGGCCTCCCACAGAGCACCTGTTCCCGCCATGAGGTCTTGGTTGATATCTTCTGCTGTCGGGCCCACTGTGAGCTCAGTCTGATGAGTGCCGCTGCGGGAAGAGATAAAAGTTATAGCAAAACACCACGTTGTACACCTAAATATATATAATTGTAGATTTTTATAAAATAAAACTGGGGGGGGGGGACACCTAGATCTGTGATGACATCCAGTGGCCAAAATGACAACCACTGAAATTTAAAACACACACAAAATATTTTCCTGAAAACATATAATAAGAGAGTGAGACCACACACAGACTTGGACCCTGTAAGTTCCCACAGCTCTCCGTACTTGTCCTTTGTAACGCACAACTCATCTGTAATGATTCTTCAGCAATGGTCTTCTCTACTAGGCATCAACTCTGCAGGGGCCCCCACCTGTCTGGTGTCACCACTGTATCTTCAGGGCCTGGCACAAGAAGACGTTATTGCCTTTTTGGCTTGTATGCACTGATGAAGCAAGCGGCCAACTTGGCCCACATGGCAATGAACTGAGGATGGCTTAGAGCCAACAGTAAGCTAAGAACTAAGGCCCTTAGTCCAACAGCCCTCCAGGAACTGAATTCTGCCAACAACCACAGGAGTTTAGATCCTTGTCCAGTTGAGCCCTCAGATGAGAACTTGACATGACTGACACCATAACTGGAGCCTTGTGAGAGATCCTGATGCAAAGGACTCAGCTAAGCCACACCAAGACTCTTGACCCACAGAAACTGAGACGATACATGTGTGTTGTTTTAAGCCACTAAGTTCATGGTGATGTGTTATGCAGCAATAGATAATTAATATACACCCCTCTCCAGATTTCCTGGACACCCTGGGACCCAACTATAACTCACACAGAAGAACGGGAGGAGAAAGCATGGATTCCTTCAGCTCTAACGTGTATGAAGAAGTCAGCAGAAGATAGGAAAGCAAAGACATAATTAAGAACGCCAGAAATATGTCTCTGCAAGTAGGCTCAACAACCCCATCCCTATCTCTGGGCTCCATTTTAGCTCATTTCCGCCCCCGCCCCCCAGCTCAGGAATAACAGCAGTCAGAATACAGAAAGCATTACACGGATCACCTCATTTAATCCTCACAACGGCCCTACGAAGCTGGTAACATACTTACAAAGTGTTCACTGTGAGCCAGGAATGCGCTAAGCACTTTATGCATCACTCTTAATTCTTACAGACTCTGAGGAAGGAATTATTATTCCCATTCTACAGATGAGAAAACCCTATCACTTCACGCAAGGCAAGGACGCATCTTTCTCATTTGTCACTATTTTTGAAGTACCTCTTCCTAGGCCTGTCCTAAACAGCAAAAATTTAGAGTTGTTCTCTATTCTACAGTCTATATCATGGTTTCCCAACCATTCCTCTCCCTTTAACTTTATTTGGTCTTCACAATATTATGAAGTGGGTAGAGATGTAATCATTTTCCCTACAATCCCACCCTATTTTGCTGATGACGAAACTAGTTGGACCACTACATCCTAGCTTAGTCCTCGGTTCACAATGGATATCATTCCCAGTTGGCTCAGTGAATGATGGGACTCAAGAGGGCCTGTGCAGCCTAGCCTGCCAAGATGATTTCTGTCTCGAGCCTCCTAACATCTTGTGTTGGCCTCATTAACAGCCTTCTTGGAGAGCTTCACAGTCCAACCTTCCAGCATGGTCTTATCCACTGGCCACACACAAAATAGCATGTGTACCCATCGACCGGCCTCCCAGGGTGGCTTCACGGCTCATCCTCTCAGTGTCTCACATGTCTTACAAGGCAACATCAAGAAGTCTCATCTTGAGCGTCCAAAAGACCTCAGAGGCCTCATATCCCGGCTTCTCACAAAGGTCTATAAAAAGGCCTCCCAGAAGACCACTTATTTGCCTTGCTATAAAAATGGCTTCCACTGGGGCCTTATGTGCCAGCTTTGTAAACTGGTCTCTTAGTGGCCTTATAAAACAGCTTCCCAGAGGGTTTTAAATGGGCTATAAACTATAAAAGTTCCCGGGGATGCAGATTACGGACTTTGTAAACTAGCTTCCCAGGATGACCTTACAAAACAGCCCCTCAGCCAGCCCAGTGGCGTAGCAGTTAAGTTCTTGCACTCCGCTTTGGCAGCCTGGGGTTCGCAGGTTCGGATCCTGGGTGCGGACCGACACACTGCTTGTCAAGCCATGCTGTGGCGGCGTTCCACATACAAAATATGAGGAAGACTGGCCGAGATGTCAGCTCAGGGCCATTCTTCCTCACCAAAAAATAAATAAATAGTTGCCATGTCAAACAGTCTTTGGGGGAGGAGCCATATCCTACCACATGAAAATCCTCCAAAGTGGCCTCATGACCTGTTTCAAAAACAGGCTCCCTTACAACATTGGGCCCTTGTCTGACTGCAAGGTGAATTTCAGACTTTGCCTTAGATTTACAAACCAATCTTCCATGGTTTGTTTATACTGGCAGGAAAGTGTTGTTTGTTCTATCAACCAACCCTGCAGGTAGCAGCTTCATATTAGCTCCTGTTAGCCATGTGAAACAGCCTTAGAGGAAAAAGGGCCTTACCCTGGGCAGGGTGAAACATCTTCTTTTCGGCTGTATGAAACTATCTTCCAGAGAAGCTGGCCTCATGTGGACTGTAAGAAGCAGCCTTCACAGCACCAACCATTTGATATGGCCTTCCAGCGAAGGTCAGGGACAGGCTACATGAAACTGCCTTTCTAAACAGCCTCATGTCCCGGCTTTACACACCAGCCTTCCAGCATTCCCCATATATTGGTCTGATAAAAAGGCTTCTTGAAAAGCGTCTCAAGTGGTTTTCGAGAGGGAGGCATTAGCCAGAGTAGCCTTGTGGCCTGGCTTTATTGATTAGCTTCCCAGAGTTCCTCACTGAATGGCCTTTTATAAAAGGTTGTATTAAACAAACAGGCTTCCAGAGTAAGGAGTCAAGGATAAACTGTGTGAAACAGCCTTTCAGAGTGGTACTGTAATCTGGTCTTTAAATCAGCCTACCAGAGCTCCCAATCAAAGGGCATAAGCAGGTTGTATAACCAGCCTTCTGGTGGTCAGGTACAGGTGGGTTAACTATAGAGTTTATCATACAAATCAGAATGCTATACAGAGTCTGCTTCTTTTTTGCTTGGTAAAGTATATACTTATGTTTCTTTTTTAATTCTCATCATTTTCTCTAATGTTCATGTTTTTTATTGTTTGGAAGTTTCATTTCAGCACAAGTTGAATAATGGGAGTTCTGTTAGTAGCTTTCAGGGCTAACACATTTAACCTTTAATAACATATATAATATGTAGTATTTATGACTGGACAAGTCACAAACTGGGGTTATTCAAAGCAAATTGAGACCTATGGTCACCCTAATTATAGGCCATATGAAAAAGCCTGAGTGGCCTTGTATCCCCACTTTTAAAGTCAGTTTCCTAGAGCTCAACCAGGTATTGACCTTAAAAGACCTGTTGCTGGTCACAGGTTTTTTTTGAAGGGAGTGAGGGTAGAGATGTCAAGTATAGAAACAGCTTGAGTGGTCTTGTGTCCTGGCTTTGTAAACTGACCTTCCAGAGTGCCAACGTACTGGCCTCATGACATGTGACAGCTTTCAGGGGCAGGTTAAGTATGAGTTGCATAAAATAGCTCTTCTCAGTGGACCATCTTGGCTTCTTACATCAAGTTCTGTTTGTTAGTGTATGAAACGATCTTCCTGGAAAGGGGGTCAGACAAAGGTTGTATGAGCGAACCTGTCAGAGTGGCTTTTGTCTTGTCTTTACAAATCGGCCAACGTGAACTTTAAAAGGCTTCCTGTTGGTCACACTCAACACAAAGGAGCCAAGTACAGGCTGTATGAAACAGCCCAAAGGGACTCGGGTCCTGATCTTGGACATTCACCATCAGAGAGAGCACCTCATGTAAGCTGGCCCTCAGTTACGTGCCAGGAGACAGCCCAAGCGGGCTCCTGCTGTATAAATAAAGCCATCTAGGAAGCCACCTACAATTCTCTTATCTTTAAAAACCTAAAGCACCTCCCAGAGTAGCGTTCAAATTGGTTGGGCCAAACGGCTTCTTGGAGAGTCTCACCACGATGCCCAGAGGGTCTCGGGTTGGCCTTATGAAACAGCCCCCCAATCTCAGGCCGACCTCTGGAAACAGCCACCCTGAGAGCCCCACGCTGGGCAGGGGAGCCTTCCACAGGTGGCTTCCAGGATGTAGCCCCCTCTATCTGACAGTTTTGTATTCTTCAATTTTATTGTAGCAGTATTCCACAAAGACTGGGCAAACACAAGAGCTTTCTAGAGAGCTCTGTACAGCTTTCCAGAAAGGTTTGGGAAATTCCCCGGAAGCTTCCCTCGCCGGCGCATGGGCACCCTGGGCTTTCTAGGAGCCAGTGTCGGGTTCGGGTACGTCCTGACCCCGGCTTGCCGTCACCCTGCTGAGCACGGACTTACCTTGCCGGACTGAGGTGCAAACCGCGGTGCCGGTGCTCAGAACGAGCTCCTATCGAGTCCGAACTCTTCCTTCAGGCGGCCACGCACAGGCCCCCCGGGCCTCTCTGGACCGGCGGCCCGGCGGGCTCTACGGACCCAGACCAACCCTCCAGCCCGGGGCCTCACACCCTTCCCCTCCCCGGCGCCCGCCCCGGGGCTTCATTTCTCGAGGCCTAGCTCCGGGAGGATGACAAAAGCCGGCTAGCCTACCAGCACCACCCGGCAGGTACCAGCCGATTCATTCGCCGCGGAAAGAAAAACCTGCACACGCGCGCTAGAGCTGCACCAGGGCGACACCACGAACTGCGCAGGCGCACCACAGCCTGACCTCACGCATGCGCAACGCAAATTACCGGGTAAGAAGAGCACTACGCACGCGCGGGATCTACCGCCTATCCCTGGCGACGCAGGATAGTTGAGAACGGCTACAGGGCGATCTCAGAGCGCATGCGCTGGCTCTGTTCTCCCTCCCCACCCCCGCTCAGTTTTGCTGCCTTGAAGAGCCGCCCGGGGGCTTTCCAAGGCGCACGCGCGACTCTGTCCTCTCGTCCTACGCGCCTTAACAGGCCGCCTGCGCTGTCGTCGCCCCGCCTCTAAGGAGCCAGAGGTGCCCCCACCCCGCGATGCTCAGGCGAACCTGTCTCGCGCGTGCGCCGTGCGGGGAGTGGCGACGACTTGTTCCTTTTGGTGCGAACACTCGGCTTCCTCCTGCGAGTGATAGAGGCTTGCAGGAGGAGTATCCATCGCTCACGGCTCGTCTGATCACGACGGAGGGCCCGGAGGGGGCGCCCAGTGATCGCTGCCGCGGCCCCGCCCCGCCGCGTCGAAAGGCCGGAGGGCGGAGGCGACCCCCGAGCGCTGGGCTCTTCCCGTGGCTTCCTTTCCGCGTGGGCAGCGGTTCTGCAGCGATGACTTTGGGTGCTGCACGTCCACCGTGTCATCTCAACCCTGCAGCTAAGATTATTAGTCTGCCTGTTTACAGAGGGGTAAACCGAGGCTCAGTGAAATAGAGGCCGAAAGCTTGTACTTCTGGGAGTCACAGATGCTGACTTTGCGTCCCCCAGTGCAGCGTCCAGGCCTGTGGGAATGAGAAGGACATGGGTTTCCAGTTGGAGGCCAGGGGCCCACTCATGCCACCTACCCTGATGCTTAGTTTTGAGCATGCCCCCTATGGCCTCCAGGGACGCAGGGTTTCTGCAGCGTGAAAGAGAGGCAGTTCTGCCCATATCGGGTTTGGAGTCTGGGTAGAAAAGGGGAGGGGATTCACATACTGGCATTGTCTCCGACTAATGCCCCAAGGAACTCAAGGGTGGGTTTGGAAGCATTTAACTGTTTTTCCTAGTTGTTTTTTCTGTTAGGGAGACACTACCCAGCAACCACCCTGAAGCTAACCAAGCCTCCCTATGAGAGCTATGCCCATGACCTTGCCTTATTTTTAATGCGAAGATCTCTTAAAGAGGTTAAACCTCATTACCATAATCTGCAGTGTGCCCACCTCTCCCTTTTGAATATTCATTTCTCAACTGAAATAAAAGTTCCTCCTTCCCTTTGTTTGGGGATGCCATGACTTTGGAAATGATTCGCATGGCCTCCTATTTGCTGCAAGTACACTTTACTTTGTGAGAGGACTTCTACTGATGTAGAGTCTTGTTTAGCTTACCAGGAGGCAAGCCCACTTGGTTTGGTAACAGAATTAAAGAAAATTATTCAGGACTCTTATTAGAGGTGGTAAAGCAGGCTTTATTCAGGGGGCTGCTGCAGTGGGGGTTTGTGGGAGGGGAGAGAGATGGGGCAGAACTCTGAATACAGCAAAGACAAGAGGGGATTTCTAGCCAAGGAGCAGGGTGGGAGTCAGTGGATGGACCAGTATTAACAGGAAACATCAAGGGGCTGGCCTGGTGGCGTAGTGGTTGAGTTCACGTGCTCAACTTTGGAGGCCCAGGGTTCACGGGTTTGGATCTTGGGTGCAGACCTACACACTGCATATCAAGCCATGCTGTGGCAGGCGGCCCACATATAAAATAGAGGAAGATGGGCACAAATGTTAGCCCAGGGCCAATATTCCTCAGCAAAAAGGGGAGAATTGGCAATGGATGTTAGCTCAGGGCTAGTCTTCCCCACTCCCACCCCTTCCACCCCCTCCAAAAAAGGAGGAAACATCAGGGGCAAGGGGAATTCTGCTCAACCAACTTCACAGGATTTTTGCTGAAGGCAGGCCGGGGAAAAGATATTGGGGGTGGAGGATAGGGAATTTGATCACATATCAAGTGTGGGGGGTTTTTGCTAAACTGACCCAGCAAGATTCTTGCTAAAACTAGTCTAAACAGGCCAAGGACAGGCCCAAGGGCAAGGCCTAGTCAGAAAGAGGACTCAGAAGAGCCTGAGTAGAGTTAGGTTGAGGAGAGCATCTAGGTCCCTGGTCACCAGGGATGTATCAGCCATGGTCTGGGCTCCTTAGACTCCTCAATATTATTTAATTCTCTCAACAACCCTGTGAGGTGGACATTATGTCTTATTTACGGACAAGGAGACTGTCAAGGTGCTAGGCTAGCACCAAAGAAAACACACTAAATAAACTCAACCCCTGCGCTCAGGGATCTCGCAGGTAAATGAGATTAGCAAACATCTTTTGAGCATTTACTACACCCCTGGCACTTTCAGAGCACTTGAAAAATATTAAAACCATAGATAACTATTATCATGATTATCATCCCCAGTTGAGTGGTGACAACGTTGAGTTTTACCTGAGCCCTGCTCTCCTGGTAAACAGTGAAAGTTAATGGAATTCCCTTCACCCTTTTGTGTTCTAGAAATCAGCTTCCTGCAAAGAGTCACCCTTGTGACTTAGAAAAGACTCATGTGTCCCCCTTGGTACCTATGACAAGGCCAGTCACAGACCCTCCAAATTCCCATTCTTTGCCCTATAAATAATTAGCTGAACTGCTTGTCCCCACAAAGCAATTGGAGCAAAATTAACCAAACTTTGCTTAAATTCTTTCCTTCCTCCAGGCCTCTGAACTTTGGCCCACGCTCCCCCTGAGCCAGCAGTCAGCCCCTGCTGAGAACAGGCTGGCCTCAGGTTAAAACATTCCCCGACCTACTGTCCCATGACGCCACCCTTTCATCCCACTTCCCAGTCCTTTCTAACCTTGTTTTCTCCTCCTTATAAAATAAAAATTCTTTTTGCCTAAACCTTAAGATGCTTGTAGACCTTACGGTCACAGTGTCCTCTCTATTGCAATAGTCCCCTTCCCCCCTTGCAACTGTCCTTTCAAGTGAAAGTCTCCCCTTACAAAACCTTAAGTCCAGTTCTGTATTTTAGTTGACAGTGGATGGGCAGAGACCACAGTAGGGTGGGCACTTGGCCTCTAGGAGCCCAGACAGGCCCCACAGCAAGGGCCAGAGGAGATTCGAACACAGGACTCCCTGATTCCAGAAGGACCCCCTGATTCTCTTCCACAATGATCAGGAATAGGATTCTGGCCCTTTGAGGTGAGCAGGGAGTGCCGCCAGCCAGGCGGAGATAAACACCCCCTTTCGCCAGCTTGTTTGTGTTTTCAGAACTGGCTTGTTGAGATGAATTACAGGCACAGATGAAATGTTTTCATGGAAGAAAAGAACCACAGTCTTTCGCCATGGGGTTTCCCTTCCTGTGGTCTCATTGCCAGTCCCCCCACCTCCCCTCATTCCCGGCAGCCTTGGAATTGGCCATTAAGCTGACGGGCCCATTTGAGTGCTGCAAGAGGCACCGAACGAACAAACAAAAGGCATCTTTTATGTCCGTGTTTATGATTTTTCTCCATTTGATCAGCAGCCTATAATTTAAATATATCCAAGTGTGTTGGGAACATTTGTGGCTTAATTATCACATTTATTTAAAATGTGCACATACAAACAAAACTCCACACTGGAAAACAGCATTTAGCTTGGCCACAGAAGAGATGTTTAATTGACTTCAATTGCTTAAAGGTGGTGTGAAAACCTCCCACTTACTGGCTCTTCCACCGACTCACTGGGTGACCTAGGGCTGGTCACCTACCTGTCCTGGGCCTTCATTCCACTCTAGCAGGTGACTTTCACCACCTCAGCAAAGAGCTACTGAGCCTAAAATGACCTAAAAGACTGGGAAGAAGAAAACAAAGTATTTTGTTGAATAGATTCCTCTGGAGTGGAATCATAAAGTCCCCGACGTGAAGTAAGGCAGCCTGGGACACTTACTGCCTCTCTGAGCCTTAGTGTTCTCCTCCGTGATATGGGTCTGAGAACCTACATGCCAAGGTGGTGGTGAGGATTAATAAGACAGCTGTACATCTCAAGCTGTACCCCCTACTCTCTTCTCTGTCCCAGAATCCGTCCGTTCCAGCCTACTGGCACAGGTCCCCTTCCTGTTCTGCGTCCACAGGTCCCCTAGAGCAGTGTGGAACTTCTTGAAATACAGGTTCTTGGCCACCACCCCTGGAGATTTCGATCCAGTAATTCTGGAGTCAGGCACAGGGTTCTGCATTTGCCCTAGCTTTCCAGACATCTCAGAAGCAGATGGTAACTACATTTTGAGAAAGGCAGCCCTGGGGCTTACAGATGTCTGGGGAGGTGGGCGGAGCGGGCGGTAGAGGGTTCTGGAAGCTGCATAAAGCTGACCTGAGGGTCAGGCTCAGAGCCTCATGGCCAGGCAGGGTCCCCTCTCCTGTATGGCACAGACCCCTCTCCAGCAGTATTTCTCTGCATTCTCACACAGAGCCACTGCCCAGGCCACAGCCAGCCCAAAGATCCTGGTCAAGACAGGCTCAAGCATTGCTCCCTTATAGACTAAACACTACCACCCTCCCTCCCTCAGTATGCCCGAAGATTTTTCTTTTAAGCCCTTGAAAGACAAAGGATCCTATTTGGTTGCTTTGCCCTCCGATAATAGGGCCTGTCACCCTCCACTCATTCACTCAACAAGATATGTCAAGCACTGCAGTTGGTATTGGAGTAATAATGACCCACAAGACAACCATTTTCCTTTTTGTCATTCATTGATTCATTTGTGCTGCAAATATTTATTGAGCACATATTTCATGTAGGCATTAGGCTAAATGCTTGTATCAGTTATCTATGACCACAGATAATGCTGTAGAACAAACCAGCCCCAAACTCAATAGCTTAAAACAGCAGGATCAGCTGGGTGGTTTGCTCGTCCGGCTCAGACCCGGCTGATCTTGGTGGGGCTCGCTCATGTGAAGACAGCTGGCTCACATGTCTGCTGGTTGGCTGGTTGTTGGCCAGGGCAGTGGAGACCACTGGACCAGTAGTCACTCATCACCCAGCAGGCTAGCCTGGGCTTGTTCACAAGACTGTGGCAGGATTCCAAGAGAGGCCACAGGAGCTGCCAGGCTCCTAAGTGGCACAAATCAATTCTGTTGGGTAAATCGAGTCACATTCTATTGGCCCAAGAACTATGGTGCCAGATGTGTGTGGGTGCCAGATGTTTTACACAGTGGAGACTTCTCTGATAAGGTGATGTCTGAGCAGAGGCCCACAGGAAGTGAGAAAGTAAGTCTTGTGGTCATCTGCAGGAAGAGAGTTCCAAGGCAGAAGGAACAGCATGGAGGCCAGCGTGGCTGGAGTCAGGGAGCGAAGTGGGGAAGTGGGAACAGCCGAGGTCAGAGAGATACGTGGGGGCCAGAGTCTGGAGGGCTTTGCTGGCTGTCATGAGAACCTAGGCTTTTCCCAGGAGTGAAATAGGAGGCCTTGGAGGGTTTTGGGCAGAGGATTGACGTGACCTGAGTGACACGATCTGGGTGAGGGTTTAGTTGGTCACAGTCTGAAGGAGAAGCCAGACAATTAAAGAAGCAATAAAGAGCAATAGCCATGAGGAGAGTCATGGTAGGGGAAGCACAGGGAACCACGAGCACCTGGCATGGGTTCAGGTCAAAGATGAGGAGGAATGTACCAGGTTTTTTGTTTTTGTCTTTGTTTTTTTTGGTGAGGAAGATTGGCCCCGAACTAACATCTGTTGCCAATCTTCCTCTTTTTTTTCTTGAGGAAGATTTTCCCTGAGCTAACATCCAGGCTGATCTTCTGCTATTTTGTATGTGGGTTGCCGCCACAGCATGGCCACTGAGGAGTGGTGTAGATCCATGCCCAGGATCCGAACCCAGGCTGCCAAAGCAGAGCATGCTGAACTTAACCACTAGGCCATGTGGCCAGCCCTGCCAGTTTTCAAAAATGGCCACAGACCCTTGGCACTCCTCCCACTGAGGGTTGCAGTGTGTGCCCCTCCTCTTGTTTCTGGCAGGCTCTGACGACTGTGACTGATAGAATGTGGCAGGAGTGACACTATGGGACTCCTGGGGCTGGGCCTTAGAAAGTGGTTCAGCTTCTGCTTTGTCCACTGGAACTCTCAGGAGCCTGGAGCTGCCATGTAAGAAGTCTGGCCGCCCTGAGTCGTCCTAGCCCAGGCATCAGGCACTTGAATGAGGGAACCTTCAGAAGATTCCAGCCCCAGCTATACGAGTCTTCCCAGTTTCCCACCCCACAGAACCTGCAAGCATGATATCATGGTTATTGTATGCTACTAAGCTTTAGGGTAGCTTGGCATCCAATAACTGGAAGAAGAGTACCTCGGATGCCTTGCCATGGGGAGGGGGTGTTCCAGGCAGAGAGCACAGCCTTCTGCAGGGGGGCAGGGCAGGAGAGACTATGGGGGTGACTTAGAGCAAATTCCCAAAGTGTGGGTGCTCCCACTGGTGGTACGAGGGGTGCCTGGGAAGGCATTTTCTTCCATGCTGGACGAACATTGGAGCATTGCTGTTGGAGTCATTCCATCAGGAATAGCCACACAGTTTGTATGTGTGTAGGCAATGACATCTTTGTCACAACTGCCACCTGGTCTACAGCGATGACAGGATGACATTGTCTGCAAGAAGCATCCTGACTTCAGATGTTATGTGTGAAAAGAATATGCATCTTAGAATAAAGAGGGGCAAGAAAACAATGCGGATATCAGGGTTTGGCAGAATATGGCAAAAGCTGCCCAGGGGGGTCGTGAATGGGAAATGCTTGGGAAGAACTCACAGATGCACGGCTTGGGAGAGGGCATGCGCAAGAGGCCAGAGAGAGGCTGCACGAGGAGGCTTACTGGCCATCCTTGCAAACTGCCGCATAGTCAGTAAGTGCCAGAAACAGGTCTTGCTGCCTCCACCCCCAGCCTTGCTTTTCACATTTCCAGGGCCCACCAGGCCCCTTCCAACAACCTGAACAGGCCTGGGATCTTTGAACCTCCGCTGCTCTGTCTTCCTCCAGGAATTTCAGTCCAGACTGAAAGCGGGGGAGGGAGGAAGCTTGAGACTGAGCTTTGAGAGGGAACAGCCTGGGCTCTGCTCCTCACAGAGTGTTCCAGTCCCCGCTGCAAAGACAGCTCAGCTTGGCTGCCTCTTTGTTCTGCTGTGCCCCAGCTGCAGGAGGTTTCTGGGAGCTGAGCCCAGCCTGGTGTGTTAATGCCTCTGAGGATGCAGCAGAAGGAAGAGTGGAACAGTATGTCCTGTCCTCACCCTGTGTCCACCCCCGGTCATCAGTGAGGGGGCGAATATAGACAAAGAACTTAGCAGATAGATTTTCCATGGGGACTGGAAGGGCGTTTAACATCATCATCACTAGGATTATGATTGTCATTGTTTTCAGCAATGGAAATAGTTACCATTTCTTGAGTGTTTACCGTGAACTAGGTGCTATATGTATACATTGTCACATCTTATCTTTGCTTGTGGCCCTGGAGACATTGATAGTAAAACTCCCTTTTAAAGATGAGAAGACTGAAGCTCAGGCAGTAACGTGCCCAAGGTCACACAATTGGTAAGAAGTGGGAAAAGCTGTGGTCCCAGATAAGTTTGATTTCAAACCCAACCCTCTAGTCCTGGCTGGTTGAAGAAACTGCAGGAAGCCGTGTCAATTGCTCAGAGCCTCGTGTTCCTTAGGAATTAGACCTCAGGTCCTCAGAACTCGGGGCTTACGTCTGGCGAAGGAGCCAGAGAAGCTTGGGGTGAAAGTGATCAGTGATGCCCATCAGTGCAATTCCACAAATATTTTCCTGAGCGCTCACTCGTGGGCGTGGAGGTGAAGCTACAAAGATGAAAAAGGCACATTTTATGTCCTCCGGGACTTAACATTTCATAGAATAAAAATAAGGACACAGACCCTAGCACATGTCATTGTCATTGAACTGTATTAGACATCTTTCAGTTATAAATTATAGAAATCCAACTCGAATTATCACATTTATTGAATCATATGATGGAAAATTCCGGGGAAATTTCCGGGAAAATTCCAGGCTGGATCTGGGTGCTCAGATGATGTTGCATCTTTTCTTGGCCTCTCTTCTCCTTTGAACTGATTTTATTTCCAGGCAGACTGCCTTCTTACAATGGTCCCTGGCAGCTCCCAGTTTACATCCTGGGCTCAGCAGCTCCAGGGGAAATAGAGTGTCTCATTTCTAAGAGTTCTAGCAAAAGTCCCTGAGAAGACTCACATTGGCCTGGCTTGAGACCCTCTGCGTATGCCTGAGCCAATCACTGTGTAAGGTGGATGTGATACTGTGATTGGCCGAGACAGGGTATGTGTTCCCCTTAACTGAGAGTGGAGGTTGGGCAGTTCTATTCACAAAAATTGGGGTGTTGTTACTGGAAGAAGGGGAACAGATGCTGGACAGGCAAAACCCAGGCATAACGCAAGCCTCAGAGGCAGAAAGGACCCTTGTGTGCATCTTATCTAATATCCTCATTTTACGGATGGGAAAACTGAGAGAACCTTCCAGTCCCACCTCTGCCACTTGGCAGGCCCTGAGCAACCTCTTCACTTCTCCATGCTTCAGTTTCCTCCTCTGTAAAATGCTTATAATAACGACATCATGGGGTTAACTGGAAGGATACATTCATAGGATTATTGTAACGTCTTTAGAATAGTGTAATGTGTTAGGTGCTCAGTGAATCCTTGTTCTTTCTCCTCTTTTCTCACATCCCCAGGATCCGCCAGAGTCATTCACTGTCTTCTCTGTGTCTCTAAACTTCTGCATCCATCCCTTTGCTTGACTCTGCTATTGTCATCATTTGTTCTGACTCTTACGGGACTGTGTCTTCCATTTAAACGAGAGTTCTTCCAGAGCAGGGGCCAGGTCTCATGAATCTCTGTGTCCGCTGCCCAGCACCTAGCAGAAGTCAATACGTATGTGCAGAAGAAATCAATCACTCACCAAAGTCGGTTTTGCAGACGAGTTGTTCCATTTATCTAAGGCTGCATAACAAACCATCACAGTAGTTAGTGACGTAAGACAACACCATTTACTTTGTGTGTGAATCTACAATTTGAGCAGGGCTTGGTGGGGATGGCCTAGGTTCCACTTAGTGTCAGCTGGGGCAGCTAGAAGGCCAGGGGCTGGAGACATCTGAAAGGCCCCTTGCACACACATCTGGCCCGGGCTGGGAAGACTCAGGCAGCTGTGGGTTGAACGGCTGGGGCTCCTTGGGCATCTCTATCTCTATGTGGTCTCTCTACATGGTCTTGTCAACAGGATGGCGTCAGGGACTGGGACTTCTCCATGTCAGCACAGGGCGCCTAAGCTGTATGCCCCGAGAAAGAGAGTACCAGCAGGGAGCTGTATCGCAGTAAAAAAAAATAATAATAATAAAAACAATTTTAGAATAGTTTTAGATGTACAGTAAAATTGCCAAGATAATGTAGAGAGTTCCCATGTACCCCACACCCAGTTTTCCACATCATCTTAGGTTCGTGTGGTACATTTGTTACAATTAATGAACCAGTATTGATACATTTTTATAACTAGAGCCTGTATTTTATTCAGATTTCCTTAGTTTTTACCTAATGTCTTTTCCCTGTGCTAGGATTCCATCCAGGACACCACAGGGCATTGAGTCATCTTGTCTCATTAGTGCCCCTTGGCTGTGACAGTTTCTCATACTTTCCTTGTTTTTGATGACCCTGACAATTTTGAGGCGTCCTAGTGAGGCATTTTGTAGAATGCCCCTCAGTCGGGATCTTCCTGCTGTTTTTGTCACGGTTAGGCTGGGGTTATGGGTTTGGGGGAAGAAGACCGCAGAGGTGAGGTGCCCACATCGTACTGAGGGTGCATCCCGTCAGCGTGACTGGTCACTGCTGGTGTCAGTCTTGATCACCTGGCTGAGGTGGTGTTTGTTAGGTTTCTCCACTGTAAAATGACTCTTTCCCCCCTTTTCCCCACTGTATTCTTTGGAAGGAAGTGTGTGCAGCCCACACTGCAGGAGTGGGGAGTTATGCTGCACCCCTCGAGGATGGAGTCTCCACGTGAATTATTTGGAATTCTTCTGCAAGGGAGATTTGTCTGTTCTCCTGCGTTTGTTTATTTATGCAATCGTTGGTTTCTATCCGTATTGACTCATGGTTATTTAGTTTATACTTTGGGTAATAATCCAATAGTATCTATCACGTTGCTTGAGTTGTCCCAGCTTTGGCCGTTGGGAGCTCTTTCAGGTTTGCTCCATGCCCCTTCACTCCCCCATCATGTGTGTGTTTGGTGCGTGTGTGCGCGTGCGTGTGTGTGTGTTTGGGCACTTCTTTACCGTTGGCACTACAAGATGCTCCAGGCTCAACATGTTTCTTTCCTGCTCTAGTCTGGAATCGGTTATTTCTCTGAGGAACCCTGGTTCCTTTTATTGGAGAATGGTATTAGAAACCAAGATCTGAGTGGTAGGTGTGCTCATGGCTACTGGGGTGCATCACCTTTTTTAACATAGTCTTGGAAGTCGTGGAGTTCACTTCTGCTGTAATCACAGGCCACTCAGAATCAACGCAGACTCCTCCACCTCTTGATGGATGTCTGTCATTGTCACATTGTAAGAGCTTATGAGATGGGATATATTGGTGTCATCATCTCTGGACAATACCATCTGTCACATCAGTGATGCTGTTGCCCACCCAAGGATTCTTATTTTACTTAATACATCTTTCGTCCCTGTTGATTTCTCTTTTGCCTCAAAGAAACTCTTTCCATGGTTTGGTTTTGCTTGAAGATGCTTTTAGTTGATACAGGGACACACTTTAAGTAACACTGAATCACACTGTGAGACAATCACTTCCTTCTCAATTCTCTCCGAATCCTTTTGTTGGAGTCAAGGAGAAAGTCTCGGCTTGGTGCTATAAATGTCTTTGACACATTTATAACACTTGCTAATTTCTTTCTTTTTGGATTCTGGCTCAGAGCATTCTTAGAGCACAGTCTTCTAGGTAGAATTTACTCATATTGTTTTATTTACTTTGGCAGTTTCCCTCTGAAGCGGAGACATTTACTGTTACCAGTGTGCATGGGCTCCCCCATGTCTGTTTCCCAGGCCCCCTGCGGTGCATAATCACGTGATTATCCTTGGCCAATGGGCTGTGTGTGGAAGATTTGAAAGCCCTTGAGAGGCCCTCTCGTCTCCTGTTCTAAGATGGTATTGCCTCCCTCTGCCTGAGACTCTCACTGGCTGCATGAAGTGGGCCCTCTGCCAGCCCACAATGGAGATGCAACATTTGTGTGTTAAACTTTTGAACTCTTGGGATCAGCTGCGATTGCTGCCTTGCCTGGCTTTTCCTGACTGATATGCCTTTCAAATAGGGCAAGTGAGACTGAATTTTTGGTTACATAGTAATATAAAATTTATTTTTTTAAAAAGTGAGCTGGTTCCAAGAAAAATACTGGGTGAATAATTTGCGAGGTGATACTCAGACACAGTGAAAACTCTCAGGACAAGGGCTCAGATGACTAACATTTGGGAAAATACTGCCATTGTGTTCTCATCTTGCTCTCTACATGGGGACTCTGGCTTTTATTGGAATTGGCCAGAAAATCAATCTCTGTCAATTCCCACTTGTTCCCTGCATGTCTTGTGGCTTAAACAACAATCACCAAAATCTCTTCATTAAAACTGATTAGTCAGAGATTACATGAAAAGATCTGAATTTGCTATTTTAGAGCCACATATCTTGCCTTTGCCTATAGTGTTCCCCAGACACTCGTCAAGGGTATAAACCTGGTGAGTGGGAGCTTGTCAAGTTTTTCTGCTCATGGGGAGCTGTTTGAAGGCAGAAGCAAGGGTAACTAACTCTAAAGGAGAGACCACCAAACACTGCAGCCAAGAGGATGGAGTGTCGTTCCGACCCAGCGCCCTGAAGCCGGGCATGAGCTTATTAGTGAGTAATTGGGTCTTGGCACGGTGATTTGCATGTTGGAAACTGCTAAAATATTCATGTACTTGACTGTGTCTCTTCCAATTAGACGTAATAAATGCAGATTTGGGTGGCCATATGTTTTATTTTGATGTAATGGTTTTAACCTTTATGGCGTGCGTGTGCCTGTGCGCGTGCGTGTGTGTATAGCTCTCTAGTTCTCTAGGGCTGGCCTGATCTGAGGTAAGCTGGTACGTTAAGATGCAATGCAATTAGCTTATTATAAGAGACTTCTTCTTGGAATTAAAAGAACAGGCAGTATTAGCTTTCTAGTTTGAATCCTACTGCTTTCATTTATTCCTCTCTCCTTTCTTTCCTTCCTTCCTTCCCTCCTTCCTTCCCTCCTTTCTCCCTCTTTTGAGCAAGTTGATTGATCTCTCTAAGCCTGTTTCTTCATCTGTAAAACAGGGATAATAACAATACCTATCTCCTGAGAGTTTTTATGAGGAATAGAGAAGATACTGCGTGTGAGGCATTTAGCACAGTGTTTGGCACATAGTAAGTGTCCAGTAAATGAAAGCTCTTATTATCAGCTGTGTGTCTTTTAGCAGGTTATTTAACCTCTCTGAACCTCAGTTTCTCAATCTGAAAAATGGGCTCATGCCATTTCTTATACGAGATTGTTGTGATGTCTGAAGGAGATCATTAGATATTATTTTTATTATGTGCTCAGTGAGTGAATGAATGAATGAATGAATAATTCCTGGGACTTATTGTGTATTAGCCAGGGTAGGATTCCTACAGTAACAAACTACCCCAAAATTTTGGCCTGAGACAATAAGTTTATTTCTCCCTCCCACCATATCCCAACGTAGATGGACAGGAGGCTCTGCTCCATGCAGTCATTCAGGGACCCACACTGATTCCAGCTGAGGCTCCCCCCTTTGCGGGGCCCTCAAAGTCCTCTTCCTTCAGCCCATGCATGGGAAAGAGGGTGGTGGATCTTGTGTGGGAGATTTTTATGGTCCAGGCCTGTTCTTGTTCCAGTGGCTTCTCAAACCTGACTGTGAGGAAGGCTGGGAGACGGTCTAGCTGTGTGCCCAGGACAGCAAAGAGGATGACACTTCATCCTGGATTGAGGTTCCCAGAAACCATAAAGTGAGGTTCACCAGCCGCTTCTGAGACTCACAAAATAATAACGAATGAGTCTGACCTGACATCCTAGCATGTTGAAGAGGCAGGGGAAGTTTGGTCCAAGGAGAAAGGAGAGAAGCACATACAGAACAGGAATGGAGCCCTATGTCTTTTCTATGGCTCTGGGTCCCGGACGTTGGAGCCACAAAGTGGGTCCACACCCCCTCTTCCCCGCCTCCGTCCTTGGCCATTTGCCCCTTTGGAATCTATTAGTGAGCTCTGCCATTGTTTTTCTGATTTCATTAAAAATGCCACCAAGACACATGCTCCACAGAATTCCATTCACTCCTAAGTGGGGCATTTTTGCTAGATAGATCGATTTTTTAAATGACAGCATCTGTTTGCTTGTACACATTTATTTATAATTCTTCCCTTGGCAATTAGAGCGGGGGAATTGGTGAGCGGCAACCAGCTGTTTGAATTAGCAGGGAAGGGAGGCAGAGATTTGATCTGTGAAGGAGTACCAAAGCCCTGGCCAGAAGCAATAAAAACAGAACAGATGTCCCCAGATATACAAGCCTGGGGAGGGACTTGTAAATCACATACGCTGCCGGCCCCAGAGAGACGGCAGCCGAGCTGGGTGAGCCAGAAAAGCCCGTGACAGTGAGTGGCTATGTCCAGCTCTCCCTGGGACTCAAGGGGGTTGATGGTTGTATGGGGGAGGGCAGCAGAGTAGCTGAGGGGAGTGGACATAGGCTTGTTGGACCCTCTGGTGAGTCCTCATTTCACTCAGGGTGAAACCCAAAGTCCTCACCATGGTGCACAAGGCCCTATGGATGTGGGCCCTGTTACTCATCTACTCTCACTCCCTTCTGCTCTCTGTCTGCCCACTCGGTCTGCTCCAGCTTCCCCGGCTCCTTGCTGCTCCTAGAACGTGCTGGGTGCTCCTGCTCCTCCGGGCCCTGAGGCTCCGGCTTCCCCTGCCTGCAGCTCTCCTTCTCCCTCTCCTCTCCACGGGGCTCGCTCTCTCTCCTCTTTCAAATCCGTGATCCGTGTCACTTCTCAGAACCTGCTAGTTAACACTGCAACTGGAGCATCCTCTCCTCTCTTCCCGTGTTTAATTCTCTCCTGAGCCCTCACAACCTTTCTAACTCAACATACTTTTTTTTTTTTAACATTTATTTCTGTCTGCTCCATAGAAACTTCATGATGACGGGGACCTCGTCTGTCTTGTTCACTGCTGAACTGTGCATGGCACACAGTAGGTGCTCAGGAAATGTTTGCTGACTCAATGAAAGGATTTTTCCTTTGGGGTAACACGTTTCCCCTTTTTACTCTCCCTCTCTGCAACTTGGGGATGGGTCACAGGAAGCTCAGGTCACTTAGGGTGGCTCCCTGAGGACACCAACTCTGTATTGTTGGTCTCTGTAGCTCCCCAGGGCCTCGCCCAGAGCCTGGCACACAGTAGGTGTTCAATAAACAGTTGTTGAATAAAGAGATGACTAAATGACCATAGCTGACACTCAGCAATGTTCAAGGGGAAAACTAGGCATTATTCGGTTTCCTTCTTTTATTCCCTTGCCCAACACCAGCGAGTCTGACCAGTAGCACCTCTAAAATATGGCTTGTGTGCCAGCACCAGTTTCCGGCTCCTCCGTTAGTCCCCTGGCCTGAGCCACCATCACTTCCACCCGGACAACTGCAACAGCTCCTAACCTGCCCGGCTGCTACTCTTGCGCCCCCTACAGGATGTTCTCTACACAGCAGCCAGAGTGAGCGCCTACTACTGTCACTCAGCTCATGACAGCCTCCTGTTCACCACCCTCCAAAAAGGGCCATTGCCGTCACCCAGACTCCTCCCTGTGGCCACCTGGTCCTGCGCATGTGCCTGGCTCATCCGCCAGCCCTCACTGCGCTGGGCCACACTGGCCTCCTGTGACCATCGCCAGGAACCTTTGCGCTCGCCGCTCTTCCTCCTGGAGCGCCTTCTCTCTGGTTGGTTCCACACCGGCTCCTCCATCCTTCAGGTGTCAGCTCACACGTCGCCTCCTTGGAGAAGCCTTCCCTGGCCACCCTCTAAACCAGGAACCCAGTCCATCCCCTGGCCCCACAGAGAGGAAAGGCTGGAGGAGGAATGGCCCGAATTCCAGCTGGGTCCCGGTGACCTAACTCCGCTTTGTTCCACCCTCCCTGCCTCGTCCCATCTGCTTTTGTGCAGGAAGCGGCATCATATTTTGATATATTAGTTCATCTCTTTGTTAGTCCTCCTTCCTCCCGTTCCCCTTTTCCTTCTCATCAGAGAAGGCAGCTGTTGCCTCAGGGGAGGGATAGAGCAGAGGGGAGGAAGAAATAGCCCATAAGTCTTTCAGGCTTTTCTTCTCTTTTAGGAGAACTTAGAGCTTCTTGGAAGAACTAAGAGGCTGCAGGGGATTCAAGGCACCATGGAACGTCTTGGAACAACAGTGGGGAGAACAGACCCCTCCCAGACTGTGGAGAGACTTCCCTTGGCTGGGGCAGGGGAGGGGAGAGGGGGGTGTGCTGGGGCAGGGGAGGAGAGAGGGGTGTGCTGGGGCAGGGGAGGGGAGAGGGGGTGTGCTGGGGAAGGGGAGGGGAGAGAGGGGTGTGCTGGGGAAGGGGAGGGGAGAGAGGGGTGTGCTGGGGCAGGGGAGGGGAGAGAGGGGTGTGCTGGGGCAGGGGAGGGGCGAGGGGGTGTGCTGCAAAAGGGGAGAGGAGAGAGGTGTGCTGGGGCAGGGGAGGGGAGAGGGGTGTGCTGGGGCAGGGGAGGGGAGAGAGGAGTGTGCTGGGGCAGGGGAGGGGAGAGGGGAATGTGCTGGGGCAGGGGAGGGGAGAGAGGGGTGTGCTGGGGCAGGGGAGGGGAGAGAGGGGGTGTGCTGGGGCAGGGGAGCGGAGAGGGGGGTGTGCTGGGGCAGGGGAGAGGAGAGAGGGGTGTGCTGGGGAAGGGGAGGGGAGAGAGGGGTGTGCTGGGGCAGGGGAGGGGAGAGGGGGGTGTGCTGGGGCCTGAGCCGTGGGCCTGGGCTCTACTTCCTGGCACCTCCCTGGGGAGGTGGCAAGGCCCAGAGAAGAAGCCTCCTCTAAGGCCAGAGACCCCTTTGGGCTGAATCCTGCCCACAGCTACGCTTGGTTTGCCCCATGCAGTGTTTTAATTTTTCTTTTAATTAGTTGCCAACATTTAAGAGATTGGATATTTCAAATTTCTCTTGAAAATTCAGATCTAGATTTGCAGTTTGTCTCGAAAGAGAGATCTGGCAGCACTGGGCCTGCCCTCCCATGAGGCTGCCCGCCATGGGCCCAGCATGAACTTGCTACTGCCCCCAGGCCCCCACTTCTTGCTGCTGGGTCACAGCCAGTCCACTTGGTTCCTTTCCCCGACTAGCCCGGCCCCTGTGGACATCTGAGTTCTCAAGCTCTGGACAATGATGCCAGAGGCAGCTTCAGTGAAGTTTCTGGGTCCCAAGCAAGTTCTGAAAGCAACAGAGAGCTTCTGCTTCTGAAGGGGTCATGTGGACAGGAAGGATGGACATCTCAGTCCATGGACAGATGTGGACAGATGACTCACACCCTGCTGAAACCGACTGTAACATCTCAGCACTGTGTGAAACCCAAGAATCAAGGCCCAACCTTGAAAGGAGTGGGAAAGCTGAGAAGGATGGATGTTTAGTTTTATGCTGGCACAGCAAAATGGAGGGCAAGAGTCAGACATTCAGTGGATTACGGAAAATTTTTAAAAACTGATATATTTCTTGAGTGGCTCAATTTGTGGACGAGATGCAAGGCTGCCACTACACAGACTCACTGGGCACATTTTATCCCCCCAAAGACAAAAATACCGTTCCTAGGAGGGGTTTATCACATAACAGGCACAGCAGTGAGCCCTATATAGTCTCAAACTTGAGCATGCATCAGAATCATCTGGAAGGCCCTGCCTTCCAGATTTCTGAGCCCAGCCCAAATTTCTGAGTCAGCAGATCTAGAGTCGAGCCCGAGAATTTTCACTTTTCTAACAAGCTCCCAGGTGCTGCTGCTGCTGCTAGCTGGGGACCTCTCTTCGAGAACCGCTCTTTAAAGAATCATCTTCATTAGTTCTTATAATCTCCTTAGGTAGGGTCTATCCTCTCCTTTTCAAAGAAGACAAGGTTAATTTGCTCAGGGTCACAAGAGTTCGGACCCAGGTCTCTCTGTCTGAGCTCCTTACCACTGCCCACTCCATTTGCCTGTCCTGTGAAGCCAGGCCGGCCACAAGCACAGGCATCCCTGACCTTGCAGAGGTGCTGGATCTGAGGGGGAGGGCGGGATGGGGAGGAGGTGGCAGTGCCTATGCCCGACTCCTCGCGCAGGTGGAGAGAGGACCAGTCATAGCTTTCACATGCCTGGTGTTCACGGTGCACCGTGCATTGTTCTAAGCGCTTTACGTGTGTTAACCCCTCCGGTCCTCACAGCAGCCCGCTGAAGTACGTACCACGGTCCTCGTCACCTCCATTTTATAGGTGAGGAAACCAGCTCCACTCTACCCGAGCAGCAGGAGAAGGAAGAGGGTGAGCTCACCTGGGAGGCCGTAATGGGCGGGGTCTGGAGGTGATGACATCACATCTGCTCACTTTCACTGGCCGGAACTCGGTCACATGATCACACCTTACTGCAAGGGAGGCTGGGAGATAGTCTGTCCATGCACCCAGGGGACGCTGGAAATGGATTTGCTGATTTCGAGGCAGGCTCTGCCTTGGCTCTTTCATGCGTCAATGCCATTTACACCCAGAAGGAGATGTTATTAATGTAGTTGCACAGCGTTGGGACTGGAGTTCTATCCCAGGTCTCCTGGCTCCTTGCACCCAGCCTCCCATGGAAGGAGAGGGGGAAGATAGGACTGGAAGCCTGAGAACAGGGAGGTGAATATTGTCAACCAGGCCCCCATAACCCAGCACTGGGAAGCTACGTTAGAGGGACAGTGGGCAGAGTTGGGGCCTGGAGCCTGAAGATGTGGTTTTAAGAACTTTGCTGCCATTTCAAACTGTGTGACATTGGGGAAGTCACTTCTCTCTGAGTCTTGGTTCGTTGTCATACCAAAAAGATGACACCCGTCTAGCCAGGTTATTTGCAAGGGTCAAATAAGGTAACACAGCTGGCCCAGGCAGGCACTCAGTACGTGTTCATTCAATCTGAATTAAAATCTGCATCTGGGGTTGTCACCCATGACTGCACATTTGAATCACCTGGGGAGTTTTAAAAAATGCCCATGCCAGGTCCCTACCCTAAGAAGTGCCGATTCATTTGGGTGGGGTGAGGTCAGAGCAGAGGTGTTTTCTAAAAATCTCTAGGTCGTTTTCCTGTGCAGTCAGGCTTGAGCCCGACTTCTATGACACTGATTTTCAATCAGAACAGACCAATAAATATCTCCTCCTTACTAAGGAGTGAAGGGGTCCAGGGCCTCTAACTGGGACAAGGCCTTTAGGATTGGGCTGGGGTTGATCCTGAGACCCTTTGGGGAGCCACCACGTCAGCCGAGCAGGGAGGTGGGTCTGGAGCAGGAAAGGCCTGATGCAATGCATCCACATCTCGGCTGAGGAGCAGCACAAAAAAATGCCGATGCAACAAAGGCCGGCTCTTCATCAGCCCGCTCCTGGCTCTGGATTTTTCTCTCCGCCATCTGCTCTGCAAGACTGGCAGGTGCCAAAACTTACAAATGGCCCTAGCCTGTACTTCCACGTAGAACAGCCAAAGCATCATAATTTCTGAGCTGTTACCAGGTAAAACAACCTTCTGCTAGCTAATGTGACATGTGACAGTTGGCATTTGAACAGGTCACTTTGCAGGACTGGCAAGAGATAGTAAGTGCCACCTCAGGGCTATTACTCTCAGAGACAGAGCAACGGCTACAAGCTCGTGACTTTGGTGATTCATCTGGTGCTTCCCTCGGGATGAGGGGAGAGGTCAAGGTCTGGGCAGCAGGTCATTTGTTTGTTTAACAGGACAT